>OW971935.1:0-1250000 GCA_943193695.1 Acrobasis suavella
TGGGACTGCACATTGATTGCAGTGCTAGTCGGCTTTCTCGTTGCTTTCTTTCCTTTCGCAGTGACGCAGGCCTTGCTGCCCACTCTATGGCTCGCCGGTTTGTTTGCCGCGGCACACACTGCGCAGTGGGGTGCCGACTGGCATTCTTGGGCCTTGTGGCCGGCCTCGCCGCACCTGTAGCACAGGCTGCTGCGATCGGCTTCTACCGTGCATTTCTCCCTGACGTGGCCCGCTTCGAGGCACCGGAAGCACCGGGTGGGCTTCTGCTGTAGCAGTATAACTTTCGTCTTAACCCATCCGATCCTCAGTGGTTCGTTACGTGTAGTAATCTTTTTTGCCGCTTCTATGGGGCACTTCACCCAGACCGTGCCGCGCCGCGACCGATCTTGGCGGATCTCTCCAACTTTTACTTCACTTTCTGCGCAACCGCCGTCCTTTGCTACAGCTTTGCATACCTCCTCTGGTGTGTTAGAGTCCTCTAGACCAATGATTCGTATCTCGGCACATTTCATTGGTCTAGACACCTTTACTGTGTTGGGGTCAAGGATTTCCCTTAACTTTTGGGCCAAAGCATTAGCCTTCTCTGTTCGGTCGGCTCCTCCAACCTCGATCAAACGAGCTCCGGATGCCGCCTGCCGTATAGTGACACCTTCGATGCCTAAGTCACTCATCTGTAGTTGGCCTTTGGCATCGGCCAAGACCTTCTTGTAGGTAGCTCCTTGTTTCTCCGCTTCAGGTTGCAACTTAATAAGAACCGCTGCTGAGCGCGGAGGGCGCAGCTTTGGTTGCTTATTCTGGCCCTGTCCATGCGGCGGCTGTGCTTTGCCTCCAGCCGGTTGCTGTCTTTTGGGTCCAGCTGCAGCCTGTGCAGCTGTCTTCGTTTGCTTCTTCTTCTTGTTCTTCTTCCTAGTCACTTGGACCCATTCTTCTTCTTCTCGCGGAGCTTGAGTAGGTGGTGGAGAACTGTCAGATTCAGGCTTAGACAGCTGTCCGGTTTTCTTCTTTTTGTTCTTCCCTCTCTTCCTGCTTGCCTTTTCGGGCTCAGCTACTATGACTTCGGTCATAGCAGTCTCAGGCATATTCTCCGTCAACTCAGCGTCTGACCTCACTTCCACTGGATTTCTACCTTGGATCAATACCTCCTTGAACGCTGCTAGTTGGGATGTAATGGCTATGCCAACCTCTTCGGAGATTATCTTCACAACCTGCTCTCTAGTCACTGCCGGGTCTCCGGCAGACGCCTGACCATGGTCAGCTCTCTGCCGGACCTCAGCTCTGATCTCCACTATCTCTTGGCGCAGAGTTTCCACTTGTGCGTGGAGGCTTGCATTCTCTTCTTTCATACGGCTATTCTCCCTTTGGAGTCTCTGTGTCTCCTCGTCCGTAGTCCTTCTTATTAGGGCTTCCGTTGCAACCGAGATTGCGGTTGCTGCGTTTTTCAGATCCCTTATAAAAGTGCCTTTGAGATGGCCCGATTTTGACGCGATGGTCTTAATTAGGGTCACTTCTGATTCCACCTTCTCCTTGATAGTTGTGGCGGGAAGCTTCTCAAGTTCCGCAGCAAGAGTCTCCACCGACTTTTGTTCTTGGTCACGAGCTCTTCCCGACCGTGCCTTTTTGGCGACCTTTTCCACAAGCGCCTCTTTGTCCAACATATACTCCTGACGTTTGAGCGCCAGCAGATCTCGCTTAGCCTTGGCTAGGCCGACATAATGCCCGGTAGTAGGCGGTCTTCCTCTTAGCCTCCTTTTGCCAGCAGCTACTTTCGTTGCTGCAACCTCTTGGTCCGAATTTGACCCGTTGTTAGAGCGCGCGGTTCCCATGGAGGAATCCGAATCGTATTCCGTCCCCGCAGCGCTTGACTCCCTCTCTTCGTTTTTGCCTTCTCGGCCTCCCTCGACGTCTTTAATTTTAGGTTTTTTATTTTCACAATCCATAAAATTCCCACGAGTATGGCGGAAGTATAACGTCCACCCGAGCAGTGCCCCCTGTACCCGGGTAAGCCTAAGGGGTAACCCACCAGAGGGTCGGCCGGTATTCTGGTGGGGGGAGCGCTATCGACTGGTCATCCCTCCAGCCATGCATCCCCTCGCGGCGCCCCCGCCGCTTGGGATTAGGGGTAATTTTTTAAAGAGGTTTTCTTCCTCGCGGGTCGGGCGGTTAAGCCAAGCCCCTCGTTCCCAAAAGATTAATCTAAAGGGTTTACGAGACGACGATGGCACAAGCACGTTAATGCCCGCACCTGCTCAGGTGTCAGTATGACACACCAAGCTCGCCGAAAAACCGCCGCCGACTGCGTTACCGTCGGCAGCGTTGGCCGTTACCAGCCACCCCAATACGAGCGAAGACCCATTGCTGAGTCCCGCTTTCCCCCCCTAAGGCAGGATATTTGCCGACAGCTAACAAGACCCTTACTAGAAGGGAGTTATTAGCTGCCGCCCAGGGTGCACCAGCCCAACCCCTTGTCAGCCCGCCGCTCTCACCGGATCAATAGATCAAGTGAGAGAAGCAAAGCTTTCAAGAGGCCGAGCCAACGTGGAGGTTTCCTGACCATAGCACCCCAACCTAACCTAACCTAACCTAACCTAACCTAACCTAACCTAACCTAACCTAACCTTTTTTTTTTTTTTTTTTTTTTTTTTTTTTTTTTTATTTTTTTTCGGAGGAAAGATCCCTGTTACGGATACCCGTCAGCCTGCGGGGGAGGCTGTCGGGTTATGTGGGACTCCACGCCAGAGCGACGTGCCTACCCACTAAAAAACCTCCGGAGTTCCATCTCAACCGCTTTTGCCGGGGACACGGGAACGGAAATACATCCGCGAACCCCGGCGCGGCTGGCCGCCAAAGCGGCCCCTCCTCGGGGGCGTCGCAGCGCCCCCCCCACTCACCAAGTCGGCGCGTCCGGAACTCACGGACGCGCCGTACCTCCTCGGCCCAATTGAGAGGCGGCAAACTCCCACGCAGTCTACCGCCTGTGGACCCATGGGAGCCAGATAAACCGGCTCCCAGCGGCGGAGAAGATGAAAGGCTCCGCCGCTTGCCCCTCGCCGCAAACACGGTGCGGCACCGCTCGGTCGCGGAGGATAGGGAGAGCGGCAACGTAACACCGACACTCCTCCTCCTCCGCGACCAAACTCCCACCACAGCCACGGCGGTGTGGCCCCGCCTGAAGCGCCGGGAGGGCAATGAAACATTCCCCTCCCGGCGGCCCCACCCCGGGTGGGGGGAGAACTTCCCACTCCCCCGCCGCCCCATTGGGCGCATCCCTACAGGCTCAAGGCCGAAGCCGAGCCCGCGGGAGCGCCCCTCCCCGGGTGGGGGGAGATCTTCCCACTCCCCCGCCGCCCCAATGTGGGCGCTCACTGCTGGTTGACGACAGCAGGAGCGCCCCCTCGCGGGTTCCTCTTAGCTTCCCCGTGGCTCGAGGCTACCACGGGTACTGAGCCCCCCCGGTACGACAAACCGGGAACCCATGGGGGGGAACCTAACCTAACCTAACCTAACCTAACCTAACCAACCAACCAACCAACCAACCAACCAACCAACCAACCAACCAACCAACCAACCAACCAACCAACCAACCAACCAACCAACCAACCAACCAACCAACCAACCAACCAACCAACCAACCAACCAACCAACCAACCAACCAACCAACCAACCAACCGACCAACCAACCAACCGACCAACCAACCAACCGACCAACCAACCAACCGACCAACCACCCAACCAACCAACCAACCGACCAACCAACCAACCGACCAACCAACCAACCGACCAACCAACCAACCGACCAACCAACCAACCGACCAACCAACCAACCGACCAACCAACCAACCGACCAACCAACCAACCGACCAACCAACCAACCGACCAACCAACCAACCGACCAACCAACCAACCGACCAACCAACCAACCGACCAACCAACCAACCGACCAACCAACCAACCGACCAACCAACCAACCGACCAACCAACCAACCGACCAACCAACCAACCGACCAACCAACCAACCGACCAACCAACCAACCGACCAACCAACCAACCTACCAACCAACCAACCAACCAACCAACCAACCAACCAACCGACCAACCAACCAACCGACCAACCACCCAACCGACCAACCACCCAACCGACCAACCAACCGACCGACCAACCAACCGACCGACCAACCAACCGACCAACCAACCAACCGACCAACCAACCAACCGACCAACCAACCAACCGACCAACCAACCAACCGACCAACCAACCAACCGACCAACCAACCAACCGACCAACCAACCAACCGACCAACCAACCAACCGACCGACCAACCAGTTCTCTAATTTCTTTTGGATATATGTTTGACTGGCGAACTTTTCAAGATCTGCAATGTGTATTTTTTATACTTGGTCAAACGAAAGTTTAAGAAGCTAAGAAAGTAAAAAATAATTAACAATACCAAACAGGAGATTTGTTAAAAAATAATTAATAAAAAAATTAAAGTGTCTGGATTTTTTAAATGACTAACATAACGATATTTTTTTTGATTTTTGTATCAATAATATTTAGTCTAATATCCGCACACTTCGTTTGATTTCAAGTATAAAAAATACACATTGTATATTAAGCTGCTCGGGAGTCTTTAATGATACCCTAAGCTTGGTATTGCTATCCAATTCAATTTTAAAACTGTGCCAATCAGTATGTTTATTCATCATCATCATTTCAAGCGCATAACGTCCACTGCTGGACATAGGCCTCTCCCAAGAATTGACAGGAATTGACTTGGACTGCATTGCATTGAACTTGTGGTATTTCGTGTTTAAGGTATTCTTGGTGTTGGATATTTTCCTTGATGATCACAGCACTGCCGCCTCTTCCTTTGTTAGCTGGATGCAATGCATAGTAAACCTTATAGCCTTTAAATGTAATGTATGATTGTTTAGTGAAGTGTGTTTCAGAGACTAGATCCTTGCAGTTCATTTTTGTGTTTAAGTAGCCCATTGCAATTCCACGCCATAATTTTAATATTATTCATTGTTTGTTTTTGGAAATAGCGATCTTGGTGCTATTTTCAATTTTTTTCAGACTTTCATCAAATGAAGTCATAAGCTTGAGTATTTCGTCCAACTTATTTTAATTAGGAGTGACTTGCTCTTTGCGCTGAGGGCTTGGCAATTTGCTCTTTCTTTTTCTGCGCCAGTTTGAGCATAAGAAACGTTTGTACGAGTACTTATAGTCGAGACAGGCTTATTATTTGCTCTCTGCGGATTGGTCGGAGCTTCGTTATCTTGACTGACTACATGTTTTTTACCAGTCTTATTTCTTAACTAGCTGATGCCCGCGACTTCGTTCACGTGGACTTTATGACTCCGGCGTATAAATATAAATAAAAACTAATGAGAGAGAGAGAGAGAGAGACAGAGGAAGAAAGTACTTGTAACAGTGTTAGTAGTTAAAAGTCAATATTATTTTAATTCTTTCCTTCGGGAGCCAATATGAAAAGAGCTAAAGTGTTACTAACCCTGGAGAAAGCCACAATAAGTAGACCATGCGAAAAACCAGTCCTTAGATCGACATCAGCAGCTTTAAGCCTCTAAAACTGTGACTTATTTTCATAGCAAAGCAAGTTAACATATGGAACTGTGTATTTTCAAAAGGAAAATTGTTGGGGATGAGTGGCATACGCGGAATAAATACAGTTTCACTGGCATCACTCACTTACTGTGAGCTTTAAGTGTCTCAGCAGACTATGCCGAAGTTTAGTGGCTAAAGTTCAGTGTCTAAAGTTCGGTGGGGATGACACACTAAATAAGCTGAAGTTCAGCTGCTGAAGTTCGGTGGAAACGCCGAACAGTAGTGATGTGCCGATATGCGAATTTAATCTTCCGTCTTTGGCGCGTCTGCGGCGAACGGAAACGGGAGCGGAAGAGGGAACGGAAGTGGAATAGGGAACGGGAACGGGAACGGGAACGGGAGCGGGAGCGGAAGCGGAAGCGGGAGCGGGAGCGGAAGCGGCAGCGGTGGCGGCAGCAGCGGCGGGGGTGGCGGAGGCGTCGGCAGCGGCGGCGGCGGCAGCGGCGGCGGCGGCGGCGGCGGGAGCGGGAGGGAGTGGGAGCGGGAGCAGGAGTGGGAGCGGAAGTGGGAGCGGAACGGGTACGGGTACGGGTACAGGTACGAGTACGGGTACGGGTACGGGTACGGGTCCGGGTCCGGGTACGGGTACGGGTACGGGTACGGGTACGGGTACGGGTACGGGTACGGGTACGGGTACGGGTACGGGTACGGGTACGGGTCCGATTCAGGCAAAAGCACCGGAAGTTCGGCGTTATGTGTTGCTAGTAATGCAAATAACATTGCAGGCATGCATTGGCTGAAATTCAGCCGCTGAACTTCGGCATACAGTGCTGAGACATTAAGTTGGGTTCCGTTACACAGTTTCGGCGGAGTCAAATTTCGCATCAGCATTATTGGCCCTCCGACATTAAGACTTATTTTGTGAGCCGTGAGTCCATTTGCTGCAAGTGAATTAAGAAACTCAACTGGATATATAATGATCTATCAACGCACAGCCCAAACCTGTCTAGCTATAATGGTTAATGCGATACAGCCTGGTGACAGACAGACAGACAAACAGTCGGACGGTCTAAGTAATAGGGTCCCGTTTCTACCCTACCCTATGGAACCCTAAAAATCGAATAAAATAAGTATTTATCGGGGCTCCCATACTACAAACGTGATTTTTCATAGATTATGGTACTGAACCCTTCGCGCGCGTCCGACTCGCGCTTGGCCAGTTGTATTATAACTCAACAAAAAGTTCTCATCAGACTTAACAACTTTTGCTAAGGCGGCATTTTAATATTTCTTATAGTTTAGCTGGACCATTATAGTTCTGCATCATGTGTTCCATTTTCCAAAATCAATTATAGCCTATATGTTGCCCAGGCTTCACAGCTATATAACAAAAAAAGTTTCATTCGAATCCGTCCAGTATTTCCGGAGATTAGCGTGTACAAACAGACAAACAGACAAACAGACAAACATTTTTTTTTATTTTCTTACTCTATTACTATATCTCCATCGACCCAAATATTTTTTTTTGAAAAATTTTCAATGTACAGACACATTTTTTTTACTCTTTTATTATAGTATAGATTTCTGCATTTCTTTGGCTATCATACAACCTCTGTAGTTAGCCGGGTGATCTTTTCCGCAGTGCATGCTCTGTTATTTCTCGGTTGCTGCTTTTTTACAGTCAGAATGGCCGAGTACTTTTTAGGGTTCCGTACCCAAAGGTTAATAAGAACCGGTCAAGTGCGTGTCGGACCACATGCCGTGTACGGTTCCATATTTGCAAATGCCCACTTTGAGTTCAAACCACATACTTCACACGTCTAAAAACTATATATAATAGAGAGGAGGAGACACTTGACTCTAAAAAAATTTGCAATATAAAACCAAATAATTCAGAAAAAGACCCTTAAATCGAAAAAAACCGGCCAAGTGAGAGTCGGACTTGTGCACCGAGGGTTTCGTACAAACCTGTAGTTTGATTTTGTTACAGCTTAAAGGTATCATACCTGACCTGAGTATTCGATAAGAATTAGTAAGTTTAAAATTATTAAAAATATTTTTATTACATTAACATCATGTAACAAAAAATTTTCGCAATTTTTCCTTTATCTATGCTATAAGACGTTGCTTCGTACCAAATTTCAAGATTCTGAGTTTACAGGAAGTACCCTGTAGGTTTTGATTCCTTTGCGAGTGTCGAAAATATGCGACATAAACGGCTCTATCTTTTGATTGCGTTGGCTTAGAAGTTTGATTTTTTCTCAGCTTCAAAGGACAGTAAACCTTAGTATTTGATATAAACTCCAGCTTGATACCTCCACGCTTTCCTGAGAAAAAGGGTCTTGACGGACTTATTATAGGACCGATGACTATCTTAAAGACAACAAAGTCTGGCTTGAGCTTCGCGCGGGTCCCTCTTAAATGCTTGTATACTCAGAAATGGTCATAATTTGGTACATTAGGTACATACTGAATCTCCAATTTGATTTGACATTATTTTAAAATTTCGACATTAATTAAAAAAAAGTAATTTAAATTATGACAACAAAAAATGTATACTCTGTCCACATATCAACTATAAATAATAATTTCATTGTGAGTTGACGTTCTTGGAGAAAATGCTGCAGTGCAGTTTGTTACCACTTCTTTTGCACTAGCGCTTTGGAGGCGGCAGTAAACTTAGCTCTAAGTAACTTTTTGACGTCATCAATTATTGTGCAACAACACAAAGTGACGATTATTAAGAGACATTATAAATATCCTATGATAATAAAGATTTATTTAAATTTGAAAATTTTGAATTTGAATTTGGACAGACAGACGGACTGACAAAGTGATCCTATAAGGGTCCGTTTTTTCCTTTCCAGGAACGGAACTCTAAAAACGCTGTTCACAAGCTAACAATATTCTTAAAAAACCTATTGAACGATAGTCCTCATGATCGGTTAGTCGAGAAAAAAAAATTTACTCCCACTTAACTTGTATGAGAGACATCTAAAAAAATTTTATTTCAAAATTTTATTTTACCACTTTTTTGGCATGATTAATATACATACTCATACCAAATTACACCTTTTTAGTACTTAGTCTCTGAGTAAAACCGCGGTTAGGCAGACAGACAGACAGACATGGCGAATTTATAAGGGTTCCTTGTTTACTACGGAACCCAAAAAATGGGACTCTATTAAAAAGACTCCGCTGTCCGTCCGTCCGTCTGTCTGTCACCAGGCTGTATTTCATGAACCGTGACAGCTAGACAGTAAAAATTTTTCTCAGTTTTATTCTCTTAACAATACCAAATACCTTAATTTTTATACCAAGCCTATTGGATAAGTATATAAACGAGCTGCTTTTCTTTCTACGCAGATCGTAAAAGCCTATTGAGGGATTGGAAAAATGTGGATATTGTCGTAAACTATTTATTTGGTTCCATTCATATTATAAAAAATTTCTACCTACGCGTTCATCATTCATTACACTGAACGTGACTTTTGAGCCTGTGGCTACAGTATTCCTACCAGTTACCTTACCTCCGTTACCTCCGCAAAACCAAGTTACCAACACGGATTACCTTACCAGCTCTAAGAATAACTTTTTGTAAACACATCGTTCATCAAGAAACACAGATACAGCGTAGTTCTGATAAGAACTGTTTTGTCAAGAAACACAGACAGGTACAAGTAGCTCTGATAAGAGCTTTTGGCACTGTACGCACAGCGTGCCAACTTCGTCGTGGAGCAAGCTTTCTTCGCCACATCAACGCCACGAACAGCACTTCACCATCACGCACAAGCACCTTCACCAAGCAGCAAGCACAGTTCTTCAAGTCAGCAATCCGTCAACCAACACCATGCACGTTTTCTAGCCGACGCGCGACGCGCCGATCGAGTTCTCCAGACACACCTGCACGCCACCGCTCCGCTGAAAAAATGGGAGATGCAAATGGCTATGGCTACAGCCAGTTTTGTTCGCGCGGCACCGTGCGACAGAGAGGGGAACAGTGTCCAAGCGAAATAGCAATCGCCACTGCATGGAAACACATCTAACGTTTTGTTATTGGTTAAAATTATTTTAATTCAAGTTTTATTATTGGTTGATGATGATTTCCCTTGTAAATAATTTTGTATATAAACTTCGCATTTTACTCAATAAAGCATTCCATTCCATTCCATTACAATCTTCTGATTTGGAGTGTTACTAGAATACATCACACACCACATCTCTCTCTCCAAAAGCCCTTAGACGCAAGGGATAAACAAGGATTAAAATGTATGTAACAATCATTTCTACCGATATCATGACGTAAGTACGTGTCCTGTAGTAAAACCCCATTCTAACTCATACATAAACAATTCATTTATCACATTTTATATAAAGCTAGCGCTATCTTGTTACTTGTTACTTCTTAACTCTATGTACCACACGGTCCACACGGTGCTTTGAGTCCGAAACACGGTTTTAATATGCCTGCATTATTTATATTTACAACCTGGTAACACTGATGATGACAGCTGACAACTATAGATTTATTTTTCTTCTGTGTAGGTAGGTACTGTCTGTCAAGAAGAAAACGTCAATCTGCCGAAATGTCAATAACACGTTGCGCGACCGCAGTGGTAGCCCCGGCAATTCCGGTTTGGTTATCGGTGACGAAGCAGTCGTTACTTCAAGCCACTGTCGGTGCTAGTGCTAAAAGTGCGCGCTACTGTAGATTCGCCTCCTCGACAGTCGCTCATCGCCTCCAGACAGACTCCAGAATGTTTATCGCGGAGGAAAGAGGGTCGGCTTACTCCCCCGACTACCGGGTCTATTTCAGTAAGTGAATCCTTGGGAGCTACCAGCTGCTCGGCTGACCTGCTGCCCTCACACTGGCTTCGAGATATACTAAGATACTTACATGTCACCTATTGATTACCAAACAATAATGCTCTTTGGACTCCTATTTTCATAGTCACCATAACCGAATTAATTCAGTATATAGAACTCATGTGATATACACATTTAATTTCTTAGTCCTAAATTTGAGCTCTCATAACAATAATGTTATTATATCTGCATAGAAATAATAATTTGCTGTTCTTTCCTTTCTAAATAGTTTTACTTAGAATTCAATAGCATAATGAGTAAGTGTAACGGGTGAAGGTCACTCACTCTTATCTGTAGGTACCTAAGTAAATGTATTGTGTAATAAATCTTGAATTGAACTGTTATGTAGGTAGTGACAGTTTGCCTTTCTTATAGCAACAGCATAACATATGCACACACCGCAGACAGGTGGTAAACTAAGTACACAAAACCATTAATATTATATGCCTTAGATGGGACATCACTACCAGTTCCTACAATGCTATCGTCATTGTTTGTCAAATTATTATATAGGTATATTATTTCATAATTTATACCTCTAGCAAGTTTTATTGGATTGCCAAATATCTACATAAAATGGACGTAGATTCACAAAAAGGCTCCAATCCACACCAACCTAGTTTTGAGTTATGATTTTTTGAAGTTTAAAATGAAGTTTGCTTTTAACCATCAACCATAATATTTTTTTGTTGTCGTATATATATATGTAAATTTGAGATGTTTTATATGTTTTGTAATGAATTTGAATGCGCAATTAATTTTTCGAGATATTTATAAATTTATGGGTATGGATCCTTTTCGTGAAAATAATTTTTTCTTGACAGTAGCTTTAATTCTATTCAGCAATACTGAATCACAAACATATTAATTCATTATTATTCAATAAAACTACAAAATTTTATTTCACATTTTGCTTTTTATTTTCTCCTTAAGCAAGACCTTAATAAAAATGTAACTCAAAATAAAAAAGAATTTTTAATGAAAATATGAGATCAAAAAGATATAACACTATTATTTTCGTACACTTAATCACTACGTAATGAAACTTAAAACATAAAGGTTGACAGATGTAAAACAGCTATTGAAAAACCGTGAGGCATAGAAAGAGCTCCACTAACAAAAGATCTAGGCATATAATTAGGCGAAACAACAACAGGTTTCCGGCTACACAATATGTGTAAGCCATTTTAAATATTCATAATAATCAGATCATTCAGAGTGAGAAATCTCATCAACATCAGACAGCACATCATTATTTTCTATTTCAATTGGAAAATCAACATGACCTCCATACCCCTCAATGTCGTCTACGAAATTGGGGTTTCCTTTAAGGCCCTTGTAAAATCCGAGACAGTCTTTTGGAATGAGATCAAACATTGATTTTAAATCATCTAATTTAGGTTGGGGTATTTCTTTTCCATTTGGCCATAGCATCGTAAAATCCTCTCCTTCAACCCATACGTAACAATAACCTTTATCATTTGAACCCACATGCAATCCACAGTTGTAGAGCCATAGTTGTCGTTTATAAAAAACTATGCTGGTTGGAATGCGAGGTAGCGGAAGGGTTTTCTCCAAATCAAAAGTAATACATTCCATACTGTCATCATTTTTAGCCTGCATCAAATCATTATTCATACGGTTTCTTAATTCTTGAGCACGTTTCTGTGTTTATCTAATTCCTCTTTTATTGATTCCAGGTTCTGTCCTATCTTACAGTTATTTATCTTATTACTCAAAACGTCACATTTATTGTATGTGTCCTTTTTTAATCTCTTGCAACGTAAATTGAAGTTTGTATAGAATATACGCTTTAAAGTTGAGAATGAAGCTGGTTTTTTTTCTTCACCATATACTTCGTATACTTTTTCTACATACAATTCGTAATTTTTTTTTTACCGTCATTCCCAATTTTAAATATTCACGACTATTTTCTTCCGTACGTCTATAATGCGAAATATACCTAGGAAGGAGATTGATTACATGCTTGATAAAATCTATATCTTCATCTGCAGATTTGTTCCATCCCCCATGCGACCCTCTTTGGTCTTTGATCAAATTACCACTACGTTTCTTTCGCAATGACACGTCAACTTTCTTTGTAGTAATTTGAAAATTGTTGATAAACATATCTCTGCAAACTTCTATGTCACCAATTTTGTATGTTCGTATGAACGCTTTAGGTCGTTTTGTCCCAGTTTTGTTTCCTTGCACTACAGTATAAGCTCTAACTTTCGGTACCTCTTTTACAAAATTTACTATGTATAATAGTTGTGCTTCATAAGAACCTAGAGATATAAAATTCTGAAACTCTTTTTGTCTTTTATCAGCAGAAATCAATTGGTGACACAACTTCAGACAAGAACACTTATAATCTTTGAACGTCTTTGGTTCAATTTTTTTGTTATTAGTGAAGTAAGTTAGATTTGCATACTTTCTTTGCTTTTTTTGTGCAATCGTGTGCTCGGCATTTTTGCGTTTTCGGCCCTTTTTAGGACGACCTTTATAAAATACACTTTCATTTTCTGGATGCTCATTCTGACTATAAGACTCAATCTCTATATTATTATCGTTTTCTAACGCTATACTCTTATTTGTCATTGATTCATTTTGCAAAGTCTCAGAATTTGGTGACTCAGGTATCCTTAAACTTATTGCAGCTATTCTAATTTTCTTAACTCTTACTCTTCCTATATCTTCATCACTTGAACCATCATCGGTATTTGGAATAAAGTCTGAATCAGTATTACTATAATCACTCAAATAATCTTGCAGTTCGTAAGATCGTTTAGTAGCATTTTCATTTAATTCCATAAGAGATTTTTCTGGTTCTGCCTTATCTTCGTCAGTATTGTTGTTATCAAGGTCTGTTAATATGTTGTATAAATCTAAAGTGCTAGGTGACATTGTACGTAATGGTGAAGAATTTTCGTTGATTGGTTCTCCTGGTGAATTTATATTTTGACAAATAGTTTTTCTGGATACAAGTGGGGTTAATGGTGAATAATCTGGAGCCATAGGAGATTCTATATCATCAAAGACTGGTCTAAGTTGTGTGTTAGGAGAGTTTACAATATCTTTACCATTTTCAGCTGAAAAGAAAAACAAAATGTATTTTCAGTAGCGAACTAATATACAAACTACGTATAAAAGTTATGAATAAATATTTATTCGAAGTGTAAATATTATATAATCTTTAGTTTACATATATGTGAAAGTGTAAAATTGGAAAAAACCTAACTACTAATTCAATACTTACTCATAAGTGTATCTTTCTGCATATCTTTATTACATAACATGGATATTCTAGGAAGTACTTGAGTAGGTGCAGCTGGGAGGTCAGTGGAGGCTGAAAAAAATGCAAGCAACATAAGCAACCATAACCCATGCTTACAACATGAACCAGCTTTTCAAACACCATTTCCAACAGCAACAGTGTTGGCTATTTCGACATAAATGTAAAAAAAATGTCAATGAACTTAAAAAGTTATGTTTGTTATGTACTACCTTTAAACTGTAAACAAATTAAACTGAACTACTGGCATTAAATTGTGAACTTCTGCTGAACATCTAACAACTAAATAGAGATTTTATTGGTACAGAACACTTCCAGAGTTACTTTTAAAATCACAATAGTCAATGTTCTAAGAAATAAACATTCTATTTTAGACATGCATTTAACAACGTAAAGTATGTAAACTTACTCATGCATAAACCTGGTTCACATGTTGATTTTTTCGGGGAACTGCATTCTATATTTTCTAAAATGGAAAACAAGCTTTAATTTGTGGTAAAAAGTTAAACAGCATTAATAAGCAAGATTGAATGACAATATCATTTTGCTTGAGGATTTTGACATTAATCTCCCAACTTACCATTATCTTCGCTATCATGATTATTAATTCCTGTATTGCACAAAGCACTTTTTATAATTCTGTCTACCCTTCGCATTTTGAAGTACACCCAAAATGTTCACTTTAATAATAAATCTTCTCGAAACCACCTGTCCGTCGCGTGCGCCGTACTGTGCCGAGTGAAGTGATACACTGACAGTGTTGCTAGTTTTTTAAACAAGTATTACATAATTTTTGCATTTTATTTTAGACTGCAAACATTTTGTTTTAAGTTTCTTATAAAACCTAGTAGATTTGTATACCTTGTTAAGCTTTTTATAAAAATTTATAATGAAAAATAATATTAACACTATAAAACTGGTCACACATTCGATTTTTGTTCTGATATTATATTTAATACAAAGGACTCATGTATTTTGGATCCTTTATGTGGTTTTAAACACATTATAAATGGATACAATTCTAAAACAATAAAAACGACCCAGACCATTTGGGTCATTTTTGTGATTTTATCAATGTAAAATACTGACTGAAATATTTTTTCTTATAAAAGACCCAAGGATCAAGGATCTTTTTAAACATATCATTTTTAACCAGATTGTGTTGTTGGCTATTTTATCTGTAATGATCCATGAAGATTGGAGCGTTTTATGTGAATATAATATAATGACTTCAATACATGTGGGATGGTACAGGACGCGTCAAAAAGGGGATTTTTGTTTAATTTCACGTGGGTCTTTAATGCTGATTGAAAGTATCGGCACTATAGGTTACTTTGGCATACACAACTCGATTTTGACAGTTTGGTGGATTGGATCCTTTTTGTGAAACTACGTCCAAATGTAACAGCTGCTTTTCATCCTGTACATATTATAAAAGCTGATTTGTGAAATTCAAATAACATTACTATGTCATGCGGCTTGCAACCCATCACCATGTTCATTCCTTTTACTACCTTCTCACCCACCATCATGTTAAAAGTGGCCTTTGGTTCTCGCGGCCCGGAACTCTGTTTACTTAGAGCTACAAGCAAGACCCACAATGCTTTGTGTGCCCCGTTTGGGTAAAGTTGTGATAGTGTATATTATATGTATATTTATTTCGTTGTCATTATTGGATATTTTTTTTCTTTGGACAACAAGACACAATCATGTTAGGGAACCACTCAGCATATGAAATTTATTCCTGATCTGATTTTGGCTGAATCAGATCATTGAACCCAAGGCATATTCTCTGGCCATAGCCGAAGCTGAAGCCTTGGTTGAACAGTAGTTCGGACACTAAACTTTACCTAATTTATTAATTCCCATTTACAACTGTCAAAAAATGTGTTGGTGATCTGATTTTTTCTGAGCACAAAATTGGTCTGAGCACAAAGTGTAACAAATAGCAAAAAAGGTGCCCATTCCGCTTAGTAGGTATACCTACTGACAATACATATATTCCAATTTGGCTTGCTGACAATCTTTTACATCACTTTCTTGGATCAATAGAACATAGCGAGGACACCATCCAGCTCAATGTCACTATCAAGTACTGTCAAGTAACTATCATAAAGTGTTATCATCAAAGCATAATTTTTCAATAGTAAAACCCGACTAGTACCAAACTACACAACCGATTTTGATAAAATGTCTATAGGACAGCCAAGAGAATTACAACAAAAGAATTTTGGAAAATTCTTTTGTTTGTAAGGACATACTCGGTTGGTCCATGCATCTTCGAGTATCTGTGAACATACATAAAAAAAAGATTCTGATGAATTAATAACTTCCTCCTTTTCTTGAAGTCAGTGGAAAATAAAAGGGTTGTAGATTTTCATAAAGCAATTTAAGACTAGATATATCTACCTATATATTGTAAATCATATGTTACTTGATGGTAAGTGAAGAAATTCGTCAGGGTGATTCGAAGTCAACGTAGCGGGATTGGTATTATATTCACGGTACTGGCTACAGGTGCGTGGGTTCGAATCCCACTTGCGACGAAAAATTTTCATCACATTATATGATTTCGAAAATGCGTTTTGATTATTCGGTCACTAAAATATTATATTGATTCGATGGTAATTTTTGGTCGGTTTGTCGCAGAGGACGAGAGCGGGCCGATCTCGCCGCTGCACGACATCCCGCTGTGGGCGGACCGCGCGGCGCGGCTCGTCAACATGGTGGTGGAGGTGCCGCGCTGGAGCAACGCCAAGATGGAGATCAGCCTCGGCGAGCCGCTCAACCCCATCAAGCAGGACGTGAAGAAGGGCGCGCTGCGCTACGTCAGCAACGTGTTCCCGCACCACGGCTACATCTGGAACTACGGCGCGCTGCCGCAGACGTGGGAGAACCCGCGCCACGTGGACCCCGGCACGCAGGCGCGCGGGGACAACGACCCCATCGACGTGATCGAGATCGGGCAGCGCGTGGCCTCGCGCGGCGACGTGCTGGCCGTGAAGATCCTCGGCACGCTGGCGCTCGTGGACGAGGGCGAGACGGACTGGAAGCTCATCGCCATCGACGCGCGGGACCCGGCCGCGGCCGAGCTGCACGACGTGGCCGACGTCGAGCGCCGCTGCCCCGGCCTGCTGCGCGCCACCGTCGAGTGGTTCCGCCTCTACAAGGTGCCCGACGGCAAGCCCCCCAACCGGTTCGCGTTCGACGGCGAGGCCAAGGACAAGGAGTTCGCCTACAAAATCGTCGACGAGGTGAGTACTTCCTGATAACTATGTGATTGGAACTGCCGATATTAGATAAGATAATATTTTATTTGCAATAAAAAGATATACGATATAGGTGGTGGATTAAAAAATCCTACTTCTGTAACATTGTTTGCATTCGAATTCGCAAATCTTCGAATGTGGTAGCAATTGGCTGTATGCCAAGTTACATAATTGGGTGCTTTCCTGGGTCAAAAATAAATAATTTGGTACTATTAAGAAAATAAAACGTCATTAAATAATGTAATTTGTCATTGATCAAAACCATTTTAAACGTGATTTTAAATTTATTATTGCAGAAAAACTGATACTAAGGGCGCTTTTTGACTATGAAGTCTGATGTCTGTTTTGACGTTTAGAAAAAAGTATTTGATTTAACTTGTTGAGCAGTCGCCAGGAATGAATTTTCATAGGTACTTACTTTCCTGGCCTTGGCCGGTAAAGTAATGCATGAGAATGTGAAGAATTCGGTAAATGTGAGGAAATAATTAAAAATATAACCAACTATGAAAATAGGTACCTATTTACCGAAAACCATGTTTACTGCAAAAAGTATATAATTGCTACCTAGTTTACCTAAAAAAAAATTGCTTTCCTGCGTTTTTAAGTTGAAAGGAAACATAGCCCATGCAGCCGAGTCATATTTATCGCAAAGAATGTAGTACCCTAGATTATTGTTTTTGTAACGAAAATTGAGCATATTTTCATTCG
Organism: Acrobasis suavella; assembly: GCA_943193695.1. Taxonomy (NCBI): domain Eukaryota; kingdom Metazoa; phylum Arthropoda; class Insecta; order Lepidoptera; family Pyralidae; genus Acrobasis; species Acrobasis suavella. The sequence goes on from OW971935.1 coordinate 17,702, forward strand.
TGTCAATTTATACCAAACATTTTTTAATAAAATTCTGGTCATATTCATATCTTTTATGGTTAAAGAGTGTATTTTTTATGATTTGGTAGTAATTTCCTGTATAACAAGTGATTAAACGCTAAATGTCTTTACCAAATGTAAAATCTGAAACGTCTTATTTTACTGTCTTGTCATAAGGAATACACTTCCTTCTTGTCTTCTTGTTTTGAGCAGCGGCCAGGAATTAATTTTCATACTTCATTGATGCATGAGCCTAGAATTACAAACTTTGTGTTTTCTTTTTACTACAATAATGCCTACATTTCCGAGCATGTTTGAGAAATAGTACATTACTGCAGAGGCCGGGAAGTATGGCGTTGACGGACGAGTAGTTTTCAAGGCCGAGCGTTAGCGAGGTCTTGACAATAATTACGAGTCCGGTAATGCCATTCCCGCCGAGGCATGTATAGTGCTTTTCTCAATAAATGTAAGGAAATCATTGAAGAAATAACCAGAAATATGCAAATACTAGCTTTTGCCCGCAGCTTCGCTCGCGTAGGGGTGTAATTGATCAAAATCCTTTCTTAGGGGATGCCTAAGTCATACGAGTAGTAGCTTTATGCATGCAAAGTCTCAGCCCGATCGGTTTAAAATTGACAAAGTTTCATACAAAGTTTCATCTCTATTTTATCCCCTTGGGAATAGAATTGATCAAAATCCTTTCTTAGCGGATGCCTACGTCATAACATCTACCTGCATGCCAAATTTCAGCCCGATTCGTCCAGTGGTTTGGGCTGTGCGTTGATAGATCACTATGTCAGTCAGTCAGTCACCTTTGAGTTATATATATTTAGATTTACCAAAAGCAATTAATGTTTACTGTAAAGAGTGTCTTCGTACTTTGATAAAAAAAAAGAAACTGCTTTCAGCGTTTTTTAGTGCAAAGGAAACATAGCCCATACAGCGCGGTCGTATTTTACGCAAAAAATTTAATATCGTAGTTTTTTTTTATTGCAACGAAAATTAAGCATATTTTTTGTGTTTTTAAAACAACATTTTAATAAAATTTTGGTCATTACAGTATAAATAACAAAAAATAATGCTGGAAGAGTGCATTTTTTATTATGTGGTAGCAATGGCTGTATGGCAAGTTATGGAATTAAACGCTTAATGTCTTTGCTAAATGTAAAATCAGAATTGTCACCTGAAACGTCATTGTCACTCTCTTGTCATTCTGAATACACTTTCAGTCTTTTTGTTTTGAGCAGCGGCCGGGAATGAATTTTCATACTACTTTCCTGGCCTAGTCCAGCAAAGTAGTAAACGAGCAAAGAATTACAAACTTCGTGTCTTCTTTTTACTTCAGTAATGCCTGCATTTCCGAGCATGTTTGAGAAAAAGTCACTTCCCGTCGTCTATACTTCTGTACGCTTAAGATCATTGCAACGGATTTTATGGCGGTTTTCATCAACAGATAGAGTAATTTAAGAGGAAGCGTTTACGTATATCAAGCCGGGGCGGCCGCTGGTCGGGGATGAAGCATAAAACGTAACGCACGTCGCATACGCAACGAATTCGTATTCAGGTTTGGTTCCTGTCGCAGGTGCACGAGTTCTGGCGCGCACTGGTGAACGGCGAGGTGACGGACGCCGCCGACATTAGCAAGTGAGTCGCTCGACGAAACGACGACCGTCGGTTTGCACTTGACCGCAGAGCGTAACCGTGTGTGTGTGTCGCAGGACGAACGTGTCGGTGGAGAGCAGCCCGGCGCGGGTGGAGCGCGCGGCGGCGGGCGCGCTGCTGGCCGCGGCGGCGCCGCGCGGGCTGCCGCAGCCGCCGCCCGCCAGCGGTCAGTAGCGGGCTTTTCTAAATAAATACTTTTAAGCTATTGCATAGCTTTCATCACAGGCTTTGAGCGCGGCGACCGAATCAAGAAATTCCGTAACGAAAATAAAACCTAACACCCCCACTCCGCCTACTCAGCGGCGCGGCGTTTATTTGTTTGTGATAAAAACTATATGAACCAATTACATTTATCACACTACAAATATTAGATGTACATACATGCAAAATAAACTATTATTATTATCTAAGAACAATCTATATAACATAAATAAATGGCAATACGCGTTGAAAGTCGTGCATCGTCTGACGTCGTTTCAGTTCGGCAGACTTCGGCACGGTGTTTGTGTGCGTACAACTAGACTAGCTGCTAACTACTCATAATAAAAATTCCTGAATAACCTACATGTTATTGTAAGATAATAAAAATATTTTAAACGATATTAAGTTCTTATTTATTCAATAAAAGAAAAAAAATGTTTTCTTATCGATCACCACGCTCAAAAAGTGTAACTTGAATTAATATCAAAAAAAATCTTGATATATACCAAAGAAAAAAAATTCTGCATTAATATAAAATAATTAAATAATTATAATTGCATAACTTGACAAAAACGCTATGCAATAGCTTTACCGCGGCAGTCCAAAAGTGCCACACGCTTTTTTAAAATAACGATCATTTTCGAGAGACAAATTAGAAAATTATAAAAAAAAATACAAACCTTACTGTGTCATATATCGAATAAAAGGTCTCGTTCTGAGGATCTCAAATATATCCTGCCCTGTCCTGTCTTGGCGAAGATTGCATAATGTGTGACGTTTGTCGGCAGTGGACAAGTGGCACTTCGTGTCGAGCATCTAGTGCGGCGACGCCGCCATCCTGTGATCGATTGTGCTGTGAGCCGGATCTGCACCTGCCTATTTATTTATTTTATTACTTATAATGCCCGGGTCTCGATGATATTATTTACGTATTTACCATACTATGCCTAAGTGAGAATATATATGTAAGATAATATATAAAACGTGTAAGTACTTATACAAAGTACACATATTATAAGTACTATATTTAAATGCCTTGTTTTATTTACGAATCTAAAGTGTCGTTCGTTATACCTTCTTATGCTATCTAATCGTGCAATCGTGATCGAGATAAACAACCGACGCGATGGCCGCAGCGACGCGGCTGACGTCACGTTGTGCCGCGACAGCGAGATGGGGACAGGGAAATGAAACGCCGCCGGTACATTATACAGCTTTATTACAGAACCTACAGTGTTTGAGATTTAAAAAAGTGCAAATTATCTCCTAGCCGTAAGACGAGCAGCGCCCGCAACAATACCATAGACTACATACAACACATTCATAATCATGGAGGACGAAAATGTAAACATAGGGTCTACTTAACTCTTACATCCTAATCTAGAAATTATAATACTTAACGTACGAAATGGAGATTAATAGAAAGTGGTTATAACATCGAGTATCTTCCGGATTTGTTCTGAATACAAGTTCGTGAAGCTGAAGTTCTGTCAGAAGCCCCATTTCGCTGTTATCTTAAAGTAAGACTGCCGTCTCAGATTACTAATCAGAGTAATAAGTTACTGCAGTATAGCACAGTATTTATACGTTAACTTCTCCACGAAACTCGTACAGACCAAATTATGCTCTATAATGCAGTGATAAAATCCAATTTGGCATGTGATCTTAATATGACAATAGTTTCGGAAAATAGATAGTTGTAATACAAGACCGAGTAGAGGTCCATGTGTTGGAAACAGGTGATGTAATCTCGAATAAAAAATCAATAAACAAACATTGTTCAGGGGAGTTCCACAGTATTCAATGTGATACATATTTTAAAGTGACGAAAAAGGAGAACGTGCACGTTGAAAAAATAAATGGGTACCTACTTGGGTATTTAAAAAATGTCTGGAATTGAAAAAAAAATAGCGGCGGCCCCCTCTGAATAATGCTGGTTTATAATATTTTATTGCTTGATAAAAATATTTCTTCTGGAAAAAGGATGAGGGGACCGCGAGGTTATATCGAAGCTTACACTAACATGGCCGTGGTGCCGCAGTTTACAGCGTTACTGTTACTGGGGGAGCCCACTCGGAGCGAAGGGCTTGTTACCTAATCTAAATATATTCTACTTCCGATTAACTAGTAATATCAAATATTCATAAGCTAAGTCATACAACCGAGTACGAACAGGGGTACACTATACATGCATCAGCAACAACAATGGTAATTCCATTTATTACCTATTAATTTAGTACGTACTTTGCTTTGTCTGTGCTCCTCTTTAAAGGCCGCGTATAGTTTCCTATGAGTACCTATATCCATGCGCTGCCAGAGAAGGTAACCCTGGCGCAGACATTTCGATTTGACTGTAAGTATATATTTATTGTGTGAAGTTTATCCAAGAGACAATGCAACATGGGCAAGCTAATATCACGTAAATCCTTAAAATTGGTATAGAAGATGCCCTGCAATTTTAAAGCTAAGTGTAACAGGCACGACATCATGACACTAGCTACAAAAGCAGGCCACCAACTTATAAATGAGCTAAACTGCTATTAGGTGTGATGTGAGTGACATTAGAATCGAATAAGAACACCTACGAAAGTATATAAATATTGCAGTACCAGATGGTATCAAAGGCATGCACGTAGAAACGAATATGTTCGTCTGTCGGTGCGTTTTACAAAAATCCAGCTCAAAAGCTGAACAGACACCAGTTCTTAGAAAGTTCCTACTGATTTTTCATTTTTAAGGCGATTTGGTCGCTCTGCATACATCATATTTTTCAGATAAATACGCAGGTTTGAAACAATTGAAGACATCGATATAAAAACAAATGTAATTATGCTAGATTTGAAGACCATCGCCGCATTAAAACGGATGGTTAAGTTGTAAATAAGTTGGTATGTATATATTATATGTTACGCCACAGAATAAATGTATCATCTACTACTTAGTACTGAAAACGCTCAAAGACCGAAAACGATCATAGGCTCATAGGGCGGAAAAATAGGCCACAGCAACGCGAGCGTTCGATGTGACTAATTTTAAGCGGCCGCGTTACTTTATTTGCCGGCAAACAATTAAAACCCCCTACGCCGCCATCTAGTGATGAGTGGCGAAACTAAATGTTCCAACCGATGTTAAGTGAAATTGATATCCGCAACGCCAACTATTATTTTTCTAGGTAAATTAAAACCCCCGACTTTCAAGCGTTAACCCCAAATATTTTTTTTACGTCTGAACCGATTTTCATCAAACATAGCTAAGAACCACGGAAATTGCTTTCACGTAAAAGAAACCGCATCGAAATCGTTCCATCCGTTCGAGAGCTACGATGCCACACCATAGTCAGACATTAGCGTCAAACTATAACACCTCTCTTTTTTGTCAGGTCTGTCTGTCTGTGGCATCGTAGCGCTCGAACGGATGGACCGATTTCGATGAGGTTTTTTACGTGAAAGCAAGTTTCCTTGCCGTGGTTCTTAGCTATGTTTGATGTAAGTTAGTGGGGGTTAACGTTTGAAAGTCAGGGTTTTCCCAGCAAATAATAAATGTAATTCGATATTAATTATAATAAATAGTTCCGCTACCTATGAATAGATGACGTTATTGACAGCCGGCTTTTTTTTTCTTTATTTTCCAAGTATTTAAACTTGTAGTGGCCTTTTTTTTCGCTCATCTAGCGTTTTCGGTCTTCGAGCGAACATATAGATAGGTAGGTACCTACATTAAATAGCGATAAATTTAGGCCCCTTTAGGCTCATACGTTTTGATATTCTTACGTATCTCTGTTAGTCCTACGAACAAAATGAACATTTAAGGTACATTTTTCATTACAATACGTTAAGTATTTTCTATACATGGCGTGAGAACAAAGTAGGCATCACAAGGGTCAGTAATCCATCTCGTAAGTAATTAGTAAAGGTAGGTAACTAAGCGTCGTACGTATTTCAACATCAAGTAGGTCTCCGCAGCGAGATCCCATCTACTCAGAGTGACAATGTAGGAATTATATAAAACTAGCAACAGGACGATGATTCCTGCATTACTTCCACTATTGAATATGAAAAAAGGCGAACGAAAGAGAAGAACGCGAACGCAGCACATAATAATATATCCACCCCAACGAGCTACTAGGTACATTTTCTAACTCGACGTCGGTCGCCGCGAGTCGCCGACCACTAAAAATTTGTTTCACTATTTTTATCATGTCTAAAAAATTAATTTCTCGTATCCGCCGACATCGTTTTAGAAAGTACAAGCTCGCTCACTCGGCCGGTCCGGCCTAGAAGCGCAGGTCGTGGTCGCCGCTGCCGGCCGCGTCCTCGTCGTCGGCCGGCTCGCCCCCGGCCGGCTCGCCCCCGGCCGGCTCGCCCCCGGCCCGCTCCCCGGCCGCCCCGGGGCAGGCCGGCGCGCCCTTGCCGCGCGAGCCGGGCAGCTCCACGCCGTGCGCGTCCACGCACCAGCACACGCCCAGCGCCGCGTGGCACTGCCGCGGCCGGTAGTAGCCGCGCGAGTCGCACGACGGCACGTACGCGCCTGCAACGCCGGAAATGCATTTAAGGAGGAGAATAGTCATGTACAACACGCGAGTCCTCCGTGTCCTCTTACCCAGGACTCGGAGTCGTTTACAGGGCTCGACTCTTAAGGCGGCACTTCCCGGCGGCTCTGTCGTCAATGCGAGCATAGTTCGAAAAGCTTGTTTTTTCATCTAGGGCAATGCTAGAAAAAAAAGCAAACCAAAAACAGAGAGATAGCCCTTAGGGCACGATTTGCACTGAATTGAATGAAATTAGTATTATTATTGACTATCCATTGAACGAATATTAATTATTCATAGGGTGCGAAAATTTCATAAAACTTGTTCCAGGATATACGTTTTTGTAAGTAAGCCTTACAAGTTTGTGAAATAAATGTTTTTTATTTAAAATTTTGATTACATTTGCGAGGTTTCTATCGAATTTTTTTTTTTTTTACAATTTATGAGTACTTTATGAACGGTCGAAGTTCAGGTAAAATTTGTGCTAAAAAGTAGATTTTTAGAGGCGTATACTGAATGTGTTTTTCCAAATATTCATTTTTATTTCGATAGAAACCTAAAATAGTGCACAAGATATCTGTTAGTTCAAAAGTTTTTAAGAAAGATCACTTACAACGCCATATAACGTACAACGTACGAGCGTTTGTATGAAAAGTAAGACGGGAAGGCTGCTCTTAACGGAAGACTCGACAATTGCGAGCTTAAATGAGCGTCGGGGCTTAAAATTAGAGCTTGAGTCCTTTTCTGCACTCGAGCCTTTTTCTGTGTCCGCGTTTTTTTACCCTACTGCGAAGAGGGATGTAGGGGAGGGGTAATGTATTTGGAGTGTTTATAAAGCAAAAAAAAACATTTATAATACTGATCTGTCAATAAGAAATAAAATAGGATATATTACAATAGTACTTAATTAAAAGAATGTTCGCTTGCATACCTTTGAAAACTAAAAATTCATTTGAAATCACGCTTCGAGTCCTCGGCTTTCGAGAACATTTCAAGAATCGAGCTTTTCGTAGGCTCCAGTCGTCGCTGAGAGGACTCGCGCTCGCCTAGCCTCGGAACTCAGAGCCCGTCGAGTTCATAGAGCCCGCAAAACCGCCTCGAGTCTTCCAAATCAGAACCCTCCAAATGAGACTGGAGCGTTGCACTGTGTAGAGGAGTGTCGATGGACAGGCGTGTGTATGTAGCACCGCTCGGTTACCTATGTGCGGCGCGGGGTGCGCGCGCGCGAGCGCGGTGCAGGGCCGCGCGGCGCGGCGCAGGCAGCCGCACCACGCGCCGCGCGACACCGCGCCGCCGCCGCCCCCGCCGCCCCCGCCGCCCCCGCCGCCGCCGCCGCCCCCGCCGCCCCCGCCGCCCCCGCCGCCCCCGCCGCCCCCGCCGCCCCCGCCGCCCCCGCCGCCCCCGCCGCCGCCGCACGACGACAGGAACGGCCGCAGGCAGCGCTCGCGCTCGTCGTGCCCTGCCACACACACACCAATACGTACTCGTAGCACACATATCGAAGAATATTGCTCTCGCAACGTACAACTTTCTTTCTGTTTCGATTTCGGTAAATACGTCGGTCTGTCCGTCGGCGGCTTAGTTACATGACGCAGTGTTACCTAAAGTAAAATTAAAAATAAACCTCTACGAAGGTATAGGGTATGTTTTTAACCATCGACGCAAAAACAGGGGTGTTATAAGTTTGACGCCAATGTCCATCTATTTTCCACCTACAAATACAGATTTAGAATAAAAAACACATAAATACAGTACTACTTTCTTACCTAATTTAAAATATTGTAAGTACAAAACGGCCTTAAAAGTGAAGGTGCCAAAGGATGACATCCCGATCTAATTGTACAACAGTAATTGTAACGATGAACTTTTGAAACGTGTTTTGAATTGAATCAACGCACAACCCAAACCGCTGGGTCTAAAGACTCCAAAGGCACATAGATTTCTTATAAAGTCTAGGGGTGCACTAAAAGGATTTTTCAAAATTCACCCCCTAAAGGAGTGAAATGGGGGTCCAAAGTTTGTATGAACAAACAAGATAAGTTTAACCATTTTATTCGAAACCTCGCAACAGTACTCCCGGCGGTAATAATAGTTTCAGGATTTTTCAAAATTCTTCCCCTAAGGAGGTATAACGGGGGTCCAGAGTTTTTATGGAGAAACAAGATTAGATTGACCATTTTATTCAAAACTTCGCAAAACCAGCTGAATAAGTTATACGTACTTCAGGATTTTTAAAAATTCATCCCTTATGGGGTGAAACGGGAATCCAATGTTTGTATGGAGAAAAAAATTAGTTTAACCATTTTATTCCAAACTTCGCAACAGTACTCCCGGCGGTAAAGAAGTATATACGTGTTTCAGGATTTTTCAAAATTCATCCCCTAACGGGTTCCAAAGTTTTTATGGAGAAACAAGATTAGTTTGACCATTTTATTCAAAACTTCGTAAAAGTATTCTCGGCTCTAAAGTTATATATATTTCTGGATTTTTCAAAAATTCCCTAAGGTGGTGAAACGAGGGTCCAAAGTTTGTATGCAGAAAAAAGATTAGTTCGACCATTTTATTCGATACATCGTAAGAGTACTCCCGGCGGCAAATAAGTAAAAACGTATTCTAGAATTTTCAAAATTCATCCCCCACGGGGGTGAAACGGGGGTCTAAAATTTGTATGGACAAACAAGATTAGTTTGACCATTTTGAAGTGTTCCGTCGCTCTCTTTCGGTCTAGCAAATGACAGGAACGGGAACAGGGAACGGGGCACAGGGAACAGCAGGGAACAGGGAACAGGGAACGGGAACGGGGAACAGGGGAACGGGGCACGGGGAACCGGGGTTAGGGGACAGTCCTATAAGAACTATTTTCGACTTCTATGCGGACGAAGTCGCGGGTTAAAGCTAGTTATTCTTATAAATAAGGCTTAATTCAAATATACTGAATTATTGATATTTTTGATTAATTTACTATTAATTTACATTACATGACTTTCTACCGATCTAACTAACATGACTTTGTAAAACTAGTATGGCGCCAAGATAGCAGGGCTAGGTTATGAATTCAGTGTTTCTCGGTTTGTGACTTTGCTTTTACTGTACTATGTTTCTCTTTAATGTGTGTTCAATGTTCAATCATATTGAACAAGAAACATGCAGCATCGTCAGCTAAACGCACCATCAGCAACACAATTGAGATCAATAGAGCTGACCATGTAAAATTCCTATGTAATCATATGTAATTGAGATAGTAGTGGAAATATGAGAATATGAAATGTAGACTAAAGCCCTTCAGGCAAGTAGGCATATACTGACGAGTTTCTTTATGGGTGTGTCTTCTTGGAAAACTAGTGACCGATTACGAAATACTGACAGTTTTAGCTTTGCTTTAAAAATGTATAAGAAATATTCTGAGAAAATAGTTGTTTTGAGGGAATTATTATTATTTGAAATAAATTATGATTTCCCTCCCTCACCCTGGTAGGTATTTTATTTGCTAAATAAAACAAGTTTATTTGCCAAGCATATTAAAAAAAACGACTTTCCATAGTTTCATATGTATGATTTTTGTACTATAATATCATACACACCAAATATTATGTTGATAGAGATGGTGGTGCCATCTATTGCTTCTCAATAGAATTAACTTGAATGGCATTGGAATGGAAACCTAGATAGCGCCATATGGGTATAAATAAACCATGGTTTAGGTTGTGATAGAGCAATTACTCTTTAAACTACTGGATCGATTATTACCAAACATAGCTAAGAACCACCGCAAAGAAACTTGCTTTCACGTAAAAAAAAAACCCTCATCGAAATCCGTTTATCCGTTCCGAGAGCTACAATGCCACAGACAGACGTTAGCGTCAAACTTATAACACCCCTTTTTTTGTCGTCGGGGATTAATAAAAGTTTGTAAAAATTAAAATGAGTGATTAAGATGGATCGTCTAGGTAAGTGCCTACGTGGTTAAATCAAAAAATATTTTTGCAGTAGGTATTGGAACTCTGACAACAACTCACTGAGCGAGTAGAGGTTGGCGGCGGAGAGCAGCCCGTCGCCGTCAGTGTCGAGGTGCGCGAACATCCAGCGCACCTCGGGCTTGCAGTCCGCGGGGAACCCTGGCGACAAACAACCCATTTCCAGTTTAATTTTAAGCGAACATCCTTATTCGACAAGTGACAACCATTCTTCGGAACAAAATCGCTTTTCTTAAAAAGCGCACCATAAGCATTGTGAGCTATAGAATAGGTACCTACTTACCTCCTGTTCAACTTTTCCAATTTTATAATACCTACGCAGTGCGCTAAGTGCACAAAATAGAATAGATAGGTACCTATGGTTACCTACCTGAGTACTTGCGATTGCGCATAGGTAAAATATTCTATGGGTAAAACATGTCATTGTTAAGAATTTAATTTTTTTGTTGTTGTTTCGAAGTTATATTTTGTTTTGTTTTTTTTTTGTATTTTTGATATTTTGTAATTAGTATTACTGAATAAAATTAATTTTGTTAAAATAGCGAGTCCCGGTGAGCGTAATTACCTTCAGGTTCTTCAGAAACCTAGCATGGGAACCAATCCTTCAAAAACATTAAGTTAGTACCTATGTATATATTAGTTGAATAAGTTTTTGTTTCTCATGTATTTTGTATAAAACTGTAATGTAATGCATTAGAGGATGTTACTAGTTATCCGGTCCTCGGAACCTCTAGTACTTGGGTGGCGGGTTTTAAAATGATATGCACTGAATTAAGTGATAAAATTTTAATAATTCTGAAACTGAACAAACGCTTCTGATAGTATGGCGGCAATCCAGACAAGAAGTGAGAAAAAAGGACTAACAACCTGACAAATGAAAATTCATCAAAAAACATAGACAAACGTGTTAATTTTAAATTAACAGAGTAAAACAAATAAATTTTACTATTTTATACAACGGGGAAGTGACACCTATAATAAATCGAACCACGAGCTATACATATGCAGATAGATGGAACCCGTATAACACGTACTATAGCACTATAGTATACTGTTTAGCTAAATTAAAATAACAACCAAAAAAAAAATTTCGACATTTCTATACAAATTGCCCGGGCGGCTGCACACTTTTGTACGGAAATGCCGAATTTAATTTTTGTGTTTTGTTTGTTATTAATTTCATTATACTATAGTGATCTAGTATAGCCTGTGGTTCGATTTATTACGGGTATGTGCCTTCCACGTTGTATATTTTCCAAGTCAAACCCCATAAAAAATGGACCACTTATGGATCTGCTAAGTTATATACCTAGCCTAGTTTAACGTTTCACCTCTATGAGATATAGTAAGCTGAAAACTCGTATACACCTTCCTTTTGGCGTTCTATAGGTAAGTTGTGTCGTCAAAAGTCCCATAAAATCTCGTGTCTGCGTCGTAAGTTACTCAAGGTCAAAGTCTAGGTCAAAATCGGTTTTTCGCGATTATTTCAATTTTTATTGCACTAATGAGGTTAACATTCATTATTAAAATTGTAGAGCGTAAAAATTGTAATCTAATATTTTTTTCATACGCTCAACCGTTTGTGAGACAGAGGGCGGAGAGCGTTTAACATACTATTAAAAGGTCAATCGTGAATCTCGGTGAACAATGTATCTTGTATATTTTAATTAATGCTTATTTTGTTGACCTAAACTTCATGCGAACAATTTAATTAATCTTATTGTTTAATTTATTATTATGTATTATTAAACACACAAAAATATATAGTTACAATATAAGAAGAAAAAAAATCTTAATTTAAACTAAACTAATCTGCATTACGGTAAATGATTTCATCCTAAATCTACAGGATTACTAGTAATTCGACCTAAATCCGTTGCGAGCAAATATTTAGAATATACAAGTAGGTTGCGAGGTATTAAATGTGACAATTCAATTGTGACAAGGCAATTTTTTTCCCACCCCTATTTCCTAAACAAAAAGTTGATAGCTTAGAGATTATCGACATTCGAAATTTCAGAAAAATCAACTTTGACGAAGATTTTTGAGCTGTAATTTGTTTTTCTCAGAAATTCCAACCACTGATTTCTTTTCCAAATTTGTTTTTCTCAGAATTTGATGTTTTGACAAAATTCTACGATAAAATGGAAGATACAGCATAATAACCAAATTTTTTACAAAGAATAAGTATTTGAAAATTTCGGTAACTTGCTTCTTTAGACTCTCTTTAAAAAAATGGATAATAACTACTAAGTGTGCGAACGATAAGAAAAATATTTCTGTTTTCTCAGCTATGCAAAATGTTACAAGAATTAGGTAAAAAGTAGCCCCCGTCCGTGCCGTCCGAAAAGGAACCTGGTTTAAAAAAAAATTATGGAACTTAGCTCCCATACCTGTAATGTAAAGTGGCAATATTTTCTCCACTATCCCACGGGGTGTGCTCTCATTGAATACTTATAACTGTTTTATAAAAATCTAATTCACATTTCGATTGTTAGGACTTAGGAGGCAGACGTTATAATTAGGTACCATTCTTGTCATAATTCAAATAAGTATACGCCGTAACGTATTTAATTTAAATGTCTTTGTTCCCTTTTGCCTGTAACCCGCCTGTAACTTAATTATAGTAGTACATCTAGTTTAGCTTAATTTAAAAAAATAAATCCAGCATTGCCGCTGGTAAATAACTTAGTTTGAAGCATGTACCAACTGACCTTCTTCTGGAGCCGTCGTGGCACCGGCTTCCTCCATCAAAACCGAGAACCAATCCAGCAAACGGTTTGCCATCTTATCCAGCGCACAACCCTCGGATCCTGCAATTAGCAACGGTATTAGTGTGGGTGGTATTGATCCTTCGTTATTGAAGAATGGTGGCGAGAGAAAGAGCGAAATGAAAGAAGATTGCAGAGGTCAAGACTTAATAAATAAAATATTCCAACGAATTGAGAAACTCGGCCTTTTTTGGAATCCGTTAACATGTTTATTCGCCAGGAAAATTAAAAAATCCCCGACTACACCATCTATCTGCCAGGTAAATTAAACCCCGACTTTCAAGCGTTAACCTTTAACCCCCAATAACTAAATAAATTTAAAGCGATTTTCATCAAACATAGCTAAGAACCACGGCAAGGAGCCGCATCGAAAGTCCAACTTTTCGATAGCTACGATGCCACAGACAAAGGCATTAATATCAAAACTAATAACAGCCCTCTTTTTTCGGGGGTTGAAAACAGTCGGAAATGTCGGATGGACGGAATACTTAAGTCCAAAAACTTTCATAAGCATCTCATAAGGGAATCAAGACTTGGAACTCCAGCATGCCCGTCGTGCACTACCTTGAGGCGGTCGTCGGCGAGAGGAGCGCTCCGACAGCACTTCGTTGTGTCCCGAGTCAGACTTCCGCCGCCGCCAATCCTGACACACGGAAAGCACATATTATACCTGTTATTTGTTTTCGAGGGAAGTCAACAGCAATGACAATGTAAAGCAAACATTTTTGTTGATCGGAGAACCAATAAAAGGTTAAGTAAGTATTACTTGTATTTCATATGGACAAATTCCTGCTGTTAGCTTTTCCGAAGGGAAAGAAAAAATAACAATTTACATAAAAAATAACAATCTAAGCAGAAAATAACTGTTTAAATTGTTATTTTTTATGTAAATAAATATATACGGACAAATAACGTTGGTTGAGCTAGTTCCAAAATATGGGCTTATACACCCAAAAGAACAACCAGTTACTGTGACGGGTATATTTTACGCCGAGCTAGAAATGGGCGGTTGATTAAACTGAATCTATCCATTCGAGTATTTACTCAATAAAATAATAAAAATAAATAAATAAAATAAAAAAAAGATTCTATATTTGAATAAATAGAGTAAATAGAGTGTGCTCATATATTAACATCGCATTTAGATGTCTGTTTGCTTATTTTAACATATAATTAGATACGTCTTTGCACACCTCCCACCTAAAAAATGATAATATGTCAAAGAATGATTAAATTTCAATGAATGATTAATATGGTATTTTCATATGCTTTAGCGTCGCATTTGACGTCTACTCGTACCTACATTTGAACCATATTATAATTTATAGTGTATGCGTTCTCAAATGGCGACGACGTACTGGCAAGCGAAGCGTAGACACCCACCCACAAGGTGGTCTGACGACCTCTTAAGTTGCTGAAAAGCGCTGGATGCAGGCCGCTCTAGATAGGTAATTTTGGAAATCCTTGGGAGAGGCCTATGTCCTGCAGTTCACGTTATGCGACTGAAATGATCATAGCGTATGCACAAGAATTGCAACTGTAAACGAGATTTAAGTTTCAAAATTGTTATTAAAATATGAAATCAATGAATATGAATGTAAATATGAGTCACTATTCATAGATTCAAGATTCAAAGATTCAAAGATTCAAATGTTTATTCAGTAATTAGACCTTTACAGGCACTTTTACACGTCAATAAGTATAATTTATGTTACGTGTAAAGTATATTAATGAATCTTCTCTCCAAATGGATAGATACGGATATTTACTCAATCTTCTGAGTAAATACTCAAATGGGTAGATCGAGTACTTATTTATCGCGGCGCAACTTGCGCCCCGTCTGTTCCGGCCCTACACGCAGTGTCTAAGTACACACGTCTTTTATTCATCAGATGCACTAAGCCACGGAGGTCCTTATACAGAGGCAACACAGAAGATGTGTGGGTACTGACGTCGTCCTCGTCGTCGTCGGGGTGCTTGGCGCGGCACGGGCAGAACCCCGGGCAGGCGGGGCGCACGGGCCGCGCCCGCGCCCTGCGGCGCACGCAGTTGTGCAGGTCGAGCCGGCACAGCGACGAGTACGTGCGGTTGTCCGAGCCGCACAGGAAGCGCCCGCGCGCGCGCGCCGGGCAGCCCACGCACCTGCACCACACCCGTCTCACACTCAGCGCATACACAGGGCAACGTCAAAATAATGTACACGTACATTTTCTTTTTTTTTTTAAGAAACAAACAATGACAAAAATGTCACGGCTATGTACACTCCGGAACTTTAATGCTTGGTATCTTTGTGAATTTTTATATGAGTCCATTATTTTTGGATAAGCTAAAAGAGGGACTGATTACAATGATACTTTTCTAACCCAGTTGTCACCCCTATTGGACGAAAAATATATAATATCATATAAAACAAGACACAAATATACAATCGAATCGAGTTCTGTTCCTTTTTGTCAAAAGTCGGTCTAAAAGACTAAAATTACATTATTTATTACAAAATTTAATGACATTGGGAAACCTAACCTTACAGTAAATTGATACCTAATTTCCATTTTCGTCTACATTTTACATCTCAATGAAGTCGCTGATAACGTGTTAGTGGTTAATTTGCCTCAAAACGTTAAAGTCAAAAACTTCGCCTGTCTTCCGTCAAGGACATCCGAAGACGGTTTTTTATCAGTTTAAATTTAGAGAATGATCTTTTTGCTGAACTGTTGGGTATCATGAGAGTAAGGTCTATTCTTAATACAACTTCCACATTTAGGAAACAATCTTTAACATGATAATCAAACAAGTTTGTACATCCCTTTTTCTTTGCTCATTTATTTGCCTACTGTTTGTCTACTTAGTAGTTTAAAAAAAAACTTTACTCACACTGTGGCAAAATAAGTACCCATCCTCACCATCTGACATTCCACCTGATGAGAAGCTGTTTGGAAATCTTTAAACAAACTCCGATCTAGTACAGGGAGATGCCGAGAGCAATGTTATGGTGTCGGAGCCAAATGGTGTCGGAACTCTGGCAACAGTTTGTGTGACCGTGGGGTCACACAATCCATGGACCATCTTTTGTCATGTCCCAACTGCCCGACTTCTCGTATTAAAGCAAATCTGAATGTGGCCAATGACAGGGCGGTTGCCGTGGCTAAGTTCTGGTCTAACAATATCTAACTTGAGCCATTTGGATTCGATACGAAGAAGTAATAAAAAGAAATGGCGCTGGTCCCCCTTGTGGTGCGGGCCCCTAGGCTACAGCCTATGTAGCCCGACCATGTGTTGTGTATGGTATAGTTACCGTTCCGGTTTGGACTCTGGATCGGGCGCCTCCGGCAGATCGGGGGGGTCGGCGCGCGCGCCGGCGTCGTAGAACACGTCGTCGTCGTCGTCGCGCTCCCACCCGCCCCCCGCGCTCTCCCACCCGCCACCCGCGCTCTCCCACACGCCGTTCGTCGACGATGCCGACACGATTACATCACTGGAAAAGTCGTCGTGGTGAAAATTAATTGACAGTGTGGGGGGAATAAAGTAAAATTTTTGATCTGATCTTCACTAAATTCAGGTCTCACCCCCTCCTGAGGATGTCCTTCTTGTTGGCGCACAGCGCGGTGAAGGCGTCACGCAGCACGCACACCTCGCGCTTCTTGCACACAAGCGACTGGCACAGCGAGTCTGCAATCGAACCAGTCAATCATTTACACTAGAACATTGTTGAAATAAATATATGTTATGAAGAAGAACACTTTTCAAGCTTGATAATGATTTAGCTTTCTCCATATGATGGGTTGTTATTGTAATACATAAATAAATACATAATATTTCTAGCGCAAATAAATAATTATATATAGATTAACCTATCCAGTCTAAAATAGTCCTCTCCCCCCTTGGATTCTGACGCGATCAGACGTGTGCACTGAAGCTCCGTATTTATTATATACTAGCAGATGCCCGCGACTTCGTTCGCGTGGACTTTATGACTCCGGCGTATTAATATAAATAACAACTAATGAGAGAGAAAGATAGAGAGAGATAAGAAAGTACTTGTAACAGTGTTAGGAGTTTAAAGTCAATATTATTTTAATTCTTTCCTTCGGAAGCGAATATGAAAAGAGCTGAAGTGTTACTAACCCTGGAGAAAGCCACACTAAGTTGGCCATGCGAAAAAGCAGTCCTTAGATCGACATCAGCAGCTTTAAGCCTCTAAAACTGTGACTTATTTTCATAGGAAAGCAAGTAAACACTGTGTATTTGTAAAACTGTGTATTTTCAAAAGGAAAATTGTTATACGCGGAATAAATACAGTTTCACTGGCACCACTCACAGTAAACTTTAAGTGTCTCAGCAGACTATGCCGAAGTTTAGGGTCTAAAGTTCGGTGGGGATGACACACTAAATAAGCTGAAGTTCAGCCGCTGAAGTTCGGTGGAAACGCCGGACTGTAGTGATGTGCCGATATGAGAATTTAATCTTCCGTCTTTGGCGCGTCTGCGGCGAACGGACACGGGAGCGGAAGAGGGAACGGAAGCGGAAGTGGCAGCGGCGGCGGAGGCGGCGGAGGCGTCGGAGGCGGCGGCGGCGGCGGAGGCGTCGGCGGCGGCGGAAGCGGCGGCGGCAGTGGAGGCGGCGGCGAGAGCGGGAGCGGCGGCGGCAGTGGCGGCGGCAGTGGCGGTGGCGGCGGCAGCGGCGGTGAAGGCGGCGGAGGGAGCGGCGGCAGCGGCGGCGGCGGGAGCGGCGGCAGCAGCAGCGGCGGCGTCGGTGGCGGCAGCGGCGGGAGCGGCGGCGGGAGCGGGAGTGGGAGCAGGAGCGGGAGCGGGAGCAGGAGTGGGAGCGAGAGCGGAACGGGTACGGGAACGAGTACGTGGAAGAGGGAACGGGAGCGGAAGCGGGAGCGGGAGCACAAACGGCAGCGGCGGTGGCGGCGGAAGCGGCGGCGGCAGTGGCGGCGGCGGTGGCAGCGGCGGTAGCGGCGGCGGCGAGAGCGGGAGCAGCGGCGGCAGTGGCGGCGGCGGCGGCGGTGGCGGGAGCGGCGGCGGCGGCGGCGGTGGGAGCGGCAGCGGCGGCGGCGGCGGCGGCGGCGGGAGCGGCGGCGGCGGCGGCGGCAGTGGCGGGAGCGGCGGCGGGAGCGGAAGAGGGAGTACGGGTACAGGTACGGGTACGGATACAGGTACGGGTACGGATACAGGTACGGGTACGGGTACGGGTACGGGTACGGGTACGGGTACGGGTACGGGTACGGGTACGGGTACGGGTACGGGTACGGGTCCGATTCAGGCAAAAGCATCGGAAGTTCGGCATTATGTGTTGCTAGTAATGCAAATAACATTGCAGGCATGCATTGGCTGAAATTCAGCCGCTGAACTTCGGCATACAGTGCTGAGACACTAAGTTGGGTTCCGTTACACAGTTTCGGCGGAGTCAAATTGCGCATTCGCATTATTGGCCCTCCGACATTAAGACTTATTTTGTGAGCCAAAAGTCCATTTGCTGCAAGTGAATTAAGAAACTCAACTGGATAATTGGTGGTGTCGTCAACAACTCTATTCAAGAAATTAACAATAATTTGCGTCATAAGTTCTATAATAATTGATATTTAATTTTTTGGTGTCAATATGGCGCGTTCACATATCCAAGAATTTTTCTGGTGTGTTATGCTCTGAAGGTCCGCAAATTCTGAACTTATAAGTTCTTCTTCGGACGAAACAACTTTCTTTTGGAAAAATTTTTAATGTACAGTCACATTTTTTTACTCTTTTATTTGTAGTATAGATTTAGTATGTTTTTGTTCAACGACAACAAAAAAACATCATCTTTAAAAATTTCAACTGTCTAGCTATAATGGTTCATGAGATACAGCCTGGTGACAGACAGACAGACAGACTAACAGTCGGATGGTCTAAGTAATAGGGTCCCGTTTCTACCCATTTGGGTAAGGAACCCTAAAAATCGAATAAAATAAGTATTTATGGGGGGCTCCCATACTACAAACGTGATTTTTCATAGATTATGGTACGGAACCCTTCGCGCGCGTCCGACTCGCGCTAGGCCAGTTGTATTATAACTCAACAAAAAGTTCTCATCAGACTTAACAACTTTTGCTAAGGCGGCATTTTAATATTTTTTATAGCTGGACCATTATAGTTCTGCATCATGTGTTCCATTTTCCAAAATCAATTATAGCCTATATGTTGCCCAGGCTTCACAGCTATATAACAAAAAAAGTTTCATTCGAATCCGTCCAGTATTTCCGGAGATTAGCGTGTACAAACAGACAAACAGACAAACAGACAAACAGACAAACAGACAAACAGACAGACATTTTTTTTATTTTCTTACTCTATTACTATATCTCCATCGCCACAAATATTTTTTTTTGAAAAATTTTCAATGTACAGACACATTTTTTTTACTCTTTTATTATAGTATAGATTTGTTGTTTGCGAAAATAGTTTAAAAATAAATTCTAATTAAATCCAACGCAGTAAAAGCAAGTTACTAGGTGCTCAGAAGACGCAGGAGTCATCACAACAGTGCGTGAGTAGGATAGTACACTGTGAATAATACAAACATATTTTACTTAGCTTCGCAACGAAACAGCACAGTATACAGAATCAACGCTGCTTCCGCGCACACACGCACGTGCCATTCAGCGGACCCGCACACACACATCACCGCTTCACCTCCTCCGTGCGCTTACGCCGACTTGACAAGCGCGACTAGTACAAAGCTCCGCCCATTACGCAGTCTCTCTCGCTTGCCTACGCGCTACGCTACCTACGCATTATACAGTCCTAGTATCGCGCCGCAGTCAACGAGCATGTCGACTCAACGTACGCCGCCGCCAAGTAATTTGCATAGCAAGAATAATGTGCTTGAATGCTACGGCTCTGACTCGGCTTTAAATATTTCTTACCGAGATAGGGAGATTAGTGAGTCCGTATCAAACATAAACAAAAGGTTCAAACGCCGAATCGATAAGTTACCCTGCGACTCTGGCAGCCCCATGGCCGAAATTAAAGAGATGTTTAGTACAATCCAACAACAAAATAATGCACTTCTTGCAAGAAATGATGAACTACAAAAATCAGTAGATTTCTTATCAGAGCGTCACGACATAATGATTAATAAAGTTGACTCACTCGAAAAAACCACCCAGAGTCAAGTAAAGCATATCGCCCACTTACAAAATCGCCTTGAACTACTGGAAAAAAAATCCATTTCTACTACTGTTGAAATACGAAACATCCCTAGACAGAGCAGGGAATGTGAAAACAAGTCTACATATATTAATTACGTACGTGAAATAGGCAACATTGTTGGAATCGACACGCCAATTGGCAGCCACCAAATAAGAGATGTCTACCGTACTAAGGCTGAGACCATTGTTGTGGACTTTGTGACCACTGCCACCAAGGAAACATTGATCTCCGAAGTTAAGAAATTCAACAAGGACAGCCTGATAAATAAGAAGCCTTTGCTCAACACTGAACACATTCATGTCTCAGGGCCATCTCGCCCGATTTACATTGCGGAAATGCTCACATATAAAAATAAACGGTTAGCCTACCTCGCTCGTTGTCTCGTGAAGGAAAGGAAACTTCATTCTACATGGTCGTCGTATGGCAGAATATTTGTTAAAACACAAGAGAGTCAAGATCCTGTTAGAATCTACAATGAAGAAGACTTCAAAAAATTTGAATTGTGACTAGAATCACGAGTTTTTTGTCTTATAGATATTTTTGTGGTCCCATTCTGTTGCATAATTTTAATTCAAATAGTTATTAAGTCTCAATTTTCAATTCAATTCAAATATATCTTTATTATCATAGGATATTTATAATATCTCTTAATAATCGTCACTTTGTTTTATTGCACAATAATTGTTGACGTCAAAAAGTTACTTAGAACTAAGTTTACTGCCGCCTCCAAAGCGCTAGTGCAGAAGAAGCGGTAACAAACTGCACTGCAGCATTTTCTCCAAGAACGTCAACTCACAATGATTTTAATATTTATAGTTGATATGTGGACAGAGTATACATTGTTTGTTGTCATAATTTAAATTAATTTTTTTAATGTCGAAATTTTGAAATAATGTCAAATCAAGTTGTAAATTCAGTATGTACTTAATGTACCAGATTATGACCATTTCTGAGTATACAAACCTTTAAGAGGGACCCGCGCCAAGCTCAAGCCAGACTTTGTTGTCTTTAAGATAGTCATCGGTCCTATAATAAGCCTTCTCACAGAGTATCTTCTTTACATAAGCTTTAAACTTTTTGTCAGGCATATCAAGGACCGATTGTGGCAGTTTATTATAAAAAAGTATACCGTTCCCCATAAACGTTTTACTAACTGTTTTGAGCCTATAATACGGGGCAACTAAGTCACTTTTATTGCGTAAGTTTCTGACGGTAAAATCGCTTACTTTATTGTATGAGGAAATATTTTTCCTTACATACAGTATGTTTTCAAATATATACTGTGATGGTAAGGTTAGTATACCTATTTCTTTGAAGAATTCTCTGAGTGAGTCTCTAGATCCTAAGCCGTAGATAGCTCGAATTGCCCTTTGACACTATCAATGAGCTCGTCAAAGAGGCTGGACACCTCCGCTGACTGACGCAACTGGGCGTCTTGCTCATAACTACTTATAAGTCTATATGCCTCTCCCAACTCTTTTTCTAACTCAGTGGTACGTCTGAGCGTTTGCTCATACGTATCACTGCATTGGCGGAAAGAATCTACTTCTAATTTTAATCGGTTAAGTTGCTCGCTCAACTCATCACACACTTGGAGACTCTCAGAAAGTTTTTGCTCGAGCCTAATGTTTTTAGTACACATTAATTCGTATTCACGTTCATTATCTTCCCTTTCCAGTAATAACTTCTCATTGTCTTCCTTTTCTGCCTTGAGCTGGAGTAAGGCATCCTTCAGCTGAATTTCCAGTTGTCTGGCAGTCGCAGCACGGGTTGTGGAGGACATTTTTACAATATAGGGACTGATGAAATGTGTAAGGAAGATAATAAACGCTAGAATAAGCAAGATCGAGCTAACAAAACCGATCACCTAACTAGGAAATAACAATAACATAACCTACTGTTTTGAAAAAAACTGTGTCAAATTATCTGTTTTAATTTAGGGAATTTCCGAAAGATATGAAAAACAGTGCACAAAGGACGTGGTGTTTTATTGAAATATGTACAAGAGATTAGTTACTGTACCGTTCTTACCTTGTAAAAGTTGTAAAAAGCCGGTAACAATTGTACCCACTGATCGTCAACTAAGAGCACTATTATTTCACAAAATACACTGAAATTGCACAAACAAATTATTAATTACGATAATACCTAACTTATTATACAAACAAACAATATTATTTGTTGGATTTAACTATAAAATTATTTAAATTTACAATATTAAATAAGGAGCAATAAAATTGACATATGAGCTCCTGGGTTGCCAGCCGCCAAAAAAAAAAAAAAAGTAAACTTTCAACGTAACTAACAAAACTAACGTAACTAAAACTTTCTCTAAACGTAAGCGTAGACACACACACTCACACCACTTCACAATTATATTATTCATACACACCTAAACACTATAATATGTGCGCCTCTACAAAAAGCTATCCCAGTCATTCTCTCGCAGTCACTTTCGTAAATCTCGTACTTAGCGACAAAATAAAATTTACCATTTGTAGTTACTTTCACGGTCAAAATAGGTTTTCGTTGTACTTGTTAAATATTATATCAATCCAAAATATAAGATGGACTGGAACCTAAGTTCCAGTCTAGACTCTCTGTCCATTTCAGAGAGTTTTACCTGCGACATAGAAAATATAAGTAAACAATTCAAAAATAACAAGTACAACCTAAAAATCCTGTCTCAGAACATACGTAGTTGTTGACGACAGACAGCGTGCCGCCTGAAATTTGTAAGAGGACCGACCAATCACGACGCCTACATTTCAGCCAATGAGAGGCACACCCCTCCTCACGCACTCTCGGGCGATCCCCGAGCGCGCGCCCTGATTGGTCGGGACACTCAAGCGTATCGGCGCTACCTGCGAGTAGCGCCCATTGTATATATATAGCCCTAGCTTGTACAAAGTTTGTAGTCAGTTAGTCAGTCGTAGTTAGTCAGTCAGTAGTGCAATCGAGTTCAGACAGTGTACAAGCAGCAACAGTGAATATACCATCAGAGCGGAAATCTCTCCGGCGTTTCATTTGGAACCAGCATCTAGTGTATACAGTCCACTAAACATCCTTACAAGGACCTGCGTTGGCCCATCGTCAACAGCGCGTGGTCCTTCGAGCCGGATCAAGAAACAAGAATTGGCGTTCAAGAAACACCTAGGGGATCAAGATGGTCGTCACTCGAAGCCAAAGTGGAGTGGATGAGGGTCGTCGCGTATTCGACGAGCCACCTCAATCACCGTCCGCATCAAGCGCTGCGCCTGTCCTTCGAACTGGAGTTCCCACCGGCGCCCCGCTGCCTGGGCACTCAGTGCAATCTGAGGTGCCCCCCACCACCGTGCCTATACGTGATCAGCATCGTACACGTTTGGTGGCGCATTCCGGCCAGCCGACCGCAACCGGGACACGGTCACGAACTGCGCGCTCTACACGATCGACTGCGAGCGCCGTGGCACGTCTACAGTTCGAAGCCGAAGAACGCCTGGCCGCCATTCGACGCCAGGAGCTTCAGATCGAAGCTGAACTCATAAAGAAGCGACTGGCTGCCGACCTCGCCGAGCTTGAGGACGACGACAGCGTCGAGGAAGATGGGGAGCCGACCCAGAACATCAGCCGAGTTAACGCTTGGTTGGACGAGACGACGCCGAGCGCCGCCCTCACCGTACGGAGGAAGGCAACCGCCAACTTCGCGCCCGAACCCGGTCCAGTCAACGCAGCGCCTCGAGTGGATGCCGCCGACAGCGCCGCGACACCCGCCGCCGCGACGCTGACCGCCAGAGGCAGGCGAATCGACTGGTTGCCTCAACAGCCGGAGCGACGGAGGGGGTCACCGACGCTGCGCGGCCGCAGCATTGAGAGGAGGTCGCCGACGCCGCATAGCCGCCGCGCCGGGTCACCGACGCTGCATAGCCGCCACGCCGAGAGGGGGTCGCCGACGCCACATAGCCGCCGCGCCGGGTCACCGACGCTGCATAGCCGCCACGCCGAGAGGGGGTCGCCGACGCCACATAGCCGCCGCGCCGGGTCGCCGACGCCACATAGCCGCCGCGCCGGGTCACCGACGCCGCATAGCCGCCGCGCCGGGTCGCCGACGCCACATAGCAGCCACGCCGGGTCACCGACGCTGCATAGCCGCCACGCCGAGAGGGGGTCGCCGACGCCGCATAGCCGCCACGCCGGGTCGCCGACGCCGCATAGCCGCCACGCCGGGTCGCCGACGCCACACAGCCGCCGCACCGAGAGGAGGTCACCGACGCCGCACAGCCGCGGCATCGAGAAGATTGCCGCCACCATGGAGAAGATGATGTCGTCTCGGCCACCGCCGCGCCAGACTACAGACTTGCCGCACTTCTCCGGGTCTCCGAAGTTGTGGATTTCTTTCGCCGCCGCCATGCGAGAGACCACGCAGCTCTACAAATTCACGCCTACGGAGAACATCGCAAGGCTTCGCAACTGCCTCAAGGGAGACGCCCGCGACGCCGTAGCGTCACTGCTGAACTCCGCCACACACCCAGACGTCGTGATGGAGACGTTAGAGCAGTGCTTCGGGAGGCCCGACCTCCTAGCCGATCAAGCCTTCGAAGACCTCCAGAATCTGCCGCGACTGGGGACAACGGCGATGGAGCTCAACACCTTCGCCGTGAAAGTGCAGAACATCGTGGCCGTCCTGAGCAACGTCAAGCAAAGCTGCCTGCAGGACTCGCTGTTAGTACGAGAAGTACTTGACAAGCTCAGCCTGCACCTGAAGCCCCGATAGTACGACTTCGCCGAAGCCCATCCGGGCCCCGAACCCGACATCGTCAAGCTGTCGAGGTTCCTGATGAGGGAAGCCAACATCGCCCTCAAGCACGGATTCTCCAAGGCGAAACCGAATCCGAGTCATCAAAAGCGAGAGCCGCCTCGCACCGCCGCCGCTGCCTCACGACCGGAGGCAAAGAAAAAACAAGTCTACGCTACGACTACGCCGAGCGAAGACGAAAATCGCTGCCCAGCGTGTGAAGAGCCGCACACGCTGCCCGACTGCCAGAAATTCAAGAAGATGCAGTACGACGATCGCTGGGAGGTCATCAAGAAGAACGGGCTGTGCTTCAAATGCATCGCCAGCCGACACCGACGCTACAACTGCAAGAAGAAGACTTGCAGTATCAATGGCTGCAGACGACCTCACCACCGGCTGCTACACGGCGAGCCAAAACAAGAAGGTGCCAACTCCACCAGCGCCACCGCCATCACCGCCGCTGCTGCGGCGGCCGCCACCGACAGCGACACTGCAACCGTCACTGCCACAGCTACGCGCAGTGACGTCAAGCTGAAGATCTGCCCAGTGACAATCTCCGGGAAGCGCGGCAGCCTTAAGACCTTCGCGCTGTTCGATGAGGGCTCCACCGTTACATTGGTGGACGACGACCTGGCGCGACACATTGGCGCCGACGGTCCAGCGACGTGTCTACGAGTGAAGAGCATCGGCAGCAAGAGACAAGACGTGAGGAGCCGACGTGTCAAGCTCACAATCAAGGGCGCTGGTGGAGAAGAGTTCAGCATCGCCGCCAGGACGATGGCGGGCCTGGACCTCACGCCGCAATCTATCTCGGCTGACGTGCTACAACTGCGTCATCTCAGCGACCTCAGCGCGGACGACGTAGTCTACAGCGACGCAAAGCCTAAAATTCTAATAGGCACCGACAACTGGCAACTCATCGTGACACGGGAGCTGCGATGCGGTGGAGCAGAGGAGCCGGCCGCCTCGAAAACCGAGCTCGGCTGGGTGCTACACGGAGTGATGCCGAGCGCGATGCTGAGACGCGCACACGACGTCTTGCACGTGGTCACCAACGAGCCTGCCGGTGCCGAGCCGCTAGAGGACTTAGTGGCCCGACACTTCCAACTCGACGCTTTGGGGGTGTCGACATCTTCACAACATATGAAGATCGAAGATAAGAGAGCCGTGAAGATCTTCGAAGACACAGTACGCTACAAGGACGGGCGCTACGAAGTGGGCCTGCCGTGGCGCAACGACGAAACCCAGCTGCCGCCGAGCTACAACGCCGCATTGAAAAGGCTGAAGACACTCGAGGCCAAGCTTGAAAAGGACCCGAACGAAAAGAAGCAATACCACGCCAAGATCAACAGCATGATCGACAAGGGCTACGCCGAGCTCTGCGACGGGACCGAAGACGCCAGTCCTGTTTCGTGGTACCTGCCTCACTTCGCGGTACGCAACATAAACAAGCCCGGCAAAATAAGGGTGGTACTGGACGCGGCGGCGAAGACCCACGGGACGTGCCTGAACGACCATCTACTTCAGGGGCCTGACATGCTGCGGTCCCTCAACTCGATCCTGTTTCGCTTTCGAGAAGGCGACTACGCAATCACCGCGGACATAGAAGAAATGTTCCTGCGAGTGAAGATCCAGAGGAAGGACCAGCCGGCTCAGATGTTCCTGTGGCGGGAACGACCGACGGACCCGCCGTGCAAGTACAAGATGACGTCGATGATCTTCGGGGCATCCAGCTCACCGTTCCTGGCCCACAGTGTGCGCAACAAAAACGCACACCACCATCGAGACACACACCCGGACGCCCTACGGCCAATAACGGAGTCGCATTACATGGACGACTTCGTCGAGAGCTTCGACGACCTCACGCATGGGAAGGAGGTCATCAGACAAGTGGATGAGGTCCACAAACACGCGGACTTTCACCTGCGCGGCTGGAACAGCAACAGCGCCGAGCTGCTCGCCGCTACGCAAGAAGACCGCCGTGCCAGCGCAGCAACAACGCAGCTGGGCGGAGCCGAGAAAATGCTGGGACTTCTGTGGGACTCCAAAACGGACAGCCTGAGCTTCAACACCGCCTTGAACAAGGTTCCTGAGGCGGTCCGGACACGCACAAGGGCGCCTACCAAACGCGAGGCGCTGTCAACAGTGATGAGCATCTACGACCCGCTCGGACTCCTGTGCTGCTACACCATCACAGCGAAGATCACGCTGCAGAAGTTGTGGCGCTGCCAGACTGCATGGGACGAGCCGGTGCCTGAGGACGTCGCGACCGACTTCGACGCGTGGCTGGCCGGGCTCCAAGCTATCCAACGCCTGCGAGTACCTCGGAGCTACAACGGAGGGAGCGACGTGCGACGCAGAGAACTCCACGTCTTCTGCGACGCGAGTGAGGACGCCTTCGCGACGGTGGCATACTGGCGGCTACAGCTGGAGTCCGGCGAAGTCAAGACCGTGATAGTGGCGGCACGAGCTAAGGTGGCGCCTTTGAAGACACAGACGGTGCCGCGCTTGGAACTGCAGGCGGCGCTGATTGGCGCTAGACTCGCGAAAACCATCAAAGAAGACCATCGCATTCAAGTGGATGACACGTGCTACTGGAGCGACTCGCAGACCGTACTACATTGGCTGCGCAACGGGAGCCGCAGATACACTCCGTTTGTCGCACACCGTCTCGGCGAAATCACCGAGTCATCGAGAGCAACAGATTGGCGATGGGTGCCGACTCATCTCAACGTCGCCGACATCGCTACGAGGAGCGGCTACGTTCCAGAAGAAAACGACGTGTGGTTCTCCGGGCCAGAGTTCCTGAGACGGCCGAAGTCTGAATGGCCACAATGGGACGCATGCCGAGAAGACACCCGTGAGGAAGAAGTACACGTCATCACGAAGATCCAGGACTCAGCGCTACCCGACATCGAGCGGTTCTCTTCATTTGACCGCTTGATAGGCGCTACGGCTCAAGTACTCCTGCTTCCTCAGCGCTGTAAAGAGCGAAGCGCCACGTTGAGCCAAGACCACATCAAAAGAGCGACCCGGCTGTGGTTACAACGTGCACAAGAGGACTCCTTTTCACAAGAAATCCTCGAGCTCAAGAAGGGGCGCGCCGTGCCGAGATCCAGCCCGCTACGCCGATTCGCTATCAAGCTGGAAGACGGCCTGGGGAAAATCGACGGGCACTCGAACAAGGCGGACCTCCCGAAAGGGACGTTACATATCATCGTGCCACGCTCCGACCGCCACGGACGTCAAGAAAGAATCGAGGCCGGCGACATCGTGGTCATCGCCGACCACACCTTACCACGCAACACATGGCCTCTGGGGATCGTCACACACACCTTCCCCGGGCCCGACGGCGTGGTGCGCAACGTCGAAGTCAAGACTGCGGGCGGAACTTTTCGACGACCCACCACCAAGCTCATCGCGCTCCAGTCATCGACCACACTCTCCCCGGACCAGAGGGAGAGGACGCGCTGCACAACGGGCACGCAGTCGTCTTCCAGGGATGGCTACGGAACTCCTTCGCCGGAGGGAGAATGTTGACGACAGACAGCGTGCCGCCTGAAATTTGTAAGAGGACCGACCAATCACGACGCCTACATTTCAGCCAATGAGAGGCACACCCCTCCTCACGCACACTCGGGCGATCCCCGAGCGCGCGCCCTGATTGGTCGGGACACTCAAGCGTATCGGCGCTACCTGCGAGTAGCGCCCATTGTATATATATAGCCCTAGCTTGTACAAAGTTTGTAGTCAGTTAGTCAGTCGTAGTTAGTCAGTCAGTAGTGCAATCGAGTTCAGACAGTGTACAAGCAGCAACAGTGAATATACCATCAGAGCGGAAATCTCTCCGGCGTTTCATTTGGAACCAGCATCTAGTGTATACAGTCCACTAAACATCCTTACAAGGACCTGCGTTGGCCCATCGTCAACAGTAGTATTTCATACAACTGGAATAGTTTTACAACCTTACTTGCGCGTTCACGAACAGATTGGGACCTTATTGTGTTAACGGAATGTTTTCTACCATCAACAACGAATATTCCTATACTGGATAATTACAACTTTACTACCTCAGCTTCTTCGTCACACCTTACAAAAAATGAAGGTGTAGTGGTTTATTTTAAAAAATCCCTTAATGTTAAAACAGAACAACCCATTATATTGGATGCAAATTGCGTTTTGATACATTTAAACACGGATACTTCTCTTATTGGTATTTATCGACCTCCTCACCATCTTAAGGCTACTAACTTTATAAATTCACTACACTTACTTCTCAGCAAATTATCTCATTACAAAAACGTCATCATAATAGGGGATATAAATCTCAGCATCTGTCCTGAAAAGTTCGATGAACGCGCAAACGATTATTTAAATATGCTTGCAAGTAATTCCATTATGCCTGGCCATATTCTACCTACAAAAAAAAAATCTTGTTTAGACCATATCATGATTAAAACTAAATGTCAACCTCAATGCTGTGTTATAGAATCATCAATTACTGATCATGAAACTATAGCACTTAATATTAATCTCAAACCTTAAATTTCCAATCAGGCAACATATAGCACTATGAGAGTTACTGATTACAACGGATTGGATAGTGCAATAGCACTTATTGACTTCTCTCCCATTTATAAAATGACAGATCCTAATGACGTCACCGACTATCTCATAACCTCCTTGCAAAAAGCTATTTCCATGAATGAAAAAGTTAAAAGAATCTCAGCTAGAAAACGAATACTTAAACCCTGGATCACTAATGGATTACTCAAGTGTATGAAAAATAGAGACAATCTACATAAAAAGCTAAAACGAGACCCTGATAATCCAACCTTAGAATGTACCTATAAAAGATATAGGAACTTCTGCAATCTAATCTTAAAAAGAGCCAAGAGAGACTATGAAAAGAATTTGATTAAACAGGCGGGAAATTCACACAAAAAACTATGGAGTGCAATAGGTAAAGTTACACAGGTCGGGGGCAAAACCGACCATTCCCCTAATCTTCTATCTCCCTTATCGCCCCAAGAGAGTATTAATAATGTAAATACTTTTTTTGCCAACTTGGGAGGTAATTTAGCAAGTAAAGTAGGCCCCAAAAAATCCACAAGCACAAATACTCAAAATAATAACACTCCCCTCAATTCTTTCGTTATTGTATTATCCTACTGACGAGGAAGAGGTAAGAGGCACGATAATTTCACTTAAGTCGGACTCTGCTGCAGGGATCGATAGTATACCTAGTCGTTTACTTAAAAGGTATGTGGATTTCTTAACACCACCTATTACGTTTTTATGCAATCTCATCTTTGCCACTGGTGTATTTCCACGAGCATTAAAAGTTGCCTTAATAAAACCTATCCACAAAAGTGGAGACAGAGACTGTATCGACAATTATAGACCCATTTCACTCCTGCCTGCATTATCAAAAGTTGTTGAGCGTCTACTCAATAATCGCCTAGTGAATTATCTTGAGAAAAGTAACATTTTAGCAATTTCCCAATTCGGATTTAGGAGAGGTAAATCCACTGACGATGCAGTGCACGAACTCACCGATCTAATTGTCTGTAATATAGACTCGGGTAAGAAAAACATCGGCATGTTTTTGGATTTTGCAAAGGCATTCGACACGATCTCTGTTCCTCTTATGCTTGAAAAACTAGAAGCTATAGGAGTAAGAGGAGCGCCTTTGGCACTTTTTTCAAGTTACCTGAGTGACAGACACCAGAGGGTAAAGATTGATAATCTAATATCTGACAAACTCCCCATAACGCATGGCGTGCCACAAGGCAGTATACTGGGCCCTACGCTATTCCTCGTCTATATCAACGATCTCTGTCAACTTAAAATCCCCAACTGTAATATTTTCACATTTGCAGACGACACTGCATTAGTCTTCTCCGGTAAAACATGGGATGAGGTGTATCATAATGCTCAAATCGGTTTCGATACTGTTTCTACTTGGGTAAGCAATAATTTGCTTACATTAAACATATCGAAAACCAAATACATGTTTTTCGCCTTAAATAAAACTCAATGGCCTACAAACTGCTCTATTACTGCTCATACATGCACACGTGATGATCCTTGCTGTGCTTGTCAAGTTCTTGAGCAAGTGGATACTACAAAATATCTCGGAGTAACAATTGACACCGCGCTTACCTTCGAACCCCATCTACAAGCGCTAGCTACAAGACTGCGTAAACTTATTTATATCTTTAAAAATTTGAGACACGTAGCAGATCGTAAAATACTTAGAATGGTGTACCAATCACTATGCCAATCAATAATCGGTTACTGCATAACCACCTGGGGTGGAGCTGCTAAAACAAAAATTATTGAAGTTGAGCGTGCGCAGCGTGCTATACTAAAGGTTGGCGCATTCCTTCACTTCCGTCACCCCACCTTTGAATTATATCAAAAGTGGGAAGTTCTTACAGTAAGGCAAATGTTTGTCCATTCTATAATACGCAGAATGCACTCCCAGGGCGGGTATAGACCGAGTTTGTATGCTGGCAAGAGAAGGAACGCTACTGTCTGTACCACTAAAAAATTTAAAAGTTTTGCAAAAAGGTTCTACTGCTTCTTGGGAGCATATCTCTATAACAAGGCCAATCAATTATTAAATATTTACCATTTGAGTGGAAACCCATGCAAAAAAGCTCTTACCAAGTGGCTAATAACACTTGACTACGACGCTACAGAAAATTTGCTCAAAGTAATCTCATAAATTATGAGGCCTTTGCCCAGCAGTGTGACCCATGACGGCTCAAAATAAACTCAGAATATAAATAATAATCTCATTCATTAGGTCCCTGTAACTCTCCAAAACCCAATATCACATTTTGACATCTAGCTCTCTAAAATTATTGTGACACCATTTAAGACTAGAAATTTTCACATATTATTTACACACACACACACACACACGTACACCCTCACTATTGACTCAAACCATACATCTCACCACATTGTCTCGCTTATAGGTTTAAGCATAAGAAATCTTCTGTAGTCTATAATTTTGTTTTTATTTTTATTTTCAATTAATCTTAACTCCTAATGTGTACTATAGTCTTACATTAAACCTAGGGTGGAGGGAGCCTGGTGACTTGTAATACAGGTGGGCATCTACCTAGCTCAGGCACCAGTTCTCTCCTCTTTAAAGGTCATTAACCAAAGTGTAATATATTATAGATAATATTAACTTTACATGTACCTTTTCTGGAGAGGAAAATAAACGATATTATTATTATTATTAAAATAAGAAAATTGTTACTCAGTTAACAAGTTTATTTGCTCGGCAAATCAAAAAACCCCCGATTGTCAAGAACACCATCTAGTGACGAGTAGCGGAACTACCGAAGTCGTATCGGTAGTTCCGCTACTCGTCACTAGATGGATGTCCGTAGCGCCATCTATTATTTGCTACGGAAAGCCCTGACTTTCAAGCGTTAACATCAATAACTTTTAAACGGCTTAACCGATTTTCATCACACATAGCTAAGAACCACCGCAAGAGAATTTGCTTTTACATAAAAAACCGCATCGAAATCGGTCCATCCTTTGAGCACTACGATGCCACAGACAGACAGACAGACCGACAGACAATAGCGTCAAACTTATAACATCCCTCGTTTTTGTTTGGGGTTAAGAACTAGTTTAACACATAAGCTATTAGAAGCGAGCGCATTGATTTGTTATAAAGTTATAATAGGTACTAAAAGTTGAATAAAATAGCACTGACTGTGGGGGTCGTAGATGTAGCGGCGCGGACGCCGCGTGTGTGCCGCTCCGGTATTCGCCTCCTGGAATAAGTCACAGAAAAGGCTGATGAATCAAGTAAACATATGAGATTTATAGCTTTAGATGCAATCTGATTCCAAAGGCAAACACGTTACAATAAACTAAAGAAAATTATGTGCAATATGAAGCGTTTGCCCACACACACCACTTATTATCTTATCAATCTTCTTTTTTTAACCGCATTCGCGGTAGCATCTTCAACTGTGCTGCTTCGGTGCTTGGGCCTGAGGTACGCTTTCTCGCTTTTTCTTTTCCTAATATAATATACTTACATGTCAATGGTAACTCAAGGAAGCCGAAGACGGACGAGATTATGACAATCTAAATGACAATTATCAGTGATACAAATATCCCAAGATAAATAAATGATTTTTGCGTTTTGATTAAAAATGAAGAAAGTCTTAAGCTGTTTAAAGTGAAATTGAAAGCTTACGTACTTGTTGACCAAAAACTATTACTCTGTAAACTCTGTTAATGAATATTTTGAATGATCCTCGTAGTCTGAAACAGCGTAGTACCAACATGTAAATTTTTAATTGTACTCTCTCTCTATACTGACAACCGATAGATACCATTGGATTTCTTATGATGCCCTGATCACGGATCTGTCGGTCGTCAAATGATAAAGTAGTGGAGGGGGGTGGTAGGAGCAATCAAAGGTGGCGACAGCTCAGTTTCGCTTTTACGCTTTTTTTTAGGTATGTAATGTACTGCACCGATTTCCCAACTGTAAACGAATTTTAAAAGCTTATAATAAAATGAAAGATTTTTTTATAGACTTTTGCCATCTATTTGCCATAGAAGGCGGAGTTATCTTTTGAAATATAGGTTTTTAAATATTTTCCCGAGAGTATTTCCATAAATTTCTCAGTAACCTTGCATTTTTTTGAGTATTTATGTAATCATTAGATAATTTGTAGATTATATAATTAGCAATCCAACAAGGTATGTATCAGTGAGCTACGCCTTTTAACCACTGAGCTAGGTCAAACCGCGTCGATCAGGTAATTATGATTATGATATTAGATGATAATGAAATGACCCTCAGGTCAATATCATCTTTTTTTGTATGGGAGAAAAAAAAAGTTCTGAATCTTATCATGTGTGGTATCGAATGAAAGGCTTTTTTCTTAAAATATATCACATCCCTGTTTAAATCAAGTGAAATGTAACAAACATTTCACGTAATTTAATAAAAATAAAAATGCATTTTCAAAGCATACCATATTTGGGCTCCTCCAGCTACCTATGATACGGTTAAATAATTTTATTTGTAAAATATGCCTTAAATGATAAGGAATATCCTCATGTATAACCCAATTTCGAGAATAATTACATTTAGTTTTTTATGTTTACCACGTGTTACTCATCAAAAGCGTATCGAAGTGTGAAAATTATCATATATGATTAATAAGTTCTTTTCGAAAATTTTAACGACACGTTTATGAAAGACACTATGGATAAAAAAAAACTAATGCAAGTGGAGATTTATGCCTCTGTAAATATTTGTTTCATAGATTACGCCATTATGTATAAAAAAATCACGTTTATTGTATAGCTCCACCTCAATATTTATTTTATTATATTTTTAGTATTTGTTGCTGTAGCGGCAACAGAAATAGGTATACATCATCCGTGAAAGTGTCAACTGTCTAGCTATTACGGTTCATGAGATACAGCCTGGTGATCTGGTAACAGACAAATGAATCAAAATTGATTCACAAATGACAAAGATATCGCGTAACATATATAAAAAACCTACGGGTCGAATTGATAACCCCTTCCTTTTTGAAGTCTGTTAAAAATAAGTTCATAGGGTTGGTAAAACAGGTGTAAGGTTAGTGTGATACAGTGTCTCACTAACCTAACCCCTATTTATTAATTCAGTAACTGAATTAGTCTTGTCAGCTGAAGGTCGGCCGCGCTCTTGTATTATTCACAGTCACCTTCACATTGAGGTAATGAAATGAGGCTTTTGTGGCGTTATATATTTTCTTTGTTGCGGCAGCTCACCCACGACGGAAGAGCTATACTCTGCCGTGTTCTGTGGTGTCAAGGGCTGCGACTGATAAGTCGGTAGGCATACTTATTTAGGCATCTGACTGATTATACTTATACGGACTTTTTCCCAAACGAAAATACCAAAAATCCTATTTAAAAGGCCGTAGTAATACCTATGTATAGTCCATTTGTTTAGGTATTCAAAAGAATGTATATGATTTTGACATGTCTTTTTATTGAAATATACACTTTATACATAAATACTTTTACAAATTATAAAAAAATATGTAATTTATAATTTATAAAATAAATAATTTCGGGATAAGTGGAAAGATATTGGCTTTGCCCAGCAGTGGGACAATAAAGGTTAATAAAAAATAATAATTTGTAATTTGCAAATGTATTGGTTTAAAAAGTGTTTATTTTAATAATAAGACATGTTAAGATTGTTAACATGCTTTAAAAATACCTACCCAACCAAATGGACTAGGCAGGGTACTACTTATAGGGTTGTTCCTACAATTTTACCTATAGAGTATAGGTATTTTAAATAATTACTCAGGTTAAGTAGGAAGTAGGTTAAGTAGTTAGGTACCTACTCATGTTGGTACCTACCTACACCTACATAGAGATTATGTACTTAGGTACCTACCGACATGAGTACTAAAGGCCACGGAAAGCGCAAATTAGGTCATGTTCCAATATTTGGCTATTGAAGACAAAACAAAATGGCATCAAAATTGACATAGGCAGGTAGAGGTCCGGTGGAGCGGAGGTCGCGAGAGCAGGCTCCGCCGAGCGGCAGGACCAGTTTTCGAGGCGCACTCACCGCGTCGTCGTCGAACTCGAAGTCCTGGTCGCGGGCGCTCGCCAGCGCCAGCAGCGCGGCCAGCGCGGCCGCGGCAGCCCCGGCCCGCGCGCGCATGTCTCGCTCGCTCGGCCCCGCACTCGCAGCCGGCCTCTCTCCCGGCGTCGGGAGGCGCACTGCCGCGCCCGCCGCCGCGCCTGCGCCCCGAGCGGCCTCCTCCCGCGGACTCCCACACCCGCCGCCGCCGCGAACAGCCTTTCGAGTCGAGGACCCTTTCGACCTACAGTAGTACAGCATACCTAACTAAGCTAACGTTGTTTGTAAACAAACTCGAATAGAAAGGCAATTGGGCATACCTAGTGTCACAGAACATATATCCATGTCTGTGCCTAGTGTCTAACTCGCTTTTGGATACTGGAACTCGGGTTCACACACCCTTTAACCCGATTACGACGAATCCAGAAAGAGGGTAAGTGTGATGTGTTTCGCCGCTATGTATAGTAGATACGTAACGGCGAAAGTCGAAACACATTACATCATGTATGTATGTATGCATGCATGTTAATCCTTTCAGATGATACGAACTATTTATAAATGAATATTGTGTACAATGTAGATATTGTATAATAGCCATATGAATCTACTCAGAGATATTTTGTCAATCCATGAATTTTTTAAGAATCAATAAATCAGCTTTTGGATTCCTACGTTGGGTGCGCGGATTTATCTGCCCCGTGCCTGGTCCGGTCCGGTCAATTTGAGCACGGGTAGCGAGCCGGCGGCAGGCACCCGGCGGCCGCGCAAATCCATGTCTGTTTCTCACCATACGCGCACGGATCTGTCGGACCGGACAGGCACGTCTGTCGGACAGATCCGGCGGGTAAAACCGTTCGTGTATGGTTACCTATTTTGTCTTCATTGTGTGGCGGTCATCAAACTATGTCAGATGCCTATAGGAGGCAGCTTGAAGAATCTGAGACCAGTGTCCACTTACATTTATTCTCGTATATATTATTGGAAAAATTTGTCCAAAATGATGGACTGAATCAGCCTTTAAATATTTGTAAGTACTTAATTAAAAAGGATATTGTATCGGGAGACTTTTTAACCACCAGCCAAAACTTCTGTCCATGATACTGAACTGCTTTCCAAACAATTAATTACTAACAAAAAATGAATAAGTATTCGCTTCCCATACAGATCAGCCAAACGGATTTTGTTTGCGAGGACGAAATTTTTTCTTCGATTTTTATGTAAGTATATATATTTTTTCATAACTTCCCCGATTACTCAAAGACTCGTGGACCAATTTGGAATTTTTTTTTTCAACCTCTTACAGCGAGATTGGTGTTATAGTTTTACGCTTATGTCTGTCTGTCTGTCTTTGTCATCGTATGCTCAAATGGATGGAACAACCTCGATGCGATCTTTTGTGCCGCCGAGAAATTTTCTGTTCTCAGAAATTTATTTCCTTGAAAATTTCCGGAAATTTCGGAAATTTTCAAGATTTTTAGTTAAAAATTTCCTGAAGAATTTTTTTACGGGAAGTTTCTCGGAGAATCTCCAGACTATTTCGGAAATTTCTCGAAATTTTCAAGAACGCCACTTCACTACGTGCAAGCAAGTTCCCTGGTGGTGGTGGTTCTTAGCTATGTTTGATGAAAAACAGTTTTTACAACTAGCCTGGCAAATAATAGTTGGCGCTACGGATATCAATTCCCCGGAAAAGAAGTTCCACTACTCATCACTAGGTGGTGTCTTAATGTTTTATATATGAAACTAAAACGCGCTATTAAGTTTTTTCATAATGATGACATATTCGGCTACTAATATCGAGACGAATTGGAAATCGGTTCAGCGGTTCATAAGTTATGGGGGGTTGGGAGTGGACGCTTGAAAGTCGGCGGTTTTTTAATTCTCCTGGCAAAAATATCTTGTTACCTAGTTTACAATGTTAATCTCTACAAGTTGATAACACCTTGAAACTTCCTTGAAACATTAGCATAATCAGTTAATAACTAATAGGAAGGTAATAACTTGTACAAGATGCAGTAAGTACTTGCAACCTCAGTAGCTAGACATAAAAACATTATCATTTTTAGGGTTCCGTACAAAAAATGAAAAACGGAACCCTTATAGGATCACTCGTGCGTCTGTCTGTCCGTCCGTCTGTCACAGCCAATTTGCTCCGAATCTAGTGGAACAAATTAGGTGAAATTTGGTAGGATGGTGTAATCCTACGACCCAAACATAGATGTGCAAAGTAAATATTTTTTAAAATAAGGGTAATTTTCATGGGATAAATTTGAAAATTAAGAAAAAAGTTTTGCAAACCTTACTGTGTCATATATCAAATGAAAGGGCTTATTATGAGGATTTCAAATATATTTTTGTTATTATTTTAAAATAAAAAGTTTTGATTTTATTCGTGAAAGAAGACGAAAATTGAGCATTCTCCCCCCCCCCCCTGATCTTCGAAATTAATGAGACTAAAATGTTGAAAAAAAAATACATAATATAGTTTATTACTTGTACATTAAACGAAAATAATATAAGAATTCTATCAATTGAAAATAAAGTAGTAATCTCAATATAATACGTTCACTTCCGGAAAATCTTTGGTATTGTACGGAACCCTCTCCACGCGAGTTCAACTCGCACTTGCCCTGTTATTTTATTTTACTACTTTGTTGGTGTGATTATTATACATACAGCTTTCTAGTACTTACAGTCTATGAGTAAAACCGCGGAAAGATAGACAAGGCGAAACTATAAAGGTTCCTTGTTAACTACGGAACCACAGATTACTAATAAGGCGGAACCCTAATAAGTTTGTTGTGGTGGCTCTCTAGATTAGAATGGTTAGGCAAGATATGTACATGTGTATTGTACACATGAGTCACCAGGATACTGCTCCTGAAGATAGGCACTTACTTAAAACTTCCTTCATTAGGATTTCAGGCCAATTGTTGTTTCTATACAGGCAAGTAAGTGGAAACTCAATGGCAAAGTTCTTTTAAGTACTTAAATATCTATGATTTCGTATCGAAATAAATAAATGAAAATAAAGTACAGTCGTAAAATGGCAGCGCCAGCCGGGCGGGCGGCGCGTCGCGCGTGCCGGCGTCGCAGGGCGCCAATCGATACCCGCCGCGGCGGCATCCGCGGATCCCGCGGTCAAACTCCCGGCCGGCGCTGTCTGCTCGTGCCGTCTGTCCCAGCCGTCCCATTGCAACACACACTCTCGTCGCGACCTCTGCCAGCCGATAGCTACCGAATTAAGATAGTCGACGTATCCAACGAAACATTCTTTCACATCGTAAAATACCTAACTGTACTTACACAAGAAATAAAATCAAATTACCTACATTTGTATTTGCCATTTAAATTTCAACAGAAGTAACATTGTAAAAAACCGACCAAGTGCGAGTTGGACTTGCGCACAAAGGGTTCCGTACCTTTGTCTTTAAAAATCACGTTTGTTGCACGGGATCCCCATTAATATTTATTTTATTCTGTTTTTAGTATTTCTTGTTATAGGTAGCAATACATCATCTATGAAAATTTCAACTGTCTAGCTATCACGTCACGCACGGTTCATGAGATACTGCCTGGTTTTTTGTTTTAAGTGTGTGTAAGTGGCCAACACAAGTGTCAGATTTTTCAGGCTGCCTTTAGGCATCTGACATAGCTTGACTACTGCCTTACAATGATGACAGCCGGGACCAACGGCTTATACGTGCTTTCCGAGGCACAGCCTGGTGACAGATGATGAAGTCTAAGTAATAGCATCGATGAAATATTACTAAAGTAGTAATATTTCATCGATGGTAATAGGGTCTCGTTTTTAACCTTTGGGTATGGAACCCTGTAAATGTGGTGGGAAATTTTGTTTGTATATGTATATGGTTATAGTTATTTTCACGCCTCATAAGGGGAGCATTTGAGGTAATGCTCTACTCTCAAAATGTCAAGCATTCAAGCATTTTGTGGACTTAAACTGTCTCTATTATATTCATATTGCACTAATACAATAATATAAGTACAGAGATATGAAGAACAACCCTTTTATAAACACAATTTATACTTGTAGAAAATATTTGTCGAGCATCACATGTGAAAAAAAAATGATTCAAAGAATTGTTTGTGAATGTCGAGATGTCTGTACGATCTGATTAAGCTCGAAATTCTTAATTTGTACAATTTTTTTAACAGCATCACAGCACATCACAGCATTGTTTTCAATTGCAAAATGACTATCTTATTCAGTGTCATTTAAGTATTATAAAAAAAATACTCAAATTACCTATTGCAAACAACAAAAACATGCAAGAATACTGAAGTCTGTCTTATTTTATAAAATTACAGCTCTGAATACAAGTCCTTTGAGTCTATTTTTCGGTCGGCATGCATGTGTCATACATTTGTTTTGTGTATTAATTTATCACTATCAGATTGCCCATAAGCCATTGATAAATGTCAATTTTTAATTATTATTTGAATGAGCTTTATGAGGCGTGCTCGTTTGGATTTACCAAACTTATTTTCTCTGAGTGTGCTTCGTAGCTATCAGTGCCCACATCTAGTCGTAGAATACCTTAGAAGGTTGGGTAATCATACTGGCGGCCATCTGTACTAATGTAATAAACATGTCATGTACCTTTGGATTTTAAATAAATAAATTTTTAATACTTGTAGAGGAGACTGTACTTTTTCTTTCCCCTAACAGTTAATGCAGTACTTACCAGGTCTAAATATTCTTCTTTTCGTAATTTAAGAGCTCGCTCCGGATCTTGTCGCTGAAGTTAAGTGGAGATGCCTCCATTCCTTTCTTCTCTCTGCCATCCTTTTAATGAGTTGCCAGGTTTAGGTTTAGCATTAAAATACCATAAATTTGAAAAAGTTATGGACATAATAAATAAGTACATAATAGCTCACTGGAAAAAGTAATAGTTTCTGACATTAATATCAACTTATTTAGTAGTATGTGATAGTGGAACGAGAGTACTAGTGCTTATTCTGTCAGTGGTAATTACTTTGGCAGTGTGAAATGAATATTTACTTTAAAATACTTTTTAGTTACTTATAATATTTTTAGGGTAAATGAAATATTTTGTAATGATTCAACAAAACTTAATGTATTTACATCTAAATAAATCACAATTAGATAAAATAAATTAACCGTGTCACTCGGCTAGATTACGCTCACTTCTTTTCTTCTTCGACATCCGGAAACTTGGTGTTGTAGAAGGGGATCTTGGCGACGAACACCTTCCAGTCTGTGAAGTACAGCAGGGTTACGAAGGCGGCGCCTCCGAATCCCAAAGCTGTCGTAGAGAACGCCGCTGCCATTTCGATCTGTTTCTTTCCTACGCGGCCCAGCATTTTGGATCTAAAATGAAATGGCTGAATCCCAAATAATCCAAATATTATATTACGTAAATTCGTTAGTAGGTCTCAAGAAAGATTTTAGATTACCTAACCTTTAATTTGACATTGACTGACAGTGACACTGACGTTGACAGACATAAAAACAATAATGTTTACTCAGAAAGCATCGAAAATATGTCTATGGTTTTCTAATAATTTCACCATGTATAAAAAAGCAACATGAATCGGAACGGATTCTCCATGAAGGGTTTCTTTGACATATTATCTACGCCACAAATGTCAAAATTACGAGTGGTCGAGACCACTCATTGCAAACTTTCGCATACGATCATTTCAAAAATGCGCCCGTTTGGAAACGCTCGCGTTTACCATTCGTAATGTGACAAGTGATTTCAAAAATGCGTCCCCTGCGACCGCTCAGTGGTGCGATTTTCAAATGCGGAGTCACTAAACGCACGGTTTTTTGTATGGAAAAACCATTCGTTTAGGTGACTCCGCGTTTGAAAAATCGCACCACAGGAGTACTATGTTTCATTTAAGGACTCACCAAAACACAAAACGTGTAGTTTTCCAACTCACCTCTCGCGTAAAAAACCATTTGGTCGTATTTTTGAACCCGTCGTGTCATTTAAAAACAATAATGTTTTACGCAGAAAACATCGAAAATATGTCTATGGTTTTCTAATAATTTCACCATGTATAAAAAAGCAGCATGAATCGGAACGGATTCTCCATGAAGGGTTTCTTTTGCATGAGCCGGACCTGCGCCTATCGTCACGAAGCTTCGTGCTATTACACGATACACGCAAATGTAACCGGCCGTTATCGGTTATCGTCCCGAATATTCGAACTTCGTGTTGGTTATCGCGCGGATGGCGATACATCAAAGGATTTACGCTAACCATTCGGTCTGCGTAGTCGCACTTGCGTTATTTATTTTGACGTTTGTTTTCGACTTGTTCAGGCGCGTGCTGTGGGACAGTGCCACGGTTGTTAATGCGTAAAAATGGAGTGGAACCATAAAATGGTGTTAAAATTTTTAGCTTTTTCTTTCTAGGTTTCAATAAATGCATTATGTAATTGTTAGCACACATGTTAAAGAAAAGAAAGTTTTCATCCATATTTAAAACACGTAGATGACGCCATCTTGGATTATTGCCAGATAGTTCGTGAAAAATAAGGAAGCCGCTAGTGTGACCAGCGCTGTATCGCGATAACTTTTAGTGTACAAAACGTACGAAGATTCGCCGCGAATTGTTTCGGGACGATAGGCACAAGTGCGGCCGAAACATTGACATATCTACGCCTCAAATGTTAAAATTACGAGTGGTCGATACCTCTCGTTGCAAATCCTTCGCATACGATCATTAAAAAAATACGCCCGTTTAGAAACGCTCGCGTAAACCATGCGTAATGTGACAAGTGATTTCAAAAATGCGTCCCCAGTCCCCAGCAGTGGTTGACGATTTAAAATCACAAAAGTTAATAAAACGTGGGAAACAATATTGTGTGATAAATAACAATGTAAATTAATAAAACTTATTATAAATTTATATTGTTACATTTAAACAAATTACAAATTGACTCTGATAACAGAGAACGGTTTAGAAGGCAACTAAAAAGAGGAGACTTTTTTCGTACATTTTCATCATTTTACAAGGGCCAAAAGATTCAAAGCCATGCATGCCAGCCAGCCGAAATGTCTGCCACGTTAGCCACGTACTAGCCTGTGTAAAATAAAAGACGCAAATGGGCATTGACGGCTGGTCGAATCGCGACACGCGAGTAAGGATAGTGATATCACTGGCTGTGGCTACCTAAGTAGTTTTTCTACAAATCGGATAGTAATAACACCTTAAATTAGTTAAGCTCACTTAACTCACACCGCCGGAGAAGCAAAGCGAAGAGAAGACAAGCGAACGACAGTTACCGGCTCAGCAAGAAAAGCAAAGAGAAGGCGCGCGGCTTGCCGCGAATGCTCGCGGCTGGCCGTTTGCTACTGCGGACAGTATGACCAATGACCATGCCTCTTTCAAATTCTACTGAAATTCTACCATTAGGAATCGTTTTTCTAGGTTGTTTGGTATATAAAATAAAACATATTTATGAACGTTTTTTTATTTATACTCATTTACTTATTCTCAGCATTAAAAACCAGTAACCTCGTTAATCTTCTTGGCAAAGTAGCGGGCCCTGGATACTATGGATTATGGTGATGTAGATACAGGAATCCTACCGTTATTTCTTATAGCAGCACTTAAACTGAACTGCATTGTTTAATGCTACCGTGACGCCTTTATAGCAGCCCTGCAGCAGGACAGTTTTGGCTGACGTCACAAAACCATTCACCTTTTTTTGTATGGACTATTCCTACCATGACGTCTATTTTGACAGCACGAAAACGATTATTGCGCGTCTCAAGTGTCAAATAAAGCGATCCTAAAAAAGTTACTTTTTAGTAACTTTTATGGAGGATTTTAGTTGGTTTTCTTGTGAATGTGAATATGTTTTTTCTTTACTTTTGAATTTTACAAAACAGTTAGTCGATAATTAAAGTCACGCTACCATGGGACCTTAATTAATCTTACTTAATACCTTATATTGAAAATTTGGATTTCAAAAACGATAAGATATATTACTTCTTTATTTTAGTACAACATAAGTCAAAACAAGTTAGGTATTCCAACTTACGTTACATATTTTTTTGTAAGACGTAATAACAATGCTAATCATTGTAAAATATTTATTCACACACGATAACAAATAACAACACATTCTTAAGTACAAGTTATTTATTAAAATTATAACTACATACATTTATACATTTGTCTTAAAGGATTCTTTGGTTACTCTCTGAGAAGTACCATGATGACATCAATTTAAAAATACAAGTCAGGATTCACTGGAGCCTATTATTAAATACAAACAAGACTGAGAGAGCTAGAGGATTACAGCCACCTTTGGAACCTGTGATTGAACCAGTGAAATGGCAGAATGTTGAATTCCAAGCATTTTACAAGGCTGGATCTGTTGCTAGGCTGGTTCGCTTTTTCACCAGAATACCTGAAAGAAGATAATAGTTTAGATTCATGTCACAATCTACGAATATCAAATATCTACCCATACTTTGCAATAAAATCCTTTGTGCAC
Organism: Acrobasis suavella; assembly: GCA_943193695.1. Classification (NCBI taxonomy): domain Eukaryota; kingdom Metazoa; phylum Arthropoda; class Insecta; order Lepidoptera; family Pyralidae; genus Acrobasis; species Acrobasis suavella. The sequence goes on from OW971935.1 coordinate 61,961, forward strand.
TACAATACAACGACTGCGTACTTACAAAAACCTAGCCTTTATCTCGTTGAGTTAGTCTCGAACTTACTTTGTCTGTATATGTATATATTTATCTTATTTATAATAGCACTTAGTGAAGAAGCTGTAAGTTTTAACACATAATAATTTAAATATAAACTTTGAATAGGTATGTAGTTAAAATGTTACTTATGACATGGTTATAGATAAAATATAATCATATATTTATGACAAGACACTGTGCTTTTATGCGATGGTGCCCACAATAAAATTAACTTCCAAACACTAGTCGTTACCATCGTACAATAACTGTTTATCACGGCAATTCGGAAAAGCACGATAATATGAAGTGATGGATATATTTTGTCAGGTGGTTGCTCGGCTTCCAGCATTAAAAACATAAAACATTTCACAAATTTACAATTTATTTATAATTTCGAAAACCAGCTATCTAGGTACTATCAAAATTATTTTACGCAGACATCCGTTCAAAACTTTCTTTCACAATTTTTTTCGCACTCATTGAAATTTTAGCCATCTTTAATGGTCAATTTCAAATTAAATTTATTTACATAATCAAATGAAAACACTGAAAACACAACACACAACAACACAACACACAAAAACAACAACAAATGAAAACACTAACTTTCAGATATTTAAATAAAAATAATTTTATTTAACGTAAATAAAAAAGCCGGTAAAAGTAATATTTTTTGTCAAGGATTTGAACGTCTTCGCAGTCTCATCACCAAAACAAGCCAGAGACAACAAACAGTTCCCCATTCAGGAGTAACCATGCAAAAAACGTTCAGCATTATGAACGTGATGGTAGGATTAGAAGTTGAGCTGCTTTTGACCTGCTTAGGAACTGCACCTCAACTGCCTTGTTTCTTAATGGTTTTATAAGTGTTGGTGGTAGCCTGCCTGAAAATTCTCTTCTCTTCGCTTCGGTTTGCTTTTCCACCGGTGAGAGTTAAGCTTTACCGTCCTATCGAAATTGCGATTACATCTTCGTATTTTCTAAATTGGTTTCCTGAAATCGGATAGGTAATAATAAAATATCCGCTCGCTTACGTATTTAGGATTAGTACATAATTATAAAGTAAAAAAACAAAGAAATAATAAAAGGCTTTAAAGCTTGTTTCCAGAGCCGAAAAATAATTATAAAAATATCTGTGACATTGACAGAAAAGTTATGACGTTTAATTGTTGTCAGTTTTATTGAATTTGTACGATTTAATAATATAAATAAATAAATAGGTATGTATTTAAGTAGGTAAATAACTAAAAATTCGTAAATCTCATAGGCCTAAATAGTTTTTTCCTATATTTCTATGAATTAAAATAAAGTCAAATTTATAAAAGGTTTGAAAAAAAATTAGTTCGTAAGTAGGTAATATATGTACAGGCAGTTTTATACTCAGGACGCCAGAAAACGCCGCAGAGACTGAAAGGCGGTAGCTCGCGGACACGATGTGGGACTCGACGGCTTTTCTGGGCGCGCTAACGCCGAAGTTCTACGTGGCGCTGACGGGCACCTCGTCGCTGATCTCGGGGCTCATCCTGATCTTCGAGTGGTGGTACTTCCGCAAGTACGGCACGTCATTCATCGAGCAGGTGTCGCTGACGCACCTGGGCCCGTGGCTGGGCGGCGCGAGCGCGGCCGAGCCCGAGCCGGCCGGCGACTGCAAGGTGTGGCGCAACCCCATGGCGCTGCTGCGCGGCGCCGAGTACGGCCGCCTGTGGAGCGTGGCGCGCCGCGCGCCGCTCACCTACTACGACATGAACCTGTCTGCGCAGGAACACCAGGCCTGGTTCTCCTGCGGTGCCGAGGTATGTTTCTTCTTTATCACCAACCTAGATGTGTGTGGGCTTTACACACATAATAGCAGGATTAAAATGCAAATTGCCAACCAGGAAGGAAAATAGAATTTGCATTTTTTAAATATAAGTATTAGGGTTCTTATTAGTGGTTTAGCAATAGTAGAATCTATTGTAAATTTACTTATCATTTAAAATGTGATGAATGTGGCATTAACATCAGGCCAGCCAGGCTCACAGTTTAGGTATGAAGCTAGGCCGTGGCTCAAACTTGGCCTATTCATGAATATAGGTTGAAATTGTTGAAAATTTTAATCGACAATCTGCTACAGATAAAAGTATATGGTCTGTTGGTTAACTGACTGAGTTATATTTTGGTTAGTTGCAAGTGCAATTTGGTCTCATTGTCACCAAGAGAAGATTTATTGATGGAATCTGAGAAATCGAGGGAATTATTATTATATGCATACATATTGTTATTCGAAAGTTTTTGTCAATAAATCAAGCAAATCGTTCAGAAAGTGTGTTTTGGTGAAGTGGGACTGATGAATAAGACCAGAAATTGAAGATGTTTTTTGTTTAAAATTATATTTAAACGAGTGAGTATATTTTTCTGAGTCTAATTGAGCAATCAGCGTTTGTATATAGGTACAGTTGTGGTCATATAATTAAGAAGGATTTGAAGTTCTAGAATTTTTTATCTAAATCTTGTTATGTGTAGTTATCTGTTCCTTTTTATAGGTAGGTCACTAGTTATGGTATGAAATAGCCACATGAATAGAGCAATGGGAATTAGGAATATATTATAGGATAAAATTGCTGGCTATTTTTCTCTATAGTAATAAATTCAAATAGTAATGAAGCTGGACATATAATTAAGAATGTTTTATTAAACTGCACGAATATTGTTTTATATGACACTTAGAATAACATTGATGTAAAGTGTGTAAAGAAAAAAAGCAATTTAAAAAAATTTTAAACTAAAATTAATAGTAAGTAGCATGTCCACAGCTTTTAATTACAGCATTACACTGGCGAGGCATTGATTCTATCGCGAGAGAAATAAATATCCATTCTACTAAGAAAACGTTGTATGGCTCTTTTAAATTGCCAAAATTGAAACCTTTTTCTTGACTTCACACCAAAGATTTTCTATTGTTTTTAGATCAGGGCTGTTAGCTGGCCAATCTGAGACAGAAACTGATTGCGATGTCAGAAATTCCTTTACGGTGCATTCAGTATGCTTTGGATCATAAATTGTCTTGCTGGAATGTTAAAATTACTGGAAGCATGTCTTCAGCATAATGTAACATTGTTTCTTCTATTATATTTTTGTATTGGAATTAATCCATGTTTCCTTCTATCAGCTTAACAGGTCCAACAGCACGGCCAGAAAAGCACCCCCAAATTTTTACATTTCATCCACTGCGCTTTAATGTCAGTTTTGTGTACTTAGGGTCGAATGCTTTATTCGGAGGGCGTCATACATATCGTTTTCCATAACATATCCTGTTTAATTCTGTCCACCTGAAAAAGAACATTTTTCCCCTGTCTGGATCCTTCCAAGCAGCTTTTCTTTTACCAAACGCCTTCGAATAGTGCGTGCGGAGATTGCTGAAGGGTTGTTTTCATCAAAATATTTTTTTCTCAGTTCATTAGACCCTTAAAAGGATTTTGTTTTGCCAAAGCAACAATATTTTGATAATCTCGTTGGGATGACTTTCTCAACATTGTATTATATTATAAGTATTTACTAATTAAAAGACAATTATAATAATATGACAAAGACCTTCTGGCGAGTAGGCGACCAATACTGTGAAAATGAGTTTCTTTCGGCGTTTCTTCTCAGCAGTGGTCGTTACGAAGCGCTGGTATCGGTAGCTTTTCTTAAATTTTAATATACTTTACACATAACATAAATTATACTTATTGACGTGTAAAAGTGTCTGTAAAGGTCTAATTATTTAATAAACATTTGAATCTTTTGAATCTTTTTGAATCTCTGTTTAGGTAAACGCGGAACATTTGAAGTAGTTTGATGCATGGCAAAATGCTTCACAGCATGGAAAACCACTGTTTTTTAGCATTGCAGATGGTCGGCTATTTTTTTGTACGACCAATTCTTCTCGCGAAGTTTTATTATAACTTTCCTTGAAGATTTATCTCAACTTTTATTTTTCCCCATTGTTTTCTTAAGAAGCAATCACCTCACTAAATGGCGCCAAAATTATACAAATAGTGACCTACAACCATAAAGCCACAGAGTGTTTTCTATTTAAATTTGAGTAAAAAAATAAACTATTCAGTGTTCTTAATTATATGACCACCACTGTATGTACTCGTATGTGAGTATGTATATATGTTTGTTCGATTATAACTTGAGTATCCTTGATGAAATTCGGTAGGTGTGTAGATATGGCCAAATCGGTAAAGGGGTGGCTCATTAAGCAGGTATATCATAATGATCGATAGTAATAAAAAAATAATGGAAACGGTCCGCGGCAGGGTCCCGCGGAGGAGGCGATGGCGCGCGCGTGGCGCGAGCGCGAGCCGGGCGCGCGCATCGCGGCGGCGCGCGCGGCGCTGGCGGCGCGGCCGGACTGCGCGGCGGCGCTGCTGCTGCTGGCCGAGGAGGACGCGCCCACCGTGCTGGAGGCCGAGCGCGTGCTCAAGAAGGCGTGGCGCGCCGCCGAGGCGGCGTGGCGGCAGAGCGCCTGCGGCGTCGGCGCCGCCGCCGACACGGCGCGGCGCGACGCCGCCGTGCTGGCGCACGTGAAGCGCCGCTGCGGCGTGTGCGCGCGCCGGCTGGGCCGCCTGCGCTCGGCCGCCCGGCTGTTCCGCGAGCTGGCGCGCGACGCCGCGCCCGCCGCGCCCGCGCTGCAGGCGCACGAGAACCTCATCGAGGTGCTGCTGGAGCAGCGCGCCTACCCCGACGTGCAGGCCAGTGCCCGACCTCTCACCTCGCTACCGGTCTCCTTCCAGTACTGCTTTCGTCCATACGGATTAGCCAATATAAATCTATATACTCGCAAATCCCTTCAATCCCCTAGAAGCGCCTTCAATTTTGTTGACTTTGACATCTTTCTTGGTATCCTTCAATCTATTAACGCCTCTTCGTCTACCTGAGAGTGGTTTGATTCCTACTTGCGAAGCCGTTTACAGTGTGTCTGCCTCATTGACCCAGTGGTGCGATCTCACTACGGGTGTTCATTTCATCATTCACTCAAGGTAGTGTTCTGACTCCATTTTTTTTCTCAATATTTATATGGTATGAACAAGGATTTGCTTTAGGTTAGCGACGAATTTTTTGCGCACGGCCTTTCGACGTTCCCTGTCGTTTCAACCGTAAATCCATCCTTCTATTCCCAATTCATAGCTCGGGTAGCTGAGCTATGAATTGGGAATAGAAGGATGGATGGACCCTTTCCATGCAAGCAGTTAGGCTATGGAATCAGCTACTTGCTATTAAATTCGTGAATTTAAAATCATAATCACATTTAAGTAATGAGTAAAAGATTACTGTCTTTATAATCCTGATTAACATATTTAGAAATATTATTTCATGTATTTACTAAGCGAGTATATGAGTATATATTTATTTATTGAAGTTTATTTTACGTACGTTTATGTACGAATGTTTATTAATTTATTTATGTTTCTTGTTTAAGTATTTATGTTTGTATTGTACACGTCAATACTTCTCAGTTTACTTCCCATTGTCTCTCGCGGGTCAGCTGGAAGAATTTTTTTTAGAAATATGTAGCATTTATGTTTTGTATGTTTACTTTTAGTAAGTGTTGTTTGTCTGTAATAATTTACTGTACAAAAAAAAAAATATAAAAGACAACATACAAAAGTGCAGGGATCTCTTCCAGTCATCCTGTGTCAGATTGACAGGATATTTGAGAGGGTTTATTTGTAAATTTTTAAGTGCACATGAAGCAATAACATGCAAATGATAAAGTGTGCGCGCAGGCGGTGCTGGCGCGCTACTGCGACGCGGGGCTGCCGCGCTCGGCGACGGTGGTGTACACGGCGGCGCTGCTGCGGTGCCGCGCCGCGCTGGCGGCGGGGGCGGGCGCGGGCGGGGGCGGGGGCGCGGGCGGGGGAGGCGGGGCGGGCGCGCGCGCCGCCGACGCGGCCGCGGCGGACGCGCTGCGCCGCGCTCTGGCCTACAACCCGTTCGTGGCCGACTACCTGCTGGAGCTGCGCCCGCTCACGCTGCCGCCCGAGCACGTGCTGCGCCGCGGCGACAGCGAGGCCGTCGCCTACGCCTTCTTCCATCTGCGCCACTGGAGGTACGCCGCCTTACGCTCTCTCTTTTTAAGCTATTGCATAGCTTTTATCGCGGGCCTCTGGCGCAGCGACCGAATCCAAAAATTTCTTTACGAAAATTAAACCTCGTCTGACGTCGTTTCAGTTCAAAGGACTTCGGCACGGTGTTTGTGTGCGTGCGATTAGATACATGTAGAGAGTTGGGCATTATTCGAATAAATTTTATCTTAATAATTATGCAAATAAAAATTTATTCGTGGAAAATTATTCACGAATAATTCATTTGCGAACAATTTCGTCACGAATAAAATATCATGATTTTATTCGTTATTCTAAATAATTTTTTTTTAAACTTACCCTTCTCTATTTAACCGATTGCATCGGGAAGCCTTACATTTCGGAGTGTACGAGTGTTCTCTTTTTAACCGATTGCATCGAAAAATATTGGTCGCCATTTTGAATTTTTTTTTCACTGGGCCGACCGACGTGAAAGGAAATAAATCTAAACCACAGGCTACACTGGATCACTTTAGTATAATAAAATAAAAACAATAGTCGAGAGACAAAGAAAAAAAAAAACTCGCCATTCTCATGTTGATTGCCCAGGCTGCTGGACACTTTTGTATGGAAATGCTGAATTTTCTTTGTTCTTGACTTTCTTTTTGTTCGCTTCTCTCGCTCGTTCTTGTTATGGTCATTGCACGACCGTAACTTAAGCTATGTTACGTGACTAATTTGGAGTGGCCAATTTGTCGCCTCGGTCATTCAATCGACGCTCTCATGTATGCCAAATGTGAAAAGGTTTTGCATTGCACTAATTTTCACAAGAAAAATATTGCATGATTTTATAGTTTGATGAAAAAATGAATTCTGTTTGTAATTTGTAGAAACTGGTAGTATCATGAAATTTTGGTTTTTTCAATTTTCTAGACCTAGTAGTTTTTGGAATTTTGATATAGCAATGATATGTAAAAATTTAAGGAGTACATTTTTTTTTGGATGCAGTTGTAGAGATATATGTAATTATGATGGCTGCTTTTATATTGGTGGTGACTTAGAAACTTTCTGGACATAGATTGCAAGAATTGAATATTTTTATTGGTTTGTTCGTTCGAAGGTAGCATCAGGTTGTAAAGATAGAGATGAGACGATTTAATGAAACGTGTGTTTTTCACTATTTAATATATTCATAACAATGCAACTGGTTTGTACATATGCCCACAGTTATGTTTATGCTACCATTCTACAAAATTTTAGTAGCTTTAAGTTTTGTAGTATCAATAACGGTTACATTGAGAACATTTTTGCTTCTGAACTCAGGGTTACTAGTAGTTAAAGTGTGTTTTTGTTAATAGTTATAGTTCGGGATGTGTAACAGTATAGTTCTGCTAATGAAAACAACAGCAAAACTGGTTCAGCAATTTCTTTCAGTCAGTGTATTGTGATCCGTCCCTCAGGCAGGCGGCGGGCGCGCTGTCGCTGCTGGCGCGCGCGGCGGCGGTGTGCGGGGGCGGGGGCGCGGGGGCGGGGGCGGGCGGCGGGGCGGGCGGCGGGGCGGGCGCGGGCTGCGGCGGCTGCGTGGACCGCGAGCTGCTGCCGCCGCACCACGCGCGGCGCGCGCCGCCCGGGCCGCGCGCGCCCGCGCTGCTGCCGCTGGCGGCGGCGCTGTGCGCGCTCACCGCGCTGCTGGCGCTGCTGGCGCACCGCTGGCCGCAGCACGCGCACGCGCTGGCCGCCGCCGCCGCGCACCACCTGCACCCCCGGCGCCTGCACCACCTGCTCGCCGCCGTCTGAACCGCCGCCGCGCACCACCTGCACCCCCGGCGCCTGCCAACCTGCTCGCCGCCGTCTGAACCGCCGCCGCGCCCGCTCACTGCGCGGAGGGCACACCACACTCGAAAAACAAACGAACATTACCCGACTACGCCAGAAGAAGGTATGTTATGTATGTATAATTGTTTGACACGCTCTGCAGCCTCAAAGACTCGATAAATTTTAGCTTGAAAAGTGTCGTAAGATTCGTAATTACTAAGAAACTGACACTAGATATACCAAAATATAAAAAAAACAATCAAATTTTTTTTATAATAATTACTTATTTAATTTTACTTATTAACAATTATTCTTAAACTTTAGCTTATAGTATAACTAAATACAGATATATCGCTTCCACGTTGCACACAAACATCCAAGACCCAGGTCAATCTGAAAAACATCATTTTATGACAATCTAGCATAAAGACCACTAAGCCACAGAGGTTGAGAACTAAACCAGACCCGGGCAGACAGATTGATAATTACCACAAACAATTAGTATAAACAACTCTTGTCTGTTCTGTGACATTTCCTCACTTGGTCGCTTCTTAAAACACCCATGTGAGAACCGACTTATGACAAATCATATTCTACACTGCCGTCACCGCGACCACATAAAATACAAGAAATAATATAATTACACTTTTACAAAATTAAGTAACCAAAACAGTGTTGATATAATGTATACCCATCAAAGCGCTATGATATGCGTTGTATACTTTTTATTGCTTTTAAATATTATTAATTTGTAAGTATTGTGCTGCTAGTTATTCATTAAGATGTAAATATTTATTAATCTAGAATAAATATTTTAGAGTAGATTAAATTATAAAATTTTTTGGAAGAAAGCTGATTAATGTAACATTCAGGATGAAAAGTTTGGATCAAAAGAATTCTTTTTTAACCGACTTCAAAAAGATATCAATTTTAATGTGTACATATATTCATATTTTTTATCTTTATTCCCCGATTACTCGAAGACGCCTGGACCAATTTAATAAATGCTTTGGATAACCAGCGAAATAGTTTAATATAAATTTTATCAAAATCAGTTGTGTATGGCGTTAAAGTCAGTTTTTAGTTTTTTTTTAAATATCTTGTATGTTAAGGCTGTCTACAAACGACAGTGCTGTTGTCATTTGAAATAAATTATTCTGAAGAAAACAAAGAAAATAATTATTAGTAGGTAGTGAATGTTTAGATGACTTATTTTTAACCGACTTCAAAAAAAAAGGAAGAGGTTATCAATTCTTCGGATTTTTTTAATGTATGTTCACGGATAACTCGAACCCCCGGGCCACAGCCAAGAGAGGCGCGGCCAGCGGTGAGCGGCGACAACAAACAGCAGGCAACGTATGTAGTGTGCCACAGCTGCGGCGACGGAAACAAATGTACTGGCAGGCTTGTGTCACTCTCCATTTAGGTATCGAAAATATACCTACATTATTACTATGCGCGCGGCGACCACTCCGAAGTGGGAAATTCAGTTACATGAATCGTTTGTCCATAGTAATAAGAATGTAATTGGCGTGCAATGGATTTCTAGGTATCTAAACGGAAAGGTGTTGAGTTCTGACGCGAGCTAAATTAAACCATGTCGCTAACAAAATTTCTTCGCTAAGTGAGAATTCTGTGCGTGGGTATTAGTACTTATTCTGTGGTACTGGCGAGTATCGAGGTGGGCGTATTCGGCATCGCGCGGCCGAAACAAATCATTTTGTTTTTATCGCGCGTTGAGTTTATAAAAATAAAGGATACGGAACAATGTAGTAGTAAAATGCTGAGAAGACCAATAATATGGCTGTTACAACATCCACATCATATAGACATGTAAAAATTGTAGGACGAAGCAAAACAACAATTTCCTTCCATTTGAACAGTAAGCCGTTAACTAAATACGTCCACCGCAAGTCCGGCCCCCGCCTGCTCCGCCCGCCAGAAGCTGCGCCAGGCCGGGAGACGCGTGCACCGATTTGGAATATTCTAGCCAAGTGGTCCCATACAAATTTTACCAAAATCGGTTTTGTAATTTGGTGTTAGTCGGTTTTTAGTTTGAATAAAATTATATAATTGGCCAGATTTTTATATATAACTTAACCAGAACTTCATAACGTAGAAGCACTTCAAGCGGTACTACGCGGAATCATCTTGGAGTAAGGATTGTATACAAATATGTTTCGAACCAACGATATTTGATTTTTCAGCCTGATATCAACAGTACGAGGTACAAATGACTTTTATCCAAACTTTTCTTCCCAAGGAAATATTGCATTTGAATTTTTATTGTTACTAGACTTTGTAATCTGAATATGTGTTTCTGTGTCGTGATAATAATTTATAATGATATGGCTCTAAATGTGAGTAGGGTGTTATTTACGTAGGGACTTGCTATTTCATTTATTTATTTTACTGACATGACATGTAAACGTAGTTATTAAAATAATTACCTTTATTTCTGTGTGTTATTACATTAACAAACCACCTACCCCCTACGCCTACCTAAGCTCCGCTGGGGCTCATTTGCCATCAGGGATGATTTACAACGATCAAGAACGATACAAGGACTACAGGAAGATGGGGGGAGCTTGAAGCTTATATCTGTCGGTCTGTCTGTCTGTCTATGGTATTGTAGCACTCGAACGGATGGACCGATTTCGATGAGTTTTTTTTACCTGAAAGCAAATTCCCTTGCGGCGGTTCTGTGTTTAATGAAAATCGGTTCAGCTGTTTAAAAGTTGTTGCGGGTTACGCTTGAAAGTCAGGGCTTTCTCTTGATAAGATGATTGCGCTACAGATATCAAGTTGTATAACTATATGGTAGTTCCGCTACTCATCACTAGATGGCGTTCTTGACTGTCGGTTTTATTTTTTAAATTATGATTCCACTCCATCTTTTCCGACAGATATCGTAAGAGCCGACTAAAAGCAAACACATTTAGTGCAACGTTGGGCGGCAGTTGGTTTTTACTAAAAGTTTCAGAGTGATAAATAGCAAAAATTAACAAAAACCTAGATACCTTAGGGCGAAATGAAAAACCTTGAGAACCTGTAGCGCACCACGAAGTGAGTCAAAGTAAAGGCTGGAAATCCATGTACGAAAATTCCGAGGCTGATTTTATGTATATTGCTGGTTTTGTAACGATACAATTCGGACCGATTTTTGCCCTCTTAAATTCCCCTCTGTGTGAGAAGTACTACCGAAAAGTACAACTGGTAGTACAAATGATACAACCTTGTATCATTTGTACTACCAGTTGAACAAATGATGCTGATAATAGAAAGTATAGCGGATTCCAGTAGTACCTAAATAAAATTTTTCATCTCATCTACTTGAAAAACAATGTTTTCATCCCAAAACATTTGGAGCTAAAGTTACTGCTGATTCTCTTAGGACTGGAAAGTGAAAAAGAAAATCTCTAGGGATAAGAACAATTTGAAATCTCAACACGAGTGTAATCTTTGTAAAATCAAAATTAATTTAAGCAATACAGCAAAAAAAAAATCCCTTAAAGAAATAAATGGGTCGGACCGCCAGGTTCCTCTGGCTGCACGGAGCCGCAGAGATCGAATTGGAGCTCCTGGGTCTCGATTCTCGAGATATAATCGGTGATTTTCCACCGGTTTTGGAGCCGAAGGCCACTTCATAAAGATCGTCAATAAGACCTAATTAGCTAGTCAAAATAAAACTAGGAACAAAATATGTTTACTAAAACTCGAAAGCAACTAGTAGTACCTAGATTTCGAGTTCATCGGGGTCACGACTAGGTATCTGAACAAAGAGGTGAGGAGTTCTGACGCGAGCTAAATTAAACCATAGCGCTAACCACATTAAGTAGATATTTCTTTGAATTTCTTTTTTTAGTAAGACTCCTGTATGCGAGTACTAGTACTTATTCTGTGCACGTACATACATAAAAGTTCATTTTAACCCCCGACAATAAAAGGGGTGTTTTAAGTTTGATGCTAATGTCTGTCTGTTTTTCCGTGGCATTGTACCGATTTCGATGCGGCTTTTTTACGTGAAAGAAAGTTCCCTTGCCGCTGAAAAGTTATTGGGGGTTTCAGCTTGAAAGTAACGGCTTTCCCTAAAAAAAGAACATGACGCTATAATAGCGGAACTACCGATTAACGGATTTGGCACGATATCAAATCGTATCGTATATATTGGTTCCGCTATTCATCACCAGATGGTTTTTTTTATTTGCCTATCAAATAAACTTGTTGCTACATAATAGGTGTGTTTTCATACAAAAAAAAAATAATTTTTTTAACAACTGGTAAAAGATAAAAAAAAAGAGATTTTCATTCAAACCATCATATCTATAAATAAAAAATAAAATTCATTTATTTCGAGCAACGAGGCTCTTATCTTAAAGTTAATTTACATCTGTCTCACTGCTAGTATATTCTGTGTGTAGCTAATTGTATAACCACATCTGCATCCATTCTTCTGTCTATCACCCTCAAGATTATGTTGGTGCTCCCATGCATTCTTCGTACAAACGAAGCAGACTTTTTGCGCATGATGGAATAAACATCATCCATCCCAGCACCTGATGACACAACCGCAACATACCCGATTCACTACAGTATCGTGGGAGCCTCAACAGAGCCCTGTAGGTGATATTGTACTGGATCCTTAGAGCACTGTAGGCCCTGGCAGTTTAATTGGTCTATTATTAGCGCACACGTGTTAAAGCTTTGACAATATTCTTGAAATATTGTTTTTATAACATGTGCGTTGCAATGTGATGCAATGTGTGACTTGCAAATAAAGAATCTGAATCTGAATCTGAATATTTGCAATGAATAAATCTATGACACAACATGTTTCCTCTCACCGACAGTGCTCTGCGTTCTTATTCGAAGTCCAACTCATCTTTCATATCTTCTGATAACATTAAACTGTGCAACACGTTTCAAAGGTGGTCCATTCCGCATCAGTGGCGGAATATTAGTTGGTTCTTTAATGTTGCCTTTAAACGGCATGAATTCACTTTTGGACGCATTAAGTATATTTTAATCCATGCTGCACAGCAAGTCTCACAAACTAGAAGTAAGTAGCTCGCTCAAACCACCAGGTGAAGAAGAAGGCGATATCATGTCGTCCTATGGAAAATGTAAATTGTCAGAAGCTATACAATACTAAAATAAAGTTTATTAAATCTAATTTTTACCAGACTACGGCAAAGCAAAAGCAAATTTTCATGTTTGGAAAGGCGTAGTCACACGTTGTCAAAGTACCTACTACGGTACGTAGGTATATGTAACGTGTAACTACGCCTTTCCAAACATGAAAATTTTTCTCTACATAGTGAATATTGCTTACTTCAGAATAGTATTGTATGACATTGTCAATTTACAACGAAGGCATCTTGGTAGAGTCTACTGTGTCCATTTACTTGCAACTACATTAGCAACTTTGTTCAGTTCAGTATTCTGAAAATCTTGTTTTATACTTATTCAGCGTCGTTTTTTGTCGTAGTTGCGTTTTAGTTTTTTTACTTTTTATTATTATAAATATACACATGTTGGCCACTTTTCATACAAACACTACCTATTACAAAATAATAATGTCGTGGTACAGCAGCGCAACGAACTTGTAAAGAACGATGAATGAAAGAGGGAACAATATTGCGTCAACCTCAAACCAAATAATAGTATAATAGAATAAAGGCCAGAGAATGAATGAAAGGGCAGGGAACGATTAATGCCTTTAAAAGACGACTAAAGGACTTTCAGTCTTATAGGCAGTTTGTTATATAGGGTATTTTGCGACTTGTGATATAAGTTAGCACCTCTTTTATAGAGATTAGTGAAGAAAATTGTGTGGCCCGGAAAAGCAAAATATTTTCTCATAGTAACGGGGTAAATAATAGATAATGACATTCATCAAATAAGTACCTAGTAAAGGTGCTTATTTGATGGATCCGGCTTTTTGTTCTCTGGACCATCGCGTTCAGAACAGCAAAAATGCCACTGAGAACGCGCTACAGGATCTTATTTTCTCAGTTTGTGCGAGAAGTTAGTTGTAAGTTGTGACTCCTTGTGTGCGACTCCACGGGCGGCCGCGGCGGCGGCGGCAGTCGGCGGCGCGGCGCCGGGACGAGCGCACGCGGGCGCACGCAGAGCTGCGGTGCGATTTACGCCGCGAACTCGCACGCGATGGCTCATCTGATCATTATTAAGTTTTGAAAATTTGAAACTTAAGTGACAAATTATTATCTATTTCTGTTTCATTTATAACGCATAATTTTAACTTTATTTTATTCTGCTAGGTACCTAATTTTTTTTTTAAAAGTTCTGATTTGTCTACTTAACGTAAACTTGGACAAAAGTAAAGATTTTATATTTTAGTTTAAATATTCAAGATGTATTTATAATTGCTATTTTTGTAAAGAGACAATAAATAATCATTATAATGTTATTATTCATGTTAGATTTTTATCTTTACCTATTTGTAGGAAATAAGCTCTAGGGGCGGTTATACTGTTTAGTTTGATTGCGACGCGACATGCTTTTTAACTGACCTCCAAAAAAGGAGGAGATTATCAATACGTCGCGATCTTTTTTTTATGTACCCTCACCGATGACTCGAAAACGCCAGGATCGATTTGGAAAATTCTTTTTTTGTTTGGGTATACTTGTCAGGTGGTCGCATAATGTTTTTATCAAAATCGGTTATGTAGTTTAAAGGTGAAGTCGGTTTTTAGTTTTGAAAAGTTGTGCATAGACCCAATCAAGTCGCCACCAGCAGGTTCAGTGGCATGTAGAGCAGGTATACTAATATACACAGTGAAGTGAACAGTTGCACAAAAAGTTATTCAGAGATAAAGTTACCAAATTGAAATCGTGTATAAGGCTAGCCAGTATCGGTGAGTGGTGTTCGCATTGTGAGTGGCGGGAGTTTGGATGCGGCGCGCGGAGCGCGATGGCGGCGCGCCGCCTCGTGCTGAACGGCCTGACGGCGGAGGTGCGCGCGCCGGCCGCCGCGCCCGCCGGCGCCGGCTCGCCGGACGAGCTGGAGTTCTACCACGAGCTGGAGCTGTACCGGCAGCTGCTGGCGCTGCCGCCGCCGTCGCCGGCCGCGTCCCCGCCGCCCGCGCCGCGCCGCGCCCGCACGCCGGACCCGCCGCCGGCGGACAGGGACCACGGTGAGAGACCAACAACCGTCGGAGATAGTTCCTTCGTCAAAAAAAGCCAAAAATCATTTATTTATCTTTGTTCCACTTGATAATTGTATATTTTTCATTTGATTTTATAACAGGTAGTTATTGACGTCAGGTCATGGCGATTGGCACACTGTTCCGCACACACGCGCATAGCGCGGGGCCGCCATACAAAAATCACGCGCGTAGACAAGGTGTCAGTGTGTTGTACTATGTGTGTTTTCTATACAAATTGAGGTACTTGCATACCGTCCGGTCCCGCGCTACGCAGCGAGGTGCGGAGCAGTTTGTTAATCGCCTTACTAATAACTAAGTTTACTGCCTGGAAAGCAATCTCCTACTAAGCGTTGCCTGTTGTCGCAGCCGCGCCGCCGCGCCGCAGCCGCTCGCCGGGCGCGCCCCGCGCCCCGCCCGCAGCGGCCGCCCAGCCCGCCGCGCGCGCAGCGACGGTGAGTCTAGTTTTTCATACAGTGCGTGCGTGAATGTTTCCTAATCCGACTCTCCACCTGTTGCGCTTCCTGCATTCGGGAGGACGCGTCACCGCTGACTAATGCTTCTAAAATAACATTTTTGTATGGATTTTGGATTGACGTAAAAACTACCTACATATTTACATTTTTATTGCGGAGTATAAATACGTATCTAATACTCAAAAGATAGTATGCTCAACTGGGCTGTTTTGGAGCGCGGGTTTTCTTCTCCAAATATACTGTCACAGAATATCTTCTAGTGTACGGCGCAGGCTTCAGTTGTCACCTAGGCCCGCACCATACATGAAGAGATGATTATGTTGAGGTTGTTTGATGTTGTGGAGACACAAGACCACGTCACGTAGAAACTGTTTATTGTCGTTATGTTACATGGTGTAGGTTGAGTGTGACGGGTCCTTTCTCGATCGCCGCTCGATAGTGTCTCATTAGAATGTTATAATATGATTTAAAATGTAAAGTTAAACAGCTGACACGCGACTTACATAGCTGTAGTCGCGTGTCGCGTGCAGCCGAAATGTGCGAGCTTGGCTCGTACATCTAGAATAAAATAAATGAAGTTGTCCACAACATAGTTTACAACTAGTATTATTATAATGCGAACTAAATGAGAAATATTTAACTGGCTGAAAAGTCCAGGGTGTACGTACATCTGGTAACGCAGAGCTCTAATTATTAAGAACGAGTTGATAGCGTCGTGTCGCTAGCCGTTATGTGCCAGTGTTTACAAGGAAGGGCTGAGCTGAGCGGCTTACGAGGTAAACCGATGTTAAGAATATACAAATGGTCAGCTTTTCATTTTTAATTTTATGTTATCAAAGTATTTTATTTAAAGTATTTTATTAGTAAGTCTACAAATGAGAGAGACAACAATTAAGTACAACAAGGTATTGCTGAGGCGATAAAATCTTTTGCCCCTATGTCAAAGATGACATTGTGAGTTTTTATCACAAATAATGATGAGTACAACTGTCTACGAATAAAATGCTAGGGCTGTAAGTAGTCAGTTATTCGTAAACGAGACTCGTTTACATTAAAATGCAGGAATCTGCTCACAAGTGCAGCCATACAAATGGTGAGGCGTCGGGCTGCGGTTGCAGACGTCGGCAGAACTGAACACGCGGCGCACAGAAATATCACTTGAGTGCTACTAAATTAAAATGTAAAATAGTTAGCAGCGAGCGCACAGCGAAGAGAATTTTCATCTTTGCTAGTCAATTGATGATTTGAAATCAGTTGAAGGAGTTTAAAGAACGGCGTGACGTGAGAGCCCCCGCCCGCCGCCTGTCGAACCTCTTGACTCGGCCGATTGCACAAGTTTTAATCAAAGAAGTTCGTCGCGTGAGTGTCGCGTCTACATCGTGGAACTGCTCTGCGAAACTCGACATGCTTCGCGGCAGACGGATGGAGGTAGAGTCACATAACAATATTACTACCATTAGAGGGTAGGGTATTCGAGAATTAATTCTTCTATTGAAATAAAGCGGATTGGGCGAGGATTACGTTACTATGTCGCAGATCACAGGCCGCAGACTAGTCGGAGCCAGTGTTTACGACAGCTCGTTAAATATCAAATTATTTGCGTGAATCGGAATATGAGAAGAGATGGAAATTCAATTTTGTTTAATGATTTTGTGACTAACTGGAAAACCTGATGGAACAGTTGAAAGGTAATTATATATGCTCGGGAAATCCGGCATTGGTTCGTAGAATTGTGAATTTACTCTTTATTAAGGTAACCTCATGTTTGGCAGGCGCGGTCTCAGCCTGTTTATTTTGGAGGGGGTCACTCACTACACTAATAAAAATAGGTATACTAGATGTCATTTCCAAGTTATTTTGGCCATTGTACGTAGTTCATAAAAACACCACTAGATGTCAGCAAACTATAAATTTATCGCTGTTAGGGGATAGCTAGGAATTCCTTTTATTATTTGGCTTTAAAAGATTTTTCAATTTGACCTTAGATTTTGCGCCACCGGCCATGTAGCCAGAGCCTGAGTGTGACCAGTTCCGTACCAATCGGCCGCTCGCAGCGCCCGCGGGCTACTAGCGATGCCAAACGTAAACCGATGCATGCGAGACAGCTGCATCCATTTGTTGAATTAGTTATTTCGTAAATATTTTCACAAGTAACTAAGCCTCGTTTGCAGTAGCCACTTTTTGCTGGAAACCTCAGTTTGGCTTGCTTATTATGCTTATTAAATTTGACTAAATAGTGTAGTTTATAAGAAATGCTAGGCATGTGCACAGAATACGTCGTTCTAAAATGTCCGGAATCCGGCCGCATTCATCGATGATTTTAATATATCAGCCAGCTGATTAATTATGAGCGATCTTCAATTAAAGTAGTTGGTGTTGTTCCAAAAGTAGAACTACTGTTGAGATTAGCATCTGAGTGCGACGCGTCGGTTCATTAGCATTCGTGAATGTGCATTCACAGCGAGGACGCACGCCCGCTGGTACAGTGGACCAACGGGATACCTGGGCCGGCCCTCCTATATCTTGAATTAAGTCTTAAACTCAAAATAATATTAACATGAAAAAATTATTTAGAAAGATTTTAATGTAGTCTTTCTAAATATAATTTTTCATGTTAATATTATTTAGAGTTTCAGAGAAAATTCAAGATATAGGTAGAGGGCCGGCCCAGATATCTCGGTGCCCCACTATACCAGAGTACAAGTACCTGCGAGTATATAATACGAAAGTATTGCGCTAAAGTAACTTAAGTACTGACATACGTATTTGAAGAAAAGTGGCAAAGTTTGTGACGTTCGTCTCCAGCGCATTTTGAAAAAGAACTTCTTAGTTAGAATCGTCCATGGTTGAATGTAGCATTCTTTTAAACAAACACACATAAATATACCATGTAAATTAATTGTTAAGTTAAAAAAAATAGACATTTATAATCGTTATTTAACAAAAGTTTTCACTGTTATTTTGATAGATGACTCGTTGATGTCTTTTACTGGCGAGGTTGCTCTGTCTCACTCATTAAATGAAATAGCGAACCATCATTCTTTGCGATTTATGGTTGACTATAGTATACTTGCATTCCCATGTACCAGCCTTGCAATGCAACTATACTATATGTTAACCATAAATCGTTTCGAATAGACCTGTTCCCACACAATTAACATCGAACTTAACTTGGCAAGTTCGTTTGATTTTTAATTACTATGGAAGTCCATAAATCAAAAAGGTAGGAAATACTTCTGTAATAATGAGTCAATGACGCGTACAATAACGAGTACAAAGAAGATATACTATAAGTATAGATAAATTGAATTGAAAAATCTGATGTGTGATTTCTTTAATGACTCAGTGAGACAAATAAGGTGTTTATTTATCTATCTAACTGCTATGCTATCGTCCGCTATAGAGGCATTCTCTTACAACCACTCCGTTATTCAAATAAACTACTTGACTCAATTTATTTCTTTATCCCGTGTTTTAATAACAATTAAAAAGTTAGCAACGAACATAGCCTTAACCATAAAAAAATATTTTTTTAAAGTACGTTACTATACAACGTGGAAAGGACATACGCGTGATAAATCAAACCACGGGCTGTGGTACATCACTATACTATAATGAAATTAAAATAGTAGTCAAAAAGCAAAAAAAAAAAACAAAGAATTTCCCCAAAAATTGCCCGAGCACTGGCTGCACACTTTTGTATGGAAATGCCAAAAGGTTTTTTGATTGCTTTCCGACTGTTATTTTAATTTTATTATACTGTGTACAAGTGATCTAGTATAGCCTGGCCGTGGTCCGATTCATTTCAAGTATGTTCCTTGTACGTTGTATAATACTGTAAGCATTTATTCTCTGGAATCGTATCTAGATAAATGCAGATGTGGACTAATATTTTTTTTGCCTTATAAGAAACATTATTCAAAAGTATGGTTCACGTATTTTATCTTTTCTCTAATTAGCAAATAATGACGAGGATACAGCGCTTATTTATTCTAGAATCGTATCTAGATAAATACGGATGTAGACAATTTTTTTTTGCCGTGTTAGATAGACTAGTAGTTCGAGGCGAACTTGGACCTCGCGATTATTATTCTAACACAATTCAATTCCCCAACTAACACCTAGATGGCGCTATCCAAAGTTAGAACGCGCTATGGTTTCGTTTGCTACATAATCGCCGATACTTTTATTATGTTTCAAAAACTACTGAGCCGATTTTGATGCCCAACGAACTTGAAAATTCTATTGATATTTCCTACATGTCTACCAATTTTCATCAAAATCTGACCTTCGGTTCGGCAGTTATCGCGGTACAAACATATTTACATACATACAATGTGTTTTTGCCCCAACTCGATTTGGATTATTCAACTCAATTATGAATAATTGAGTTGAATAATCCAAATCGAGTTGGGCCAAAGTATGGTATAAAAATAATAAAAAAAAACTATGTACTAAGGCTAATTTAAATTGCGCGTGACGTAACAGTAAACTACACAGTAAATCACCCCCACTCCGAAACTTCGAAGCGACGTATCTTTGTGAGTTTTTACTACTTCGCTAAACGAAAAAATATGGGTTCTTTATTCTTTGGATAATCTAGTTGACAGACTACATACAATCATATATTTATACCCAGTCCACATCCATATTGATGATCGCGCCATCGCTCTCCGGTCCCACTCGTGCTGTCAAGTACATAGAGCTTCTACTTTGAACTCGCAACGTTTGATTTATATTCTTTCTATGTTGGAAAAGGAAAATTAAAGTGGCTTTCTTCATTAATCATGCATATGTCTTGAAATATCGAAGACGTTTTCATAAATCATTTCGATGTAGTCGACACAGCATCCCTTGCCTTGGAGTTTCGTTTAATTTTAAATCTGGCTCATTCGCGGCTATTCTTAAAATTGTAACTCAATTTTCAACCGGTTATCTTCAGCCGATTGAGGTAAAATTTTGCATAATTGTGTAAGTTAAATGATGGAGTCAATGAGCTGTTCTGATGATGGAATCGCGATATGATGAGTATGACTTGGTTGATTTGGCTTGACGAGCACTTTATGGTAGACGATGTCTAGGGTCTGATCACGGACACGGAAGGTGGTCGATGGAACTCAGTAATAGAACGACGCAACTTAATCGAGTCCAGGCTTATGAGTATTTAATTTGTCTTAATAAGAACTTTGGCCCCACTATAAAAAATTGTACAAAAAATGTCTTTTTTCAAAAATCTTAATATCGATTACGGGAGCAAAATTTGGTGCAGATGAGTCATTTTGACGACATATTTCTTTAGATTTTGTTTATTTACAGACCAGATTAATCTTTATACCACTTTCTATTATGACGATATATATCTAGACCATGAGCGATTTAGACGAGTAGCCGTCGTTACGTTTGCGACCAATCGATCGTTCCCTTGTAAGAATGTGTGTTATAATACGAAAGAGTGAATATGACAAAGTATGCGGACTGTTGTGAAAATAAGCTACAAAAACAATTTTTCTTTGTACGATGGAAAATATAGTTTTCAAATTGTCTTAAGAAGAGCAGAGCAAGAGATCTCTATTGGATTAAACTAGTCTATTCATCCCATCAATAAATAGATAGTTATATCCTTTTAAAGATACAAGTATGAAAGCTTACAAAGTTCTTAAGAGCAAACAGAAGCTGACAATACAATTGTCCAGTGGAATAACTTTGATGAATTCAAAGCATTAGCAGCGCCGTAAACAGAGCGTGAATGAATATTCAGCAGCTGAGGACTGCCGCCGCGACGAGGCGGCGGCCGACGGATTCATTGAATAGTACGTTATCCAGTTATTGCGGGCAAAGTGTTACCGGTAATAGTATATACATATATATTCGAAATGTGCTAATTAAGCTCTTTATATTTGATACCTTGCACGTTACGATGCAATTTGTTTTCTAGTCTATCACTTTATCGCCTATAGAGGGCGCCATAGTAAATTAAATTAATAATAATATAAAATAAAAATAAAATAATCAAAATGCAGTTTTAACAGAGGTTATGATGCTTATGGATTTGGAATCGGCGGCTCCACATTTGGCGGCGCGGCGGGCGGGAGGGCGCTCCTGATTTACGGCCGCAGGTGTTCGGGCTGCACTTTATAACAATCAAAGTTTAAGCCGCGTCTTAACGACTACGCCACTAAATCAAATTAATGAGATTCGCTGAAAGTATCTATCCCGAGGTGCCGTTAACGCAACCAGGTGCTTTTATAGCTATTTGCAAGAAGTTAAGCGGCTATGCTCTATAAAGGCTATGCTGAGCAAAGTTTGTGAAGCGTGTGATTTATTGAAAGGAAATTAATGCGCCACTTTCACATTTAGGAACAAGAATAACGTAAAAGTTATTATTATCAGAGTGAAGATTTAGATTCGAATATTCGCTGTGAAAATTGAGTATACGGGAAAAGCAGGAAATCCGCTTAGAGCGTCGCGTGTTCGTCGCCGCGCCGCGCGGGCTACGCGCCCTAAGGAGGCTTATGAGAACGAGACATATGTTACGCTACTACAGATACAGCGGATATACTATATTTAAAAGAAAACATTTTGTAGTGAAAATCGGGGCTTTGAGTCGAAAACCAGGACTAGTTTCGAGATCTAAAAAGCTTTCAATAACACGTTAAATATTCATTCGTTCGTAATTATAATCATACTCGTATGTTCCAAACATAGCAGAGCATTCTTACAATCTCCATTTATTATATTATAAATAATTGAATAGCAGTGAGAAGGCAGTGTTTATATCAAACATTGATTTAGTTTTCCAAGCGATTGGGATTATGAATCCCAAGAAGCAGCGACTTGAGCCGGCGTCGCAGTCCTAAGACAACATCAGTGTGTGTGTTCGGCCGCGCGCGCTGGTGCCCGAACTAATCGTTCAACGAAGTTTATTTACGAACGAAGGCTTTGACTTGCACCAAGAAACGCCAGCCTCACGAGACGTGGTTTGATTAGACTAAGTTAGCATTATTCGTTCTTACCTCTCAAGTATACGTTATTTGATAAAATATGGAAGAACTAGGTTGGTAAAACTTTACGTGTCAACATTCTCTGTTGCATTACTTTTATTTCGATTGTCATTGTTTTATATAAAACTGTCTCCCCGACAACCGCTGAGCTATCAACCGCTTCGCCTTGACGTGGCAGCGCCGACAGCCGACCAATAATCCCGGATCATTGATCCGCCGCCATTAGAAACAATGCGGCTCCCGCGGGAAATTAAAACGGCGCCGATTGCCCTACAGGATCCGATCAGGTCGCCGCCGCTGTGGACGCAGAATATTATAACCGTTTGTGTCACACGTAAAATATATTCATATATTTATACGCCGTTCTTCAATTACCAAAGTATTCCAGGACAGAAGCTCGTATCAATGCAGCAGTAATAATCTATGTACAAACTCATAGGCTACATAGCTCCTGATGTTTGGTCAAATTGCTTCACTAGGCTAGAATATCACACGTTTATTGGGAAATCGGCTGTAAGTTAAAAATAGTTAGATGGCGTCGAACGAGGTGTCAAAAATGTTTGTGTTAAAGGTTGAAGAGAGGAATCCAAAGATTGAACTCTCAGATATGAAAAGTAAATACTTAACCTTTCAGTTTAATAAATACTTACCCGTGGAAGTAAGAAGGCCCAACAATGGGACAATACACAGGCTAAAAAATCCTTTTAGCTAAGGATTTAAATTTTAATTAGCTTATCACCATATATACTTGAGCCCGTTACGAATATGTCAATAAGTTGCCGGCGACCGTGTTCGCCGTCTGCCCCGCGACGCCCTGCAAGCCGCTTATGATGTACAATATCGCTAATGAAAATAAAGCCCGCTCTGCTCTGGAGTGCCATTACGGGAATCGGTTGTTTAAATTTTCTGCTTGACTGCAGTTACTACACCGAGTTCTCTTTGGGAAACTTTATTTATCGAAGAAGACTTGTGAAGAGTAGAAATTTATGCAAGAGAAAAAGCATGCTGAAATTTTTATTATAGCTTGAAAGCCATCAAGCTCTACTCCAGATACTATAACAGAGCCGGGAGATTCCGGGGAGAACAAAGTATAAAAAAATATTTTTATACTATGTGCTTCATGATCTATATATTATGGATTAAAAATGACTTTGAATGTATGATAAAATTATCAAATTTACTTTATTAATTGGGAAGTCTAGGTGCAACGCTTTTGACTTTTGATAAAAGCTGAATATAAGTAGGTACTGTGTTAAGGATTTCGTTATAAGAAATATTAAATAATTAAACCCTTGAATCCTCCGGGCTGTCGTCGAGACGAATTCAGCTAACTTCTAACAGGCCTTTAATAAACTCTTTGGCATACTTTTCGTGCGCCGCCTCGCCTCCAATATAAATACTTGGGATGTTTTCGTTGTCTTCCACTTGATAGCTGTCATCCTTCCGATCGATTGCGAGCTTGTTACATAAACATCACGCTGGAGCTTCTGTCTGTTTAATTTATTACATTATTTTGTAAGCCTTACTTTAACATTGAATTTACGTTACCGAATTTACTTCAAGACCTACCAATACTCACAAAATTTGTTAGTTTTTAATATTTCCTATACAACAAATACATATATAGATAAACATCCAAGACCAGGTCAATCTGAAAAAGATCACTTTCTATTTTGACTTGACCGGGGATTGAATCGGGACCGCCAGTGTGACAGCCTAGCAAGATGACCACAGAGGTTGTGAAACTTTTTGTCTTCGACCATACAATGGCCAGGCCAAAAGAAAATTAATCTGTTTCATAGAGGAACTGCTCCATGTGAGGAAGTATTTTCATTTCTATTATCGTTGGCGAGTCCTACGCCACGCGTGGTGCTAAATGTTCTTGCTTACTGCGAAATACCAAATTAATGCGATGTGTTGTTGCAAATATTCACTTAAAATAATATTTTCCTCTCATTATTTGGTAAAATACTGAATGAGAAATAAATGGAAGTAATGACAACAAAATAAACTGTTAAATATGTATTTCATTCAATTCATTAAAGAAAATGTATGAAACATCGTATTGTTTTAATTCTTTTCTATTTATGTTTTTAATTATTTAGACAGAATGCCATTAAAATTATCGACGGATTATAATATGGAATTTGGTAAAGCTACAAAAATGATAGCGTATTTTCCATAGAGTGAGGTAGCTCGCCTCGCTTTGCATTGCTAAACGCGGTAACTAACTTAGTTGATTAAACTCGCTTCGCCATGTTTATACATTTTTGGGAAGTTCGCCACCGAATGGAATAATTATGATAATTCCGAGACGTCATAAATTCGCGTACTTGTGCCTCCAATCCGGCCTTCTTGTTCTCTCATTTGATTCCAGGCTGATCGTGGGGATTCAGTCGCGAGAGTTTTTCCTAATAAAAATGAGGTCGGTCTTTTTTCTGTATAATCGTTTCTTAAATTAATTTTAAGAGATGAAATGAAAATGAACACTTACTTAAATTCTACGCAAATATACGAGTATATTTAAAAGCTTTGTCGATGTAACAAAGTCCTATTTTTTGATAAAGATATTAGATGAAAGGTAAACAATCGTACCTTGTTCAGAATTTCTGTCAATTGATTGAAGATCTTTGTTAAATATTGATACCTATACCTCGTTCGTGGGATGACGATATAATGTTGTGGGCTTGCGTGTCAATATGTTCGACGGCGCATTCACAGCGCGTCATTAAAACGGCCTGAAACTGCCGCAAACTGCGGGCTACTGCTGCACCGGCGGCAGTCAGTCCGCCGCACCAATAACGGGAGCAAGGAAATGAGACCACTTGTTTGATGAAAAAATCTTCTGATGACCGTCCTGCCCGACGACGCACATAGTATTCGTCCGATGTTGTGCACAGCCAGATACAACCACGTATCACGCCTCTTTAACAATGTCAGACCAGCTCTATTAACGATTTAAAAAACGACATGCTCAATAAGTTATTACTTGAACGATGTGTAGTGTAATCTATGTAATGTACCTATGTTATACTTCCCTATGTGTGTGTGTACTCATCATGCCTATATAATCTTATGAAACCTAAAATACAGAGTATTATTCGAGCAGCCTGTGGTATTATTTCTCTCCCGAATACCTTCGTCCTTACAGATGAATCGTTTATAGGAATTTGATATGATCTCACATGGGCTACAATACAAGACGTTGCCGTATACTATGTACTACTATGATTGTCCGTCTCAGCTTCGGCATTATTTGGTAGCCAGACGTCGGATGACGTAACTGAGACGGCCGGCGGTGCAGGGCGCCCGGACATTAATTATTATGTTGCTAATTGCTATTATGTTGCATGCTCTTGTTATTCACTGAGCGATGGAAGAGTAAACTTACCACGGAGCTTCTGTAGTATATTTTAGTAATAATAACTAAGTACTATACTGGAAAGATGTGAGAATAGCAAGGTAGTAATGGTTCCAGGAGAACATCTCTACCTCATTTTCTCGACCTCGTCGAGATCGAGATCGAGAGACGTCACTGAAAGCTGTATGAGTGGACGGCAGCAAGCTGCCTTGGGTCGTGAGTCGTGGAAGAAAGGAAGTCAAAAAAGGGCCTTTGCCCAACAGTTCGACACTATGTATATAACAAAACTAAGTTCATTCAGGAATAGAGAGGTATTTTGGAACATATTGTATATGTTTAATATTTACTAGAGCTATAACTAATAAAATGTAGTTGAATAAATATCAGTATTCAATTACGAGCGTGTCTAATAACTTGAAATAAAGTTCTTATTATACGCTCTAATAAAGTGAAGGATACACATCTACTAAGGTGGTCGTGCGTGAACTGCTTGCGGCTCATTCGTATTCATGTATACATTCATGCTGAAATAACGAAAGATACAAAGAACCAATGAACAACATCGACACTGTAGAATCGTATTAATTTGACAATTTTTTTAAAATATCTCACTGGACCAGATAGCAATGAAACTAGCTAGAGTGTTTGGAAGGCACTGGCCGTTTTGGTTCATAAAATGTTTGTAGTTTAAGTACTTTTTTTACTGTAATTTTGTTTTAACATTTTTCAAAAATATTTTGACTACTACTTTGCGTAACTTGTATGCCTTATAGGCGTTGAAGATATCTTCGCGGGGGAAAGTAGGTGCTCATTGTTATTCCTTAACAACATTCTCGACCCGCTTATAGAACCATACTTAACTATTTATCTATCTGTACAATACAATCATAAACTTTTGGCAGCGGTTGAAGATTATTATACACCGAACTCAGTTTTTTTTTAATTCATAGCTAAAACAAATCCAAATAAATATTAAGTTAACCCATTTTGAGCCTCGATGTGTTACCGATACACAAACTTTTTTACATCAGAGATTGAAAAAAGCTTAAATCTCTCCAGTACTCGGGTATGAGACAATTTAAGCGGTAAACAAGTTGTTCCTCGTTAATGTACTCACGGTAACGTAAACGTTCAAATAATCCCGCGCACGTTATTAGCAAACTCAATTAAAATTCGTCGCGTGTGCTCGCGTGTAATTTGGGGACGTTAAGGCGGTAATGGCTCCTTTGAGGACCGCTTGTTTGCGAGAGGATCACAAGTAACGTAAATATGAAAGGCTACGAGAGCGCGGCACACGGACGAACGGCTGGACAGAACACGGCACTCAGCTCACTACAAATGGTTTATTACGAGCTAAGCCTGTTGATCTATTGCGTAAGATTTTTTAATCAAATTGATTTAAAATGAATAAAGCTTGTAACAAGATTTAAAAAGTGAATGGAAATACATGTTTCGTAGCTTGTGGGGCTGCGCCACTTCCTCACACACCGCACCGCACCTTGAACCGCACGCTTCGTAGCATGCGGCCGCGAAATCATGACCATACGATGAAACAAGATGTAGGGCCAGCAGTGGAGAATTGGAGATAAAGAGATAGATAAAGATAACAAGTTTATTTGCTAGGCAAATTAAAAAAAACCTTTAAGCTGTGAATAACTTTAAAGCGGCTGAACCGATTTCCCTCAAACACACTCGAAGCTAAGAATCACCGATAGGGAACTTTGTTTCACGTAAAAAAAATCGCATCGTAATGGGTTCATCCGTCCGAGCGCTCGATGCTACATCTAAGAAAGACAGACATTACATCACCCTTTTATATCACCCTCTTTTTTGTCCGGGGCTAAAAAAAGATTTATTTTGCTAAATATGTGTTACAAGCAAGATATTTCATTTCATCTAATCTTTTGTGCGCTACACAATAATGAATTAGCATAGTATATTAAATATGTTTTGTAGCACATTGCTACGATACGTGTATCGTAGCTTCGTAGCTACAAGCTACAATAGCGGCTCGTCTGAGAAATCCCGGGTCCCGCGCGTCCCGGCCGGTGACACAAAGGACGAACAAATCGCTTACGACGACCGTCTCGCGCTTTGAGCATTGGACTCGTTGTGATGATCTCATTTCAGATACAGTCTCTAAATTATTGTAGTTTATCTTGGAAAATGAATGTCTGAAATGAACCGACACTCTTTATATTAAAGACAGCGATGAATTGGCTTGCTAAAGCTTGAACTTAAAACTAGAAAGAATTAAAAATGTTAGTTAATGAAACTTGAATAAATATATCAGATTATTACAGAAAGTTTTCATCGTGTGAAATTACGTGTAATGTTGGCAAATGGAAAGAAAAATTCAAGCGGAAAAACGGGATTGTTGCAAGCGTTGTGTAGGTAATAGGCGCTATTTTCAGAGTCATCTCATTTGCTGAGGGGTGTCGGAGCGGGGAGCGGGGCGGGGATTACCTGCCCGCTGTAACGTATTAGATATGCTAACTTATATATGCTCGCAAACCTTCCAAGTGCTGTATAATGACGGAGTTTTTAAAAGTAAGATAAAGCACGTCAATAATTGTCAGTTGATTCTCGTTCTGTCACGTGGCCGGCGGCGGCGTGACGAACTCGTCGGACAACTTCGGCGGCTGTTTTTCGCACGAGTTATCGCGCGCCGAGTATTGAATTGCCATTTTTGAAACGCGGAGTCACCTAAAAGATTGTTTTTTCCATACAAAAAACCATTCGTTTAGCGACTCCGCGTTTGAAAAATGGCACCACTGTACCTAATAAAACTTGCACTATGATATAGCGTAAATTGTAAAAGTACCACCGATAAGAAATACATATATGGTAAGTTTTAGCAAAACTATTTGATTGAATTACGCGCGTTCAAATGTAAAAATTAATTCCTTCTGTATTATGTACTTTTACATATTTAGTATTTGTACATAAAATAGGAAGCGGGACCGCTCCACGAGAATATTTTTTATAACCGAGGTATTGATCAAATCCTTGTTTAAAATATCATAAACAATTGAAACATGTTTAACAATTGAAACATTGAGACTCAATATTTTGATCTAAGCTCAGACAGTCGGGTTACTCTCAGCGCATTGTTTTGCCTCCGGCTGCCTATAATTATTAGCCTATCATTATTGCCTATTATCATTGCATGCCGCCCCGCCGGCGGGGCGGCATGCAATGAGAGTGAGCATGGACTACTGGTGGCGTTTTTCTTTTTTTGACATGACAACGTCTTATAATTCGATGGAGCCGGCGCACGCACGAAAAAACATGACGCATGCGGCGTTATCTCGCTCTGAGGCGTTCCATTTAAGGCTTGAAGTGCAAGCGAGAGCGCGCAACGAGCGACAAAGAGGCAAAATCGGCCTCCGCGTTCGGTATTTCATCAGTATTTTCTTATGACGTTGTCACGTTCAACTATCGTCAGTAAACCGACTTTACAGACAACCGTTTTCTCTCTCTAGTCCAGTTTCATCATCATCACCACCTTCCTTGGCAATTCCTGAATCCTGAAATCCACTGTTTCAGTAATTAGATACTAAAGATATCATTTCGGAGCCTGCACTAAGCGCAGCTGTGTCGCAGTGGTTTTGTAGTTGCGGACCATCTCCATTAATATGATAAACCTCAAGCTTGTCCTCGGTTCAACTTAGTTAATTGTAGTATGCCAGTATTTGTATGCGAATGTTTTTGTAATACCACACCTATTTAATTGCAAATATTGTCGTGGAAACAAGTAAATTTTCCTTTATCTGATTCCATAAACTACAATGCAATTGCTGGCGTAGCTGGATTAAATAAATAAATATATAGGGACAAATAATACTGATTGAGCTAGCCCCAAAGTAAGTTCGAGACTTGTGTTATGGGATACTAACTCAACGATACTATATTTTATAACATATACATATACAGATAAACATCCAAGACCCAGGACAATTTGAAAAGACCATTTTCCAACTTGCCCTGACCGGGGATCGAACCCGGGACCTCTGGCTGGCGGACTAGCATGGTGACCACTACGCCACGGAGGTCGACAATATTCCCAGATTCCCAGAACTGCGGATACCTACTGGGTACAGCGACGATCGATCGCCGACTATTGTTACCAAAATAAGTCGCAGAAATTGCACAATAACTTATAAGTTTGTTCGCTTTTTTGCTGCTTTAAACGAGCAGCGCAGTGCCTCAGTGGACATACGTTTCATTAGCACTTACGCATTCTAAGCAATCTCGGTTGTGGTTCATACTTGGATGCCTATGGAGGTAGTTTTTGAATAAATATAAGTTTTTTCAGGTTAGCGTCATCCATAATTAGAAAAGGTCATCCATCATTAGGTGACAGCTTTAGAGCTAGAAATCTGATTGACTTACTCAGCAAGTGTTAGCCAATCACGGGCAGGAATTTAGGTATCTGATTTATTTATGTGGTTATGTTTTGTTTACGAGTATTGTCAGTTTTTATTTCGGTAGTGGTAAATCAAAAAAGAAAACTGTAGAATAGAAATTATTATTTGAAAGAAAGACTCTTTAGTACAAGTTGCATACAATACCTCCCGGAACAAACACGCTCACCAAGCAAAAGAAGCTGCCGGACAAAGTTTCTCGGCGCTGTCACAAAGCCAAGTCGCGCGGACTGCTCGTGCGGACTGCTCGCACGGACTACACCGAAGACGTTGATGTTTATGGCTAAAGTTGCGATGCCATTACTGTCACCTGACCGCCAGAAAATTTACTATTAGCGCCACTAAAATGCTGTTGTCTTAAATGCACTTCTGGTGTGTAACAATTTGCTGCCAAGAACACATTACGTCGCAACACTACTTATTTTTCATAATCCACAACTTGACAGTGATATCCGCGAGCAGTGAATGTGGATAATACACGTTACCAATTTGATTAATGTTGTAAACTCTAGAATAGAAAATGAGACTGATCAATATTACCTTCCTTCTTTGCTAACCCGCCCGAGTAGATCGAGCACTAAACATGGTGTCCTCATCTGAAGCGATATTCTCCGACATCCCCGCGGAGGGCGGGAAGTGTATGCTCCACCTGCCCCCGCCGCCAGCGATGTAACATATTCTTTTGCAGACGTAGCGCCAGCAGCTACTATCTGCCGCCCGTTCCTTGTCTGCCGGTACGTGTATAAAATGTTAAGTAATGGCTTTTCCAAAAGGAATTCTATTTTATTACTAACAATAGCTCCGCTTACAATGTAACCATTTAACTAAATGTAAAAAAATAAATTAAATAACATTTATTTATTCAAAGAGTTTGTACATAACAGATTATACAGACAATCTAACTATATGTGTTATCTTCTTCCACAACAATATTTGTATGTGTAAATGTGTTTTTTTCTTTAATAAATATTGTGATTTGTTCACATTTTGAGTCGGCTCTATATTCAAGATTATTTCATGATAATTAATAAGTTTTGTTTTTTATGTCATATTTCATGTTCTCATTAGCACGATCCGTCGGTACTGGCATCGTGATGACACGAAGCGCGGCTGACGTCATAGTTCGTATAATCCACTCTCGACCGCTGCGTATTGCATGCTCTATTATTTTATGTGCACTGAATTTTAAATGTCGTGCATTCAGGATATAGCACTATTTTTGACTAAAGAAAAGAAATTAAGACGCTTCAGACATTTGAATAAAGTGATGAGGCGTATGAGTAAGGAATGTATAACTTCCACGGCTCAGCGCCGCCTGCTCCACCCTGCCAGTTAATGTACCGCACAAATTTATTCCGGCTTTTTCTCAGAAACTACTCGTCGACGCAAATGAAGGAGTTCGTGAACACCCTGCAGAAACTGCAGCTGCTGCGAGATCACTGGGAAGTTATGTAAAGACAACAGCTCAAGCCACAAACTTGAAAGATTAAAGGTAGGAAAATGCTATTTATTACAAGATGATGAAAACTAGAAAATATAACCGAATATACATACAAACCATTAACATCTTTATTTCTCACGATGTAGACTGATCCTCAGACCACGTCACAATGATACTTATAGGATAGGCTTTGTAGGTAGGGAAGAGAATCTAGTAGAAAATGCTATTCCAAGATGATGCGAACTAGAAAATATATACGTACATACATACAAACTAATCACGTCTTTATTTCTTACGATGTAAACTAATCCTAAGGCCACGACAATATGATATTTATAGGGTAGGCCTTGTTGGTAGGGAACGGGAAAGGAAAAGTCTGGTAGTGGCGGTAGGTACATCGCTTTTGACAAGAGTGAGCAGTGAGGTAGTGGCGTTTTCGCCTATTCTCTAAATCTACGCCAGATGAAAGGTAGCAACTTAAGTCTATATTTTATAGAAAAGATTTAGCCGCTTAACCAATAACACTTATATTTTTATGTAACTGGGAAAAGCAGAAAGCTTATCGAAAGCGTAGAGCTTTTCAATAACTACAAAGCAGCTCGTGATGTGCATCTCGCCCGCTGCAGCAACCTCTGCCGCGGAGTGCAGCGCGATACGGTTGCAAACGTACACTGTATCTAAAGGCAATTTAACGATTCTGAAAAATCCAATTTATTTGCACGAAAAATATCAGTCGAGTTAACAAAAATGTTCGTATCGGAGTACGGCGGATAACTGTCTTTATTTTTTCCTATGTTATCGCGCTATAAATAAGTTTGGCGATGGCAATAATATATTCAGCATAAGCTCCTGAGCCCGCGCCTGCGTGAGCTGCTACATGATTATACGGTAGTGGACTAAAACATTCTTTTGGCTCATGAAGAGATTATTAAAAGTATGGTAAATATATTTTTCTTTCCTCTGATTAGCAAATAATGACGTAGCGCCGATAAAGCGCATTTTAATTTCGCGTGACGTCACGATCAGCTACGATTTTCACCAGAAGGTGACGTAAATCAAAAACTACGATGCGCTGTATCTTTGTGAATTTTGACTACTCTGCTAAACGAAAAAATATGAGTTCATTGATTTTGGATAATGTAGTTGGTCGTCCCTCATGTACGCAAA
This sequence comes from Acrobasis suavella, assembly GCA_943193695.1. NCBI lineage: Eukaryota > Metazoa > Arthropoda > Insecta > Lepidoptera > Pyralidae > Acrobasis > Acrobasis suavella. The sequence goes on from OW971935.1 coordinate 94,908, forward strand.
CAAGCGATATTAAATCCCTCTAACACGAAAGGATTTGCATGTTTACATTGCCTTTTTATTGTGTATTCGATGATACTGACCATCTTTGCAAGTTTGAACTCGCACGCGTATTGATAATTAATAGCTATCAGAGACCTTATGGCATAAGGACATCTGTAAAATTGTCGCTCGTCGTCGTAGGATCTCGCAAGTACCTGATATAATATGTACTTACGCTAATCACAACATTATTTACGAACCGGTAGGACGTAGAACCAAATACTAAGTTTTAGGTTAAAAAGGTTTTCTAATCGATAATAGATCACTTTTCAGAATTTATTTAAATCATCTTCACCGGTAAATGAGGCGCCGAGTTGACGGCGTCACGTGACGCCTCACCCGCCCGTCATAAACAACCGCGCTTGCCTCGTAACTCGCTCGCGATACAATTAAGTCGCGAGTGCGCTCTTCCGAGGAATTTCATTTAAAACTTGACGTCGCTGGAGCCAGGGCGCCGCGGCTCCAACACGGACTCGTTCAAGAAAGATAACGGAACGGTGGAAACGCTCCGTTTTAGTATTTGTGCTGTGGTGGATCATAAAAAGGCTTCTGAAACCACTATTACATAATTACTGAAATTGAAATACGATTTTTTTCACATTGTTAAGTTGTAAACGCCGACTGGTTTCGTCCGATTTAGATGACCATCATCTGGGCGATTTTAAACATAAATGGAGCAGACAGATGAAGACTGGGTTGAAAATAAAATAACGTCATATGCCATCGATCACATCCATTTCATTTTAGATGAAGTAATGCGATAAAACTCACGTCGTCGCATCTGATATTCCATACTTATCGCATAGAAATATTTGTTATGGTTATGACTCCCTTAGCAAGGCAGTGGTCTAATAGGTACCACATTGAATTTAAACCTTTTGCCTTTGACATAGAGTTCAAAGCTAATAAAATATTTCACCTACGACACCTGGCTAGTTTGACTAGTTGACAGTTGACGCTTATATAAAAACAAATAATGTTATTTCTAAAGGTAAGGATCAAAGATATAGTACAAAAAGTAGTTAATCTCTACCGTCGACCACGATGTATTCTTCGGATAGACATAAGTACAGGCTAGGTAGGTTAATAAAGCTTAATTGTATATTTTGAACGAAAAAATTCATTTTTACATCGAAACATTTCCGAAGTACGGTGCAGTTCACTAGTATGTCAATTAGTGTTAAACTTTTAAAAGGTATGTATTCAGCGAGCAGCGTTGCGGACACGTGACCCCGCTGCAGGCATGTTTAACAAACACCGAGCGTGCGAGCCTCTTTGAATTACAAACTTTATAGAAAAATTGCGTTAAAATGTGTGCGATGTATATGTTACGTTCAAAGACCAAAAACGCTCGCTGAGCGAAAACATAGGCCCAAACGCGTTTTGGCTAATGTCACAGTCACGCACGACGCGTTGTGGCACTTGTGGCCTATTTTTCCACGACGCGTTGTGGCAATCACAGAATGACTACAACGCGTTGTGGTCATTGCAGGAAAGCCACGACGCGAATTGGAACTACATTATGGACACGCACTCTCTCATCAAGTGTGGTCGCTTTTAATGGGTGAACACGCTTTTACAGGTTATGCAACTCAGGCGTAGTCGCTTTTAGGATGGGTGATCGCGGTAACTCGCCGATATCCAGAGGAACGGGATTTGCAGCTCAATAAGGATTTTGTGTATACATTTAAAGTCATACCTACTTATTTTAAAGCGATGGAATACCATTGTTGCATATGTACATGAAATATGTCACTATCATCATCATCTAAGCCCATCTTCCGCCCCGGCTGAGCATAGAATATCAAAAATAATAAAATAATTTCGCAGAAGTTTTATTATTGTTGCAACAAGAGTCAATATTTTTAATCGAATCATGAGATGATATCGTAATAATTGTGATTGGAGAATTTGAATAGATTGTTATGTACTTACATGAATACCATAGTCTAACGGCAGGACATCATATGCCAATAAAACAAACATAGATATTGATATATAGGATAACTGTGTGCGATTGGGTGGAATAGTAATAGGATGATGGGTTTCCAGTACACAGTTCCAAGATTATAAACAAGACTAAGACTACTTTCCGCTACTAAGCTCGAGAACGCGAGTAATCAAAGAACTCTATATGAAACGTTCAAAGCTTTCTCGGAACCAATCTAAGGAGACTGTCGATAGAAGCGGAAGGATTTGAAACATTCGTTATTCCTTTGTTCGAATGAACGGGCTATCAACTGGATTCTTAGAAATGAGCTTCAAAGTCCACTTTGGAAAAAAACTTACGTAGAATGCTGTCATATGATCTTGAGATGGTGGACGGTAGCCAAACAAACTCTGTATAAAGCAGTGCAATCTCAGTGTTGGGCTCTGCTCTGAATGATTTCGGGTCAAATGATAAAGGCAGTCACATTAAAGCTAACACTAAAAGTAATTTCTATCAGAGAGCGGGTGTCACAAAAATGTGAGAACTCTTCGCGACGGAAGTTGTTTATTAACTTGGCTGCGCTTGTTCCCGACACGCGACTCCGCGACTTCGGCTCAGCTAGTGAAGCCCACGGCGTTATCGATAATATTAGATAGATTAAAGTTACTTTTCTTGCTGCTTTTGATTGTTTCTAATATCGATTTGAATCTCGAGGTATTATAGATCTACTTAATACAATATTAAAAAGAGTCAAATAAATGCTTGAATAACTCATTCCCTGATATGGAATGACTTACCCAGGTAATAAACGACCCGTCTTTACCAGGTAATAAACGAATTTTGTGGATAAGTTAAATAATATACAACGTTTAAGGTAGTAATAATAATAATATTTTATCCTTATCCTCTGACATCTAAGAGATATAAGTTGTAAGCGATAAATGACTTTTGTATATTCTATGATATAGTTGGTGTAAGTACAAAACGTGAGTGGAGCCAATAATATGAAATTAGCCTTGAAGCACGTCCTTACGACCGCCGCGGCACGTCACCGCGCGCCGCGTCCGAAACAGACGCCGCGATCGCGGGCTTCACGCAAATTATGTTTACTATCATTTATTTTAAATATTATTTTGTAACATACGAGTAGGTACGCTTCTCTAACGTATATAAGATCTAGTTTCCTCAATCAAAATCTTCAGAAAGTTGTTTCTCTTAACCATAATTTGTTGGACAGAATGAAAAAATAATATTCTGTTCCTACTTTGAACTACAATACGCTTAAGAGCAGGTCGAGTAGGTTTGAGAACGGAACACAATGGCGAAGTTTACGAGCGGCCGTAAAATGAAGCGCTTTTATTAATTTTTAACTCACCGCTTATGAGCCACTAAAACTTAGTCATGCTCCATTTATGAGCAAAACAACGTCCTCTTCAGTATCTTTTTCAGCATCCAGTCATAATTTTTATAAAATGTCGGTGTTATTTGTTTTGTGTATTCGTAACCTGCAGAAACATTGTTTGTTGACGATGTTAAAAGAACCACCTTATTGACCGCGCGAATGCAAAGCGCGCTCTGTTTCAGGTTGGGCAAAAATGCTTTCGAATGTCTGTCGGCTGTCCGGAAATCTACAGGTCGAGTTCTCAATCGCTTATCGTGAAGGTTTGAGAGCAAGTTCGATAATTATGTTTTTAGTTGGTCCGGTTCAGTTTTGGAAATTTCAAAAAATGGTAGTGCTATAAGGGATTAAACCGTAAAAATAACATTATTTCTGCCATTCCTAAAAAATACTAAATATGTCACAAAACTTAATTGCTACCTCTGACTCAAACTTTTTGTCTGAACAACTTTTTCATCCAAAAAGCTTTCGGGAGTGACTTGCGAGGTCTGCATCTCACAGAGCCACTAGCATTGTATTATTCATAATTTTAAAATTATATAATTATTCGTAATTAAGTATATAGAATGCAATAACCTGCCAAGTGCGAATCAAACTCGAGCACGAAGGATTCTGTACCAATATCGATAAAAAAGTCTCGTTTGGTGTATGGGAGCCCCGCTTAAATATTTATTGTACTTTTTTTTTATTTTAGAATTTGTTGTTTTAGCGGCAACAGTAATACAATCCGGGAAAATTTTAACTGTCTAGCTGTCACTGTTCATGAGTGGTGCACAGTTTAGTGACAGAAAGACATACGGACGGACGGACAGCGGAGTCTTAGTAATAGAGTCCCGTTTTTACCCTTTGGGTACGGATCCCTAAAAACGACGGATGCCAAAACCTAGACATGAATTAATTGAATACTGATATTCATGAGCGTGTGTCGCACCTCAGCTAAATCTGTTAATCCTATAACGCCGGTGGAGCGGCGAACGTTTTGCATAAACGATGCTAAATGAGGATGGGATTAGCGCACACTGGGTGCGGCGCGTGTCGCGTGTCGCGCGTCACTGCGGCGACGCGGCGTCGCACGCAGCTGCGGGGAGCTAATTAATTCTAAATTGCTTCCTGCGGTCTCTTTGTTTTAATATTACGCTTTGGCTACAAACTGCCGCTAATCTCGTAAATTGACTGCTCGCCGAGGGAGGCATGGAGACAGGACTGTAAATCAACTCGATAATTCGAGTAATACTTAAGGAAGGTCCGCCAACAGAGTAGCTTTACAAATGTTCAAATCTTGCAAACAGAATTTGCCACCAACACAATAAACATGTTATAGAAAAACCTAAAAAAGTTGTATCAGCATTCGACATAATACTGTGGTTCTTGCTGGCGCTAATCCGCGATCACCAAGTGACCGGCAAATTGAAAGCCCCACATAATAGCCCCGCAAAAATATCCGCCTATTGCGAGCATCTGCCGAATTAAATTCATATTACGTTTTACTATTTGCGATTTCCCGCTCGAATGGTCCACTATGTTTCTGATTGTTTGCCAAATACTTTATGTATCGGGATTCAGCTCTCGAGACTCGTATCATCAAAAAATTTTATGAACATATTGAGTTGATTATTTCTTTTGTTTATACATTCAAAAACAAATTTGGTTGTGGTTTTTAAAAGTTATTTCCACCTCGGCTTGGTTATCATTAAATTATCTGTCTTCGCTGGTTTAGAGGAAAATCCTTGACTAAGCTATATTACTGATTACGGCAGGATATCTCTCTGCTTTACATTTTCCCGAGCATTGTATACTGTGATTTCCTATTAGAATGGTTCACAATATTCTCTGGCAGAATCTATTTGTCTACGTCGGGTGGTGCACGCTGCAAACTGCATGAACCGTTCGCATGCACTGTGCGTCAAGATCCGCGAATCGCGTCGGAGGTAGTTCGAAAAGTAGAGGAAACGAAAACTGTAAGACGTGTAGCTGTGTGGCGGTATGATTGATGTATGACGTGGCCGTGAGGAGCATTAATATCGGAGGAGACAGGTGAGCGAGCGGAGGACGGTGTGGCCAGGAGATCAGCTTTAAAGCGAGTTTTGGGATTTTAAACCACAAGATATTAAGAGTTTGAAACCGTTCTATTGTTATTTACTCGTCAAAGCTTACTAATGTTTCACTAAATTTATCAATTCAGGTTTAGTATCCACGATGGTCATCATTTTGTGTAATATTAGTACATTTATTTATTTACAAAGCAGATCCTGTTTGACTGAATCTGCAGTCAATTCCTCTACTTCATTAGCTTTTCAAACCTTTAGCATTTTTAGCATACTTTACAGCTATCAAGTATGCTAAAAAGGCTAATGAAGTTACGATGAGGGTCTTCATCGAAAGTAGCAAGCCGCGAAGCCAATCTATAAAATAAACTCTGGTTGAAGTTGCAGCATAACCTAAGCACGTAGTGTAAAATGCGTAAAATGGTAAAAAGTGTAAAATGGTATCTGGATACCATAGAATTAAATACTTTGTTCACATACATTCTGCTTAGGAATCCGCTACCTGCGCGGCCCAACCTTATTAATGTTTCCTGCAGCCGCGGACGGCACGTCTCTTTCGTTGACGGGTTTAACCGTATTGCACTCTAACAGACTATGTACCTGACCTGCTTAGGACCCAATGTTTGTTCAGTGATTAGATCTTTACAGGTACTTTTACACGTTTAATTTATTTTTAACTACTGATATTAGGTTTTTGGAACGACCACTGTTGAGAAAAAACCTTGAAAGAAACTCATTTTCACAGTATGGTTGCCCACACGCCTGAAGGGCTTTGTCATATTCTTATTATGTCATTGATAAATAAATAAATAAATAATATAAAACAATGTTAACACTATATCATGCATGTAATGCTTGTAAACAAGTTAAAAAACATAAATTACGTCATAAGAAATACTAAGTAGTCAAAAAAGCGAAGCCGAGCTGACCAGTCCCTTCCGGTCCGGCAGCACCCGTTCACGAGTTGACGCACGGATCAACCAACGGTTAACTCAACCATGTTAGAGGGAATCCAACGACCCCCTGCGACGCCACCACCAGATTGAACATTTTAGTGAGCGTGAAAAGCCCGATCTGTTAAACCGTGGCGTAGTGGTCACCATGCTAGTCCGCCACCCAGAGGTTCCGGGTTCGATTCCCGGTCAGGGCAAGTTGGAAAATGGCCTTTTTCAAATTGTCCTGGGTCTTGGGTGTTTATCTATATATGTATTAGTTATAAAATATGGTATCGTTGAGTTAGTATCCCATAACACAAGTCTCGAACTTACTTTGGGGCTAGCTCGATCAGTGTAATTTGTCCCTATATATTTATTATTATTATTTATTATTATCAGTATTATTTCGGGTCGCTTTTACTATAAGTTAATAATAAACTAATAGTAAAAGCGAAAACTTTATGTTTCGTCCTCAAATATTAGCAATTTTTCAGAGGAAATCGTTGCAATTCTACTTCTTGTTCCTACGGAAAAACAAAATTTTAAATAACTTCTATATAGTTATGGACTTTACTGTAATAGAGCTTATAAATAGTAGCATTATATGAATCAAATCATAGTACAAATTGAAAGCTTAAATGTTCAATTTCAGCTATTAGAATTCCAGTTCTCTCAGGCTATAGAATTTACGAAAACGTCATCGTTATCAATATTGCTAGGTCGTCAATTCCACAAACGGTCCTCAGCCGCAGTGCCAGTTATTTTCCAGGCACTGGGCCGTCAGCGGCGCGTGACGAGCGCATTGTGGAGGGTCCGCCTCTCACCGATGCCGCCGCCGTCGGGCGCTGGGAAATATAGAGGCCATGGAATAAACTGATACTTATTAAGCAATTTTACTTTCTTCCTTTAGAGTGCGTTCATAGTCAAGTAGCGCTTAGTGACTATCGTCTATTGATAATAAATAGGGCAAGCTTGCTCTTGGCAGTGACGTTGCCACAAATCACGAGCACAGCGGAATAATCAAGCTTCTATTAGAATAGAAAACATGAAGTTATAGTATAACCCTCATATTAATAAAAAATATCAACCGTTTGTTAGCAAACAGTTGATATTTTTATGAATAAGGGGGTTATACTTGAAATATTCGACTGAGCACTGCACAATAGTACACAAAAAATATTTCACTTGATTTAAGGATGTTGCGAGAAAATAAAATAGCCTAAGACTAAAGCAGACGTACTCCCTGATGTAATAGGTATGATTGATATTTAAAAGTAGCTACTTGGTCCTTCTGTGCTTTCCCTATTTGGAGGAGCACTACCCCACGCAGCCACTTAGTCCTCCTTGCCCGTGGCTGCGCACAAATGTGCACGCGACGGCGCGGCCGGCTCGCTGCGACGTCTTCAGAGTCCTCGCCCGCCCGTTACGCCGCACTATGCAAATTGACCGGTCGAGATGCACAGACATTCTACATAAGATCGCGATTTTGTAAATTATGCTCTTCTGATTTATTTTCTTTTATGTATTCAGTATTAGGTAACTTATTTTGCTGCCTTAACGTATTGTAACGTCTTTTTTGCAAAATGATATATATACTGTTCTTGTGCTAACAGAAATAATCTGTTATTTTAATTTCATTATACTATAGTGATCTAGTCCGGCCTGGGATTTCAGTCTTAAATTTCATGAAATAAACAGAAACAGGTTAATTTACTTATCTGCTAAGAGAAAATTGATGTCTACCTTATACCAAAGCGAAATATTTATCATAACACTAGCTGAAGCTCGCGGCGATGCCTAACGCTACGGAAATCTCACATTTTTTCCCGGGACACTATGTATTTCATGTTATAAGATATTTAAATACCAAATTTAATTCTAATCCGTTTAGGCGTTTGGCGTGAAAGTAAAACAAATATCTACGCATCCGTACATCCATACAAATTTTCGCATATATCTTCTTTTCGTGTCGATTGGCTGGAATTACACAATATTTGGTCCCTCTAGAGACGACACAGTAATATGCCTCTCTCCGACGCCGAGTACAGGTATATTGTTGTGTAATTTGTTCGCATTTTTAAAATTCTAGAGTAATAAAGCGAATGAAAACGTATTGATTCCTAAGTAAGCGCATCCCTCCAGTTTGGAAAATCTTTGTGAGAAACTCAGCAGTACGCTCTTGTGGCACCGTGCATAATAAATAAATTGTCGATAAAATATTTGACGGCAACAAATGTTCTAAAGCTTCTTGATTCTTCCATCATCAAAGAGTGATTTCAAAGTTTACGGCTTTCTTTGAATTCAAAGTGCATTTCTGCGTTTGAGAACTCAGTTTTATCACCGGACTGAGAAGCCAGATATAAAACTCGGCAAGTGGCTGGTGGGGTGTCGGACGTGCGAAGCGAATTGATTCACATGTGCCCAGTAAGTGCTACGTCTGCTACACATAAAGAAGCGGCCTCGGACGATATTATAGCACTAGTTATTGCGATGTATATTTACGTCACAACACAATTTATTTTGAACCTTTAGTAATCCTAACGCACTCTTACCATTCGATTTTTACAAGTTTTTAATTAACTTGTAATGTTGTTTAGGTCAAGTCTTGCAACTCAATTTACAACCAGATATCTTCAATCGATTGAGCTAAAGTTTTGCTAACTCGTGTAACATGACAATACAATATTTAGTTCGGGCTTATTTCATTTGTCCAAGGCGCGGCCTCACAACAAATATATATACTTTATGATTTGAATTACTAAGTACGATTCCGCCATGGTGGCGGAATCGTACTAAGTAATTCAAATCACTATGTAACACAATCAGTATGTAACTTTGACTTTCGCAAAGGCACACCTGAATGTATACACTAAAAATTTCATTAAAAAAACTATATTTTACAACTGTTAGGAAAACGTAGAAGGTTTTTATATGTGCCGCAGCGGCAGCTGTTGCAAAAGGCGTATACTTGAATAAAATTCATGAATACTGGTCCATTTTTACATAATAAGAATCAGGACACTGACGAGCTGCAGGACTGGCACATATTGTGTGTAAGAAACGAATGATGCAAGAACACAGAAGCGATTAGGCCAACCGATAGGAACGCTCTGGTGTGTGACAGGCGTTAACTCTCAAATGACGTGAGTGAGGATTATTGCTATTTTCGGCCCAGCGGCCCCGCCTCGACATCCCAGAGCTGCCGGTAATGCACGTGCCGCGGAGAGCTCGCGGGCTCAGCGGCGGCTCATCGCACGCCAATTAACAACCGAAGTGTGCCACACGTTATACTTGAACATTTAGGAAGGGGACTCTCTATTAGCGATGTTTTGCAGTGATATCAGTTTGATCTATCCAAAATCTATCTAAAACAACGTGTTATTAAACGTCATCGGCTGCTTCTAGGCGTGTGTAAGTTATTAAAAAGTGCTTAGATCTATTTCATCTATAACCATTCTATGTCTCGAAAACAATTTTATAAATTCAACGAATGCAGGTCGCCGAAGCATTTGCAATATTGACATTTCTATTTTGCGGGTGAGAACACTTTCTAAAAGTAACTTCGCTCGTGTTCTACGTTAGTGTGAAGTCGGCATGCGGTTCGTTCTCAAACACGCGACGGTAATCAAGTTAGCGCGGGTCTGTCGGAATTAGCGCGACGACATCGAAATGCACTTTGACGGCAACCGCACAGGTGGCGACGGTGGTACACCCGCTGCGCGATGCAGAGGATGGACGTGTTACGCTGTTAGCGATTCAATGGAAAGTAAAACGTTTCAATGGTGTGTCTCGTAATAAATTCATTACCCATTACAAAACTTGATTGGACGCTTGCGCAAGTTATGATTTCATATCACCAGACTGAGCACAAGCACCGCATTTCTCATCCCAGCCGCATACAAAGAGGATTGTCATCTTGAAACATAACTATATATTTTCTTAAAAATTTAATCCGATGGACAGGAACTGGAACAAAGGATATACGACCAGCTTAAAACGTAATATTTTATAAAAGGGGTTTGTTTTCATATTCGTTTATAATGCATCCAGTATGCTTTAAGATGATTGCGAGTTAGATGTTAAAAGAAAAGGTATGATGAGGTGACTGAAATACATAAAAGAAATTTGAAAGTACAATAATTTCATGAATGTTCCAGGTTTTCTGTACAAAGCACTGCCTACTCTGGTGTGACCCTCGGGTGTTGCGCGGATATATTTTCCATTAACCACTACTGCCGCCGGCTGCACCGCGGCGCCTTCGCCCCACAGCCGCGCTCCGCGGAGACTCGGCCCGCAGTCAGCTGTCCGCCATGGAACTACCGACCAGGGAGAAAGGCAGGCTATTTCATTTCAGAACGAGCTCATTGAAAAAGATTCTTATCTATGGTCTATGGATTTTTGAAAATTTTATAATAATCTTTTCCAGTCAGTAAAGCGCCGCAACTTGATCTCTGTTAGAAAATAAACACAATAGCTGTAAACAGGTTGAGTCAGCGGAGGAGGGCGCCCGATAGCGCTGCAGCGGAAGCAAAGCGCAACTTAACGCTTTGTGTACTTTATCCGAAAGATGATTATTACTTTTACGATAGACGTACCTCCTAGAAGGTAAAATTTACACAATTTTTTTGTGAATTGACGTAAAAATTGACTACAAAACTCGTGCTATGAACGAAGCTACGGCGTCGCGACGTTGCTACGACTTGTTACGGATTTGTAGCAACTGGCTACGAGATTGAACAAGGAAAACTATGTTCAACAATTTAAAAAATTGCTCAATTATAATTTATCTTGGATTACAAAGCTACGATTAAACATAATAGTAATTAGATGAATACTAAATACAGAGACCCGGAAAGCTCAAAGCCGCCCGAGGGCGAGTTTGGATAAACGCCGGCTTAACTAAATAACCGACACGAACGACGGTTACAAACGTCGCGCTGCCCAAATTAAGTTCAAAAACTTTGATTCTGTTTCAAGCTTAACACAACTTTATACATATTTTGTTTGAAATATAATGATATCCAGTTAAGTTCTCATAATTTTCAGTAAAACAGATACATCTTAAAAAAAAAAACAACTAAAAAGTTACAAAATAGTAGTTGTAGTTTCAAACGTTCAGCATTATAATTCAAAAATAAAACGCATAAAAGATTCTGTTTATTAATATACCTATATAACACTAATGAATGAGCAGCTCAGTTGCGGACACCGGGTGTGGGTAGCACTTGGAGGGGTGACCACGAGTGGCATTATAATTTTCTCAATCTTCCCCGTGCTTTAAAATGCACGCCGTTGGTTCTGGCTATCCTAATTGTATGGAAATCGTCAAGCTATGTCAGATCCCTCTAGGCACTTGTAAAATCTGACACCAATGCTGGCCATTTATACACACGGAAAAAACAAACGCTACTCGTGGTAGTCATGAGACACAGAAACAAAACGTACACATTATCCGGTGGCACGTCGTGTGGGAGCCGCAGTGTGCGGACGGTACGGGGGCGCGCCGCGCTGTGCTCACAGCTCCGGTAAATTGATTCCGGGAATCCTAAGAAAGTACAGTTTGCTTACACGTGACTGTAGATTTTGATCTCTTGGATAATGTTATAACTGTAAATGCGTGCCACGTATTAGGTAGTAACTAAAGGACAACGAAAAAAACGAAGTTAAACGTAACTCCGGAGTGCAAAAAATCATTTATTAAAGTTTAGGCACAGAATCAATATAAGTATACAGAACGGAATCTCCTAAAGTCCCGCTCAACATGCGTCCCCATTACCCGTCCCCGCACCTCTCCCCCGTTTTCGCCTTGTCGAGGTGTTGAGCGGGCGGCTGCGGGCGAAAACACACACATTGCCGTGTGCACGGATGTATAGTATTGTTTGTAGTAGTGTAGGCATAAATGATACTTCGCTTCTGTGAAGTATCATGCCTGTGGTGTAGGGTCAAGGCAATATGGACAATATACAGGAACAAACATGATTCATTTGGCCACTAGTGATCCGGCCAAGTTATATTCGATAAAACTTACGGGACTCCTAGTCGAAATAAATCGTGCCGACAAAGTGGTAGAATATAATATTGAAAACATGTGTTAGTGTGCTTATATAGGTACATGTTTCTTCCGTGTGTGGTATGAGCGAGGTTGTTGTTATTGAATTTGCAAACAAAACAAACGCACAAGGTTGCGTCGGCATCACAAAAAGTTTATTTTCAGGTTTTTGTAAGTTTTAACCTTGTTTGCATGTGTTGCCATGATTGATAGCATTTAGGCGAACCTTAAACGAATTCGGGTTGACTTCGGTCGGGAAATGTAAAAAGAAGCTATTTTATCTAGGTATATGTATTCTTTTAAATTAAATGTTTTCAGTCAAAGGTCTCTCCTATCACTTTCTAATCACTTATTACTTTATTCTCATAAACTCATATAAGTATACCTAGATAATTACCGTTAATTTACATTTGCGACCATTTGGTATTGTCTCCAATAACAAATGCTCGCAAACGTAAATAGTCTACAGCAGCAACTTGTCTAAAACGCAACTTGGAACTTAGTACGCGTAGATACGAGCAATGCAATGATGAAGACTTGTAGGTCGCGAGTTAGAAATTTGCAAATCGAGCCGAAGCCAGCCGGTGACATTCCCGGCCTGCGAGCGACGCGGCGTGAAAAAGTGAGGCAATGGTTGTCTGATCAACTGAAATTTAAACCAAGTTAGCGAAGTGATTTTTTTAATCCTTCGTGGTATTAGGGTACGGTAGTAATTCAATTAGTTGATGAGGAACTCATCAATATATCGCAGAAGAGACCATTTTTGTAGACTTAAATAAGCTTTTGCATATACCATGTACTCAGCATAGCCTATACAATATGTAACAAAAGCCCTGTCCGATATTTGTAGGAGCAACTCAGACCGTCATTATGAACAATTTTTACTACAGGACTGATGCTAGAAACTCGAAAAGAAATCATCATTTTCATACAAAATTTTTCGGCCGGCCTGGCAATTTGTATGAAAATGTCGATTGTTTCTTCCAGTTGCAAGCATTAGTCCCATAAAGGAAATGTTGAATAACATTTCCTTGACGGTTTGAGTTGCTCTTACAAGGATCGGACAGGGTTTTTGTTACATATTGTATAGATTTTGATTTCTATAACACCCTCCATACCATTTCCTAAAACAGTGTTTGCTTAAGTTCTTAACTGGTGTTTCATTGAAGTTAACCTAATTTAAATTCGAGTTTGCAAGTGTTGATTTCGCATTTAAGACAAACAAAGCGCTCATCTATGTGTGCGGTGTGTGACGCACGATAGACATCGCGCGGCGAGCGGTGTCGGGGCACTGAACCGAGCGCTGCAGGCGGAAATCTTAATGCAGTTTACGAGTGTTCTCAGTGCTTGTTGTAGCTAACTGTGTTGTGTGTAAACTTATCAGCTCGTAACACTGTTCCGCTTAAAGAACAATCAAATTCTTCAAGAGTACAAATCTGGCGGGAGCAGTATGTAGAAAGACAAAACGAAAAGTAGCATGAGCGTTAATGGGAACTGTGGGAAAGGCCCATTCTATGTTCTCTGCAAGTTTCGTGCGGGCAGGGCCGCGACCTGAAATTTGCTAAATTGATACGTCGGTGCTTAGCGTGTTGATGAGCCGCCGCTGGAACTCATTTCACAGCTAGCTGGTTCCAGCCGTTACTCGTAGCTACTAGATAGATACCGCCTTTATACTACCTCATAAAAACGTAAACGATTTCTCGACAGTTTTATGTGTATAATATCAAAAAAAGAGCGGATATCTAAAATCTATATATAGAACAGTGATAGGTATAGATAGGTGTATATTCAGACTAATATAATTATTTTTGATAGATATTATAGTAACAATCCTTGGGCGAGGCCCGTGATATAGACCTTCCGGTTCCATCGATGGGCTTGAGTAATATTATTGACTTTGGGCTCCTTTATGTTAATTTTTAACCAACTTCTAAAAAGGAGGAGTTTATCAATTCGTCGCAATTTTTTTATGTATACCGATTATGCGAAGACGACCGTACCGATTTGGAAAATTATTTTTTTGTTTGAAAGGGTATATTTTCTAGGTGGTCCAAAGGAAATTTTATCAAAATAAGTTGTGAAGTGGGGGTAAAGTCGGATATTAGTTTTGAAAGATTGTATTTACCTGGCCTTATGATAAAAGCTTAATATTTTTTTATCCCAGCCGTAGATGTTCTGGAATGCTTATTGTAGTAATTGCGTCACAGCAAAAACTTACAAAGTAATGAATGTATCTTTATTGAACGCAAGAGTTTGAATTTATATCTAGTTTAGTTAAAATGATTCCGAGAGCTGATCGTTGGACTCCTAATTTACGACCGTGATCCGCCGCCCGTATTTCTGGCAGATATGACATTAATTTTAAAACTGTATGTGTCCGTTGAGTTATGTGCGGGTGACACATCGGAAATAGGGGGGTCCTTTGAAAGTAATACTCTAGTTGATAGAGTGCGCTAATGCCGCGAAACTTAACTTCAATACTTTACAGGACACTGTTTGATACAGAATCACAGTGATTTTACGTCTGTTTGCGTAAGTATCTCGGAAACGGTTAAAATATGTGGACCACTCTATAGCTTAAAGTTAAAATATATTCACTCGTAAATTATATGTAAGACACTTTCTAAGTACTGATAAGTCAGTACACCAAAGAATTAACGATGTGAAAATCTCCTACTAAGTAAAATAAAATAATAAATATATAGGGACAAATCACACAGATTGAGCTAGCCCCAAAGTAAGCTGAAGCTTGTGTTATGGGATACTTACTCAACGATACTATATTTTATGATAAGTGTGTATATATTACACCCAAGATCCAGGACAATTTGTAAAAGGTCATTTTCCAACTTGCCCTGACTGGTGATCGAACCCAGAACCTCCGGATTGGCGGAGGTAATTAGGTAAGGAACAGTACAATTCATTGTAATAAAGACAGCCCTTCAGTTTTCGCGGCCTGGCTGTGGCGTGACCATTTGTAATTAAAGCCACATTGCAGAACTCGCCAGGCGATATACATTGTTTTTTAACCGATTTGTTTGTGCTATGTTTGTTACTACTGAACTCACAGATTTGTCCCATTGAAATTGTGCCTTGGAGGTTGAGTAGTTTGGTTTTTATTAAACAAAATAAGTTGCTTATTTAGCTTTGTGGGACTATCACTGGCGTTGAGGTCTGTTTGTTTTGTTCTCTTAAAAAATGTGTGACACATATCAGCGATTGTATGCTGACAACTTGAAAGGAAAACGTACAATCTTGATTGTTTCTTTGGTTGATGTCAATTTCAATGCTGAGACACATTAGTCTTTGAAGCCTTTTCTTGTTTCGCTTTTATCAATGTCTAATCCTATTCTCATGTTATACTTACAATATTGAATTAATGCCGTCCACGTATATGATTTTAGAGTTTTGCGGTCACAATAAAAGTTTATTAGTACTACGGGTCTTACCTAAAAATTATGATAATCGCGGAAACTCCCGTAGTACTAATATAATAACCGGGAGGGACTGGTCAACTCGGCTTCGCTTGTTTGACTATTTAATATTTTTTATTTTTTACTACGCAATTTATGTTTGATTACTTTTTCGCAAGCATTACATGTTATAATGTGTCAACATTGTATTATATTATAAGTATTTATTAATTAAAAGACAATAATAATGATATGACAAAGCCCTTCTGGCGAGTAGGCGACCAATACTGTGAAAATGAGTTTCTTTCGGCGTTTCTTCTCAGCAGTGGTCGTTACAAAGCGCTGGTATCGGTAGCTTTTCTTTAAAAATAAATTAAATTTTAATATACTTTACACGTAACATAGATTATACTTATTGACGTGTAAAAGTGCCTGTAAAGGTAATTGTAATTACTGAATAAACATTTGAATCTTTGAATCTTTGAACAGATATCTTCATATTTAACAAAAGGAAATAGAGTACTTTGCAAAATCGCTATGACACCTGTTAATAAATACGCTCTAAACAGTAAATATAAGAAAAAACTCATCATTAAAATAAATAGTACACATTTACCTGTTTCATTTTACCGTAGTTCGCTCTATACTCGTAAATATTGAGTGTAGAAACAACCCCGCTCCTAACACAACACCCTCCGAGAGGCTATAAAGGCCGCGATTTGATCGCGAAATTAATTCCACTACAGTTTAGTTTACTATCCCTGAGTAAACTAACCCCGCGCTCTGCTCCCCGCGCCCCCGCGAGGTGAACGAAGGTAGACCGCAAGTGGTGAAGTTTTACGATGCAGATATGAACAGCCCGATTTGTTTCTGAACTGAAGTTACCGGATTATATTTTACCTGAGGTTTATTATAATGTTTATTTACTGCATGTTTGAGCCGTTGATACTTTGGGACCGTGGGGGCCATCAGCCCACAAATTATACGTCGCTATCTTAAGGAAATTATAACGGTTATTCGTAGGTCAGAAAATAAACATTGCTGTACAACGTGAAAATACTGCTAGCCTTCTGGGCACTTTGCCGTAGGGTTGAGGACTAACCAGCCTTTTCATTTGTAAATATTTGCAGGTAGTAAGTAGTTTTTTATCGAGTAATTATATATATTACATATTTAATTAATATGAACAGATATATTCATATGAATTAAATATGTATATTTTTTTTGTTGTCGAAATAGATAATTTCTCACAAAGAAAGGACTATTTCTGTTCGATGAGATTTTCATACAGACTTTGTTTCATCAATTCACCGGATATTATTTCAAGACTAATGCTTTTGAAACATTTCTTTCATCGTGGTATGTGGCGTGAGCAGAGATAAGAACAGGGCGTGAGGCTGTACGAGTAGAATTGAAATATTCTTTGCCAGGTCATTAACAGTGAGAAGTGATCTTTGTTTGCAACAATTGCAAGCCTTATAGTAAATAATCATCAAAAAATAAAGTTTTCGCAATTTCTTCAACGAGAATGAGATATCACCATACCATACCATAGAACCAACCTGAACAAACAATTTCTAGATATGAAAACATTGATGCTAAACATAAAATGATTGATGATGGCGAGTGCCGCCAGTCGATTGTCTCAAGGGTTCCCACTACCGATAACTATAAAACATGTAAAAATACTGTCGGTCAGATCGCGCGATAGTTCGCTCCACGGAGTTTACGGTTTGAATCTTATCTCGGAAACAATTTAATGATACTTCCGGGCTATGTATGCTCTTTATCCAAGATATTGCTTCATATCGGTTGATGCCTGTAAAGAAAGATATGAATAGGATTTTTGTATTGTTATGGAAGTAGATTGATGATTTATTTGTGTGATCTAACTTATCTTGTGTCAGAAACTGACGCTGGTGTAAAAATTTTCGAGCTATCTGAAGGCATACCTAATGGAACTTATGTAGTAATTTATTAGTACATAAGTTTTTTCGCACACCAGTTCGCTAGTGGGCAGGTTTCCTCATGACGTTTTCCTTCACCGACAGCAGTAGTGGTCGTTGCAGATGACCACACATAAGTCAGATTTTACAACAAATTCAGAGGCAAAAGTTCGGGCTGGGCGGGGATCAAACCGTGAACCTTTCAGTTACAGGTTTATGTTGTGCTTATAAACCACTAGTCCACTACCAATGAAACTAATGATTTGACTGATAGAAGAGTTTGACTGGGTATACACAACACACATCTAACTAGTCGGTTGACACTTCCCACAACAGTCATGCAAAGATGATGCGGTGACCACACTTCCCAACAACATGAAAGCCGTTTAGTTTGCAACAGACAGTAGCATTACACGAGCTGTCATGTAAACAACGCGTCGCGATGTTGTAGCGCGGCCGCGGACGGCAGGCAACTGCATAGCCGTGGTTTACGAGCGAGGACTGCTGGGAACAAGTGTTGTAGTTTGCTTGCAAAAACGTTATACTCGCATGACTCTGTATTTATTACCTCAAAGGGATGTCTACGGCAGCGGCGGCGGGAAGCGCACTTTCATTGTCAAACCATATTCACCCGTATGTCTATCCGCGCAGTGCACAGTATAGCTTGAACAAAACAAAAGCCTCGCGACTGCTGACAGCGGCCGAGTGTTTTTCAAGCTAAGCTATGCATTTCATAGATAGAAATAAAGGTGACTCTTGTTTGACGGTAAAGTTGGCTGCCCGGCGCTGATCTTGCGGTGTGAGCACAGAATAAGTACTAGTATTCACGCACGGAAGTCTTACTCAG
Source organism: Acrobasis suavella (assembly GCA_943193695.1). Classification (NCBI taxonomy): domain Eukaryota; kingdom Metazoa; phylum Arthropoda; class Insecta; order Lepidoptera; family Pyralidae; genus Acrobasis; species Acrobasis suavella. The sequence goes on from OW971935.1 coordinate 113,511, forward strand.
AAAAGAAATATCTAATTCATATGGTTAGCGCTATGGTTTAATTTAGCTTGCGTCAGAACTTCTCACCTCTTCGTTTAGATACCTAGACATAGGCATCTATGGAGGTCTATCCCTTAATGTACCATTGAGATGCACCTCCTCCTCCATAGCTGCTGAACTATTTATTGCCAGGGAGGGATTTATTATTATTATTAAAACAAAAGACCACTAAAAACATTTCCCGCGTATACAACCGTGTAATTTCATTCGGAAAGTATAATTTGCATGCTACCTTTTGTCCTCAACGATCTGTGAGAGCCTTTCGCAGTTCTCTATAATTACTTCGGGATAAGGTCGACGCGATCGTTACTGGTACTCGGGGAATGAACAAAACTCAATGGCCCAAAACAAGACTTGTGCGTTTTAAGACCTCAATTATAAAAGTTATTGAAACTTTTACATTAAGTACTTAGATGTCTAAGTTATTTATATGTTTTTTCATAAAAACTGCATGGCATAATATACACACAGTCGAGTGGGTACAAGAACAGAACAATTACTTGAAATATAAACAATGTAGATAAATAGACAACGATATGACGATGAAAATGGATGTAGATGTTTTACCACTACCTGGGGGGTAACTCCATAAAATAATAAGTTAGTCGTAAGATAGTGACGTCTATTCTATGTCAGACCAAATTAGACTTTATTATCATACATTTGTGCTCAATGTTGCCTAACACTGAAATGCGGATACGTAGTGACGTCCGTCTTGCTTACCGCTTTTAGAGTTAGCAGGGGGTGCTCATAGGTTGCACATAACGTTATATATAAGGTTAAGGACACAAAGACAAATGCTCGGAATGGCCGCACAAAGGCATTCCTGTCGGTCACTCAAGCGAGGTTTCCTGCGTGCGGCTTCGTTGTTACCTAAATGATACAGTGAGCAGTATGGCTATTGAACTTATGTGGTACAGACGGTGCTGTGTTATCACCTATTTTAAATATTTGGTTGTGGAGTTAGTGATAGGTACTGGAAATGTGCCTCTGGTTGACGCTGACTTGATCTCATGAAGCAATTTCTCACTGATACATGTTGGCCACAGCTGATTTTAACCGTGAGACGCCTTAAAAAAATAACAAAAAATATCTAATATATTACTTTACGTTGTTTATCCAATCTACGACTACTAAAATAAGTAGAAAACAGCATTAAAAAGATGGCTGATTTGGGTTTTATAACCAGAATAAATGTTCGAAAATAATTATGCCCAAAAGTTTAATTATCTGAGCTGTAACAAAAAGTTTAAAAATAAGATTAAAGACAGTTTGAGTTAACAACGCCGAAGTATTCGAAAGTTGGAGACCATGTAGAACATAAGGATCTGGAAGTGTATCCGCCGCTGGGGTCGGAAAAAGTTGCTAATTTCATTAGACCGCAATAAGTCGCGAACTTGGCAATTTACGGCCTGCGACGGCGGGGACTGCCGGTTGCGGCCGGAAAAATTGAAGACGCACTTGTTGAGCGCCGCGCGGCGGGAGGCGGCGGTTCTGAGTGAGAGCAACCAGCCGCGTGGAGACTCATCTATCGTATGAACACAGCTTGCCCAAGTTCAAAGTACACCAGTGGATGATAGTCCACTAGATATTAATAAAATAATACGTGAGTGCGTGGAATATTAGTAGTAAATTAATGATTCATGACGAAAAAAAGTGACGGAAATGTCTTACGCTTTTTTTACCTAACTCTCATCCGCCAATCTGTAACGTGCAAAAAGATGCCATTCTTGAAGAAAGTCTTCTTTTAGTTTTTTATACCCTTTATGTGTTTGCCTGGTTAATACCTGGAAAGATTTCATAATAAGAACAACAGCGACTTGTTTGATCTCTTTGAGTGAAATCCCGAATTGGATTACCCTTTAGCAGCCAAGCGGAAGTACCGGCGACGCGGAGCGGGCGGCGGAAATAGACACGCGATTGCTTTTTTGGGGTTGTTACTCGAGGGGACGCGAGCCGCGTCGGATACAACGGTATACTAAATACTTATTAATAACAGTACCTATATATAACTAAACTATATTGGCTCTGTGTTTTTGGTGCAATAAAGTAATAACTTTCTTTCGCGTGTGGTTTCGGGCAGAGTAGAATAGAACCACTTCAAGGCTTCCAACGGAAGTCGTAGAAGGTAACTGTGGACATACAAGCTAAGCAAAGCTTATGAACATTGATGAGACCTCTTCAACCTTTCTAGCCAGCATGAAGGGTGTGGGGCAAACCATCTGGCTGCTCTGGCCAAGTATGGCTCTGGCAGTACAGAGAGAGTCGTGCTCCTGCAGGGGGGATTAAAAAAGACCTGATGATGTCACTTACTTACTAAACGAAAATACTTGTCTTGTGTTATATCAAGGGCCAAAGTTTCAGGCCAAAGATCGAGAAGTTCGGTGTTTTTCCATCAACACGAGCACAATAAGCTCTTAAAAAGAAGAATGTGTCAAATATATATTTAGACGTAATGTAGACTCGATTATCCGTAAATGTTCATGACAAGCGTTCCCAGCAAATAGAAAGGTAAGCAACTGTGTGTGAAAAAAAGTGACGGAAATGTCACGTGACCGTGTGCGACGGTCGTGGGCATGCTGTCGCTCGTCTGTAAGAGCCCCATTTATCTTTTGTGTTGGTAATTTGGTACGTATTTAAGTAAAGTCAAGACAAATAGAGATCTGAACATGTGAACGCGTTCCACAGAAATAGTTGTCGCAACTGGCATAACTTGCCGCCACACAAAGATTCAAAGATTCAAAGATTCAAATGTTTATTCAGTAATTAGACCTTTACAGGCACTTTTACACGTCAATAAGTATAATTTATGTTACGTGTAAAGTATATTAAAATTTAATTTATTTTTTAAAGAAAAGCTACCGATACCAGCGCTTCGTAACGACCACTGCTGAGAAGAAACGCCGAAAGAAACTCATTTTCACAGTATTGGTCGCCTACTCGCCAGAAGGGCTTTGTCATATTATTATAATTGTCTTTTAATTAATAAATACTTATAATATAATACAATGTTGACACATTATAACATGTTATGCTTGCGAACAAGTAAACTAACATAAATTGCGTAATAAAAAATATTAAGTAGTCAAAAAAAGCGAAGCCGAGCTGACCAGTCCCTCCCGGCAGCACCCGTTCACGAGTTGACGCACGGATCAGCCATCGTTAAACTCAACCATATTAGAGGGAATCCAACGACCCGACCAGCGACGCCACCACCGGATTGGACATTTTAGTGAGCATGATAAACCCGAACTCGCAGACCTTGTCAAGAACTCGCAGACCTTGTCAAGATTCCGTCTCCTATTATGCTATGCCCTGTGTTAAGTCATAATAAATTGTGAAGCTGTGACACTGTGAGAGGACAGGGAATGTTATGTAACAAATGCAAATTCTGTAAATAATTTATAACTATAGTACGACAAAGACGTATACGTCTAGATATAGACATAAGTATAAATGTAGAAATGTACAGTGCATTAGTGGTTAGACGACCTGTGGAGCAAGGTCGCAGGAAAAAGTTAGATACAGACTGTTTCTTTTGTAAATCCTTACGACGAACGAACGAAGTATTATTTTCTCGAACATGCCATACGAGTAGAGTGGTCTATGGCATGTTCGAGAAAATAATATCGTTTGATAGGTCTTTAAAAAATAAGGGTTATTATACATACAAAATATATATGTTTTAATTCAGTGAACATAAATGTGTGAAAAGTTTATTAGTGTCTGAACTCTGCTTTGCCTATTACTTGCTAAAACACAAGAGCTGCCAAACAAATGTACTACAATTGAATTACTATCCATTAGAACTCTCCTCAGGTCTTGGTCTTCCGCAACCACTTCCAAGAATAATATCGAAAAATTGGGTCGAGATAGTAATAAAGGAAATAGTTCTTTTGAACAACTCTTGAACTTGAGGAGTTAACGCTTCCCCAAGCAGTTGTTTTTCTAATAATCATGAAAATTGGTTAGATTATACCTTTTTTATAAAGTGATTCTTATATTTATTTTTTGAGTAACTTTAACGTCACGTTTGACTAAAATGATCAATGTAGCTACAGTTAGATATGTGTTTCATAAACAATATTGCCATTACTGACTTGCTATTACGGGGGTGTGAACATTTTACTCGGCTAAAAATAAAAAAATCTGATGGAAAGAATTGATATCAGTGGGATCGTTTATGGATTTCTTTTATGGTATCTTTTTTTGTGCTCAAATTTATTACCAAGGTGCGCCACCACGTTCACTATTAATTTTCAACACATAGTTGCTAACTTGTGTTAAACTCTCCTTGAAAAGTTTTATGTGTGTGTGTGTCGCCAAAACGCTGTGATGACGTGTTGAAGCACCAAACGCAAAACACCGAGGTTACGGATTCGTATTTAGTAAGCTTTTTACGAGCAGCTTAGCTCTCATAAAGGCACAGTCGTGTTGTCTTTTATTATCTGCTTTGCAACTTGCAATTGTTAGATAATTCCAGGAGTTCTGTGAACCTGCCATTTATGTTTAGATTTTTAGGAAGATTAGATAGGAATCGTGGTTTGTTCGTTACTGCTTGGCCCTTAGTCTGCCGATTACAATTTCATGTAATAAAGTTAAATAAATAAATCTTAAGCTGTATAGCTCAAATATTATCGATTCACTTATACTCAAATTTTTATGTGTGTGTTATTGGATCATTTTGTCAAGGCTTCACATCTTTACTTTTTTTAATTCCTCCACTGCTGAAACTTCTTCAGTGCCCTGCAATCGCATTAGCTGGCAACGAGCGACGTCGCCGGCAACCGCTAACTCCCAACACAACTATCGTGTAAACTTTAGAATATCATCTTAACATCCAGCAGGCGACCTGATGAAGTTATGAAGAAGTTCCCTATTTGAAAACAAACAAAACTTACTTTGTACTTTGCAGCCACATTTAGCATCCTCTCGGTGATAGGGAATTCTTTACTAGAAATATATAAATAGCGCACAGACTTGTTTATATTCATAGATCAATGGCAAGAATGGTATACCAGTAAAGGGGTGTTTGACTTAGCCTAGCCATTTACGTAGATTCGTCGTGTACAGCGGTAAGCAATGAATTAGCATTTCAAACAAGCTGCATTCGTCGCTCAGGTGTTGGTTTAACGAGATATAAGCTTGAATAGCAGCGCAAACAGCTCATCACGGCGGCGCTCGCTATCGAGTGCAGGAGGATGCGTCGCTGTGTGACGGGCTCTGGCACGTTGACAACTCACCGGGAAATAATACTAGCACTAATTAATAAATAATTAAATACAGACAAATCACACAGCTTGAGCTAGTCCCAAAGTAAGTTCGATACTGGTGTTATAGGATAAACCTACATATTATATAGATAAAAGATAAACATCCAAAACCCAGGCCAATCTGAAAAAGACCATTTCCCATCTTGAACTGACCCCTCCGTCTGCTTTGGCAACTATTGACCGGGGTTTGAACCTGGGACCTCCGGTGTGACAGCGTGGTATGATGACCACTAGGCCACAGAGGTCGTCAGAGCATGCACAGGAGAGGACATGAGACACTACGAAAACGGTGAACTGTGAACTCACACTCCTGTTATCTTGGCAGTCTCTTAATTGATTTGGTTTGTGTTCGAATTTAAAAAAAAATTGATTTCTCAGATTCTGGATCAAAAACTGATCCCGTCTTTCTCATCTCAGCGTATTCCCAGTTGCATCGTCCGAAGCCCGGGGCTTCGGACGATTTCCGGCTTTCCTCTCCACTTCGCAAGGTCTTGAGCATCCTTGGTTGTAAGATCATTGGCACGCATATCATCCTTGACGATGTAAAGCCAGCATTTTTTGGGTATATTCTCGTCTGCTTTCTTTATTTTGTATAATCCTATACTATAAACGAGCAATTCTTGAATATATGAAGATCTCGGAAACGGCTCCAACGATTTTGATGAAACACGGTATTTAGGGAGTGACGAGGCTAAAATATTGATTTTCATAAAAGAAATTCGCCCAGGTTATAAATATTTATCTAACTATGTCTAGTTGTGTATGATTGTTGTTTCGAAGAAAATGAATTCAAGTAGAGTTGTTTGTTTGCGGAGACCTCCAGTGCATCACCGAGGGCCCGTGAGGCCAGCCGGCGCTGCAAGCTGTCTGCATACTCGATGCATCGCCGCTGCAAATTTCCCATTGCGCTACTTTATATCGGACCGGCGAATTTATAAGCAAAATAAACAAAAACTTAACTACTGATACGAGTAGTTGCTTTATAGAGAGTGAAAATGTCAAGATTGACTCAGCGTAGAAATTATTTAATTATAAGTAACTATACGTTAAAGTTGTTCGGCTTCTGCCGAAACTAAGATGATGAGAAATGATGAACTTTGATAACTTTTCAACACTATATTAGCAAGCCAAAACTTAATTACTAGTACAATATTGTTTGATGTAAAATAAGCACGCGCGGCGCTCTTGATGACCTATTGCGAACTGAATATAATTATAAGATAAGTAATGAGTTGTGTAAAAATGCTGACCTGTACGATGATAGCTCGTACAAAAGTCGTGTCTTTTACTTCAATGAAGTGAACAGGCTTATAGTCGCAGTAGATGGAAGATGTTGACTAGATACCGTCATTATTTATAAGGAGCCTTTCACAGGTGATGCTGGTAACTTATGGTTAAAACCAGTAAAAAAATCTAGGTATATGCTTACAACTAACGACTTGAGTGTAATTTTACACTACAAAAACCGAATTCATCCAAAAACTACACAACTGATAAAATTTCTTTGGTACCATTTGACAAGTATACAATACAATACAATACAAATCAACTTTATTGCGCCATAATAGACACTCAAAAATTACATAATAATGAGAAAAAATATAGGCACAAAGGCGGACTTATCGCTATAAATGCAATCTCAACAGCCAACTTTTGGGTGGAAGAAAACTTTATTTGAAACAAGGTGGGCGTGTATTCTTAGTATACCCTTTCAAACAAAAAAATAATTTTCTTGTCCATGCGCCTTCGAATAATCGGTGAACATACTCGTACATAAAACAAATTATCGCGACGAATTGCCAACCCCCTCTTTTTTGGAAGTCAGTTAAAAAAAGCTGGTAGCAAATTTTTGGCTCTCTGGTTATCACGGAACACGTGTTACTAAATTATCCATATTTGTTGGCACGACTGCGCTGGAGACAGTAAATGAGCCGAGCCAAATTAAAGTTAATGCAGCACACCATACCGACCGTAGTAACGTAAATGTACACAATACTGTATTAAATTGTTGAACGCGGCAGATGCTCGGACGTACGGATTACTTTGGACGAAACTGAAATGAAAGCACACGAAATAACAGTTGTTTATTTGTGTGTGTAAGTGGCCAAGACTTTTGCAAGCCACACAGATTGTTCAAGATACCTTTAAATCAGCTGACGGAGCGTAACGACTGAATACTATAATGACTACTGCGTGCGTGAAAAGCTATCGAATACAACAAAGTAACTGTAAAATTTTACGTAACTTGTTTCATTACTTTACTTTAAGTCTGAAATATCTTTAAATAAGTATAAAATAACTGTAATCTTCAAAGCTTTTAATTTGAAATTAATATTTATTAGACTTCATTTCACAAAGTTACAACTGTTTGAATATAATGTCTCGCCATTACCGACCCTGCTCCATTACAGTTTGAACATCGGCTACTTTGCTTAATAACCAGACATCTGTGACGGCCGCCAGGTCGCGAGGTCACGGTCGTCGCGGGAACATTGCTTTTGACAAAGTACAGGCCGCCTGGTAACTGCAACAACATTAGAGCCGCGTATAACATTTATTTAGAAGCGGGGGTGATTAAGAGTAATAGCGCGCACTCGTCCATACAAAAAGACAATTATTTACACTATAAAAGACTAGGTTTATAGGTATTTTTCAAAATTTGCAATATAATACAAGAATATACTTGTATTAGCAAATTTTGAAATAAGGATATTTGTTTTTTATTGTGACAACAACACGCTAAAATATCCTTGTGATCAGATAACATTTAGCAGTGGAAAAACAATATTTCCATACCCTTTTTTTGTATGTATGGAGCGCGCGCTATACTTTGTCTGAGGCATAAGTGCGATCATCATTAACCACCGTTTGCTTTGGAGAAGAAAAAAATACGAAGAAACCTGTTACTGAATAAAATGGAGAAGCCGATGGCAAACCACTCCATTATCTCTCAACGACGAGAGCTTGGCTCTTAATAAAAAAATTCACGGGTCTTTTCACCTCTGTCCTTTGAGAAGCCTTGCGAGGGGATATAGATCCAGCATGTAGAGGCTTTTGCAGAAGTTGATGTAAGGTGGCGCTCCCAACAAAACCCATTCTTGGAAATACCAAAGAAAGGTTATACCTTTGAATAGGTTTCCGCAGGAGCAGGATCTGTTGCAAGAAAAAGGAAAGGGTAATGAGTTATGGAATGATGTGTGCTGTTGCAACAGAATTGCAATAGAAAATTCACCTGCCATAATCATGATTACTGACTATTGTAAGCAGGTGGTGGCTTGGCACACATTAGATGGGCCTCTCAAACGCGCGCACAATAGTTGCCGGCAAAGGAGCCACACCGGTGCATGCGACTCAAGGGTGTCGAGAGGTGTACTGCGCTTACTCCAAAGTTACTCGCGGCGTGATGCCCTTTAATACTTCCACCCATGAAACAACAGCTCTAACGACTCCTCTTAGCTCGGCCAATTACGGTAATGCAGAGAGTAGTTATATATAAAATTTATAATTATACTTTGTGCCGCTAAAGAATAGTAACGACTGGCTGTTTTAACATAACTATATGAATAAATGTTAATGTAATCCTGTCCTACGCGGAGTCATACAGGTCCATAGAATTGTAAGGCCACATATGTATGTATAGCCGGTTGGAGCTACGATGTGATTGATCGGACGGCGCGCGGCAAAAACGGGTTCGGCGGCTGCGGAGGGCGATGGCGGGCGCGCAAAAAGTTCGCAAATCAGCGCGGGCGGTTGATATACACAGAATCGTCTCTGCTTGTATATTCATTTATCCAAAACTTATACAGGAAGGCTTTTCCAATGATTTTATTGATTAGGATCAATTGCACGTGCCTTGGGTTGTCTGGCTTAATTTTATTTCGGTAGATGCTTTTTCTCAGTAATCACTAATGACGTATTTACTAACGTCACAGAGTCTACGCCGTAGTTCAGTCTACTACGGCATGTAGTGACTACGTCGTAGCTTAGTCTTCGTCACAGAGCCTATGACGTAGCTCATTCTACTACGGCATGTAGTGCCTACGTCGTAGCTTGGTCTACGTCACAGAGCCTACGCCGTAGCTCATTCTACTGCGGCATATAGTGACTACATCGTTACATGGTCTACGTCACAGAGCCTACGCCCCGTACCGCACCCAACTTCAACTCCAAAGTACACAACCGATTTTGATCAAATTCCTGTGGGACCATCTGACATGTATGAGGTTACAAAACAATTTTTTTTCAGACCTATGTCTTTGAGTAATCGGGCAAAATACATTAAAAAAAAGCATATCTTTTCGAATTGATAATTCTCCGTTTTGGACGTTGGTTAAAAAGAGGTATTTTTCCAAGTAGACTGTTTCAGTTTGCGCTAACTGTAGACTCCATAGTCTGCGACTAAACAGGAACCTTTACGCCGAAAAAAACGAACATTTGCTGCCGCAGAATTTAGCAGTATGTTCACGAGTAATTTTTTTTCAAGTATAAAGCCTGACTGAATACCTTCCGAGTTCGATCCCCGGTTAGGTCAAGATGGGAAATGATCTTTTTTTTTCAGATTGACTTGGGTCTTTGATGTTTATCTATATATGTATTTGTTTTTGAATATAGTATCGTTGAGTTAGTATCCCATAATACAAGTCTCGAGTCTTTGAGGCTAGCTCAATCAATGGTATATGTATTTATTATTATTATTAAGTCTGTTTTACATGTGTTTGTGCATTCAGTTTATCTCCTGTCCACAAAATGTTTATTATTAACTAGCTTTTGCCCGCGGCTTTGCTCGCGTAGGGGTGTTATTTATCAAAATCCTTTCTTAGGGGATGCCTACGTCATAGTAGCTTTATGCATGCAAAGTCTCAGCCCGATCGGTTTAAAATTGACAAAGTTTCATATAAACTTTCATCCCCTATTTTATCCCCTTGGGGGTAGAATCGATCAATATCCTTTCTTAGCGGATGCCTACGTCATAACATCTACCTGCATGCCAAGTTTTAGCCCGATCCGTCCAGTAGTTTGGGCTGTGCGTTGATAGATCACTATGTCAGTCAGTCAGTCACCTTTGAGTTATATATATTTAGATAAGTGTTCGTAGCAATACATTTGCAGCAATTTGTACAAACAAGTGATCAACATTTAAACAAGTGGTCAAAGTTCGTTGTTATGGTAAACTAACCTTGATGAACTTTCGATATTTGACTCCATAGTACGTATTACTTTTAATAATTCTGTGTCTATAGTCTATTCTCGGGCCTTGTTTCTTTCTGTGTATTGCCAGAAATTTTATAATGAGATAAGTTAAACATAGAAAAAGTGTGAACACTTGAATGAGACTTATCAATTTGTAAGTGTCAGTCTCATATATGCCTTGGCCGTTTTCGGCTATGGTGACTGTCTTTGTTTGATACAAATTTAAATATAAATTCATTCAAGGCGTCGTTCATGTGCCTTGATGTGGCTGACATACCCTATTTTTGATGTCGGTACATTCCATCCATGTAAATGGGATACATCCACGTGGCGAGTGTTTCCTGGTTCGCAGTGCAGCTGCGACTGAAGGAATTTATACGAACCTGCAGCCGCTCACAGGCTCCGCACTCAAATCTAAATCATGTTCGCTGTCGACCAAACAGATGTTTTTTTTTGGAACAAAGTTTCTTTTCGGACGGTACGGACTTGGCGGATGGGGGCTAGCTAGGCGAAAAAAAGTTTCCGTCACCAATTAAACTGACGGGTAATTTCACAAGTCTGACTATCGCTTCGATAGCTCAGTTGGAAGAACGTATGCGCGAGATGGTCGATGTTCCCGGTTCAAACCCATCACACGCCAAATATGTTTTTAAATTTTATTGTTAAATTTCTTATTAGTGTAATATATTTGTCACTTTTTTCCGTCACGAATTAATAACAAAGAACGAAAGTTACTTCTTTAACCGAGTTTTCCACGACACTCACTTTCTCAATATCTGCGCTGATAAACTTGGTGGTTATCATTCCTCACTGACGAGACCAAATAGTATGGCGATGCGCTGTCGACGTGGCATAAGGCTTTTTATAATATCCAAGTAGTATCACTGCTGAACATAGGCCTCTTCCAAGGATTTCAAACCTGACGGCCTGCATTCAGCGTTATGATTCCTTATTCCTATTAAATTTTCATAATTGAAATAATTCTTGCAAAATGCAGCTGATTAGAGGCATAAACTAGTGTATAATTAATGTGAAGGGAAGATGATTTTTGTTCAAAATCATAGATTTTTATTTAATAGGTGAATAAAAAAGTAGCTATTTATATTACACATCAGTTTGTAAACCTTAGTTTACTTTGTTTTGGGAAGAATATACGATTTTATTCGGAAAACGCGACATCCCGCGGCACTTTATGTGCAGTTCGTTGCATCTGCTGCATGCTGCATCAGGCTAGGTATATTGAAGGTGACACAGACTGAGGGATGGAATATGAAAACACGTCGTTGTTTTCCAATTTCTGAGCAGTGTTTGGGTGACATTCTTGTGTTCCTGTGATTTATAAAACGATATTGAAAAAAAAAAATATCTGAATTTTTGATAAAAACTAAACACGAAAGGCGCAAACGTTGAAAATTCCAACAAAACTGATAAAAAATTCAGCTCAGTTAAAATAATGGCTCCGTCGTTCAAAATCAATATCAGTCATTTCCTCTATCACGCATCGTAATAAGCGTTTTTAGTCCCGGGCCCCTTTTTATATATTATAGTTTTATATGAAAATGTTTTTGATGGTATAAAATGTTCTAAACCTGTTACATTTTTTTAAAGAACTATTGGTATTTTTAATTTATTTAAACAGTCTTTGTTTTAATAACAGGGACATTGGAATGATAATATCATCATTTCTATATACAAATTAGTTTTTGTCTTTTACGGGGTAGGTAGAATTAACTTTAAAAATACCCGTTAACTAAGTACAGATTGAAACCCGCAATCCGGTATTCATAGTCCATCTTCGGAATCCGTCGTAAGCCGCGCTGATGTTGTAAATCGGCGTAATCCCGTCACGCGGCGGCGACGGGGCCGGCGCGAGGACCGGCTATGAATATGCAGCGAGCTTCAGCGGCCGACCATATGCAGACAGACGTACATAACTGTGCAGAGGAGCTGGTAATATTATACTTACGCACATCGCTTGAAATAATTACGTGTAGTTTACTTTGAAAAGTTTGATAGCTCAATGTTGACATCATTCATAAAATGTTACTATTAAAAAAGCATTTAAAAAGGCGGACACGGATGGGACTCATATTTCTCGAGTATCCACGCATTTCGCAGTCGTCTAGAAACTAAATTAAGCCATGAGCTACTCTTAATTCATAACAATTTCTGTATTTGCTATCACTTGAAGATGACGTCATGGCAGCACCGAGGAAAGCTTGGTACTCGCGACGGCTGGACGGGGCCGGGCCGAACGGGACGAAACTATGAATATGCAGCGAGCGTCGTGACGTGTTGCAGCACAATGCGGCGCAGATTGCTGCTGATGACGGACCGCGGTAATAACAGTTTGTAGTCGTTGTCGGCGAGAAAGAAATGGCTGGAAAGGGAATACGCATTCTAATCATTTTTATACATTATTTATACAGATTACTATACAATTAAGTACATATTTTTGTTTTTCTTACAATACGCAATAGATCCGCCAATTATTTTTAGTGATATAAATACATATTTAAAAAGTGAAATGATAATGCGTGAGTATCGTGGAAAACACAGTTGGAATGAAGTTTATAAAAGAATTCGTGACGAAAAAATCTAACACTTTTTTCGCCTACTCCCCATCTGCCAAGTGCGTACCGTTCGAAAAGGAACTTCGTACAAAAAAATATAGTCGGTACTAATTTGGATGGACTACGAGGTCAGCAGTCGCCGGCTGGCAGATCCTTACACTCCGCACACAATAGCAGACACAACAGCCCCGCACACCGCGCGGGCGGACTTATCAACCGCCGCGGCACGCGGGCTGAATGGAAATCGTTTTCTAATATTCTGCCTCAAATAACACTGAATGTACGCGGAGTAGTGTCCGGCCGGCACATTACTTGAAGCGGCGGCTCAGGTCGTCAGCATGAGTAACAAGTATAGAGCTAATATATATTTCGTCATATAAAAGTATTGAGCTGACCATTTTTAGGGAAATATATTTTTTGAGGTTTAATTATGGTCGTGTAGGAAAGTTGAAGATATAGACGTGCTAAACCACTTTTTTGCCGAAAATCCCGTTAATCTATAACTAAATCAAATTACATTTTTGTTAGAAAGAGTCAATCAGGAGTTGTAATGAACTACTCTGCAGTTAATGTAGCCGTCGATATCGTCCGATGCGATCCTGAGCGCGGTAAACCGTGCGGTGCGGGGTGTGTGGAGGGGGGGGGGGGGGGGCGACACGCTATTTGACAAGTGGAGGATAAAAGGCTATCTGCAGCGGATGCTGCCCTCCAGTAGGATAGTTGCTACTGCCCGAGATACGCTGCAAGGAAATAGAGAGAAAAAAAGTTTATAGTGCTTATTTTTTTTACACGTTGGAAACAAATGTTGCCATGGGCCTCGCGAGGTTCACGGATAGGGAGTTAATTATTAACCGACTGCACCAGAAGGACGGACGGACGGGAAAGAAGTTTTTTGAGAGTATGTAACTGTTCGAAAAAAAAAACAAAGTGGGGGATTTCTGGCGCCAAATTCTAATGTTAAGCACGCTCTGCAACCTGAACGGCTCGATGGATTTAAGCTTGAGAGGTGTCATTACATTTGTCTTAATTTTGGTAAACTGGTTATATAAAAATACAATCGGATTTTTTTTTACATATGACTTATAAGGGTTCCCAAGTCCCTACAAGGAACCCTTATAGTTTCACCATGTCTGTCTGTCTGTCCGTCTGCGGTTTTACTCAGCGACTATAAGTACTAGAAAGCTGTGATTTGGCATGGGTATGTATATTAATTATGCAAAAAAAGTGATAAAAAATATTGAAAAATTTTTTTTTAGTTTGACTCCAGTACATGAAAAGTGAAAAGTCAAATTGTTTTTCTTGACTAATCAATCATGTGAAGTATCGTTGAATAGGTCTTTCAGTAATATTATGAGCTTGTGAACATCGTTTTTCGATTTAGGGATCCGTTTCTGAAATATTTGGTTTTAAAGTGAAATTTTTTGTAAGAGTCAAGTGTCCTCCCCCTCTATCAGCTAAACGGCTTTATATAGAGCCGTGAAAAGTTCACAGCTATAGTGTATAATAACGAGATTTAAAGGAAAACTACCAGAGTTAAGTAGGGTTTACAAATTTAAAAGTTATAGTCGATCGACTTATAAAATGTACTCAGAAAAAGAAAATTTCAAATTCAAAAGGAAATTAGTTTTAGACGTTTTTAGTGGCATGAACTCAAAGCTGGTAATCTACACTGTGCGTGGCCCGACACGCACTTGGCCATTTATTTTCCTGGCTCTATTTACTCGTTGACTCGGAATCAGTAAGATAAATTCATATAGGTACATTATTGTGCCTGTAGCTTCGACAGTTTAACCGCTAGCAACTCGTGACTAAGGGCACGTACTTACAGACAAGCAACGGGTGTCGCAGATATATTGTCGCTCGTCTGTTAGAGCCCTAAGGTACCTACAGACAGACGAGCGGATGAGCCAGAGCGGCAGAGGGTCCAGTACTGCCTACATATAAGCTATCGCAATGCAGCTCCGTTCGGAAGCTTGGCACTTATGAACCTGGGGTGTAACGGTAAACGGGGACAGAAACCTTAAATAGTTATTCAGTACTGCGAGTCGCTGTGACATTAATTTCCGGAGGAAAAAAAAACAATGGAAGAAGGCCGGCTGTTTTTTCAGGCGGCCGCGAGCCTCTCATTGAGACAAATGACAGTCTGTTAGCGAACAAACAAATATTAATACGGCGCTCCAGAGTGCTCGGCAACGTTGGGCCTTAACACTTGCACATTATTGGCGTACAAATGGAGACTTTGAAAAGTTAAAAGAAAATAATAATGGAAAAAGACACATAAATCAATTTTTACAACAAAGACGTTTGAAGTGGCAAGTTTCTATTTGGACTCGCTTTGTAGGCTCCTTTTTCTTGAGTTTTAAATTTTATTTTATGTAAACCTTTTTTACCACAGCAACGTGGTATAAAAGGTGGACTAATGTTAATAGCATTCTCTACCAGTCAACCTTTAAAAATCTTTAAAATAGAAAAAAAAACTGGTAGTGTGCGTTTAAATAAATATTAGGTACTTAATTATATTATAGGTTTAGTTATAAAAAAACACACGTATTTCTTTTTAGGATTCCGTACCCTAAGGGTAAAAACCGGACCCTATTACTAAGACTCTGCTGTCCGTCTATCCGTCAATCCGTCCGTCTGTTTATCACCAGGCTTTATCTCATGAATTAGACAGTTAAAATTTTTACACATGATATATTTCTGTTGCCGCTATAACAACAAATATTAAAAATAGAATAAGTTAATATTTAAGTGCGGCTCCCATACAACAAACGTGATTTTTTTAAAGTATGATACGGACACCTTCGTGCCCGAGATTTGGGTATTTTTTTAGTGGTTACTTCAGTAATCCAGTGGTCGGATGTCGTTTGCTAGAAAATGTTGATTCTATTTTAGATACAAACTTTGCTAGTTCAAACCTTCTCTATCGAACCTTAATCAGAACTTGACTTTGACTTGGTGGAGTAATCTTGGAGTGGCCGAACTTTAAGCTTGATCAAACGCTGCAAACCTTGTATCTTGATTCGGCGGCACTAGTTACTGCGCAGTTAGATCATCTGTTTCGATACCCGGTGGGTACGGAAGATCGCTCCGGGGTCGCTTCGTCCGGAAAGGACCGCTATCAATAATAGCGCTTCGCTTGTAGGATATCGACTGAAAAAGGTCAAGGATCTAGGTGGAAATTATCTACGAAGATACGCAAGAGTAGTTTTATGATTTAAAATGATATGTTAAGCCTAATTTAAAAATAAACTTAAATAAAAAATAAGTCAATGCTCTCAAGAACATAAAAAATTGTTACAGCCTGTATTTTTGCTTCTTTACATGTAAAATATTTGGATTTGGATAAATTGTAAAGTAAAATATCTTATTACATAAATCTAATATAGTATTTTATGCAACAATCGAGCATTTTTTGACGTACTTATACAACGTTTCATACGATACTTTTCCTACGACTTTATTTAAAAAAATAATGCAAAAAAGCAAAGAAGAATATAAACATGTCTGACATATGTTTGGTTGATACTAGGTATCTATGGTAAACTTTTTTTTCGTTTTCCTAGTTACTATGTTAAAATCAAAGAGCATAAAAAAAATTAGGTTAGAATAACCAGCTAAGTTCGAGTTGGACTCATTCTTATAGGATTCCGTACCATTATCTATAAAAATCACGTTTTTTGTTTAGGAGCCCCACTTAAATATTTATCTTATTCTTCAGTATTTTTTGTTATAACTTCACTTTTTCAGTATTTTTTGTTATGGCGGCAACAGAAATACATCATCTGTGAAAATTTTAACTATCTAGCTATCACGGTTCATGAGATACAGCCTGGTGACAAACAGATGGCCAGACACAGACGGACAAACGAACAACGGAGTCTTAGTACCTAATTAAGTCCCGTTTCTACCCTTTGGGTACGGAACCCCAAACAGGAGTTTGTACGACATTTCGTAGCATCCACTACCCGAGCGGTGTTTGTTGTTTGTTTATAAACATTGGTAAAACAGGTAGTGCAGAATTCTCTACTTTTACGCGTACGATGATAACAAAATATCATTTCTAGAAGAAAAATGCTTCGAGCTTTTGATTATTCGTTTTACTTTTAAACACAATAAAAATAAATTGATTTCCAGTTTGTTGAAAGCGAACATCTATTGCTCCAATTCCCCCTTCGCTCCGTCAGCTGGAAACAATATCTCGTCACGTGACCGCCGCCGCGATGCAGAATCGAAACCATTCTCTCACAGATAGCTACCGCACCGGCCGCGCCAAGTTTTTGACATATTTTTGTCGGATAAAAGTCGAATATCGAAAGGTTTCTTTGTCTATATTCAACTATGTATTGAAAACACAAAAATATTTGCGCGCCAGGCGTTTATCGTTATTTTATTCGCCAGTCCACCAGTGGATATATAAATGTTTACCAAAAAATTATAAAAACCGCTTTCTTCCAGCGTTTATCTGCGGTAATTGAGATCGTCTGACTACTTGATAGCTGGGTGTTGAGTTATGTTGACCTTTTCGATGCACGGTCGTAGCTGCGGAACCCTTCGCCCCCAGCTGCGATCAGTTCGGAAAGCGGTGTGCCCCGCCCACTTTAATTTCCTCGACTAACTGAACAGACATGCCTATTAACGCATAGTTGTAGGTTATTCGATATTACAACAAGCAAGTTAAGGAAAGAGACGACGTCACCATAAGTTTAAGGAAATACGCTTTTCCAATTTGGGAGCTAGCCAATGGCTTTCCCTTACTCAAGTGATTAAATTATTACGAATAGCATTGATGAAGCCTTTAGTTTGGCATTTCATAGCTGGAGAAGTTCGATATTGTGAAGTATCTATTCGTAGTCTTTAAGGTTTTTCCCTGATTTTTTCCATTATTTACAAAAAAGGTATAACGAAAATGACAAGGCACCTGCCGACGCCTCGTTCAAAGCGGCAGCTTCGTAGTATCAGATGTGTTCCCGACTCTCGTAACGTTACAGCCGCGGGTGTAAAGTGCTGCCTTAAGCATCGTTTTACCGTTTTATAGTCGTGCTACAACTAGAGTTAAACAGTTCAGTACATCTTTTATTTCACTTTAGATCTTGATACGAATTTTCATAATTGAAATATAAAAGAGTCATTCATTTTGCAGCATTGAGGTAAGTACTATATTCATTCCCATGTTTGATGCCACTTCCTATGAATAATCACTAAAACCAGTACATGATTTTTACTGTCATGTAACTGTTTCGTCTTATTAATGGACAATACCTCTCCCTAATTTGTTTAATATATATTTGTTGACATTTCGTCTTATTCCTGTGAATACATGATAACAGCTCAGTTGATGAGTCAAGATGGCGTAATTTGGGATGATTGTAATGAAGTAAAGGCAGTTTTACTAAAAAGTTAAAGAGTGTGAAGCTGTTCCCTACAGTGGCGACCACAGCAGGACAGGAAGGCAGCGTGGCCATGCATATTCAGGACTTTGATTGTGACGGTGGCCAGCTTCGAGGGTGCTTTTCAGGCACTTTTAGGGATCTATTGAGCTTAGCACTGTAAAAAGAAATAACCAGCATAATAATCACTGAAAAAGTAACATTTCTTCTCAGTTGGTTAGATTAAAATCTGTTTAGAATATTATCTTATCTGAAATTTATTTCTGTCTGGGTTTAAAAAATCATATGCGCGGCTTACACATTTACCCAATTTTGTAGCTTTTTTGGTAAAAATCACAGTAAAGTAAACAAAGAACAGGCAATAAATATGAATATGCAACAAATTGCTCATCTACAAAGTGTCAAACGCGTTGTTACCGCCGAGCCGAAGCTGAGGCCCCGTCTATACAAGTTTATATCAAAGCTGAACGGCTATCGCTTAGAGGCCGCTCCCTGCCCTAACCTGACTCCTGACACGATAACAAAGAGAACAGAAGTAAAGCTAGTGTCGTTTTGTACGTCACTGATTTATTTTGTTTGCCAGAGGAGGCTACGTACTTAACAAATGTTTAGGTACCTTTAGCACATAACTATTGTGAAAAACTCAGATTTGTTACATGTACACAATTTTTTTGTTTTCTTGTGTACAGTACAGTTCTCTTTATGGGTAGATTTTCAAGTTTTGAGTTTTGTCACAAAAGCTGTAAAGCTTAACCTCTATGCTCTTTTTGTTTGCACAACAGTCAGACCCTGTCCCACGCTGGTCGTCTCACAATAAATATTCACGGAGCCGGCCGCGCGAACTATATTGCGAATAACTTTTTATTCTCGCACAGATTGCTACTTCGGAGTAATCCTTTCTTTTTAGTATGTTTGTGTCGCTTTTTTTCATTTTAAACTCTTGTTATGATACCTTCTTTAGTAGAATAGGAATTTATCCCGGCGATTGTAAGAATTGTAGCATATTTGTGCAATATAATAACACATTGTGGTTGTTTTCCCGAAGTGTTTTATGTTCCATGCAGAGTTTTGGTGTAAAAGTTCACATATAGGAATAATTACACATTTCTTATCTTTCTTGTGTACACATCGCCTTTATAAATGCGACTAACGCCAGTTTTATTAATGTTATGTTAATGTAGTCCCAGTTTATCCTAAGTCTCGGGGGTGATAAACATGTACTTTGCATTAAGACAACTCGCCTTAGCTTGTTAAAATGAAATAGGTACAGAAAATTAATTTGATGTCCTGGGAAATTCTTTTTAAATCCTACTAGACTTCCCATATATTGGAATCAAAGAAGGAAAAAAATAGAATACATTTTCAGTTTTACACCCAGGGCTTTGTCGACTCTTATGATCTAAAATAGAGAAGTTGTTAAGTTCTACCAAGATGCATCACTTAACTAAATAAGGAAATATGATGTATAAGGAAATAGGATGTGGTGGTATTTCTTTATTTAGTTCAAATAGGAATATCTCAGGAGAAAGTCGAGCAAGGCGACACTCGCTAGCCGTAGCCGCCGGTTGTTGGTGAACTCGCCGCCGTCGTCAATCAATTACACAGTTCGGGCGTCACTTGCACACACAGAAGCCAGCAGCTACCTACATGTGTGTGTGATATTTATGTAAACATCTTGCATGACGTGTGGTTATTAGTTATCCCTTATGATTTTTGCAAGAGTAGTTAATTATTATTTTTTTGAACAAACCAATAAAACATGAAAATACAGTGAGAATAGTTAAAATTTTATGAAACTAAGCTGTTGAAGAAAATACTTACATAACTTAAGTAAAAAGGACAACAAGTATTGTACTAAAGAAAAGTAAAACCAACAAACAACTGAGGTTATGTTTTTTTACAGTATGTATGTATGTACAATGCGACACAAATAAGTTGAACAAAAATGGCGGAGTTCAAAGCTTTTTTGTACAAATTCCCGACACGTAAATTGAACTAAAATGGCTGTTGTCGGCGCATCATTCGTATCTGCGTCGATAAACACCATTTTAGTTCAACCTACGTGCCGGGAATTTGTACAAAAATGCTTTCAAGCCCGCCATTTTTGTTCAACTTATTTGTGTCGCGTTGTATGTAGTATAATTGTATGGCACGTCGTGCAGCCTGAACGGCTCGATGGATTTTAGCTTGAGAGGTGTCGTTACATTCGTTTTTACTGCGAAAGGGACACTGGGTAATACTGGGTATATCAAAAAAAAAAATTATAAAAAAAAAAATTAAGAAAAACGCTGTCGGGTTTTTTGTTTTTATAATAATGACTTGTTGTGAAAGGAATGTGACGTGACCTTAGTGACCTTAGACTCTGTTACCTTCCAAAGTAATCTTCTTCAGATCCAAACAAAATCCATCTTTTCACCACAAGTAGGTAGCAATCAGTTGAGTACGTTAATAAGTTTTGGATATGAATATGCTGACTGAATATAATTACATGTGAAGAAGACTAATGAAGCGATAGATACCCATAAAAGAACGAGTTTAACCTAAATATCTTGAATTTTGATTAATCGCTGTGTCTCCAGTAGATCAGCGGTGGTATTAGTTTGTAATTACGGCTGAAACTTGCGACAAACACACAGAATGAGAATTCGTGCGGGACACGTGGAGATATATAGAGTCTGACGAAATACACTGAAACTATGTTCGTAATACTGAACACATTTCCCCAAGGAACAAACCTATGTCGCAATATGAAAAAAATACTTTTGGCCTTCCATATAAATAGAACGCTCAGCTGATGCAAGATTCTATGGAAAGTATTTTTTTTGCACTCTTCGATATACGTGGGGCGCACTATAAGTTTCCGGAATGAATATGAAAAAATACTATTAAAGGTACAAAATTAATTTATTGTTTTTCAAAATAATCTCCCTTGGCGTCTATGCACTTTTTTATTCGATGAAACCAGTTTTGAAAACTTTTGTGCCACTCCTCTGTGGTGACCTCTGAAACGTGTTTTTCATACTCCTCGACAGCCTCTTGTGGTGATGAAAATCGATGACCGCGTAATTGGTTCTTAATTTTTGGGAACAGAAAAAAGTCACAAGGTGCCAGGTCGGGACTGTATGCAGGATGACTCATGAGTTCTACATTTTTCGCCTTCAAAAAGTCGTTTGTCTGTCTGGCCGTGTGAGAACTAGCATTGTCGTGGTGCAGGATGATACGGCGTTTACGGTTATTTTTACGGAGTTCGTCAATAACTTCCGGCAAACAAATGGTCGTGTACCAGTCACTATTCACTGTACGACGATTCTCTAAAGCAACAGTAGCCACGTGTCCAGTTTTATTAAAAAAAGAAGCAATCATCCGCTTAGATGCACTTTTCACACGCGCCTCTTTGGTTGGTTTCGGCTCATCTTGAAAGACCCATACGCTCGATTGCTGCTTTGTTTTGGGATCGTAGCAATAAATCCATGTTTCGTCACCTGTTACTATGTCTCACACCAAATTTGACGCACCTTCGTTGAATCTGGGAAGCATGGCACTGCACCAAGTGACGCGGTCCGTTTTTTGAGCCTCGGTCAAGTTGTGTGGGATCCACCGCGAGCACAGCTTTCTCACACCCAAATGTTTGTGTAGGATTAGTTGTATTTGACTCATGCCTATTTCTAAGGATGCGCGAATTTCATGGTAGGTCACATGCCTGTCTGTTTCAATCATACGGCGCAGAGCATCGATGTTTTTGTTGGTCACAGCGGTAGACGGCCGACCATCGCGAGATTCGTCACTGAGATTGATACGACCACGCTTGAATTCTGCAAACCAGCTATAAACAGTTGTCTTGCATGGTGCTTCATTGCCAAAAGCTGTTTCAAGCCGAGCGATGCTCTGTTGAGCTGTCAAATTACACTTAAAATCGTAGAAAATCATACAACGAAAATTTTCCCGAGTTAAATCCATGTTGATGCAGACACACAATTTTTTAAATGGCGCCACAAGGTAAAAACAAAAGACAGTCAGATGAAACAAACTGCATTCTACAGCCAAAGAGTTCTATTTTCAAATGTTGCAATAAATTTTTAAATATTGTTTATGTAAGTGGCCAGTTCCGGAAACTTATAGTGCGCCCTATGTAATATGTTTCTTGCTATATCTAAGATCTAGTGATCTTAGAGACGTGAGTCAGAATTTTTTTTTTATTTAAAACATTCAAACATGACATTGCGATCGGCGGATTTAAGGCCGTAGGTCTCTTCTACCAGTCATCCTACATATTGTCAATATTGAAAGGTTATAAGATTACCAGATAGTATATTTCAACACATTTTAAATACGGCATCAGTATTTGAGAGCCTGAATAGCATTAGATCAATAGCTGCCGGAGCGTCGCGCCGCGGAGCGATCGGGGTCGCGTGTGTGAGCTCACAAAGCGATCGCCGATAAACGCCGCTCGCAGCAGCTCAGATTGTCGACCCGTTATTGTCTATAAAACGAGGCATCTCCACCTTTTATAGACAAGATGAATGTATTTTTATAGGGTTTTTAGGCATTCCAGTTGCAGTACTAAAGTACTCAAACTAAAAAATCAAATAAGCAATGCTGAAAAATTCTTAATTGTAATAGTAGGTAGTAGTGTTAGGTGACACAAGCCTAATGCGTGTTAAAGGTAGGAGATGATGGAGAAACGCAAAATGCGAAGTTGAACACGTGATAGCTCCGCTGGTAAAAGCATGGTCGTGTCAAGACCAAGGTCGATGCCCTCGTGGTATTTTTTCTCCATTGCTTATTTCATTATTTAGTAAGAGGAATGTATTTCTTAAAATCGCTATCTGTACTGTAAGCGCGTCGACACAAACACCGGATTCCAGCCGGCGACACGGACGCACGCACTACAGATAGAAAAATACTGCTTGTATGAGAATATATACATAATACCTCATTAGGTTTCATTTTAACTTTCAAATGATTTGTTGACAGTTCAAGTATCTTTAAATCCCAAGATTCCTATTTTGATGGTACAAATGGAAGAAATACTATCAATTCGATGTACGTACCGGCAAGGGCAGCGTAGGACACCCACCTGCTAGATGGTCAGATGACCTGAGCAAGGTCGCAGGGAGGCGCTGGATGCAGGCCGCTTCCGATCGGTCGTTTTGGAAATCCTTGGGGGAGGCCTATGTCCAGCAGTGGACTTCCTGTGGCTGATATGATGACGAGGATGAATGGACTTTAGAGCTGCACTAAACTGAGATAATGGCATAAATATAATTAATATCAATGAAATCTTTTATTGGGAAGAAAAAGTAAACAAAAGTTTATCCACCTTGCTATTTATTGCACGTCGCGGTGACGAGGGAACGAGTCCGCAACGAAAGTCCCGAGGGACGGCAACAGGTGCCCGCGGCACGGGCGGCTCTCCGCACAGTTTGATTTCAACCCCCGACAAAAAAAGGGTTGTTATGAGTTTGACGCTAATCGGTTTGTCTGTCTGTGACATCGTATGCTCGAACGGCTGGATCTATCCGATTAAAGTAAGTTCCCCTGCGGTCGTTCTTACTATATTTTATAAAAATCGGTTTAGCCGTTAAAAGTTATTGGGGAAACGCTTAATTTTTTTTTTTTCCATAAAATAATAGATGGCGGCGCTACGGATATCAAGTCGTATCGGTAGCTCCGCTACTCATTAGTAGATGGCGTTCCTGACTATCGGGGTTTTTTTAATTTTACTAGCAAATAAATTTGTAGCTAGGTGCAATGAAGAAGAAAGTAAACAGCTGTAAGTCATCTTTTGATAATTTAATTTTACACTCGCTGTTGCCCGCGGCATTGCCCGCGTGGTCAAATGGCATGATATCATCCCACGGGAACTTTACCTTTTTGGAGGACAAACGTTTTCTTTGTGTTGATATCTAAGTGCATTCACATAACTCTAATCCGTTAACTGGTTTTTGTGTGAAAGCGGAACAAACATCCATCCATACTTTTGCATTTATAGTATTCTGACGTCAAGGAAAAGTATAAAGCTGTAATTGTTGTAGACGTCCGCAGGCTGCGGTAACCACCGTTTGCCTGTTTAGTTATTTGGATCGGTACAGAAAAAACAGTTATAGCTTGAGAATAAGGTGTCACGTGACGCGCATGATAGAGACTAGGAGGCGTTCGTCTAGCAATGAGAAGCTAAAAAAAAAAGAAAAGATATTAGCTAGCAATGGGACACTGACGTCTAAAACACAGATTTATTAAAAGGGTATTGACTTTCTTTTGTAACTATAGCCTTTCTTCTAACTGCGCCATAAAAGAAACTCATTAAGCGATCGTCCACAGCGTCGGAAGGAAGCAATCGAGAGGTGCGAGCAAACACGATCGACAGTTCCATTTAGCAGCCAATCACAGGCGCTCGACGCGGCCGTTCAGTCGTCTGCCGATATCTCACGATAAGCCACGCATCCATTGTCGGTATAACGGGGTTTACTCCAAAAAATAACACGACTTTAGTTCGATAGTATCAACGGATTACAATGCTGAATCAAATTAGGCTTTATCGTCACATGGTAACGCTCCATGTGGCTTAACAATACAACAATAAACAATTATTTCGGTCGCAGAAATACCAATGTCTCGATAGTCAGAGCATCTTCTAATTTTGAAGGTTTTCCTCTAGTTTCCGCTACGTTATCTTATACGCTTATAATGATAGCTTCCTTAAACTGAAGGTCACGAAGAACATTCAAAGGATACACGGAAGGCTTATATTAGTTTTTGGTAACAGACATATGCGGAGAAAAACAGTAGAATCATTTGCCAGGACCCGAAAACGAGCAAGTCTTCTATATTAGACAAGTTTCGGAAAGGACTGATCGCCGAACGATGCAAGTTAAGATTTATTGTGATCCGCGGAAAGCCGCAATATTGGCTTATTGCGGTACTTTAGTTGCGAGAAAGCTTGACTATGCTGATACAAATATATGTATATTGCAAAGATTGAAACAAAAATAAAAATATTACACCGTGATCGCATTTATTGAGCCTGCAGTAAGTAATCTGGATTCGTTTAAGGCGACTGTTTCGAAAAAGAACCAACAGGAGGCAGGATTATTTTAGTAGGTCTACTGGACAAGTTTACTGATGGCTGAAAAAAAAGATTCATTCTGCTGCTTTTATAACTGCATTCACTGCAACAGTGAACAAATGTAAAGTATATGCTAGGAATACTTTTGGGAAAATGTACATGTAAATGTAATGAAGAGAGTGATGAGTGCAGATGAAGCAAAAGAGGTCTGTCAGGATCGTAGCAAGTGGAGGTCCATAGTCTCTGCCTACCCCTGTGGGTTACAGTGGTAGGCAGAGACTATGGACCTGTGTGGTCAGGCGAGATAATATGTATGTATGTATGTACCCTAGCATAGACTATCTCGATAGAGTCTTGAGATCCAATAAGAATGTAAAGAAATAAATAATATCACACGGTTACTCTTGTCTCATTGGAAATTTGTGTCAATTTGAAACAGGAAACTCCAAATGGCACTTACAAACGAGTTCGTCGGAAAACTTTTTGTGAAAGCGAATCGTTTGTATTTTTAAACTTTACACCATCCTTCTTTTGCCGTCGGTAAAAAGGAAATTAAGTGTCTCTATAGTTAACTTATTCCAAACTAACTCAGCCAAATGGATTTTGTATTTTTTGTTATAGATTTTTAATATATTTTTATAGAAAATAGTTCAGTACCATGGACTGAACTTGCTACTAAAATGTTGCTAAAATTTAAAAATTTTCCCTCTATATCGTTTTTTATCATGAGCACATTATGTTCTAAATATGTATTTATGAAAAAAAAAGTAATTACGATATCTGGCTTTATTTTTTATTTCTTTTTTCTGTTATTTAAACGCTAGCTTTCTTATCTCATTTCCTAAAGGTTGACAGGGAGAGAATGCTTTAGCATTAAGTTCAGCTATTGTAGCTTTTGGCTCAATAAAGTTTTTAAATACATAATTTGTTTAACACAAATACAGTTACACGTACAAGTATAAATGCGAATGAAAACACGAAGTGAAAATAGCAATATAAAGTTCAATTACGGAGATTCTTAACTTAGTGTTTGCGCTGCCGCCGCCGGTGACGAGGGTCGCGGTACAGCCTGTATAAGTTTGCGATGCGAGCTGTGTTTGTATCGGGAGGGACGCTATTCTTATGACGCTACACCCGAGTGGCCACAGTGTCACACTCCAGTTTACTAATTAATAATCTTCAAACATCTTAGTATAGTTCCATGCACAAACAAAACTAATACAAATATCACACCTGTTGCACAGGCTTAAGTTAGCAAAAAATAGTTCGAAATAGTATTTGATAGGGGTCATTCGACAACACACGTTGATCGTGATTAATACATTCAAATTTAGGTAAAAGCTATTCACAAAAATATTATCTTGTTGTCGAGTGTACAATATTTTATGTAGGGTATCGCAGGCAGTAGTTGACGTCAGTGTAGGGACGAATCCGGCCGCAGACAGCGACACGAGCCACTTCCTCCACTTATCAGTAATGACCCCCCCCCCCCCCTCCACACTCCGCCGCTGCCGCACTCCGATTGAATCAGCCGATATCGACTCTCTAGAGCTTCATTAATTGATAAGTATTTTAATCTCGACTGCAGAGATATCAATTAATTGAATTGAAATGGCAGAAAACTATTAATCTGTTTTCGTCAAAATGACTTTTTGATATTAAAATATTGCATTTGAGAGAATTGGGATTACTTTCCAGGTAGGTTGGCCGCATGCCTGTCTGCATGTTTAATTATTGAACAATTCTAATTCCGCGTGAGGAATACCCGCACTCGCGGCGGCCTTCGTGTCATCTTGCAGTTTGTCTCCTATGTGTCGAGACATAGCAGACAAACTGCAAGAGTCGCCTCCGCTGGTACAATCATGTCCTATGAAACCAGCACGTTACAAGTGATACACATGTTTCACCATCAGGCTGAACGCCTTTGGGTCTTGTGACCCTGAGCTCTGCTTAAAGCCGCTAATCCCAAATGCTCCATCTGCCCCATCAGGAACAAATACGTGACAATGTATACGTACATGTCTTTACGGTACTTCGGCCACTCGTTTAATTATACGATCACCACTCATACGATCTAATATAAAAATAATAACCAATTGCGAGTCGGACTCTCGTACAAAGGGTTCCGTACCATTATCTATAAAAAATTACGTCTGTTGTATGGGAGCTTTACTTAAATACTTATTTTATTCTGATTTTATAGCGGCATAAGAAATACGTCATCAGTGAAAATTTCATATCTCTGGCTATCATGGTTCAGGAGGTACAGCCTGGTGACAGACAGACGGACCTACGGACGGATGGACGCACAGCGGAGTCTTAGTAATAGGGTCCCGGTTTTTACCCTTTGGGTTCGGAATCCTAAAACTATGAAATAGTTTATTGTATACCACCTTCGATGCAGCTGCACAGAACACTCGTAAAGTGCAGCGGCGCGCGCTATCGGCGCAGACAGCTGTCCTCGTTAAACCCGCTCGAAGTGAAGCTGAAAGAAAGCTCGGACAAATCCACTCGCACGTGTCCACCTATTAACTCTCAAGCAGGTTCTTTGCTTTTCGTAAACATTTGTTGTGTCTGTGACTTCTGTTGGCGACGGCTCATACGTTTTTTAACAAATAGATTATTTTCATAATTGAAGGCAGTTTGCCACTATTGGAACAGAATGAACATGTACCACTAGTTTTAAGTCGCGCCCCACCACCATTCAGTCTGTATCAAATCCCCGGCGCGTCCGTACGTTGCCGCTTTGTTCGCAATAAACCGCGTGTGCCCTTGCTCGGAGTTTTATTTCAACGAACCAGCACTACTGTCGTCCACAGCTGGTCCATCTACGCCGGATCTGTCGTACATGTTCCATACTCCACCAAGGATGGTGAGCACACGCGGCTCGAGCCGCCGTGAACAAGAAGCTCGTGATCACGCGGTCGATGGAAAGATCGAGAACGCAGGAACAATGGAGGCAGCTGCGCCGCCGCCTCCGCGCCCTAGCAGTGTCAAGACTGAACGAAGGGCTGTATCAACTCGATCTCGCCACTCTAAATCGAATAAGTCGAATATATCATTGGAGGCGAGGCGAAAAGCCTTAATTTTGGATGCCGAGAAGAAGAAGGCCGAGATACAGATGAAAATGATTGATCAGCAGCTGGAAGCTGATTTAGCTAATTTAACAGCATCAGAATACAGTTCACACGGAAGCGAAGGAGCCAGCGCACGCCGCGATGTTAAGGAATGGATGAATAAAAGCCAGATAGAATTGAACAAGCAGGACGCCCGCCATTATGGAACAAAAATGGGCTGTTCCGTGCCTCCGGTGACGGCCACGGCCGCTGGACCTATAGATACGATTCAAGAGCTGGCTATGGCAGTTAAAAATTTGTCTGCTAATCCTATCCGCAGTAACTCCAATCTTTTAAGCCGAATATGTACGCCAAAGGATTTACCGGAGTTTGCAGGAGATCCTCTGGACTGGCTTCAGTTCAAACGGGCATTTGAGGAGTCCACTGAGGTGTGCAGCTTTACTCCCAAAGAAAACCTATGGAGGTTACGAAAGTGTTTGCGTGGGCAAATAAAGGAAGCCGTTTCTGCACTGCTAATTAGTGCTACTTCTCCTGACCGCATAATAAACACACTGGAGCTTCGATTTGGCGATCCCGACTATATTCTATCCCGTTTGATACAGGACCTTAAGAAACTTCATCCTGTATCACAAGAATATGCGAAGGATATTGTTACATTTTCGGTGAAAGTTCAAAATTTTGTGGAGGCAGTGCGTGCAGTTGGCAGGGAAGAATATTTACAAGGTACTAGTACAGTGTCCATAATACTATCTAAGTTGCCCATGGTACTACTATCGAAATGGTCAGATTATAGCTTTGAGCCCATTCAATCAAAAACTAAGTCACGATTAGACATTTTGGCAGAATTCTTAAGTACCGAGGCCATTAAAATATCTACAACTGCAAATATGTATGCGCTGAATATACGCACAGATGATAGCTATAAATACAAACCGCAGAATAATAATAGTCGATCGCACGCAGTGCTGATGCAATCCGATAAGACTGGTGACGACAACAAATGTAGTTTCTGTCATGCGTCAGTGCATAAATTAACGGAATGCAAGAAGTTTAAGAAAGCTTTGTGCAAGACAAGATGGCAACACACGAAACGTCATGGTGTTTGTTTTAAATGCTTAGATGCCAAACACCAGAGAGAGACATGTCCCGCGCCAGTGTGCGAGAAAGATAACTGCCGTCGAGCGCACCACATACTACTGCACTATCCAGATAAGCTATCGCCAGCAGCAGTCCAGGAGGTGTCACAGGAATCGGAGTCGGAGCCGCCTGCAGCTACAGTCGAAGCAGTTACGAACGTGAACACGAGTATTCGTACGGTTTTGTTAAAAGTAGTGCCAGTTCGCGTGTACAATAGCCGCGGTGGTTTCGTCGATACGAGTGCGTTGTTAGATGACGGATCGACAGTTACGATTATAAGTACCCAGCTCGCCGACCGCGCAGGCTTGAGCGGGCGACGCGAGACATTACGTATGCACGGTCCGTGGAGTGATAACAAACTGGTTTGTGACACGACGGTTGTGGACTTGAGACTCTCTGGCAAGGACAATAAGGTTCATAATATAAAAGCGCGTAGTGTTAAAGAGTTATGTCTGCCAATGCAAAAGTTGTCTATTGTAAATTGTGATTCATATACGCATTTAAAAGAGATTAAAAATAATTTTATTAGTTCCGATACTAAGCCTGAAATTTTAATTGGGCAGGATAACTATAATTTATTGTTACCGCTAAAGGTCGTATTAGGTGAATCATATGAGCCGTCAGCGACACTCACCCCCTTGGGCTGGTGTATTCACGGTAGTGTACAGATACCGGGGAAGGGGCGCGCTGCGCGACACGACGCCGCGGTGTTGCACGTCTCCGCGCTGCCGGCGGAGCGAGACCTGCAGGCGCTGCACGAGGAGGTACGTCGCGGCTTCTCGCTGGAGTCCATGGGAGTGACGGGTAAGTCTAGAGTTAATGCAGATGACGCCCGAGCCCTCGAACAGCTGGAGCGGACCGCTCAGCTGATTGACGGTCGGTGGCACGTCGGCTTACCTTGGAGAGATGTTAATTGCGCGACGCCAGATACCTTCTCTTCTGCGCTAAAAAGGTTAAAGGAAGTGGAACGGAAGATGGAAAAGGATGCTGGATATGCGGAAAGGTATAAAGAAAGGGTACATCATTTATTAGACAATGATTTTGCTAGGGTGCTACAGGACACTCACCGCACCCAAAAAACGTGTTATTTACCACATTTTGGGGTGGATAACCCTAACAAAAAGAAGATGCGCCTCGTTTTTGACGCGGCTGATGCTTCCACTGGCTCGTGTCTAAATGATTATTTACTTAAGGGCCCAGATCTACTTACCTCACTCTATGGAATAATGCTGCGCTTCAGAGAAAACCACATAGCAGTCACGGGTGACATCCAGGATATGTCCCTTAGAATTAAAATCTTACAGCGTGACCAGGACGCGCTCCGATTTCTATGGCGGTAGAATTCTACGGAGCCGGTACGTACCTTCGTCATGTCATCATTAATTTTTGGCGCTAAATGTTCGCCCTTTGTGGCACAGTTTATAAAAAATAAAAATGCTCAACTATACCAGGAGGACATGCCGGCGGCTGTAGATGCTATAGTAAACTCCCACTATGCTGATGACTATATCCAAAGTTTTCCAGACGAGAAATCGGCTATTGAAATGGTAAGAAATGTTTCTAACATCCATGAGAAGGGGGGATTTTACATGCGAAATTGGACTAGCAACAGCGTAGCTGTTTTAAATGCTGTTCCAAAAGAAACCCTAGGTACTGCAGCCGTAAGGTTCAAAGTTGAACAGCAGTGCGACGGCGAACGCACACTTGGTTTAATTTGGTACCCAAACACAGACGAGTTAGCGTTCGACGTCTCATTTAAACGTATTCCAGATAGCGTTATGCAAGGTACTCAAAGGCCTACTAAAAGAATAATGCTTCGTGTAATCATGTCAATTTTCGATGTGCACGGGTTTCTTTCTCCCATTATTATTCAGGGCAAAATAATGCTTTAAAATGTTTGGCGGTCAAATGTAAGTTGGGATGATGTTATATCCGAAGAAATTTACGCTAAATGGCTCGATTGGATTCAACTTATTAAATTAGTTGAGAATATACGAATACCTAGATGCTATCACAGGTGTGGTCGGCTGCGTACAACATCCATAGGTGCGAGCGAGAGAGAAGGTAAGCCAGTTACCGGTTGTCTTGTCGTAGCAGATCCCAATGGTGCTACGAGCGGGCCTACAGATGCTACGACTCCGCGATCGCCGTCGGCCTACGACGAGGCAAATATCAGTGTCTGTGCTACGACGGCTACGGCTGACCTACATAATAAGGAGACGCTCGCACCGAGTTATAGCAACCTACAACTGCATATATTTAGTGATGCATCTCAGGCAGCGATCAGCTGTGCGGCGTACTGGCGCTGGCGTTCTAACGAAAATAATATTTGTGTTGCGTTGTTAGCGAGTAAGTGCCGGGTCGCATCCGTCAAGCCCGTGTCGACGGTCCCAAAATTAGAGCTACAAGCCGCAGTATTAGCAGCTAGACTGGCTAATACTATAGCTAAAGAGCATAAGCTTAGACCTGAGCGTCGATTTTTCTGGTGTGACTCAACTACCGTGCTGCACTGGTTACGTAATAACACGCGCACATATAAAACGTTCGAAGCGAACCGCCTAGGGGAAATTGACGATCTAACTAATGTTTCTGAATGGAGATACGTGCCCAGTAAATTAAATGTAGCAGATATAGCTACGCGTGATGTTTTTAATTATGATAGATTTTTGAATGAGTGGTTGCATGGGCCTCAGTTCCTATATGAGGAAGAAAGTAGCTGGCCACGCGACATTTTAGAATCTGAATCTGTAGATTTGATCACAGATTACGTAGGAATCATGCATGACTGTATTAACTTACCAGTTCCTGACTCCAAGTCCTTTTCTTCCTGGCTTCGGCTGCTGCGGTCTGCGGCTGCGGTCCTAAAATTTATTAATAAATGTAGGAAACTTACCGGTGTTGATGACAGCGTGATCATGGAGCGGGCGGAGTGTTTACTTCTTCAACAGTCGCAATCAGATTCCTTCAGCGCTGAAATAAGTCTGCTTAAAAATGGTAAGTGTCTTCCTCGTGACAGTAGGCTTCGAAACTTGACTCCTTATTTAGACGAGCAGGGACTTCTCCGTGCAAATGGCCGCATCGATGCTGCTCCTGACGTTGATCGCGATACTAAACGGCCGTGTATTCTCGATGGACGCCATCCGACTACGAAGCTGCTGGTCAGGCACTATCACGTAAAGGCTGCTCATGGCAACCAGGAGACAGTTGTCAATAACTTAAGGCAGAAATATTGGGTGCTAAGAATGCGACCTACCGTTAAGGGCGTCGCATCTAATTG
This sequence comes from Acrobasis suavella, assembly GCA_943193695.1. NCBI lineage: Eukaryota > Metazoa > Arthropoda > Insecta > Lepidoptera > Pyralidae > Acrobasis > Acrobasis suavella. The sequence goes on from OW971935.1 coordinate 146,533, forward strand.
TTTCTTCTGTCGGTTAAGGAAATCTAAGCCTTGTGTACCTAGAATGGGAGACCTGCCCAAAGCGCGGATAGCACATCACCAGAGGCCTTTTACGTATTGTGGGATCGATCTTTTTGGCCCAATGGAGGTCGTGGTGGGCAGGCGACGGGAGAAGAGATACGGGGTCCTGTTTACCTGCCTCACCGTCCGCGCCATACACATTTGCTAGTCCACTCGCTCACCACTGACTCGTTGATCATGGCGCTTCGCCGCATGGCCTGCCGTCGGGGTTGGCCGCGATATATCTTCTCCGACAATGGAACCAATTTGCGAGGTGCCGATACTGAACTTCGCAAATCAGTCTTGGAGCTAGATAATGAAGCCTTAAAGGCGGAGGCCGTGAATAACGGGGTCCAGTGGACAATCATACCGGCCGCAAGTCCCCACTGGGGTGGGGCGTGGGAACGGTTAATCCGTAGTGTTAAGAACACTCTTCGCGTCATTCTGAAGGAGCGAGCTCCTAGGGATGAAGTACTGCGCACACTACTGTTGGAAGCTGAAAATATAGTTAACAGTAGACCTTTGACTCATGTTTCGGTGGATCCAGCATCTGAAGAGTCACTAACCCCAAATCATTTTTTAATTGGCTCTTCTACTAATCTACCTATTTCCGGAGTCTTTGATGACTCAGCATTGTATTTGCGTAAACAATGGCGGCAGGCGCAAGGGCTGGCCGATATGTACTGGCGTCGATGGCTTAAGGAGTACCTACCATCCCTAATTCCTAGATCCAAGTGGCAAGAGGATCAAACGCCTTTGAAGGTGGGTACCTTTGTTTTTATTGTCGATCCCGATTCACCTAGGAATGTCTGGCCTCGAGGGGTGATTGAGAAGATTCACCCAGGTAAGGATGGTCGTGTACGACTCGTTGAGGTTCGAACAGCGCGTGGTGTGCTGCGGCGATCCGCGGCGCGCGTCGCTCCCGTGCTTTTGGTTTAGAGTGCTGAGTCAGCACTAGGGTGGGGAGTGTTGGCGACGGCTCATACGTTTTTTAACAAATAGATTATTTTCATAATTGAAGGCAGTTTGCCACTATTGGAACAGAATGAACATGTACCACTAGTTTTAAGTCGCGCCCCACCACCATTCAGTCTGTATCAAATCCCCGGCGCGTCCGTACGTTGCCGCTTTGTTCGCAATAAACCGCGTGTGCCCTTACTCGGAGTTTTATTTCAACGGACCAGCACTACTGTCATCCACAACTTCATTAGGCCGTTATAATATAATTTGAACGTTTTAATACATTAAGCAGACTTCAATAATAAAATGTACTTATATAATATTACGTTTGTATAGATGTATGCATCCACAAGTTAACGATTGTCAGAAAAATTGGGCTGGGCCTACTGTTAAACTGCACTGTCCTGCTAAGTCATACCTTGACACCGCTTACTTATCAGAGTGGCACCTCTAGTGCATTCATCTGCATTGTTTTAGTCATGGTGGCTACATTATTTTATACCACTTTTCCTCAAAAAAACTTATTTTATTCACTGAAAACAGTGAATCAAAAGCACTTTTAATAACTATTTTGGTGTTTAAATTTAGAACGATTATTCTTAATTTTGGTAATTGTTCCAATTTTAATGTGCGTTTTAGTTAACTTAACCTTCATTTTGTTCATGAAATGTCTATTTTTGCTTAGATCTTTCTTTTACTCGTAATCATGATATAAAGTATAGTATGCAACTCTTAAATAAAACGGGTTTATATCAAGGGCCATGCATCACTCGCGGCGATCAGGATTCTAATACTTGAATCACTCGCTACACTCGTTGTGTAGCGAGTGATTCAAGACTTGATTCAATCATTATGTATCATTTTCTTGTTTCTATGGTCAGGATTACACTCGTTAAAATTGTTCACCTGCTCGTGATTCATCTATAGCCCTCGCCTTAAATTCGTCCTTTGTTTAGTAATTGCGTAATATACTATTTTTCAAAGCACAAACGTTTACAAATATATGTTTTAGTTATTTCCTGTCTCCGCTTTGTTGCTGTTGTAGTAGCGACGTGTCGGCATTCTGGCAGCGCGTCTGCTGGAGGCGGCCGCAATATAAATTCCTTCATGTGACTGCTACAGCCACCGACCTCACAAGTTAAATACCAGCCACATTGTACAAGGCTGTAGTTAACATATTAACTTTGTGAAATGTACACACCACATGAAAATAAACTTATTACATTCAGACTTCCATTTACAAGTATAGTGAGGTCAAACTAAAGAATTAAAGCACATTTAGACGGTGCACGTTTATTGCCAGTTGCATACCATTTTATTAAAGCAACAAATAATTTGTATGCCTAACGTTTAATAGACTTTGCAAGTTATCTATTATTTCTGTGGCGACCTCTACGCCACTACGAAGAACTAAAATCACAAAACAACAGTGAATGAAGAGCGATACCATAGAGCATACGAGATGGCGCCAGCAGTATCCTACATCTCGATCTCGGAATTTGTCCGCTGCATATATACAACTTCCGACGATACACCGTTGGAACCGCGGTTCCCCGCGCAACAACACGCCTGGCGGGAAGATCTTCCCTTTGTGGTGGTCGAGCATATCGCCTCGCTCCCGCTACATTTCAATTAAATAGAATACAACAAGTTAAATAATATACAACAGGCAATAAACTGGCAATATCTAAACGGGAAAGACGATTACAAGTCAGGGAAGCATTGTTTTGAAAATGTTTCTCACTATTTAAACTCTACTATTCCATCCGTTGGTAGTGAAAGGACGCTCTCATTTATTTCCAATGGACAAATTATTCCAAATAATACTTTATTTGGCTGGATGTGACGCTCACCGACGGAGCCACGCAAAGCGGCCGGACGGGCCGCAAACTGTGAAATCATTCCCGACACAAGCGCCGGCCGCCGGCCGCTGCCTGCTCGCGATTCAGAACGCATCTCATTGCTGATCCTTATTATAATTATATATCGATTCTGAAACTCCCGTGAAACCGCAATGCAATAAGTGGGTATATAAATATACAACGTGAAGGGACATACCCGTAATAAATCGAACCACAGGCTATACTAGATCAGTATACTATAGTGAAATTAAAATAATAGCCAAAATACAAAAAAAAATCGGCATTTCCGTACAAAAGTGTGCAGCCGGGCAATTCGTGATTTTTTTTTGTTTTTTTTAGTTGTTATTTTGATTTCATTATACCGTAGTGATCTAGTATAGCCCCTGGTCCGATTTATTACGGGTGTGTCTCTTCCACGTTGTATAAGGACAAATAATTCTGATCAAGCTTGCCGCAAAGTATAAGTCAAAACTTTAATCTCAAACCGTGAAGACTTATTAAGAAAGTATATTTTAAAGAGAAAATAAAAAAAATGTTTTTATTGATTCTTTTTCACTAAGTTCAAGGATGTTAAACCAGTGAAAATAAAAAGAATATGACTCGGCTAACAATGTAAAAGGTACGGGGAAATATTTTAGCATACAGCCGACTCAGTGCTTAGCTTCAAAGCAAAGTTTGAATCTTTCGTGGGCTGCCGCTCAGCGATCTCCCTGTTCCAGCTAATGTTATGCGCAGGCACTAACGCCTGACGGAAAAAAATGGTTAATTCCCTGGCGCTACGGCGTAGCACGCTCTACGCCGTAGAGCTCATTGCTTCGCTGCTTGCTCATCCAACACTTCTCGTCAAGTCGTCACGTAGTAAATTACCCGTTTTATTTTGATGGTATTTTTAGGGCTCCGTACCCAAAGTGTGCTAACGGAAACCTCAATTAAGACTCCGCGGTCTGTCTGTCTATCATAGGGCTCTATATCGCGAACGGTAATAGCTAGACACCCGAAATTGTCCCCGATTATATATTACTGAAGCCGCTATAGCAAAAAACAAATACTAAAATTAAGATATAGTAATAAATTAAAGGGGTTCTTATACAAGAAACGTGTTTGTCTGCGTTTTTAACTCGAACATTTCCACCGAATTTGTAGTAAAGCCCTTATAACAACAAATACCAATAATATATATTTTTAAAGATTTGTTACCTCCGTACAATCCCTCTATGTATGTGTTCAACTCGTACTTGACTGGTATATTTTAGGTTAACCTCTGCCCCAACACAAAAAAAATACCGACCAAATTTATTCGTTCTTCATCATAACGCAATAAATGAGTTCTTCTCAAGCTACTGAACATAAGGGTCAACACGAGACTGTATTCCAGTGAACACGCCTCTCCACGTGCGTCGAAAGCCCCGCAGCGGCCGAGCGCACCCCAATTACTTAATTGAATCCTGCTCGGTCAGAGCGCCCCCTCGGTAACTTCTGCCCTTACCATTGTGTTAGGAACAATCGACCTACTGAGGGGTATTTCTTGATACTACACGAAACCTTTTCTTTCAATGTTGTTTGATATCGAAAGAATTTTGCTTTTTCTTTTTAAGTTCCTTTTAGAGCCTATTGAAATTTGAAATTTTTTATATAAAAAAAATCTTATATAAAATAGCATATTATAATTTTTATCATTTATTTGTCGCTTACATAATTAAGTCAAGTAAGACCAAGTTGTCTAACAAGACATAAGCCTCTCCCAAGGATTTCAAAACTAATTAGAAGCGGCCTGCTCTCTTCTTATATGATGATCGACTCATTTTATGAGTAATTATTCAAATTACTTATACTATTGATCCCACTAAATATGAAAAACAATATAAAAGTTTCAATATTCTAGCGTGACGGTAGGCGAGAAGGTGGAAAAAGAATCAAAATAGTGACGGGTTGTTCGAACCGCTCGCCTATAGATTCGCATTTCGACCTATTCCTTTGATCAGCTATTATGATGTGCGCGGGAAGACTTTTTTTATTTTTTTTATTTATTATATTAATATTATATAATTTTAATTTTTTTTATTGTCCTTTTTTCCTCACCTTTTTCCTATTTGTCAACTCAACTCAACTCAACTCCCTCCATAATTTTCCGGCCTTCGCCATCTCTGACCAACCCCCGGTCCCCAATATCCGGTCCCACGTCTTTCTCGGCCTTTCTCTCTTTCTGTTCCCGTCTACTTTCAAGTTAACCATTTTTTAGTCAGGTGTTCGGCATCTTTTCTCACGTAGCCATACCAGGTCAGGCGATGGCTTTCTCATTACCAAATATCATGTGTATGCATCGATCATCAATATTATTACTTTTATTTAACTTGCATCTAAATAGAATGTTGTGTTCATTACGTCTTAATGATAACGAGACAGTCTTAAATTAGTATGTTCTTTCTGTATATGTTTTTTATGCTTGTTATCTGTTGTGTTTCCCTAAATACACAAAATATTTTTTATTACGTTTTTTTTTCTTTTCTCCTATAGCAGCAAGGAAGTTCTAGCAGTATCCATAAAATTACACTAAATTATTTGAAATCCTTACACCTAAATAATTTCACCTTTCGGTGGGTCACGCGTCCCCGACCTCCCGCCCGCGCGGCGCGGGATCACGTCGGCGACCTCGGCTCGCCGCGGCTTCGTTAAGCTCCTTTGTAACTCACCTTATCTGCATGAGGAGGGCCTCCAGGACGGGGCTTCAATTTGAACTTAGCTGAGATTAATGAATAGGCAAGATTTATCTCAGAATAGGTTATATTTTTATTGTTTAAGAGGTATTATTAAAATACAGTATTCAAACTAAATAAGGAAGTAGTATATGGAGAAAGTCACATGTAACACGAGAGCAAATCGTGCAAATCTGGTTGCTGGTTCAAATCCTGCTCACGTGGTAACTATTCATATTTCACAGGCCTTTATTTAGTTTTACCTGCCCCGTTGTTTGTCTGTAATGAAATCTTGCAAATTAAATTTAATCTGTTTTTTTTTTCACGCATATATGTTATGCTTGACAATGTAATATTATGATGACATGCAGCTGATCTGATGATGGAGCTGGAAGGTGGCCATAGGAACACTGTAATGAAACGACGCGATCCCATCGAGTTTTGACTTATTACATTTGTCTTGACAAGTTCTTAGGCCTCACAGTAAAAGCTTGTTCCTACAAATAAAATATTTTTTATTTAACTTTATTTAATAAAAAATATTTTATTCCCCTTACACAATTCTCTATCCTGGCTCCATCAATCCTTGTCGTGGCCCGATACTGGAGTGACAAAATCTAGTAGTACACACGCAAAGAAGAAGAATCCTTTACCCCTACCGGGAGTTACTGTAGTAAAATCGCTTGACGCAACTATTCTCGTTACGGTGAAGACGCAAACGAGATCGTTGGCGTAAAATTGGTACCATGAGTTTGATCGAACGCTTCGATACTCGCTATCGAGTAGACGACAGGTGCTATAGTTAAGCATTTTCTCTATGGTTGTGAGCTAAGTTTTGTGGCTCACTTCATACTAGTCGATTATGCTAAAATTGGCAAAATACATGTGTATCCAAGCTGGAAATTATACTTTTTAAGAGCACCTTGTCAGTGTCATACTTGATACGGATAAATTAAAAAACTTCATCATTGAATAGTGTCGTAAGGAGCTACGGGTATTTTTAATTTCCTTGGTTATTCTCTTTTATCTAACCTAAAAAATATGAACTGAAAACAAGTTGTTATTTGTGTTAAATTCACAATTTAGCTCGTATATTGTAGTTAATATCTTTATTGCTCTAAAAAATAGTAAAACAGATGTGGAAAGGCAACGCTTATTGTTTCCTTCATAAAAGGTAAGTTATGAAGTGTTTATGTACTTTTTGGAAGTTAATGAATTGTGTAATGTAACTGCAAGATTTGACTCTATTAAACATCTATTGCAATTTAAATTAAAGCTTTTCATATTTGGCATGGGATGTTGCATGTCATGAAGCAATGTACTTACTCAAATCTACTACAGTTTCCATTTCCATGACCACAATGCTCCAATTGTAAATATTTTCTAAGTAACAGAAATCAAAACTGATAAGATTTGTATATTTTCAAAAAACGACATAGTATGCTGTGTTGAAATTTAAAAAGTAGCCGGTCAAGTGCTAGTATTTATTAGTCTATATTCAGGAAGTATATGTAGTACATATCGCTTTCCTGTTCTACGTTTTTCATGATTTATTTTTATCTGAATATTATTAGAAACGTTGTAATCCAAAAACTAATTAACTTTTTGACTTACAATATCAAATGATCATTAACAATTAATAACCTAAGGTATTTTATTTTGCAGCATATAAAATCTGAATTTTACCGGAGCCAAGAAAACATCCCCATTTGCCAAGCCCGTAACCATCAGCACCTATGCCAGTCAGACAGAGGAAATGGACCGAAGAAGCTTCTAAGAACAATACAAGAAGGGGGCTTTTAAGCTCACCCAGCCCTTCTAAGGCTGAGTTAGCTTGAGAGAGTGTTCTCCAGAATAATGTAATATGTCAAATAAACATATAAACAGTTATCTTTGTTTTATTGTAAATGTTATTTCATCATACGGGCATTATCCTAATGGGCAGACGAGGCACAGAGCCACAAAACTGAAGGCCACTTTTAGAGTTATGGTAGGCGTTTAGATATAGAAAAAGGAAATCAAAATAGTGATGAGTTGCCCACTGCATTATCTATTGCTATGATTCAGATTCCCTTGATTTGCTTTAATGATGTGTCTGTGCGGGAAGAGAAGCAGCATGTACATTCCAGTATATAATGCATTATATTCAAAATCCAAACTAAAATTAAATTTCTTTATTCTTTTTCTTAATTAGGCTTGCATGTCATATTTTTTAAATAAGCTTGAAAATAATGGCAGTTTAAAATAACCATTGCTGAGAGAAACTCTTAGAGCCAACAGTTGCGAAGTTTTATCAAGATGATATAACTCTGTGAGGATACAAATTATAATGAAACCAATTATACTGCTGGTATACTAATGCTAGAATGATTTGGTGACACTATCTGCTATCTTGTTCTCAGTGCTCCCATCAGTAGCTGGTTATGCAGATTTTCTGCAATCACACTACGAACCAGATGTACATCTAAAAATAAAACATTTTACAGATTTAAATACAAAAGTGAGACAATTTTCAAAGTATAAAAATTTTAATTTATTAACTTGACTTACATCTTTTATCTGGCTTGTCTCGTGGATCAGCAATGTCATCTAGCAAACTATTGCAATACACGACATCCAGTGATAATTTGGGGCAGCTAATAATGTTTGGTCCTTAATATAACAATGCCAGCAGTTCTTGTTGTCAAATTTGTTCTCTATTACAACCCAATCGTTATAATGTATTTTGATATAAGCCGTTGAGGATGCGCTGAACCGCCTGCAAAAAATTCAATGCTTATATGAAAAATTTATAAATTTTAATGTAGATAATCAATATCAATAAATTTAATGCATTACACATGAAACATTATCTTTCATACTGACCTAAAAGCCAATCCGCTTCTAGTTGCTGTACAAAGTCCACTTATACCTATGTATTGATCTGCCTGGTTGTTTATTGCCACAAACACAGTATTATTGTTTCTTGAGAGAAGTTATAAGCCTGCCCAACAACACATTGGTAGATCCCTTTAGCGAAGAAGACCAAGGAACATTGTGCCTGAAATTAAATATAATAATGAGTGTTAAATTAGAGAATTTGACGAAGAGATAGATCTACAAGATAAATGTAAAAGGAGAGTTATAAAATCAGCACAGAATCGGCGATTTGGACCACTTTCTTATCCTTTATTGTTAAACAAGCTTTTCGAGGTTTGTTAAATTCTACTCACCTTTTTCTTTAGCACATTTGCTTGCTGGATGATTTGTGTGTTCTTTCAGCATGTTACACAAATCTATATAAGCTTGCTGGCTGGCTCAAAACGTCTTTAAATCGTTTCTCGGTGTAAAACACAAGCGGATTTTGGAGTGCGTATATCTTCGCAGCTAGTGACTTTTGGTCGCGCTCGTCTACTAATTTAACCACGGCAAGCATTCTCCACGCTAAATAAGCCCTTTTTGGCATGAATGTTTTTTCAAAACACGAAAATAAAGCATAAAATCGATGTGTAGTAAACTCTCTCACGCTAAAAAACAAAGTGACTCCCGTAACTACTGCGGGAATAGTTAGTGACTATGACAGCTGTCAAATTTGTAACTCATGGTGCCAAAACCGTAGTTAACTATTCGTTAACTACAGTTGGTATCGAGTAGTAAAGTATACGTAACTACAATAGTTAACGAATGCAACTCATGGTACGTATTTTCATGTCCAAACTATCCGCTAGGGGCGCTGTACAGAATTCCATATAATTATTTTACTACAGACGCTAGCGTCTGTAGTAAGCCAAAACTCCCGGTAGGGGTACTTGTCGTAACTTGTAAACTCATCTGGCCATCGTATCCTAGGCCTTCCACTGTACTATATTTTTTCATAAATTCGTTTAAAAACAAAAGAACAAAGAGTTTATTCTTTTGTTTTCAAATAAATTTAGGTAAAAGTTGTTGTAAGTAAATATTAAAGTCAAAATAAATTGACTTGTTTTATTGCGCTGTCCGTCGCGTTTGACGCCGAATCAATTACTTTTCGTAGGATCTATTTTAGTAGATTTAAATGTAGTAATAGTAAGAAACTGATCGACAACTGAGAGCACGGCTGAGACCTTGCGTGACCTTGCTGGGGTTCTGGTGTCGCCTTGTTATTCAAATGAGCGAATGTTTTAACTTCAATGGAGCTGTTCCCAGAAATGATAATAGCCAGACGTTACACTCAAAGCAATACTTGTAAATTTGCAAAATTGCGGACGACTGAAATTATTAATTTTGTGTTTACACTTTGTTTTCGAATAAATCTTGTCGCTGGTTTGATAAAGTTGGATATAAAGAAAGATTATAAAAATCTTCGGCATCTTAAGTGACATGCATATTTTTGAATATAAAAGAGCCAAAAAGGGCACCCCGGGCTCTTGAAAGAGCTTATTCAAATATTAAAAATAAATGTAATATGTACGCGTAATATGGTTAGCAGTGCGCGTGTTCTGATCGACGCGGTGCTTCGCAATGTGTCGCCGGCGTTGGTTGATTTTGTGCGGCGACGATATTACCAGTGAGCGGGCGTAATATGATTGCGGGTGACTCGCGGCGGCAGATGTGAAACGAACATATCTTATTAGCATGAATTATACGGGTTACTTACGTAGATACTCATGTCACCTATACACATACGTACATGACACGTAGGTTACTCATGTCGGCCAGTAGCTGACTCTCTGCGGGAGTAACCCGTTTAATTCATGTGTCTTACTTCAAGAAACAGTCACCAGCTGTTACTACAACATGTATTCCAAGAGAGGGGCCTAGTCACCTGTAGCACAGGTCTCTTAGGAGACCTATTTCAGAAACTAGTCTCTTCACAAAGTTTACAATGTATCCCAGATGTATTATAATACATTAGCTATTTAGTATCTTAGCACAGTTTTTCTAAAGAGAAAAATAAACGTTTGTATTATTATTTCTTATGTAAGTTATAATGAAACATATCTTTGTTACTTTATGAATCTTGCATTACACTGATTGAGTTAGTCAATCATTATGTAATTTGTTCCTATTTATTTATGAGTTATACGTATCGTTGCATATCTGCTATAACTAAACATGTGTTACTACAATATAGCAAGAAAGTTGTATTCACTTGTTTTGTTAGTGTCAGATTTCTGAACCGCCAATAACGGTGAGTTCAGGGAACTTTCCTGCAGCATTGCAACATGCACTTCAATTGACGAATTAGCCTGTTGCACATGAAATAATGATAAAGGAGTTACTGCTACAAACAAACGTACATTTAGGTTAACGATATCATAATTTTTTACGTGTTCCTAAAACCAGGAAAAATATCTAGACAGCTCGTTTTTGTAGTTAAGCTGCAGTTTGCGGAATCACGGTCGTTTGGTCGCACCGCGGCCGCGTGCAGATGAGGGCAGGTAGCGCTTGTTGACGACACTTGTATCGCAACATTCACAATATAAACTGTGGAATGACGATTCATAATTTAAGAAAATATCAACCTTTCATACCAAATCGGATTAGCTGATCCATGGATAGTCTATTTCTTACTGTGTTTCATGCTAGTATGGCAGAAAATAAATAACTTATAATGCAATAGTTGTTAATTTTCCCACGCAATAAATGAAAGTCAATCTAAACGTAGGTGAGTTAAAAATTCTAGTGAAAGTTTTTTGAAACGAACTAGAATACTGATGCATCGAGTATGCAGAAAGGTTGAAAGGTATCGTAAACTATGTCGGGTGCACTCGAGAGACCGCCTTGGAATTTGTGAAAAAAATTAATGATTGAGTTGATCAATTTATTCTTTTTTTGATACACATCTTTAATTCTAACCGGAACTAGACTAATATCTAATTCCTATTAAATATGTTTGTATAATTTGTAATGTGATTATCGTAATATTGATCTGTCTTGCTCACTGTAAACGCCAAGTAAAAGAAGCATACCTAAAACATTACTGAGTGAAGGCTGAAGAAAACATCATGTAGAAATCAAACGAATAAGATTTGGCGTATTCCATTAATTTAATTAATTCTTATCGTTACAAGATTTAAATATAATTAATAACTTACTAATTATTGAATTTGTGCTCATTCTGTTATTTATGGATCAATGTTATCCGAAATAAATGTTTTTTTTTTATTAATTTATTTATTTTTTTATTGAAGAAGACTGCATTACTTTAGTATAGCTACGTTATTTGCTCAGTGCAGGTCTGCTCAGTCAGGCTCCTTTTACACAAAATAAAATGTGCTTGTTTCACTAGTTCTGACCGCGGGCGGAATGTGTTCATTAAAAAGTTTAATTTCGAAAGTACGTTGAGATCATGTTATGGAAGTTAATTAGCTTATTTATGTTCGGTGTTGAACTAAAAGGGAGGTTTAGTAACTGCACGTGTTGGTTGTCAATGTTTTTGTAAAACTGGAATCAGAATTCCATTTGTTTGGGAGCCCGACTTGTCAAAGAGTCAAAAGGTTTAGAGTGCCACTCGATTAAAGCGCAGCGGTGCTGTGCGAACTTAAACAATAGAATTACGTATATACAAAATCTCTTTCAATACGATATTACGTATTGAAAGAGATTTCGAAGCCGGGAATAACTAATTTACACCCGAGATCTGATGGTGAAGTAAGAGTCGTTACCTTAAAGACTAACATCATATTTCTAACGCCCAGTTTCAAAACTTATAATGTTACCTCGAAAAGAGAACTCATACCAAAAGATGGTGGATACTGCTGTATCGTATCGTATAAGAGAAGAACAGTTCTTGGTGAGTCAAATTTTGACTTACCCAATACCCATGGTTGTGTCGTTGAATAACTCTTTTTAAAATATTGTAAGTTTATTAACACAAGTTTTCGATTAAGAGATCCGTTTTTGAAACATTTGGTGGAGTTTGCAAATTTTGTTTAGGGTCCAGTGTCCCCCTTCTATCAGCTAAACGATTGTATATGAACACGTGTAAAAATTCATGATAATGGTATGTATAACAGAGTTAAAAGGAAAACTATCAGAGCTAATAAAATGTACTCGGGAAATTAAAATATCATACAATTTTTAAGGCGTCAGTATTCGCAACTACGGAACCCTACACTGCGTGTGGCCCAACACGCACATGGCCGGTTATTTGTATTTAACATGTTTCTATCAATTATATGCGCCTAAAAGTAGCCTTTATCACCTGGTCTATGAAAACGAATAAGCGATTTAGATGCTACATTTGAACATAAATAAATATTCACACACATACATACAGCTAAAATCAAAACCCTTCCTTTTGGCTTTGCCGCGGTCGGGTAAAAACAAATATACAAATTTCGTAATTTACAAAAAGTAGATTAAGTATTTCAACTACACCAAGTCTTCAATATACAAATTACTTCAACAAGTTTGTTTCCGAAGGCATCACAAATTGGCTGTTTCTTAGATACGCAACTTCGGGAGTCGCCGACAGAAGACTAAAGTTTTGTTCAAAGGAAGTATTTGCATCACCACTATCGTAATTTTTGCGACGTTACTCTGAAAAGCAACAAAAGATGCCCAGTCTCCACAGAGTTCTAGATAGCACGAGGCGTAAAGCTCTCTACGTTTATTTGTTTAATATATAAATATATATGGACAAATTGAGCTAGCCCCAAAGTAAGTTCGAGACTTGTTTTACGGGATACTAACTCAACGATACTGTATTTTATAACTAATACATTTAAAGATGAACATCCAAGATCCAGGTCAATCTGAAAAAGATCAATTTCCATTTTGACCTGACCAGAGATTGTGACTGTCGGGCATGACGACCACTATGCTACAGAGGTCGACAAATTGTTAAATAACTATTTAGCACACCTATTTGTCAACTCCATATAAATAACTGGATTCCAAAATGCGGCGCGTTCGTTAGTAAATCCCTTTAACACCTGTGGTCGCCGCCAACGCAACCAAATGCTTCCTCGTGACTTGGCGACGACAACGAAAGACCAGTCGCCGTTTGAGAAACGACACGGTCCTTCGTTTCATTTGGGAAAATATCCGAGCGAACGCTAGACTATGAATCTTTGTCCGCCGATGATTTAGTTGATGGTGTCACTGGTGTAAACTTTTATATTTGTTTATACTCCTTAAGTGTTTGCTTTTATTCTCCTTCAGTGTTTGTTTTCATTTATTGATTTATAAAAGCTTTGTTGACCCACAATACACAATAGTTTACAATTAGCGGACTTAACGATAAAAGAATTCTCAACAATTGTATTTATATGCTGATTATATTATTATTACAGGTAGTTTTTTATTTAAAAAAATACATGAGTACCTCCAAAGCACATACTTGTTAAAATTGGTCCTTGCCTATGTGTTATATTTCTATTTTATTTTTTAATCACATTGAATTTCCGACTACCGACGCTACGTTCCCAGTAGTTCCCTGTGTTTTCGTCACCGGCAGCTGTGTCTAATTCTGCCATTTCTTCCGCCTAGCTGCTTCGGTAAATAATTAAATTTGTGTTTTCAGTCAATGGTCCGCAAAGACAAGAAAGCAGGCGTACCTACAGCGGCAGTAATCTTGTTAAAAGGTGCCAACAATTATTTTCCTCACACTTTCCCAAGATTTGTTACTGTTTTCTTGTTCTACTTTTACGAGTGCAAGAGTTTAAAAAGAAATCGACCGGCGACCTCTGTGGCCTAGTGGTCATCATGCCAGACTGTCACACTGGAGGTCCCGGGTTCAATATCCGGTCAGGTCAAGAAGAAAAATATTTTTTTCAGTTTGACCTGGGTTTTGGATTTATATATGTATTTGTTAAAAATATAGTATCGTTGAGTAAGTATTAGTGGGAGCGGTTAGAGAGGAAATGGTATTTCGGATCAGAATTGTGCCACTTCGTACAATTGTTGCCTAGACCTATTAGAACGATGAGCAGAGCCGGAAGTTCCGTCCCTTAGAATTTGAAGTGGCTGCAATTTTCAAAATGGCTTCCTAATTTTGGGACTTTTGTCATTATTTGCTCTTCGCAAAACTATGCTTTTATTGTAAACGGTTTCTACACTTATAAACTGTATTAAATTACATAACTTGAGCTCAATTGTAGCTCCATTGACACTAAAGGAGCCAAGCTATGGCTCTTCGAAGATGGCCTAATTTCTCTAAACATTGAAATTTTTAAGTTTTACGATCTTACAACATATATAAAAGACCTATTTAACGATACGACATGATGGGTTGGTCGAGAAAAAAATCACTTGCTTTTCTTGTATGGGAGCAACACTAAACAACTTTTATTCTATATTTTATTTTACCACTTTTTTGCCATGATTAATATTCATACCTATACCAAATAACAGTTTTCTAGTACTTTTAGTCTCTGAGTAAAACCGCGGACGGACGGACGGACAGACAGACAGACAAACATGGCGAAACTATAAGGGTTCCTTGTAGGTACTACGGAACCCTAACTACAATGTTTGTAAGACTAGCCGTTCACTAAATATCTTTAAAAAAACGAAAGGAAGGTAAGAAAAAACTAAGGAGGGAAGAGTAAATGCGCAAAGGTGATGTAGATCTGCATTCTTGGTATGTTGAATGGGTCTGATAGGCTGATGTGAATTCAAATTTGAAACTTCGAAACTGACGGAAACTGAGAAAATCGAGAGAATTTTTCTCGAAAATTTAAATTTTCAGGTTTTACTCACTTATTTCGCAAAATATTGCAAACCAATTGCCCAACGACGGAAGATTTCTGAAAAAAAAAATTGTAGTACTGTTATTTAGATTTATTAGAGCCCAAAACTAAGCCTGTGAAACTAACAGTTCATATACAAACTAAAAAAATATTTTGTCTTTGTTGTATGGAGAAAAATTGGTCATCTTCGATGTGCCATAGCTTGACTTATCATTGGTCAATAGAGCTGCGATTGAGCTCAAATTGTAGATAATTTAATACAATTTATAAGTGTACAAAACATTGTTCACAAAAATGCATAGTTTTGGCCCTGAAAAGAAAATAATGACAAAAATCCCAAAATTAGGACGCCTGTTTGAAAATTGGCGCCATTTCAAATCCTAAGGGACGGAACTACCGGGTCTGCGACTCAAATCGCTCTAATAGGTCTAAGGAATAAGTGTACGAAGTGGCACAATTCTAATATGAAGTGCCGAATAATCCCTGTTTTTTCCACTTACTGCTCCCACTATATCCCATAAGACAAGTTTCAAACTTACTGCGGGCCCTGGGGCTAGGTCAAACTGTGTGATTTGTCCGTATAAAAAAAACACTGAATAGTTAAGAGGTATAATTGTAACCCGTGTGATCGCAGTCTTTATGTACAAGAGTAGTTAAGACATGTTTCTTGACCTTAGAGGCGTGCGGTCTGTTAGAATTCTCGTCACAGCGTACACGCCGGGCGGCTGTGCATTCAACAAGTGATTTTTCCCAAGAGCTTGAGAAACATGGCGGGCGCGTATAAATTGCTAAGTTCTAAGTTACGGCCGCTTAACCAAATTACGAACTTGGGCCTGCGTGGCAGGCAGTCGTTTGTTTGAGAGTTCTCCAACTTTGGAATACTTTTTTTTCGTTAATTCGTTTTATTTTATTTTATTTTTTAACTTTTTTATTTACTATTACGTATTTAACTGTGTCTTCTTCCCATCAATGTAATGTGATGATAGCTTTAGTACACATTTATGACAAAGTAGCATTTATAATCTCAAGTCTGAGAGCCTTTTGTTGATTCAATCTACTATATCATCCTTTCCGAAACAATGTTAAGTGTCTATGGAATATAAAACAATATATATACCAACAATCACGTCCTTACAATTGTATGGCCTTATCCCGGAATACGAGTAATTTGAACAACCCACGAGAGGCGAGCCTCGTACCCGTTACAGGTCGTTGAAGACAAAAGGTAGCATACAAATTACACTTTTGCAACGACATTATACGAGTTTTATATATCCACGTGGTAAATGGCTTTTATGCGCCTTTAATTATCCTTCCTATTGTTGTAGCAAATACTCAAATACTCAAATACTCATTTATTCATAATACATTACACGTCAAATTAATATACAAAAAATTGTCATACTTATGTGTACTTCAAAATTCAAAATACATTGGAATATTAATAAAAATAAAATAAATAAATTAAGTTAATTTAATGTCCATGAATTCCTCGACTGTATAGAATGCCTTTTCTGTAAGCCACCGCTTTAATCGCGTTTTGTAGGATGCTAGGCTGGGTGCGAGGGCGATTTCTTTAGGCAGTCTGTTGTAGACCGCTGGGCCCATCATGTGGGTCAGTTTGGCGGACTTTGCAAGTTTGCGCGGCAGAGTCACGAATCTATTTTTATGACGCGTGTTGTAGGAATGCACGTCACTCTGCCTTAGGTACTGTTCAATGTTAGTCCTGACAAAGACCGCTACTTGATAGATAATTATAGACGGTAGTGTCAGGATTGCGAATTCCTTAAAAAGGGGCCTTGCAGATGTCCTTTGTGATGTTTCGTACGCTAATGTTCTTAGTGCACGCTTCTGAAACCGAAATGCCCTCTCCCACTCGGCCGCCCGGCCCCACAGCTCGGCTCCGTACTGGAGTATCGAGTGTACTGTGGCGAAGTAGCAAGCGCGGGCCGCCTCTTTAGAGACAACTCGGGCCACCCGTCGAAGTGCGAAACAAGCATTACCGAGTTTGGTACAAATATTATCGATGTGGTTCGCCCATGTGAGCCCCTTATCGATCGAGAACCCAAGCAGGGCGGTTTCGGCCACTCCTTCTATAACAGTTCCATTCACAACAACTACCAACGGTCTTGTAACACGTCCGGATAAGTTGAAGTGAATGAAGTGGGTCTTACTTGAGTTTAGGGCGAGGCCATTTATGCTAAACCACTCTGCAAGTTTATTTGCGATGTCGTTTAATTTTACTTCGAGCTGGTCGACAGTAGGTGCAGTCACAATAGCAGCGACATCATCAGCATACATCAGAATGTCCGCTCCTAGTACCGAATCTGGTAGGTCATTTAGAAGGATGGAGAATAGTATGTTCGACACTGAAGACCCCTGAGCCACCCCCATTGATGATGTAAGTGGATCAGATTGGTTCTTGCCGTCGTCCCCACCGTCCACTATCTGTTGTCTGCCTCTCATAAGGTTATTTAGTAAGGTGAGTGTTTTGCCATTGATCCCGTAATGGGTTAGCTTAGTGTCTACTACAGCATGGTCGGCTACGTCAAAGGCTTTGGACAGGTCGCAGCTAAAGACAGCTACCTGCAATTTGCTTTCTCGAGCATCGAGCACACGGGAAATAACTTCACGCGTTAGTGACGTCGTGGAGCGACCTTCCCTGTACGCATACTGGCGATCCGATAAGGCATTAATCGAGGTAAGATACGATACCAGTCTTGAGCTAAGTCCGTTTTCAAAGACTTTAGCAATTGCGGGAATAATAGATACCGGTCTGTATCCGTTGATATCTTCCCTTTTGCCCTTTCCCTTATATATTGGGCACACTTTACTCAATTTAAGAAGTTGGGGGTAAGTGCCTTCTGTCAGGCATTTGTTAAATAGTTCGGCTAGTACCGGAGCAAGGGGTACGATGGCCATCCTTAAGAATTCCATTGAGATTCCATATATGTCTTTTGACTTCTTAGGTGGTATTAGTGTAGTAACTATGCGGAAGACTTCGTCAGCAGTGAAAGGTTGGAATCTCAATGAGCGATCGGCGGGCTCGCTACTTCTTTGCAATGTACTGCGGACTTTAGAGATATCAGCCTTAGGTGCGTTGCATGTAGTTGCAGCATTAAGAAACTGGGAGTTCATCGCATTTACCGCCTCTTTGGGAGTGTAAAACTTTTTGCCATTTTCATCGGTTACAATACCCGTGAAGTTCACTTTGTTCATGCAGCATTTGCCTCTTTCTTTATTAATTACATTCCACATACTTTTTGTGGAATTTGAGCTATTTTTAATTATCTTTGAGTAATATATACACTTCTCATTTTTTATTAGAATTTCATACTTAATACATAGACTTTCATACAATTGATTTAGAGCAATGTCATTTGGAAATAAGTCGCATAGAGTTTTTATGTCAAATACGAGCGACTTCATATTAATTACTTCGGGAGTTATCCACGGTGAGTCGTTATTATTTATATTCTTTTGTCGATAAGGGAAGCATGTCTCTAACTTATTTATGATTGTATTATTTATGGCGGCCGCAGATGTCTCCGCGGTCTTATTGCGTTTAAAGACGTTCTCCCAGTCAATACTGTCAATGGACCTAACAAAATTAGCGCGATTTGACAACGAGTAGTCTCGAACTCGTTTTGTAAGCTGATCCGATTTAGCGGCAACGCAGTGAATTTCACCTCGAACAGCAAAGTGATCGCTGAGTAGGGTTTTCACAGGTTTGGTCTGCACAGATCCCATTTCTAGATTTGTATATAAGTGGTCAATGCTTGTAGCTGAGTCCTTGGTTACCCGCGTCAAAAAATCTACTGCGTTGGTCATATTATGTACAGATAACAGATCTGCTAGCCTTTTGACGGTCGCGTTTGTTTTACCGAGCCAGTCAATATTAATATCGCCTACAATCACACACTCTATCTCGCATTCATCAATCTTGTCGAGCAAAGGCTCTAAACAGTCGAGGAACTCATTTCCAGAAATTAAGTTCGTTCTATAGATGCAAACTATTGTAATGTTATAATCTAATAAGTCAATTGCTGAAATCTCGCAAAATCGTTCTACAGACAAAGAAATAAGATGGGAGTTTTCGACACATCTGATATTTTTTTTAACAAATATACACGAGCCACCATGTATTATTTTTTCTCTAGAGAAATCAGAAACCAGTTTATAACCCGCTAAGTTAATACACTTTAGTTTACTTTTCGTGAGCCAGTGCTCCGTCACTGCAAGAATATCACATGCCAAATCACACTTTAGCAATACTTCTAGTCGCTGTGTTTTGTTGTTAATGGAGGCGCTGTTTTGATGGCATACAATTAACGGGCGAACGGCGCAAGTTGTTGCGTCATTCGTATTCATGCGATCACTGTTGCTTTGAGACTGAGCGTGAGCGGCCGGCTGACGGCGGCGCTCGGCGAGAGTCCTCCACTGTACTTGCGCCTGCGCCCCGCTCTCGGGGCGACGGACGAAAGTACTGCCATTCAGAGATCTTGACGCCTTGTGGCCACGCCGTCGGCGTGAAAAAGCGATCGTACATATTCAGCGGTACACCTATTATAAATGCTGCGTGTCTCTCAGTTTTGAGTTGTCTTTTTTCAACTAATGTTTGACTACAGTCACTTATTAGTTTTAAATGACCTCTTACGCTTTCTACTGTAGTTTCAGGTTTGAACGACCAAGCCTGCATGTACTTGAATTGCTCCACTGTTTGGAGCTCGTCGTTTGATTTTCCAGACCCAGTGATTATAGAGCGTTGCTTGGTCTTGGGCTTCTTATTCTTAGCTACTTGCCAAGTTGTGTGCTCTTTCTGGTTTGTAGCTTCATCTGAGGAGCTTTTTTTGACTTCAGACGCCGGTTTAGTGGCCACAATTTGTGTTGGATCGTCGCATTTTTTCGCGGTAGTGGGAGCAGCTGTTCGGCTTACCTCGGGCGTTCTCGTCACCGATGCTCGATGTCTTGTCTCCTTCGCACTTGCTGCCGTGGTGTTGGGCGATGCAGCGTTTCTTCTCGAGTGTCTCAGCTCGCGTTGTGTAGTGGGCGGGTACGGGGCCGCTGCTGCTGTTGTCGATGCTGATGGTTTCCGAGTGCCTGGTTGAAGACTACCCTCCAATGCAGATCTTAACATTGATATCTCTTCAGTATTCTTGACTATTATCCTATTTTGGTCCGCAATTGTGGACTGTAGTGTCTTAACCTTATCACTAAGGCTACCAACAATCTTACTGAGTTCGCGTATGGCACTTTCAGTGGATTTTTGTGCCATTTCGAATTTTAATAATATAAAAACACGGGAGTGTGCGTGTTCGTGATGGATATCCCCACCACCCAGCTAAGCGGCTCAACAAATAAACTTGACATCTAATGTTGCATTACTAATGCCTCGACGGGAAGAGCAGCGACAGCTGATAAATAGATAGATTTATTATTTAAATTAATATTTATTATTTTATTTACGAAAACTGCATTATATACAAATCTGAACATTCTACTTTTTTTCTTTTGTCTCAGATCAGCAACGAAGAAAATAGTTCTTTGATTGCGTTCAGCGTATGTTTATTTCGTAATTTGCAACTCATTTTCTCATACGTTTTTAGGTTACCATGTGTTTGTCACTCTCTCTCATCTCAGCGTTTGCCCAGTTGCGTCCTCAGCTGCAATGCTGAGAAGCCCGGGGTCCGCTTATGTGTTTGTCACATGAGTATTTCATTGCTTTGTCGCTTTTGTAGCATTCACAACTTTCGCGGCGGTGTGCGGTGCACCGACCGCGACAAAGGCGGCGGCATTGTTTACACGACAGCTAATTTAGTAACTGCGCTTTGTCTGCTGCTCATAAAATGTGCTGCAAGTTACCACTTTAATATAATGTATGCTGGTACTTCACACTTCTGCCTTACTTGAGAACACACATATATATTTGAGAGCACGAATAAAAATTGTTGCTATGAAAAGTAGTTTTTAGGTTTGGAATTGAGTAAGTGGGCATTCACTGCACGATGACTAGTTATAGTATTGGATATCCCTTTCTCGTACAAATCGAAAAAGTCAATCAAGGCAATGAGCTTACACTTGGATACTTACTGAACGGTATAAAAAAATACGTTTACCATCTGAGCGTATTTTCCCGGTTGCATCCCCAGCAGTAACGCTTCAGAGCCTGGGGTCCGCTACCTAACCAAGGAGATTTGACGAGGTTACTGGTTTTTACGACTACCGTCTGACCTCCGCAACCCAAAGGGTAACCCAGAACTAATCCTTGGATAGTTTGATGATCAAAATCTGGCGTTCGGGAGCCACAGTTTATACGTGCCTTCCAAAATTAATTCAGGTGATCCAAGCCTGCAAGACTTGAAACAACTTTTCACAAAATATGCTTCCCAGTGGGATTTGAACCCATGACCTCTCATAAGGCGAACGCCTTTACCACTGGCCCACGGAGGCAGTTATCCAATAAAAAATAGAAATAAATACAACCATAATATCTAGGAACTTAAGCTAGGAATATAATAATATTATTTCTGAGATAGCTATAAAACGAGACCGTAACTTTTGATCAAACATTTGTACGGTGGGCCTCACGTGAAGTATCATAAACCGGGACTTATTTACAACGCACACAAGGCTGGTAAAAATCCGAAATGTGACACTTGAGCTGCAAGCCGTTGACTCTCTGACCGACAGTATTTTTACCGATAGTCAATAACCCTTGACAAGAATCAAAGCCGGACCCCACTCGACTCCATCAATCATTTTATTTATAGGCATAATATTTTCTCTTCCGAAATTCAGTTATTTATAAATTTTATAAATAATATAAAAGTTTTGAAAGTATATATTTTATTAACCCCCGACGCAAGAAGAGGGGTGTTATTAGTTTGACGCTAACATATATCGGTCTGTCTGTCTGTCTATAGCATAGTAGCGCTCGAATGGATGGACCGATTTCGATGCAGTAATGAGACACATTCTGATCCAAAGAGTGCAGGTTTTTAACGAATACATGGGTTAAGGGTAAGGTTATCTATCATATTTGCTGGACTGTTGCATTTCATTCTTTAAACTTCCAATACCAACCTCACGATTTATAACGCTAAAAAGGTGACCCCTTTTCCTACCCCGTTAGCTTATTTCCGCTGTGTCGTCGCCCGCTCATAACTCAGCGGACACAGTTTTAAAATTAATTTTATATCTGCAAGAAATACAAGCGGATCACGGTCGTAAATTACAGGTAAATTATAATGTGATCAGTTTA
The DNA here is from genome assembly GCA_943193695.1 of Acrobasis suavella. Lineage (NCBI taxonomy): Eukaryota > Metazoa > Arthropoda > Insecta > Lepidoptera > Pyralidae > Acrobasis > Acrobasis suavella. Next base: position 169,004 of record OW971935.1, read on the forward strand.
TTCTTTTGCTCAGAATTCCTCACTTTTTTATGACCAAATATTGTTTTGTTTGGTAACTTTAAACTAGAGTTATCTAAATGGAAATCAGTAAATATGGAATTCTGTTGAAACAAAAATCTATACAGATGGGAGGGTGAAAGGTGGAGGGAAACATTGAAACCTAGTAAGTAGATGGCAGCAAGCAGTCCTGGATCGTAAACTATGGGAGCAGGAAGGGGAGGCCTTTTCCTAACCAGGGAACACCTTCTTCTTGTATCTAAAAGCTTGTTCTTCGGCGTTGTCGTTTTGTCTTGTTGGTGGAGAGTCAAGCTTCCTCCATTCCCCTCTTCTCTCTGCCATTCTTTTAATGTCCTGGTAGGACCTTACTCTTAATTTTTCTGATTTATTGGAAAAAGTTCAACTTCAACTTGAAACACCTGATCTTCATCATCCGAGCATATCCCTGGTTGCATTCTGAACAGTAACGTTCCAAAGCCCGGGGTCCGCTTACCTAACCAAGGTGATTTGACGAGGTAACTGGTTTATACACAGAGCGACTGCCGTCTGACCTCCGCAACCCAAAAGGTAAACCAGAACCAATTCCTGGATAGTTTGACGATCAAACGCTAGGATCCATAGTTTATGCGTGCCATCCTGAATCCATAAAAAAAAACTTGTTATTTTGTCATATGTTGGTTTGATCACATTTATCTGAAATACTTCCGTATTTTTGAAAGAAATATATACTGTTTTAACTGGTTAAATTGCAAAGCAATATATGTATATCTATAATACATATTTAAGTGCCGTTATGAAAGGTTCTCGCTTTTGTTCCAGAAACGACTAGCGCCTTTCAATAATATTACTGAGCGAACATAAACCTCGCACAATAACAGGCAACGGAGCAAAGTGCACCAAAGTAGCATTAAGCAGGGAATCCGTATTCCGCTTGCAATAACAACTGCATCAAACATAAACTCGATTCAAGTTTCCATCCGATCTAGTTGTCCATGTCTCAGTTGTTCAAACAACGTCACTTGGAGCAAACTCGCGCGCTGCCGACCGTGAACTGGGAAGTCAAAAGTTATATCGACAATACCTATTTAAATGCTTATTTTATTTAGTTTAGTTCATTCACTTATATCACTGTTATAATAATTGTAACTTAAGGAACTTAAAGATTTATTTTTAACTCTTACTAAGTAATAAAAATATGAAAAGTAAGGAAGTTTTTCTTGTACTAACCAATCTGGCTTCAGATAAAAAAAATTGTTAGTTTACTTTTACATTGTTGCACAATAATGACTAAGAATAAGTCAGTTAGGTCAAATGTTCAGCACAATAACTAGCGTTATTTAGAATTCTGTAGTAAAACGAGTCGATATACTACAGCCCTACGCATTACACTCACTCGAGGACGCGTGAGTACGAACGTATGGTACGTATGGGTATGGTTTTGTGACAATTTCGCTCAAATTGTATGAAACTTCACATTTGTTTTACAAGGCTATGTACTGACAACTATGTTTACAAAGCAATCATCATAAGTTATCGCCGAGATGACGAACATTGATCAGGAACGACTTTGTAGATAAATATTTATTTTTACTTGCGTCTCTTGAAGGTTAGACTTTCTCGCTCACTTCGTACACTCAACTCGGCGAATGTCTACAAGGTTAGCTCATCATAAAGGCTGACTGAATATGGAACAACTTCTACACTTCTTTTGCTTGAAGATGTAGATAATTAAATGCTGCAATAATTCCATATAAATATACAACAATAAATATACAAATATATATTGGTATGTATTAGTTGCCTCATATAGAGCCGTAAGAAGTTTATTTGCTAGGCAAATTAAAAATCCCCCGATTGTAAGAACGCCATCTAGTAATGAGTAACAGAACTACCGCAGTCTTATCGGTAGTTCCGCTACTCATCACTAGATGGATATCAGTAGCGCCATCTATTATTTGCAAGAGAAAGTTCTGACTATCAAGCGTAAATCCTCAATGACGTTTAAACGGCACGACCGATTTTCATCAAACATAGTTAAGATCCACTAAACTTAAAATAAGATCGAGGAGTTGGTGGAATACATAAGAGTGAAGACTCCTTTCATCCTGAGGGTGGTGAAGTTGGAGTCGCGTCACAACGTGAATTTTAATTCACACGTGGTGCGAGTTCCAACTGCTCAGCTAGCGACCTTCACCAAGGAAGATTTCTGGCCGAACGGTGTCGTGTTCCGGAGATATAGCTGCCGGTTACCTGACGCCAGTACACAGTGCAATGCTTCACAAAAACAATAAATAGACAATTTAAGTTTTTATATTTTATATGTATGTTAGTCTGTAAGGTATTTATAATATGGACCATAAATATTTTAATATTATTTTGCCTGAAATAAATGGTTTATTATTATTATTGATATAGCTAAGAACAACCGCAAATAAAGTTGCTTTCACGTAAAACAAACCACATCATCGGTTTATCCGTTCGAGCGCTACAATGCCACAGACAGACACACAGATAGACATTAGCTCCAAACTTATAACACACCTCTTTTTTGTTTCGGGGGTTAAAAACTGACTGACACAGGAATTGTTATTCGTATCGAAGTGTTATTTACTAACACACAAGCTAAACTATACTAAGATACTTTATCCTTGTAAACTTTACCTCTGAAGCTATCGTGTAAGGTTGACTTTCCATCCAGCAGTGTCGAGTCAAATATTAACCTCAGCAGAACATTTAGCGAGTGATGAGAATCCGAGCTCCGTACAACGTGTAAGCAAATTGAAATTGCTCCGATACGGAACCTATTACGGCGCTGTGTGTACTGCGTGTGCGGCGTACAGTATACACACGCGTGTCGCTCCGCACTCGGCAAACTTGGCGAGGCACACCTCGTGGGCAAACCAATATCCTTTTGTGTTTATTGCGATAATAATCGTTTTAGATGAGGCAGAAAATAAATCATTGATAAAAAGGATAAACGTAGATTTAGTAGCAATAATTTTTGTTCGCGATTTTTGGCTTTATTGGGCGTTTTTACCCGACTTTGGCAAAGTCAAGAGCAAGGGTAATGATTTTAGCAGATAATGTATATATATGTATATATGTGGGTCTTTGTATGTGTATGTATGTCTGATAAAACCGTATCATCCGAATCGCTTGTCCAATTTTCACAAATGATATGCCAATCGATTCGTCATCATTGTCCGGGTACAATTTGTATGCAAAAAATGTAATATATAACGTTACATACATTAAGTAACAGTAAAAACAACTAGTTTCGATATCGAGTGGAGTATCAAATGAAATCTCTTATTTAGCGCATTTCAAAAATATATACATTTTAGCCGTATTTGCCTCCCGTAGTCGGGTATTAGTTTTTTAAACGTATATCTTGTCACTTATAAGTACAATCACCTCCTTTCGATCTAAAACCTTAGCCCGAAATCCTATAAACTACCTACTGTTCATCCTCAGATCATTTAATAATCAATAGAATGCCTTGATTACCTCTTAGTATCGTCCCAAAGCAGGATTTACGTATTTTAATTTTGTGAGCGGGACGTTTGTAATGGTTATTCGGTTATTATAGAATGGTCCCTCTAAACAGGCCCTTAGGGCCGGGGTACATGGGGCGAACGATTTTGGTTTTTAGTTTCTAATTTATTTATAAATTGCAATGTCTGTTGTTATATTTTATAGTCTTTGTAGGAATTAAAATTGTTTGTTTAAATTTGTTAATACGAGTACATGTCCTGTTATTTGTGCTTTGAATACTTGTGTTGTAAAGATTCACTGTTTAAAAGGTGATGATGATGAAGCAAGGCAACTTTTTCCCTCATCACATATAACCATCTTTTAATCGGTGATAAGAATAAGGGTTGGATCTCACTTGTCAGCACGGAGCAGCACACTTCTATGCTGCTATTCTTTTATGTCGCTCAGATCCGTCATTTGCCAGAGCGGGAGAGAGCGACGCTACGCTATCGCACCGGCCGTGCGATAGCGTTCCGTGGCTCTCTCTCACTCTAGTTAATGACGGTTCTGAGCGGCAAAAAAGGATGGCAGCATAGAAATGTGCTGCTCCATGCTGACAAGTGGGATCCAACCCTAATTGTACAGACTCGTAGCAAAATGCTACGAGCTCTCGTAGCAGACTACAGATGTCGTAGCACTTTTGTAGACAGTTACGCTATTGTCGTTACCACAAGTTTGTCCACTAAACCTTCTCAGATAATTTTTTCTCGGATTTATATGAAACATCAAACCGACACGGACGTCATAGTTACCTGGAGTTAATATCGCCCCTAGTATCAGTTTTTCTACATTAATAAATCTAAAGTAACGCTCAAATAATGTCTTCTTCTCTTACATTTGTATTTTTTTTTCTTATATTCTATGATACAAAGTAAAATTGTGTACAGTTCAGTTTTATATTAATCGTCGTATTTTTGTTTTGTTCTCGTCGCCTAACAGATATGCACCGACGTCGCGGCGCGAACAAGCATCTGATTAGCGCACTACTTTATTTTGCGCAATTTAATTCCGTTGTAATCCGCCGCGGGTGGTGGCGCCAGCTTCGCGGATTTATTGTAAATTCCCGTAATGAGAAAGAATGTCGTCTGTGGTCGCAACCAGAGACAAACACCGCTCCGTCTGTACGCGAGCGGAATTTAGATTGAACACGATTTCAGAACGAGTTGATGGTGTGAAAAATCTGTAAGGACGTAGTTTATAGCTTCCTAAATTAGTTAAGTAATACTTTTGTGATATTTGTAGGTGCTGACGATCCCAGAGTGCAAATGAAGAACCTACAAACTAGATAGCGGCTTACTTTTTCCAGATTTGATTTAGAAGGATATTAAAGAGTCGCGTACTCTGCATTCCTTCAAGAATAGGATTAAATTATTTTATGAATGAATCAAATATGTATATTTTTATATATTATGTATGTATAACTGATATTGTAATAATAATGTATATATATTATGTATGTGTATATCTATATGTATTATGAAATTATGATTAATATTTAGTGTTTTAGCGTGTAAGTATTGTACAATACAATGTTTCACCCCACTTTTGTAGTTATCTCCTCTGGTTGTAGGGTTGACTGGAAGAGATCCCTGACAGGGATAAGTCCGCCTTTGTACTATTGTGTTTTTTTTTACTGTATTTTAATTGTGTCTTTTTATGTACAATAAAGAATGTATCTATCTATCTATTTGCGCTAGCAAATCTACACCCGATAAATCTTATTAAATTAATAAATCTTTTCTCAGTAGTAATACTGGTCGGTGTATAATTCTTAGAAATAAAGTTCCTTACGGTCCTATTGGGACAAAAATCCAAGAAGCCCCAACAGGACTAGCTCGATAGGTCTGCTGGGACTAGACCTCTTTGTTTCTGCAAGTCTGCAATTTTATGTAGGTTTTGTAGTATCAAAAATGGCTGCACCTAAACAAAACACTTAAAAAAATGTTGAGAGAAAGTTACTGCTTATCTACTCTTGTGCTATAAACAGTTGACGTTCTGAAACGGATGGGACTTCCAGCTTGAGTGTGGAATAGTTTAATTGTCAATTGATCGCTGCGGCCCGTCTCGATTAAACGACTTCACTCTGTCTCCCGGGACTCAAGTATCAAAGATATTATACAAGCCATACAGCATTACCAGTAAGTTTAAAGTAGCTAAAACCTCCTTCGTTTCAATCAGCCTGTTCTGCAATGAACGGCGCCGCATCGTCTTTAAATAGAATAGTTTTGTTGTGATCTGATCACTGCGGCCCATTCGTCGCACGGCTTCAGTCCCGAGGGACTAAAGTATCGAAGATATTACACGAGTTAATTGAAAATGTATCCTTCGCGGGAGAGCGGGCCGGCGCTCGGCTGTCTATTGTGCTGGTTTAGTGCCTCTGGAGATTTATTACTTGGTACCTTTACTACTTATATTTGAAATAGGTATGTCTGAAAATAAATTAAACTAGCGAGCAAATTTGTATGTAATAATGAGTAAATAAATGAGATGAACGGTGTTGTTTAATTTGAAGATGCGGCAAATTGTTCGATTTACAATACATGGCCTTGTTAGTTAGGGCGAACTAAAAGTTTAGTTTTAAATGGAACAGCTAATTCATTTTATTTACCAGTCAGTCTGTGTTTTCTTACAAATAAATAAATTAGGCACTGGCATTTATCTATGAATAGTTAGATGGATGCATATGATACATGACTTTTTGACTTTGATAATTTTTTAACCGACTTTCAAAAAGGAGAAGGTTATCAATTCGTAGCAATCTTTTGTTACTTTTATTTTTATTTGTATTTATGTTTACTGATTATTCTAAGCCGATTTCAAAAATTCTTTTGTTTTTTAAAAGGGTATACTTGTAGGATAGTTCCATACAAATTTTATCAAAATCAGTTGAGTAGTTTGGGGGTGAAATCGGTTTTTAATTTTGAAAAAATGTATACTAAGTACTTATGCAAAGTGGCATAAAAATTTTTCAAGTTCCTCCGTGCTTCGGATGGCACATATAAACTGTTCGTAATGGCTATCATCATTATATAGCAGTCTTCAAGCTATGTCTGATGTCAGCAGCCTAGGCAGCCTGAAAAATGTGACACCAGTGTTGGCCACTTACACACACGAAAAACAAAACAAACAAGTTATGTTATATATCTATTTCAGTGACACTGTATGGGAACACTACCTTGTTTCCAAGTGTTCAGTAAACAAATAGGTGCCTCATAGTTTTATTTACTCCACCGATAAATCCTATTATCCTACGCCGCTTGGTGGCGTGCGGTGGCGTGTGTACCGCCGGTTGCGAACGAAGTGCATTTCAATGTCGTCGCCGGTAAGGCGATTCGCACACCGCTCCGCACCCCGCCGCATAACGCGGAGCTGGACTGTATGCAAGTATCCCAATTTGTATAGAAAACACGCATAGTACAAAACACTGACACCGCGTCTACGCGCGTCGTTTTTGTATGGCGGAGCAGTGTGCCAATCGCCTGATTCGGAGAGGGACGACGCTCAGTAATCATTACACTCTACGACTTCGATGTGTTGGTTCAAAGTTATAATGTAATCACATTCATTGAGTTCACGTGTCTTTCAGAATATTTGTGAACCTCGTGTATTTTTAATGTACCTTATGTAAATTTATAAATGCATTCGTATTAAGTAATTTTTGTTAAACGTTAGACAGGTGCTATAAAGAATAGGCACGACGAATGGAGAAATATTTTAGCCCATCGGTTAGATTATTAAAAAATATTGTACACTTATTTTATTCATTTTATCTGGAAAACAAAAAATTACAAAAATACAGTGCACTGAAATTTCGCATGTCGTCACGGCTACGTACGATTTTAACATAGAGGTGACGTCGCAAGCCCCGGTGACTCCGGAACTTTGATGCTTCGTATCTTTGTGAATTTTTACTTTTTTGGCAAACTGAAACATATGGGTCCATTATTTTCTAACCCTTACGTCACCCCTCTATTATACATCGGAATCAAACATCTTTTAAGTAAATTCTTACTTGATAAGACGATGGTTGCACGTTATGACATGGACCTAGAAGATGTTAATGATACTGGAAGTTAGTTAATAGATTCAGGTGTTATTTTGCGGAAGTCAAACTTACATACTACATGATTTGAATTACTTTGTGCAATTCCGCCACCATGCAAACTATTGCCGGCCGGCGTCCACCCACTACTGTCAGTCCCAGCATACCTGCCACCAACAGCCCGTGTGCACCCGCCACCAACAGCTGATGCATGCTCCCTCCGATACTGCTGCATCCGCTGCGGCTGCAGCAAAATTGGACACCGCATACGCGACAAGTGTTTCCCCTCTCCACTAGGCATTCTCAGGCACCGAACAAGTTGTTGATCGTTCGGCGGTCAAGTGTCGAATGAAGTGGCCGGCAATAGGTTGCATAAACTAATTGGTGGCGGAATTGCACAAAGTAATTCAAATCATGCAGTTTTATAACAAATGTTTAAATGGATATGATATAATGGATTTCCGCTTCAACTTTAACTTCAAGGAGTGGTTTTAAGTTGCAGCTTGCACAATATTTCATTTTGCGAGCTCTCGATATCGTCGGATTATTATCGGCAGCTCGCTGCGGGGTACTGACGTCAGAACATCTCTCGGCTGGTGACGCCCGACAGCAACACTCATTTTACCCGACTACGGCAGAGTAATGATTTAACCAGTTTATGTATGTAATGTGCAAGAAATGTATTATAACGAATGTTACTGTATACAAAAAAGTGAGAGTCAAAAGAATTGTTTCGTATCGAGTTGGGTATCAAATAAAAGGTTTTAACTGGCACATTTATACATTGTTAGCTAATTTAAACGTTTTCCGTAGGCTGGTATTAGTTTTTAAACGTATAATCTTCTGGCATTATTATTGTTGCAAGATATTAGTATAGGTAGTATTAGTATTGAGTACAAATCACACAGATTGAGCTAGCCCGAAAGGTAGCTTAAGCTTGTGTTATGGGATACTAACCCAACGATATTTGTTTTATGATAAATGCATATATAGATAAACATCCAAGACCCAGGACAATTTTAATAAGGCGGTTTTTCCAACTTGCCATGTCTAGAGATCGAACCCAGAACCTCCGGATTGGCGGACTAGCGTGTTGACCATTACGCCATAGAGGCAGTCAAGGAGATGGTTATGCTTAGTGCTTACTTCCTGTGGATGTAAGCATCCACAGGAAGTTAAGGTCTAATTGAAAAGAGTCATTTTTTTGTTCAATTCAGAATGCGCGACCATTTTTTCTTGCAAACTGTTTGACTTATCGTTTTTGTCGGATGGAACCAGGACAATAAAAGGCGTTTGTTACGGTAAAAAATATAATTTTAACAACATATAACCTTAATCTAGTGCATATATTTCTTATAAATTATCTCATATTGAAGGTAATTTATTAAAAAGTCAAAAACAGTCAAAAATCATTTATTTATCTTTGGATATTTATATCACTTGATAATTGTCATTTCTTTTTTCTTCAAATTGTTAATAATTAGTTGTTGACGTCAGATCATTTACTTACAACTAAGTTTAATGCCGCCTCCTAAGCGCAAGTACAGAAAAAGCGGTAACAAACTGTACTGCAGCATTTTCTCCAAAAACGTCAACCTTACAATTATACTGATATTAAAGTTAGATATGTGGACTGAGAATACATTGCTATGTCATAATTATTAAATAAGAATGTCAAATTTGAAATTAATGTCAATTTGTAAATAAAGTACATGTACCGATTGTACTCAAATTATGACTTTTGTAAGTGTACAAATACAAACCTTTAAGAGGGACCCGCGCCAAGCTCAAGCCAGACGTTCTTGTCTTTAAGATAATCATCGGTTAAATATATGCAATAAAAATCTGAATCTGAATCTGAATCTGATATTTCATATAATGTTTAGTGTCAAAGCTACAAACTACTAGCGTTTTAGAACAACTACTGCTGGAATATAAGAGATGCAGTAGTCTTATTGTAGGCCAAAGGAAAAAACATTTAAGACCACTTTCATTTATATAAAGTAATGCCCGCGGCAGCACTGAACGCAAAATGAAACGAGTAATTGTTCGGCAAAAAGCCTTCTTTGTGCTCCTGAGATGTTTGTGTAAGAAAATGCGCGGAGATTCACTTTTTGCAACTCGTTAGTATCGCTCTCTGGCTTGCTTTTGTGATTTACTGCTTCAAGACGAAAAAATCCTTTGCGAAAATATATCTAAATCTAAATATATATAACTCAAAGGTGACTGACTGACTGACATAGTGATCTATCAACGCACAGCCCAAACCACTGGACGGATAGGGCTGAAATTTGGCATGCAGGTAGATGTTATGACGTAGGCATCCGCTAAGAAAGGATTTTGATCAATTCTACCCCCAAGGGGATAAAATAGGGGGTAAAAGTTTGTATGAAATTTTGTCAATTTTAAACCGATCGGGCTGAGACTTTGCATGCATAAAGCTACTATGACGTAGGCAGTCCCTTAGAAAGGATTTTTAAAAATTCCACCCTGACGCGAGTAAAACCGCGGGCAAAAGCTAGTTTAAAAATAAATTTTAACATCGGCTAAATAAAGACCATGATAAGATTTTTTGTCATTAGCAACACGCCTGTTTCTCTCCTGTTATTCTTTTGGATACGGTAAATATACTATCTGGTCGGCCATACATCATCCACTTGTTTGCAAAAAATATGGCTCACTAAATTACGTACATACTGTCGCGTCTTTGTCCCCAATGGAGCAGACAGAGCATGTTGGACAGACAGAGCCCAGGGCCGCGAGACTCAAGGCCTATTTTAGCGTGATGATGGATAAAGCAATCAAAACAGTGATCGGTTGCCAGCGGTGCGGCGAAAATGCTAATAATAATAATAATATGTTTATTTTCTCACCACAATATTCTTATGAGCGAACAATTCTCAGTGTACAAACAGTTGATCAATAAATATTGTGAGAGACTGGTGCCTAAACTAGACTGAACGTCTGTGTTTCAGGACGCCAGGTCTCCTCTCCTATAGTTTGAATACAGCTTAACATTGTGTACGATAAATTATATTTGTATATTTGCACTCGCTTGAATGGTACTGAACAATTAAATCAGTGAGTCTGGCTATTAATATGTAAAGCATAGGGGGTACCATAACTGTAGTGTAGTTTGTGTTAGTTATATGTATGTATGCTAATCATACATATAAGCGATTCGGTCCTACTAACATGATTCGCATTTTCACCCATTCCTTCGATCGGCTTCTACGACCTGCACAGGAAGAGAAGCAGCTGGTGTATTTTATATAAAGCAAACATTTTGAAAAATAAATTGCAGGATTACTAGGGCTATTTCTTTAAGTAATTTACCCCACATAAGCAACAGACCTTATTAATTTCCATAGATTAAAAATTTACTACTTTGAACCTGTTTTCCATCCATGTTCCTCTGTTTCCTACTACTCTACTTCGAAGAAATAAGCTGCATCCAGTGAGCGTGAAATTTGAATGACGTAGGAATGTTCGAACACGTCGCACCTCCTTTGCATTTGTGGTTTGAGCTCTGATCCAAATACTTGGTGACAGCGACCATCTGTCTACGTCGGAGCATCTACATACATAACGGGATGTGTATGCTATATGTCGCTCGCTGGCGACGGCTGATAGTTGAAAAGTATAAGACGGCATGATTTATGCCGCGCTGGCGCGGTGCTGCGGACGATGATTAATAGGTGCCTTGCAGACAGGTGAGCGAGCGCTGACGCGTGTGGCTGCGAGCGAAGCGGTTTCGTGATTAATCTCTACTAGGAAGGTATATCGGAATAAACCCAACTGGAGCGATAACATCGGCTCCCGAAGTTTAACATCAACAAGATTTTTTCCCATTACATGCCTTCATATTTGGCAAGCATTGTAAGAAACATTATATAGACCGTCTTTTTAGTAAAAAACCTAAAAAAGGAGGTTTTCAATTTGAATGTACTATATATTTTTTTATATAAGTTCCCCCATTACTCGAAGACTAATCGAGAAAGAATTTTCTAAATTGGTCTAATAAATTTTTGTTTGAAATGGCACACTTGAAAGCTGGTCAAATGTTAATTTTATCAAAATCCGTTGTCTAGTTTGGCGGTGAAGGCAATTTTGAGTTTTGAAAAAATATCTTGTTGACGGCACAAACTCTGCAGTCTTGTAGAAGTCTTGATTCTTGTTTGCAACAAAAAATTATCGCAATAAGAGTTCAAAATGCTCAAAATCATTGAGATGGCTGCGACTTTGGTGGCCCCACCTTATTAATACTGAGCACAAAAGATTCACGTTACCGTGGCGAACACGCTGTTGTCTACAAAATATAAATTTATCCACCTATCAGTTATAAAATTATACATAATAAGTTCCCTACGAATGATTTAACATTTGAATTAGTTATAAGATGATTTGTATATTTGTCTATCGAGTTTGTATTCACTCGTATTAATAACTTAACTTTATACATAAATACAAGTGTATGAATTATAATTGTGTATGCATTGTATGATAGCAGTAAGATATAAACATGTTTATGTTTCATAAAGGACAGAGTAGTGTGGTGTTCCGTAGCAGCTCGATTGAAATACCTTTTACACATACATAGACGTCAGTGCCCTCTTCGCACGCCTGGCTGGGTAATAAATAAATATATAGGCACAAATCACACAGAGTGAGCTAGCCCCACAGTAAGCTCGAGACTTGTGTTACGGGATACTAACACAATGATAATAGCGATAGCTGTTTTGGTATTTTAAAAAAAGTCATATGTTACTTTAGTGTATAATGTGCCTTCAAATTGGATGTCAGATCTCAGGAAGTTTTCAATTGTGTGTGTAATGTATTTTTATCAAGTTTATAGTAACCTATCAGTTTTGTCAAAAAGTCCAGAGCCTTCCTCACTAAACCTCCCTTATAACCGCAATTTTCACTCAATGACCTCCATCCAACGGTTATGGTCCCATCGCCAACCGCCGTCGTGTATGGACTGACGATTGGACCAATACCCAATCGGTAGATACTTGCCAGCTTATTAGACTGCTAACGGCTTTTTAGTACCAATTTTGTTTTAGTATGTCAGTCAATACTTCTATGCGGTAAATTATATTCAGATACAGCCGAAAATTAAAACTAACTACAGTAAAAATAATTTGTATTAAATTATATACAAAGTTAAGGCCAAATTGCTGGTGTAACAGGGCAAAGTACGCAAGAGGCTTGCGACATTTTCGCGTTGGATAGCAAGAATTAAATGCTGTCCAAAATGTGTGTCATCTCTTGGGTTCCCCAAAACATTCACGCGTGCAAAAATTTCTATGCGGTTTGAATATTTTAATATGCATATATATAATATTTTCACAGCTTTTTTTACTAGCCTAGGTAATAGGGTTCCTCAGCTGGAAAAGCTTAAAACTCTAAGCAAAGTGCTGAGAATAAGAATGAGATGCAGAAATGATATAGTAGAAGCATTTAAACAGTTAAATTTAAAAAAATCGGAAGATCATTGTGGCATGTCGGTTGCTGTAGTAAGCCATATTATAAATGTCATAGCTGGTGATTTAGCTTTTATATTTAACGAATGTATTGATGAAGGCATATTTCCTAACCTAATGAAATGTAGTAAACTAATCCCCTTATTCAAAAAAGGAGTAAAAACACACCCTGGCAACTACAGACCTATATCTATCTTGCCAGTTTTGAGTAAGGTGTTCGAAAAGATAATGCTCAATCAAATGCTACTTCACTTCAAGACCTGCAACCTTTTCCATAGCCAACAGTTCGGCTTTACTGGCGGAAAATCAACCACCGATGCGGGAGTGACACTCATCACTCATATTTACGACGCATGGGAGAGCAAAAATGATGGGATTGGATCCTTTTGCGATCTCTCTAAAGCATTTGATTGCGTAGATCATCCGATACTTTTGCTTAAATTTAGTCAATATGGTTTTGATGAAAATTCAATTAAATTAATAGAATCTTATTTAACAGATAGGCTTCAAACTGTTGATTTAAACGGCATAAAATCGCATGGATCTAATGTTAAAATTGGCGTACCACAAGGTTCTATTCTAGGACCTTTCCTTTTCTTAGTTTATGTAAATGACTTGCCTTACATGGTTGAGAAACAGGCAGGCATAGTACTGTTTGCTGATGACACCTCGCTAATATTCAAAATTGACCGTCATAGCACAGATGCTAGCGCGGTGAACAGCACCTTGTCTTCCATTTCTGATTGGTTTACTGCCAATAACCTCATGTTAAATGCGAAAAAGACCCAATGCATTCGATTTTCTCTTCCCAATGTGAGGCAAGCTTGCGTCGACATACTGATAGATGGCGAAAAACTCGATCTTGTTGAAAGATCGAGTTTTTCGCCATCTATCCTTATTGGGAATTACGATCGACTCGAAACTTCAGTGGGGCGCTCATATATCAATACTTTCAAATAAGCTTAGCTTTGCGGCTAATGCTGTTAGGAGAATTAGACAATTGACAGATGTAGCAACTGCTAGACTAGTGTACTTTAGTTACTTTCATAGTTTAATGTCATACGGCATACTGCTATGGGGGAGTGCAGCCGATATTTAGACTATTTTCATTTTACAAAAAAGGGCAATTCGAGCTATCTACGGCTTAGGATCTAGAGACTCACTCAGAGAATTATTCAAGGAAATAGGTATACTAACCTTACCATCACAGTATATATTTGAAAACATACTGTATGTAAGGAAAAATATTTCCTCATACAATAAAGTAAGCGATTTTACCGTCAGAAACTTACGCAATAAGAGTGACTTAGTTGCCACGTATTATAGGCTCAAAACAGTTAGTAAAACGTTTATGGGGAACGGTATACTTTTTTATAATAAACTGCCACAATCGGTCCTTGATATGCCTGACAAAAAATTTAAAGCTTATGTAAAGAAGGTACTGTGTGAGAAGGCTTATTATAGGACCGATGACTATCTTAAAGACAACAAAGTCTGGCCTGAGCTTGGCGCGGGTCCCTCTTAAAGGTTTGTATACTCAGAAATGGTCATAATCTGGTTTTTATTATTATTATTATTTATTTATTAGCACACTTAACAGATTACAAACACAAAAAGAGAAATAAATTAATCATACAAATATAAGAGCCGGTCTAGTCTGCAATCCTAAAACAAGTATGCCTAAAAGCTACATTAGATACAAAATCAGAAGGTAGGGTACACTATAAATACAAGAATAAAAAGTGATAGATAATTGCAACAAAACAAATCAAAACAGAAATTAAATAATTACAAAAGCATGTTAGTCACTTACTTCTAGGTGTATTAGTATTTGCCGCCGAAACTTGTACAGCGAAAAGTTAAAGATATCAACGTCCCTGTTAGAGACTAGGACTTCATTGTATTGGTGACACATTCTGACCATGGGATTATAAAAAGATGTGTTATTCGAGTAAACCTGTAGGGTGAATGTATTATAGTTACGATTTCGAGACCTAAAACGCGTATTAAAGTTAAGTAAAGAAAGAAGGCTAGGAATTTTACCGTCCAAAGTGTAGTCAGAGAGGCTAATACTAGTTTTTCTCGTAAAGGTTATGACATAACATTTATCGATATTTAGATGCATATGGTTCTCATCACACCAAATAGAGAGAGCATTCAGATCATTTTGCAGCTTTAAGGTATCCTCAACATCGTCTATGGTGGTAAAGATTTTAAGGTCATCAGCGTAAAGTAGACAGGGGCATGAAAGTTTTTCGACTAAATCATTGATAAAGATAACGAAAAGCAAAGGCCCCAGGTGACTTCCTTGAGGGACCCCAGACGTTACTGTGACAGGTGAAGAAAGATAACCTTTAACGGCTTCTTTGACTTAAATAAGACTGAATCCAACGCAACAAGCTGCCATGAATGCCATAGCCCTCCAATTTGCTACAACGCACTCTTTGATTTAGTTTATCGAAAGCCCTCGAGAAGTCTGTATAGATGGAATCAACTTGCAACCTATTAGCGAAAGCATTACAGAGATAATTTTTGTACTCTAGTAAGTTCGATGTAGTTGATTTGTGCGCCAAGAAACCGTGCTGTTGGGGATGTAGGTATTGTTTAATGTGACTATGAAGAACATCATAAACAATGCTTTCGAAGATTTTTGCGAAGCAGGATAGTATGCTAATTGGTCTGTAATTTTGGCACATAGTCTTATCACCGGACTTGAAGACAGGGACAACGTGGGCAACTTTCCAAAACGTTGGGAACTTACCAGTTGAGAGAGATTTGCTGTATAGGATGAGCAAAGGTACACAAAGCTCTTCTGCGCATGTTTTGACAAAAAAGGCTGGAATGTTATCTGGGCCAGGACCCTTGTTCGTATCCAGGGACTTTAGTTTATTCAAGACCATATCTTTAGTGATGCCAATTGAGCCGAGTGAGTAACAATTTCTGTCAGCAAAGTTAAAGCCATCACTATGCGTGTCATCCTCAAATACTGAACCAAAACATTTAGAAAATAATTCACATACCTCAGACGGGTCGGATGAAGGTGTGTCCTCATATTTCATTGTAGAGGGAATGGAACTCTCGCCTTTCTTACTATTAACAAATTTCCAAAAAGCCTTAATATTATCGTTTTCTACAGAATCCTCAACGGATGCAACGAAATTTTGGTAACAGGATTGTATCAATGTTTTACTCAGGGCTCTGTAGTGCGAAAATTCGTCTTAGTCTCTAGGATTACCGAATTTCTTATAGAGTTTGTGGAATTTGGATTTCATTTTAAGGCAGCGTATTAAAGCAGGGCTAAACCATGATGGGTGTGCAGAGTCTTTATGTTGTAAATTCAGTATGTACATTAAGTACATACTGAATTTACAACTTGATTTGACATTATTTCAAAATTTCGACATTAAAAAATTAATTTAAATTATGACAACAAACAATGTATACTCTGTCCACATATCAACTATAAATATTAATTTCATTGCGAGTTGACGTTCTTGGAGAAAATGCTGCAGTGCAGTTTGTTACCGCTTCTTCTGCACTAGCGCTTTGGAGGCGGCAGTAAACTTAGCTCTAAGTAACTTTTTGACGTCAACAATTATTGTGCAATAAAACAAAGTGACGATTATTAAGAGATATTATAAATATCCTATGATAATAAAGATATATTTGAATTGAATTGAAAAAAAGAAAATTACGTCAAATACTTACTAGGTTTTGAGTCCATAGACCTCGTTAACGAATGTACTTCAGAATCCGTATATTACGAGAACCTGTGAACGTGTAAAATGAACTAACTCGCGAGAAAGAGGGCGCAAAGCACTGCGGTTTAACGAAACTAGATTTGCCGGTCGTTTGTTTGAGCTTAATTGTGGTAGTATTAGTTTTATGGCTCGTGTTAATGAGAACAGATTTTTGTCTGATGAAGTTAGGTCCTGCCAGGACAGCAAAAGAACGAAGAAAGAAGAGAGGAATGGTGTCATCTCCACCGACTCCAGCAAGCGTTTAAATTAGAAGAAGAAGAATTATGAGATAGTTTAGTCTCAGATTGCAACGACAAAATTACTTCAGTAATTAGAATTATATGCTTGGATTAATATTTTATTTTCTTAAACTTAAATAACATAAAACACTATACTATGATTAAACTAAAAATAACTATTTATAATAAAACTAAACTAGATATAAAGACTATAAATGACATCAAATTGCAGAGTAGGGTGCCCAAGGTGCCGACGTATTTCCTACTTGAATGACCAAGCTCAGGTGTGCTTGGAGTTGCTCCACTATGTATTAATTTTATGTGATGTAAGTATAACAAAGTAGGTATACTGGGATCGCAGGTGAGGCATAAATATTCTGTCTTCAGCGGTGCAGCGTCTAGAAAATTGTTTCGGCAGAGGCGGTTCTTTGTTTAGTTCTTTTAAACATTGTACGGAAAAGTTGTGAAACAAACTCTTTGACAGTGATCTGGTGTATTATATACGTTTTTGGACTAGGTTAACCCTCCGCACTATTAATATAGTATTTATCGTGTAGTTTTTATGCCACTTGCGGACACTTCGCCCGGCTCAACACGCGCATCGGTCAGAGTAGCATGACTCTATGTAGTTAAGTAACATAACGTTGAGCAAAATTTGTGAATAAGCAACCCTTGGATGGGTGACCATAAGGGGCACACAAATTCCTCGGGCGCCTACTTGCTTTGGAAGGTACGTTAAGCCTGGACCAAAGTCCAGGCTGTTATCATTGTATCAAGCCATATCAGATGCCTTTTATCGGCATCACCCGTAGGTTGACTGGTAGAAAAGGCCCTGGGCCTTAAGTCCACCTGATACATTTTTTGTAATGAAGTCAAATAAATAAATGCCTTAAGGCTGACACCAGTGTCGGCCCCTTTTCATATGAAAGTCAAAAAAAAACAGCTGAAGTAGATGTTACACACTCCAGTTGATGTCTGCCCATCAAGCCATCGGCCGGCCGACCGCACATCCGTCCCGGCCGCTAATGGCCGCGATCTGTCGGCCCGGCCGCCCCGGCCGCAGACTGTTAGCTTAATACGGAGCATATTTCATACGCCCGCACTCCGCTTTATTAAGTGGTTGATACAAGGCTTGCTTTTACATTTACAATCGGTCAGAAGAAAATAGTTTCTTTATTTGCGAAACTCCCAACTTTCTCTTAAGGACATTCTTCAAAAGGACATAAATTTGTCCTATATTGAATATTTATTTTCTGTTTCTTGACTTTGACTTTGAGGTGGAGGGGTCAATATTTTTTCCAATCATCCGAGCTCAAGGAGTATTTGGGGTGGTTATAATAATACAACGTGGAAGCGATATACCAGTAATAAATCGAACCACGGGCTATACTAAATTACTATAGTATACTGAAATTAAAATGTAACAGTCAATTGGCAAAAAAATCGGTACTTCTATACAAAAGTGTCCAGCCCAAGCAATTTGTATGGGAAAGTCGATTTTGTTTTTCGACTGTTATTTTAATTTAATTATAGTGAACAAGTATGGCCCATAGTTCAATTTATTATGCGTTTGTCCCTTCCACGTTATATTGAGATGATTTGTATTTATCTATGGTGTGTGCAAGTTGTCATTCTGATGACAGATGTTCCAAGCTGCATAAAGGCTTGGAAGACAAGGCATGGCTTGACGCCTGCCATACAATGATGACAGCCGCAACAGCTTAACGTGCATCCTGAAGCACAAAAGAGCTCGAGAACATTTGATGCCACTTGTGGCCACTCATCCAAGTGCGACCGCATTCCCGCCGGGCCACCGAGCTCCTCTTCTTCTTCTTGTCGAGTCCAAAGGGTTCCAGTACAGTTTCTATTTTTATAACCGAAACTGGTGGAACTAGCGACGTCCACCAGTTTGAAATTGTTCCGTACTCAACACAACAACAAAGAGTTTTGCTGCACACAAACGGTGTATGTGAGGCGCGTCTCATAACTCCCACAAGGCGACGCAACAAACTTTGTTGGCACGTAACTTCTGCTTCCTGCGTGTGTTTATTCCGAGATATATTGTATATTTATACCTAAGATTACAAAGTGATGTTGCAGGTTAGTGCGTCACAATCACAACTGTAGATATCCATAAATATGTAAGGCTGTTATAACTCTCACGACCTTGTTTAGTGACGACGGCGCAGCAAACTTGTTCTGACGTATAAGCATGGTTAATACATAGATATATCATGTAATTATTTTATTAGAACTAATGTGAAATAAAATCACTATGAATATTGTAAACCGTTTACTCTTTTACGAGTGTAAAGTGCAGAGAGTGCAAAAAAAACGTTGAGTCACCGTGTCTTATACTCGCCCTGATGATGATTGTCAAAATCGATCGAAATCTAACCAATTTTCTTAATATATTAGGACATAGATACATTTACACATATATCTCGGACCTTAATAGTGACATAGCAGGAGAATATGTTTGGATCACAACACAACTCTGCCTATAAATACCTAACTCGCATGTTGTTACAACCTCAACACATTGCTCTGAGGCGGCGCAACAAACTTTGTTCGGAAGCAACTTCTGAGTAGTGAGCTTGTCTATCTCAAAGTATCATGAGTGTGTAAATTGGATTAGGAAACGCTCTTATGACAGTCTATATGTAATGACCTTTATAAACTTTTGTATGAGGTAAAAGTAAGTTACAATCATATCTATAAATATTTGAGGCGTGTCTGTCTACAAAACCCACTACATTGTTTTGTTGGTGAAGGTGGCATATAACGAAGAAAAAATAAAAATAAATTGGCTACGAAAATTAGAGAATGTGCCAGCTTTGACGCATTTAAAAGACAATTATTTGCATCATGTCAATTAACTGTTGTTTGTATAGACTTTGGTTGAAGTGACTTTATTTTTCGTTACTTTTACTTAACGTGTAATTGCTTTGTTTTATTTTATTAGCATTATATTTAAACATAAAATAGAAAAAGTATAAGTATCTCATGTAAGTGAACTACGTTCTTTATAAGAAGTAAAGATTCTTCTTGTCACCAAAAGTAACTTCTGCGTAGTGCGCGTATTTGTTCCAAGACATATCGAGTTCGCATGACTCGGATTGCAAAGCCAGTTAAGAGTTTTACTGCAGGTGAATTTTCTTTCATGTTTGTCTGGGAGACTAAAAAAAACGTAGAATGCACCCGATGCTTTTCTTTCTACACAGATCGTAAAAGCCGATCGAGTAGAGGGAATGGGCGGGAATCTGAATCATATTAATATGCGGCAAACAACCCATAACTATTTTGATGTAATATCACATTCAAGAAATTACTTTTAGTAGGAAAAATTCTGTGTATAACGAACGCTCTTCTGTCAAAGCTTTCAACTTGAAAATTATTGTCAGGTTTCCATCTCGGAAATTCATTTCCAGGTGGACAGGTCTCGCCAACACACGTCGGTGCGATGTCGGCAAAGAGAAAGCGATTGAGATCGATGTACCGCCCGCGCCACACAACCGGCGACCGACATGATCGACAATCCTCTGAGCAAATATGGGACGAGAGACGACACAATTTGTAACGTTTTTTACGGAATATCTCTTTGTAGGTAGCTTGTGCAACGCATGGACTAAATATTCAGTTACGGTTTAGTTCAGCTCTTAATAAAAACGAGCTAGTCTTACAGTAGTCGCATAGGTATAAATGATGTGTAAATCTGACATAGTAGGTACTTTGGTAATAAGCAACCGTGCTCATTAATTAAAACATATAGTGCACGTTTCCCCAGTTTCCTGCTAGACAGTTTCATCGCAAATTACGAAATCAACCCTACAGATTGCAGGAAAGAGAGAGGAAAGGCATACTTAAGCACTAAACTTAGTACTTAAGTTCACCCACTGCTTCGAATGGATTCCATATATTTACTCGTATTTTAAATTCAACTAGTACGTATGACCGTAGACTTTTATAACCGGCCAAGTGCGAGTCGGACTCCCTCACGGAACCCTTCGTGTGGGAGTCCGACCATTAGGTATCTATAAAAAATTCACGTGCGTTGTATGGGATGGGAATGGGATCTAAATATTTAATTTATTTTATTTTTAGTATTTGCTGTTACAGCGGCAACAGAAATACATCACCTGTGAACTGTCTAGCTATCACAATTTATGAGGTACAGCCTGGTTACAGACAAACAGGCAGACAGATAAATGGATGGACAGACAGACAGACGGAGAGGGGGACAGTGGAGTCTTAGTAATAGGGTCCCGTTTTTACACTTTGGGTACGGAATCCTAAAAATGGAGAACAATTAAGTGCAATCGCTGGTCGTAAAACGACACGCGACCGGTAGACGACGACGGAAGATTACGTCTACAAATATTTGGTCGATCGGTGGTCTTAGTATAATAATTCACTTATCGGTAAGTAGTGTTTCTACCTATTTCCTGGTGCCATTTGAAGGCCAGGACTGAGGATAACAAACTCCGCAGTGCGCATAAGTTTCTCAGAAAAGCTGTCTTGCGGAACAGTAATTGATTTACCGGCTATGCCGTCAGATCGCGACACGCGACCCCGGCCCACGAAGTCTAGACTGTCGTTTGGCTCAATAATTCCGATAATATTTTTATTTTAGCCGCCGGTTGATCAATACTTACATATAAAGTGACCTTAATATAGTGAATACTGTTGATTAGGACTTTAATTTCGCGAAGTTTAAGTTCCTTCTTAGCCATTGCTCATAGACTATGTTAGCTAGGTAAATAATTATGTGACAAAATGTTAGCAATACTTAATAAGTACTTAAGCAAAAGTCAAACAATCACTCAAGCAAAGCCGGCTTTCACGGCGGCTGTCGGGTGTTAAAATATTTCTCGCTGAACGCACACTTAAACAAATAACAATAAATATCCCATATCATCAAACAACTGAACTATTACACAGTCTCCTCTAACATTTCCTCGGTCGCCTCGCCGAGACGCGGCGTGTCGAGCGGAAAATAAACAATATGTCGTTTTCCGCGCCGGCTCCCCGACCTCGATCAGATGCAAACAGGTGACAGGCGACAAGGATCTAATGATACTGAGGTTAACGCCTTGCAGGACACTCTGCGCTCAGCTCAATTTTTCTAATTATAAAACGTGAACTTTAGTATCAGATTTAAACTTTCATTCGTCGAAAACAAGAAGACCTCTCCCACAATTAATCATCATCATTTCAGCCGCATAACGTCCACTGCTGGACATAGACCTCTAAGGATTTACAAAATGATCGATCTAGAGCGGCCTGCATCCAGCGCCCATAATACAATACAATTTAACTTTATTGCATCTAACAAACACACAAAAACTCAAAACAACAAGTATTTCCATAGCACATACGCTAAATTTTCGCTATAAATGCAATCTTTCCTGCCAACCTTTGGGTGGAGGAAAAAATTATTTAATACAAGGTGTTTGCAATACTTGTACCGATAAATTAATTTACCTTCTTACATATTAATATATAAGTTAATACACATACATATATAACACATTATATTGTAGGGACATATATATAATATATAAAATGTTTACGTAAATACATATAATAACACTGAATAGAACTGATTGTATGATCAGGTAAAATTTTTAATGGTGAATTTTAAAAATGGTCACTTACTTTTGTCACTGTCAACGTTATTTGAGAGAATAATGATTTTTATCAAATATTAAACTAAGTCTGCAATTTCAACGAGTGAGAGAAGCGAGCGAAGTTATCTGAGTCCACTTGAACAGTCCGGCGTTTGTATGTTTGTTCGACGATAACTCGAGTAGTTTTGATCGGAGCTTCATGAAATTTGGTAGGCGGTAAGATATGGCAATAGAATTTTTAAGTTGGAACATGAGCCAAAATTGTTAAATAACTGCCGAGATATGGGGTTCGCAAGCTCACAAAACTACCAGTATAAATAAGATGAAATAACAATTGATATACGTAACTACTTATATACCAATGTGTAACTGCAGTCGCCTACGATGCTACGCCGCCGCTACGCCGTAGCTGTATGCTAAGCAGTAGCTACGAAGTATCACGTTTTTCTACCAAGTATCACGACAGTAAGGGACAAAACTTCAGTTTGCGTTTTCTTAGTATATGTTTCGTTCGACGGAGGATGCAAACCACTCGCACCATTTTATGCACCTTTTATATTGGTTTTTGCCTTATAACCTTCTAACAAGTTAATTTGCTGGGCAAATCAAAATCCCCGCCTGTCAAGAATGCCATCTAGTGATGAGTAGTGGAACTACATATTATAATTTATAACCGTAGCGCCTTCTTTTATTTGCTGTAGTAAACCTGGCCTTTAGGTGTTAACACCCTTATAACTTTTAAAGAGCTGGACCGATTTTTATCAAACATAGCTGAAACCCACAGTAAAAGAACATGCTTTCACCACACAGACAGACAGTCAGACCGACAGACATTAGTACCAAACTTATAACAACCCTCTTTTTTCGGGGATTAACAATAAGCGCGCTTATTAAAGACTCATCACGAGCGTGTAACGTTGCCTTAATTATAATGATTTACATTTCAGTACATCTCCGAAATTATAATGGAGTTTGTTAATAAAATGAGCGGCATCGTTTGTACGTTCCCGCAGCGGTTGTTAACGCGGCCGGATTTGTTTGTCGTTTCAATTTAATTACACGGAATCAGGCGAATATTTAATGATTTTCGTTGTGTGTAAATATTAAATGAAATAATAAATAACACGTTTTGAAACATGGCAGGATTTACCTACATGCTTCAAAATTCAACGTAACTGTGAGCAATCACAGCGAATCAGTAGGAGTAGAAATAACTGGCCAAGTGCGAGTCGGACTCGCGCACGCAAGGTTCCGTACCATTATCTATAAAAAAAAACACGTTTGTTGTAAAGGAGATACTTACCTTAATGTTTTATTTATTCTGTTTTTAGTATTAGTTGTTAAAGCGGCAATAGAAATACTTCATCTGTGAAAATTTTAACTGTCTAGCTATCATGGTTCATGACATACAGCCTGGTGACAGACCGACGGACGGACGGAAGGAAAAACGAATGGACCGACGGACAGCGGAGTCTTAGAAACGGGGTCCCGTTTTTACCCTTTGGGTACGGAGCCCTAAAAACACTAGTTCGTCATAAACAGAAACTAATACAAACAATAGCAGACACGCGCCTACTTGCATTCTATGCAGCTTTACATTTAGTATTGAGTTAAAAGTTAAATCGGATTGGTCCTGTTCCGTACCTGGGTACAATGTTTTTAAAAAGAAAACACGTTTCTTGTATGACGATCCCTTTAATTTTTTTTCTTTATTTTATTTTTTGTACTTGCTGTTATAGTGGCCACATAGTAATACATTATTGGTGGCCATTAGGGTTCACTGCGACAGATGGACAGACGGCGAAGTCTCAGTAATAGTGTCCCGTTTTGGCAACCTTTAGGTACGGTACCCTAAAAAACAACAAAGCATTGTTTGCCAATTTCTAAATATGTTCTCGCTTTTGTAAGCTTTTTAAAAAGTTCCCCGTCGCTGGGTACATTCAGCTCGCAATTGAGTCACGAAGCCGCGATCCATCGTGAACAGAGCGGGACTGTCACACACACACTTTACACTTTGCACAAATATTTCCCCAGTTTAGCTGTAACAGCGGTGGAATATTGAAAGAATGCGAATCAGCGGTAGAATTTACTTTCTTTTACTTAATACATATAATTTTACTTAATTCCTGTATGAAGAGAGTGATGAGTTTAGATGGAGTGAAAGAGGTAGTTAGAATTGTAGCAAGTGGAGTTCCATAGTATTTTTCTAACCCTGTGAAAAACAGGCATGATAACATGAATTTATGTATGTATAAATTAATGTTAAATAAAATAATGACCCACTCACCAACCTTCCGCATTATTTAATCTACCATCCTTCGGAATCTTCTTCAATCAACTTAATTAAAGCTAAACAATTAATGACTTTTATTTCGTATCGTTAGGTAATTGGGTAATGAAAAATCTTTTTCAGTGATACCAATTAGTATACAGAATAACCTAATGTATTTGTTTTTGTTTCAGGTAAGTTCAACCTTCATGAGATCAACATGAACTTGGAATTGAAGTCCAGCAGTTCAAGATGTTACTGCCGTGAGTGAGTCAAATCAGAGAGACGAAGAGCCAAATGTAATTCACAGTTGATTTTTTCAATAACGATGCGATAACTCGACTGCGGAATGGTCCGTTCTGATCACACCGGTCGGACCGTTCAATCGACGTTGTATTAATTTCCCGCGGGAGCATCGGCATTGTTTTTAATGTCTGCCTTATTGCTTGCCGATGTCAGAGTCAAAGAGCTTTTTAACCAACTTCGAAAAAGGAGGAGGTTATCAATTCGTTGCGATCTGCTTTTTCTATGAATGTAGGTACGCTACCATTCACTCTACTCTAATGTATCTGATATTGCGGAGAAATTGTAATTTCTTGTTTGTGGTTTGAGCTTCCCATCTCAAGGGATAGTTATAAACATGTTAATTTACCAGTCAAATTAAAAACCCACGCTTTTAAGAGTGCCTCTACCCTGGACAGAATCAGACTTTCCCATACAAACGTAGTCTATGTTTTATTTCGGAACGACATGTCGGATATGGGCAAAATTTTGTAATTTTAAAGATATTGCAATTATCTAGGGTTATAATTGGTTTCTGACAGTACAATTATGAACTTAAAAGAGAATATAGTGTATTATATCATATTTGACCTTCAGTATGGAAAACTTCTACACCCTTATATTTTCTTTCCAGTTCAAAATTTTACCGTCGGAAACCAATTACAACCCCTATAATAATAACTGCAATTTCTTTGAAAAAACAAATTTTTACCGAAATCTGATATGTCGTTTCAAAATAAAACGTAGACTACGTTTGTATGGAGAAGTCTAGGGTAAGGGGATTCTTAAGTATAACCTCAATAAATTTTGAACCGCTACACCGATTTCCGTCAAATATAGCTCAGAAATATTTTAATCATTCAATGAAACAGCTTTTAAATATATTTAAAAAAACCGCCTATTTGTTTGGGCGCTATACGATGATACAGGCAGTTTACATGGACGTATCAAACTTATAACACCTCTCTTTTTTGTCGGGTTAAAAATAGAGCACATAGACGAAGTGGCAGAAACTAAAATTGTGAGTTGATTTGTTTATTTACAGTTTTTACGGGATCTCGGCAAAAGTCCCATTAAAAGTAGTTCGTACTCCAGCCACCTCTACAGATGGATGAGTCGACCTATACTAAACATGACGCATTCAAAAAGGGATACTTGATGGGGTTATCAATGATGACCTCATCATCGGTGCAACAACTTTCGCAGAATGGAGTTACGTATTCAAGTATCTCATTTGAATGCATCTAAATATATAGGTCGACAGGAATTGGGATTTAGGAGGTGGTTTTTGCGTCAAATAGCTTGTTCTTGGAAAGTTTTTATTAAAAAGCATGTGCGTTCAAAGCCGAGGCGTAAAGCTAGTCGTTCTTCCGCCAGACGATAATTTTAGCACTCTCGCGGCCGGAAGAGTATGTTTTTCCCACAGCCCATGGGTTTTGCACTCGTCTCGTGCCCAGCATCCTCGGCCGACCATGCTCCGGTCCGACCGGTCCCCCCCTCCCGCCACCGCACTCTCGCGCCGGGCAAAAACCTCCGCGGCCGCGGCACGGCTGCCTGCGCGTGCGCGTATTGCTAACACGACAAAATTATTCGATTAACGTTTGATTCAATGTAAAATGACCTTTTTAATTCCATAATTATATAAATGGTTCAGAAATAATAAAAAATATTTATTCTTGATTTTATGAATGAAATATTCTTTTCGTTTCATTTTTTCATTTCGTGTTGTATTTTCATACTGATACCGGTCATAGAGAATTGTTTTGACAATATTTTTTTTATTAAATTTACCGATATAAGGGCGTTTACGAACAAATAAGACGCAGTTATTAAAATTACAAATGATTTATAGTGTGTAAAAAAATAACGTCTAATCGTTACCTAATTTATATCAAATGATTTTTTACGTCGCATGTCTGAAAGTACTAGCCACCATATGATGACCGCATTAATATTTCTAGGTGCATATAGTGTGTTGTATTTAAGTGTTTTGTATTACAAGTGCAGTGTAAGTGTGTGAGGAATGTAGAAAATGTGTGAACAACGACACGATGCCAAATGGAGACCGTTGTGGATTGCGGCGAGAGATGCTGAGGTAAACAAATAAGGGCATTTTTTCTAGTCGGTCTAGTCTACAAAAATCTACAATTTTCTTTTTTTTTGACATATTTCCTTTTTACTAGAGATCACAGCTTGCAACTTATCTTTGGGCGGATAAACTTAATGCTTTCGGTTTCAATTTTTGATTTGATGTTCTCGTGCAGCAGATACTTACACATGGGCATAGGATGAAGCGATTGCATCGACAACACGTCGGCAAAATTGTCGCGATTCAAATAAGTTCGGTTGTAATGAAGATTCCTTGGGACACTCATTGTAAAATACGAAACTTCTTAAAAGAAAATAAGGATTGTTCATTTCTTTCCAATATGTATCGTATACGATCTGACCAAGGAAGTTGGAAAGCGCTGGATGAAGGCTGCTCTTGATCGGTCATTTTGGAAATCCTTTGGAGAGGTCTATGTCCAGCAGTGGACGTTATGCATCTGAAATGATGATGATGATGTATCGTATTTATGAAGCTATTTTTGAGCACGCTCACCCTACAACCACGAGCTGTCCAGTTGTCCGATGAGCCTAGCGCGTCCTAAAATGCCATTTTCGAAACGCGGAGTGACCTAAACGAATGGCTTTTACATACAAAGAACCGTTCATTTAGTGACTTCACTTATAAAAATAGCACCACTGGGGAGTCGACTCGAGGGTCATAGGAGGACCCGAGCTTAGATGGCTGCAAGACGTCGAACAGGATCGTCAAAAAGCCTGAGCCTTTCGGCTAAAAAACTGAATTATCTCAATGAATAATCTTGACCAGGCCCAGGCCAAGTGGCTGTGACATTTAGATGATGAGGATGTCTCGTAATTAATTTACCGAGTTTTAATTTCAGACTCCATTGTATTTCGAAAGACAGGTATTGGACATTATTTTGGTCAGACTTGTTAAGCGCACACGCCGCCATTTTACGGCGAGCACGTGTGGGCGGTGACCGATTTTGGCGAAGCGCAGTACATTGTAAATTATGAGCGACCCGTGCTGCGCGAAATACGCCCCCTTAAATGTAGTGTTGGTAAATAATAACATGCCGCTTGCGAGATTTGATTACAGACAACCGGAAAGGTAAAACTAAATGAAAGCTTGAAACTAAATAAGCAAAAAAATTAAACATCGTGACTTGGTAGGAGGGTTTTACGGTGTTAGGTACCCCATTTCAACAATTAGGTTGGGTGAGGTTTGATGAAGCTGCACCTAAAAAAATACACCAACGAGTTATTCTGAACAATGTCTTGTATTAGGACTTACTTACCTACATTGAACAATATAAAATTTACCGCTAATCAAAAGATTACCATTTCTGGCTTTACGACCATTACTGAAAAAACTGACAGTAAAAGGGACTTTGTTTACCTAACTGTAAACCATAATTGTACAGTAATAAATAAACGAAATATTATCTCCGCCATAACTCAGCAAAACAAAGGGCAGTTAAAAATTGCCAAGTGCCGTTTAAGCAAATAATGACACTAGCAGACAGGCCTGCTATCTTATTACCGATCATGCCTCTGTCTCGCAAACTCTGCAGTTTCCGCAGTTCTGTATCGTGTGGCCGAAACTTCAGCGATTATGGCGGAATTTCCGTGACGTATTGTGTGGCTGATGAGTTGTTACTTTGATACACCGCAATGTTTTATATAACGAGTTATATCTCCTCCACGTAATGTTCTCCTATACTAAACTTATTGACGTGGAAAAGTGCCTATAAAGGCCTAACTGTTGAACAAATAGTTGATTATTTGATTCAATATACCAAAGTTAATATTTAATTAGTGAGTGAATCACAGATGCGAAGCTCCCCGAGTTGACTGGCCAATCTAGCTTTTGTATGTGTGTCCGTCGGTTAAGAACTTTCATCGGAATTCTTAGAATGTTAGGCGAGTGAGCCAAATCGATCGGGTTGCCGAGATAAGGGATTGTAAGAGTAGTCGCGAGGTCTCAGTCCGCGGCGATTTCGCCTGATGAAACTTTGTTGAAACTGACTTCCTTACGATTATTCATAAAATCTGGCATCGAAGAGCGTGTAACTTGTCCGGAGTTTCTCAGAAAATCGCGATGACCTGAAAAGAGATTAATTAAACGTCGAGTGCTCTACCTCGGTCCGAGGCGAGTGTCGAGTGTCAGGTTTTGGCTGTCGAGTGTCAGCGCAGTGTCGCGATGTTGGCAAACTTGTTTGATTAAAACTTATGCAAATCAAAGACTCAAGAGCCTTCGACACGAGTCTCCGATGGAATGCCTAATCCTTCAACACCATCTTCGTCTACTATTCACTTTATGGGTTATGGATCCAAGCTTTGTCTACCTCGATAGAGAATATGAAGCCGGCATAGTCTTTGTCTATCTCGGGTTCCAAATGCGTCTTAATCTCAGGAGGTAGATATGGCGGATGTTTGCATGTGTGTGTGAGGCGCTTGACATACAGAAAAGACGTAAGACGTGGACGGGGCGCAGATATATATATGCGACGTTTCTATACAAAATGTATAGAAACGTCACAAAGTAGAATACAAAGAAGGGACGGGGCACCGACCGGGCGCAGACATGACGCTTACGCGATTGTGCCCTATGGCAGAATACAGAGAACGGACGGGGCACAGACGCAAGCGAGCGAATCGGGGTTATGGGCGAATGTGGGGGTACTCGCGCGTCGTGGTGTTGCCATAGATACGGATTCGTTTGTATCTGTCACGTTCGTGCCTCGTCTTTTCTGTGTTTTCAAAAGTCGCGACGGCGCCCTGTCTGTGCCCTGTCCGTGCCTCGTCCGAGTCGTACGTCTTTTTTATGTGTCCAGCGCCTAAGAAGGAAGCCAGGAGTCATAATAATTATTTAGAAGGATTACCAGACTTTATCCTATTCAGAAGGATCTTCGCGCTTCGATCTACGATCTACGCTGGAGGACAATCCATCTTTTTTTAATTTGTTACGGGATCAATGTCTTTTGTTTTCAATATTTCCTTATTATGGTATTGTTCGTTGACCGCGGCGCGGGCGGCGGTCGTTGTCACCGGCGGGTTTGGATGCTGATGTCGTAAATATCAGTCTCTTTTGGCGTCACTACTAAATATAGTGCCGCAGTACATTATGCTCATTTATTTTGATATCGGAGAGTTCGAAATAAAATTCGTTTCGCCAAGTTATTCCATGAATATCTACTTTGATACGATCAGTTTTGACGCAGGCATCTGTGACTTGTAGACTGTACTCAAAGCATTGCTTTGGTATCTTTTTAACCCCCGACAAAAAACAGGGGTGTTATAAGTTTGGCGCTAATGCCATAGATAGACAAACAGACCGCCGTCTGTCTGTCTATCTGTGGCATCGTAGTGCCTAAACTAATGGATCGATTTCTGCGGTTTTTTACGTGAAAGTAGGTTCCCCTTCGGTCGTTCTTAGCTATGGTTTATGAAAATTGGTTCAGCCGTTTAAAAGTAATTGAGGATTGACGTTTGAAAGTCAGGACTTTCTCGAGCAAATAAAAGAGGCGCTGTGGATATCAAGTCGTATCGGTAGTTTCGCTAATCATCACTAGATGGCATTTTGTTTTTCTTGAAACTTGAGTTTTCTTTATTTGCCTAGCAAATAAACTTGTACACTGATTAATGTACGGTTGGCACGTACTTTTAGACTGTCAATATGCAAGATGGTATTTTTTCTTCCGATACAACGCTAGTGTCTCAATAAAAATATGTCTTCGAAATGTTATGTTAATTTCTAGCTAAGGTAACGACTTGAATTCGTTTGCATGTTTATATAAACCTAAAGGGATGAAATAGTTTCACATTGCATATTTAACACCCTCACCATCTATTCGGCTCGAGTTCTGACATCTGAGATATAGTTTATTACATAACAATATTACCCTACATAAAAATAGCTGTTCTAAATTTGTGCAAATTTCTTCACTACCGAAAATCATATAAATTTCGTCGCTTCAAACTGCTTTCGTAATGTTAAAATGCGTATTATTTGAATAAATAACGAGAATCTTCTTAAAATAGACGAGATCCAGGCAGTTTGTACAGACAAAAGCTACATAATCTATTAGAGACAGTTTGTGTTGCATAAGTAAGCCTCCGAAGCTCGCTGCTTAACTATTTCCTTACATTTTAATTAAGCAGCGCTCGAGTGACGTGTCTGTGCGCGTGTCTAGTTCCGCCGACGTCTGCAACCGCAGCTCGACGCCTCTTAAGGCGGTGCCAAGTTATAGCGGCATTCCGTGTCTTATTGGTATCTTGATAGAATAGTTGAAATTTACATTGACTTATGAACCGAATGGATATGTTATTTTATTCATGGTTAATTTAAATGTTAACCACTTGTATGCCAGAATACTAGATGACACAGTAGTTAAACAATGCATTTTTGCGAAGATGTACGCATCGGCATACGAGACGTTAGTGACAAAAGTACACACACCGTACCTGGGTAACTAAGCTTCGCTCTTGAAAAACGCGCAGCAAACGAGGTTGTCTAAAAAATAACTATTCTAACTAAATCGATTTTACAGCTCGAAAAACCACTAGAAAATAAATTTCATCGAAATCTATCACTAGCTACAACTATCGTACTAGAAGATCGTTCATTTTTATGTTTACATATAACTTCTGCCTTACCTTTATCCCACTAAAATTCGTTTGTGTCGACGAACAAGCGTTCGTCGAACTAATAACACTGATCAGCAGCGGGTTATGGAGACGCGCAATATTGGTGGCAGACTGACGAGAGCTTGTTCGCACAGCTGTGTCTCCAAACTTTTCTGCCAAACAATACCGAACCAAACCACCTGGAAACAAAGTCCAATTTGTTCCGAACCATTCGTCCGGAATGTTTTGAATCGTATCGCGACATTGTCGCCTGTTTATTGCCAACAAATGTATCGCCGCGTTATGACGCTCTGATAAACACTGATTTATACAGGGTGACGACAAGCGGGAGGTCGTAGGGAGGTCGTCTGGTTTGGGTGTTTATTGTCTTATTTTAGTTGTTAGTTTGACTGTCTTCAATGTGCTCACACAAAAACACGTATTTACAGTCTGATTTAAGAAAAGCGGCCAATTGCGAGTCGGACTCTCGCATGAAGGGTGCCGAAGCAGCAAGTAACATAATATAAAAGTTCTTGTAGTTCGTTGTAACCTTGATCGATGTTTAAATAAACGTATTAAAATAAAACTACTTACTAGATCTCGTTCAAACCAATTTTCAGTGGAAGTTTGTATAGTAATGTACATCGTATATGTATTTTTTTTAGTTTTATCATTTTCTTTTTTAAGAAGTTACAGGGACGGGGCGGGGGGCACATTTTACCACTTTGTAAGTGTGTCTCGCACAAACTATTCAGTTTAGGAAAAAGTGATATTAAAAACCTTCAAATTATTTTTGAACACATATCCATAGAAAGCACACGCATGGGTTTGATGAAAAAAAATTTTGAGTTTCAGTTGTAAGTATTTATTGTTTTTTTTCTTCTATTTTTGTGTAAAAATCTTAATGCGGTTAACAGAATACATCTACTTACCAAGTTTCAACAGTATAGTTCTAATAGTTTCGGAAAAAAGTGGCTTGGACATAGGGACGGACAGACAGACGGACAAACAGACATGACAAATCCATAAGGGTTCCGTTTTTTGCCATTTGGCTATTGAACTCTAAAAAATCGGGCCTCGTTGATTTTCTGTGAAACCGAGTAACAGAACCGAATACATGAGTTGGGTGACTAAAGAACATAAATAAATTACAATTCAGTTTTAAATATTTGGTAGTAATGTATTATGTAAGTAGACAGAGAAATGTCTACTCCGAAAATACAAGAAAATAAATCATAGAACTAGTAATACGTCAAGGTGCTGTAGCAAACCCAACCTATACAATTTTGTATCCAGGTACCTACTTTTTTATTGCGAACCAAATAACAATGGAATTCGTTTAAACTTGACCCTGGAGAACATTATCGTTAGTCCAACAATCGAATCACGGACGCTTCAACGATTGCGTGTGAATATTACGCTCACGAGATTTTGGAAAACAACGAGAAAGCTCTGAACGACCTTAAGAAATAAAAGAGAGTATAGTAAAGGGACTTTAGTAACTTGTTACTTTTTAGGGTTCCGTACCCAATGGGTGAAAACGGGACCCTATTTCTAAGACTTTTATGTCCGTCTGTGTGTATTTCTGTAGCCGCTATAAAAACAAATACTAAAAACAATGAAATAAATATTTAAGTGGGGCTCCCATACAACAAACGTGATTTTTTATACAATATGGCACGGAACCCTTTGTGCGGGCGTCCAACCCGCATTTAGCTGGTTATTCCATTTTCTAACTGAGGGCCCCCTTTTACTGAGGTTTTGATTGACGTATGTATTTAGATACATGAAATCCGAAGATAAACGACGACTCTTGACATTTTATCAGCAGACTCTGTCGACAATACTAAAGTACGTTCTACACACACAGTATGTCATTGTCAAATTGTCAAGTTTAAAAATGGTGCGGACTCGAGTCTTTGCACTTGCACACTCACTATTTATGAAAAGCTCGTAAGATAACAAAGTTAAAAGCAAAGAGAAAAGAAATCGTTTCAACTTTTTAACGAACGTCCATTCCAGAGTCCTGACACACTTCCCAATCCTTCGTTTATTTAAAGCTGAGTCGATAATTGCCGCTCCTCGACCTACTTGGACATTCGTTAGTCGGAAAGCGTTGAACATACCACGTTTCTATTTCACTTCCAATTTTTAACCCCTGTCAGAAAAGAGGGATGTTATAAGTTTGGCGCTAGTGTCTGTCTATCGTCAGTTTAAAAGTAATTGGGGGTTAGCGCTTGAAAGTCGGAGTTTTTTAATTTACCTGGCAAATAATTTGATGGCGCTTTTAACATCGGTTGTAATATGTAGTTCCGCTACTCTTCACTAGATGGTGTCGGGGGTATTTTGCCTGGCAAATTAACTTGTGTATGACTTACTTACTTCTTGGTTTATTTGTTTCTCTCTCATTTTAGTGCGTTCCTGGTACGCGGAGCTGTTTCATGGCCGTTAATTCCGCGTCCGCTAATAAGAATACAAAGATAAATAAGGTATCTTGGATCCGTTCACCCATTTCATGGAGTTTTGTTGAGCTGAAATGCGAAGTCGTGAAAATTTCATGACTATACATCGACATCGACTATATATCGAATTAAGCAACTTTTCTGTTTTTCGTAAAGTTGAATGTTAGAGAAGTGTACTATTGTGTTCAGTAAGTAAATGACGACATCAAACTACTGGTCTGATGATTGAAGAAAAAAGATGATTTTCAGTAATGAAAATCCACAAAAAAATTAGAGTAAGGTTCAGTTTAATTTTTTTTGTACTTAATACATAAAAGGGCTCGTTCGTTCGTGAAAGGGCTATGTTAATATGGGTAGTGGTAGTTTTGGTGTTGTCACACATTATCACGTTATTTATGGCTGGCCCCTGGGAGTTCGGTCGCCGCGATTTGTGCGCGGCACGTGACACCGGCCAACAATGGACGGGATTATGTGCATCTTATAAAAGGATAGGCTTTAAATTATCATCATGATCTAAAGGTTAAAGTTTGTGTACGCGTGTGTGTGCATGTTTGTTTCTTCTTCACGCGCAAACGGCTGGACCAATTTCGATAAAATTTGGTATGCAGGAAGCTGATACCTCTGATTAACTCATAGGGTACTTTATGCGCGGGAAAAACTGCGGGTGCAGCTAGAGTTAATTATAAAAATTAACTTTAGTTGTATTTTTTAAACGGACTCCCGTAATTGCATACTAAACGTGAATGCACGATTAGCAATGAAAAATCTTCAATGCTGGCCTGGGAAAAAACTCAAGCAAACGCCGAGATGCTGAAGAAGGTTGCTTGGCTGCTGATGATGGAGAAGGTTGCTTCCAATCACGTCGGGGGTCACCACTGTAGCGGGAGCGAGGTGATATGCTCGACCGCCACAAAGGGAAGATCTTCCCGCCAGGCATGTTGTTGCGCCTGGGGAACCGCGGTTCCGGCGGTGTATCGTCGGAAGTTGTATATATGCAGCGAATCGGGCGAACTCTGAGATCGAGATGTAGGATACTATGCTGGCGCCATCTCATATGCTACTTGTGAACTATATTGTCGGTTGTCTCTTGTTTGGTTGTTGTTGTAGTTCCTCGTAGTGGCCGTAGAGGTCGCCACAGTCCTTAACGCTCTCTGCCTCTTTAGGAATAGAGACGAGGTAGAGTATTTGTAAATTACAAAGAAACTCGACTACAGCTTACTTGGACTGTTACAATACTTACAACTACTAAACAAAATAAAATAGAGTAAACGTAGTTTTCGTTAAAACTACGAGTAGGCGTTTATAAATTGCTAGTTTGACATCTTCAAGTAATGATCTCACAACCAAAGTAGCGAAAGAACGTACGAAGATGGGGAAAAAGAATATATAATTAATAACCAGCCACGCGCTGTGTAGGGTTCCGTAGTTGATAATGCCGACTTTGAGTTCTAAAACACTAATTTTCTATTGAATTTGTATGAATTTTTACCTATCCGAGTACATTTTATAAGTTTGTCACCTATAACTCTTTAATTTGTAAACCATACTTAGCTATAATTTAGATATGATAGTTTCGCTTTTAAGCTTAGTTATATATACTACTGCTGTGAATGTTTTCACGTGTCCATATAAAACCGTTTAATAGATAGAGGAGGGGGTACACACACACACTTGACTCTAATAAAAATTTTCCCTATAAAACCAAACATTTTAGAAACGGATCCCTAAATCTAAAACTGATGCTCACTTTATTTTTAAAAGACCTGTTCAATGACACTCCAATGATGAGTCGAAAAAAAAAATTACCACTTTACATGTATGGGAGCCGCCACAAAAAAAACTTGATTTTAATTTACCACGTTGTTGACATAATCAGATTAGATAATATAATTATATACCTATTTCAAAAAACAGCTTTCTTTTACTCATAGTCTCTGAGTGGAACCGCGGATGGACAGACAGACCAACAGACCCAAAGCTAGACAAAACTATAAGGGTTCCTTGTTTACTACTTCTCGGAAGAACGATCAGTAAAACGTCTGTTCTGATGACGGTAGACTCCCAGTAGACGTAACGACCTTTTAAGTCTTCAAAGTTATTTTTATTTCTTACCCCAGAAGATATCAAAGTTTGGTTATTTACAGGTGGATCGACTTGTGTTCTGCTAAGCAGTGAGTTGAACTTTCGTGTTTAGCCAATAACTATATAGCTCTATAACGACACCGATAGTATATTAGTTATTGTGTTGCCAAAAATCATTGTTTTACAATCAATAGTTGCAATCAAAATATGCCAACTATTGATAGCTGTTTTAGGGCAATACTATTTATTGATAACCAATTAAGACGAAGTGGTAGCTAAAGTGGCGCCCTCATTTGAAATAAATTGTTTAAAACTAAATATGGTGATAATTAGAAATTTGATTTGTATAAATGACTAGAAAGACCTTCAAACTATTTTATGAATAACCTTTGAAATTATTACTAATAGTCCGTCTAGTTTTAAAACTGTTTTTCGCCAAAAGTGGCCACTTTTGGCGAAAAACAGTTTACCAGTACGGACGATTTTTTTCGATTTAAGTACGACGGACTATTAGTAATAATTTCAAAGGTTATTCATAAAATAGTTTAAAGGTCTTTCTAGACAGTGATACAAATCAAATTTTTTATTATCACCATATTTAGTTTTAAACAATTTATTTCAAATGAGGGCGCCACTTTAGCTACCACTTCGTCTTAACCAACAATACTATCGAGCGATGACGACGAACAAACTATAGATAGTATATACTATCGATAGTTCATAACCTATCGATACTGTCGATAGTGTCGACAGCTGTTTTAGAGCAATAATATCAATACTATGGATCTATCGTTAGTATGTATTTGATTTGTGTGGCCTCCGTGGCGTAATGGTCACCATGCTACTCTGCCAGCCAGAGGTCCCGGGTTCGATCCTAGGTCAGGGCAAGTTGGAATTTGGCCTTTTTCATATTATCCTCGGTCTTGGATGTTTATCTATATATGAATTGGCTATAAAATATAGTATCGTTGAGTTAGTATCCCATAACAGAAGTCTCGAACTTACTCTGAGGTTAGCTCTATCAGTGTCATTTGTCAATATGTATGAATTTATTATTTAAAATACCGATAGTCTATCGATACGCTACCGATAGTGGACTATCGAGTGGCAACACTAATAAGTTCATGGAGCGTGTCATTGAGCAGACCTTTGTGTATAATTAGCGCAGGATAAGGGGCGCTATTTGAGCGTGGGATTGCCCAACATTGCGAAATGGCGGGGTAATTGATGGTCAACTGACCTGCTTCATAATACCTAAACTATACATAGGTACAAACCGTATTATTTTCGGCCTAAAATACGTATGGACCACATATGCGTGAAATTGGTTTGATAGCAGTTATATTTTGGGTTTCTTTACAATTGAATATTAAGTGTTCCGTGCCCAAGGAGTAAAAACCCTGTTACTAAGACTTCACTGTCTATCTTTCCGTCTGTCTGTCTGTCTGTCCCCAGGCTGTATTTCATGCACCGTGACTTTCTGCCGCCATAACAATAAATACAAATCCTTTATTGTTATAACAATAAATATTAAAAACAGAATAAAATAAATATTTGAGTGAGGCCCACATACAAAAAACGTGATTTTTTTTATAGATAATGGTACGGAATCCTTCGAGCGCGAGTCCAACTCGCTCTTGGCCGTTTATTCATCATTTACGTACTTTGTCCGAAGAAAAAGTAAGTAGCGCGTATGGAGTAGGTAATATTCCTATAATTTCTTTCATAAGCCGTAGAAGTACCTCTCATCTCCTAATTATTATCGCTTTATTTATGCGCACTTGGTAGAACTTCGTATTTTCCACTAAACGCTCGAAGGTCCCGCATTTACATGTGATTGGCTGCTAATGGAACGGCGTTGATCTCGCGTCTGTTTGCGCTCCTTTGCTCCCCGAAACAACCGTTTAATGAGTTTTCCTTTTACCTGAAGACGACTCACATGACTGTCTATAAGTACTTTTAGGCTGGAGTTCACCGACTTTGTCTAAAGAGCCGATTTCGTAAACGGGCATCAAATTGTAACGCCTGTTTAAACGGCCGTTAAGAAAACGAGTGTTTACCACGCAAAATGAATCATTGATTAACAAATTGAACGTTATTGAATGAAAAGATTGAACAATATACGACTGTCACATTGTGAAGACAAGCAAACGCTTACATATAACAGTGGCCGGAGAAACTACACAATATGGTCGGGTAGTGTTGGGCTACCTGGCCTGGGATAGTACAATGATACAAAATAAAAAATCTTTCAATGGTACCAAACTCAATGTCTTGTATTGCATTATCTATTTAGCATCATTATTGGTTTCAGCTTTTGGGAGTTGAGAATCCTAGTATGGTGATTTTGTTACTTGTTTTGTTTGATCTCGAAAGATAGAGCGCAAATGGTGTTT
This sequence comes from Acrobasis suavella, assembly GCA_943193695.1. Taxonomy (NCBI): domain Eukaryota; kingdom Metazoa; phylum Arthropoda; class Insecta; order Lepidoptera; family Pyralidae; genus Acrobasis; species Acrobasis suavella. The sequence continues at coordinate 207,859 of OW971935.1, forward strand.
CTAAAATGTTATTTATTTTTTATTTTATTTTAATAGGAAGACCAACAGCACATTCATTGAATAAGGTAACAACTTAGATATTAAGAAGCCAATTACAGGTCCTCGCATATAGATACTGTATAAGTTAACAATAAAATTGAACAAAGGATGGACACACACTTTAACCAATAAATGATGAAACTAGCCTATTTCGGAGCCTTATAAAATTATAAAAATAAATAAACAAATATACTTAATACATAAAATTAGCATTACGCTACTGAAGCAAATGTTCATATAGTAACCGCTTAGCTGTCGCTATGCTTGTAGTAAATTAGTCTATGTCAACTGTTCGAGATATATTATTAAAGCTTATGCCCACGCGTAAGGCAAACGAGTTTTTTCGATAGTTAGTACAAACTACTGGAACAAATATAAGGGGATTGAATCTTAGTGGTCTGGATGGGCAATTTAACTGCAATTTTGCCAAAAGTTCAGGGGAGTCAACTATACCAGAAGCTATCTTAAGTAAGTAGACTAAATCCGCGACATCTCGACGAATCTTCAATGGGACCAGGTGATGCCTTTTACATAGGTCTAAATAGTTTGCGGAACTATAATCAAGTTTTAGACGAAAGCAAAGGTATTTGACAAACTTCCTTTGAATGTTTTCGATGCGATCTATGTAATCCTTGTACATGGGATTCCAAGCTTGAGAGGCATACTCAAGGTGAGTACGTACATAAGTACAATATAATATTTTTATTGTCTTAGAACAAAACCTAGTGCTTTGTTGGCTTTCGAGACTATTTTGTCAACATGTGTATCAAATATTAATTTAGTGTCGTGATATATTCCTAAATCACGCACTGTTGTAGAACGCTGAAGCGGTTGTTGCTTGAGCATGTAACTTGTGGGTATAATGTTCAGTTTTCTTGTGTAGGTAACTACACAACATTTCAATGGATTGAGATCAAGACCACTGAAAGAACAATACTGCTCAAGCCGAGAAATATCAGCCTGAAGTGCAGATGCATCAGTTTGAGATGATATAGCAGAGAATATCTTCATATCATCCGCAAAGCAAAGCAGCTGAGATGAATGGAGACAATTTTGAATATCATTAACCATGATGTTGAAGAGAAGGGGTCCGAGCAGCGAACCTTGGGGGACACCACTAGGGATATCAACCCAACTAGAAATATAATTTTTGACTACTACTGCTTGGGACCTATGGTCTATATAGGAAGAAAACCACCTAAGGAGGTCTCCAGTGACTCCCATGGATGCCAGCCTCTTTAAAAGTATATTATGATCTATACGATCGAAACATTTGGAGTAGTCGGTGTATATAACATCGACTTGCTTGCCAGCCTCCATAGCTTGTGAGAGATGGTCGTTAAAGAGTACCAAATTAGAGACGGTAGACCTTCCACTAAGAAAGCCATGTTGGAAGGAACCAAAGGAATTTTTCAAAGCTGGGTACAGTTGATTATATATAATACGTTCAAAAACCTTAGCTATTATACACAGCTTTGAAATGGGTCTATAATTCGTAACATCAGTTTTTGGTCCCTTTTTATGTACCGGGGTTATAAACGCCGACTTCCATATATCTGGGACAACTCCAACCTTCAACGACTTTCTAAATAATAAGGTGATGGGGATCGAATCGATGCAGCAGTGGCAATAAGAAAGTGGGCTGGCACGTTGTCAGGTCCGGCTGATTTAGACGTGTCAAGCTCTAATAGAAGCTTCTTGACCTCATCAAATTGGACATCAATGCTAGAAATATGTGACACCGGGATATCAGTCCGCGAACTAGGACTTGTATTGCCAGGTTGACAAGTCGGAGTAGCCTGAGTAAAGTTGGAGAAAAAATAAGATGAAAAGGTGTTGCATATTTCACTACCTGTATTAGCTTGGATATTATTATACCTGAGGCTGCTGGGAATTGTACTTGATTTAGAATTACTTCTTGATTTTATGTAAGTCCAAAAATATTTAGGATTTTTAATGATTGATTTTTCGACGTTGTCTAGGTATGTTTGATAGCATTCTCTTTCCAGGTGCCTCGCCCTGTCACGAAGAAGTTTAAATGACTCGAGATCGGCGCGATTACCGTAAATGTTATATTTACGTAAAAATTTATTTTTTTCTCTTATTACTTTAATCAATGCTTTAGAGTACCAGTTAGGATATGATTTATTGGTTGACTGTACAGAAGGGATGTACTTGTGGATAAGATGGTTTATAGAATCATAAAAATATTGTACAGAACCTTCCATGGTTCTATTAGAGAATTCATTATTCCAGTCAACCTTCGATATTTCTGAATTAATTGCAGTATAGTCACCTTTGTAAAATAGACGTTTCGTGGTAGGAGCCGGCTTTAAACAATCCACCGACATAAAATCAACAATCATTGACAAAGCACTATGAAGAGGGTCGATCGGCACCAAGGGGTCAATACATTCCGCCACTTTGACTATGTCATTTGAGATAACTAAGTCCAATATTCTGCCCTGGCAGTTCAAAACACCATTATATTGGGCAAAACCGTGCATGTTTAATTCATCAATTAATAAACATTCATCAAGAGACTGGTAGTCCGATGGACTATAGCTTAATTCGTTATTTAAGTGCCAATTTATTTTACTCATATTGAAGTCACCGACTATTAAGTATTTATCATGAGGATTTTGCAAAACTATATCATTAAGCTTATTAAAATTATTATTTAATTGTTGCGAGAATGAATTACCTAATTTTTGCGTGCACAAGTACAAAACACATAAGTGTAGTTTACTACTTGACTGCTTCCCTGAGTTAAATGTTAATGTTAACCACAGATCTTCGGCAGACGAGTGGAAGGTAGGTTGCGACTCGACTCGCAAATCTTTACGAGTTGCTATAAGTACACCGCCACCCTTTTTCTGCTTTGTGAAGGAATAGTCGCGATCGCGGCGCCAAACAACGTAGCGGTCGTCAAAGATCTCGCTGTCAGCGATCCCGTCTAACAACCAGGACTCCGTCAAAAACACAACATCGTAATTAGTCATCAAAATATTTCGTTTAAGTAAATCTACTTTGGTTCGCAATCCCCTTACATTTTGGTAATAAACACTTAATGGTGAACTATTATCCATAAATAAAAACAACATAAATATTAGCTACAGAATGGTAACAAATTACTTTAAGTGTACGGTAACAATATAATAAATACGAGTTAGCATAACTAGCGATTAAAACTCACTCGCAAATAGTGCAAGCAGTTGGATACGCACGGTAATAAAAACGCACGCGTGGAAGCGAGATAGATATATTACATAGGGCGCACTATAAGTTTCCGGAACTGGCCACTTACATAAACAATATTTAAAAATTTATTGCAACATTTGAAAATAGAACTCTTTGGCTGTAGAATGCAGTTTGTTTCATCTGACTGTCTTTTGTTTTTACCTTGTGGCGCCATTTAAAAAATTGTGTGTCTGCATCAACATGGATTTAACTCGGGAAAATTTTCGTAGTATGATTTTCTACGATTTTAAGTGTAATTTGACAGCTCAACAGAGCATCGCTCGGCTTGAAACAGCTTTTGGCAATGAAGCACCATGCAAGACAACTGTTTATAGCTGGTTTGCAGAATTCAAGCGTGGTCGTATCAATCTCAGTGACGAATCTTGCGATGGTCGGCCGTCCACCGCTGTGACCAACAAAAACATCGATGCTGTGCGCCGTATGATTGAAACAGACAGGCATGTGACCTACCATGAAATTCGCGCATCCTTAGAAATAGGCATGAGTCAAATACAATTAATCCTACACAAACATTTGGGTGTGAGAAAGCTGTGCTCGCGGTGGATCCCACACAACTTGACCGAGGCTCAAAAAACGGACCGCGTCACTTGGTGCAGTGCCATGCTTACCAGATTCAACGAAGGTGCGTCAAATTTGGTGTGGGACATAGTAACAGGTGACGAAACATGGATTTATTGCTACGATCCCAAAACAAAGCAGCAATCGAGCGTATGGGTCTTTCAAGATGAGCCGAAACCAACCAAAGTGGCGCGCGTGAAAAGTGCATCTAAGCGGATGATTGCTTCTTTTTTTAATAAAACTGGACACGTGGCTACTGTTGCTTTAGAGAATCGTCATACAGTGAATAGTGACTGGTACACGACCATTTGTTTGCCGGAAGTTATTGACGAACTCCGTAAAAATAACCGTAAACGCCGTATCATCCTGCACCACGACAATGCTAGTTCTCACACGGCCAGACAGACAAACGACTTTTTGAAGGCGAAAAATGTAGAACTCATGAGTCATCCTGCATACAGTCCCGACCTGGCTCCTTATGACTTTTTTCTGTTCCCAAAAATTAAGAACCAATTACGCGGTCAACGATTTTCATCACCAGAAGAGGCTGTCGAGGAGTATGAAAAACACGTTTCAGAGGTCACCACAGAGGAGTGGCACAAAAGTTTTCAAAACTGGTTTCATCGAATGAAAAAGTGCATAGACGCCAAGGGAGATTATTTTGAAAAACAATAAATTAATTTTGTACCTTTAATAGTATTTTTTCATATTCATTCCGGAAACTTATAGTGCGCCCCACGTATTAGCCGCATTCACTATAAGCACAACAGTGCGATAAGCCACACAAAAGACGCTTGAGCGCGGACAAAAGAAGTACAAAGTTATGGAATGCATGTCAGCGGTGGTAAACATTTGCGATTGGAAAGTATTAGAATTTAAATAAGTTTTAGGAATATAAGATAAGTACGGTTTATAGTAGCTGAAATATTGTTCCAGTAACACAAAAACTAGTTTAATGTAATTAATTGAAAATTTAAAAACGTAACATGTTAGGAAACAATCTAAGACAATCTTTTTAAATCGTTTTCGGAATTAACTATATGTATCTTGGAAGTGTCATTTTGTCTAACATGTATTTTACCGAACTTCACCCACACATAGCGGTATCCTAGCTTATCTTTGAGAGTGGACTTCGTCTTCGTCAGCAAGTTTTTCATCTCCGCCGTGAGATGATCGTTCACGTAGATACGTTGTGTACTATCCCGAAACCCGATATCGCTGGCCGCTAGATGTTTAGTTGACCGCGCAGCAGCAACAAAATCTTCCTTCATATATCTATTAGTGAAGTTAACCACAATGGATTTCTCTTTGCTATTATGCAGCGGTACTCTAGCAACATAATTAATGGATGTCTTTGAAATTGGACATTTAATGTGTTTTCCAACTGAGTCTACGATTTCGAACAGATTTTCTTCCTTTTTGCTGGGCACTCCCTTGATCTCCGCGTTATTGAGTCGTGACCACTGCTCCTTAGCAGCGAGAGATTGCTTGCATTTAGCGAGATCCTCTTGTGTAGATTTAAGTTCTTCCCTAAGGAGGTCTACTTCTGACAACTTAGCCTCAACAGCTTCGATTCTGCAGTTGCATTCATTTAATTTGTCGCTGTTGAATTCGCACGAGGTTTGAAGATCTTGGAGTTCACTCTTTATTGTTTTCACATCTTCCACCAGTGTGGGCAGACTTGAGAGTTGTTTCTTCATGTCAAGGATCTCATTGAAAATTTTGTCAAGAGATACCGCATCTTCACATCCGCCGCTGCCAATAACCGCACTCCTGCAACTTGTGCATTTCCAAGCGGCTCTTCTGTCCGCACCCAGTTTCCTGTAGCCTGACTCGCTGATTCCGGCACAACCGAAGTCATAGGTGTTTTTACAGGAAGAACATTGTACACCATCGTTGAACGATGCCTTACATCTACTGCATGTATTCATGGCTCTAATGGGCTTATACACCGAATAAATTTGTGATTTAGAAAAATTTGTTTTAGACCGAAAATGTTGACGACTACTGATTTCGTATAACTCGAATAGCGTGTGCTTATTACCGACGTTCAACCGAGACTGAAATGAGTTATTTGTAAATGTCTAGGGTAAATGTGGTGAAATCTATAAGGTGTACCTATCTATTGACAATTATCAAGTGATACAAATAAGAAGTGGAAACAGTTGACATACAGAGCCGACCCCAAATAGGGAAGTGGCGAGGAAAATGAATGATGATTACAAATATCCAAAGATAAATAAATAATTTTTGACTTTTGGACTATTGTGTTGTGTGAACTTGTGTGTGTCAAACTAGATAATTAATAAACATCTCTAAAACACTCTCATACCCAATAAAATAATCAATTATGTATGCCTTTCATTGCCAAAGTAGACAATGAAAGGCCGCTAATATTAATTACACCAGACTAGAAACGCATCGCGTCTGGTAAGGTCTTGAAATTGTTTTGAAGTAAAAATGAGTGATGTTTTTGAAGAGTGTGATGGTGACTGAAGAGTGATGAAATAAGAATGCATGGAATCACATTATTCACAAAATTAAATTATTTGTAATATTTTCGTCCAACCCCTTGCGCAACCAAATTTTCGATTTCAAATGATTTTGTCATAAAATAAAATACATGTTTAATTTTCAAGGTATTCAGAAAAATGTTGGTAGGTAGTATGTACTAATAAGTACGAGTAAGTATATATTTTTGCATGCAAAATCCTAATAAACATATCATCATCATCATATCAGCCATAGGAAGTCCACTGCTGGACATAGGTCTCCTCAAAGGATTTATAGTAGTTTGTATTAAATAACTATAAAACTATCAAATGCAAAGAATACAATCAATACTTGTCAAATCTTTCGTAAATTGGGCGTAATCAAGAGATAATCGACGAAGGGAAGCTCCGTTAACTTAACGGCTGATTAACCGAACGTTATCGCCGTTTAGGTGCTGGTGAACACTATATAAACTATAACGGGCTGTTAAATCACTTTAACGGCTTGTTAACAGTTAAAAACATGTTGGTGAACTCCAGCCTAAGTATTCCTTCTTATTATCAAGTTTAAAAAAAATTAAGCGCACGGTAGTGAGCAGGCCAAGTTCCAGCAACAGGCCGCGCGCATGCCGTGCACTATTTACACAAACCGTTTCGACCCCCCTGTAGCTCAGTGCCTATTGTAAGTACAGAAATAAAATTGTACTTACGTAATTATATATTAGTACTAACGCAGTATGCCAAATTTCATAGATATAGCTTCAGTAGATCCTGAAATATGACCCTGTGAAAATAACTAATTTTGGCACTGACTGACTCACTGACCGGTAATCAAAACCTCTAGGCCACTTTCAATTGTCCTAGCGTTATGAGATTTGGTACGCAGGTCGTGTTTTACATGTAGATTAACAAAAAATTAAGAAATCGGTCAAGCGTAAGTTGGCAGATGGCAGATTTTTGTGCTGTATGTAACACTTGATTAATTGTATATTAAATTTATTATTTATATAATTAAAATAACCTATTTATATGATTAAATTAATCTGCAAAGTTAAAATTTAGAAGTTTTATAATTTTAGATATTTTTAACCAAGTACTTACGTATTTTCATAACTAGGTATACCATATTTTAAGTTGGGTGTATGTAAAGTGAATTTTGGCCAGACGGACTATTGACGCGAATGAGGTGGCGGGTAGTGGCTGGATGCGGAAGGCGGAGGACTGGGTGTGGTGGCGAGTCTTGGGAATGGCAAATGTTTACCAGTGGATCAGGCTATTGATGAAGATGATTATGATCGATTTAAGAGCATCTAAACTCGACATTGGATTGGATTTCAACGCTTTTATAGGCGAACAATTAGCCGATAGGAACTTGGCCCCCTTTTTAACAGGTATGTTTTTGGTGGGAAAACCATTTAAACTAAAAGAAATTGTAAACGTATTGAATTTGTGAGACACAGAAAAAAAAACTTCGTCTCCGTAACTGTTGAACATCTTAAGGTGTTGTGAGACTCATAGATTAAACAAAATATTGGAGAGAGAACTCATGAAATACATCACTACTTAGTTATACTATTAATTAACAAAACAGACATTAATTTGAAGCTACTAAATAAACACACGACCAACTAAATAGGTACCGCAATAAACATACAAAACGAATGAACAAAGTTGGTCGCCGACAGTTTGTACCGAGCTCATAAACCGAGGAAACAAGCCGCCAATAAGATAACATAACACCATTGCTAAATATTTCTTATAATATTGAAATGAAGGTGATAAAAGATGACCCATGAAATACAAGGCAAGCTGACAGACATTAACTTAAAATTATTATAATTTTTCAAAACTTATAGCCGACTCCCCCCCTAAACTTTTTAGATTAAGTTTCTATGGGACCACTTGATGACAAGTACACCTTTTCAAACTAATAAAAAATATTTTTATATCGGTCCAGACGTTTCCGAATAATCGGTGAACATACAAAAAAATTTGCCAATTGCATGCCGAGCCACGAGCAGTGTAGGGTTCCGTAGTTACGAATGCCCACTTTGAGTTCATGCCACTAAAAATGTCTAAAAACCAATTTCCTATTGAATTTGTGTGAAATTTTCATTTTGCGAGTATATTTTATAAGTTGATCGCTTATAACTTTTTAATTTGTAAATCCTTCTAAGCTCTGATTGATAGTTTTCCTTTAAATTACGTTATATAGAGGTATACTATAGCTGTGAATTTTTTCACGTGTTTATATGTAAACGTTTGGCAGATAGAGAGGGGGACACTTGACTCAAACAAAAATTTTCACTTATAAACCAAATATTTTAGAAACGAATCCCTAAATCGAAAAACGGTGTTTGCAAACTCATAATATTTTTAAAAGACCTATTTAACAATATCCAACATGACTGTATAGTCGAGAAAAAAAACTTGTATCGGGGTTACCCTAAAAAAATTTATTTTCAATATTTTACCACTTTTTGCCTAGTTATTATAGATATCCATGCCAAATCATAGCTTTCTATCACTTACAGTGGCTGAGTAAAACCGCGGACGGACAGACAGACAGACATGGCGAAACTATAAGGGTTCGTTGTTACGACGGAACCTTAAAAATATCGCGGTACAGTGATAACCTCCTCTTGTTTGGAAGTCGCATAAAAATAAACGTACAAGCAATAAACACACGCAATAACCCGTCGCTGCAGCTACAAAACAAATGAACAAAGTTGGTCGCCGGTCGTTTGTACCGAGCTCATAAGCCGAGGAAACAGGCCGCCAATAAGATGACACCATTTCTAATTATTTTTTATTATACAAATACAAATGCGTTAGATAGATAGTTTAAATGACGGTGACCAAGAAGATATGATTCATAAAATACAACGCAAGTTATAGTAATAATTTACAAAACAGACATTAACTTAAAGTTACTACAATAAACATACAAGCAACAAACACCCGCAATAACCCGTCGCTGCAACACAAATGAATGAACAAAGTTAGTCGCCGGTCGTTTGTACCGATCTCATAAGCTGAGGAAACAGGCCGCCAATAAGATAATTTAAATGACGGTGACCAAGAAGATATGACTCATAAAATACAACGCAAGTTGTAGAAATAATTTACAAAACATACATTAACTTGAAGCTACTACAATAAATTTACAAACACCCGCAATAACCCGTCGCTGCAGCTACAAAACAAATGAACAAAGTTGGTCGCCGGTCGTTTGTACCGAGCTCATCATGCGAGAAACTGGGCCGCAACTACCGTGAGGCAGATCGAGATTATTTCAAAATTTCACTTTATGCGGCCCGACGACTGACGCGACGTAAGTGGAACCCTGCAGATACGGAAAGTAGGAGATATATAGATATAATTAGTTCGGTTATCAGTTCTTCCTTGTTGTTCTGGGAGAAAATAAAAACCTAAGAATAATAAATAATAATAAATAAATAGGGACAAATCACACTGATTGAGCTAGCCCTAAAGTAAGTTCGTGACTTGTGTTATGGGATACTAACTCAACGATACTATATTTTATAACAAATACATATATAGATAAACATCCAAGACCCAGGACAATTTGAAAAAGGCTATTTTCCAACTTGACCTGACCGGGGATCGAACCCGGGACCTCTGGGTGGTGGACTAGCATGGTGACCATTACGCCACGGAGGTCGTCAATGACCTGCATTCCTTTCCGCACAGAGCATAAAAGCCGATTGAGAGAATGTAATTATGGTGATGTGTCTAACATCCCATAATTATTGATTCCCTTTTCAACTTCTCGCCCACCATCACGCTTAAAGTGGCCTTTGGTTTTGCGGCCTGGGTTCTGTTTACGCCGTGACTGTCTGTCCCGTCTAAGACATGAGAAGAGTGTATGGTTTTAGTTTCAGTCATGTATCTCTCACGAATTTACGTTTTGGTAAGCAATTGACTTTGAAGATAAACTGGACTATATTGTCAAAAGGCAATGCTGCTAGCGACTACTATTTTCTTTTCTACTTTTAAGTCCATTAATAATAAATATATATACATAGACAAATCACACAGATTGAGCTAGCCCTTAAAATAAGTTCTAAACTTGTGTTATTTGATACTAACTCAACAATACTATATTTAATAACAAATACATATATAGATAAACATCCAAGACCCAAATAAATCTGAAAAAGATCATTTTCCATCTTGACCTGACCGGGTATCAAACCCGGGACCTCCGATGTGACAGCGTGGCATGATGACTACTAGGCCACAGAGGTCGTCAAACACTGTATCACGCTAATCATGCCCTTAGGGTCTTACGGCTCAAGGCTCTTCGGAAGGGATACGTGAAAATATATCTGCTCGTATCCCTCACCAAGTCTCCAAACTTCTATGACCTCAGGACGGACCCTCGATCCTAGAATTCCATCCCCTCCCCGCGCGCCCCTCAGGTGACATCCCGGCCCGAAATGGAAAAGGTTACGTCGGGTACCATTTATCCCATTCGCATTTTAACGTGTCAGCTATTTTTCCGGAGCGTGCATTTTTTACACGCTATTTGGGTTTAAGTACTTTGACGGTTGACGTAAATAACTGTGCTAAGCTTTGTGGAATGATCCTGAATTCCTGACATTTTCTGAGAGAGTTTATATCTCATTGACATACATTTAATGGTAACACGTGTTTAATATAATTTGTAAGAGATAAACTGAAGTACCTACGAACTAACTTTGGAAAAGTTCGAGAATTGTAGGTTAAATAATAGACTAATTACATTTTAAGTAAGTAAAAAAAGTTTGGCCAATAGCTAGCTATATAGAAACTTGGCAAAACTTGAAAATAAGTGTACTAGCGACATCTAGCGTAAATTTGTTGAAAGTCAAAGAGAGTAGAGGGTTTTGCTGAAAACTCAGACAGTACCATTTTATGAACCCAACTCTTTTAAGTTCGCGCGCCACCCGACAGATGGCGTTTTATATAGGTTGATAGGTAGGTAGGCACCTACCAAACTCTCTAGTGTAGGGATAGATGGCTCTGTGCGCTGAACCTAAGCTTATCTTGCATTTTTTTTAAATATACCTACTTACTAGACATATTTTTTTTATTTATTCTTAACAGAATCAACAGCACTTTACATATATTATCATTTTATCTTATAAACTATTACTTACTGCCAATTACAGATTCAAATTTTGTAATTAAAATATTCAAAAACTATGTTTAGAGAAAACAGAATGGATATTATTATACTACAACATTTTTAAAAAAAGTAAAAAATTCACGGCCAGAAAGTTTTAAAAGGAAGCAATGTAGCAAAAATAACTTATTATGGATCTCTACACTTTACTGATAGAATAATAACAACATGTACAGAATTTTAAAAAGTTAAAACAAAATTACAGAATAATGTTAGCACGCATCAACGGTGTGTTTATAAGTGTGTGTGTGTGTGTGTGAGTATGTATGTATGTATGTATGAAAGTGTGAATATGTATGTATGTATATGTTTTTACTTCGATTGCATATAGGTTTAAAAGTTTAAATAAATAAGTGCATGTTGTAATCAAACGTTGCAGCGTGTTCACTTAATACGTATTCTTTTTCAAAAATCTTTTTTCATACATAGAAATAGATTTATTTAATCTAAAAACATATACATACAAAATAAGAACATAATACACAAAGAAGAAATAACAAACATAGTTTTTTTAAGTGTCTTTTAGCAGATCAAATGGGTAAATTAGAGTTTATTTCCTTAAAGTACCTAAGTTAGATAAGTATAGCCACAGTCATCACCATCATCAAAAGATCTCATCAGGTGCCCACTGCTGGGCATAACCCTTCTTTTGTCTGCTCCGTCCTGCTCTGTTGTTGGCCATCGCAATCTAGTTTTTCCCAGCAACTTGCCTGATGTCATCAACCCACTTAGCCGTAGGACGTCCCACAATACGTTTCCCATTTGTGGGATACTACTCGGTGACGGCCTTACTCCACCTACCATCGTGCCTTCGAGCCAGGCTCTGCCCAGTTCTACCTAAGAGTCGCAACCCTGGAGAGCACGTTATGAACCTTTGTTCAACATCGGATCTCGTTGCGAATTTGGTCTTGCAATTTTATTCGGATCATGTCATGATCCGCTACAGTACAGAACTCATCATCAGCAGGACCTTCTTTCGTGCCCATCGTGCCCGACCAGCTGTACAAAATACGATCTTCACTCCTCGTCGGAAAGAGGCATAAGAGAGGAAATTTACTGAAGGGGCAAAATATAGTGTACTTTGAGCCAATCGACCCGAAAAGAATAAGCACTCAAATTTCATAAGCACACCTATATTCCGGTATGTTTTGCGGTGTGTGCTAATCCTGGTCGCGACGCCTGCGGTCGCTTTCCTAGGCTTTCTCCGACCGCCAACGCGGGTCGAAATTTCATATGTTATGTTTTTTTTTTATTTAACTTTATTACATGAAATTTTAATTGACGAACTTAAGGCCGTAGGCTTTTTCTACCAGTCAACCTACATGTGATGCTGACATGCGTAAATTTCGAAAATATGGTGCAAAACCTCTAAAATTTAAACTTGAGAGAACTTATATTTTAACAAAATACTTACTAAGCTACGTGCATATCTACGTTACCACAGAATAATAAATAATATATGTAATACGTACCAATACAATGTAACTGAAAATAAAAATTAATAAATATAGATATATATAAATATAAAGTTACTACATTCTACATATCCTACATAAATACAAATACTAGATAGATAAATTACATGTTTATTTGTTGCTATAGTCACACTTACAGAAGACATATATCCAAAATTTCAAAATATGATAAAACATCGCACTAAAAACATATATCAATGTCATTGTATCTGTGTGCTACAGCAATTCAAAAAGGTCAAAAAGCTCAATGCTTTATAGTTTTACTGAATATACATTACTACATATATTATATCTAAATTATACAAATCTACATAAAAATATATTCTATCCGTCTGACAGTTTGTGCAGATAATGGTCAAGCACGGTTTTTTTGAACGCGAGGCGACTACAAGATTTGCGGATATCTACAGGGAGGGCATTCCAAAGCTGTAGCAGTGAAAGAATGTCGGAAAAACCCACTCCGATAATTTGGTACAGCCATGAAAAGATTATTAGACGAGCGAAGCTCTCTGTCATGGGTGTTACCCAGAAAAGTAAATCTTGATTTCAAATAGAACGGAGTTTTTGGGTCGAAGAGAATTGAGAAAAGGGTACACAGAATGTGTAGGTACATTTCGACGTTGTCGACTGGGTAGCCACTTAAATTGAGATCGGTAAGGCGATATGGTCATACTTATGAAGGCCAAAGATGAAGCGCAGACAGTTATTTTAAAGTCGGTCTAGTTTATTCAGGAAGTTGCAGTTTAAGTCCAGGTAACATACATTAGCATAATCTATTATGGGAAGAATTAGTGAGTTCACTAGCATAATCTTAATATTGACATGGAGAAAGTTTTTTAATTTATAAAGTGAACGAAGGGACCCTGTAAAATTTTTTAGCAACCTAGGATATTTGTGTGTTCCAGGCAAGATTTACATCCACATCCAATCCTAAATCCTTTATGCTAGTACTACAGGGAATTTTGATGTTTTCAAAGCATATAGGTGGTAAAGCGTCTTGATCTATGCGACCTAACAGTTGTGAGCTACCCACTAAGATCACCTGGCATTTAGTTGGGTTGACCGTAAGCCCAAACGGTCTCGACCAGTCACCTATTGCCCTCAAGTCAGTATTTGTTTTGTATTTTAATATCCAAAGCAGTATGCAAATTGTACCAGCTAATGTAACATTAGTTTTATTATTATTAATAATAATTACAAAGGGTAAAAACGGGGACACGATTAATCAACTAGGTTAGGGAGCGAACCCCGGGCTCTGAAACGCTACCGCTGAGGATGGAACCGGGAAATACACTCGGATAGTGACGATAGGCTACGATATTACTTATTATATAACTATTTATCATCAGTTTCTGTTTAAGCGGTTCCGTACCCAAAGGGTAAAAACGAAACCCTATTACTAAGACTCCGCTGTCCATCTTTCCGTCCATCTGTCTGTGTGTCACCAGGCTGTATCTCATAAACTGTGATAGCTAGACAGTTGAAATTTTCACAGATGATGTATTTCTGAGGCTGCTATAACAACAAATACTAAAAACAGAATAAAATAAATATTTAAGTGGGGCATAAAACATACGTGTTTTTTTTATAGATAATAAGTACGAAACACTTCTTGCGCGAGTTCGACTCGCACTTGGCCAGTTTTCACCTCTTTTAGTAATGGCTGGTCATTATCATCATCCTGACGTATTCCCGGTTGCATCCTCAGCAGTAACGCTTCAGAGCCCGGGGTCCGCTACTAACCAAGGAGATTTGACGAGGTTACTGGTTTTTACACAGAGCGACTGCCGTCTGACCTCCACAACCCAAAGGGCAAACTAGGAACCAATCCTTGGATAGTTTGATGATCAAACGCTAGGTGGCCTTCGGGACCTACAGTTTTACGTGCCTTCCGAAACACGGAATCATCTTTCTTTTCGGATAATCAGGTGATTCAAGCCTGCAATATTCTATCCAGGCTGGAAACAACTTTTCACAAATACATATAGTGTGCTTCCCAGTGGGAATCGAACCCATGACCTCCGGGTCACAAGGCGAACGCCTTGACCACTGGACCACGGAGGCAGTCCTTTAGTAAAGGCTGGTAAAATAAGTGAATTTTCTTTTGTCTAAAATCGGACAACCCGCAATAGCAACTCACTACTGGGAATAATCTATAACACCAATTTACACTGAATTTGCACTGTTAAACCATATAAACATTTATTTCTTACCGAAAAAGGCAGGGGCTCAGGATTTTGCGTTTCTGATGTTATATATGCATTTCGTAGAAATAAAGGTGAATATGGTTGACAGTGAATGTGCACCGCAAGCCGCGGAGTGCGAATAATATATTTAGCCCATCGGTAAGATTATAAAAAAAAAAACTGTACATGTATTTTTTCTTTTCTGCAGAAAAAAATTCAAATATACGGCGAATTGAAATTTCATATGACGTCACGGCTTGGTACAATTTTTACTCAGCGGTGACGTCGGAAACCCCCACTCCGGAACTTCGATGTTCCGTGTCTTTGTGAATTTTTACTCTTTTGGAAAACTGAAAATATGGGTTAAGTATTTTATAATCTAAAAGACAGACTAATAACAATCATACTTTTCTGACCCTGTCGTCACCCCTATTGCATACTTTAAGTTAAGGCTTCAGACGCTATTAATCTTATTACATAACGCGGAGTAACTTTAGTACCCGATTTAAACCATTAAACTATACTAACTATTCGTCTTGTTTATCTTCTGATAAAATATCCGTATGGTCCATTCCTGATAAAACAGACAGGTCGATGTCGACCCAGAAGAAATCATTCCTTGTCTTAGTCCCTTGGGAGCAGGAACCTCATTTCTGTTTTACGTATCTGCCGCCCCGGAGGATACTCCTTCATTTCCCCGGCGGCTGGCGACGTTTCAAGCCATTGTTACATGCAGCTTTAGGATGTTATTTATTTAAACCCATCAAAAGATGCTTCGCTCTCGCTCTTGTCACCGAAAATGCAAGGATAATATGTTTTGCTCCTTGACTATAAACACCTTGATAGGGACTTTTTTTAAATTAAGTCCTCGATGCAATTATTATATCATCTATCATTTTTAATATAGTTCTTCTATCTTCTAAATATATATAACTCAAAAGTGACGGACTGACTGACATAGTGATCTATCAACGCACAGCCCAAACCACTGGACGGATCGGGCTGAAATTTAGCATGCACGTAGATGTTATGACGTAGGCATCCACTAAGAAAGGATTTTGATCAATTCTACCCCCAAGGGGATAAGATAAGGGATGAAAGTTTGTATAAAACTTTGTCAATTTTAAACCGATCGGGCTGAGATTTTGCATGCATAAAGCTACTATGACGTAGGCATCCCCTAAGAAAGGATTTTGATAAATTACACCCCTACGCGAGCGAAGCCGCGGGCAAAAGCTAGTTTTTTATATGAAGTATGTAGGTACTCAGAAACTTTTTATATTATTTTGAAAATCAGGAGACTCAAATTTAATTGAATCAATTTTGTTTTAGAACACTCGAAATTATCGTCAGAAATTAACAGTAGAGTCTGCGATAGTCAGCAGCTTGTTTCACTTCAATAACAAAAAATAAATACAAATATGACTGTCGAACTAAAATAATCATTTAAAAGTTTTTGATGCATTTAATCCTTGTTATTTCGTACATTTAATGCCTCCGCTGCGTGCACGAGTATTTATGTTATATTTACGAGTGCACTAAGTACTAACTCCACTCAGCTAATTAGCGCTAATTGCTGTTAGACGTCATGACCCGCGAACTTTGCACGTTGACCTCCGACGTACTCCCCCAAGGGCGATCAGTTCATGAAAACTTGACTCATTCTTCTGAAGGTAAATAGACTCATCTTCACTGAAACAAATAAAACAGTTTTTTTTACTTTTGCTATTCTATTGTTAGACAGATTTAGTATCAAATGGTCTTAACGAAAAGAGTCTATGTAAAAACTCGTTTGAAATGCTGGTTGTCTAAATATTTTATCTGTAGATTAGTCAACATCGGTGAAGCTTGTAATCTGTAATAGCATTTTCATAAAGAACTTAAAACAAATGTAACATAGATTACATAAATAACAAAAGGCTCAAAACCGTGGTACCTCACCTATACTACACACAAAGACAAAGTGATGACGTTTAATGTTTATACCTACTTTAGGGATCCCTTTTTTCGCATAATTTGTTTTGTCCTAATGTTCTATGGCATACTAACGTCCTACTTTGCTGTGAATACTATCGTTATTAATAAACCTTTAAAAAATGTAGGGGTCTTTAAAGACCTCTGTTTGATTTCAGGATTCGTTTGCAAAGTTTTGCGTCATCATCATCATTTCAGCCACATGACGTCCACTGCAGGACATAGGCCTCTCCCAAGGTTGACCGATCTAGAGCTGCCTGCATCCAGCGCTTTCCAGTGACCTTAGTCAGGTGGTCAGACCACCTTGCGGGTGGGTGTTCTACGCTTCGCTTGCCTGTACGTGGTCGCCATTCGAGAACATTTTTGCCCCATCGGCCATCGGTTCTTCGCGCTATGTGTCCTGCCTACTGCCACTTCAACGAATTAATCCACTGGCTATATCAGTGGCTTTTGTTCTCCTACGAATTTCCTCATTTCTGATTCGATCACGTAGGGAAACACCGAGCATAGCCCTCTCCATAGCGCGTTGAGTGACCTTGAGCCTTCTTATGAGACCCATAGTAAGTTTTGAGTATTGACAAGTAATAAAATAAAATAATAAGTCGGTTTTGTTGTTTCAGTACTTGGGCTCGTTCGCGGTGGACGACGACGAGGCGGCGGCGCGCGCGGACGCAGTCTCCGAGCGGATGCAGCTTATGAAGGTAGGGTTTTTACGCACACAAATACAACAATATATAATAAAAAATACAAAAAAGAAAACAAAAGATCTTGACGTGTATATAGGAAGAGAAGAAGACTTTAAAAGTGACGGCAGGGATTGAAAGAAAAAGACCAAGGAATTATGGAAGGAAGGAGGGTTTTTTCCCAACCTGAGAGACACAAATAGTTAATTTGAAAATAATCAATTTAATACACGATCACGTCTTTAATAGAGAAGACAGAGAAATTTGGGTCTTGCGGCTCTAAGCAGACAGACCCTGTACCGCAAAACACAAAGGACACTTTAAGCAATTGGTGCGTGAGAAGGTGGAAAAGTAATCAAAATTGTAATAGGGTGCAATCAATATTGCCCACAATAAAACATTTAGATTATTACACAACAACAATATATCAAGTGTTTTTTATGTCTAATGTGCAGATTTCGGAATTAGGTAGAGTTATTTATGTACTTACACTGATTTCATGCAGCGAAAGAATAAAGTAGATATGCCTCAAATCCCGGGATTAATTTTAAAGAGCAAAAAAATCCCTTGATTGTTATATCCCTGTTAAAGTTATTAACTTCTACACAATTTAAACCACTGCACGCGCGACGTTGCCTATATGTAAAAATGAATAAAAATACTAACGTAAATACTAATAAAAATTGTATGTTTATTATTTTTCTTTTCTATCCCTGAGGTTTTTATTATTATTCATTTGTAATATTGTTGGAAACACGGGATTGTCCATTAGAAATCCCGGTAAGATCCATATTAATATCAACATTTTAATGCAAGTACATAAATAACCCTACGCGGCCAGCGTTCTTGGCACTATGCCGCATGGGCACGATTTTTTAGATTAAATTTATAGTAGCTATTTCACTTTTTCTTTTTATATGTAAATATGTAAATTATCCTATCCTAGCTACATAAATAAAAAAGTTTCAAAAAAAAAATAACTTTACCTAATTCCGACCTCTGGTAAAGAGTCCTGTCCATGTTTAAATCTCAGTATTCCGCACCTCGGGTAGGTTCTTGTGGTGAAAAAATAAAATATTTTTTAGGTCGATGCCTAATAATATTGAAATTGGATTGGAGGATATCTGACAGAAGTGTAAAGCTGTGTTTCTGTTTAAATTTTAATATTTATTTTGTAAAGAAGTTTAAGAGTGACTTTATTTCCAAGTTGTTACTCTGAATGTTCGTTTATTTGCTATAATTTCATTATACCATAAACAAACACGAAATTAGAAATAGCTAAAGTTATACCTGCGATAGATTGAGACCTGATAAGTTGACTCAAAACTACCCTCATACTTTATAGTTCTTAGCGTTTGAAAGCGAAAAGATATCTTAGAAAAGAAAACCTTTTCTTTGATGTCGACATCTTGCAATCCAATCTGCATATGCCGCTACAAAATAGAGAGGGTAAAGAATCACAACCTAAGCGTGCTTTGTGAGAGAATACTTGACTACCAGTCTGATCATAGATTGCGTTCGTATAAGGAATATATGACGACCTCCGTGGCGTAGTGGTCACCATGCTAGTCCGTCAGGGCAAGTTGGAAAATGGCCTTTTTCAAATTGTCCTGGGTCTTGGATGTTTATCTATTTAAGTATTTATTATAAAATATAGTATCGTTGAGTTAGTATCCCATAACACAAGTCTCGAACTTACTTTGGGGCTAGCTCAATCAGTGTGATTTGTCGCTATATAAAAAAAAAAAAAACTCTGATCCAATGAAAAATAACGAAATTTTTTATGTGAATTTAGATTTATTAGAGCAGAAAAACAAACAAAAAAGACGAAAACTACACTAATTACTAAAATTTACTTATAAATAGAACTGAAAATGGGTATCATCATAACAAGTGACATAAAAAAAAGAACTTTGAATTTGAAACCACTGACTTTGATGGCGTTTCGGCTTCTTCTTTTTGTGTGGACAAGTATTACAGCGTGTACAGATCACTAATCTATTCTTTACTTGTACTTACATGATTAAAGATACGACATTCAAGCTTCAAGAAGAAGATTGAGGTTCATGAGGTTTTTCAAAAGGGACACCCCATATTTTGCAGGATCTATAGGCTACTATAACTATTTTTCATTAGGTGCACTGTTTCTCTAATTGCCTACTTAGGTATGAGAAATAATCGGCTTAGTGGGAATCAGACTCGCGCTCCATTCCATTACCTCCCGCGTTCCGTATCATTATCTATAAAAAAATCATGTTTGTTATATGGGAGCCCTACTTAAATATTTATTTTATTCTGTTTTTAGTTGTTATATCGGCAACATAAATCATCTGTAAAAAATTCAACCATCTACCTATCACGTTTCATGAGATACAGCTTGTTGAAAGACAGACAGACAGTGGAGTTTCATTAATAGGTTCCCGTGTTTACCCTTTGGGTACGGAACCCTAAAAAGACAATCTTCTTGAAGCGCTTCAAAAATGTTAGGCTTCTGTAAGCTTATTATTTTCGGCCCAGCTTCCGCAGTGACCCGGATTCCCACACGGCGCGGCCTCTGACACGCTTTGTGTGTTTGACGCGCTATGCCGTAGACAGCTCATAGCGACTCAATATAGTTTTCGTAGCACTTTAAGCTGGCTGTCATAGAACTACGACAATTTGGCTAAAAACAGATGCATTATAAAAATAATCTTCTTTTATTTCTCGATTAGGCGCTGGACACAGAAAAAACGTACGTAACGTTCACAGCGCACAGACTTGGCGCCGTCGCGACTTTTGAAAACCGATAGAAAAGACGAGGCACGGACGTGAGAGATACGAACAAATCCGTATCTATGGCAACTGTATCTGTGCCCCGTCCGTTCTGTACGTTCTACCTTAGGACACAGACGCGTAAGCGTCATGTCTGCAACTTGTCGGTGCCCCGTCTTTTCTGTGTGTTCTGCTTTGCGACGCTTTTATACGTTTTGTAGGAAACGGACGCAGAGCAGACATATGTCTGCGCCCCGTTCTCGTCTTACGTCTTTTCTGTGTGTCCAGCGCCTTAGATTTACATTTAGATAAAAGCTTGATAATAACATATTTGTATCCCTTATGTTTAAAACGAAGAGTCGCAAATCACACCGCAAAGGCCACAAAATATATTAAATAAGATGAAGAAGATGTTTGGAATAAGTTAAAATTTGTTTATGGATAAAATAATTTTTTTCTTGCAGCTTCAAAACAAACCAACTGACTTCACTTCACTTCACAGAGATAGGCAGAGAATATGGACCTCAACTTGCTTCGATCCTGACAGACCTCTTTCGCTTCCTACACTGATCACTCTCTTCATGCATGCCCGCTGGTTACGGGTACTTCTGACCTCTCATTTTGCTATCTGATCGCGATACATTCATCGAGGACGACCCTTACATACTCTTCCACTCACATACGTTTTGTAGACCCTTTTAGTAAATATAAATTAGCTATCTCAGCTTTCCCGGTTAGAAAAACCAAAAAAATCTTTTGGGGGTCTCAACTTGCACCTCTATAATAAAATTCTAGATAATGTAGTCGCGTTACCATTACCTAAGTTTAAGACTGCCGTTAAAAATCATTTATTTAAAAAAGCGTATTATCATTTAAATGACTATTTATTGTCATCTGATCAAAATTCTTGGAAATAGTTGACTGCAAATTATAATTGAATTATTTAGATGTATAATATGATGTATACTTACTGATTAAACGAACTTACCAAGTGAAGTTCTATCATAATTATGCGATGTACTTCGTCCTTCATAGAATTAGTCCTAGCTGAAAGAGTAATATTTTTATTAGCATAAAACCATGTAGTATCGCTAGTGTCAACCGCTCATTTCACTATGTTGAGAGATGTTAAAATCAATTTATTTTATTTTTCCCCTTTTTTGTAAGCCTATATTGAGGGTAGATTGCCCGGCGCCGCCCCTCTGCGCCGGCGACGCTGACCCGATCTTCATTTGGTTTGGAGTTTTTTACCTTTATTTTTATATTTCCATGGTCATTGACATATATTTTCTGAATAGGGAGCCGCGATTCGGCTGGGTGGGTGTACGTACTAATTCTCTTCGGACGAAGTACATCGCATAATTATGATAGAACTTCACTTGGTAAGTTCGTTTAATCAGTAATAATGCTCGTACTTCGTCCTTCATAGAATTAGTCCTAGCTGAAAGAGTAATATTTTTATTAGCATAAAACCATGTAGACCTTGAGAGTTGTCTAGGGGAAAATATTGTCAATTATACTACAATAATATAATTAGACTACTTTATTTGAATTAATACTGATAATTAACAAAATCTGGTAAATAAACCCTGTATTTTATGATAGTTATTATTATAATAGCTACAAAAATACTGTATCCATATTGAAAATTAATAAAAAAGATACTTAAATCTAGAACATAAATTTTAATCGCTATCAATTATTGATTTGGCAAAGGAAGAATCAATAGGGTTTATAATACTTCTATTATAATATTTGGCGAATGTCATTGAATTGCCACTCCAGCCAGCAGTATTACGAATCGTATCTATGCTAACACCAGACGAGTATGCGCGGGATGTGGCCGCATGCCGCGTGCTATGAGCTGAGAAAACTCTTGTGTCCAGCCCACACTCGCCCAGTGTGCTTTTTATCCAGCGACCAAGTGTTTGCGGTCCTACGACTTTATGAGGTCTATTTATTCCAATAAATAGGTTATCCGCTGTCCTTATATGCGAGGTTCTGATTAAATAAGAATTTAAAGTCTTTGCTGGACAAATGGAGGGCTTTTCTGTAAAAAATGGTAAATCAAGAATGGGCTGCTTTGAGCCAATTCGAGAAGTTTTAATTAAATCAGGGATTTTAATTAGGATGCGATCCTCAAAAAACTCTATATTTTTAACATTAATTTTGGATAGAGTTTGAATCCTGTGAGCTGTTGTGATTGCTATTAAAGTTATGGTTTTTCTAGTTAATTTCTCAAGTGTTAAATCTTCATTGGGAAACCACATACACAAAGAATTTAGAACAATATTTGTATCCCATGTAATGTTATATTTGGGCAGTGGAGGTCTGAGACGAAACAATCCTTTAAAAAATCTCTGTAAACAATCATCATTAGACAGGTTTGGACCTAGAATAAGGCACAATGCTGATCGGCACGAATTAATAGTTCCGTACTGGTAGCCACTGTTGAATAATTGCGTAAGGAATGATATAACAACGGGCACAGAGGCTTGGTAGAAACATATTGATTTTGATTGACAGAAAAACCACCACTTTTTCAAACAAATATCGTACTGTTTCAGCGAATTTTCGGATAGAGAAGACAACATGATATTTAGCGCATCCCCCGATATGCCTCTTCTTGATAATGCCTCCCTGATAACACTCCTGCAACCAGGGTAAGGGAATTGTGTAGTTGGCGGGAGCTGGAATGAAATATCAAAGGTTTATTCTCTGGGGTAAAAGTGACTGTTTCTGAGATCAAAAGACCTCTGAAAAGTGGGTACCATGGTTGAGTGGGCCATAGCGGTACAACCATTATGCCAGTTGCTTTGTCAAAAATAATTTTTCTAAGAGTTTTGAGAATTATCGAAAAAGGCGGAAAGGCATAGAAGTAAAGGTTTGACCAACATATTGTAAACGCGTTGATTGCAGTCGCGTCAGGATCCTTGTGCCAAGATACATACTGTGTACATTTATGATTTATCCTGCTGGCAAATAGGTCTATTACAGGTAAGGAAAATTTATCTACTATCTGTTGGAAGGCCCAGTTAGATAACTCCCATTCAATATCTGGGTGATTCTTACGTGATTCAGCATCAGCTATTGTGTTATCTGAAGACTTGATATATGATGCAAAAATAAAAATCTGTCTAACTTCACACCACTGCCAGATTGCTCTAGTAATTTGTGTCAACTTTGGAAATTGGGTGCCTCCCATACGATTTATATATGCTATGGCTGTGGTGTTATCGATACGCAAAAGTAGCTGGCAATTTTTTAAATTTTTTGCGAAGGTTTTTAGAGCTAAAAATGCAGCCAAAAGTTCGAGAAAATTAATATGTTCTTCCCGTTCACTGCATGACCATAGACCACTGGCAGTTTTATGTCCACAACTTGCTCCCCACCCCGTCGTTGAGGCGTCAGAATAAATTTCTAGCAAGAAGGTATCATCCTTAATATGATACACAGACGTGCGTATATTTTTTAACCACCACAAAAGGTCTGGTTTTATAAAATCGGGAATAGTCATAAGCATATCATAGTCATTATGATCTTCTAAATTCATTACCTTGCAGCGCTCTAAATCTTTAGTATATAGCCAGCCGTAGTCAATAGCTGGGCAAGCAGATACTAATGAGCCCACTAGTGTGTGGGCGAGTTTCCTTATTTTACATCTTCTTAATCGTAAAAACTCGACTATTTCATTAAATATGCGTAATCGTTTTTCACTAGGTAAATTCAAGGTTAAGTTGTGCGAATTTATAATAGTTCCCAAAAACTTACAAGATTTTGCAGGTATAAGAGCGCTCTTTTCATAATTTATAATAAAACCTAGTGAGGTTAAAACGTTAATTGTAGCATTAACGTTAGCGAGGCATTCCCTATACGAATTTCCTAGGAGAAACCAGTCGTCAAGATACAATGTAGAAAGGAAGCCAGAAGATCTTAAAAATTTGGCGACAGGCTTCATAATTTTAGTAAAAATGTAAGGAGCAGTAGCCAAACCGAACGGTAAAACGTTAAATTGGTAAAGTTTATTGTCAAATGTAAAGCGAAGGTACTTTTTGGACTCATCATGAATATTTATTAAAAAATAAGCGTCTTTTAGATCTATTGTAGCCATGAAGCTATCCTTAGATACTAGATTTATTGCTGTACGTAAATCCTCTAACTTAAAATGATCAGTCTGTATAAATTTGTTTAGTTTTTTAAGGTTTAGGATAAACCTCATTTTTCCATTCGGTTTTGGCGTCAAGAAAATGCTAGAAACAAATTGTCCTGTACAAGGTTTACATTCCGATACCGCGCCTATTTTTATAAGATCATTTATTGCTAGATTAAATTGTTCTTTTTCAGAGTTTGAATATATAGGTGAAATAGGTATAGATTCTTGTACGACCGGGGATGTAAACTTAATTTTTTGGCCCTTAATCCAAGAAAGAATTAGCCGATCGTTAGTGATCTGTGACCATTGGTCATAAAAGTATTTTAAACGTCCACCATACTTAACTGGTTCTGTGGAGCTTAGTAACGCCGTCGACCCTGTCGTGGAGGCTGCGTCGGGGCAGAGGGGGGCGGTCTGGACCCCCATTGTGTCCTGGTGTAATTCGCTGTCTGCATCGGAGCCGGTGCAGGTGGCGGCATGTACTGTGTAAAATGTGTCGGCTGGTAAGCAGGCTGACGTCTCCTCGCTCCTGAGCCTAGTTGCCTGCGTACTGGGGCCGGAGCTCTTTGGTTTAAAGGCTTAGAGGTGGTAGCGTCCGCCTTCTTAACTGGACGTTTAACGATTGAGTCTGATTTTAATTCAATGCCGGACTTATTGACAGCCTTGGCGGATTTTAATGTTTCAGCAAGGGTCTCACCGAAGAGAAAAGTGTCAATTTTTGTTTCTAAAAGATGTTCTTTCATGTCTTTTTTCAGGCTATTTAAAATGCAAGTTCTTCTTGTAGCAGAATGGTGATATTGGACATCACAAAGTAAGCGATTGGCGTCCATAAGCTTCTGGATAAGCTCGTTATCTTTTTCTTTAGAGTTCAGGCATTTCGTTATGATTTCACTTAAGCATGATAAGGCTGACGCGATTTCAGTCTGTTTTGCTTGAATACCTTTATTTCTTTTCAAAACGCTGTCTGGAAGCGCTGCTTTAATTTTTGGGTTTACAGAAGGTGCGTCCAGATATGTACAATTGCTAGGAACGAGGTATTTGGAGAGCACAGCTTTTCTGTCTTCCCTGTTCAGTCCATTTTGAACCATGTGTTGGAGCCGAGGCGCTAATTCCTTATGGATACAGCCACCATATTTCTTAGTAGATGACGGGTCGTCACCCAGAATATTTAAAATATCACTTTCGAGTTCTTGTTCGTCATGGGTTTGTGGACCTGGATCCTGTGAGTCCTGGTTGGTCGTAGGCTTAAGGCCGCTATCGGTAGTATCGATAATAGTCGTTGGGATATCCTGCTCGCAAGGGTCTGGTGACCAAGTCTCAGGGGCCAGATGTGTATGCGTCTCTGTAAAGAGTACGATACCTACTTAATTTATGTGTCCCTATTAAGACCATAATGGGTGAAGAAGGTTATGTATTTGTAACCCATATACATAAGCAGATTTTAGTTTATATTTAAATTGTTATGCTCTTATACTGGTTATACTGGTGCAATGAGAGTGTTCTGTTAACGCTCTGGTTAAATCCATTATTTTATGCTATGGTAGCATAAAGTGGGAGTTATCATTATCTAGTGTATGCGGCGAATTGTCGCCCATATGTCGACTCTGATGCATAACTAAATGATAACTTAAGGTATACAAAGATATTTATTATCTCTATTTAATAAAACGTATAATCAAAAGCATCCATATACATTAAAAAGAGGGTTACGTGAATATTTAGCATAAGTATTCAGCGAGTTGTCGCCCCTATGTCGACTCTGATGCATAAGCTAAGCGATTACTTTAAACTTATGAGAATATCATTTAACCCACATAAAGTAGTCACGGGCATATCTAAATCCAAAGAAGAAATATCATTGTCTAGTCTATACTGCGAGATGTCGCCCCTATGTCGACTCTGATGTATACACTAAATGCTAAATATATGGGCAATAATCAATAACATTACCGTAGACCGTTAAGGTTAAAAATGTACAGACAAAACTAAAGAAAAATTACCATTCCTAGCTTATCCTTCAAGAGAAAGCAAGTCAATCCAAAAAGGAAAAAAAAAAAAATCTATGTGTATAACTTAGACATGGTAAGATGTGTAATTACCTTGACGTTGTGCGACGCTTTGCATGGATAGTCCTGATCCTGGTAAAGATTCCACATCCGAAGCACTATCACATATCGGCACTTCACTACTTTTAGTCTTTTTGCGTACTTTACGTTCTAGTTTTTTAATTTTCCGCATTAAATGTCCAAGATCTTTTTCTAAGTCGTCCGAGCGTTTACGTTTCGGCATCTTAACCTACTTTTTGTTTCGCGCAACAATATAGTGTAAAGCGGTCGGGCACTAAAATGCGAATGAAGATCGGGTCAGCGTCGCCGGCGCAGAGAGGCGGCGCCGGGCAATCTACCCTCAATATAGGCTTACAAAAAAGGGGAAAAATAAAATAAATTGATTTTAACATCTCTCAACATAGTGAAATGAGCGGTTGACACTAGCGATACTACATGGTTTTATGCTAATAAAAATATTACTCTTTCAGCTAGGACTAATTCTATGAAGGACGAAGTACGAGCATAATGAGCTTAAGTGTAAACTGTTGTAACTGAAACATAGCCCATCAGGCTGGGTAGGAATCAATACTGAACTGGGTTTCTTTCGGCGTTATCTTCCCAGCAGTGGTCGTTCCGATACGCTAGTAGTTTTCAGCTTTTGCATTAAAATAATAATATTTTAAAAAAAAAATACCTTCAATAAGAGATAAATTTATCCTACATTAAATATTTTTTTTTTACTTTAGCTTTGACACTGCATACACTTTTTGTGTTTACCATTCGATTCTAACTCGTTAATTCTTAATTTCTGTAAGGAGCATGTGACGTCGTTACCTCCTTCGCCACTATTCGTCGTCACCCGCGGCACGGCACTCGCGGGGGTCGTTCTCATGCAGATTCCACGGGAGGCAGTGCAGTGTGGAAATTTATTCATTGGCCCGTGAGTGTGGCCGCAATCATTTCCGTATTCCACCCTTCTTACATCAGGCTTAATGCTTACTTTACACGGTTCGAGATGTGTCAACTTATGGCCAAAGTAGCTTTCGCTGTCGAAAAAAATACCTGAAAATAAATGTTTATTAGATGTAGCTTAGTCAAAATTGCAATCAGAAGATTTTCTGTCCATTAGGTATGTTATTTCCTTTTCAAAACTGTTACTAACAAAAAGCATGACGAATGGAAATATAAATTTAGCCCATCGGTTAGATTATCAAAAAAAGTATACACGTATTTCTTTTTCTCTGATAAACTAAAAATTACAATTACTGCTATGTAAGATTTTGACTTAGCAGTGACGTCACAAGCCCCCACTCCGGGACTTTGATGCTCCGTCTTTTGTGAAATGTTATCTTTTATCGTAAACTGAAAAATATAGGTCCATTATTTTTGGATAATCTAAAAGACGGACCAATTACAATCATACTTTGTGTACATTGTACATTCTAAGTTTTTTTCTTTTTAATTGGCAATACGGCTGACATCCCATCACTGTTTTGATTCCCTTAACCACCTTCTCGCGCACCATCACGCTAGGGGTATCTTTCAACCTTGCGGCCCTGGAATCTGTCTGCTTAGAGCTGCAGGAGTCAAAGTGCTAAGAGCCCCGTTAGGGAAAAAGACAAGAGTATTTTGAAACAGTTGAAAATGTACGTAACACTCGGATTTCAAATAATTTTCACACTTGATTTTTTATTTATTTATTTTGCTTATGAGTAGACACTCGCCCCGTGTAAACTAGGCGAGTAGGCTTCGCTCAGAAACATCTAAGCAATTGCCCTTTCTCTGCAAAACGTCTAAATGTACCGCAGACGAGTTTCTTTCGCTGAGTAGGCTCGTTCCAGCTCGGGACAAGGAAGTGCCTAGTTTAGAACTTCCCTCTTAGAACTTAAGCGTTGAAGTTTTCAAGAAAAGTAGGGTTAAAAAGTTTCAGCTAAATGTTTTAGTCGGTAAGAGAGATTTTATGAAGGGAGCTACTTTGTGTGTTGAATATTTTACAGTATCATGTTGTTGCTCATGTCGTGAAGTGCCTTCGCTTAAACTGGTATGGTACAGATAATGTTGGTTGTTAATCTGAAAACACGCATGAATAAATTGTGGAGAGCTTGCCACATACACATATAGGAGGGCTGTATACTTGTATAGTATACTTACAAAGATGTTTAAAATAAATCTAAGATGAATTATTTTGATGTCTACATATGTTTTGTCATAAAATATTAGTCATTTTTATGGTTCCGTCCTATTATTTAGATTCCGCTGTCCGTCTGTCCGTCTTTTTGTCACCAGGCTGTATCTCGTCAACCGTGATAGCTAGATAGTTGAAATTTTCACAAATAATGTATTTCTGTAAGGAATACTAAAAACAGAATAAAATAATATTTAATTAGAGCTCCCATACAACAAAAGTGTTTTTTTACACCGTAACCCTTCATGCGTGAGTGCGACTTGTAGGTACTTAACACCGATTAGTTAAATAAGAAAACATTGAAAAGCTTTGTAGCTGTTCAAAAATACGCCTTAATTATGTTGATGTATTTTTTGGGTAATCAATCAGCCCTTGCCCAGCTGTGGGACTCTGCTAGCTTAATAAAAATGAGAATCATTATTTCAGGCAGTCTAGTGCTTCGAGGACAGTTGCGATACTTAAAACTTCAATTTCTATGAGAGTCGGTTAAAATCGTATTTCATTTTCTCAATAAAGAGTCCTTTCTTTAACATCTAAATTAGCCTCTCGACATTAGCCGCTCGGCTGGTCAAAAACATACAGCAAAGGGGTATACAATAATTGTCGTAGTAAGGTGAGTACCCTGCGCTCTCATCTAGCGTTGCATAACAATCGATAGTTTGACTATCGATAGTTGACCTCGAAAAACAGTCACAATATCGATAGGACTATCGATAGTATCGATACTATTGAATTTAGATACTATCGATAGTATGGATTGACAATAGTTTGCAATACCATTGATGAAAGGTAAAACTATCGATAGTATCGATACTATTGAATTTAGATACTATCGATAGTATCGATAGTTTTTAATTGATACTATCGGTAGTATCGATACTGTAACTACTTTTTGTACGAAAATCTATCAGGCTAATTTACTATCGATAGTATTATAGTAACGATAGTCGTCACAATACTATCGATAGTTTTTAATAAAAATAGTATCTTTGCTATCGATAGTCCTATCGATATTATTACTGTTTTTCGAGGTCACGGTAGTATCGATATCTTTCGATATTTTATATACTATTGCTTGCAACGCTTCTCTTTTGGACAATTGTCAAAGTGACGAGGACTGTACTCTGTTCGACAAGCCGTGAAAAATGCGCTCAATTCGCAATGCGTTTTCTAAGGGCTCGTTTAATGAAACGTTTGGCTGGATATTTGATTGAGAAACTTCTTAAATAAATAAATATATAAGGACAAATTACACCGATTGAGCTAGCCCCAAAGTAAGTTCGAGACTTGTGTTATGGGATACTAACTCAACGATACTATATTTTATAACAAATACATATATAGATACACATCCAAGACCCAGGACAATTTGAAAAAGATCATTTTCCAACTTGCCCTGGCCGAGGATCGAACCCGGGACCTCTGGGTGGCGGACTAGCATGGTGACCACTACGCCGCAGAGGTCGTCTTCTTGTGCAGAGAAAAAATATTTTATGTTAATTAGAATATTCTTAGATAGCTTAAAGAGATTTAACTTTTTCACTTTGTTTTACAATAATAGTTAAACAATATTTACTAAAATAAACATTAATTGACATAAATTTTAACAATGAAATAATAAATTCAACTTAAAACTAAAAGAAATTAAACTAAAAAGAATAAATAAATTTAAACTTATCGAAGAGCCCGCCCCGGTATGTACCGGGCTCAAAAGTGCCAAAATTTACAGTTAATTAATTAATAATTTACAGTTTAGTTTAACAATTAAATTAACTGGGATGCATGTTCCCCCGTAAACAGTAAAAAGGTTATCTTATTGCATACTAAGTGATGTCCGGACATAATTTGTATCCTTTTAATTTACCTCATTTTATATTTGACAGAGTTATTGCCTTATCTTTACACACACCCACACACTCTAACTCCATTTTCTTTCGTCGTTTTTATGGAGATCTTAGGAGGATATGATTATCTCTGTATTACACCGACAACAAGCTGCCCTGTGTATGAACACCGCCTTACCCTCCACTAGCGCCCGGCTCCGCTGCTCATTCTAAACCCAGACTATTGTGTTTGAGTATTTTTATTTGAACCAACCTCCCTTGATGCCGGATAGGTTCCTCTTATGTGGGATCTGGTGCACCCTACTAGCTTTGAGTATATTTTTTTACCCTTCTACTACATTTGAGTAGCTTTGAGTTCTTATCAACCCCTACATTTATCGTTTGCATGTTGCCTATGTATAAATAAATAAATATAAATATATAGGGACAAATAACACTGATTGAGCTAGCCCCAAAGTAAGTTCGAGACTTGTGTTATGGGATACTAACTCAACGATACTATATTTTATAACAATTACATATATAGATATACATCCAAGACCCAGGACAATTTGAAAAAGGCCATTTTCCAACTTGCCCAGACCGGGGATTGAACCTGGGACTTCTGGGTGGCGGACTAGCATTGTGACCACTACGCCATGGAGGTCGTCAATATCGTATACTTCTAGATCTACCATTTCGACTCGACAAGAGAAGACTTCTAGGTTTTGAATACAAAACAAGTAATTATTGAAAAATATATTCTTTAAAATAAGCTTTTATCTAAAACAATGGACTTAAAAGTTTGAAGTGCTTTTCAAGACAAATTAAACGAGCCTATACTCGACGGGGTTGTGTTGTTTATTTACATACATTACAGAATTCCCATGGCCATTATTTGGCTCCATCATCAGATGAGCTCCATGTCATCATAATATTGCATTGTCACGCGATATACGTTTGCATGCAAAATTTTAGCTCAATCGGAAACCGGAAAATGGACCAAATTTAACTTCCAAAACTTGATTACAGGCAGACAGATTGACTGACAGACAACGGGATAGGAACCTAAATAAAACTAAATAAAGCTTGCATTTATATTTCTTAAGAATTATTTTACAAAGTCCTACAAAACCTTTAGATCTCAACTTTTTCATATCTTTATTGCTAACAAGTTTCAATCAAAGGTTGGTGAATGTCCAAAGATTGCTTCAATGGAGCTTCTAGTGGCAAATTTATAGGAAGCCACTAGTTTACATAGCCGATTGAGGGGCGGACGGCGTTCAGAAGACTTTTATATTTTTCTTAACTACAAAAGTACTTATCAATCGAGACCTACAAAGTTCTAACAGATATTATTACGTACCTGATCTAAAAAACCTTTTTCAATTCTGACAACAAACGATTGAGAGGTCATCAGCTGAAATTTTGTCGTATGAAATCGAAAAGGAAACCATTTCATAATTTTATCTCCAAGCGAGTGGTCACAGACTGGAACAAGCTACTTGAAAATATTGTGACTGGACCTTCAGTGAACACCTTCAAAATAGGCTAGACAAAAACAAAATCTCCAAACATCCAAACATGTGTTCATAGTGTGTTCTACAATAAATAATTAATAAAGGTTATCTTTCATTCTGGTCTAGCGACAAATAATAATAAATAAATAAATATATATATATGGACAAATCACACAGATTGAGCTAGCTCCAAAGTAAGTTCGAAACTTGTGTTATGGGATAATAACGCAACGATATTAATTTTAATAAGCCTTTTAAAAGGAAACTTAAAACATATCTGTTGGACAAAGCCTTTTACTCCCTTGACGAATTTTTCAAGTGATGCTTTAAAATTATAATTTTATTTTTATATGTTGACCATTTTAGTTTTTTTTTTTTTTTTCGACATTGTTTAAAGTATATAGTTAAAATTATTAGATTATACATAGACAGAGTAAATGTAATTAATGAGTAGTATAATAATGTTAGTTTTAAGTAATTCCAACACAATGTAAAAATTGTTAAATGGAAATAAATGAATGAATGAATGAATGAATTTTATAATAATAACACATATAGATATACATCCAAGACCCAGGTCAATCATTGAATGTACCAGCTGTTTACCACGCACATCGTAGAAGTCAAGGTTTGGCGTTACCGTAAACTTGTCGTTATGCTTATTCTAAATCGTGTTCCTTCCGAAGCACGGAGGAGCTCGAGAATTTTTTTTTCGACTTTTAATCAACCATCCAGGTGCTTACCAAGCCCGGACGCGTATATCCAGAATCTGTGATGGTTGAAACAACTTTTCTTACTAAATTTATGTTGAAATACGAAAAAAAAAAAACATATTTTATAGTAGCGATAACAAGTGACTATTTCGATTTGTATAAGAACCTAGAACTTTTTTCGTATTTTGATATACATTTTGGGAAAAGTTATTCAAAATGATAGACTTAATCACCCTTTAAAATATTTGTTGTAAAAAAGGACAATGTATACACGGTAAGGAATAGATAATATTGGAGTTCGGCTAACCGTAAACCGTAACATATACGCTCAAAATAAATAAATGCTCACAATACGAAAAGTCTAGAACATGTTGCGGCTTAACTCGTACAGCGTTGGCTCGTAACAGATTCTGGATATATGCAGCCCAGAGAAAAGCGCTAACAATGCGAACTCCCAACGGACCGTCGAGTTCCTCAAATTTGATTCGTACACAGAATAAAACAAATGACCATTCAAATTGCCAAAATTTCGAGGTTGCATGCTATCCACATTCAGTGGAATCTTATTTATTTTTATGGGGATTCCCTGATGGTTGTAGCGGGAGCTCCGGCCGGCGGCTACATCGAGATTAATCCAGGACCCTCGCAGACGACCAGTGGGCGCTTCGCATAGCACATTCTGTCTAGTAGGCTAGCATTGTTCAAAATAAATAATATTATAAAGACGTATAAGTATGTCTTTAAGACAACAAAGCCTGTTAGTAAGCTATATATAACTTTCTGTCCTCATTGACATGCATATTTTTTTCTTTACGCACATCATCATTGGTATCATCATCATAACCATTTATCGTCGACCATTGGTCCGCATATTATTATGTTTACAGAAACTCTCCTCCGAAAAGGTTTAAAAACATGTTTTCCAATGGTCTCCTAAAGACGATGTAAACCATGTGACGTGGAAAACTAAAACTGACTATTAAAACGCAGGCTGATTGTGACCTTCCTTACGAATGCATCTGTTTCTAAGGTTTTTCAACAATTCGCTACCTGACATCGACTCTCCTTGGGAATACAATTGTTACACAAAACGTTTACAAAACGTTTGTACTTAGTACTTTAGTAGCCTATTACAGTATTTTTAGGATGAGATAGATGAAAGAGAAGGAATCAAGATTTCAAATCTTAACAGAGATAGTTTACCAGCAAAATTTTACTATGATACACTGAACGGATCACAATCAAAGCATTTTTGCAAATACCACAATGTCGCAGTCACTGCTAGAAGATATTTTAATGATTGCTCATTTCGTAGCTCATTGAAAATATCTGACCATGTGTGTCTGACTATGTCTCCATGTGAATATAGCTTACTAGCTACATTTTACTATGATACTCGTACACTGAATGTCTCACAATCAAAGCATTTTTGCAAACACCACAATGCCGCAGCCATTGCTCGAGGTTGCCTTTGTTTCGATGATAGCTCATTTCGTGGCCAGTCGTCATTGTCCGACCGATGTGTCTGTCTGGCGGATCATTTCAATAATTGAAATGCACAGACAGAGCGCATTTATGTACTTTTATAGCTATAGAATGCAGCTAGGTAACCCTGTCGCTTTAAAATTGCGATTCGCGTACGGTTTATACTAATTTCTAGAAACTAAATTCAAATTTAGTTCTAGAAGTTTTTCAGTACATTTTTTTAATCAAGCCTATCACAATTGCATAGATCGATAACCAATCTAGAATATCTTTAAACATATTTATTTGAATTTGCTTTTGATGTTAAGATTTTCGTTATTTCTTTTTACGAGTATACATTTCAGAATGGATAATTGAATATAATCCGTAAGACAGTCAGCCTGGTGATAGACAGACGGACGTACGAACAGACGGTCGGACGGACAGCGGAGTCTTAGTAATAGAGTCATTTTTGGGGAACCCAAAAAAATTCTAAAGTTAGAGTTGATCCAAGTTTATTTCCAACGAGAAATGACAATAGTAAAAAAATGTTTCAGTGTTAGCAAAATTATCATAATATTTTAAACTAGCAAGAAAGTTCAAATGAAGTAGCCCAAAATTTTGTACCTATTCGTAGGTCAAGTTCTTGAAATTTTATTATAATCGCCTTTTATTATAGTATTTTATGCAACAGTTGTTTAAAGCGGGTTAAAAAATTCGAGTGGCGCTGGTTACGATGCGAGCCTTGGCGAGCATTGTAAATTGACGCCATCAAGCATTTTTTGACTACTTATACAACGTTGCATACAATATTTTTTTTACGACTACATTTATTAAAATAAACAAAGAAAAGTACGAAATACTACCATATGTTTGGTAGATACTAAGTATCTATGGAAGACTTAATTTTTTTATTGACGTCTTCCTAGTGACCAAAAGTGCCATTTTTGAAACATGGAGTCACTTAAACGAATGTTTTTCATACAAAAAACCGTTTGTTCAGTGACTCCACGTTTGAAAAATGGCACCATATGTTAAAATAAATTTTATTATGTTGGCAGTATGGTAGATCTAAAGAAAAAAAGTAATAGGTCTATGGCTAGGAGTATCGTTTTGAAATAACGACACATGTGCTATTATATTAGGAATAGACTATAGACTTTTTTGAAATCATATAATCTATGTTCTTATATTAGTGTTCGGGACCATTTAAAAGACAGATAACAGTACAGGAGTAGAAAAATAAATTAAACTGTTTATGTGGAGTAAAGGAGGTGTACTTCAGGCCCTTTCGCTGTACACAATAATAGCTGATTGCTCGAGATTGATGCCCGTGGTCGCAGTGTTTGCCTGGCGGGCTGTCTGCATGGGCCCTTCGTCCGCTACACAACGGTTTTTGGGCTCGCTGAGAAGAGAAACAAGGTCCATCCCATGTTTACTTAGTACTAGATACCTACAAGTAGACTTACGGCATACACTACCGTGCTGATCTGAAAGAAAATACAAAAAAAAGAAGAATGCACTAGCTTTATTACTTCCTGCGTCGACTACTTGTAAAAGGCGTTGAGAAGTTGAGTTCCACTTTTGTGATTGAGGCGAAAATCTCAATCACAAAAATGGAACTGTGTGTAGACACAGTTCTATTCGTTTCATTTCAAGTTTTCGCCCAAGGTTTCGTTCAAAGTAATTTTGGCTAGCCACAGTAACGTCACTTTTGGGCCTAATGGTCGTTCACTCTGTCGACCCCGTAAAGGATAAAGATATAATTTATCAGTCCTAGTCCCAGTCATCCTGATATATGTATTCATTTGTATTTATATTTAATATATATCTATTATTATTGTATTTTATGTATGTTGATAGATATTATATAAGCTTAATAGTTTATTAAGCTATTGCATAGCTTCTATCGCGGGCCTTGAGCACGGGGACCGAATCCAGAAATTCCGTAACGAAAAAACCTCACGCTCCCCACTCTGACGGGCACGGAGGTGTGGCTTGAAGGCCGTGCATCGTCTAACGTCGTTTCAGTTCGGCAGTCTTCGACACGGCGTTGTGTGCGTGCGATTAGAAGTATTGTACGACTCTACGAAACTCGCACGAATCGAGACGAGCTGCTCCGAAATTGGACGAATACATAAGCAGCTGTATGCAATAGCTTTACCGCGGCAGTCCCCGAGTGCCACACGTCTTTTTTTTTTCGATATTATATAGATTAAATAAATATTTATATTTTGTTTACTGATGCACGAATTTTATCACGTCTGCCCCGCATATATTCTGCTTAGTCTAATGGTTGACTGGGAGAGAATGCCATATGGCATTAGGTCCACCTCTTGTACATTTTTTTAAAACTGTGCAATAAATTTTAAATAAATAAATAAATGATTTGTATATAACTGGCAATAGCATGCCAATCTCAACCCCTGGTCTGCTTAGCCCTTGCCTAGTCGTTTGCGAACCATGGTACATTTAATGGCGGTGCAAGCCATGTTTAATCTTCTTAATGACGCGGTAATGAAATTGGTTTCGCGTAGTCGAGGTAGGGGAGGGTGCAGCGGTCATTACTTTTGGAAGTGCCAGCTATTAAACTTCGACAAATTTTATTATCCACTATTCTTAAGAATCCCCTTACCCTAGACTTTTCCATACAAACGTAGTCTACGTTTTATTTTAGAACGATATGTCAGATTTCGGTAAAAAATTGTAATTTTAAAGAAATTGCAATTTTCTACGGTTATAATTGGTTTCTGTCATTAAAATTATGAACTGGAAAGAAAATATAAGGGTGTAGAAGTTTTCCATACTAATGGTCAAATATGATAAAATACACGATATTTTTTTTTAAGTTCATAATTTTACTGTCAGAAGCCAATTATAACCCTAGATAATTGCTATTTCTTTAAAATTACATAATTTTGCCCATATCCGACATGCCGTTTCAATATAAAACGTAGACTACGTTTGTATGGGAACGTCTGACTCTGTCCAGGGTAAGGGGACTCTTAAGAACCCTTTTTCATGGGAATCGATCGTAGCATGAGGATAAACCTATAACTCCGCAAAGCATGCGAAGCAAGAGTTCTTAAAATAAGGTATGTAAACAAATTCTTCGGCGGTAGTGACGATTGCATTTTCAACCGACTGCAAAAGGAATGAGGAGGTTTACAATAAATATATGTCATCTTAGTTGACATTATATGTTACAAGCTTTTATTTAGTTTCACCTGTCCCGTTGTCTGTCTGTCTGTAATCAAATCTTGCAAGTTAAATTTGACCCACTTCCCGGTTTTTGATTAAGCTGAAATTTTGTACGCATACGTATATCGCGTGACAATGCAATATTATGATGACATAGAGTTGATCTGATGCTGGAACGGTGGCCATAGGAACTCCGTCATGAAACGACGCAACTCCATCGAGTTTGGGCTCGTTTGATTCGTCTTGAGGAGGATCAATTTAGATAAAAGTTTGTTTTAAATAATATTTTCTTTGAAATAATGACTTCTTTACTATAAAAAAATTCTGTGTCTGTCTCTGGCATAGAAGTTGGTATTTGAATTCTCTGTGGATTTCGGATTTCAAACATTATGTTTGTCCTGTGCCTACCTATAAATTGTCTGGAAGAGATCGCTTTAAGCGATAATACCGCCCATTGTACTAATTTAATTTAAAATTATTTCTTTGTGTTACATTTTTCTTTTGGTGTACAATAAAGAGTTATCTATCTATCTACCTATAAAATACAGAACGGAAACTTCCAGGGTCCCGCGCAGTGTGCACCCCCGTTCGCCGGACCTCTTCCCCTTTCTCGCATTTTCGGGTGCGTTACAAGAAGAGACTTACGAGACACATTGACATGTGCACGGATGTAAATCAAATCAAATCAAATATCGTTATTGTAGAACCCAGGTTACAAAATTCTTATAAGTATTAAAGTATTACTGTCCTTATGGATAGACAATAATATAATGGTTATATTTTTCAGTGTAACGAGATTGCTTTAAGTAACCCAGAGTTTTATGTTTTTGATCCTAAGCTTGCGTCATACATTAAAACACTAAAGCGAATCCTGTACTGTGTTACAGGAAAGTAAAGTACATATTTTATAAGTAAAATATAATATATTTAATTGTTATACTGGTTTTCTCATAGCTTGTAAGTCTTTCTCTTTAATCTCTGTCTCCTTTAATATAATTATTCTTTGTACACACATACTTTGGATTGCAACCAGTTTTTAATGTTTTTTTCTGTGTATTTTTGTAATAGTTAATCTGTTTTGTGTGTGAAAATAAAATAAAATATATTTACAATGCTCAGAAAATTAAATAACTACAAAATTCACATTAAAATTAAAACTAGTCATTAAATTATATTATAACATGCAATAATTTATACGATAAAATTAAACGTAATCTTTAACATTATTACAACATTTTTCAATCAGGAGCAATTTCAATTTATTTTTAATTGTCAACATGTCTAATTATTTCAAATTATCGGGCAATTTATTTTATGTAGTATAAGCCGTACCTATAATATTTTGTTCATTATGGCAGTTTTATGTCCGCCCGTTATAAACTTTTGTCTGTATTGACTTCTAACATTATTTGATCTCGTTCTTGATTCCGTGAATAGTTTTGTTTATGGTAGTAGCCATAGATGAAGTATAATCACGGTTTCTACCATCGACATAATATATCTAGACCAGCCGACTTAAATAACGGCCATGTCTTTTTTTGGTAACTGACACTTATCGCGCTGCAGCGCTAAGTTCGCTTTAAAGTCGTCCTTCAAAAGCACAGCGCTAGATTCGCTAATTGTCATTCTCACTCATTCAATCGATTGACAGACGTCAAAGTCTAAAGCATTCATTTCATTCATTACGGCGGCGGGTATTTTGCAATCCGTATTTAATTTTCAGATAATGAAATCTAGTCACTTACTGACGGAAAATTAATCCTCTATATTTTGCCTTGTTCTTTGAGTTATTAAAGAAATATCTTAACACATACCAAGGCATTTTGATTATGTTAACAGTGTTTTCTTTTATCGACTATGGAGTGTACTTGGCGCGTGAATGCTAGCAAGCGACTACTGTGAAGTGAACAGTAATAGCATATGATAAACGGAACAAAACTGTGATATGTGGTGTCTACTCTAGTACGTAAGTATATAGCTCGTTGGTTTCTACAGTAGAAACAATTTCAATATATATTTTCATAGTTACTAGAAATCCAGCAACGTTACAAGTTCCCTGTGACCGTTGACCCCGGACAGCGTGGGCAGCTCCATCCTGTGCCGCAGTATCTCGGCTCATTTGTCGTGCAGTCGGATATATCCTCCATACGTCCATACGTCGTACACATCCATACGTCATCGAAGCTGTCATGATATATGTACAGCAAATATAGGTGAAATATAGGGACAAATCATGGAGCTCGAATTTGTCAATATCAAATAGGATTTTCTTCCATGCTGGCTTTGACGAACAGAAAAAAAATTGGATGTACTAGCTGCTTCGTTTTCGCGCTTATTGTTAAAGCCGATCGAGAGGATGAGTGCGCGAAAATCCGAATTAGGTATGTTCATAGGCGATTATAGAAACCCATCTCCATTTTGGTTTCCTATTTCCACGTTCTCGCTTACTATCACCCAAGACCAGAGCTCAAAACTTAAGCACTATATTAGCTACTGCAGATGTGATTTAAACAATCATAAAAAGGATTGAATCAAGTAATTTAGAGATGTAGTACAATCACAAAGATTCAGACATTTCCCCAACGCACTTGTCAAGCTATCTTTCGCAATAACTAGGCAATAGAATTGACGCCTTAAATTGGTCGCGGAGGCCAGAAATATGACCTAATCTGTTCGCAGGGCCCGTGCTTATGGCCCATCAAGCGACGGCCACTCCGCATTCGAGAACTGAACGATTCGCCGATATGACTTTCGCTGATATAGACATTTTTCCTAGATTGATCGTGATTTCTGAGATTGATGCTAGACTTGGGATTTTATTAGAAATCTATGATCATATTTTCTTCAATATTTTTTTTTTCAGTTTCCACTTAGAATATTTAATTCTTTGATGCCGGAAATCAGAAAATCAAATATTTTTTTGGAGATTCGGCACATTTTAACATTATATTTAAACGAAAATAGCTACAAATTTCGGAATTACAAGTCAGGGAAAATCTGCTGACAAGTTGGTACTCAATAGTTCTACTTAACTACACAAACGAAATCTTATTAACACAGCTTATTTTTTCCTTTCTCGTCCTTGCGTCATAATCTTGAACTCTGAGAGTCTACACTCTGCTTTGTATGTTAATTATAACTTCGAGTTAAAAGAGCAGCGGTTACCACCACTTAAGTTTAATGAGCAGCAAGCATCCTAGAACTAGAGTCATGGACAGTACGTGACACGCGACCGCAGCCCCACGAGTTTCAACGACTCTCTACTATCTCTCTCTACTATGCAATTGCAGATACTGGATAGGTAGGTTTCTGAAGAATTCCATTTAACGTATAACAGTGATTCTGCGTTCATTATAAAGGTTTAAAAGTATAAATCTTATCCTAGTCGGACATAAAAAAATATGTAGAATACAAGCTGTTTATCTTTCTGCGCAAATCGGGGACGGAACGTTTCCCCCTACACGTTCACCATTGCTATTACGAGGCATTTGGATCTTATGGTTTCCAAGGTGTTGTCAACACTATAGATCTAATTATTCTAGGTCCATAGTCGACACAGTAGGGAAGAAATCATCATTTATGAGCATTGTATTCTCTTGAGAGATGTATTTTAGACACAAAATAAATTACGTAACGGCAGATCGAAAACGAAGTCATTCTGTAGCTCCTCCAACATAATCAGTTCGAGACAATTACAGAGCGCTTCAGAGACTAAAGGCTCGACGCAATCCTATTACGAGACAATTATACCGAATGTTTTCTTTACGTTATATCTATCTTGTGTTTGTTACATAAAGACGAATATAGAAATTACAATGCATTATTGAAAGTTTATGTTTAAATTATGTTGGTACTTACCTTTGTACATACTCGTAGCGTAGGTTCTATTATTGTTTACTATGCTGTGTGATTTTGTATTTAGAAATTAATTAACAGGTTAATTAATTAACAAACTAATAAAAAGCATGAAAATACTTCCTTGTTTAAAGGGAGCAAAGAAAAAGTCACATCTTTTCTTGCGCAGGTCGTGTAATCCGACTCAGGGGAAAAGCGTGGGTTTTAGACCTTGCTGCCCTTATTCTGTAATACTCGTAATTAAATCTTAAAAATATGTCTCTACAAAAAGATTTGATTTCTTTTACACATTTATGGAGAAGAGAGAGACATGGAAAGTACTCCACCAACAAAAGCGCAGCTCTTAAATATATGGAGAAGGAAGGTTTGACATCTTCTTAATTTGAATTCCCTTTACCCATTCAGTATCACAGCAATGACTTATCTTAAATCTTATCACTGAATGTAGAACCTGATTGTACAGAGTATTTCTGATGACAACGCGACTAGCGACTATAATGTACCGAACTGTGTTTGTTCGCTGTACTATTGCGAGCTCATTATGCGAAGTACTCGTGGGTACTTCAGTGCCAAATGAGTTCGTTTCAGCTTGACGCGGACGCTGATGGCGGCAAATTGTAGTGTTACTGCTGAGGTTGGGATGTCTGTGCAAATTACTACTGTTAGCATTTCCATAAATCAGCCGTGTTTTATTAATACTGGCAACCCAAAATGTAAGAAAATGGTAACACCGGCCACGCTGCTGTCAACTGTTAAGTTTAACATTAGAACAATTGCCGCGTTTTTTTACCAGGACTCGAGATGATTGTGTTAAAGTGTTGAAATGTATTTATGATACCAATACAGAATATATAAGATTTATACGAGCTCCCAGGTTTTATTTAAAAGTACCCGAATGAGGAAGTGTGTGACACCCAGACGATCCGGAGATCGTAACACTACGATGGTACAAAACGCTATTATTTCAGGATTTCGCCGTTACTTACCACAATAAATAAAAAAAATGTGCCAAGTGCGAGTTGGACTCACGCACATACCACATGGTGCCATATTTATTATAGTCTGTTTTTGGTATTTGTTGTCTTAACCCCTTATTCATAAAAAAATATAAACGTTTGCTAAACCTGAGTTAGTTAAAATATGTTTTGTCTCGTTCTTTCAATGTCAAATATTCAAAAAAGGGAAAGGGACAAAACATGTTTTAACTAAAAAAGGTTTAGCAAACGGTTGTAATTTTTTATGAATTTGAGGGATAGTGGCAACATAAATACACCATCTGTGAAAATTTCAACTACATATAGCTATCACGGTTCGTGAGATACAGCCTAGTGACAGTCAGATGGACAGCGGAGTCTTATCAATAGGGCCCCGTTTTTATCCTTTGGGGAAAGATAATTATAGTAAAACAAATTAAAAATAAAACTGGAAACTGGCCAATACTGCAGTCAGATATTTATGAATCATAAATTTGACACCAGTTACGGGAAACGAAAATCCACAGCAGAATAAAACTATTATTATACTATATGAAATCAATACAACTTTAAGGTAAAGGATTTGTTTTGACTAAACAAAGATACAGACAAAAAATATAAGGTGAGGCATCTAAGTAAGTCGTATAAAGTGAAATCTTTGGCAAAACGTGGAAGTTAATTCGCGCGACGCTTTGCGGGCTTTCGTCACCGACTCCAAACCGTAATAAAGCAAACTTTCGCAGCTTTCCGAACTTTCGGGGAAAAACATTTTTCTTAGTGACTTTCGAATATACGGTTAGAGGTTTTCTAAGTTTCGTCTCAGTAATGAAGCGATTGTTTTTGTTGTCAGAATTTTCACGAGAAGTATTTTATGTTTTCGATGTTTATTTAACTTACTTTTTCTTTTTAATGCTTTTTCTATACTATTCTTATATTAAAAAAGGGAAAAAACAAAAATTACAATAAAATATTTTTTTAATTGTAATTTTTATTTTCTTTTGTAATTTTTGTTTGTCACACAATCCCAAAGACAACAAAAGAGCCAAACCTAGGACCAAACTCTTCCAAACCCAAATGCAATATCAACGGCACAAAATAATAGTGGGCGGCTTTCTTATTTATAAATTAGGCCACGTGTGAGTTGGACTCACGCACGAAGGGTTCCGTACTATTATTACCTATAAAAAAATCTATATAAACACGTTTTTTAGGGTTCCGTTCAAAAATGGAAAAACAGAACCTATAGGATCAGTCGTGCGTCTGTCTGTCCGTCCGTCTATCACAGCCAATTTTCTCCGAACTTACTAGACCAAATCAGGTGAAATTTGGTAGGATGGTGTAATCCTACGACCCGACACTGATATGCAAAGTAAATAAATATTTTTTTTTAAATAAGAGTTATTTTTTGGGGACAAATTAGGAAATTTAAAAAAAAGTTTTGTAAACCTTACTGTGTCATATTATATCAAATGAAAGGGCTCATTATGAGTATCTTAAATATATTTTTGATAATATTGTAAAATTAATCGTTTTGATTATATTAATGAAAGAATACGAAAATTGACCACCTCTGATCTCCCAACCTACAGAGCCAAAATTTTGAAAAAATACAAAATACAGTTCATTGTTTAAGATTACCGGAAAACCTATGAGAATTCTATCAATTGAAAATAAAGTGGTAAACTCAATACAATACGTTCACTTACGGAAAATAGTTTATTAAAGCTCCAGTAGATAGCGCTATTATTAATTAACTCACGTCATATTATGACGATTCCAAATGTGATATTTTATAATAATTTAAAAATTTTGGCATTGTGCGGAACCCTCTCCACGCGAGTTCAACTCGCACTTGGCCTGTTTTTGTATTGAAGCCCAATTAAATTATTGAATTGTTTTTAGTATTTGTTGTTATAGCGGGAGAAAAACATCATCTGTGAAAAATTTTAATGTCCAGCTATCACAGTTCATGATATACAGCCCGGTGACACATAGACAGACAGACGGACGGACG
Organism: Acrobasis suavella; assembly: GCA_943193695.1. Classification (NCBI taxonomy): domain Eukaryota; kingdom Metazoa; phylum Arthropoda; class Insecta; order Lepidoptera; family Pyralidae; genus Acrobasis; species Acrobasis suavella. Next base: position 252,419 of record OW971935.1, read on the forward strand.
GACGGACGTCCGTCCGTCCGTCCATCCGTGTCGCAGCGGACAGCGGAGACATAGAAATAGAGCCTTGTTACCTTTTACCCTTTGGGTATGTAACACAAAAAAGTTGGATTTTATATTACTCGATGAGAGAAATATGTGTACTGTCTATATTCTGTCTCTTATCTCTCAAAAGCCTCCAAAAGTTTCCCCTCAGATTGTAAGCGTTTACATGGACTGCTCGCAAGCGACGGCTGTAGAAATAAAGAAAGTTTCCGCATAACGTAAGAAGGCAAACTCGGTCGACTGTGTGAAGCCTTTCTGAATCTGTGCCAAACACTAACTTGGTAAGAATTTTGTGGAATTTTATAAGATGACAGATTTAATCCTGCAAATAAAAGTTTGAAAACCTAATTATCTAAAAAATTAATTCGTAAAATCCATGTAAGTAGCCATCGACTCTTTAAATGTGGCATTTTATAATTATACAGTAATTATCATCCTCCCGTTTCCCTGGTTGCATTTGGAGCGGTAACGCTTCAGAGCCCGGGGTCCGCTACCTAACCAAGTTACCTATAAATGATTTCACGAGGTTACTTGTTTTTGTACTGAGTGACTGCCGTCTGACCTCGGCAACCCGAAGGGTAGACCAGAAACAATCCTTGGAAAGGTTTGAGCAAACGCTAGATGGAGATCGGGACCCACAGTTTCCGTAGCACGGAATCATCTTTCTTTTCGGAAAATCGGGTAATTCAAGCCTGAAATAAATAAATAAATAAATATATAAGGACAAATAACACTGATTGAGCTAACCCTCAAAGTAAGTTCGAAACTTGTGTAATGGGATAATAACTCAACGATACTATATTTTATAATTAATACATATATAGTTAAACATCCAAGACCCAGGACAATTTGAAAAAGGCCATTTTCCAACGTGCTCTGACCGGGGATCGAACCCTGGACCTTTGGGTGGCGGACTAGCATGGTGACCACTACGCCACAGAGGTCGTCAAATATCTTAACCACACTGGAAACAACTTGTCTTTTATATTTGCATTATTCCGTACATACGACATCTTTCAACAACTCGAACACAGACACAGGTCCGTTCAATGTATTTCTGTTCAGAAAACAACTGTAAACTTTTTGACGATCTCCGTCGCGTAGTGGTCACTATGGTAGTCCGCCATCCAGAGGTCCCGGGTTCGATCCCCGGTCAGGGCAATTGGAAAATAGTCTTTTTCAAATTGTCCTGGGTCTTAGATGTTTATCTATAATGAATTTGTTGTAAAATATAGTATCGTTGAGTTAGTATCCCATAACACAAGTCTCGAACTTACTTTGGGGCTACCTCAATCTGTGTTATTTGTCCCTATATATTTATTTATTTACAGAAAGTTATTCAGTTGTCATCTATATCTACCCCAAAATATTTGCATTGTTATTCAATGAGACAATACCAAGTCTTTTGAGCACCAAGAGCATCAATTGCCATACTTAATTTGCTTGCAAGCAACAGCTAGTAGTAATTTTGCTTTGAGTCACATTATTCGATTCAGTAGGCTATAGTATATTTTACGTTTTCTTCCGCTTCGAACATTCCGATCGGATATTACGTAACTTACAGGTCGTAGCGAACGAGATAAGACGCCGGGTCGAGATAACAAATCGGATGACCGCCGTTTGAGCCGGAGCTACAGATCCGGATATCCGGCGACGAGAAACGAACCATTTTCCCTTCAAGTGTAATTTGTCGACGGCGGAACAAAATGATCGAAATATACGTTAAATTAACGAGGTTAAAAACAATAGACGTTTCAAAGTAGTGTCAAAGAAATAAAGAAAATGTAATACAAGACTGGCTAGCAAAAAGTAATTAATTCAAAATCTGAAATTTATTCCGACAACAACGGAAAAACTTCGCTTCTAAAAAATAAGCAGAATTAATACAAGATCTAATGAATAATTATAATACAACAGGATCTCGAATTTTTGTCTGTTTTCGGTGGACTGAACTTTTTATTAAGTATGCCAAGAGTACTTACTAGTCTCTCGGCATGATTTATCACTCAAAACAAAAATATTTGCATGAAACGCACACTTCCTCTAAACTAAGATATGACTGCCCCATTTGATGTGCAGCCCACTGTACAAGCGAACGTTCAAGCAAGTATCCGCAATCTCCTTTTAATGACGTTTGCGGTTCCGCTCAACCTTGAGTCCTCTTTTTTCTCGTTCATACATTCTGCAGCTTTGTGGCACTTTATTTGAGAAGCTGTATGCTTTAAACCCTTAGTTTTGAGCTTTATTTGATTTTAAATGCTCCTTTGCTGGTCTGAGCGTAAAGAAAAAACATACATTATTAACACAGCACGGGTTTCTCAGGTAAAGAGTCAGCTACTGGCCTACCATGTTTCGACCTCATCCGGAGGTCTTCATCAGAGCGAAAGTGACGCGCGTTCACAGAGCCGCTCCATGACACACTGATCTCCGGATGAGGCCGAAACATGTCGGCTAGTAGCTGACTCTCTACGTGAGTAACCCGTGCTGTATTAGTAATGTCCATGTCTCAGGTTAGTTTTATTCAAAAAAAGATACATGTAGGCTGCTGCTCCTTCTGCACAGATCAACGGAAGTGTAATCTTTTAAATTGGTTAAAAAGTTTGTTAGCCAGTGCGCTTTTTGTTACTTGCTAACTGTTGGTTTTGCGAACCTTAGAGTTGTATACTTCTTTACAGATTGTGTACAACGCAGTACAAATGGGGGAGGATAATGAGGCACCCTTAGTTAATAATACCAACATTGACTGCTCACTATTTTTAATGGGCTTGGTAGGCTCGAGGATGCAAACAACATAAAATGTACATCAAGTCACAATTAGTCACAATTTCTACAAAAAAAGCTATAGCGCGTTTTATTTTACATTAAAAATTACAACACCATCTATTGGCATTTTGCTGAACTCATAACATAACTCTAAACAACTCTTTTAGAAGTTTAACAGATAGAGTCGAGATTTTGTAAATCGTCATAATGTAGCGACTCTCAACATTAATTCTGATTAAACAGACGATTCTTTCGAGAGGTCTTTCGGCGAGTCTGACTCGGCTGAGCAGCGTTCGGGAAGCTACGCAGTGTCTTCTCGTCCAAAATACCTCAGTGCCTCAAGAAAAAAGTGTTTAATCAATATGTGTTACCAGTGATGACTTATGGCTCTGAAACGTGGTCCCAAACTATGGGTCTATGAGAAGGCTAAAGGTCACTCAACGCGCTATGGAGAGGTTCGTTCGGTGATTCCGTGATTTGTGATCGAATCAGAAATTTGTAGGAGAACAAAAGCCACTGAAATAGCCCAGTAGATTAGTTCGTTAAAGTGGCAGTGCGCCGGACTCATAGCGCGACGAACCGATGGGGTAAAAAGGTTCTTGAATGGCGACCACGTACAAGCAAGCGAAGCAGAAGACATCCACCCACAAGGTGGTTTGACGACCTGACCAAGGTCGGTGGAAAGCGCTGGATGCAGGCCGCTCTAAATCGGTAATTTTGGAAATCCAAGGGCTTGGAAATCGCTCTAAATCGGTAATTTTGGAAGGCCTATGTCCTGCAGTGGATGGTACGCGGCAAAATGATGATGATGAAACAGACTATTTAGTTATTTACTAAAATTTGTGACAAAAATGTAACAGGCGGTCATAAGGCCTAAGATAAAGATTTCGGGTATTCTTATATATTTTTAGGATAAAACAGTACCCTATTACTAAGACTCCGCTGTTCTTCTGTCCGTCTGTCTCTCTCCAGGCCGTATCTCATGAACTGTGATAGCTAGATTGATGAAATTTTCACAAATGATGAATTACATCATCTGTGAAAATTTCAGTTGCCACTATAACAACCAATACAAAAACAGAATAAAATAATAGTATTTTATGCAACAGTTGTATAAGGAGGGTTAAAAAATTCAGTGGCGCAGGTTACGATGCGAGCCTTGGCGAGCATCGTTAATTGAAGCCATCGAGCATTTTTTGACTACTTATACAACGTTGCATACAATACTTTTTCTACGACTGCATTTACTAAAATAAACAAAGAAAATTACGTAATACTACCATATGTTTGGTAGATACAAGGTTTCTATGGAAGACTTATTTTTATTATTGACGTCTTCCTAGTGACTAAAAGTGCCATTTTTGAAACATGGAGTCACTTAAACGAATGTTTTTTATACAAAAAACCGTTTGTTCAGTGACTCCACGTTTGAAAAATGGCACCATATGTTAAAATAACGATTTTATTATGTTGGCAGTAACGTAGATCTAAGTTATAGGTCTATGGCTAGGAGTATCGTATTGGCGAAATAACGACACATGTGTTATTATATTAGGAATAGACTATAGCCTTTCCTGAAATCATATAATCTATGTTCTTATATTAGTGTTCGGGACCATTTAAAAGACAGATAACAGTACAGGAGTAGAAAAATATTATTATAATAGGGCTCCCATACAACTAACGTGATTTTTTATAGATATTGGTACGGAACCCTTCGCGCGCGAGTCTGTCTCGCACTTGACCGATTATTTTAACCTGTTTAGTCTCACTGTTGGACAAAGGTCTCTCCCATTTCTTTTCATCTGTCTGTCCATTTGATGAAATGAGATGATAAGTTTTTTTTTTACTTATATATTTTTTATAATTATTTTACTCGTATGTTTTTATAAAACAGTAAATATACAATACTGGAGTACGTGCTTATGCACTCAACAATATAATTTAACAATGACAAAATGTATGCTCTCGAGTCAAGAGTCACGTCTAACAAGACGGCCCCCAGTCGAGAGCTGTTCCTTGGGAGAGAGCGAGCACTTGAAAGATTTCAGCAAAAGACGCAAACTCCCGTAATATGTTAATATTGCCAGCAAAGACACAAAATGAGTTCTAGCTCACGTACACAAGTCTTACTCAGAAAAGAAATTATATTATTTAAAAAAAACTACTTAAGGTGCTTAGCACTATGGTTTAGCTTCCGTCAGAACTCCTTACCATTTCGTTTAGATACCTAGACATCCATTGCAAGCCAATTTCATTCTTATTACTCTGGTCAAACGATTCATGTAACTGAATTTTCCCCTTTGAAGTGGTCGCCGCTCGTATAGTAATAATGTAGATATATTTTCACAGTGAGTGACACAGGCCAAGCAAAGATCAGATGTATCACTTTTTACAAGCTTTCCTTTAGTTTTACTTGTTCCGTTGTCTGTCAGTAATCAAACCTTGCAATTAAAATTTGACCCACTTCTCGGTTCCCGATTGAGTTGACATTTTGAACGCTTAATAATATATATATCTCGTGACAATGCAATATTATGATGACATGGATCTGATCTGATGATGGAGCAGGTAAGTGGCCATAGGACTGTACTGTACTGAAACCACGCAACCCCTTCGAGTTTGGGCTTATTAAATTTGTCTTGTTAAGTACTTAGGCTTCACAAAAAAGCTTGTACGAAAAAATGATTTATTTTTCAGAAAACTTCTTTAACATGAAAAAATACTAGTAGTTGTCGCAAACCCCATATCTCGGTATTTCCTTGACCGATTTGGCTCATGTTCAAACTTAAAAAATCTAAAATTTCATGTAGCTCCAATCAAAGGTACTCAAGTTATCGTCGAACAAACATCGTGCATACATGGAGAACTTCGCTCGTTTCGTTAGCTCGTTCAATTATATAGGTTATGTTCATAAAAATGAATAACTTAGCAACGTCTTCATTCATCGTCGCGTTCTTTGACGTTAATTAAAGTAACTCCCAAGTACAATACGAAATGGGAGAAGCTAATTAATTTCTTTGTTAATGAAATCAGAGCGCGACGTGGAGTGGGTTCTAAAAAGCAAACCGCTCGCCGAAACACGGCGCCGGTTGTTTAAGGGGCTACCTGAATTTTTCCGGGGTCCAGTGCTGCCCCCATTTGAAATAAATCATTTGATAGGAAACGGAGACATAATTTAAAATTTGGCCTTGATCAGACCCTAAATAACCCTTTAAACATACGTCAAAAGTGGCCGTTTTTCGCAATTGTGCGTAGAAAAGCTTCACGTTCTCACTTTAAACTGTAAACAGTAGTTCATAAAATAGTTTAAAGGGTTATCTAGGGTCTGATCAAGGCCAAATTTGAAATTATGTCTCCGTTTCCTATTAAATGATTTATTTCAAATGGGGGCAGCACTGGACCCCGGAAAATTCATGTAGCCCCTTAATATAATATTATCATTTCTTTTAATATTCTAATGAGTTGGCATCGACTCATAATCATTATAATTATCATCTAAGCCACACAAAGTCCACTGCTGAACATAGATGTCTCTCAAGGATTTCCAAAACAACCGATCGGAAGCGGACTGCATCCTGCGTTTTCCTGTAACCTTGTTCAGGTCGTTTGACCACGTAGCAGGTGGGTATCCTATACTGTGCTTGTTGATACAAGGCCGTCATTCGAGAACCTTTCTGCCCCATGTACTATGTGTCCCGCTCACTGCCACTGCAATTAGCTAATCTGCTTGGCTATGTCAGTGACCTTCGTTCTTCTAAATATTTCTTTATTTCTTATTCGATCGCATAAAGATATGCTTTGACGACCTCCGTGGCGTAGTGGTCACCATGCTAGTCCGCCACTCAGAGGTCCCGAGTTCGATCCCCTGTCAGGGCAAGTTGAGAAATGGTATTTTTCAAATTGTCCTGGGTCTTGGATGTTTATCTATATATGTATTTGTTTTAAATTAGGTATTGTTGATCCCATATCCCATAACACAAGTTTCGAACTTACTTTGGGGCTAGCTCATTCAGTGTTATTTGTCCATATATATATATATATATATATATATACATCGATTCTAAATTTTAAATATCATCAAATTTATCATCTGATTTCTGCTCACTGTTGGGCATAAGCCTCCTTCAACTTGCCAGTGGTGCGATTTTTTAAACACGGAGTCATTAAACGAACGGTTTTCTGTATGGAAAAACCATTCGTTTATGTGACATCGCGTTTCAAAAATATGACTTCTGTATCGTCAACCTTTTGACGAATTTTAAGAAGGTATGAGAAAATATTTTGCTTTCAGTATTTCATGAATGTAATAGAACAAACAACAAGAGAACAGGCATGAATCCAAGTAATTCGTTAACCCTAACAAGCTGTCGCCAGATAAACCGGCACTGACACGACAGTTGCTAGACGAGGCGCGATAGCCCTGCCGTGGGAGGAAGTTTATTCATCAGCTAGCTGCAATAGGTGTTCTAACTTCCTTATATTTGGCGTTATTGACCGAGCGAGCGAAGCGGCTCAGTTTCGAGATGATTTTGTCCGGCTGTCCGGGTATCAGTATGATTGTTTGTCCGGCTGTTCTCGAGTAAAAACCGCATTTCCCAACCGATTCTTCGGAAATTTTGTGAGAAGGCAAAAAAATCATAGGTATTTTTTTTATGTCGAATCAATTTTTCTAAATTTTTCAAAACGGCGCAAGTATTTATTTTGTAACAGGGGTGTTCTACAGTTCACAGAGCCACTAATATTAGCTATTCAGTCGTTAAACATAACTAGAATATTACTGCTGCATGCTGCTGTTTTTTTTTTGAAGTGAAAACTTCTTTAGCGGCGTTGTTCACTTTTTTTGTAATGGGTAAAAAATGTTAAACTCGCGTCAGGGTGTCAGGACACGTGACCCTGATCGAAAATTCGTAAGACGGATAGAGTGATGACAGCCGGCGCGGCGGAGGAGAGGATGTATCCCCCTCTCTTTCTACGGCGCGGCGAAAATATATGCCTGCGCCTGCTGTTTCGTTTAAGCGGCGCAGGGCGCTTGCGCGAATGTTCGTGTGTGTTTATGTCAGCGTGCCACGCGCATCCATGGATGGTGACAGTGACAGCTGATAACTCGACCGTCTGTGTAGTGGCCACACTGCTGTATATTCTTAAAATTTGTATATAAAGTGTTTAATTAATGTAATATAAATTGTCATGTTTGGGTACGATAACGCAATAAATAAATATTGTATTCTACCACATAAATGATAGTACTTTTATACTGATAATTAAAGCAATTCGTGTAAAATTATTTCCTAACCATTCCAAAATATCAAAAATGCACAACGTTAATATTCAAGTTTTCACTTCTGTCGGCACTCCCGGAGTAAAACCTATAGTTTTTTTTAATTCAATCAAAATGTGAATCATATTATTGCAATAGCGATGTTTAATAGCGATGCTGCTAACAACTTATTCTTATTTTGATTAAACGTAGTCTATGTGTATTTTTAACCCCCGCCAAAAAATGGAGGTGATATAAGTTTGGCATAGTCTCTCAGTCTGTCTTTGGCATCATAGCCGGAGCGCTGGAACGGATGGACCAATTTCGATGCGTTTTTTTTTTAACGTGAAAGCAGGTTCCCCTGCCCTGGTACTTAGCTGTTTGTATAAATTCGGTTTAGCCTTTTAAAAGTTATTGGGGTTAACGCATGAAAGTCAAGGCTTCAATGGCGCAGGGCGCTACGCATATCAAGTCGAATCGGTCGTTCTGCTACTCATCACTAGATGGCGTTCTTGACAGTTTTTTTTTTAATTTTAGCAATTAAACTTGTTATTGCAAATCATGTTAATTGCACATTTAAAAATGTTGTCGTAGATTTCCTCACGGCTCTCAAGTTGTACATATTGAGGAGTACATTGACCATTTTCGGATTAATGTTCCCTTTCTGAGTAGTATATAGCGTCGCCGACGGCGCCCTACACCAGGGGTGGCCTCCGTCGCGCCCTAATCATAAAACGTAACAGTCTCAGCACACGCGACTAAACGAGTAAACTGCAGGTACAGGCAACTTCACGACTTCACAAGTACGAGTAACATCGGGATTTTATTTAGGTGTTTAGAGCTATATATATTATAACAACAATAAAATTTCAATTTTGACATAGCTATCGATAATACAAGAATAATCATCAACATCGTCAGCGTAAGCTCTAGGCATAAGAGTAATTTAGGATACCTTAAACCCGGAAATGTATGAAGATCCAATGGAAGAAGATTCTTTTCCACGCAAATAACGACGTCGGTATAGAAGCAAAGAAAACATTTTGAATGTAATTTATATATTGCCATCTCTTATAGTATTATCACTCTACTTTTTGATATTAACTAGTTGCTGTCTGCGGCGTTGCCCGCATGTTTCGAAAGGATCTCTTATATTTTTAAGAAAAAAAAATATCTTTGTTAGTCGCTGATAATGTACACAACTTTTTATACGTACCTAAAGATTTTTTACAAATCAGATCAGTTGTTTTTCAGTTTATCCATTACAAACAAAAGAACGCACACTTAAATCTTTTTTCTTTATACTTTTTAGATTTGTTGTAATACGGTTACTTTCTAACGCTGAGTGTATAGTCAGCAGCAAAAATATGTCGCTAAATAAAAGCAATTACTAATGTTTAACTTAAATTTGGTGCCATTACTTTGGTGCTGACTGTACATACAGAGGTCGCGTCACATTTATTGGCAAATTCTTAATTTCCCGCCGCTAACTACATTACACGCCTCGTTAGCGGTGACCTTCGGAGGGTTAACACCCGTATTGATGGGTTGACACCAGACACCAGTACAAAATAAATTGGAACATTTTATATTCTGCTCGATAGTTGTGAAATACCACGCGAGACACAACTAAATGTTTTATACTCCTGAATGGTTCTTGTGTTTGGTTCAAGTGTGTGGAAGTGGCCAACACTTGTATTTGAAATCAAATTTAAAAAAAGCATCAAAATTCAAATCACCTTGATTGTGGAAACAGGTTAAAAGAGATCTTAAAATATATAAAAGGTACCACTATGACCTGCTATCAATAATTAAATAAAATGATATCAAAATTCAAGTCAAATTATCTTCTAAGTATTCTTTTACAGTATAAAACATCTTACATTGATTGACGTCTCCTTTTAAATGAGAAAGGTTTTCGTGTTTGAAAATTCATGAGCGTCTCCACACAGACAAGAGCTTTGGTAGGTAATTAAAGCCTATATCCAAATCCAAAATATAATTTGCAACTTTCTAACAACTCAAATCAGTTACTTTTTTCTAAAAGTCAAAATAAGTAGTTATGTGATTTGTATGAAATACAGGCTCATGACGTCTGCATTGTTTCTTGTAGTCAAATAGCGCTCGTAATATTCATTTTTGTTTAATAATTAATCTAAAATTACGTTGAAAATGAATATATGATCGATGACAAGTAATATTGTGATGTTTTATTTTCTTAAAAATACCAAAAAGAATATTTTTGTCTTAAATGTTTTGGTGATATAATAAAAAAAAAAAACTTGAGAAGTGTCAAGAGACACTCGGATGAAACGAAGTAAAATATGAATAGGTCTAAATTACATTCAAACTCTTTTCTGCGTTCTAAAATCAAGTTTTTATTATCTTCATAAATTTGAATGAACAAAAAGTGTCGTTACAACTTTTGGTCTTAATTTTTTCCGTCTAGCTCTCTTTCGCAAAGGGCGATAAGGAACTTCTTTCAAAAAAAACTTTTTTTACATACTTGATGCTTGCCAGCTTTGTTGGAGGCTTTACAGGCACTGCGAGGGCGGGCGGCGAGCTTCAGTCGGGCTGCAGCCGCGGGCCGCTGTGCGCGCCGCGCCGGAGCTTTCGCCGCGAGCTTTCTGACAACTTTCGATACACGCGAGTTGTTTAGACTTTTGTAGTTATTAGTTAAACATCCTTTATTTTGTAACTCCGTAATTTTTCGGTAAGTCTCAAAAAGATTACCTTATTTATTCTTATGTAACATTCTAAAGATATATATTTACATTTAAAATACTTACATACTTTTCACTCATTTTGTTTTATATATTTAGAGTGACATTTAACTAAAACCACTAAAGTGATTAGTTTGCAAATGCCAAAAACTCACACACACGAAATTATTCACAAAAATGATGATTCTTTTATTTCTTTTAAACTGCTTTAATTTACATCTCAACTGATGGTGTAAAAATACGAATTCATTATATGGGATATTCATTGTGCATGTTAAAATAATATGAAATTCAAAAAACACAAAACACCTTTAGTAACATTACGTTTTTCTAAAAAGCCATTAAACAAAGGAATTAGTCAGATTGATTGATATAATCAAGTTTACAATTATTATGAAGGCTTCAGTGAAGAAAGTCTATTCTACTTACCTATATTAGTATATGATTACCTTTGTGCATATATTTTTCTGGCTTACCTTGTGTTATCTACCAAACTAACAAGACAAACGCTCATAAATATCGGTCCCGATATGAAACCGTCCTTATTTTTCCGATTACAAAACATTTCTAACTGCGATAAAACATAACCTACGTTTTATTCGCATAAATCTCGCGCCAAGGATAAAGCTCGAAAACAAATTTACTGCGACGCTCACGTAGACCTTGAGGCGTTGTCCCAAGGGCCAAATTTGCGTGTCCGTAACGTAAGTAACGTGGTGCGTTGGAAGTTAGTCTGTTATGGAACAACTTTCCCCATCGTAACGTGTCACCGTCAAATCAGGGTTGCTATTTTTTCCATAGATTTTACCTTAATATGATTTTATCAAATAGTATTTATTTTATCCTTTTGTTTAAACATACTTAAAGTAATAATCATTTGTTCACCTAAAATGTCAGGTATCGAGTTTCTATTTTTTTGAGTCAATAGCCATATAAGCTACACTCTTATATTATATTTATAAAGAATGATATAGGCGTGCAATAGCAAGCTATTTAGTATAAGAGTAAGTAAAGAATTATGTAAATTAAGAGGAGGCCTTTTGGTCCGTGGGGTCCTTCAGCACATAATATATTCAAATTTATATCAAAACGTTTGTTCGAGGTATCCCGTGACCAAAAGGCTAGTAACTACCTGGCTCAAAGAATCAGCATTGACATACAACGTGGCAATGCTGCCAGCGTTTTGGCCAAGCTGCCGAGGGGTGATATTTTAGTGGGACTACATAATTTGTAATATTTTTTTTAGTTTTAGGTTGTTTTAGTACTTATTTAGTTTTAATTTAATTTAGGCAAAAGTGAATGCGTCCATAAACTCTTTCTTTTAGTTCTCTCATTTCCAGGTAAAACTAAATTCGAGTGGGTATATAAATTAGCTAAAATTACAAAATATTTCTAATTTAAAAAAAAACGATATACAAATGTCTTAATAAGTAAATACTTGGTATTCGGTCCCAAACTGTAAACTCGCGATAATCCGCTATTTTCCAACAAGTCAAATCAGATACTTTTTTCTTAACGTCAAAACAAACAATTCCTACGGGATTTGTATGTAATACTAGCAGATGACGTCACAGTTTCTTGAAGTCGATTTTATTATCAGTTTTTCTGCAATAATAAATCTAAAATCACGTTAAAATGGATATGTTCAAAGACAAGTGACATTATTTTGCGACGTTTTATATTCTTATCAGTACGAAATAATTTATTTTTGACCCAGGAAAATACCCAATTGGGCAATCACTTTTCCGATTAGAAATGAGAATTGAATTAAAACACCTAAAGTTTCTATAATGATTTTATCCGAATAACGGATTATCCAATAAATATAACCTATGTACAAACAAATAAACCGAGTTTGGTAGCCCTGTGCTTTAATTAGCCGGAGACGCGCGGGCAGGTGACGCCTGCTTCAGGTAATTCAAGAAAAATACATCCCCCCCCCGGCATTCCCTCCCTGCCACTTACAGCTAGCGGTCTTGCCGCGAAAACACAAGCTTTTAGAATCTGATTAATTTGTCCATCTTGTAAGAAATGCGGCCTGTGCTTATGAGGCGTAAGATTTTGATTTATTCAAAATCTAAAGTATGTCATTTTATATTTCGGATGTTTTCTGGTGTTAGAAGAGTCACGCTTTTGTTAAATTTATATACTGGTCTAGGAATATAGTAGTAAAATGTTATTTTTTCAGGAATATAAAATTCTTATTATATTGGTTTTTCGTAAATGCTAACCTTAACCAAGCATTACATGTTATAATGTGTCAACATGTATTATATTATAAGTATTTATTAATTAAAAGACAATAATAATATTATGACAAAGCCTTTCTGGCGAGTAGGCGACCAATACTGTGAAAATGAGTTTCTTTCGGCGTTTCTTCTCAGCAGTAGTCGTTACGAAGCGCTGGTATCGGTAGCTTTTCTTTAAAAATAAATTAAATTTTAATATACTTTACACGTAACATAAATTATACTTATTAACGTGTAAAACTGCCTGTAAAGGTCTAATTACTGAATAAACATTTCAATTTTGAATCTTGAACCTGCAGCTTTGAGTTATTTGGTGTCCTTGTCTTCTCTTCCCATTTATTTATCCTTCAATTACCCTTGTTGAAATGGAAGATATTAAACCAGTAATGCTTTTGAATATTCAATTCACATTGATTATAATATACCCATACATATGGCGACCTCCGTGGCGTAATGGTCAACATGCTAGACCGCCAATCTGGAGGTTCTGGGTTCGATCCCCAGCCAGGGCAAGTTGGAAAATGGCCTTTTACAAATTGTCCTGGGTCTTGGGTGTCTATCTATATATGTATTTATCATAAAATATAGTATCGTTGGGTTAGTATCTCATGACACAAGCTTAAGCTTACTTTAAGGCTAGCTCAATCTGTGTGATTTGTCCGTAAATATTTATTTATTTATACTTACGTAACATGGGAATGGGAAGTGTGATGCTTGCCTGTCTTATGAAGGCATCTTTGTAAACGATAAAGAGATAAAACCATGTACACTTGAAAAATCAGGTAAATTAAAGCACGTCGTGGGTCCGACAGTGTATAAAGATCAGGGTAGCTCATTAAAATCTTTAAATAAAGAGTTAAAAATTGCTGATAGAACTAGCTCTCTACTTATTTGACTAATTTTGTGTATGAGATGTTTTTAATTCGATGACAATAATTGTAAAATATTAAATATGGCATTTATTCCTAACCTTACTTATGTGTTGTATGTTTCTAAGTTTTATAATATTGATCTGTAACAAAATATTATCATGTGTAATAAACACTAAACCCACCTTACGCAAAAGCCGTCATCACAATTCTAACTATCTGTCCGTGCTGTGTTGTCTGTAAAACTTAATCTGCACGCACATTTGCTCTCGAAAAATACAGATCTTTATCTGCACGTACCTTTGGTCGCTCTCGAAAAATAGAACTTTTAATTATTACCTTTGAGATGTTTAATCTCCGGCGTCACGGCGGCATTGTCTCTGCACAAATTTAAAAGAGGCGAATCTGCACGATATTCACATTTTTCATTATTTCTCGTTGAATTTCGAAAGCCTGGGGGGAACTTTGTGCACAGATGATGAGGTACCTCCCTGTTTTTAACCGACTTCAAAAAAGGAGGTTATCAATTCGTCGGAATATTTTTATTTTTCATTCATCGATTATGAAGACGCTTGGACGGATTTGGAAAATTGTTTTTTTTTTTTGAAAGAGCATACTTGTCAAGTCCCATAGAAGTTATTAAAATCGTTTGCGAAGACGTCGGTTTTTACTTTTGAAAAATTATACCTTGTAAGATGCTATCATCTATTGGATATGTACCTATTATGTGCCTTATCATATTACAAATTGAAGTATATACGACTTCAGAACAACCATATCGATCCATCTCTAATAATAGTCATGGTCTAAGTTAAACATTATTTTTGATTCCTTCCAATTTTGATCACAGATATTTGAACTGTCGTTGGACAAATGCATCTGTTTACTAAAGCTCCAAGCGAAGCAGTGCCAGCCGCTTGTTATCACTTGCTATCATCCTTATTTTACATTGTAATCAATAGATGCTGTTGTTCATTTTTGAAACTAGCTATAGGCATCAGTCACACAGTAACTAGGAAAAAAAACCAAAACAGAAACAAATTAAATTCTGTTGTATCGCCTTGAGTGTTTTATTCAAGTACTTTCCGGGATCTGTCCAGACAGTGTGCCAGCGACAGATGTAATATCTGTGGTGACAAAGACAGTGCGCGACACTACTCGGACGATGTTCGCCGTCCCGGTATCTTTGGCAACATAATCCTAAAAAAATATTTGATGTTACTACATTATATATAAAAACCTAAATATGATAAAGCGTCAATTCTAACTATTTTTAAATAGTTTAGGTTTTCATAATTTAAAAACAACATAACCCCACTACTATATGGTCTTACCGTAGAATGCTGCGCATAAACTGGACGGATCACATTACTAATGTTGAAGTTCTGGAGCGCATGGGCAAAAAGTAGAGCTCGTTCGAACCATTAAAATAAGAAAAATCACATATCTTGGTCACGTCTTGAGAAACCCACAATATCATCTACTCCAGACCATAATGCTTGCTTTTCGTGTGTGTAAGTGGCCAACACTAGTGTCAGATTTTTCAAGCTGCCTAAAAGCATCTGACATAGCTTGACGACTGCCATACAATGATGACAGCCGAGACCAACGGCTTATACGTGCCTTCCGAAGCACGGAAGAGCTCGAGAAATTTTCATGCCACTTGTGGTCACCAATCTAAGTGCGGACCACGACCGGTGTCGCTTTACTTGCGAAAGCGCTAGTAATGCGCACTCCCGCCGGGCCACCGAGCTCCTTATACAGTCCATAATGATGGGTAAAATTGTCGGAAAGCGCAAGGAATATCCGACAATGGACTAGTATCGAAACGGTAAAACAACTGTTCAGGCTTGCCTTGGACAAATCAAGATTTAAAGAGCTAACTGCCAATATTCAGGAATGGAGCGGCACCTAAAGAAGAAAAACCCCACTACACAACAAAAAAACTACAAACAAACTACACAACCAATTTTGATCAAATTTCTATGAGACCACTTGACAACTAAGCCCATTTAAACAAAAAAAGAATTTTCCTAATTGGTACACGCGTCTTCAAATAATCAGTGTACATGCATGAAAAAAATCGCGACGAAATGACAACTTCTTCCTTTTAGAAGTCTATAAATCTTCTTCATAATAACAACAACAAATAAACGATGGCACTAACTACGTCTCCTAAAGGCCCATTTGCCTACAAGTCGGTAACGTATGAGTCCCCAGTCGTCATTAAACCAAATTAAGTCCATTCGAAGGCAGTCTGCTCGAAAATAAGGTTCCCTGGCCGAACGACACGTAATTATATAAGCTACGATCTTCGTCTTGTTTGTTGTATGACACTGAAAGTCTTTCCATTAGAAAAAAAAGTTAACAATCCACACATAAAAGTAAAAAGTTTTTTGAAAAAATATTATAAGCTTTTATTGTGAGGCCAAAGTACTTATTAAGACAAATGAAACAAGCCCACACTCGATGGAGTCGTTTATTACTAAGTTCCATCGAGCACCTTCGATCTCCGTGATCAGACCTTAGGCATCGTCTACTATAAAGTGCTCGTCAAGACAAATCAATGAGGTTATGTTGTTTTAAAACTGAGTTTCGTCGAATAAAGCCCGGTTCTATCATCGAAACATCTCCTGGGCTCCATAATTACATTTGTAATTCAGTTAAATAAATAAATAAATATTGTATTGTCATCCGACTAACACAAGTATATATATTTTCAGCTCAGTCGGTTGAGAATAAGTTGTAAATTGAGTTTAAAGATTTGCCCTAAACAAACATACTAGATACATAGTTAAATACAAGCTTTTTTTTTGTTTATTTATACGTTTGTATTCGATACTGCTGCTTTTGAAATGAAACGTACGTAAGTTTTATTAGTATCAAAAATACTACTAGACATTTCAGATATTTATGAGTGTGTTTAAGTCTAGAGTCAAGCCTCAAGCCCAGGCCATTTCTGGGACACGTCACAGCATGTACATAATTCAGGCTGTGGAGATAAAATAAAAAAGTACAGATGGATAAATCAATAATGATACGACGTATATATCCAGAAGAATGCGAAAACATAGGTACATATGTTTGGAGCACTAAACGAATGAGACACCTGCTGAGGTAAAACATTATGTGTACTCTCCCCATAAAATAATGAGAGACTCGCTTTCGAAATGTTGCGTTAAAGAAGTTTGAAGAAGATCAGCGAACAGAAAGGCTAACCCGTAACGAATTATAAGAAATAGAGTAGAAAAGATGACTACATAACATAATATTAGACAAAATGCGAAATAAGAGGTGGCCCTTGACACGACAAGACTCCTTATTTATGAACATACTAAAAGCAGACCTACTAAAAAGCAGGGGGCATATCGTGTCAAGCGTAACAAGGTGATTACAAAGTTTGATGCTTGCTACACCGACAAGACAATAAGATCTTAAACAACAAGTTTATTTGCCAGAAAAATTGAAAAAATCCAACGACACCATCTAGTTATAAGTGGCAGAACTACATCATATTCTTTCCGATGTTCAGTGGAATTGATATTCGTAGGGTCATCTTTTATTTGCCAAGTAAATTACAAACCCCGACTTTCAAGCGTTAACACTCGATAACTTTTAAACAACTGAAACGATTTTCATCAAACATGGTTAAAAACGAACGCAAGGAAACTTGCTTTTACGTAAAATACCGGTCCATCTGGTCAGATGCTACAAACAAACAGAAAGGCAAACAGATGACAGACAGACCGGCGACCGTTTTTTGTCGGAGGTTAAAAATAGATATTATTATATTAGTCAAGTTTTAATTAGCATTCTTGTTTTTTTTTTTATTAATTTGTTTAATAAATCTTCTTGCTCATTATAAGATGTTACATTTAACCTTTAAGAAGATGTCAATTCTGTACTCTCTATAATTGTTGCGGATTTATTTTGCATGCCGTCTCCGGCACGTTCGGAATAAAAAACAAATTATGCAAATGGCGGGCCACGCGGCGACCTTTCTAAATCATTGCCGTGTTTACCATAAACAGTGCTCATATTTAACTTGCATTATACCCACAAATCTTGAAGATACAGGTATTTTGTACCACCTTTAGTTCGGTAACTGTTCATGGCTGTTCATTTTAACAAAAGTCATTCATGAATGTTAAATTCTGAGATATTGAATAGGCTGTAACTAAAACACATCGTTATATAAAACTGTGGATGCATCGCACATCGCAACGAGGAACAATCGATATTGAGTAATTCGTTAGAACTTAGAAGTTAGAAGAAGAAGAGTTAAGTAATTAATTATATCATACTTTCTAATTTAAAGTAAAAAATAAATAAAAAATATTCAATTTAGGATAAATTTATCTCTTATTGAAGGTCATTTTTTTAAATATTATTTTAGTGCAAAAACTAAAAACTACTAGCGTTTTGCAACGATCACTGCTGGGAAGATTATGCCGAAAGAAACCCAGTTCAGTGTTGGTCCCTACCTAGCCTGATGGACTATGTTACAGTTACAATACAGATTAACACTTAAGCTAGATATACATTATACACGTATTATTCATTTAAATAATACAATAATTTTGATGAAACAAAGAAAATACGCATTTTCACGACGCGTTTTTTATAGATACAGTAGATCGATGTTTTATTTTCGACGCGTCGAAAATAAAACATCGATCTACTGTATCTGTAAAATAGGATTTGTAGAAACGTCGCGACGTTCAGAAGGAAAATCCTGCGACGGGAAACCTTATTTAATTCATTTACATTACGTGCAAAGTTGCAAATTGTTTCGAAATAAATAAGGATAAAATAATAATATTGTATATTTACTTTTTATGTAAAATGCATCATTTTTACAAGTTATGCTACAAGTACAAAGGGAACAAATGTTTTATACAAATATGATTGGAAAGATTAAAAAAATGAACTTCGTCAAGGTACGACCTTGACGAAGTTCATTTATATTATGGAAAGTCGTGAAGATAATGTCAAAATTTGTTATATTATATTAGGAATTTTATTACTCTGTACCAAAAAATGTCTCAAAACATAATAGTTTTGAATTATTCGTACTTACATGATTTTTTTTCAAAGATTCAAAGATTTAAATGTTAAAGACCTTTACAGGCACTTTAACACGTCAATAATTATAATTTATGTTACGTGTAAAGTATATTAAAATTTTCTTTTTTTTTAAGAAAAGCTACCTTTACCAGCCCTTCGTAACTGCTGAGAAGAAACGCCGAAGGAAACTCATTTTCACAGTATTGGTCGCCTACTCGCCAGAAGAGCTTTGTCATATATTATTATTGTCTTTTAATTAATAAATACTTATAATATAATACAATGTTTACGCATTATAACATGTAATGCTTACAAACAAGTAAACAAACATAAATTGCGTAATAAAAAATATTAAGTAGTCAAAAACTCGAATCCGAGCTAACCAGTCCCTCCCGGCAGCACCCGTTCACGAGTTGACGCACGGATCAGCCATCGTTAAACTCAACCATATTAGAGGGAATCAATCAACGACGAATTTGAATCCTATTCAAGTTGGTGCAGTTGCAAATGCACTTGAAACATTTCAATGTTTGTAAAAGAACTATAAACACTATCTCACTGAAAGAGGACTCTCCATAACTGTACATTCACATTGCAATAAATATTGAGTATTGCAGTCATACGAACGCGCACTCAGCCGATGCATTTAATGTGCATCGCGATTAATGAGTGTTTGCTCGATTCAAAATATTGTCGATTCCAGCGATCGTTTGCTGCAACACACTCGAGTACGAGCACTCGCGAATATAAGCGTAAGGGGAATAGTGCACAAAATATGTAAACGATAATATTGGAGTGCGATATTTCTTATCACAGTTGCATATTTTAATTGTTTTATTTTTGTCTATGGTAATATATATGATTGCATTCACATCACTACAATTATTTATTTCAATAAATTAATTAGCGACTTAATATAAAAAGCATGATGTGCACGCAATAGGAAATGTAAAAAAAACATTGTCTGTGAGCCGACCGGGAGCCGGTCGACATGCATTGTTTCGATATTGAGTCTGGTATTTTGAACCGTCAACAGGTTAAGAGGTCTGCATCAACTCTGTCAGTGACAGCTGGAAATCAGCGGTTATACAAAAAGAGCATCATTTCATTGAGCTGTAGTAGCAGGCCTGTGTCACTCCCCGTTTAGGTATCGAAAATATACCTACATTATTACTATGCGCGCGGCGACTACTTTGAAGGGGAAAATTCAGTTACATGAATCGTTTGTTTAGAGCAGTCTTTCCCAAAGTGGGCGATACCGCCCCCTTGTGGGCGCTGGAGGCTTTAAGGGGGGCGGTAACGGGCCCAGAATAAAGTTGGGGCGCTGATGTGATTTAAGCAATGAGTGATTTATAACTTCAGCTATTTCATATTTTAAAATTAACTGAAATTAAAATCCTCTTACTACACAACATCCATTTATTAGTTCATATTTATATCCTTTTTTATTGTACAAATATAAACTAAAAATGTATTTAATGTTTATTATTTTAATGCGTTCACAACGCTATTTATATCGTTAAAGGAATCAAACAGTGAAAAAATTTCGTGTTTTAAAGTTTCGCAGGTGAGGTCCCCACTTCCGATACTCTTTATTATTGTAAAATTGTATTATTATTGCTATTTTTTTATTTAAAATTAACAATGTTGATTATTGTTATTTTTTTATAAAAGATACTCTAATGTACTGGTGTATGTATTATTATTGCTCTCTCTTGTAAAAAAGTCTAGTTTAGAATATAGGTTGAATTAAACTACAGGCAAGACAAATATGTGATTCAGGTTTTTATGGTGAAAAAAATGGGGGGCGCTACAAAATAACTGATTTTTTAAAGTGGGCGTTTGACAAAATAAGTTTGGGAACCTCTGGTTTAGAGTAATAAGATTGAAATTGGCTTGCAATTGATGTCTAGGTATCTGAACGAAGAGGTGAGGAGTTCTGACGCGAGCGAAATGAAACCATAGCGCTAACCACATTAAGTTGATATTGCCTTGAATTTCTTTTCTGAATAAGATTTCTGTACGTCAGTACTGGTACTTATTCTGTGGTAGTAATAGCCCTTTTGTGCTTCTGTAGCACACATGCAGAATATGCAGATATTGAATGTTATAATATTTTTCTTTTATATAATGTGTGTTACAGACAAAACAAAATAAATCTTTTATGTACCTAACTATCACGTTGGTTTTACATTTACCGACTTTTGCCATCCTTCAGGATCATCGCATTGTCGATCGTTTGCTGGAATTGATTCTCTGAAAACATTCGCAAAAATACTAGCTGCAGAGGAAAATAGTTGGAATGTAAACTTTATACTGGACCGTATGCTTGTGTCACTGATTGGATGCCATTCGATGCGAATGTTTGTTACCCATTGCGATCTCGGCAGTAATGTTTCTGGAATATCCTAGTTTTTTTTTGATTTGATGTGTACGAGCCGAGCTTGCACATTTCGACTGCACGCGGCTATATACTATATAGGTCACGACACATGTCAGCTGTTTTACTACATTTTACATCAAATGAGATACTGTCGAACGGCGATCGAGAAAGGATCAGTCACATCCAACTATGTTAATGTAATTTATATCACCAATAAACAGTTTCTACGTGATCTCATCTTGTGTCTCCGTGCCATCATCAAAAGGTGTTTTACTGAAACAGTTTTTATTGAAAACTCACTTTGATTGTGAATCTTCAAGAGTTAGGAGCTATATACTTCGTACAACGGGCTATACTGCATCACTTTAGTAGAATGATAATAAAACAAACGTCAAGAAACATTCTATATTCCCATGCGAATTGCCCGGGCGGCTGCACACTCTTTTATGAAAATGTAGATTTTTAAAATTTTTGTCTCTTATTGTTATTTCATTATACCAATGTGATGTAGTATATAGCCCATGATTCTATTTATGAAGGGTATATCCCTTTCACTTTGTATACCGTATTAACTTCTTTAGATAACCTACTTTTCAATGTTATCATAAAATGCAAATTCTTCAAATTGGTTTGCTTTTACTAGTTAAAATACTCCACCTTCTGATCCATTTATCCAGGGCAGCGGTCGTGAGCTAACTTTTAACTGGATTAAAAAGCTGGGGTGAAAAAAGTATGCAGAATCCAGAGCGGGAAAGTGAAACACTTAGCACCGACGACCGCCGCTCTACAGCTCCAACCACTACACAACTGGGGCAGTTTATAGTGCGAGCTGTTTTCACGAGCGGGATTAAAAACGGTGCAAGTTATAGACGACAATTATTTGTAAATACAAATATATTTGTCAGCCACCTAGTGAGCAAGAAAGTGAAGCATTTAGCATCAACGACCACCGCTCTACTACAGCCACTACACAACTGGGGCACTTTTTAGTGCGAGCGGTTTTACCGAGATTAAAGCGGTGCAAGCTATAGACGACAATTATTTGTAAATACAAATCTATTTGTCAGCCACCTAGTGATCAAGAAAGTGAAGCATTTAGCATCAACGACCACCGCTCTACTACAGCCACTACACAACTGGGGCATTTTATAGTGCGAGCTGTTTTCACGAGCGGGATCAAAAACGGTGCAAGTTATAGACGACATTAATCTGATTGTTTTAATGCTCCATGGTCCGGTGGTCAAGGTGTTCCTGAGATCGGAGATCGTGGGTTCGAATCACACTCGGTAGCATACTTTGTGAAAAGTTGTTTTCAGTCTGGTTAGGATATTGCAGGCTTGAATCTTCGGATAATCCGAAAAGATAAATGATTCCGTGTTTCGGAAGGTGCTTATAAACTGTGGGTTTCGAACGCCATCTAGCGTTTGCTCAAACGTATCCAAAGATTGGTTCTGGTCTACCCTTCTGGTTACGGAGGTCAGATGGCAGTCGCTCTGTATAAATTTACGTCGACAAATCACGTAGGTTAGGTAGTGGACTGAGCCCGCGGGCTCTCAAGCGTTACCGCTGAGAATGTAATCGGAAATACGGGAGGATGAAAAGAATCTGATTGTTTTGTTCTGCACTGCTTATCGACGATCATATTTTACCATGTTTCAGCAAACAACACTGCAATCAAAATGAGTAGAAAAGCAAAACAAATTGTTGATAGAGACTGAATGATGAATAATATTAGACACTTTGATAGGTACGAGTAACTTAGATGTCAATGTCCTAGGTACAATTGAAAACAACATTGACAGCAAAGATGCTTTGATAAGCGCCTGTCGCTTCTGCTCCTGCCTTGCCACTCTCCCGAGAATCCATTAGTGCTCGCACGAGCTTACATCGGGTGAACTCGAGTACGAGGTTTGACGGGAACCATCCAACCAACCAACCTGACAATATTTTGGTTGCAAAGGAATCTCGCAGTATCGTGGTTCATGGTACAATTTTAAGGCGTTTTAAACATTAGATGCATCACTGAAATCAGATATGCTAAAAGAAAACCATGCCACTCGAGACCTTAGCCTTTTTATTAAGTTTAAGTACCTATACGGTATTCCTTCGAAGCAATAGTTTCTTTCGCGCCGGTACTTCAATGAATTGCTAGTATTTAGGTAATATTTTAAAACCTTCTTTTTCTTCTAGCTAATCCTTATCCCATTGTTTATGTGGGGTCGGCAAAGCATGTGAGATTTTTCTATTTTGTTCTATCTCCAGTCAATCCGTCCGTCACTCCTTTCCTACTTATATCCGCCTTTACACATTCCACCCAACGTTTCTTTGGTCTCTCGGTATTTTGAAGTCTTTTGACATGCATTTTCAGAGCTTGCCTGGTTAAAGTTTTATAATAAATTGCCAGAATCGGTCCTTGATATGCCAGATAGAAAATTTAAAGCTTATGTAAAAAAGGTACTTTTTGACAAGGCTTATTACGGAACCGATGATTATCTTAAAGACAAAAACGTCTGGCTTGAGCCTGGCACGGGTCCCTCTAAAAGTTTTGTATTTGTATACTCACAAATGTCATAATTTCAGTCCAATCTATTATTACATGTTTAAGTACTTTACTTACAAACTGACATTAATTTTAAATGTGACATCATTCTTAATTAATCATTATGACATAACAATGTATTCTCAGTCCACATACCTAATGCCAATATCAGTATAATAATAAGTTAACATGTTTGGAGAAAATGTTGCAGTACATTTTGTTACCGCTTCTTCTGTACTTGCGCTAAGGAGGCGGCAGTAAACTTAGTTGTAAGTAAATGATCTGACGTCAACAAATATCTATTATTAAATCGAAAGAAAAAATTGACCAAAATATCAAGTGATACAATTTTCCAAAGATAAATAAATGATTTTGACTTTTTCTTAATTTTACCTTTTTTATAGATCAATGTCTCGCATTATACAGTGCCATAACCGTTGCCATTGGCACGGTGCGCGAAAAAGGTATTATTTTCAATAGTTTCGCACGGTAATTTACAAACAAAGGCGTTTATAAAGCTCATAAAACCTCTACAAGGCATTTCCTCATTACAATGACGCTTGCGCGCAGTAACTTATACGATAACTCGCAGCCTTCCCAACTTATGCTCTATTCTCTGTTACCGCGGACTGATTGTCAACCCCTCCCCCCCTTTCCATTTCCCTCTTCAGCCTACACAATCGTCCTCGTACAAAATAATGTGGGATATGGAAGAGTAATGTACTCTCACAATAATTTTTTAAAAACCGATACTACACCAAACTACCAAGTAAATTAGTATAAAATTTCTTGAAATTGGTTCAGGCATCTTTAAGTAGTCGGTGAACATACATTAAAAAAAAAGATTTCGATTAATTGATAACCTCCTCCTTTTTTGAAGTCGGTTAAAAGTGTGATATTTTATACCTGTATTTTAACTTTCAAAGTACAGATTGATCTACTTACTTACAATATTTTCTATAGAGATTATACTCAATGTTATGCTTTATTGCTATGAGTAAATTGTAGTCCATTTTTTTTTATACAGAAGTGGGAGTTTCTCGTAATTTTTCAAGGGCGTGTATAATCCTTAAATTGTTTACAATATCTGATAAACGTGACACAAATGTTTAGAACTCTTAATTAAATGATTTATTATAAAATCAAAACAACAAAAAAATCTTACTACCTACTACGCATACCACATATCACACATCACATACACCCTAAAGTCACTACTTATACCTTTAAACCCTATCACTTTAAAAATTCAGGTAATTTTAACCCCTCACCTGTCACTGGGAGGAATTCCTCCCAGGTCAATTATTTATCTATTGTTTTATTATTTGCAACAGATGAAGAGTTAAATAAGCTTTACTTCTGTGCTTTCTGCAAACGTGGCGCCGCCGGCGAGCTCGGCTGAATTCATTTAATTAACCTTGAAAGTCAGCTAATGTATTTCACGAGCTCCGCAAGCCGCCTCGTAAATCTGGAGCAAATGTTTTCTACAATCGTATATTTCGCTTATCACTGCGAGGTTTGAAAACAACTTTATTTTTGACTCTCATCTAGATTACGCTTAGTTCTTTTGACCACGCAATCTTTTTAGCTTAAGGTAAGGTCTGATAAACTTTACTGGAACGATTTCAAAGCTAATATTCTAAATAACAAAGCAAAATAAAAGAAAGTTAAGGCCCTGGGTTATCTGTCTGTTATGTCACAGAATGAGTACTAGTACTCACGTACAAAAGTCTTACTTAGAAAAGAAATTCAAAGAAATATCTACTTAATTTGGTTAGCGCTATGGTTTAATTTAGCTCGCGTCAGAACTCCTCACCTCTTCGTTTAGTTACATAGACATCCATTTTAAGCCTTTTCAAATTCTTATTTCATTCTTATTACTCTGGACAAACGAGAATTTTCCCCTTCGAAGTTATAATGTAGATATATATTCGATACCTAAACGGGGAGTGACAAAGGGCTGGTTATATCAAAATATGCTCTGTCTGAACTGTTAGGGATAAAGACGTGATAGTATAGTACTTAAAAAAAAAACTCCGTAGTCCAGTGGTCAAGACATTCGCCTTGTGATCTATTGTGCCGTGGGTTCTATTCCATGGGAAGCATACTTTGTGAAAAGTTGTTTCTAGTCCGATTAGAATATTGCAGGCTTGAATCGCTTGATTATTCGAAAATAAAGATGTTTCCGTGTTTTGGGAGGTACGTATTAACTGTGGGTCCCGAATGCCATGTAGCGTTTGCTTATCAAACCTATCCAAGGATTGGTTCTGGTTTACCGTTTGGATTGCGGTGGTCAAACGGCAGTCGCTCTGTGTAAAAACCAGTAACGTCGTCAAATCTCCTTATTAGGTAGCAGACCCCGGGCTCTGAAGTGTTACCGCAGAGGATGCTACCGGGAATACTCTCGGTTCGAAGACGACTTGAAAAAACTTTATCTCGAGAAAAAAAAACAAGTACTTACCCTAAAAAGCAGAAACAGCCCAAGTTTTTAAAGCAATTGCTTTTTTTGGAGCAATCTGAGGCCAGATGATTGCGATCAAATAAGACCTGTCGACGGTGGGCTGTTATCAGGTTTATCAGACTTCATTATGCTCCTGCCTTCTTCAGGAGAGCTGAAAATCTGAGATGGCGGCCGGAAGGTACATTTTTGATGAAAGTATTTGCATTTATACCTGTTTACATTTCATTATAGGTCCATTGGTGGATGAAACAATACGAGTAACATACACGGAATAACGAGTTAAAAATATATAAGGTACAGTCAAGTACCAAGATACCTGACCAGGCCCTCTACTCATATCTTCAATTTTCTCTTAAACTAAAAATAATATTAACATGAAAATTTTTATTCAGAAAGACTTAATTAAAATCTCTCTAAATATACATTTTCATGTTAATATCATTCAAGATATAAGTAGAGGGCCTGGTCAGGTATCTTGATACTTGACTGAACGTACGTAAAAATAAAAGATATATTACTTAGAAGATTAAGGCCATAAAATACAGGATAATTTTATTGTTGTTTGGCCGTTTGACTGTGTGGCAAGCGGCTGGTCGCTATACCACAGGTATGGCGCTGCATAGAAGCGGAGTATCATTTATGTCTACACTACGAATATATTAAACTATATATATAATTTGATTCGCACTCGTACCTACCTTTCCAGGCCATTGCTGAAAGTCAGTAAATTTCGAGGCAATATTATCACTGAGCTTTGACCTATATTTATCTTGCTGCAGCACACACACATGCAATTCATTTATTGTTGTGTCTGTATTTTAAGCCCGTGTAAGTGTAACTAATGTATGTATAGTTTAATTTTGTGTGTGTGTCGGTAGTGGCACATAAACAATTTATCTGTCTTTCTACTACAAACGAAACTATAGGTAAACGGACGTGCACACGTCAATGTGTGTGTTCACCCAAATATACGCGACAGGGCGAGAACGGGGGAGAAATGCGGGGACGGGAAACGGGGACGCGTATTTCGCAGCAGGAGGGTTACTCCGTTAAATAATACGTTAGTCGTACGATATTGTCGTCTTATTTCAATGTATGTTACACCAAATTTGACTTTATCATCATACGTAGTGCTCAATGTTGCTTGTCATTGAAACGCGGATACGCAGTAACGTCCGTCTTGTGTACCGCTTTTAGAGTAACCTCCCAGGTCCCTAGGAGATTCCGTTGTTTATGTAATACTTATAAATTATGTGATAATTCTGCAGTCAAATCTTGTAAACTGTTTTGGTTATTTATTTTTGATTTCCCATGGTGTTCAGCATCTTAGGTGATCATCAATATGCGTATCATATATGGAGAAGAAAAAGCGGGACAGACTTCTATGGAGTACCATACCTGTAGCTAAGGATGCAACCGTAAAAGCGCTGAGATATAGAAAAAAGATACTTGTCATTTGACTCTTTTATGTCGATGTTCGTACCTTTATCGACCGTTGGTTCATTAAGTAACACGTATACACATCAACCTCGATAAGTCCACCCCTATCAATAGAAT
The DNA here is from genome assembly GCA_943193695.1 of Acrobasis suavella. NCBI lineage: Eukaryota > Metazoa > Arthropoda > Insecta > Lepidoptera > Pyralidae > Acrobasis > Acrobasis suavella. The sequence continues at coordinate 280,332 of OW971935.1, forward strand.
ATCATTAAATTGATGACTGTGCCTTCGCCCTTTGACACTCCACTTGAACGCGAACCCTTTGATAACATCACTTTACTCTGGCCCCTTTATCAATTTACCTGCACGTGTGGCACCGCAAACTATCGTCCTTTCACGCAACAACAAGCTTTATCGCCGTCGTAACAAACGCGATATCTCCGTGCAAGGTCAAAACGGCAAGTATGAGCATTTGCCTCGCATTTGCATACAAACTGTGGGCCCTACTCGGTGCTAAGGGCGTGTGCCTTCTCATGGGTTTTCGTCTCTTTATGCAGCGTGCAAGCCGGAGTAATAAACGAAGTGATGGTGAGTGTAATGTGTACGCACACTTATCCAAGCCGACTGACTGCCTCCGTGGTCCAGTGATCAAGGCGTTCGCCTTGTGACTCGGAGGTCATGGGTTCGATTCCCACTGGGAAGCATACTTTGTTAAAAGTTGTTTCCAGTCTGGATAGGATATTGCAGGCTTGAATCACCTGATTATCCGAAAAGAAAGATGATTCAGTGTTTCGGAAGGCACGTTAAACTGTGGGTCCCGAATGCCACCTAGCATTTGATCATCAAACTATCCAAGGATTGGTTCCTGGTTTGCCCTTTGGGTTGTGGCGGTCAGACGGCAGTCGCTCTGTGTAAAAACCAGTAACCTCGTCAAATCTCTTTGGTTAGGTAGCGGACCCCGGGATCTGAAGCGTTACTGCTGAGGATGCAACCGGGAATACGTGAGGATGATGATGACTTATCCAAGCCGAACGCGCCGAACGAGCCGAACGAAACGAATTTTCGAATTCGTTATATGAAAGCGTCGAATCGTCCGAATCTGGAAGAAACACAGATATCCTAGACGAATTCGGATGACTTCATAAAATTTGGCGCGGGTGATGCGATCGAATCGTCTGCATTTCGACAATGAAAAGCGTGTCCGTAAGAGAGAGTGCGACAGGTGTAAAGGAAATTGAAACAATTCTTTCGGCGCGCTCGATTCTATCGATGCGAAAGATATGCGTGGCCTTAAAAACTACGATCAATTCGACGCGTTCGATTCGGATAAATGTGCGTTCACCACAGTAGGTCAATCGTTCCGATCATAAAAAAATAGAATTTATCTTCTACACATTTCCAATAAACGTAAGTACGATGCTCATGTTTATAAATCTTAAAAATGATGAATAAAAAATTACACTGCAACTATTGTATGAGCAGTTTTAGAGTGTTATCACACTCTAAATCGCACCTATGTACACTAATATTTGCTCGTCTATTGAGCTGTTTTTGCTCGTTGTTGCTTAGTGGATGGAATTTGTAAGTACTGGTAAAACGTTCAAGTTTACGGTCCTTGCAAATGCTTGGAGCTCATAAACAAGCTGAGGCAGTAAGCAACAAACGGTATTGATCGAAAGTCTACGTAATGAAAAATCCCTTTTCCTTTACACTTTTATTGATACTTGTACTTTTCAAGCGCGCTATTCAAGGTAACGCTCTGTTCTAAAATTTAAAAAAAAAATAGAAAATCCTTACACTGTTTAAATATAGAGTTCCATATTACCAGTATTTTAAGGGACTTACCAGGAACGCGTGTTCCTGCAACTTTGCTCTGGTTTTATAAGTAATTCAGTCTTTGAGGCGTCCACATGTCCAGCAGTCGGCTTTTTATGGCTGCTTAGATGACCTTTTGGCCAATAAGTTGTTTATTTGCAGTGCGCAAAAATCATTTTTGGGCAAGAAGGCCGTCAAACAATATTGAGAATTATATAAGTAAAGTACCTACGTCACTTGAAACTTTGCGTTTTTATGAACGCAGTGTTCTGCGGCAACTATGAGAGGCGAGGCTGCGGGATTTATACTACTTTGGGCACAATTTTAATCATAAAGTTTCCAAATAGTTCAACTTAGATGCTTTATAAAAACTGTCAAATTTTCTGCTTTAAAAGTTTATAGCTTTAAAAACTTGAACATTTAAAATAAAAAGTCATAAAAATGTGGTGGTGACTGGTGTCTGCAGGTTCTTTACGGGGTTCATGGTGTAACTTTCTTATATTTTAACCTGACTATGGCATCGTACCGCTCGAACGGATGGACCAATTTCGATGCGGTTTTTTCACGTTACAGTAAGTTCCCTTGCGGTGGTAAGTGAAAAACGGTTGAGCCGTTTAAACGTTATTGGGGTTTACGCTTGAAAATCAGGGCTTTCTCTAGCAAATAATAGATGGCGCTACGGATATCTATCTAGTGATAAGAAGCGGAATTATCGATACAACTTCGATAGTTCTGCTACTCATCTCTAGATGGTAATCTTTACAAACAAGTTTTTTTTATTGTTATGAAACTGTGGTACAAACTTGATAAAATATGAAATGCCCACATGATTCCTTTTTCCAACTTCTAGCCCACCATCATGCTAAAAGTAATTAAGAGGCATTTCATATTTGGTTGGCGGTCTCGCTCGCACAATCAAACATTTTTAAAAATTACTAAAAAATGTGTCCCTTTTGTAAAAAAGTGTTTCATTAACATTCAATATAATTATATTGTGGATACTTAAGACATGTTTATATATTGTGTAGACATTGACTACATCGAGAATTAGGTCATCAAAATTTTAAATTTTTGATTACCTAATTCTCGATACACACACACACATAAACAATAAAAAAACATTTCTAAAATATCTAACATATAATTATATTGAATGTTAATGAAACACTTTTCTACAAATCAGACACATTTTTTAATAATCTTTAAAAATGTTTGATTAGCAAACGAGCCAGCCAACCAAATGTGAAATGCCTCTTAAGACCTAAATTTTTAATTCAAAGCCTTCAAAAAGAAACAAACGAAAATATTGCATAAGCCAAGGCTGCGAAACTTTAGGTATTAAAATAAATAACTAAAATAAAGATCTTATTAACTTATCCTCGGTAACTAGTTCCCAGTAATAGAAGGTCCGGATGTCCCCTGCGTGCCGAGTAAATGATACTTGGCGGCTGTTACGCCTAACTCGGCCTCTTAATTAAAATGGGTAATGAGGGAGCCCGCTAGCCCTACCTTTACCTTCCCTCTGCCACGCGGCAAACTGTAGGGTTTTGTGGACTTAGTTATGTCTTGAGTAAAAACTTTAACCTTCAGTTTCGCCATACTTTGATTAAGACACAGAGAATTATTTATAAAATAGTTATTCCTTTTTTGGAAAATTTACAGTTTTATGAGAAATAAATACATCAAAATAAATTACTAAATAGCCATTAACAATCTTTCATATGTACCATATAATATGTTTTCTTTAAGAATTAAATTGAGTCACGGTTGACTAGGCCTCGGTTGAAAATACTTTATTATCCAAAGTGTAAGTAAGTACATACATTGATAAATCATTATTAAAAAAAAAAAACACAAAAAACCAGACTGCCTTTTATACACCCAATGGCCCTCTCAGAATAGGAATCAAATAATACTTCTCAAGCTTAAATCTATCGAGCCGATCAGGCCGCAGAGCGTGCCAAGCAATTATACATACATACATATTCTCGTGAAACATAACCCTCATTCTGGCGCAGTCGGGTAAAAATTGACTTTAAATTGTACATGCTATGTTCTTTGTTTTGGTAAGATTTTCTTTCAATATATTGTTATAATTTAACGTGAGATAAATGGATTCCTAGGATATTTTGTTAGCAAACCGTATACAATATACATAATATTGTATACGGTTTGCTAACAAAATATCCTAGGAATCCATTTTTTACTGACTTCCAAAAAGTAGGAGGTTATCAATTCGTCGCGATCTTTGATTTTTCTTTTTTTATGTATGTTCACCGATTATTCAAAGACGCCTGAACCGATTAAAAAAATCATTTTTTTGTATAAAAGGGTATATTTGTCAGGTGGTCCCATAGAAATTTTATTAAAATCGATTATGTGTTTTGGAAATGAAGTCGGATTTTAGTTAGTTTTAAAAATTATACATGATTAGCTTACCATTTCACTTACCGTAATCTTAAATTTTTTGACCCGTGGCATCTTCACCATAGGAACAATATGTTTTGCCACAGTACTTTTAAAAGCAAAATATTCTTTCAATGTCTTGTTCAATCATAGCCCTTAATCTTATGTAAATTTTAAGTACCCAAGATTAAGTTATAGCTACTATATTAAAAGTTTTGAGTATCACCAAAAAGTTGGTCATATCTGCGACTCAAGTTTAAACGAGCGAACTTAATTAATGAGAAGCAGTCGGTGTGAAATGTTTGAACTAAACTGGAAGTTTAATTAAGTTTCTTACGCAAAACCTTATTTGTTCACTTACTGATTAATCATTATTTATCGTAGAAAAGTCAGAGTTAATCTTCTCTTTGGTTTTATGACCCATTTAAATGTACTTTCTAAAAAAGAAATCAGAATAGTGATGAGTTACTACTAACTGCATCACCTGTTGACATCCACACATTCCCTTGAACGCTTTTTATGATCTGCAGGGGGGAAAAGAAGCTGTGACACTCGTTTTTTTTTGCTATTAGGCCAGCATTGAAGATCCGGTCAAAAGTTGCCGAAAAGATTTTAAAAGGATAGCGAACTTATAGTTCGGGGTAAACTGAATAGAATAGAGTATGGTTTATTAGCGAAATGTATACAGTTACAATTTTACAAATTGGTAACTACATTCATTAATCTAAATATGACGCTAATCCGACGTCCACTCGGCATTTTATAACACCGCTGGTCGTTCCGGGGACACCGGCCCATCAAGAAATGCCACTGCTAGTTTATGTGTACTATTACTGGAGTCGAATATATCCAAATATTAAACACACTTCCTGAGCCGCCCACTCTCGTCCCGACGAGTCCAGATTTACGAGCCCGCTACCTGTTGGTCATCCCGCAGACAGGCGCTCGCCACTGTATTAGTTTACACTTGCATTTTATTTTGCTAGCATTTATGTTTTGTTACATTTGTACTTTGGCAGTCAAACATACAAAAGTATCCCATGTGGTTAGCAGAAACTTATTGACGTGTAATTTATTATGAGTAAATGAGCATTTTGAGCATTTTGAAACTAAAGATGTGATGTTGCCTGACCTCTCTCGCTTCATCTACACTCATCGTTCTCTATTAATTTACAAAACTTTATACACAAATACAAATGTATGACACCGGTTTCTGGTTCTTTGGACCTTTCCTTTTTTAAGAATGTCTGAAATCTGGTCGAATTACGCTAGTTAAGGACGACCCTGACGCACTTTTCTACTTACTTTTGCTTCCTAGAATCTTCCATGCGACCCTTCTACTTGCCTAAACTATCTCAACATTCCTTTTCTCAACAAGGTATAATGATATCAATTAAAGTGAGGTATAAAAACAATCATGGTCTCCCTAGTTTTCAAACCCGGAGTCTATTAATCATATTAACTTATTTTACTATAATATTATTAACACTCAACACTCGCCCTGATAATGATCGTCTAAACCGGTCGAAACTAGTCGGCCTTTTCTGACTACACAACATGAGTAAAACCGTTTTTATATATTTAGTTATTTTGTTATTTCTATTTTCTTTATTGTCGACAGGAAAGTGCAGAGGCGACTCCGGTACTGGTAGTGGTGTCACCTGCCGGGGTCAAGGTATGCGACCCCGCAGACCAGGTAACTAATCCTCTTACTCTCTCTCTCTATCTTTCTTGTCGAGTGTGTTAGTAGCTAGCGCTGTAGCTCCTCCTACTAAGATATGCTAATATATAAGGTCTGATAAAATTAATTATTATTCATAAGAAAGGAAGCAACTCGTACATTCTGTATTTTAACTTTCCTTTCGGATTACCATAAATAATAAATAAGTATATACGGACAAATCACTCAGATTAAGCGAGCCCCTAAAATAAGTTTCGGAATTGCGTTATGGTATAATAACTCAACGATATAATATTTTATAACAAATACATGTATAGATCAACCCAGTTTAATCTGAAGAAAAACATTTTTCACCTTGACTTGACCGGGGATCGAACCCGGAATCTCTGGTGAGGCAGCGTGACAAGATGACTACTAACTAAGTCACAGAGGTCGTCAAAACGTCATTAAAAGAACAAAACGTTAAAATTTTTCGTTCTAAATAACGCTAAATACCTATATCTAGTCTGAAGTTGTTATAACTTTACTGTCCCTCTGCAATAAAACTTTAAAAAAAAATATTTGTTCTCTTCTTACTGACTAAATCTAGACTATTAGTTCTGACACTGGCCGTTGCGATTATCTTTCTTCTCTTCTAAATGACTAAATCTAAACGATAGGTTCTGACACTGGCCGTTGTAATTCCAAGCTGACACGTCTCTGCGCAGAGTGTGCGCATGACGCACGCGCTCCGGCGCATCTCATACGCGACGTGTGACGCGCCGCGCGCGCTGTTCGCGTTCGTGGCGCGCGCGCCGCACCCCCGCCCCGAGCGACAGTGCTACGCCTTCCAGACCGACACGCCCCAACAGGTATGAAGTTTGTTAGTATCCTTCTTTATAAATATTCCTAGGATAAGCTTCTAACATAGCTCTGTTCGATTTTAAATATTTAAGATACCTAACCAATACGGTATATTTTTTTTTATTTTTTATTTTATTTAAACTTTATTGCACAAAAAAGTGTACAAATGGCGGACTTAACGCCAAATGGCGTTCTCTGCCAGTCAACCATTGGACAATTTGAGTGGTGCGACAGAATGTGTAAACTAAACAGAAAAGCATAAATCAAATATCTAAAAGAATATCTAAGTTTTAATTTCAAAAATTAAAACCGAATTTACACCCAGAATACACTACAGATGTTGATAAAATGTGTATGGGACCAACTGACAAATATGCCGTTTCAACCAAAAAAGGATTTTGCAAAACGGTCTAGGCGTCTATGAATAATCAGTAAATATAAATTAAAAAAATATTTCGGCGAATGAATAACCTCCTTTTTGAAAGTCAGGTGAAAAGATTGAACGGGTACATTATTCTTGCACTAGCTTTTTAAACTAGGTACCGTGATAGAAGACGAAAGTTTGATGACATATGATTATAAGTATGTCATAAAAGTTTTCCACAAACATAACATAATGAAGTTAAGGGGCTACATGAATTTTTCGGGGTCCAGTGCTGCCCCCATTTGAATTAAATCATTTAATAGGAAACGGAGACATCATTTAAAATTTTGTCTTGATCAGACCCTAGATAACCGTTCAAACAATTTTATGAACTATTGTTTACAGTTTAAAGTGAGAACATAAAGCTTTTCTACACACAATTGCGAAAAACGGCTACTTTTGGCGTATGTGCGTAGTAAAGCTTCATATTCTCACTTTAAACAGTAAACAGTAGTTCATAAAATAGTTTGAAGGGTTATCTAGGGTCTGATCAAGACAAAATTTTTAATTATATCTCCGTTTTCTTGCAAATGATTTATTTAAAATGGGGGCAGCACTGGACCCCGTAAAATTTATGTAGCCCCTTAACACTGACATGCGTGGGGTGTCCCGAGATATGAGATTATAAAGTGGCCGCTCCGCTAGTCCACATTTCCGCCAACTATTAGAAGTTATAGTAATAGCTCTTGTCGACTAAAACGGGTTCCAGTAATTAATTTATTTTTTATTACCATATTTTTATGATTGGATGGGTGTAATATATGTACTAACTTTATTGAGTACCGCATACGCTAGATATAAATACTGTGCAATTCAGTAAGTAGTGCATTTTCTTTTAATAAGAAAATGCATCGGTAAGTATATATTCTGAAATATTACAAGCATCATGAGCTCGAATTTTTACATAGGTACAAATCTAATAAAAATACTATAACAATCAAGTTGTACACTCTATTAAATGTTAAATCTATATGTACTCGTATGATGAAATTATGATTAGTATTAAGTGTTTTAGCGTGTAACCCCCAAATTCATAAAAAATTACAAGCGTTTGCTAAACCTATTTTGGTTAAAAAATGTTTTGTCTCGTTCTTTCAATGTCAAATATAGAGAAGAGGAAAAGAGACAAAACATGTTTTAGCTAAAATAGGTTTAGCAAACGCTTGTAATTTTTTATGAATATGAGGGTAAGTGTTTTACAATGTTCCACCCCACTTTTGTAGGGATCTCCTCTGGTTGTACGAGTAGGGTTGACTGGAAGAGATCCCTGACAGGGATAAGTCCGCCTTTGTACTATTGTGTTTTTTTTTACTGTATTTTAATTGTGTCTTTTTCTGTACAATAAAGAATTTATCTATCTATCTATCTATCTATAGATATACATTAAAGTTTTTGTTCATTATTGTATTAATAAATAAAATAAAATACATTTATTTCAGGTAACTTTGACCCATATACAAAACAATTTAAAATAATAATGTCAGTCGCTCGAAATAACACACACACGAAAACATACAATTTAAAATGTCAATTAGCTGTTGGATCCTCTGGAAAACAAATAAAAGAAAAAAAAATTCCATTAACGACAATATTTTGAAGACCATTTTATGTTCCAATAATATTACTAGTCGACGTTTATGTCTTCTACAATGTCACCTTTTCGCTCTTTGTACGAGCGGTACGGTGAAAAATGCAATTTAAATGCGATCGGTGCACGGTGCAGCGCAGACTGAAACCGCGCCGCGCCGCGTGAGACTGGAAATTGAACGTCGCCGATCTGTTTATTGCCACGTGAACCCATAACTACAGAACCATAAAAGCAAACGTATAAGTAAAAAGGAAAATGTAAAACATAATTTGACAAACGTGTAGACGAAAGTCTCAAAGTTACATAAGTAGTAAACAAGTAAACAAACTGGTAGATATTGTCTAAAGTAGATTCCAGTCTGGTTAGAATATTGCAGGCTTGAATCACTTGATTATATGAAAAAGAAGATGATTCCGTGTTTCGGAAGGCACGTATAAACAGTGGGTCCCATAGTCCAGCAAGCTTTAGCTCACAAAATTCATCAAAGGATTGGTTCTGGTCTACCCTTTGGGTTGTGGAGGTCAGACGGTAATCACTCTATGTAAAAACCAGTAACCTCGTCAAATCACCTTAAATTAGGTAGCGGACCCCGGGCTCTGAAGCGTTACAGCTGAGGATGCAACCGGGATTAAAATCAGGAATACAATCAGATGATGGTGATTAATAAACAAACTGGTAGATCTAAAGACAATAGAAATCAGAATTAGCGACAGCTGGGTTACCCATAGCAAAGATAATAAAATTACTAACATAACAGATACCCAATGCCATAGAAATGATTCGAGGGCCTGTGAGTAGGAAAACTGGAGTTGTGGGTAGGCACACAGAGATGGCAGCACACTCGTCTAACAAAAAAGTGACAAAGGAAGTGTTGAATATGCTTTAAAAATATTTATTGCATTTTGTATAAGTCATATTTAATTAAGTCTAGTAATACTTTTTTAAAATTATATTAATAAAAGATTTCAATATTTTAAGCAATTGCTATAGCGCCGTCTAGTGACCAGGAAGAAAAATAATAATGTTTATAAGGCGATGGGTGCAAACATCATTTGTGAAAATTTCAACTGTCTATCACGGTTCATGAGATGAGATACAATACAACCTGGTGACAGACAGACGGATAGCGAAGTCTTAGTAATATTCTCGTTAATACCATTTGGGTACGGAACTTTAAAAACTGTCAATATACTATTCTATTTGTTGCTAACACTACATGTTCACGCAAAGTGACGTCTGGTGCAGTAGTCCGCTGGGTGCTATTGACCCGCCGGCTCTAGCAATCGACACCTCACCGCCTTGTTATTACCTATTGTGTACAGGTGGGAAATCACCTTAAGACGAAGTGGTAGCTAAAGTGGCGCCCTCATTTGAAATAAATTGTTTAAAACTAAATATGGTGATAATTAAAAATTTGATTTGTATCACTGTCTAGAAAGACCTTTAAACTATTTTATGAATAACCTTTGAAATTAGTACTAATAGTCCGTCTACTTTTAAAACTGTTTTTCGCCAAAAGTGGCCACTTTTAGCGAAAAACAGTTTTAAAACTAGACGGACTACCAATATTACTTTCGAAGGTTATTCATAAAATAGTTTAAAGGTCTTTCTAGACATTGATACAAATCAAATTTTGAATTATCACCATATTTAGTTTTAAATAATTTATTTCAAATGAGGGCGCCACTTTAGCTACCACTTCGTCTTAACTTATGTGAATAAACCAGGCAAGTGCATATTACGTCGTGTGGAAAATTTTACGATTTCTTACACATAGAATAGGATAACTACTCTTTCGTGAAAGAAGGACGACATCTGCCTAGCTTTGGGGCCATACTGGACTAAAGTGAAAGAAGATAGACTACATTGGAAAGAGCTGGAGGAGGCCTGTGCCAAAAGGAACATCGAGCTGTGGGATACCTATTATATAAAATAATACAAAATTAATTCCAAAACGGAAAGACTTTTTACTCTATTTCATAATTACTCTTTATTTATTTACCAATTTATGTACACGGAAAATTAATAAGAAGAATATACATTAAATAAAAGTTGTACTAAGTAATAATATCTCTTTCGTGATCAATTTCAATTAAAATCAGATTATGAAGGTATGTTATCAATAAACAATATTCCTTCATTAAAAAACTTAACTGAGTTTGACACATCTCCAGACCACTAAGTAGTGTGCCGCACGGCCTGCCTCGCCAGTGAAGTTAGATCATTGTGTTAAACTTGGTCTAGCGGCGCATTCACTTATCTCTCATTGTCTATCTGCCTTCAACTTCAGACCAGACTTACCTCGATATGATGAGTTTGTGCTGAATGTACTTTTCATTAAATTTAACGATTAAGTAAGTATTTCCTTACTTAGCAAACATTTTATTTTAATGTGTGTGTGTGTGTGATTAATTTCTGCTATATTTCCACAGATTTGTTTTTACAGATCACACATATATTAATCATTGTATGTTCATTTTTAACTAAAAGGATTTTACAAAATTAACTTGCTCAAGTTAAAATGAAAAACATATTAGAAATGTCTCGAGCCAGAGCTAAATTCACAAATCATTAAAAAGTTGGATATCTCAACGACTATCATCCTTCGATAGCAATAAGCATGAGTAGCTTGATAATATTTTTAGGGTTCCGTAGCCAAATGACAAAAAACGGGACCTTTATGGATTCGTCTGTCTGTCCGTCCGTATGTCACAGCCACTTTTTTCCGAAACTAAGAACTATACTGTTGAAACTTCAATGTTTAAGTAGATGTATTCTGTGAACCGCATTAAGATTTTTACACAAAATAGAAAAAAAAAAAATCAATTTTTGGAGGTTCCCCATACTTAGAACTAAAACTCAAAATTTTTTTAATCAAACCCATACGTGTGGTTTATCTATGGATAGGTCTTCAAAAATGATATTGAGGTTTTTAATTTAATTTTTTCCTAAACTGAATAGTTTGTGCGAGAGACTCTTCCAAAGTGGTAAAATGTGTCCCCCCACCCTGTAACTTCTAAAATAAAAGAATGGTATAACTAAAAAAAATAAATGATGCTATGCAAACTTCCACCGAAAATTGGTTTGAACGAGATCAGTCAGTAGTTTTTTTTTAATACGTTTATTAAAACATCGATCAAAGTTACAACGAAGTATATAATAAATAATAATAGAAGTTATATTATGTAACTTGCTGCTACGGAACCCTTCATGGGCGAGTCCAATTCACACTAAGCCGCTTTTTTTAAAATACTGCTATTACACAATTAAACTTTTCTAAAATGCATCTGCATCATCTAACGCTCTAAAAGGTCGGGCTAGACCAGCAAATCCATTACTTCAAGGAACCTTATCTCTTTTAAAACTTAAAAATTTACCGAAACCGTCTGCCTCAGCCGTAGTTTATGTAAAGTTAGTAGACACAACCAACACTTTATTCCCCACATGTGCTGTTATTTATTATCCTAAACGCCGTATTTCAGCGGCATGCAAACACGTAATAAACCGTTATTAATGCAGTTCCTTCGCCATATTTCACGGCTTCGGACTGTAATTTGCGGAATTTCAAACGTTTGCCGACGTTGCGTAAACAGCAAGATACCATCACTACGGTCGTGATAGCATCTCTATAATTGATTCTAGTGGGAATGTTGTAGCATACCGTAAAGAGACATTCAACTATAAAGAACTTTATATTCTTTAGATAGGTAAGACCACACAAATATTTATTTTTTGAGCGAGCGAGCGAAGCGACTCAGATTCGACTGGCCGAAAATTCTTTTGTCTGTCTGTTCTCGCCTACAGGTCGCACTTCTAAACCAATTTTCATGAAATTTTTGTGCAGGTTTGGTAATTATATAGAATTTTTTTGTGGCGCCAGCTTATAGAAATTTTTCAAAATGGCGGATATATGGGGGTTTAAAAGTTAAAAATTCTCATATCTCAGCTATTTAAAAAAAAAGTCACTAGACTTTTTTGTTATTCTTACAACTTTTTTCATACGATAAACTTGAATGTTATTTATAGTTGTTTATAGTCGGCAATTCCCCAAAAGCTGTCTAGAAATCGATTTTCTGTATACATATTTTGTATTAGGGCATTCGAACAAGTACGAAAATGGAGGGTAGTAACTGTGACGTCGGCTATATAGAGAAAAAACATGTTTTTATATAAAAATACCATGTGCGGTATCAATTCGGTTCCTGCTTAGAATTTGGTTCCTGAAATTAGAAGGCGATGTCATCTAACTCTGCGAATATATGTTAGGTGGTCGCTAATGTCGCTATTCAATATATGGTTAGCTATTCATTAAACTGCTAAATTCCTACTTACGAAGCGCTGGTATCGGTAGCTTTTCTTTAAAAATAAATTAAATTTTAATACACTTTACACGTAACATAAATTATACTTATTGACGTGTAAAAGTGCCTGTAAAGGTCTAATTACTGAATAAACATTTGAATCTTTGAATCTTTGACTACTTTTGTAACTTCGTCTAGTCATTCTACTCATACGAATATACCTAGTTATAGCCTTATATTTTACCTTATATTTTATCCGCTTTATTAGATGCACCTCAATAAAGCGGAAGAGGCACGCGACAGTCAGCGACGTAGGCAAAGCCAACCGATTCGTCACGATCAATCAGAGGATGCCACTCTTTGTCCTTTCGGAATTCGTTATGGTTTCTCTAACTTCATTCTTGCTTGGCTCGTGAACTACTGTTTATTTAATGGTTCTAAATTGGGAGCCATTTGGATAATCTTAAATGTTATTTGTAAAAGGTTTTATAAATTGGCCAGTATACCTAAATCTTAAACTTTTGAGAAACGCATAGAGTTTCTGCAAAAACTAAACTACCACGACACCGGTCCCCTTGTTGATATCTCAATATTTGTTTATTTAGCTACTGAGTCGCCCCTTCAACTATACGTCGAACCACATATTCCCATCCGTTGTATTTTAAGGAAAAATGTTCCGGACGTGAGATATCAGGTAAAGGGCTAAATCTAAATCCAAATTCATTGACAGCCACAACACGCTGAGAATTTACTGACAACCAGTTGTCGCGTGACTTCAGAGATTTTGGAATAACAACATCCGTTGTTGAGAAGATTACTGTCATATCATGCGAGCATGCGATGCTAAAAGAGATGTACGACTGTCTACAAAAGATGTTCCGTGAGACTGAATCGTTTAAAGGGCTAAATCTAATTCCAGCTTTATTGACAGCCACGACACGCTGAGAATTAACTGACATCCAGTTGCTGCGTGACTTAAGAGATCCAAAATAACAAAATCCGTTGTTGAGTCGACTATTGTCACGTTCTGTGGAGCTCAAAAACAAAGATTTAATAGCAACAAAAATAAACTTATTAAATTTATTGACAGACTGAAATAAGTTAATAAATATATAGGGACAAATTACACTGATTGAGCTAGCCCCAAAGTAAGTTCGAGCCTTGTGTTATGGGATATTAACTCAACGATACTATATTTTATAATAAATACATATATAGATAAACATCCAAGACCCAGGACAATTTGAAAAAGGCCATTTTTCAACTTGCCCTGACCGGGGATTGAACCCGGGACCTCTGGGTGGCGGACTAGCATGGTGACCACTACGCCACGGAGGTCGTCAAACTGAAAGAGTTGAACCAAATTATACAAGAAGACGATAACATTTTGTGCACTAGGAAATAGTGCTTTTCCAGTGAACAAATGTTATTTATACTAAGAAATGTCGAAACATAAAAGAGACATGTGACGGTCCGTATAAATTTGCAAGGCACAGCACTTCTTCCACTTGGACCTCTTAAACCGTTCTCCTTCAGTCATCCCCTTTATTTCCATAGTTTAAGATATTTGGGTTGCAGGGATAATGGCCTACGCCTCTGTGGATCACACGTACGCATAACCTTTGAGTTTCTTATTTCAAGTATTGTTAAGTAGATCCAAAGTAGTGTTAGTTTCCCTTGAAACAATGCACCTCACTAAACTTGTAACATGACTAAATTTCTTGTGTGTCCAAGTGTCCATATCTACCTTACGAGCAGGGTTGCATGTGCGATAAGGCCACATTCTGTAAAATTACTTATATTTAGCTACATACATATGTGTCACATTTGTTTAACTGTTTACAATAAAGAGTGAAATAAATAAAAATATAATACAATTACCTATGTAATTTACGGACCAAATATCATTTTATTAAACAAGGTTGGATCGCGTTTGAAACTCGGCAAGACAAACATCACGTACAAAGGAATGAATGTCATCAAGCGTGTCGCGAGACCGTTAATATATCTCGAAATAACAATGTTGTTTAGGCGATTACTGTCACATTATCGCAGACTTAAATAAATGTCAATGTAAACTTATGTCGGGGCAACTGTACTTGTTGGAAAATAAATACAATGCAGATTAAAGCTTTTCTTATGACAACAGAAAGATAAGCTTCTTATTCACAAGAAAATTAAAAATTACTCTTAGTTTTTTACTTCCTACGAGTATAGCCATTATACACGTAATTTAACAAATTTTTACGTAATACTGTACCTACATCGAAAAATTGTAAAAAAAATATTTCACTCGAATATAACAATGATCGTATAAATGTTTTGATTATAAATAAAAATAAATATATAAGTTACTTACTAATCTCACTGATTGAGCTAGCTCCAAAGTAAGTATAAATTTGTGTTATGGGATACTAACTCAACGATACTTTATTTTATTTGAAAAATTTTATTCTTGTTTTATAAGAAGACAACAAAAGGCAACATAAGATATGACAAAACAGTCATGTCATCGGCTAATGTTTATTTTGCTGGCTTTGGGAGCCAGCGCGCGCGCGCGCATTCCACCGACCGACCTTGCGGCGTACACCACCACCGCACGCCGCACGCCGCGGGGCGCATTCCAAACCTCGCGACTCCCATCCACCGCCTTCATAATACACGACTAGAATACTTTCAAACGTCAACCATCATCCGCTTTTAATTCCTTTTAGCGACCATAACTCAGGCCTTGTCTCGTCAGTCCCATTCACATGTCGGCGAGTTAAAAATACACTGATGAATTACCAACCATTATGTTAATCTCTTTCAATTGAAACGGACCTGCCGATTGCTGACTATTAGTATAGAACATAAATTGAATCGTCTCGGACAGGAGCGACTCATTAAATTATCGTTAGCTTAAGGTCGTCAACCGCGCAGAAAGTTCGCCGACGAAATAAAAAAGCGATATACGACACAGGTGCGCGGGCGCTCGCATTTCCCATTGTATTCGCGCCACTTACCATGAAGGTTTTACTAGTCTCCCCGAACGGGTTCCGTGGCTGTATGTGCTTGTGTTCTTTGCCCTGCTCAGTCAACGTTGAGCTTTCGACCGGCGCGCACGCCTCCGCGCGGCGTCTCATTTTTTCGGGAAGTCGCGTGTCATCATAGTGACGTGGTTAGAGTGATTGATTATCTCATGTGGAGGTGTTACATTGAGTTCAGTGAGGTGTGACTGACCGGGATCGTACCAGTTTATTGTTTAACAAATCGTGGGATCACCACTGGTATGCAACGCTTGCTTTGTATAAATGACCTGAGTTATGCCGAGAGGAATTCCTGTTTTATTGTCCGGTTAATAAGCTTTCGTTTGCCATAAATTATTTATCGGCTGTGTTATGGCAATACTAGTTTTTGCAGTCGGGTGACAAGTTCTAAGCCTCTGTAAGTGGCTTATCTGCGACTCGATAAACTTGATTGAAGTTATTGATCGCGGCCTGGAGTTGTTCGACAAAGGCGGCGGGTGGTCGGCAAAACATAGACTACCTGATCTTTTAATCACTCCCCTTCAGTTTTTGCATTCACTTCCCTTTGAAGCGCAGCCTATTGTGTCTCACAAAGGCATTCGTTGTATTTTTATTAAGTTGCACTTTATGTTTACTTTGTACACCGTGATTTTCTTTTGTTAATAAGTTAATCGTTTAACTATTCAGTGCAAGTTAATACTATTATTGAACATTGCCCTAAAAATATAGGTACGTAATTTTACGAGTATTACTTCATTTCTTTTGGTACATATTTTTACTTTTCTTTATGTTTTTGAGAATTGTTATTGTCATCATTCAGACTGATTTCTTTAATTACTTCATAAAAAATATATTGTAAGTATAAACGTGCCATCAAAATTAATTGTTCGCAATCATGTGAAATAGAGACAATTCCATTCTTACATAGAAATACTACCATACTAAGATCTGACTCAACAATAAGATAAAATTCAATCGATTTCTATAGTAAACATTCTAATAGATTCACGAAATCAGAATAATGGAGCTTACTATTCAAGTTTGACTATAATGGCTGCGTTAGTACTGTTCTATATTAAATTGCATTCTAATAAACAGCCAAGAAGGCCATTATTGTCGGTGTCCCGCGAAAAGCGCTGAAACCCGACACCTCGGGCCATCGGCATCTCGTAAACTATGCGATGGCCATTTGGATCACAATTCACGAAGCTTATGGCTACGAGTAACTGACAGGCCCTTGACCATAACATTAAAGATTCTATTTCAGGCAAATAAGGAAGTACATCAAGGAGTTGAAATCGGATAACTCTGAAAAAGAAAAAGATACTCCGCTCTGTATACATATTTACAGATGGGAATTGGACTTGACTGACATAGGTAATAATGCCAAATTTACATGACTGTGGGATAACGATACGGCAGAGGAAGATTGTGCTCTACATGTTACACACTAAAGACATCATGGTTCTGAGATTGGTTGTCTTCCGATATCAAAGAAAATGAACTAACTTTGTACATAAAGAACGCGGTTCCAATCCTTTTAATACTAAAGAGTCAAAAATTTAACCAATAAAAGTTTGAAAATGATCCGTTTTAATGACAAGATGAAATTTGTAAAGATGAAAGGAGAAATTTTAAGACCAACGCATATAACTACATGAAAACAAAGTTGAAAATGAAGGATCTAGATCACAAAATTAGAATACCAGCAAACAAGTAGTACATACTTGACAAATACGTGACAAATAGAACAAAATCCACCGGCAACTGCGTAGTGTATTAAATAAAAGAAAAATATAATAAAAACGCAAGGAATACTAGGGTTATACCAGCGATGTATTAAAAATAATGTGTAAGTTCGTAATAATTTTTTTCTACTCCTGTACTGTTATCTGTCTTTTAAATGGTCCCGAACACTAATATAAGAACATAGATTATATGATTTCAGGAAAGTCTATAGTCTATTCCTAATATAATAGCACATGTGTCGTTATTTCGCCAAGACGATACTCTTAGCCATAGACCTATAACTTTTTTTCTTTATATCTACTATACTGCCAACATAATAAAATCGTTATTTTAACATAATAGTGCCAATTTTTCAAACGTGGAGTCACCGAACAAACGGTTTTTTTTGTATAAAAAACATTCATTTAAGCGACTCCATGTTTCAAAAATGGCACTTTTAGTCACCTGGAAGACGCCAATAAAAAAAAAATTAAGTCTTACATAGATACCTAGTATCTACCAAACATATGGTAGTATTTCGTACTTTTCTTTGTTTATTTTTGTATTTATTTTAGTAAAAGTAATCGTAGAAAAAGTATTGTATGCAACTTTGTATAAGTAGTCAAAAAATGCTCGATGGTGTCAATTTACGAACCTGCGCCACTCGCATTTTTTAACCCTCCTTATACAACTGTTGCATAAAATACTATTAAAATACTAGCCTTCCATTGGTTCATTATGTTTTAAATAACTTTTAAAGCTTGTATCATAAACGATTTTACAGTACCCATTACTATTAGTGCATAATAGACGCAATAAAATTGGTTTATTTTTACAACTCTGCAATTTCTTCGTCTTACTCTAACGGTTGCCTCGTTAAATGCTTTTTATTGATATTTGCATCTGCTAATGAAATATTAACTTCCTCGCCTCCTTCTTAAGTATCCTTTATTTGTTTATGTTCTAGCAGCATCGTTACTCTTGTGTTTAGTACTGTGGCTTCAAAAGCGCCTTTTAAGACCCCAAATATTTCTGCTAATGGTGATGGGTCAGTCAGTTACGGGAAATATGTGAGTCGCTAAGTACCGGGATTTTAGTTTTGTTTCTGTTATAACTTATAACACTTAGATTAATTAGTCTTTACTTAGTATAATATCAAAAAGTTATTATAGTTTACTACAACTATATATCAGCGATAAATAGTCATTAATTATCGTCGTCAGTACCTAACTTTCAATTGCCAAAATTTCATTATTTCTCCTTTCGTCTACGCATTGTAATGAAATTAAATTATCATATATGAATCAGAATATCCCTCTGTACACCCGGTGACACATATAATATACAAATTCTTAAAGCTCATGCAAAGAGAAACAAGAATCACGACAAGGCAAAAGCTTTTCATCTAGCTAGGGTTTCTTGTCTTGTCTACCGCACATATCTTGAACTTGATCTTCATAGGGGGGCATATCTTGAATCACTTTCAGGTTGTCAACCGCATTCACGCATGCATGACATACTTGTACGTCCTGATATCATTCTACAATGCTCACCCTTCAAAGTGTGTAAACAACCAAGATATCCAATATTGCAATATAATATACCAGAATTACTAGTTTTGTATTGGAGTCTAGTAACTATTTTTGCTTCCTAGGCGTAACTTTTTAAACAGCGACTATCAATTCAAGGAGTAAAACTGTACGGTAGGTGAAGATTATTTTATTTTGTATACGATTTGAATGTTTTCTCTGTCTTCACTTAACAGAAGTCTTTCGTTATTTACCTAGGCATATATTTTGTGATACTTCCACAAATTAATCATAGACTCTAATAGTCCCAGCTGTGGGACACCTATTGTTTCCGTAATCTTTATCCGTAGGCTTGTGACCGTAGTTGTAGGCTTTGTTTAGAGCAGCCTATTGTCGTACTTTTTCATTCATATTTCTTAACACTATTCAATTTACGATCCAGAATCTTTGATGTTCTGAACATAATTTTTCAAAATATGAATTGTGTTTCAATGAATGCGATGGGTTGAAATATAATTGTGTGGTGTGAGGAGGTAAAACAAAATTTCATCAAACCTTACAATTTTCAAATGCCCTAAATCAAGAACTGCGTATGAGTTTGGTTGGACCAACTCTTATGAATATGAAATCTTCACTTTGGATTTCCATGACGCCAATTAATGTTGAATCAACAAAGTTGTTTAATTTTCTTGTCATTGTAAGCCTAATTTGCTAAGAAATATCTCAGTTTTGTTTTTCGAAAGGATAAACAACATTGTTGCAGTTTCCAGTGATGAAGTACAATGTAGCCGTGGCCGTCAGCAGGCGGTCTCATATCTGATGGATGTCGCTACCAGACGACGGAAAATTAGTGCGATACGAGGAATAGCAGCCAAGTAACTGTGAAATATTGTTTACTCTTACCTATAATTGACGAACAAGTTTGCAGTTTCTCGGAAAAAGAGAGGCTTTGCGAGGCCAAAAATATTAAATATCTTTGAGTCATCATAGGCTTCATGGAGATTTTTCATCGATTTTGTTGACATTAAGGGGCTGTCTTAATTTTCCGGGGTCCAGTGCTGCCCCCATTTTAAATAAATAATTAGAAAGGAAACTGAGATATCATTTAAAATTTTGTCTTGATCAGACCCTAGATAACCCTTCAAACTATTTTATGAACTACTGTTTACAGTTCAACGTGAGAACATGAAGCTTTTCTACGCACATTAGCCAAAGTGACCGTTTTTCGCAAATGTGCGTAGAAAAGCTTCACGTTCTCACTTTAAACTGTAAACAGTAGTTCATAAAATAGTTTGAAGGGTTATCTAGAGCCTGGTCAAGACAAAATTTTAAATGATATCTCCGTTTCCTTTCAAATAATTTATTTAAAAAGGGAACAACACTGGACCCCGGAAAATTGAGGTATTAAACCGTTAACTTCTTTAGGAAGATATGCATATCCCTTAAAAAACAATAGTTGTTCAGGAATGATAATAGCTGGCAATAAGTTTGCAATAAATGATATCCATCATGGCCCAGTGCCACTGTCAAAACAGGCAATATATGAATGAAATCAGCATCAGATTAGTGCTAGTGTTGCAAGCAATAGTATAAAATATCGATAGTCTATCGATACTATCGTGACCTCGAAAAACAGTCACAATATCGATAGGACTATCGATAGTATCGAATAGCCGATACTATCGATAGTATCAATTGTTTGCAATTCTATTGATATAAGGTAAAACTATCCACAGATTCAATACTATTGAATTTAGATACTACCGACAGTATTTTATGTTATCGATAGTAGCTAAATTCAATAGTGTCGATACTATCGATAGTTTTACCTTACATCAATAGTATTGCAACTATTTATGTAAGGTAAAATCTTCACTATTCACTTCACAGGCAATCGATACTATCGATAGTATTGGTTATTCAATACTATCGATAGTCCTATCGATTTTGTTATGGTTTTTCAAGGTCAACTATCGATAGTCAAACTATCGATAGTTGTGCAACACTAATTAGTGCACGGCTGGGCATAGACTTTAAGTCTACATATGAACTATACGAGTCGTTTATATCGAAGCTCGTCTCGTGTCTGCTCACTATCTCGTCACGGCCTCGTTACTTAATTAGCGGCGCACCGAGTACCGATACATCCATACATCGAGTATCGATATGGTAATTACCGCGAATAATCGGCAATGCCTCGCCGATTGGAGGAACGAGAGCCACAAGAGGTCCATAAATTGCGATACCGGTCAGTGTTTTGGATGAATTGTTTATAGGGCCGGAGGAAAGAATGTGAGCGTGTGGGATGTTCCGTTATTTGAGCTTCGTTTTAGTTGTATTTCAAATTCAAATGTTTTAATTTATGAATTCCAATAGAATGGTTGGTAAAGTATCGCTCCTGTCATAACCAGCTTGAAAAGTCAAGTATCAGTGTTGGTCGCATTGTTAACATGTTCAGTTAGCCTACTACTCTTCAAATCAGTCTCACGAATACAAAGCGTTTTAAAATTTACCGACATAATTTGTGTAGAAGAATCTTAACTTTGCACGTTATATAGAAGACTAGCTGTAACCCGCGACTTCGTCCGCGTAGAAGGCTAGAAAATGTTTCTAATATGATTTTTATTGGTTTTTTACGTTACTTATTTTGTTATGACATGTGAATTGTTATGTTAAAAATGTAAAATGTTTGAATATTTCTTCAATAAAACAACCTTTATAAAAGTAGGGATTTAAAGGCCATGCGAGCGGACCCGACGATCCTTGTCGAGATTCCGCTCCCGCTCCCGCTACCGCTCGCTCTCCCACTCCCGCTCCCGCTCCCACTCCGCTCAAACACGTCATGTTTCTCGCTTCAAATATTTTGAAAATTCATAAAACTTGCAACCCTTATTTTATCCCTATAGGGATGTTATTTTCAAAATCTAATAAATGCATTATTATTTTCTACTAACTACTAAAATAAATAAAAAAGATCGTGTCTCTCACTTTAAAAATTACGAAGTTTCATACAAACTGGCAACCCTTATTTTACCCCCTTAGGGATGGAATTTCCAAAAATCCTTTCTTAACGGACGTCTCCTAGTCACAATGTACCTTTCTGCCTTTCATCTTCATTTGCTAAGTAGTTTTCGAGATTTCGTGATGAGTGAGTGAGTGAGTGATTTTCGCTTTTATATAATAATATATATATAGATAGAAGATAGATATAAAAAATATATGCGCTACGGTGATAAAACTGTATAACAAGTGCGGATATCCATAGATAGTTTTAGTTCATTTAGTTTTAATTTAAATTCTATTGAGTTAAGTTTTAATTTAATTTAGTTTTATTTTTCCAATAAAGAATTACCACTGACATTATAGATCACAATATCATATAGGAATACAGCGATAGAGATTTTACTTTTATTTTTATGCTGCAATATTAAGAAGGAATGGACAATTGAAATTTGTTGAAGCATGTGCTGTCTTTGGACGATGAATGTAATTGGTCAAAAAATCGATCTGTTCTGTTTTACACCGAATGAATTTACTAAGGTAGCAATGTTTTCAATAAGTTATAATGTTAAGAGGATAAGGTAGATATAACGCAACTAATAAGTTGGAAAAATTCCTGTAAGGTAGTTGTAAGTGGAAACATATAAACAATATTATCTTAATGAAAAATATATCGATTTAGATATTATTACAATCACAGTTATGCTATATAAATCAGTTCATGGAATACTTAAGTGTACTATTGCAGCTGCTATAGCTCTCAGTCGTCAATCTTTTATTATCATTGCCATGAACGAATAACTTGCAGCTATGACAGGAACAAGTGTAAAATCACCAGTCACCAGGCAGCGCACGTCTGTGTGACAATAATGAGAAATCCACTAACCGCAGGAACAGGCACAGCTCGTAAATAAGGCATGTTACACCAGCAGACGTGAGGGGAATAACAGGAGATCAGACGAACGTTAGATTCTGGTGTTACAGTTACTACCAAATGTGTATCAGGGATCATATATCTTCTCAGCGAGTCGGAATGGCTTTTTTATAGGGTTGTAGGTAGACCATTGTAGCCACACTCACTCAACCGTCATTAGCCGAGCTTAAATCAATCTAATGTACAAGAGGTTTGACAGTTTAGGTATGACAGGAGGTGGGATGTGGATTGAACAGCTCTATATTCATATTCATCAGTCTTCGCTTGAGAAATCACACTTGACTCGATTCTTTTGGCATCTCCCTACACCAGCCCGAAGTCTGTAATCTTTGAGGGATAGAGTTCGTGGGATCCTCTAATCCTTGTTTCGAAGACCTCGTAGGCCCGGCAGTAGCATAAAAAATTCTTTAGCTTAGCCGTGCATTGAAGGCAAGTAAACGTTAAACGTATAATATTATGTTACTGGTTTCAGATGAATATAACTTTACCTTGAAAAGTCAACAATGAGATGCATATAACATATTTACTTTAATAATAGTTTATTTAAGTAATGAAATTGATAAAGCCTATGTTTTGGGTGGTGCTAATCTCAAATTGCGCAGGAAAATAATCTTAAAGCTACCTTCGTCCATCCATCCATCACTACAACATTGTTGCTCGCAAGATTCGAAGAAGTGGACACCAGTTTACTTGGGAAGTAAAAACTGCGGACTTGACATTATAATTATACTTCTCGATAAGAAATATTGGGAAAAGTGCGCAAGAGGCCAAGTATTTTGTCGGAGATGATAATTATATAAGGATTTTTTTTGGAAAAAAACTGTTGTTGTTTGATAAATTTTCGTAGTTTTCATATATCTTACAAAAAAAGCGAAGTGTCGAAGGGAAGATAGAAATGAAACATACAAATAATTGTATTTAAATCATCAATAACTTATAATGAGCTTTGTAAGGTTATAAAATACAACTAGTTGACCGACTTGAAAAGCGAGTGGGAGTTATTTTATGTATCCATCACTTAATACGTTCTCGTACATTTTCATCACTGCCAGCGTAGCATATAAGTCCAGCTTCAAATGATGATTGTTGCTCATTTCCAGCTTATTGCAACTCCGGAGGTCTAGCATTGATAAACTTATTGTAGGTACGTAATCGTGTGTCACCAACTTTATCGCAAGTATTCCTCTCGTGATGTTGCTGATATATGGTAACTGATTTGGAGACGTTTATAATACGAGTAAACTTTCTTGGTGGTCTTAAGTTAATAGTTAAAATATTTCAAGTAACTTTGTCTGTTTTATGAAATGATGTTTTGAAATGCTATTTGACAAACTGGTGGTAAAAGAAAAAGCTCAATTAAGAGATCATTTTAATTATGTGCAAATTTTTTGTTATTCAGAATGATGGACTGAACAGCAACTGCAACTTGAAATATTTGTTCTGACTTTAAAAGAACCTTGTCCTTCCATTTACTAACATTGGTGTTAATTAGAGCTTGAGGCATCTAGCAAACTAGTTTATATAGCTCAACTCGAATTAAAAATGTTGACAAACTAATTGATTTCAGTTGAGAGATGTATGTGAAGATTCATTGCCCCACGCATTATGCTGAAATATGTTTTGACCAAGCGAGCGCGAAGAGTTCGGCTATCCGAACGTCTAGTCTTTGAATCTTTTATGGCTTCGTCAAAAAACTAACAGGAGTACGATACGAAGCGACGCACATTTTTACAAGTAATCACTACCTACCTAGTGCATAAAAAGGCAATGGTGGTTAATGTTAGTACAAGTGTTCGTTAAGTGCATCTAAACAAGCTCATTAAGACTTTACACAATATGGA
The DNA here is from genome assembly GCA_943193695.1 of Acrobasis suavella. Classification (NCBI taxonomy): domain Eukaryota; kingdom Metazoa; phylum Arthropoda; class Insecta; order Lepidoptera; family Pyralidae; genus Acrobasis; species Acrobasis suavella. The sequence continues at coordinate 305,166 of OW971935.1, forward strand.
CCGTAAAAATTAATGCGTTATTTGTATGTCTCCTATCCACCGTCTGTGGAAACAGGAAGGTATCAATAAACGGGATCAAAGCGGCGGTAAAAATAACTTTATTACCGGGTGATATCCGCCGGGACCGGGACTAAATGATGGCACTAAGTAGATGTAACATAGAGTAAACAGCTTTTAATTCTATTCCCCTTTGAATATTTACATTTGTGAGCAATCATAACGCTTATTATTTCTGAACATTCGAAGCTAAAAGAAAACAAAGGAAAGACTAGGTTAAATTATCTTCTATTAATGAAGGATCATTGCAAAAAAAGAACTGTATAAAAACCAATAACCTCGTCTTAAAATCATATTGTCAAAGGTTAGGTAGCGGACCCCGGGCTCTGAAGCGTTACCGCTGAGGATGCAACCGGGAATACGCTCGGATGATGATGGTTGAGAATGAAGGCAAACTTTTTGTTATACTTACATAAATATTAATCATTTCTTATCTACCTACACAATAGAATGAGACTAGGACAATAAGACCCAAAAGCCACGCCCAGAGTGACGGTAGACGCTTGGAAGAAAACGGAATCAAAAGTGAAAAGTTTGTTAGTCGGTTAATCTTTCATTGACATGATTCAACCCCTTGTTAACTTTTTCGATCTTCACGGGAAGAGAATAAGCTTGCACATCGGCATGTTATATTTGACCAAACCAACATAAAACATTTCACTTAAGTAGTTCACTTTGTAAGTGTTATTATACGTATCATCATCATCATCACCATAAGGTCTTTTATGTCTCCACTGCAGGAGCACGACCCTCTCTGTACTGCCAGAGCCATACTTGGTCAGAGCAGCCAGAAGACTTGGCCTAAGCTTTTCACGCTGGCCAGACGGGTTGAAGAGGTCTCATTGATGTTTATAAGCTTTGTTTAACTTGTGTTTCCTAAGTCGCCTTCTACGACATCCACGGGAAGACTTAAAGTGATCCTATTCTATTCTGCCGGAAACCACATGGCACATTAAGTATATATTATACGTATATGTATATATTTAAAAAAAAAACAAGAATAAGAAAAAATCAAGCTTAATCTCGGTGCATTATTTACTCTGTGACTAGACTAATAGTCCCGGGACAAGGTAGCTAGAAGTCTGATTAGGGTAATTGATCCAATTTGTTATCGCTATCCATGTGAAAGAGGCCAATTCATTAATACTCTGTTATACATCCGTTTATCTATAAACGAAGAGACGCTGGGAAGCTGCAATCAAAATATATTGAAAAAGATTATTAAAGTCAAAAGATAAAGTTTAGTATGCTAGGAATTGCTATCAAAATAAATGAAACTTTAACCAATAAAGTTAATATTAAAACATTAGGTAGTAATGTGTGTAATTTATTACATTTAGCTGATTTTATTGCACAAAAAGATTAACTTTTAATACTTAAGACGAAAGGGCTAATCACAACACCTGTTACAAATAAGAATCAGTTCATTGATTCTAATGGATCCCAGGAGCCCGGCAATTTGGTCCTCAACCCAATTGTTTTATTTAATGATCTCTTCACGAAGCGAATTATCACTGCCCTTCGTTCAAGTAGCTTTCATTTCGAAATAAGTGTAAACCCATTTTATTACAGGTTTACTTCTTTGACTGTAATTGGCTATCGAATTCGACAAATTGGTCCTAAAACGCTCCAAATTGTTATGTTTGTTTTTTACTCGATTTGGTCGGATTGATCACGCGGTATCGTTAGAAGTAGACGGCGGCTATTCCAAAATCTCGTGAGAAACCAATGCCTTCTTCTGATGAGATATTTCATCATCATCATCATCATTTCAGCCGCACAACGTCCACTGCAGGACATAGGCCTCTCCCAAGGATTTCCAAAATTACCGATCTAGAGCGGCCTGCATCCAGCGCTTTTCAGAGACCTTAGTCAGGGTAGATGTTTGGTCCGTTCGATTTGTCTAGCTGTTTTTAGAAGGTATTATAATCGTTATCTAAGTATCATATAATAAACGGCCAAGTGCGAGTCGGACTCGAACGAAGGGTTCCGTACCATTACCTTTAAATATTTATTAAATTTTAATTTGTTTATTTATTTTTAAGGTGAATAACAACTAATTTTTTTTATTTTATTTTATTGGTTCATGTACACTTGAAAATTTACAAATAAAACCTTATAAAAGTTAACATAGTACATGGGTGCTACTTATTTCTAAAGAAATTTCTTCCAGCAGACCCGCGAGAGGAAATGGGAAGAAAGAGGTAATTGGCGTGTACAATACAAAAATAAATAAATACATATACCTACAAAAAAATTTCCATCTTGATCTGACCGGAGATCGAACCTGGGACCTCCTCTGAGTACGGGACAGGCATGTTAACTTTTACGCCACAGAAGACATCAATTCTATTCCCAATTACTATTTAGCTTATCCATACTAGTTTTTTTTTCACTAAATGAGCCATCCAGCCAAATCCCAATAGCTTCCAACCTAAATCATTTACCGACCAGACCGGATGTTTACGCAGGATGATTACAAACACGGCTACGATACCAGACACTCCCCTTTCCTATGCACAAAATAGAAAGTTACGGAAATATAACTCCGGATACGCAACAGAACAGCCACATTGAATACTAGGCTCGTATTTGTAGGTCTAATAGATACCTACGGACACTGCCTCCTAATTTCTGGAGCAATATTTGTTACTAGCCCTTCAGTCTTCCCTCTCTTTAATAAATCATCTTGGTCTTTATTGCAAACGTCGAACCCTTTCATTGCAAACGTCGGATTTATCCGACAAACATTTTCGTGCCCATTTCGCGAGCATCGGATATTTTAAATCCATTGCTCGTATCGTATATAACTTAAGTATCCATATGCCTTTTTGGTTTTAGGTATATTTTCGATTCAGTATGCCTCGCTCTGGGAGCACGACAACTGATATCAAGTCTAGCGGTGAAAGGATTGAATATTATTATTATTATCCATTCTTTTCCGAAGTAAGTGAGCTCATACAACTATCGCTTTCTTATTATCATCTTATCTCAGCCCATCTTACGGGATGCATAATGTTTATGATATGGTTGACCTGTCTCACTCAACCTACTAAAATTTTGCTGCGTTTCTGTGGTGTAGCAAAAATATAAAATTATATATTATACATGTGTAAAAATATTAACTGGTATTAACTGCAATCATCATCGGAGTATATCTATTTCTGTACTCTCTTTAAAGTATCTTCCCGGCCCGTTTACCTTTATTCCAAACACACTACACCCTACCACTTTAACGACCGCCCGCATCCGACCGGTGTAACAATTTGTTTCCTCAATCACTCTGAATTCTTCACATTCTTTGTTTTGAATTATAAGTGCCTTGTACTTAATAATATGTTTTAAATATGTGTGCCACTGGATTGATTTCCGGGAATTGATTGAACCCTTAATCGGTGTCTTAACAATTTAATGATGCCAACACTCGCTCACACTAACGACTAATGGCTCCCAAATTGATTTATTTGTTGATCACTTGATTGATGGGAGTACGTAATCACTATATTTAACTATTGGCTTCTGAAATTGATTGTTGTGAGACCTCTTTTGTTTTACTTACGAACAGAGATCACCAAAGACGATTTATCAATTACTTTAGACCTATTTTATTAACTCATGGTTAATCGTCATTACAGTTTATTGATTCTAACCCCTGTTAAATTGATTGCTCCTGAAACGATTTAAATTTTAAACAAATTGATTCATTTTTTGTTCACTTGATTGATAGGCTAACTAAATCTCTGGCGTTAACTTTGAACACCGAAATTGATAGTTATGCATTTGGATTCTCCTGTTGTGGTTTGGACTTCCATGCAGGTCTTGGAGAAAATAAAACTTAGGATATACATACCAGCTTCTCTTTCTGTGCAGATCGTAGCAGCCGATCAAGAATATGGGTGAAAATACGAATCATGTGTAAAGTCCATGTAACTTCGACCCATCACAGTTTTTGATTCCTTTTTTTACTTTCTCGCCCATCACCACGCAAACTAAAGTGACCTTTAAATCTAGTGGCCATGTCTGCTGTGTGTGTGTCTGTATTTTGTGTGTGTAAGTATCAGATGGTGTCCAACACAGGTGTCAGATTTTTCAGGCTGCCTAAAGGCATTACTGTTTAGAGCTCAAAACCCAAAATGATGTCTGCTCTATCTAAATCTAAATATATATATAACTCAAAGGTGACTGACTGACTGACATAGTGATCTATCAACGCACAGCCCAAACCACTGGACGGATCGGGCTGAAATTTGGCATGCAGATAGATGTTATGACGTAGGCATCCGCTAAGAAAGGATTTTGATCAATTCTACCCCTAAAGGAATAAAATAAGAGATGAAAGTTTGTATGAAACTTTGTCAATTTTAAACCGATCGGGCTGAGACTATGCATGTATTAAGCTACTATGACGTAGGCATCCCCTAAGAAAGGATTTTGATAAATTACACCCCTACGCGAGCGAAGCCGCGGGCAAAAGCTAGTTAGCAATAAAGACGTCATACTGCATTAGAATGTGTAAATGTATATTTTTCTGTTACATATACCATCAGAAACCGCACGAGACGTTCTCATTATTATCAAGCCCTTCGCTAATTGGTGTCTCATTACACTCTATTGATTCTAACGCCCACACGATTGATTGCCCTGGAGCTCTCCAAATTGATTTATTTGTTGATCGCTTGATTGATGGGCTCACCTAATCACTGTCTTTAACAAATAGCTCTAAAATATATGGTTGTGCATGTAGGTAAGATACGAGTATGTTTGCGATATCACCCGTATTCAAAATATTTTTCTTAAATAGTCAATATATGAAGTTTAAAGCTGTTAGATAGATGATGAAATGATGCACCTAAAAGTACATTTTGCTAGTTTATTTACTGCTTGAAAAACATAACTCGTTTGATTCTTACTATAACGTATGCAAACGAAATAAGTAGGTACGTTGTTGTAGTTTTTGGATGGAAGTTACTTTATTGAAGTTTATCGTAAATATAAAATAGCAACAAGAATGGAAAAACCTAAAACTAAACGATTTTTACATATCTTAAACTATTCATAAAATTAAACAATATTGATTAAATTTAGTAAATAGCACAAGAACAGGGTAATAGAAAATATATCGCGTTAGTTAAAAAAAATGGTGTTCACCTATAAATTTTTATTAATGACTGCGATTGCTAAAGTCACAATGTAACAAGCTGAAAGTACTGGGAGGGCACGATCCGGGCGGGCAGACGCGTCCCGACTCGTGTAGTGTTACTGCGTCTTCCCAGAAACAGGAATCCGAGATCCAGCTGATATAGGATACTTGGACCGGAATCAGGAATCTGGCTTGCCTTCTCAGTAAAAAGTAGAATCATTATCAACTACTTAATTACTTTATTGGTATCGTAGTAAAACAACTTCAGGTGTAAATAAAATAACCAAGTGCGTTTCGGGCCACGCGCAGTAGGGTTCCGTAGTTACGAACGCCAACTTTGTGTTCATGTCACTAAAAACGTCTAAAAACTAAGTTTCTATTGAATTTGTATGAAATTTTCCTTTTCTGAGTACATTTTATAAGTTAATCGCCTATAACTTTTTAATTTGTATACCCTACTTAGCTCTGATAGTTTTCCTTTTATTTTCGTTATATATCCTATAGCTGTGAATTTTTTTACGTGTCCATATATAACCCTTTAGCAGATAGAGGGGGGAGGGGACACTTGACTCTAACAATTTTTTTCACTTTAAAAGCAAATATTTCAGAAACGGATCCCAAAATCAAAAAACGGTGTTCTCAAACTCACAATATTTTTAAAAGACCTAATTAACGATACCCAACATGATTGGTTAATCGAGAAAAAAATTGGCTTTTCATTTTACAAGTACGGGGAGCTAACAAAAAAAATGTTTTTTCAATATTTTATTTTACCGTTTTTTCCGCCTAATTGATATATATATTCATGCCGAATTACAGCTTTCTAGTACTTATAGTGGCTGAGGAAGACCGCGGACGGACAGACAGACAGACAGACATGGCGAAACTATAAGGGTTCCTTGTTTACTACGGAACCCTAAAAAGGTAATTTAAATAAGAAATACTTAATAGTTTTTCAGAATAAGTAACATATATAGGATAAATAAATATCTATAACATAACTGGTTTGAATTACCGAAAATAGTTGAAAATATCTTAAAATATTTTTACAAGAGGGTCGCATTCTAATCAAGTCGTTTGACAATATTTGTCTATTATCTACTAACACACGTGATCTCGATAAAAAAATATCACATCTGAATTATATATTTATTTTTAAAACTTTATTGATCCATAATATACAATTGTTTACAATTGGCGGACTTAACGCTAAAAGCGTTCTCTCCCAGTCAACCATAAGGATAAACAGAGATCTAGTTGCGGCGCAGAATAATTACTAATTAAATCCTAATAAGTATACCTACATATACCAACACTTATTATATGTATATACATACATAAACATACATACAATACATAAATAATGAATGATGATGGTGAAAATGAAATATACACTATTTCAGAAGATGAGAGTGTACTTTTCTTTTAAAAGAAAATTTAGTTGAAATGTCATTGATGTCAACGGGTAAAGCATAGAGCCGTGAAGCTTGTAGGATAAAGGAGTAGAGATATTGGCCTATAATATGGCGTATAACCACGTGCAGGTCTGTGAAAGCCGATATATCCACATTAGAGCGACGCGATCCACGATCGACGTAAATCCCCATTACCGCCGCCAGAGCCAGATCGTCGGATAACCCGCTGATCTGATAAACCGAACCTTCCATCCTCTGAAAGTAGGAAAAAATTAAAGCAATCTATGGTCTTGGGACTCTTGGGCGTTGAAAGCAATTTGACCAGATTTTTTTTTCAGTTTTAAATTCATATGGGTTATTTAAATTATTATTTCTTTCTGAAGTACTTAAGATGTAAATAAAACCAAGCTGTTTCTCTTCCCACGTGATCGTTAAGGTTAATCAAAGGAATGGATGATTTATGTATGAATGGAGGATGAATTATGTGATAAAGCGATTTGGCTAGAATATAATCAGAACTTGTTTTATCGTGGTATTTCTTATCTTATCAGCCTTTCTAAGAATCTATTTAATCTTGGAAGCGTCGAGCTCTATGTCTTGAATCAAATTACTTTTGAAACTATATATTATTAAGTATTATATGACCCAATTATTAGTATTTGAAGTACGGTTTAAGCCGCAAGGCGTGATTAGTAGTCACAAAAGGTAAATCGTGAATATTTTGAATATTAAACACGGAACAAGACAATCGTATGATTTATACGTCTGGGCACGCCGGCGTGTCAATGGTGCCACTTTCTCTTGACCTTTTTATTGTCTCGAAAGCTCGACATAATGTGATATCAGATAAATAAATGCACTTTAACAAATTTAGATCAAGAGATCGAGATTATTTTCAAAAATATTAGCGTCAAGTTGTTACAATCATCATCATCAATTTATTTAAGAACAATGTTCTTGTCGGTGGAGTATTTTCCATGCCTCCCGATTAGCGTTGCCAGGCGTCCGGATAAAGCCGGACATAGTTAGGCTTTTTGATTGCGTGTCCGGCCAAAATAAACGGTGTCCGGCTTTTGCGGATTTTGTTAGGCTTTTTTACATTTTGCAAACAAAGCGAGCGCTGAGCGTGGCCGAGCGCAGCGCAGGCGAGTCGATTGTCGGTCGCTCCCGCAGAATTTAAGAATTTAAAAATGTTGAGAAATATATTTTCAAATTATTTATGAATTAATTAATAATTTAATGATTTAAAAATATTGATAAATGTTTATTTAGAATTTAATTTTGACTGATAAATTTATTTGACTGATTTAATATACTTAAAGGATTTAAACTGATTTGGAATTCGATTTTGTTTATATTTCATTAGAATTTAACGAGATTTATGGTCATTGTCAAAAAGCTTGATTTTTATTCAATTTTTTTGTCGTACGTACCTATTAATACTGACACACAAAAACCTTAATACTGTAGGGTGTCCGGCCAATTTACCCAAATGTCCGGCCAAATTGACTGGTCTGTCCGGCTATTAGGTTTGGTGATCTGGCAACCCTACTCCCGATCTTCAGCTAAATGCTTGACCTCCTACGACACGACTTCTGCCTTTTCCTTTACTTTATCCATGAACATCCTTCTTGGCCTTCCCTTTCCTCTCCTCGTCTATATTTTTCCTTCCATGATGTTTCTGATGAAATTATCGTGTCGTATAAAGTGTCCAAACATTTTTCCTCTTCTTATATCGATTGTCTTCATCAATATTCTTTTCTCTTTGTTACAATTAATATAAATAAAATTAAAAAAAAAATTCTATGTTTAATACTTTCAATTAAAGTTTAATCTGCCAATGATAGTGAAAAAATGCTCAGCAATGGAAACACTTTATATATCAATGGGAGTCAAGGGTCGCCCAAAATAAAACATCATTTTGGAAAATTTATAGGGCACTAAAGATCATAAAAAAGAACTTTTAGTGACAGTAAAAAAATATTCATTTTTTTTATCCTTATAAAATGGATGAATAATAACCGGCCAAGAGGGAGTCTATAAAAAATCACGCTTGTTGTATGGGAGGTATTTTTAGTATTTGTTGTTATAGCAACAACAGAAATACATCACCTGTGAAAATTTCAATTGTCTAGCTATCACGGTTCATGATATACAGCCTGGTGGTGGTACGGGAGCCTATAAAGAAGATGCTTTACTGTGACATTAGTTGATAATATAACAGATGTTACGTTGCGCTTGACAATAACAGATGTTACAGTCAAGCGCAACGTAGGACACGCACCTGCTAGATAGTCTAATGACCTTGGTAAGGTTGCAGGAAAACGCTGGATGCAGGCCACTTCCGATCGGTCGTTTGGAAATCCTTGGGGGAGGCCTATGTCCAGTAGTGGACTTTCAGTGTGTAATATGATGATCAGCTGTAAGTTTTATTGATAGCGGTGGTTCTGTATACCTTAAAGCACTGTAAATGAAAACAAGCAATAAATATGCATCGCCTACAGCATGCTGCATTCACCTATTTATTTATAAACCGGTGCCTGCGATAGGAAACAGATGCGTGCCTATCGATAACCAGGTTTTATGACGTAGCTGACCTATCCAACTTACAGAACAGATGATCGAAATAAATCAAACAGCAATAATGGTTTGTTTGATGTTAGTAATGTACATTGCAGGACCTTGATGAGGCAAATGACCGCGGAGCTTAGATCATTTAATACAGGATAAGTTACGCAGACAAATCTTCTTACAAAACTTTCTGGCGCTTTTGGTGCGGGGGTAAACTACTACATCTAAACAAAATCACACATTCACAGAAATAATTAGTGTCGCTATAAATGCACCCTACAAAAAACTCAAACACTAGCTTATTTTCTGCACACCAATAAAACTCACAATGAAAAAAATGTGTAAATACACATAATAATACACTCTTGGCAAGAAAGAGAGAGAAGACAAAAAAATATATCAACTCTAATGCACAGGGAATTAAGACGAAGGTTGTAAATCATAAATACATAATCTCGTGAGGAGTGCGCCTTAGTCTCGTGGGGAGTGCGTCTACGTCATCAACTAATCGTTTTTCAAATTGGAACCTTATTACAGAACCTTAAGAATGTAATTAATACATTTAAAACGGGGGTTAGTGTACTAGTCTCGTATGCGATCTTAGATTATTTTATGGGCTGGAAGGAAATCAGTTGCAAACGTGATTCGATTTTTTTCCGTAATAGATACTAATAGATATTTCTTCGATTGTTCAGATATTACATTTAAATAGAAAACAACGTTAATAAAATAAAAAAAATACTTACTAATGAAAGGATATGCCATCTTTTGGAAGATTAAATGTGTTTGACCTCTTTTTACACGAGAATATTGCATAACATGGCATTTTAAACGGAGCACTTTTAGACGTCTTTTCGATGCCTTACCGATTCACATAATGATCATAATCGATTACGCAACTAGTTTTTATGAACGTATTAGATTTTTGTTCTTATACTTTGGCAGAGGGGAACGCACAAGTAAGGCTTATCCTGTATTAAATGATCTAAGCCGCGGAGTAATAAAATGTGAAGAAATATTTTATTATAAATAAAAATATATATGGACAAATAACACTGATTGAGCTAGCCCCAAAGTAAGTTCGAGACTTGTGTTATGGGATACTAACTCAACGATACTATATGTTATAACATATACATAATATATAGATAAACATCCAAGACCCAGGACAATTTGAAAAAGGCCATGTTCTAACTAGCCCTGACCAGGGATCGAACCCGGAACTTCTGGGTGGCGGACTAGCATAGTGACCACTACGCCACGGAGGTCGTCAATTATTAAATAGTTAAGGCTTTCAGTGACAGCTTTTTAAGCTCAGAGGAGCTGGAGATATTGGTATTTCACTTGACATCTCGGAATCAAGTACGAGCCAAGCTTAAGTTTTTATCGCGCATAAGCGCTAAAAAGGGCATGCCTTCCTAAAAAAAACAGGGGTACTCCGGGAGTGCCGACAGAAGTGAAAACTTGATGTCAGTTACGGTAACAGTGTCGCGAGTTCAAAAGTTTTTTCAATAAAAACATGCCCAACGCGCCCATTAAAGTATTCACTTAAAAATTTGGAATTTACTTTCGTTTGACCCGGAAAAAGAAACAGTACTAAAATTGAACCGTTCTACGCCGCGTGGTTTCTAAACAAATTGTTTCCGTGCTGCTTGTACAAACAAACACACACACAGACGTCACACGTAAACAATAACGATGCTAGTGGGGAGTGTGGGATCCTGTGTGGTCCTGACATTAGCTGACAGTTCTCTATTCTTTATTCTTTATTGATAAAAATTACCCCGTGCACTTACAGTTACCCAAAACGTGCACGTGACTCAATTAAATTCTTAACACTAAATGGAAACATTGACAAATTTTTTAAAATTGTCGTAAAAAATGTCCATATTTGGCATTCGAGCAATCAATGCGCTGAGCAAAGTAACAGCTTACATTAGTTATTTTATTAGTTACATAGCATAATTTGTCATTCTCTGTCTTTCTTCTCAAAAAAATTCCACATTTGAGAGTTAAAATAGTTTTTTTTTCTACATTGAGTGCGTTTCATATTTACGTACTACTGAAAACTAGTGTGAACTTTTGTAAGTAATGTTAGAAAAATCTTACCTGCTTTACTGAAAATTAAAATATATTTTCCTACCATTTTGTCTAAAATATTAGAAGTTTGTCGCTAATGTCCTGGGTCTTGGATGTTTATCTATATATGTATATGTTATAAAATATAGAATCGTTGATTTAGTATCCTATAGCGCAGGTCTCGAACTTACTTTGGGGCTAGCTCAGTCAGTGTTATTTTTCCCTATATATATTTATTTAAATGTCTGTCAGTCTGCCTGTCTCTCATCTGTCTGTGACATAGAGGGCAAGAACGGATGAACCAATTTCGGTGCGATTTTTTTTACGGGAAAGCAAGTTATCTTGCCGTGGTTCTTGGCTATGTTTCATGAAAAACAGTTCAGCCGTTTAAAAGTTATTTTTGGGGGTCAAATCTTTAAAATCAGAGTTTTCCCTAGTAAATAATTGATGGCGCTACGAATATCAATTATAATATGTAGTTCCCCTACTCATCACTAGATAGCGTTCTTGCAGTCATGGGTTTTTTAATTTTCCTAGCAAATAAACGTGTTTTGCTATGTGAACTTTAGTCGACAGATAGAAAGTACTTAAAATGTTAATTCTAAAACAGATTAATCATTATAAAGAGCTCCATTGAAATCGGTATACCATATCGCGAGGTTCAACACACGAGTATTCTCAATGTTAGGCCTCAAATATACTGTGATATGATTTGAATGCAAATGAAACGAGTTAATTGACTATGCAAAAGGCAGTGCCCCGGGGAGATAAATAATGATATTTCATTAAAGCGGCCGACCGCTACGTCACAGCTTACATAAAGTACAGATGTGAAGCTTAGTATAATCACGGCAGGTGACACGTAATTTTTAAAGTTCACATAAACTCCTAGTGAATTCGCGTCTTACTTTGAGGATTTCAAAACTGGTATTTTGTATTTATTTAAAAACTTTGGCATTGCACGGAACCCTCTCCACGTGAGTTCGACTCGCATTTGGCCGAAGATAGTTACAACATCCGGTTATTAAAAAATCATTTTCAAGTATTACAAATATTAACAAAGTATTCAATACCAAGCTTTGTAGTGTAGTTTTGTATAAATTATAAATAAAAAGCCGCGATCAATAAACGTGTATTAAATTATGCCCTATACTTATTACCTCCGACGACCTCCGTGGCGTAGTGGTCACCATGCTAGTCCGCCACCCAGAGGTCCCGGGTTCGATTCCCGGTCAGGGCAAGTCGGAAAATGGCCTTTTTCAAATTGTCCTGGGTCTTGGATGTTTATCTATTTAAGTATTTACTATAAAATATAGTATCGTTGAGTTAGTATCTCATAACACAAGTGTCGAACTTACTTTGGGGCTAGCTCAATCAGTGTGATTTGTCCGTTTATATTTATATTACTAAGTCTGAAAAACCGATCAGGGTTGGATCCCACTTGTCAGCACGGAGCAGCACTTTTTTATGCCGCTATCCTTTTCTGCCGCTCAGAACCGTCATTTACTAGAGGGAGATAGAGCGACGGAACGCTACAGCATGGGCCGTGCTGACAAGTGAGATCCAATCCTTAAGTTACATGTATATTTATCTGCATATAGTATACATGTAGTATATGTACTAACATATGTAAAGCTTAATGGATAAACTCAGTCAAACTTGAACAAAAATTTTCATTTCATTCAATCATCATTTTCAAACATGTAATAACACATTTTATTTCTGCACTCTCAGTTTTGTGGTGAGGTTAATATGGAACGTTGTTTGGCTTTAGAACCTCTTTATTTCAATCAACTTTTGTGAATGAAAATGGGAAATGTTTTTTTCTAACAAAACAAAGGAATGATTTAGTATCGGTCTGTTTCATGTAATGGTAAAAGAGAGTTAATCTATTCCGTCCTTGTTTTTAAATATTATTATCGAAAATAAGATGAGATCATTGGAAGAAGGAAAGGGGCCTCCCTTTGCTTAGCAGGAGGATACATTCAAGGTAAGAATTGTTTCTTTTTCATTCTTTTCTTCCCACATTTGCAAAAAACGGCCTCTTTTGGCTAAGTAGAAAAGCTTCACGTTCTCACTTTAAACTATAAACAGTAGTTCATAAAATAGTTTGAAAGGTTACCTAGGGCTTGATCACGATAAAATTTTAAATGATACCTCCGTTCCTCTTAAAATAAGCTTAATTCAAGCACTAGACCCGGAAAAACTGCTGGTCTCGGAGAAAAGAAATATCTAGGTAGGAAACCAACTTTATTTAAAATGGGGGCAGCACTGGACCCCGAAAAATTACTGTTCTCGGAGAAACGAAAAATCTAAGTATGAATACCTACTTAATTACAACTAATCAGAGCGCCGCGTCACCCGAAGGGATAATAACCTAGTCAGCCGGATTTAATTGATTAGCTTCAGCTTATTATAAAGTATACATATATAATAGAAAATTTTCTTCTGTTTTGAAACACACCCTCTATTTTTGGATGGCGCGCATAAAATAAACCCACCTCTTCTCTACACGACGCACTCGCCTGCGATTGTTTTCCGCCGGGCGGATTGGGCCCATCCCATTTGCATTTTATTCAGCTCGCGACCTCAACCACACTCATCCAATTCCGGGACAAACGGAAAACGCGTATTGATACATGAAAAGGACGTTGCTGGGAATAGGTACAAGTACGTTTTGATTTAATAGATTAATTTTGTGTTATAACTTAAAATAGATACTTACTAGCTTTGTTTGGGTTATAAGATTCAAAGGCCACCTTCAACGTGATGGTGGGCGTGTTCGTGGAAAACAGAATGAAAATAATGATTAGTTGGTACTGTGGTAGTCGCGTCATTTATATTTATTATCAATATTTCGCATATACGTAATACGTAGGCTTGTAAAAGATGCAAAACTAACACTAGAAAGTTTAAAGTCAGTTTTTAAACCCCCGACAAAAAACATTTGTGTTATTAGTTTGACGCCAATGTTTGTCGGTTTGTCTGTCTATGGCATCGTAGCGCACGAATGGATGGACCGATATCGATGCGGTTTTTTGCGTGGAAGCAAATTCTCTTGCGGTGGTTCTTAGCTACTGATAAAAGTCGGATCAGCCATTCAAAAGTTATTGTGGGTTAACGCTTGAAAGTCGGGCTTTCTCTAGAAAACAACAGATGGCGCTACGGATATCAAGCCGTTTATGTTAGCGCCGGACTAGATGGCGTTCTTGAAAGTCGGGGCTTTTTTAATTTGCCTAGCAAATAAACTCGTGTATAAGAGTATTTCTTTCTCTCTCTTTCTTGCGGTATTCGGCGCCAGCAGCACCGGTCCTAAAAGTTGTGACGCTTACGCTTATCGTATTATCCATCTTAATTACTTAATTAATCATACCGTGTGAAACCCGGCGCGTACCTCAACTTACAACATCTTCTTAGCGAGTCGGAATGGCTTTTTCATAAGGCTGTAGACCAGTGTGTGGCCACACTTACTCCCTGTCATTAGCCGAGTTTAGATCTTCTAATTACAAGAGGTTGGGCAGGTGGGGCATGACAGGAGATGGGCCATGCTTTGAACAGCTCCACATTCACAAAGGTCGTTGTTTGAGAATCCCCACTTAACTCGGTTCTCGTGGCATCTCCAAACATCAGCCCGGATCTTACAACATAAATAAATTCAACGTTTGTCGCAGCAATCCGATAAGGTGGAGTCATTTGCAGGAAAAGTCTTGCACGTCGCTAATTCCTGCTAATATTTCTGTGGATTCCTGCAGACCGACGTAAAACTGGGACGTGACGAAAGAACGGGACTCAAGTAAGCTGCGGCAAACAGTCGCCTTCGAATTAGCTTCATTATTAAAGCATCTTAAGACAAGATTTTACTAAACTAGACTTCGACTATTTTGCAAACTAATTATATACATGTTTCTATTAATATATCTTTAGTAAAGTATAGCTGAAGCGGCGTTGCCCGCGTGGAACTTTTTGTCAATCCCACTGGAACCTCACTTCTTCCCGATATAAAGTATCCTTTGTATTAATCCAGGTAATAAGCTATCTACATGTCAAACATCCACCCATATATAGAAACTTTGTCGTTTATAATATTAGTAAGATTTTTGAGTTAAAAATAATAAACTGAAATATTACTAACTTTTTAAGTCAGAACTAAGCTTAAGCGAAACTGTTATGAAGTTTTAAGAAAGTAAGTGGATCTTTTTCTTTTTTGGAACGAAGTTCCTTACGGCAGGCTTGGAGGAGATAGGGATTTTGCTGCGCGACCGAACTGAAAAAAATGTGATAGTAAAACCGTAAGGATGACCTCGTTAAATAAAACCGTTAAATGAGACGTGCGCAGGCGCGACAGTCGTATACACAAGCGAGTAGTGTATAATACCTTTCTCTTCCTCCCTCTTTCTTTTCGTTCTCTCATCTCTTCTCTCTCTATTACCACTCCACCCCTCCAATGCATAGTATATACTCATGAATTCATGGACAAGCACGTGGCGAATACTCACATTATATATACATTTTACTCGTGAGTAGCCACGTTTATTTCTACATTAGCCGAAGGAACTTCGTTCCTACCTGGTGTCCCACGACACCACATTTCTTTTTTTAAAGTAAAAATACAATTTTAAATGAAACTAAACTCAACTAAAAGTGAGTGAAGCATGGTGCAAAAAAAAAAACTAATTGCTTATTTTAAAGACCTTTAAGAGTAAAATAAAAAATATAAAGTAAGGAACTTAACCTAAGTGTTCTTAATGTTCTCAATCACTCGTTCTAAATTTGACTTACATAAACCTAAAAATGTGACTAAATAGATAAGTAGCTACCTATTGTTTGACTACCTTGGATGTTTTTAGAACCTAAGAATTTGGACTAAGCATGCTTACGTACTTATTTTTACCTGCATGATAGCCGTTGACATACTTTAACCTTTTTTTTTTTTGTTTTTTTTTTTATCAAACTTTTAAATTTTATACTATAATCTTAAAATTTAAAAATGTATTTAATGCGTACATATACTAATATTGTTAAATTTTCTTCAATGTTTGCATCGCCACACCCAAAATGGGTACATGTATTACTGCACTAATATTTTGTCACCTTAAGCAACATTTTAGCGATGAATAAATGAGTAAATGAGTGAAGTTTGACCGTAAATATGTATATGTATAGAATGAACTGTTGTGGCTTAGTTAGTTTACAAGTCAATGTCAAAGCAATGAGGTCAGTAATTGAAGTGTCACTCATTTCAGCAAATCATTCTTATAAGTTCCTTCGGATAGACTTTAAACTGGCACGTGACGTCGACGTCTGGCGCGGGACGCAAACACTCACTTCCAAATTAGCTGAATTATTGACGTCTCGAAATTCTGAGCCAAGCTTTATTTTGTCTTGAACTTTGGAATTCTGAATTAATTCCAGTTTCTGTCAAATCTGTTGTGCAGATTGTGGGAGAAAGGGTACAACTTTGTACAAATGCTTTAATCGCGAGATTAATTCCTGTTGTTTCCTCGAGACTTTGTTTTAAACTGGACTGTATCAGCCAGAGATTATGCGGACAAATATAAAAAAGCTTAAACCGGGCTCGACGATTATAAAATCAATAATAAACTTTTCTTTGGTAAAGTTTTTTTATTTTATGAATAAGCTCATAAAGTAAAACAAAATACTTTAGTGTCCCATTGTTGGGCAAAGGCCTCTTCTCTAAGGACATACAAAATTAATAATAAGTTCATTTGTAAGTAAATTAATTAAACCTGATACGAAAAATGAAGATCACAAGTAAAATAAATGTGCAAGCACGTAAGGAAATTAAAATAAGCAAGAAAATAAGTTTATCAATGTCTCAAAGCTCCAGATAAAGTGATAACAGCTCTATCCCTACAATCGCGAGCCGCACCCGGTAATCTGAAATGCTGATGTTTACAAAGACCCGACGCGAATCGCTAGTTACTATGATCAAGCCGTCGTCCAGCGATCATGTTGCCACAGCTGTTTATTTATCTAATTACATGGTAGGCGAGCTGGAATTTCTAAAAGCTGAATGAGACTTTAAATTTTAGACAATACAGTTGAAGATTGGGTGTCGAGTTTTGTACCTTCAGGCAGGTGAGTTGCAATCAGAAGAGTGTGCAGGGCTACTGAGGAAGCAGCGTCGATGAAAGATGGCGGAAAACTCGTTTGAGCGGACGCGGACGCCAACACTGGTTATTTATTTGAAACCATTCTTAAAACCGGTAAGCTACACAAATTGCTAAATGCAGTACTCAACTATTACAGCTAGTAGTAATTACACGCTTTAGTTAAATGTCTGAGGAAATTATATGAGATTTAGTTGAAATGGGAAACTGTAGATGAACATTGAGTAATGTCGAAATTGATGAGTGGAATACCGTTAAATCATTAAGGTATCGATGGTTGTTTATCGAAAGTCAATAAAATGTGTTATGATCCACAGTAACTGGTATGTTTGCAACACTTTAAATTGATTCAAATTTCCATTATATAAAATTATTATCACATTCAAGGCAGAATTTTTGTTATTATAGAATTAACGACAATAATCAGTTTGACCTCTGTTTAGTATAAAACATCAAATCACAGATCTATAACTGTCAAAAAAACTTTTTGAATAACAAAACAATCCAATACCTCATCTCCTTTTAATATTTATGTAAATTAAAATAAAAAAAGGTCGTATAAGGTATCCATTTCCCAAGCATTTTCCTCACAAGGCAGTCAAGAATAACTTTATTGTGACATGAAACGGGTCTTGCTGTAAACTGATTGAGGGAAATGTCCAGAATCACGTTTTATGACAAAGGTTCCAGATTTATGAGTTAAACAATCGAGTTTAGCGACGAAACAAACTAAAAAGAGCAGAGAAAAAAAGCACTTTACACGAAACAATCAACATAAATGCGCAGCGTTCAGCTCGCAATAAAAGCACAAGAATTTGAAACAACTAATTAGTTCTCTCTCATTTCTGGAAATGTTTTTATTTTTTGGTTTGAACTTCTACTCTTCATAAGTATGGTTATAATTGTTTTTTTATGTTTGGTGCCTTATATGCATATAACAGACCAAGAAAAGATTTTATAAAATCACATTAAAACTTTTTGGAATACCTGCTTTTTTAAAAATCTGAATCTGAATAATCCTTTTTAGGAGATAGCTCTGTAAAGGGCAAAATAGTAATGATTCGTCGGTTTATCAACAATAAACATCAGACTAGCTATAATTAATCAATAAGTAAGATGAAGCGTATTGAAAGGTTTTAAATAAAAAATTAAGTTGAGCTACACTTCTGTATCCATATTATTCTATGCCTCGTAAACATAAGAGCTCGCGACTCAATCTCATTCGGCTGCTATCTCACTTGAGATCGGCGGTTGATTTCATGGTTTCAGAGAACTCTATAGACATAGATGAACGAGAACTTTAGTTAATCTATGGGCCTCGTCCGAATGTTCTATGAAAACATTATTGTGTTTTGTGTTAAGATGCTAATAAATGAATGTAAGAGTATATTAGCTGAACAAATTTTAAAAAAAAAACCCGACCGAAAATGTTAAAAACGCCATCTGGTGATGAATAGCGAAACTGTTTATACGATTGGATATCTGTAGCGCCACATGATTTTTTTAAGGATAGCCCTGAATTTCAAGCGTTGATACCCGATAACTTTTAAGCGACTACACCGATTTTCATAAAACATAGCTAAGAACTACCGCAAGGGAACTTGCTTTCACGTAAAAATGACGAAATCGGTCCCTCCGTTCGAGCGCAACGATGCCACAGACAGACAGATATTAGGGTCAAACTAATTATACCCTCTTTTTGTCGGGGGTTAAAAACTATAATTCCTTATTATTCATACAAAGTTGTTTCTACTTAAATGAAACAATGATATGTATATTAAGTTATGCGTTATCCATTCACGTCCAAGATAGCAATCCAGACAGACAATACAATGCAAGCTTGACAGCCTATCATAAGTTAGATGCAGTCAATCTCAAATGATAAAATTAGAATTAATCTTACATACAAGGACGTGAGCATGAGTGTTTGTATTATTTTAGGTGCCATGACATGAGTAGTTATTTTAAAGCATGTCTTAAATTTTGACGATGTACATATTGTTCGGCGACACAGCCCACGCGTGATATTTGTGAATGTAGTGGTAACAGAAGAGGAAACATTTATTGAATTCTTACTAGCAGATTTTATAGTGTAACTGTTGAAATAAGTTTTTATTTTAAATGCATAAAAAGTTAAAGAAAGCGTTACGAAGATGTTTCGAAACTTTCACAATAATGCACCTGTTGTAACTTTTAAAAGTAAGTACTTGAGTATAATGGAAGCCGATAAAAATCAGTATAAAATAACATACTTTTTGATTGTTTTTTCTCATCTCTTTTATTGATGTTTGTGGAATAAAACGCTGCTAGAAGGCCGATTTTGATGTAATTTTTTAAAGAGGCTTATGTTCAACATCGGAGTTCTTACACCATGATTATCTTTTTTAACCGACTGCTAAAAAGGAAGACGAATTGACGTCGAAATCTTTTTGTTTGAAAGGTGGTCCCATAGATTTTTTTTTCAAAATCAGTTGTGTAGTTCAGAGGCGAAATCGGTTTTTAATGTAAAAAAAGGATTGTTTGAAACCATACCTAACAGTAGGAATTATTGTTATTTGTTTCATTTCTCCAAATGGCAAAAGAACACATTAACAAAAGCTTCTTCTTATTTCGTGAAACACTTTAGCTGACACTGTAATGTAAATTATGAGCACAATCAACTTGAGCGCATTTGCATCTCAAACTGGACTCTGCTATGATTTGTGTGTCAGATTCTGCCCTGTATCATTTGTGTGTCAAACACTGACACAGTCATTCGTCTCCGAGTTTGAAATCCGGTTATTAGACGTGGCAAGTATATAACATCAACCGGAATGTTTTAAATCACTACCGACATTATTATTACTTTTTAGCTTAGTTAAATACAGCTGAAAATAGGCAATCAGGGGAAATAATTCGTGTAGTTATGAAAATTGACACAGTTATAATGTCCTTCTGATGTCCAGATGAACAGTCTGATTTCAGTTCTTTCTTAAGAATGCATGTGGGCGACAACTGCCTTTAAATATTGCTTATTACATTTTAGCAATAAAAACTACATATTAACCACTTTACCGTACAATACTCCGATGAAAATAGGTTTCAGTCAGCATAAATCCGTAGCTGCAAAGCCTTTCCTCCATTGACAGCCGCAATCTCCACAGCCGTGTATTGCAAGTGCTCGCGACCCATTTCCTACTTAATGGGAAACCTCAACTACCATATTTGAGGTTAAAAACTACTTATTCTCTCGAAAGAAAAGAAAAAACATAAACTTAAAAAAAAATCTAGTTTATACCATAGTGTATAGTTAGTCTAAGTTAAAGTCTAAAACATTGAAAAGAATAGCCGGAACAGAGAAATTTAGTCTCGAAACTTCAGTATTAAGATGTCACCCAATGATATTTTATGTTTCTGAATGCCATAAGCAAGATAAAAAAGAAAGTGAGTGCCCTGGAACACTCGGTTGGAACAAAGTTACTTTCGTAGTAAATTATTAAACCTTGACAAATCTTTTTTAATAATACTAGCAATAAATAAACAATAAAATAAAATAAAAACGACGGGTTGCACTCCGGGAGCGCCGGCAGAAGTGAAAACTTGAAAATTAACGTTGTGCATTTTTGATATTTTGGAATGGTTAGGGATTAATTTTGCACGATTTGCAGTTTTTTGATCAGAAGCCCCAAAATTTCTATAGCAATGGGATCATGTCCCTACCTATAAGATGGCAAAAAGTTGTCGAACAAAATGGTACCTACATACTTTAGTTAAATGTAAATAAACTATATTAAAAAATGTTTTGAATTTTCGTATAAAATGCGAAAAGATGATGCGAAAAAACCTATTATATTCCATAGTGGAACAGATAAATTTAGTCTGCTGACCTGAAACTTCAGTATAAAAATGGCCCAATCCAATCCCAATGATATTTTTTCTTTCTGTACGCAATTAGCAGGATAAAGAATCTGTTGAAGACATTAATCAAATTCGGCAGTCCCAAGCGCACTCGAACATTTCCAACCTTTCAATGGCGGCTGGTGCAGTATTGCGGTACACGACCTATTTGCACTGAATAGAATGCAGCAATACTAAGCTAGCGCTAGAGCTGCCAGGGTCTGTGTCATGTGACGATGTTTTGAATCACAATGTAGGTTTTATTACAAGGATTTTTCTCTTCTTGGAACTTTAAAAAGGTGGAGGTTATTAATTTTTTTTTGTACCATCATTATCATCATCATTTCAGCCGCATACCGCCCACTGCAGGACATAGGGCTCTCTCAAGGATTTCCAAAATGATCATCACAGAGATCTAGAGCGGCCTGCATCCAGCGCTTTTCAGAGACCTTAGTCAGGTCGTCAGACCACCTTGTGGGTGGGTGTCCTACGCTTCACTTGTCAGTACGTGGTCGCCATTCGAGAACCTTTTTGCCCCATCGGCCATCGGTTCGTCGTGCTATGTGTCCCGCCCACTGCCACTTCAACTTCTTAATTTTTTTTTGTATGTTCGCCGATTATTCGAAAACGCCTGGACTGATTTGATTATTTTTTTTGTTTATAAGGGAATACTTGTTAGTTGGTCTCATAGACATTTTATCAAAATCGGTTGTGTAGTTTGCAGGGGGCGAAGTCGGTTTTAAGTTTTGAAAAATTATGAATTATGTAATTAAGGACTGAGTATAGAGGTTCACTTAAGATAGAGACATTTTGACAAGAACTTTGTAAAAAAGTAAAATAAGCTCACGATGGGTTCTGTACCATTATTTATAATAAATCACGTTTGTTGTATTGGAGCCCCACGTGAGTTAGTGTTTGTTGTTATAGCGAAAACAGAAATACATCATCTGTCAAAAATTCCTACTGTCTAGCTTTCACTGTTCATGAGATACTTTCTGGTGATAGACAGACAGTAGAGTCTTAGTAATAGGGTCCCGTTCTTACCCTTTGGGTACGGAACCCTGAAAACTGCTGGAGCAAGTCGCTTAGTATCTACATATTGGAACAAAAAACTGCAAAAAGTATTCTTGTTGGTACTAGTTTCTGTGACTTTAAAGTCAATGTTTTAATCGTGGTTATTCTTTTCCCCTTTTTTATCCAAAACATGAGAAATAAACAAAATAAACTTAACTTCATGTCAAATAGTAAGACTCATATTCAATCCGTGAAATGCACGCCTTTTAAGGGTTTAAGTTTTTATCTTCCGATCTCCTTAAAGATACATAGATCGAATATTTAAATGTTTTGGCAGCCCTAGTTCACATCATGTTCAGGGAAGATTCGAACTTGGTATGTGGCGTGTTGTGCGGGGGCGAGATGTCGGTTGTATGTTACAGCATTTACGGAGAAAATATCTTTAAACTGTTAGTATTTAGACCTGTGTTTTGTTGCTGTAACTGCTCTCGCATGAATGAAAACTTACATACATATTTTCACGCCTGTTTCCCATGGGGGTAGGCAGAGACTATAGATTTCCACTTGCTTCGATCCTTGCAAACTTCTTTTGCTTCGTCAACACTCATTACTCTTTTCATACATGCTCTCCGGTTATAGGTACTCCTTATTTCACCTTTCTTCAGAACATCTGCAATTTGGTCGCAGAACATTCGTCGAGGTCGACCCAGTCCGGTTTTTGCATCCACATGAGTGATTAATTTTGCAAATTATCTCCTTGGTGTTGATAACTGTAACCGAGTTTCAAGAATAACTCCGTTTAAAAGAGTACCTTCCGATTTCATCATGATTCAGCCTATTCAAAAAATAAAGCGTGTGTCTTAACTGAAGCTGTGCTGTGAGACACAAATTCGATTCTCATTAGGCGCGACTTATACCTCTGAGTTTGTATTTATTCGTTCGTTTTCATCATTTCTTGTTTGCAGTGACGGAAAAAATCGTAAGAAAGGAAACCTGCACGCTAGCTCATTAGAGCTCGCAACTTTTATCCAAAATAACCTTGTCCGATTAACTGTCGTTCTTCATTGGCCGGTCCAAAAAATTATGCTTGGACGTGGTGTGTAATAATGACTTTTGTCACTAGATGTCAGTCATTTTTGAGCTGCGTCGGGGTCACGGGGAGGCGTATGTGGGAGAAAATGTCTGCAACCGTCACGCTTTGGATCGAAAGTAGAAACAGTTGTGCGACAAACCGTTGCCTGGCAGACCTAAGACCGACAGAACATTTATTTATTTAATTTAGTTTTTGAGGAGCTCGGTGGCCTGGAGGGAGTGCGCATTAGTAGCGCTTTCGCAAGTTTAGCGACACGTGGTCCGCACTTGGATGGGTGACCACAAGTGGCACAAAAATTTTCTCGAGCTCCTCCGTGTTTCGAAAGGCACGCATAAGCCCTTGGTCCTGGCTGTCATCATTGTATGTCAGTCGTCAAGCTATATCAGATGCCTTTAGGCAGCCTAAAATCTGACACCAGTGTTGGCCACTTACATACACGAAAAACTAAACATTTATTTATTTATTTAACTTTACTACATGAAATTGTTATCGGAGGACTTAAGGCCGTAGGCCTTTTTACCATTAACATTTGAAGTAGAATCGATCAAATGTTCGATTTTAATGTGTGATGATGAATTAATTTCCTATGCAAGCAAGAAGCTTTCAATAATAGAAATGTTTCTTTGTTTTCAGGCGGAGGAACTAAACTCTTTGGTGGGAGATGCGTTCCGAATGGCGTTCGCGTCGCAGCTGCAGCCCTCCGCGCCGCTCTGGGTGAGTGTTGTTTTTTTACCCTTGATGCAAAAAAGATGTTTACTGGTTTGATCCGAGAAGTGAGGCCGGCGTTTGCTCCCCACGCATAACGGGTTGGGCCAATATGGGCCCAATTGCGGAAAAACCTCGAGACAATTAGGAAAGAAGTAAAGATGCATAAAGAGGGATGTTATAAGTTTGACGCCAGTGTTTGTCTGTAGCATCGTAGCTCTCAAACGTATAGACCAATTCGATGAATTTATGTGAAATCAAATTTTCTTGCATGGTTCTTACTTATGTTTGAAGCAAATCGCTTTAGCCGTTCAAAAATTATTAGGAGTAAACCTTGATTCGGGGGTTTTTTATTTGCTTGTCAAATAAATGTATACCACTATACATATATAATTCATAATCACTTTCATACTATATTATTGTCACGCCTATTTCCCATAGGGGTAGGTAGTTGTCATCACTGCGGATAAATCTGCAGTGATGCCCAATTGCGTATAAACGCCTTCCAAAGAATATCAAAATGAACTGATGAAAAAGCAGATTGTACTTAACGTTTTCCTACTACATTTCGTCGTTGATCTGACTGCCCAAGATGCTTGGGGTCTCAAAATATGTTGTGACTGTTTGAACCGACAATGTTACGCAATGAATACTCGCCCTATTTTACGAGAATAACCCATAGTTATAAACACTACAACTAATCTGTAGAGCAAAATCTAGAAGAAAAATGAAGGTAGTTCTACACTTTTTGTTGACTTTGACTCTGGAAAGACTTTAGCTCCCTAAGTGTCGTGGAAATACGACCATATAGGTACCTATTCAATATCGCATAGGTACCTTTTTTGTAAATAAATATATAGGGACAAATAACACTGATTGAGCTATATCTAAAGTAAGTTCGATACTTGTATTATGGAATACTCACTCGACGATACTATATTTTTATAACAAATACGTGTATAGATAAACATAACACTTAACCAAAAGCAGTTAAAATAAAAGTATTTTAATAAACTTTTTCTTAGTTTCTCTTTCGAACAGACTCCATACATTTCGCATATAATGAAGAATCCAGCGCAAACTTTCATAAAAACTGCATCGCGGGATATTAAAGCCACATGTTAAACTTAAAGAGAAACTTTAGTTTCTTCTCGACCGACTTCCTAAAGAAGGCTTAGTGTAACAGACCCCGCGAATTTATGGTTTTTAATACTTTCAATACAGGCTGCAGGTGATATTAAGGCATTTGCTATTCTCATTCACAATATTGTATCAAATGCGACTGTCTGAATGGTTCGAAACAGTCTTTTGACGAAAGAATGCTTGGTCTTTCAAGTCGAACCAACACAGCGGCTCCTTGGCTCGGCTTTTGATGCCAGCCACATAGACACTGCATCATCGCAGCGTTCCTATAACGTATCTCAATCTATCGCAGATTGACTGGAAGAGATCCTTACACGAGATAAGTCCGCCTTTTTATATTTGCTCTTTCGTATGTTGTCTTTTTAATGTATTTTTTTTTGTACAATAAAGTTATTATAAACATCAAGCAAACGTAGTTGTATTAAGTATACCCTTCTCGCTTCTTCTCGGGTGCTGCAATCAGTTGTGTCAGGCCAGGTGCACTCCGCAGTTTAGGTATGAAGCAAAGCGGCCACTCTAACGTGGCTTAATTTCATAGACATAAAATTGAAATTGTTGAAATTTTAACGCTAGAGAAAATTTGAGATAAAGAGATATGAACCGTCCCTTCTCAAACGTAAGGTACATTTTATCTTGTTCGCGCACGCTAGGCTGATAAGTCTAAAGTCATATGCGCGGTGTGCAAACTAAATGGGACTTTATTACGCTGTACCTCGGTTAAATATAGCAATTTTCATTCCATTCTTCTGTAGTTTAGTACTATTACGTTCTTTGGTTGTGTGTATGTGTGTTTTGTGTCGACGCAACGTCATGACAACGCCACTTCGACGCAACGCAATATGTGGTCGTGCATTTATAACACGAGTAAAAAAAAACCCTTTATAATACCATGGGTATTGTGTATGGCAGTGGCATGGCCCTTAATTTATTGTTTTAATACTTGGTGCATGAAGTACCTACACAGGTGCAAGCAATATTGTGATGATGCAAGGCGGTGGTGGGTGTTAGAAATGTTATTCTTGGCGCATTATTTTGTAAACTAATAATACTGCTACAAATCTAGTTTGACAGAGTTTAGTAAATAATAATATTACAAAATTAAAAAGTTAATATATATAGAAATGAGAGCTTAAAGAAGTATGTAAGGTGTAAGTTTAAAAGATTGGATAAGAAATGATGTAATAAGTGAGAGGTGTGGGGTGAAAGAGGATGTAGTGACAAAAATTGAGAGAGAAATGTTAAGGTGCTTTGGACATGTTGAGAGAATGGATAAAAGAAGATTAAGTAAACACATTTATTTTTATTTTATTTTATTAAACTTTATTGTTCCAAAGTACAAATATACTTTTAACAAATGGCGGACTTAATGCTAAAAGCATTATCTCCCAGTCAACCATATGCATAAACAGAGAAAATTATGCGGCACAAAAAGCAATACAATATACGTACTTACATTATAAAATATTACTACATAATATACAATAATGTTATATACCCATTATATATGAATATCAGAATAATTATTTACTTATACAATACATACATACATTTAATTATATATTACTAACAATAAATTGCTATGAAGAGAAGAACAAAACATTTATCGTGCGGATGTGGATGCGAGAACCGAACCGGGTGGACCTCGACGTTCTGCGACCAAATTGCAGATGTTTTGAAGAAAGGTGATGTAAGGAGTACCCATAACCGGAGAGCATGCATGAAAAGAGTAATGAGTGTTTACGA
This sequence comes from Acrobasis suavella, assembly GCA_943193695.1. Lineage (NCBI taxonomy): Eukaryota > Metazoa > Arthropoda > Insecta > Lepidoptera > Pyralidae > Acrobasis > Acrobasis suavella. The sequence goes on from OW971935.1 coordinate 332,133, forward strand.
ATCAAAAGAGGTTTGCAAGGATTGCAGCAAGTGGAAATCCATAGTCTCTGGCTACCCTAATGGGAAACAAGCGTGAAAATATTTATGTATGTAAGTAATAAGTTCCCTATATACAAATAAATAAATCCCTATAAACAAATAAGTAGGTAATTCCAAATAAATGATTTTATAAGGAAGACACTGTTAAGTAGAAAATTATTTCTTACAAATAAATAAATACATTACAAGTATTCCGATAATCGGCACCAGACTCCATGTAAACTCGATCTCGACACCCCGCGAACTCTGACCGCGCATCTCTTTGGATGTTTCCGCATTCTTTGACTGCATGCCGTATCCTGGGTACTCAAGGTTACTTAAGCACTGCGCCATAAAGTTCACAGATGGATAATTTGCATAACATTATTATATTACTGTACTTTATTTTTCATCTTTCCAGACCAGACCAGCATGGTCTGGGAGAAAAGACAATACGAATGTACCAGCTGCTTTTCTATCTGCTCACATTGTAAAAGTCTATAGAGGAACAAAGCAGCTATCATATCATCCCTATTTTGATTCATTTTTCCACCTTCTCGCCCAGCATGACCAGCATCACGAAGTGGCCTTGCTATGTCTGCTTAGAGTGGAAACACTGTGTGCCAAATCGAATCACAGGTTATACTGGATCACTATAGTATAATGAAATAGAAAAAAAAACAAAAAACAAAAAAAAAAATACGGCATTTCCTTTTTTGCAGTTTGACTGTTATTTTAATTTAATTATACTATAGTGATTTAGTACAGCCCGTGGTTTGATTTATTACGAATATGTCACTCCCACGTTGTATATTTATATAAAACTAGCTGACCCGGCAAACGTTGTTTTGCCAAACTTGAGGATTGTATGTATTTTTGTATGTTGTATCATAAAAAAATAGAAATTAAAAATTTTGTCCAAAAAAAACAAAAAAAAATTTAGGGGTGGACTACCCCTAACATTTAGGGGGATGAAAAATAGATGTTGGCCGATTCTCATAGATACCGGATAAGCACAAAAAATTTCATCAAAATCGGTCAAGCGGTTTCGGAGGAGTATGGCAACAAAAACTGTGACACGAGAATTTTATATATTATAGATAGACATTAATTGTAAATATAATTCTTAGAAATATTGCAATTACGGGTTCATAGGCTATGGTAACCACGCGCTCTTAAAGACTATCAGCGACTGTCGCCGACGGTCGTGCGAAAGTTTTGTAACAGTATTGACTTGTGTCACGCGAGAGTTTGCGATAGTCGGCGACCGTCGCGGACCGTCGCCGACAGGTATCGCGGGCATATCGCTCGTTTGAAGAGCCCCGATGGGTCTAATGCCCGATTCTTATATAGATGTTTAAAAATTATGATACATTTTCAAAAAACCAAAACTTTCATATGGGTTTTTAACACTTCGGTGAAAAACGTGCAGTCAGCATTGTCCAGCCAATCAAATTCCTGGAGACAGAACAAAGACGCGTTAAAATCTATACAAACAATGCACCACCTGAGCATGCCAGTACTGCTAAACACACCTGTCCAAGTGCATATGAAGTTACATGCACTTAGCACTACTTGGAAGGAATTGGAAATTGGAATTAGTAGAAAATACATAACACCGGCCAAGTGCTAGTCAGACTCGCACACTAAGGGTTCCGTACCATTATCTGTAAAAAACACGTTTAGTCAAATTCAAATTTTTCAAATATATCTTTATTATCATAGGATATTTATAATATCTCTTAATAATCGTCACTTTGTTTTATTGCACAATTAATTATTGTTGACGTCAAAAAGTTACTTAGAGCTAAGTTTACTGCCGCCTCCAAAGCGCTAGTGCAGAAGAAGCGGTAACAAACTGCACTGCAGCATTTTCTCCAAGAACGTCAACTCACAATGAAATTAATATTTATAGTTGATATTTGGACAGAGTATACATTGTTTGTTGTCATAATTTAAATTAATTTTTTAATGTCGAAATTTTGAAATAATGTCAAATCAAGTTGTAAATTCAGTATGTACTTAATGTACCAGATTATGACCATTTCTGAGTGTACAAACCTTTAAGAGGGACCCGCGCCAAGCTCAAGCCAGACTTTGTTGTCTTTAAGATAGTCATCGGTCCTATAATAAGCCTTCTCACACAGTACTTTCTTTACATAAGCTTTAAACTTTTTGTCAGGCATATCAAGGACCGATTGTGGCAGTTTATTATAAAAAAGTATACCGTTCCCCATAAACGTTTTACTTACTGTATTGAGCCTATAATACGGGGCAACTAAGTCACTCTTATTGCGTAAGTTTCTGACGGTAAAATCGCTTACTTTATTGTATGAGGAAATATTTTTCCTTACATACAGTATGTTTTCAAATATATACTGTGATGGTAAGGTTAGTATACCTATTTTCTTGAATAATTCTCTGAGTGAGTCTCTAGATCCTAAGCCGTAGATAGCTCGAATTGCCCTTTTTTGTAAAATGAAAATAGTCTGAATATCGGCTGCACTCCCCCATAGCAGTATGCCGTATGACATTAAACTATGAAAGTAACTAAAGTACACAAGTCTAGCAGTTGCTACATCTGTCAATTGTCTAATTCTCCTAACAGCATAAGCCGCAGAGCTAAGTTTATTTGAAAGTTTTGATATATGAGCGCCCCACTGAAGTTTCGAGTCGATCGTAATTCCTAAGAAGGTAGTACTTTCAACAAGATCAAGTTTTTCGCCATCTATCAGTATGTCGACGCAAGCTTGCCTCACATTGGGAAGAGAAAATCGAATGCATTGGGTCTTTTTCGCATTTAACATGAGGTTATTGGCAGTAAACCAATCAGAAATAGAAGACAAGGTGCTGTTCACCGCGCTAGCATCCGTGCTATGACGGCCAATTTTGAATATTAGCGAGGTGTCATCAGCAAACAGCACTATGCCTGCCTGTTTCTCAACCATGTAAGGCAAGTCATTTACATAAACTAAGAAAAGGAAAGGTCCTAGAATAGAACCTTGTGGTACGCCGATTTTAACATTAGATCCGTGCGATTTTATGCCGTTTAAATCAACAGTCTGAAGCCTATCTGTTAAATAAGATTCTATTAATTTAATTGAATTTTCATCAAAACCATATTGACGAAATTTAAGCAAAAGTGTCGGATGATCTACGCAATCAAATGCTTTAGAGAGATCGCAAAAGGATCCAATCCCATCATTTTTGCTCTCCCATGCGTCGTAAATATGAGTGATGAGTGCCACTCCCGCATCGGTGGTTGATTTTCCGCCAGTAAAACCGAACTGTTGGCTATGGAAAAGGTTGCAGGTCTTGAAGTGAAGTAGCATTTGATTGAGCATTATCTTTTCGAACACCTTACTCAAAACTGGCAAGATAGATATAGGTCTGTAGTTGCCAGGGTCTGTTTTTTCTCCTTTTTTGAATAAGGGGATTAGTTTACTACATTTCATTAGGTTAGGAAATATGCCTTCATCAATACATTCGTTAAATATAAAAGCTAAATCACCAGCTATGACATTTATAATATGGCTTACTACAGCAACCGACATGCCACAATGATCTTCCGATTTTTTTAAATTTAACTGTTTAAATGCTTCTACTATATCACTAGGGCCAACATGCTCAAATTTAAATTTAGAATCACAAGGCCTAACATTATTCTTAAGCAAGGCTTCAGCACGTTGGGGGTTAGAATCCACATTGGAAGTAAGTTCCAAAGGTATGTTAGTAAAAAAATTATCAAAAATATTAACAATTTCTTCAGGTTTAGTAACAATCTTACCGCTAGCTTTGATTTGACAGATATTTTCTTTTGCTTTATTTTTACCAGTTTCTTTATTAATAACATTCCAAGTTTCTTTTATCTTGTTAGGGGCATTATTTATTTTTTTACTAATACGATTGGCCTTGGCTTGTCTACAAACTTTTTTAAATATTTTAGAATAATTTTTAACATATTCTACAAAGGAAGGATTAAAATTAAATTGTTTTTGGGCATATAAGTCATAAAGCTTGTTCCTACTTATGTAGATGCCGGTAGTAGCCCACTCACTAAATTGTGATTTACTATGCACAGCAACTTTTTTTTGTTTCAATGTTTTAGAATATTCTGAAGAAACACAATTAAAAAGCTTATTGTAATGGTCGTCCGGATTTTTCCCTGTGTATACGACAGATAACAGTTTGTTATCTAAATTATTTTTAAGTTTTCTTATATTTTTTGAAGTAATTGGCCTACAGAAGGTCTTATCTTTGTTCAAGTGGCTGAATTTGCCTTTGGACTCCTTGACATAAGCTACGTATACACCCGAATGATCAGAAGGCAATTTATTAATAACAGATTTGTCAGAATATTGAATATTACTAAAAAAATTGTCTAGACATGTGGCACATGTAGCAGTGATTCGGGTTGGCTCAAAGAATACGTTTACTAAATCATAACACTTAAAAAGATTTACGAATTGCGTACTTTTTGGATTATCTACTAAGATATCAACATTAAAATCTCCACAAACAATAATATTCTTTTTACTAGTTGAACAGGACTTAAGTACCTGGTCCATTGCTTTAAGGAAAGTTTTAAAATCACTATTAGGGGGACTGTATACACAAATAATTATATGATGATCTAGCTCGGCACAGGTCACCTCACAACAGCGCTCAACAGAAAGTCTGACAATATCCTTACGTTGTTTGCTGCGGAAAGAATCTTTAACAAAAATTATGGAACCCCCTCGTTGAGCAGACTTCCTATTAAAGCAGCTTACAATATTATAGTTGTTTAGGCTGAACATCATCTGACTCTCATACAGCCAATGTTCAGTCAAACATAAAATGTCCACATCCATTTCTTCTAAAACTAATTCTACTAATAATTCTTTGCCGGAAAGACCTTCTAAATTTTGATGAATTATTCTTAGCTCATGAGGCCTTTCCGTTGTCTTAATGTTCAGTTTAAATCTGCCGTCAAGTCTACAGAATTACCATTACATATTACTGGCAATTCTGTAGGCATCTTATCCCTAGGTTTTTGTTTACAATGTAAACTCGTCCAAAAATTAATATTATTTGCTACTAATGTAGCAATCTTACGTCTAGAATATTTTGAAACATATATATTATCTTTTGTCAGATTACATTCACTTATGAAATGGTTAGTGTCAAAAAACACTAATTTATCACTATAACGACATGTTATATTATGTATTAAATTATTAAGATAGTGAATGTTTTTGGTATTTGTTGGAGACTGGCAACGTAGATATGGGAATGCACATAATATTATTTTGCCTACTTCTAGTTCAGTTAAATAATCCATACAGCTGATTATTTCTTTCTTTCCTATTTTGTTACTATTGCCTATAAGTAATACAACAGTAGAATTATAATTCAGTTTAGTTGATTTAATTTTGTCTATAATTTGAGTATAGGTTGCATCCGGGAAGCAGTAATTAACACAAGCGTTATCAAGAATTGTGTTAAGCATGAAACCCATACTGCGACCCATACTGTCAGAAAAAACTACTGTATTACATGGAGGTTCAATAAAGTCAACACAATCAGACACATTATTGCACAAATTACTGTCACAAGGAGAGAGCTCTGGTGTGGAGACACTGATGGTGGGCTGGTTGAACTGCCCGCAAGTACATTGCTTAGCTAATGAATCAAGGGTTTCTTGATTGTACCTGCTGTCGCTAATCAATTTCTCCACAGTCAGCATGTGCTCAGTATTTTGTTTCTGTTGGTAGTCATACTTAGAAAATAATGAGGAATAGTCCTCCTGCAATTTAGTAATATAAGATTCTAGTCTATTTCTGTTGACCTCATACAACTCCTGACTTTCCGCCAATTTATTATTACATAGGTCTAATTCTGTTTGTAATTTACAATTTAAAGAACTGGATTTTAATAGACATGATTTCCTGAGATTAATTTTTAATTTATTATTGGTTTTCTTAATTTTTTTACAAACTTTTAAATGTTTTTTAACTTTATTGTGGCTAGTCATGGTATTTGAATGATCTAAGTAACTAACACTGCATGATGTCTCACTAGTGAGATCAATCACTGAGGAATTAGTTGAGGGAGTCACAGGGACACTATCAATGAGCTCGTCAAAGAGGCTGGACACCTCCGCTGACTGACGCAACTGGGCGTCTTGCTCATAACTACTTATAAGTCTATATGCCTCTCCCAACTCTTTTTCTAACTCAGTGGTACGTCTGAGCGTTTGCTCATACGTATCACTGCATTGGCGGAAAGAATCTACTTCTAATTTTAATCGGTTAAGTTGCTCGCTCAACTCATCACAAACTTGGAGACTCTCAGAAAGTTTTTGCTCGAGTCTGATGTTTTTAGTACACATTAATTCGTATTCACGTTCATTATCCTCCCTTTCCAGTAATAACTTCTCATTGTCTTCCTTTTCTGCCTTGAGCTGGAGTAAGGCATCCTTCAGCTGAATTTCCAGTTGTCTGGCAGTCGCAGCACGGGTTGTGGAGGACATTTTTACAATATAGGGACTGATGAAATGTGAAAGGAAGATAATAAACGCTAGAATAAGCAAGTTCGAGCTAACAAAACCGATCACCTAACTAGGAAATAACAATAACATAACCTACTGTTTTGAAAAAAACTGTGTCAAATTATCTGTTTTAATTTAGGGAATTTCCGAAAGATATGAAAAACAGTGCACAAAGGACGTGGTGTTTTATTGAAATATGTACAAGAGATTAGTTACTGTACCGTTCTTACCTTGTAAAAGTTGTAAAAAGCCGGTAACAATTGTACCCACTGATCGTCAACTAAGAGCACTATTATTTCACAAAATACACTGAAATTGCACAAACAAATTATTAATTACGATAATACCTAACTTATTATACAAACAAACAATATTATTTGTTGGATTTAACTATAAAATTATTTAAATTTACAATATTAAATAAGGAGCAATAAAATTGACATATGAGCTCCTGGGTTGCCAGCCGCCAAAAAAAAGATAATGGTATACTAAATATATAAAAAGTATATGGTATACTTGTAGGTAGGGTATGGTAGGTATATTTATTTTATTATTTTATTCTACTTTTAGTATCGTTTGTTAAAGCGGCAATATAAATACATAATTTGTGAAAATTTTAACGATGTAGCTATCAGGGTTCATGAAATACAATCTGCTGATAGATAGAAAGACAGATAGACGGACTGACGGACAGACGGAATGAGAAGTCTTAGTAATAGGATCACCCACAGGGGTTTTATGAGGGCCCAAGTTAAATATTTATTTTATTTTATTTCAAGTATTTGTTGTTATAGCGGATCATCTGTGAAATGATTCATGAGATACAGCCTGGTGACAGACGGACGGACGCGAACGGACGGACAGCGGAGTCCTAGTAATAGAGTCCCGTTTTTACCCTTTGGGTACGGAACCCTAGAAAATAGACTAAAATAATGTGTAACGGAAATTTGGAGAAAAGTAAGAAGCTACGGTACATATGTTTACAGCTCCAGATATAATAAAGTGTAATAATAAATAAATATATAGGTACAAATAACACTGATTGAGCTAGCCCCAAAGTAAGTTCGAGACTTGTGTTATGGTATACTAACTCAACGATACTATATTATATACAAATAAACATATAGATAAAAATCCAAGACCCAGGACAATTTGAAAAAGGCCATTTTCCAATTTGCCCTGACCGGGGATCGAACCCGGGACCCCTGGGTGGCGGACTAGCATTGTGACCACTACGCCACGGAGGTCATCAAAAAGTCAAAAGTGTAATCATCACAAAAACGTATTTTCAAAATAAACTTGTCCCGGTTTTGTGGCATACCGGTTACACGAAAATTATTAAAAATAAATCATACCAACCAACAGGAACTTCATTCTGCGATATTTCCGGTTCCAATGAAAACTTTTAAAACGAGGAAATAAATCACAATAAAGAAGACAAGTCGACCGTGAATCCTGTTTACAAACACGATTATGTTGTCAGTTTGCGCGGTTATAATAAGGAGAAATTCGAGTCTTCTTAAAAAAGTAGCACAGAGATCTATGGTATGGCAGATTAAACTTGTGTATGAATAAAACCGTACAATCATCTCCAATTTTAAAACCCTGTTAAGCGCTAAAAATACAATGATTAAAAAAAAACGGCTAAGTGCGAAACGAACTCCCGCAGCGAGGGTTCTGTACAAATCTGTAGGAAATAGGAATAGTAAGTTTAAAGTTATTAAAAATATTTTTATCATATGATGTAACTAAAAATTTACGGTTTTCGCAATTTTTCCTTTATCTGTGCTATAAGACGTTGCTTCGAACCAAATTTCAAAATTCTGAATTTACGAGAAGTACCCTGTAGGTTTTAATTCCCTTGCGAGTGTCGAAAATTTGCGCAAATTTGCGGCATAAACGGCTGTATCTTTTAATTGCGTTGGCTTAGAAGTAAGATTACTTCATAGCTCTAAGGGACAGTAAACCTGAGTATTTGATGTAAATTCCAGCTTAATACCTCCGCGCGTTCTTGAGGAAAGGGGTCTTGACAGATAGACAGACGGACAACAAAGTCATCCTTTAGGAGTTCAGATTTTTTTACTTCGAGGCACGGAACCCTAAAAAATACCTAGGCAAACTTAAAAAGCTTTGAAATAATTTTTGACGATAAATAAATAAATATAAATATATAGGGACAAATCACACAGATTGAGCTAGCTCCAAAGTAAGTTTTAAACTTGTGTTATGGGATACTAACTCAACAAATTGCAGTGGAATAAATACTTTTGCAATGGTAATAAATTACTACTGATAGATATGTATTATTATATCATAACAAGCCATTACTGTCCCATAAATTAAATAAATTTCCATTAGGACTATGCATAGTAAGTAATATTTAATGCTGACTCTGTTGTCTGTAACTCTTATCTCCTCCCAAAAGACGCCTACATTAGACTATGTTATGACGTTAATAGGTCCATTGGGCTCATCATTCGTACGAGTTTTGGCAGCAAAATTATGTTAACTGATATTTGTAAATGTTAAGCCCACATACATACTCTACATAGGTACAATACAATACATAGAATACATACAATATCACGTCTTTTTATTAACAGGGCAGACAATATATTATGAAGTGTTGTGGGACTCTAAGCTGCCCAGACCCCAGAGCCGTAAGACCCGAAGGCCACTTTTAACGTGATAGTAAAAATACGCTTTAGACGAATAGACGAGAAGCTAGAAAAGGAAATTATAGCGACCACTAAGGTACTAAAGAAACCTATTGGATCTGTTTCGATCCATCACCGTCTACAGGACAGGAGTGGCAACGGAGTAATGGATAATTTATTTAAATTATGCAGAGTATTTTAACCGACTTTCAAAAAAAGAGGAGTTTATCAATTCGTCGCAATCCTTTTTTTTTATGTATGTTCATCGATTATTCAAAGACGCCTAGACCGATTTAAAAAATTCTTTTTTAGTTTGAAAGGGTGTACTTTCCAGGTAGTACCATGGAAATTTTATCAAAATCGGTTGTGTAGTTTGAGGGTGAAGTCAGTTTTTAGTTTTGAAAAATTATTACTAAAACATTGTACAGTGGTATATTGAATCTATGTAATACGTCCAGTTACTACGTGATATGCTAAATTAACGAAATACATTATTTGCTTTTTAATTAAATATCACATCACGTCTACTATTTGTAGTATCACGTACGACCATAAAGATGCTGTCATAGGAATCATGATAGTGATGTGTTGCTGCCGCATACACCCATCGGTTTCAACAATCGTACACTGCTAGGTACGCGCCCACTAACCAAGCTGTTACTTTGCTCAACGCCTTGATTGCTCGAATGCCAAATATAGACATTTTTTACGACAATTTAAAAAAAAATGTTAATATTTGTAATTGTAATTTTTCCATTTAGTAATAAGTATTCGTAATAAGTTTTTGACTCACGTGCACGTTTTGGGTAACTGTAAGTGCACGGGGTAATTTTTATCAATAAAGAATAAAGAATCTGCGCGGTAAGAGAAGAGTGCTGGAACATCTTATTTTTTGTTACATTTGGTTTAGTGATTTTAGTTATTATCTCAAGTACGAGTATGGGACATAATTAACTTGAGAAACAACTTCTATCGGTAGATGCTGCACGTCAGCTTTTGAATACGTTACTAAATTATAGTTCCGTTAGTTTAATTCAGTGAATTTCTTTGCAGCTTCTCGCGATTTGTTTTCTGATTTTTTTAAAGACGATTTTTTCTCACCGGATTTATTTATCGCTATTTGGGTCATCGGCCGTGAGATACGATCTTGTTCCCCACAGCCATGCAGCCATACAGCCATACTTCACCGGAATTAATCGCGCCCGTGTCTGCTAATTTATGCGAAAGCCGAGGAATGCCTGGCTTTTAAATCGTTTTGAATTGCGGAATAACAGAGTACGCTTTATTCAAATTGGCAGCACTAAAGTTTGAATCCCTGCAAGGAAACAAACGATTTGATTAAACAAGTGGCAGTAGGCGGAACAGCTACGAGTAACACGAAGAACCGATGGTCGATGCGAGAGAACAACAAGAGCAGTATTGCACTTCATAGAAGTGGAGTATCGTTTATGCCTTACACTACTACAAACAAAACTTTACATCCGTGCACACGGCAATGTGAGTGTGTGTTCGCCCGCAGCCGCTCACTCAACGCATCGACAAGGTAAGAATAGGGGAGGGGGGGTGGGAGAGGTGCGAGAACGGGGATACCGATATGAAAAAACATATTTTTTCTGTGACATGACTCAAAACTGTCTTACGCTAAATCACGTTAAAAGTGGCTTTAGGGTCTCACAGTCCTGAGCTCTGTCACAGAAAAAGTACTATAAAACTCACGTACAGAAGCCTCACGCAGAAAAGAAATCCATACAAATATCTACATAATGTAGTTAGCGATATGGTTTAATTTAGCTCGCGTTAGAACTCCTCACCTCTTCATTTAGATACCTAGACATTGCAAGCCAATTTCATTCTTATTACTCAGGACAAGCGATTCATGTAACTGAATTTTCCCCTTCTAAGTGGTCACCGCGCGCATAGTAATAATGTAGGTATATTTTAGATACCTAAACAGGGAGTGACACAGGGCTGACTCTGTCTGCGTAAGCCAAAAATGCTTTGTTCCATTGGGGCTAAGGTTGTGATAATTTGTAGCGATAGCGAATTAATATACGTATGCTTCTTGTGAACTATTCATTGTTGTATTTGGTTGTAGGTCCTTGTAGTCCGTGTATATTAATCTGTCTTGGCTTTGTCGAGACATGGGGTCGCAAAGTTCTCGCAACATCACAGTTCGGAGCAAAACTATTAATTTTGTTTTGATTTGGACAGAGAAACAACACTTCTCTTTAGATCATCATCATCACCAGATCTTTCTAGTCTTCAATGCAAGAGCATAACCCTCTCTATACTTCTAGAGACATACTTGGCCAGAGCAGTCTATTGAGATCATCCTATTTAGATATCTCAAATATTTTACAAGCTTTTATTTCGTTTCATTTGTCCCGTTTTCTGTCTGTAATCAATTCTTGCAAGTTAGATTTGAACCACTTCTCGGTTCCCATTTGTGTTGAAATTTTACACACATATGTGTATTGCGTTAAAATGCAATAATATGATGACATAGATCTGATCTGATGATGGAGCTGGAAGGTGGTCATGGCGTCTCTGTGATAAAACACCGTAACCCCACCAAGCTTGAGCTCGATTGATTCTTCTTGATTCATTCTCTTCCACTTCCATTTTAGGTTCTCGTTATAGATTAAAGCGTGATTTAAATATATGTTTTTAAATAATTACTTGTTTTATAGTTTTACTCGCTACGAATACATATGTAATCTTACGTAATTATGGTTTTCAAATCAAACTTTTCAAAATATATCTTGTAGTTGTTGGATATCTACCCAAAGCCCTTCCTTTGTTAACTTCTATAAAAGTTTACGGTTCTCTTTGTTTCGCTTGTTTCAACTCCACTTATTTAAATTTCTTTCCACTTTCCGTGAAGATAAAATAAAAATAAATTTAAGGGTCACGCCGTGACGTAACTTCGCGCTCGTTTTATCGAAGCCTTTTCTTTTTATTTTCTTCACTGAATTAAGAGGCATTTCACATTTGGTTGGCTGTCTCGCTCGCACAATCAAACATTTTTAAAGATTATTAAAAAAATTGTCTCATTTGTAAAAAAGTGTTTCATTAACATTCAATATAATTGTATTGTGGATATTTTAGACGTGTTTGTATATAGTGTAGACATTGACTACATCGAGAATTAGGTCATCGAAATTTAAAAATTTTAATGAACTAATTCTTGATACACACACACATAAACAATAAAAAAACATGTCTACAATCATCATCATTATCCGAGCGTATTCCCGGTTGCATCCTCAGCAGCAACGATTCAGAGCCCGGGGTCCGCTACCTAACCAAGGAGATTTGACGAGGTTACTGGTTTTTACACAGAGCGACTGCCGTCTGACCTCCACAACCCAAAGGGTAAACCAGAAACCAATCCTTGGGTAGTTTGATGATCAAACGCTAGGTGGCATTCGGGACCCACAGTTTTACGTGCCTTCCGAAACACGGAATCATCTTTCTTTTCGGATAATCAGGTGATTCAAGCCTGCAATATCCTATCCAGACTGGAAACAACTTTTCACAAAGTATGCTTCCCAGTGGGAATCGAACCCATGACCTCCGGGTCACAAGGCGAACGCCTTGACCACTGGACCACGGAGGCAGTCAAAACATGTTTACAATATGTAACACATAATTATATTGAAAGTTAATGAAAATTTTTCTACAAATGAGTCACATTTTTTAATAATCTTTAAAAATGTTTGATTGTGCGAGCGAGACAGCCAACCAAATGTGAAATGCCTCTTAACGCTGACTGAAAATCAGATATTGACAATTCGCGAAGTCCTTTTGAATACGTAGTAGGTAACTTATTGTAATAGGGATGTGGACAGGGTTAAAAATATATTATTTTATTTAGTCCGTCAACTAAATTATCCAGAAATAAAGAACCCATAATTTTTCTTTTCGCAAAAATTCTAAAATATACAGCGTTCTGAAGTTTCGGATTGGGGATGATTTACGTTACCTTTGGTTAAAACTTGTACCTAATCGTGACGTCACCCGCATTTTTAATGTACTGTATCTTCGTTATTATTTGCTATTCAGAGAAAAGAAAATATACGTATACCATACTTTTAAATAATCTATCGAATGACCCTAAAAAAATTTTTAGGTGTGGAAGGTACGAGTATGTGTTCGATCGTCAATAAACATGGCTTTTTGCCTTTGTACTTCTGAGTTTGTACGCGTGTACAGTCATTTTTAATCCACTACAAAAAGATAGGTGTTATAAGTTGGACGCTAATGTCTGTCTGTCTGTAGCGCTCGAAAAGATGGACCAATTTTGATGCGCTTTTTTTACTTGAAAGCAAGTTCCTTTGTGGTAATACTTAGCCTTAGGTATGTTTGATAAAAATACGATCAGGCGATTAAAAGTTATTGGGGGTTAACGCTTGAAAGTCAGGGCTTTTTCTAGCAAATAATAGATGGCGCTACAGATATCCAGTCGTATCAGTAATTCCGCTACTCATCACTAGATGGCGTTCTTGACAGTCGAGTTTTTTTAATTCGCCTAGCAAATAAACTTGTCAAATACTAACTCCTGTTTTTGGTGAAGGAAACATGGAGAAGAATAGTGCAAACTAGTTCACTAGTGTGTCAAAATTATTGTTGTCACTAGAAGACAGTTCAGTATTTATTGATCATCATCATCCGAGCGTATTTTCCCGGTTGCAACCTCAGCCAGGCCTGTGTTGGTGTTAGGGCCGTAACAGACGCGGCGCAAGTTGCGTCGCGTAACAGCTAGTGATGGGCGATGCATAAATACTCAATCAACCCATTTTAGTATTTACTCAGTAAATTGAGTAAATACCCGATAAATATCATTATTTATCCATTTGGTAAGTAGATTTATTTATATGAGTTGCGACTCATATTTATATTCATATTCATTATTTCATGTTTTCATGACAATTTTGAAACTTAAATCTAGTATACACTTGCAATTCTTGTTGGAAAGTGTGTGCGTACGCCATAATATACTTAAAATGTAGGTAAACGTTATATGTGACGCTAAATTATATGAAAATACCATACTAATCATACACTGAAAATAGACTTCTTTGGCTAATTATCATTTTTTGGTGGGAGGTGTGCATAGACGTAATTTTACGTAAAAATAAGTAAACAGATATCAAATGCGATGTCAATACTTGAGCACGCTTTATTTACTCTATTTATTAAATCTAGTGAGTAAATACTCAAATGGGTAGATTGAGTACTATCCACTGCCCATTTCTAGCTGTTACGCGACGCAACTTGCGCCCCGTCTGTTGCCGTACTTACAAGCAATAGTATAAAATATCGATAGTCTCTATCGTGACCTCGAAAAACTGTCACAATATCGATAGGACTATCGATTGTCAATAGTTTGCAATACCATTGATGAACGGTAAAACTATCGATAGTATCGATATTATTGAATTTGGATACTACCGATTGACACTATCGATAGGTATGCAACGCTAGCCTGTGTCACTCCCCGATTAGGTATCGAAAATATACCTACAGTATTACTATGCGCGCGGCGACCACTGCGAAGGGGAAAATTCAGTTACATGAATCGTTTGCCCAGCGTAATAAGATTGAAACTAGCTTGCAATGGATGTCTAGGTATCTAAACGAAAAGGTGAGGAGTTCTGACGCGAGCTAAATTAAACCATAGCGCTAACCGTATTAAGTATATACTTCTTTGAGTTTCTTTTCTGAGTAGGACTTCTGTAGGTGAGTACTAGTAATTATTCTGTGCCTCAACAGTAACGCTTCAGAGCCCGGGGTCTACCACCTAACCAAGGAAATTTGACGAGGTTACTGGTTTCTGGCTAATCAGCATTTCTTGATATACTTATAAAAAACTAAATAAATACTTGGACGGAACCAAGAGTCGCTGGATTCAATATAAATATATGACGGTACAGTGTACAATCTATTCGTGCTATCTGGATCCAGCGGTAAATCAGCGGTAAATCAGCAGTGGAAAATAGTGAGCGTACTTCCAGCAGGAATCAGGAAAAGTAGATTGTTGACTGATTCCCTATTTTCAAATAGACACATAATACTCGTATGTTAGTATTTAAAAACTTCTGTGTTAGGTATATAAAAGAAAAGAGAAGAGAGAAGATATCACCTTGCCTTTGCAGTTTTTGTAGGTGTGAAACTTTGGAGAAAACCCAAACGTAAGGAAAACTGATCAACAGTTGTACTTATTTCAAACAAATTCAAAAACCTTCATCGATTTTGTTACACAGTACGTCCCATTTCTCCGTTCATGTTTCATCGCAATACGTCGTAATGGGAATACCATGCAGTCACTTTCGTTACGCGACAGAGACGCAAATATGATTTCCTAAAGGTGTGAGTGAGACAAAAGGTGGCGGACACGCGTAGTGCCGTGCGTAGAAGCCATAAGGCATGAGTTAGGGTGACGTTTTTAATTGCCTGAATGCCTCTCTGGAAAGTGTTTTGGCATTCTGATTCTATTTGTAGGTCTACTTTAGTAGGTATGTATTTTATTTGTAAAGTAGCCTTTGTTTAAAGTTTATTATTGTAAAATTGTGCTAGGCGTTTTCATTATTTAAAGATAAGAATAGCATTATGAAATTAATTGTTACAGACTGCATAATAGCTTATGTGGTCTATTAACAACCAATAAGATTTTAATATTGTGTGGAATAAATACATAAACAAATACTAAATACATGTATAATGTGGACTTAGACACCATTTGTTTCTTTTAAAGGGTTTTTACACAGTTTCGTTGGCGTCTAGACATCATTTTTTTTTGGTGTTGCTCTCTTACTTGTTTTTTTTTTCTATGCTGACATATCGTATGTGGTTATTGTTCATAAATGCCATCTTTTGATTAAGGGGTCCATTTCAGGAATGTTTGGTTTTATAGTGAAATGGAAATTTTTGTTAGAGTCAAGTCCCCCCCGCCCCACCCCCACCTTCCCCGCTATTTGCGAAACGGGACACGTGCGAAAAATTCAAGGTAGTAGTATAAATAAAGAAATTTAAAGGAAAACTATCAGAGTTAAATACTCTGATAGTTTTCCTTTAACTAATTAAAAAAATGTAAAAACGGGAAGTGAAAATTTTATACAAATTCATTTTTAAGGCGTTTTAAGTTGTAGACAGAATCCTACACAGCGCGTGGCGCGACACGCACTTTGCCGGTTATTTAAAATAATGTAACTTAATTGATAACAAAACAACGTAAGGATACGAAAATACCTCGAACTTTTTTATTTAAGACGAAGTGGTAGCTAAAGTGGCGGCCTCATTTGAAATAAATTGTTTAAAACTAAATATGGTAATAATTAAAAATTTGATTTGTATCAATGTCTAGAAAGACCTTTAAACTATTTTACGAATAACCTTTGAAAGTAATATTGGTAGTCCGTCTAGTTTTAAAACTGTTTTTTGCCAAAAGTGGCCACTTTTGGCGAAAAACAGTTTTAAAACTAGATGGACTATTAGTAATAATTTCAAAGGTTATTCATAAAATAGTTTAAAGGTCTTTCTAGACATTGATATAAATCAAATTTTTAATTATTACCATATTTAGTTTTAAACAATTTATTTCAAATGAGGGCGCCACTTTAGCTACCACTTCGTCTTAATAAAAAAATACAGAGAATCATCTTAAGAATGCTTTTAGGAGTGCGCTTCAGATAATTTCGAAAGCTTATGAATCATTAAGATATGGATGTAAGTACTTCGGAATTTCTCTTATTTACGGGAATGCGTTAAGTAGTAAGAAACGCATTTGTTATTATTTAGTTTTTCTTCTTGTCGAGTCAAAATGGTTCCAGTATAGTTTCTAATTCAAATGACATTTGACCAGTATGTGGCCACGGCGATACCTCTGTCGTTAGCCTCATTTAGGTCCTCGATGGTACACGACGTAGGGCAATTCGGACACGATAGAAGGTGGTCCATCGACTGAATGGCACCGCTGTCGCATAGGACGTTATCAGCGTGACGCCACCTAACTCGGTTTTCTCAACATCTCCCAACACCAGCCCGGAGTCTATTGAGAGACTTCCAGACTGACATGGGCGTAGCGAGGTACGAGCAGCTGCTATCTCGTACCGACAAATTACACTGACTGAGCGAGCCCCAATGTAAGTTTTAAACTTATATTGTGGGATGTAACCTCAACGATACTATACATATTATAAATAAATACATTATGCACCAAAAAAGCCATACTTTTATTTCCTTGGCACAACCGTATCCATAAAACAAGCGATAAAGAGATATCTTTTTCTACCCTGCTGCATCGTGTCAAAGCAATGACAGAAAACCGTTTAAACGGGCTGTAGTGCTAAGTATATACTGTAAAATGGTCCAAACAAAGAAAAGATAACATTTTAAGACAATTTAGTAACCCTCGAAGATTGCCTGTCAAATAATAAAGCTCCTTCTGGTAATAATCAGAATCCTAGCTACGCCTTTGCAGACTGACCAGGGGAGGTCTCTACCAGGTGGGAGATGCTCTGCAGGTGGTAGATTTGACCTGGACGGTGGATATTTGTTTATCCATTGGCAAAACACGGGCAACTCTTGCATCAGAAGCTTCTAAGGCTGGTATGTTTGACTGCCTGAGAAAGCTAAATAAATAAATATATAGGGACAAATAACACTGATTGAGCTAGCCCCAAAGTAAGTTATAGACTTGTGTTATGGGATACTAACTGTTAAGACTCTTGGTTTTAATTTAGTATAACTCATTGTTAAAGGTACTTATAGTTATAAGTACTGTCTTGATAGGGATTAAGTATGACACTGAACTTGCTCACATATTACACATACTCAAAGCAATGTAAAAATTGCAAGATTGGCGTTTTTTTTTATTATACAAACCTCGTCTTACGAAATATACTGAAACTATTTGTAGGGTGAATTCAGTTCATGATACACAACTTTCCCTAGGAAACCAAACTGTGGAATCAACTTCCTGCACCAGTGTTCCCGGACCTACGACATTGAAACCTTCAAACAAGTCTATATATTCCTGAAAGGCCGGCAACGCTTCTGTTACACCCCTGGTGTTGCAGTTGTCCATGGGCAGCGGTGATCACTTACTATTGGTGACCCGCTTGTTCGTTTGCCGCCCTATAATATAAAAAAGGTAGAAAAAATTTTGGTCTCGCATACAAATTAGCAAAGAAAGCAAATTTTTTTTTTTTTCATTTTTTTGACACGTGTTTCTTGGAGAAAGTTGTTCGGTATCATGGACTGAAATCAACTTTAAAATAGTTTCAGGATATTTTATTAGACGCTATATAGTGTAATTAGGGTTCCGTACGTCTGAATACAAAAACGGAACCCTTATAGGATCACTCGTGTGTCTGTCCGTCCGTCGCTTACAGTCAATTATCTCCGAATCTATTAGACCGATTAAGTTGAAATTTGGTACACATATCAATTCCTGTGACCCAAACACAGAGGTGTGACGTGAGCAGATGAAATCTGTATATGGGGGGTCATTTTTGGGGGGGAAGGGGAAAATTTAAAAAAAAAATTCTGAAAACTGCATCGTGTGGCATATCAAATGAAAGGTCTTGTCGAGAAGATCTTAAATGTATTTTTTTGTAATTTTAAAATAATAGTTTCCGAGTTATTCAAGAAAATAGACGAAAATTGACCATTCCCCCCCCCCCTTATCTCCGAAACTACTGAACCTAAAATTTTGAAAAAAATACAGAAATTAGTTTTCTCCTTATAGATTATAGGAAAACCTATAAGAAGTCCATGATATTAAAATAACATGGTAAATCACTCAATATTGTGCGTACCAACTTACATTTGCAGGTGGAATGTGTGGGAGAACATATTTTTTAACTCCAATGTTAAGTTTTGAAAATAAAGTGGAACACTCAATATAATACGTTCACTTACGAAAAATCTTTGATATTGTACGGAACCCTCTCCACGCGAGTTTAACTCGCACTTGGCCAGTTTTTTTTAAATATTAATCCAGTGCCCAAGAAACATTATGTTTAGAAAAAATCACTTTCTTAGTCTTCTGTAACTAATTTCTTTCCCCTACAGTATTCTCCCTCTTCCTGTCTAAGCATCGTGTACTGGTTTATTTTGAATCATTGTGATATGTATTTATTTATTTATTTATTTGTATGTATATAATGAAATTATATTTATTTATATTGTGTCATGGTATGTAAATTTGTATAGTTATATGTATATTAAGTTATTTATTATGTTGTATATTATGTATATTTACAATGTTAACTGGTTACTGTATTTATTACTATATTAATTTATAAAATTCTGACTGCGCCACCTGTTATCTTATTATATAGTTCGCACTTCTTTTCTTTTTGGTGGCCTGTAAGAGATTGCTTCGGCGATAAGGCCGCCTCTTGTACCTCATTATATTATGTTACCCTTATTTTGTAAGTTTTTCGAATATGTAAATTTTTTTTAGTGCAATAAAGTTTTTTGTATTGTATTGTATGTTGGTAAGCTACTCGTATGTGTATGGTAAATAGACGTTTTTATATTTTGTTCACTTTATTTTTTGGGGAATTTAATCTACATACAAACCTGAAATGTGAGAAAAATATTTTATATGAATACTCAACAAATTTCTCTGTAAAGTTGTGTACGAATTCTAAAAACAAAAAAACTGAAAATCCACTCATAAAAATAGAACCACAAAATGAATCCAACTGGCTCATAAAAGACGTCAAGTAAAACAATGATTTATATTCTTTAAAGCGATCGTAACTTTGTCGCAGTATAATAAAATAATAACAGTACGTAAACACGCCGCGGGTACGTTTTACAACGACTGTTAAATTTGTAATATACTGTGTAATTACAAAATATAAACCGGGAAATACGGAATGCGTGGGCTCTTCACTGATGGACTTGCATTGCACCTAAAATCAGAATCAAAATGGTGTGCTATCATGATATATGCAAAATGACTATAAATAAAATTATAACATCATTATCGATACAAAACATTATATTTTTCTTTACTTTTTTTTTCTTTTACCTTGAGGGGTTTTACCATATAAAAAAGTAGCAATTTTTATTTCAACCTATTATCATTTTTGTAGCAATATACGTGTAAATACTACACATTATGACGAGGTTTGTGTGGATCACTTAGAACAAATTTTCTTTTTTCTGCCCCACATATATAAAAAATCATGCTCACATTCAAGGAGTACCAGATAAATCGGCACATTTGCCATCGGTTATGATGATATTGTTAATCGGGAATATGCAAATTTAACCGATGGCGCGAGGCGAGCGCAGTCATCGCCTTTGAATTAAATTTTGCCGGGATGGATCTGGAGTCACGTGCTCTGTGATGTTAAGGTTCATGAGGAAAACAAAATGTATTACTAAAATAAGCGTTTTTGGTTGTACTTTGTTGTACACTTTGATATTGTTGCTTTGCACTTTGTTGTTAAAATATTAAGAATACTTCGGGCTTGTCAGACGATACGCGCATGGCAAACCTAGCGTATGCCTAGCACATACCCTGCGTGCTTAGAATTTTTTTAAATTGGTTGCATATAATTTGAGTTCTGTCACAAATCAGTACAACTCAAATTGCACTAACCAAAGTCAACACGAGCACGCCTCGCCTACGTCACGCGCTCGCCTTGCCTCCGCCTTGCGCCCGTCCGGCGTTCGCCCCGACTAAATTTCGCTAAATGCAATTTGGGCTGTATTGATGTGTGATAGCACTCAAATACCAAATTCAAACCGCACATGTCGAGCGCAAGGCTTGGTGGCCTTTATCGCCAAAAAGTGTTCATAAGAAGCTTCTCTACTTTTCTTTCACAGTTTCGCTGCCTTCTACATCAGCATGTAGGTTTTTGACCTCTGCACCCTTCGCTTTGGTCTAAGGTCACCGCAGCCATCCAACAGTCTAGCAGTGGTGCCTGTCCCGCCCCGTACTACAAATAAAACTATTCTGAGGGTGGTGGAACGATTCACCGTTTTACGGGAACGGTTTAAGACGTATGATGCAAGAATTAAACTTAGAGCGGCTTTGAAAATACCTTTCATACTGGTCTGAGAGAATAAAAAAATGGACCAGTAAAGCTGATCGAAAGAAAAGTTGACAGGCGATGCCATATTTTGATTCTTTTCCCACCATTTCGCTTACAATCATGCTAAAAGTGGCCTTTGAGTGTTGTGGCCCGGGACTTTGGCTGCTTAGTGCCGCTCCAAAATGATCTGTTTCTCCCATTGGAAATAAAGATGTGGTAATAGAGAAGATAGGTCACCAGAGAGAACTAAACATCTCATTAATGTTTCAACCTCACGTCATCTACAACTACAAAACACGCTAAAAAACTTTATTATAAAAGATTTACAACGCATGGAGGTCTTAACAGTCTTAACTATTTTAAATGTTTTTTCATAAAAAAATGGAAGGTGGAAAAGAAAACAACTTGAGAATTAAGCAGATATCCATCTGCTTAGTTCTCAAGTAAAAATAATCTTCTCAAGTATTGTGGAATAAACAGGCTTTTTTATTAAAATTTAATGCAATTAGATAATCTAAAGCCTTCAAAGCAAATACACTGAAGGATATTTTCTTTCCATCATCTTCTGGTTTAAACCAAAATCTTTTAGCCGCGCTCCCCAAACGTTACCGAATGTAATCTCGGCGTACAATGCTGATAGAAAACGTGCCGCGGAGAGTGCGGGTTTGGCAACGTCCGGACCTTCATACGATTAACGGAATTGCACGAGCTACTGCTAATATCGCCCGTTTCAGAGATGTCTGTCCAAGACTGTCGTTTCACTATCGGGTAACATGTCCGATATTCGGATCGCAGCCTGTTTTACAAGATTTGATTGTTTCTTGTTTAGATCTAGTTACGTTATCGTGGGCAGAGCTAATACTGTCATCGTTTACAAAACAAACTTAGGAAATAAATGTTTGACTATACCACTACTAGAAGAAGGCAGGACGGGTAGATTAAAAAAATTTTGACTTTTGAGATGAAATGTGTGACAATGGTCTCTCAACTAAGGTTGTCGAAGATCGTGTAAAGTGAAGAACAACAGGCTTGAAGCTAAAGAAGCAATCAAGAACGCACAAAGATGAAAAGGACATACTTATTTTGTCTTATTTCAGTCACACATCTCAAAAGTATTTGGATGCTGATACAAATTGTTTCGCGGAGAGCGCATGGGCCGCGTCCGGACATTTACACGATAAATGAAACTGTACGAGTCTGCGGCTAATATCGTCAGTTCTCGAGATGGCCGTCCGTGTCTGAATGTCTCGATCCTCCATTTCGATTGCGGGTTTTGGTTAGAATTTGAATGTTTCTGGTCCTGGATCGCACTCGTTGATATAGAATTGCTACTATTGGAAAAATTGTGAAGTAAATGTAAGGCATTTGTTTGTCAAGTGCCGTAAAATCTAAACTTCCAAATTATCCCGAGAACCTGCTTATGAAAATACAGATAAACAGAATGTACGTACTACCATCCGTTATCAATATGTCTGTTCAAACCCTAACGTTTCGAAAAACTTATCCAAGGATTTGTGTAAATCAAAATTGGGGTGCCAGGTAGTTCAGTCAAAAGCTGGTGTTCTACTGTCATCTACAGACAGTTTTACTGTCAAAGTAGTTTTACCATCATAGCGGTCATCAAGCTTTAAACATAACAAAATGGCCCCGCCAACTATAAATTGAAAACGGAAACCAAAAATTGTGACAGGTTGGTAGACTTGCTAGCCCATAACCTCCTACGTTATAAGCTCATTTTTAACCGACTTCGAAAAAGAGGAGGTTACAATTCGACCTGATTTTTGTATATAAGTATGTTACGCGATATCTTCGTCACTTGTGAACTAATATAGCTGATTATTTTTAATTTGAAAGCTTTTATTACCAAGTTAACCACATTTTTATTTGGTGAATATATGATGAGGAACTTTGGAAAAAAAAATTATGTAGTTAAAATTTTTATTACTTGGCTGCCTTCAATCTGTGCGGAAGAAATCCTTTTTTTTACTCCTAGACCAGAATGGAAACAAAAATTCTGAAATTTCATATCATAACTTGAGTTTATTACACGAGATGACATTGACCCGGTATTACTTTGCGTGACATAAACTAATTACTGCGTAGACGCAATTCAATAAACCACGCGCTACAGAGATAGGCCGCTATTGGAACAAGGCACGCGACTGATAACCTGACTTACTACAGCGTAGATTCGCGATTGCTGAATCTATTTTAAAAAGATCACTTCACTTTTATGTTAAATATTGTTGGATTTATTTTGATATGCTTTCCTAAGACTTATATCCTACGTTGAATAAACGGGCTTCGGAAATATCTGGCTGTAAATGGTGGGATTCACGCGATTGATAAACAAAAAAATTACAACAATCTTATAAGAATCCCCTTAACGTAGACTTTTCCATACAAACGTAGGCTTTTATTTAAAAACTAGCTTTTGCCCGCGGCTTCGCTCGCGTAGGGGTGTTATTTATCAAAATCCTGTCTTAGGGGATGCCTACGTCATAGTAGCTTTATGCATGCAAAGTCTCAGCCCGATCGGTTGAAAATTGGCAAAGTTTCATACAAACTTTCATCCCCTATTTTATCTCCTTGGGGGTAGAATTGATCAAAATCCTTTCTTAGCGGATGCCTACGTCATAACATCTACCTGCACGCCAAATTTCAGCCCGATCCGTCCAGTGGTTTGGGCTGTGCGTTGATAGATCACTATGTCAGACAGCCAGTCACCTTTGAGTTATATATATATTTAGATGACATGTGAGATATTTTGTAATTTCTACGAAATTTCATATATCTACGCATATCACTAGTTTTCCACAGTCAAATTCGAACTTGAAAGGAAATATGAGAGTGTAGAAGTTTTTCATACTGAAAGTCAAATATGATATGATCTACTAGTCATATGCCTTATATGCAATGTCTTTGAAATGACATAATTTCGCCAATATCTGACATGCCGTTTCAAAATAAAAGCTAGACTACGTTTGTATGGGAAAGTCTAATTATGTCTAGGCCCTAGACATAATCAGAATTTCCCATACAAACGTAGTACCATGTAAACCTAGACTCTAGGGTAAGGGGACTCATTAAGGGGCTACCTGAATTTTTCGGGGTCCAGTGCTGCCCCCATTTGAAATAAATCATGTGAGAGGAAACAGAGACATCATTTAAAATTTTATCTTGATCAGGCCCTAGATAACCCTTTAAACTATTTTATGAACTAATGTTTACAGTTTAAAGTGAGAACGTGAAGCTTTTCTACGCACAATTGCGAAAAACGGCCACTTTTGGCGGATGTGCGTAGAAAAGCTTCACGTTCTCACTTTAAACTGTAAACATTAGTTCATAAAATAGTTTAAAGGGTTATCTAGGGCCTGATCAAGATAAAATTTTAAATGATATCTCTGTTTCCTTGCAAATGATTTAATTGAAATGGACCTCAAAAAATTCAGGTAGCCCCTTAATATCTTAAACATGATTTACTAGTACATAACATCCATCTGGTTATCCAAGCAGCTACATCAGTTTCAAATACAAATAACTTTCTCGTGTTTTTAAAAACATTCGTTCCCATTTCAGTAATGCCTCGTATTCACGCATGCCGTAAATTGTTGGTGACGTCACGTGACGTGGAACATGCGACCTTTGTTAACACTGTTAATTATAGAACATTCGTGTTAATTATTTACAAGATGTCGTAGTAAATCAAAGTTTTGTAAAATTTATTTGGGTCTTCCAACGCTCGTCTGGGAGAAAAGAAAGGGAAAAAAGTATATCAACTGCTTCTCCTCCCGCACAAATCATGAAAATATATATTGAGTTAATGGGCGAGAATCTGAATCATGTCAATTGGCGTTGTGGCTAGCAACCCATCACTAATTTGGCACCCAGCATCCCACTTAGGCTTAACTCACACCGGAAGAGAAGCGGCAGGCAGCCTACTTTACTGTCAAGCCATAGTCCTCTTATTCTATCCTGGAAATTCTTAGAATGGCTTGAAAATAGCTCGGCCGCTTGACGCCGCTGGCAGTCACGGGAAACGCGAGGCTTTTGTTTTGTTCAAGCTATACCGTACATTGCGCTTATAGAAATAAAGGTGAATATGGTTTGACAATAAAAGCGCGCTGGCCGCCGCTTCTCTCCGGTGTGAGTCAGGCCTGAGTTGTATTTGGGTCTTACGGTACTAGGCTTTGTCTACCCCGTTGGAAATTAAGAAGTGAGTGTGTGCAAATTCTATTAATATTATAAATGCAAAAGTATGTATGGTTGTTTGTTTCGCTTTCACACCAAAATGGCTGAACGGGTTTATAATGTCCTATTATTGCATTATTACCGGATATAACTACCGGCTTTTTATCTGAGAAAAAAAAATAGGATTTTCAACAAAAGTATTTCAAATTGTAAATTAATTTACCATGAAATCTTGTACCAAAAAATTCTTGTTAGTATCTTTTAAGTTAAAAGGACTGGATCAAAGAAAACAGTTATAATTATAAACTCCAGATGAAGATCCAGTGGTATTGACAAAAATTTGCATTCTTTGATTGAGGAATCTTGTAGAAACGTCTGAAGACTTGAGTTGAGTTGTATATGTATATTGTATATATTGATTAGTTATATATTTATTACACATGTATGTATATTTTGTGTGTGTATTCATATGTGTATTTATATTTACTGTATTAAAGTTTAGTATTTATTAACAAGTTTTAATTTTAATAGCTTTAGTATAAAGTAATTAAGTATAATTGAATTCTGTTTTCTGTTATGTGTCTTTTGTATATTGTACCCACTCTGTACCCTGTGTTGTTAAATTGTCCTCATATTTCAAGGTTGACTGGAAGAGATCCCTATCTGGGATAAGTCCGCCTTTGTACTGTTCTCTTATTCTAACCTGTATTTTTGTCCTGTGTTTATGTACAAAGATTTTACAAACAAACAAACAAACAATATTAGACCATGAGGATAATGCCGCGGGCATCAGCTAGTAACAACAAATTTGATGTCTCATACATGTCTCAGTGTAACAAGTAATTTTAAAGTAAGAACAATGTTTCTGGAAACAGGGACGCGTAGAGTGGCTGGTAATGGGTGTTGTAGTGTTTGACAATGCGCTTTTAGAGCTTAATGCAGCTGTTGGCGCTAATGGCGGGCTTCTGTCGGCGGACGCGGCTCACCTAGTTTTTTAGGCAGATTTGGGGCTGGGATTGAAACAAACGGCTTTTTACAATTTAAAGATTTACCGCCGCATTTATATGAAATTTGCCCATTTGAATCATTCATATCAGTGAGTATCAATTCAAAAAGAGCAGAATTTAAGTGAATTTGACAGACAAATTAGCATTTCTAAATTCCATTGCTTTGTAGTTTATAACTGATTTAAGAAGCGGATTTTTTTAATAGTTAATAATTAACACTGCTTTCTTTGATCCAGTTCTTTTAACTTATAAGAAACTCCAACAAAAATTTAAATACAAGATTTTGTGGTAAATTAATTCACAATTTTTAATACTTTTGTTTTTAGCTATTTCGATCTTTAGGTACTTATTTCTTTCTTTCTTCTTTCAAAACAACAAGGGGAGGTCTTTGCCCAAGGACCTGAATGGCTAGTAAAAAAAATTTGGTTTAAGTTCTCAATTTTTTCTCTTCAATCAAATAAGATCCTCCAATAATGTGAACTAGAGTTGAAAAACTAGATTTAATTAAAAAATATTGGGTACTTTTGGGAAGTGGCAGACTCGTCAAGACAGCTCTATAAGGGGTATATAGATCCAGAAATCAATTTATAGAGTTATTATGTAACATCATATCTTACTTTGGCACTACAAGCTTCACTTCTGTACAGCTTGTATATACTAATCATTATCCAAAAATACATTAAAGCAACATTTAACGTATTGTCTCAAGTTCGCTTTATATTAATAACTCTAGTTAAACGAATGATGGACTACAATTGTCTGGATTATATAAATGAATTGAATTGATTACAATTACATGTTTTAATGAACTTTTTACTATTATTTAAATGAAATGGTAAATGGGTGTATGCAGCGGATTGATGACATCATTAGGGATGGCAGTAGCAATTAGTTCCGCCCGCATATCTGAGTCTGTTGAACTCGTTATGGCAATGTATGCTTTGAGTTAACATTTTATCTAAACAACCAGCTTAGAAAAAATGCCCTACGATGCAGTGCAGCCCTTCGTAAAGTTTGGACGTCCAAGCTTCTCAGCAGAAGCACATAAGACGATCATCCGCCCTAATATACTGATATAGGGGTATGAGACGTTGATGCTAACTATAAAAAAGGAAAGAAGGCTACTTGTGGCGGAAAGAAGGGTATTTCGCAAGATCCTTGGACTAGTAAGAGAGGGGATGGCGTATGAGTATATTAAGAACCAATGTCGAAATAGAAGACCAGGTGGGCCTAACACCATGGATGCTGGTTCGGACACGTCGAAAGAATGGGAGAGGATCGGGGGGTGAAGAGAGCATACCAGGGCCGGCTGATCGGTCGCTAGTATCGCTGGAGCGACGTAGTGATGGTAGATCTGTGGGAGCTTCAAGTTAGCGTCAGCTGGCGAGAGCTAGCATAGGACCAAGAGCGATGGCGTGCTCTTGTGCTGGAGGCCAAGACTCACTTTGGGTCGCTGAGCCAGGATAAGTAAGTAAATAACCAGCTGAGTAGTGTTTCATGAATATTATGGTTTTATCATTAGTTTTGTTAATACCTTGACTATTTTAATTCGCTGTACTTTAAATCACTATAGCTGTAGAAAATGTTTGAAGTAAATAAGAGCTATGAACAGTTCGAGCCGTGTGGTCTGAGGCAGATTGGAATAGGGCCACTCCAAGTCCTCCCGTGGATGTCGTAGAAGGCGACTTAGGAACTACAACCTAAACAACGCTTATAAACATAATGAGACCTCTCCAACCTGTCTGGCCAGCGTGGAGAGTGTAGGCCATGTCCTCTGACTGCTCTGGCTAAGTATGGCTCTGGTAGTACAGAGAGGATCATGCTCCTGCAGTGGAGACAAAAAGATTTGATGATGATGACGAATAGTTCGCATCTGGTCAAAATTGTATTATTACGTACATTTGTTTTAAATATTTAGATTGCTTCGATTTATAAGATCATGCCTCACAGTCACACAGGAGGACCCTGTTTAGGTCAAGATTGAAAAAGATCTTTTTCAGATTGACTTGACTCTTGGATGTTTATCTATATATATATGTATCTGTTATAAAATATAGTATCCTTGAGTTACTATCCCAACAAGTCTCGAACTTACTTTTGGGTTAGCTCAATCTGTGTGATTTGCAAGTGCATATAAATAAATGTTTTTATAATTAACAAATAAATACCTACTACTTAAAGGGCTTCCTGAATTTCTCAGTGTGCAGTGCTGCCCTCATTGGAAATAAATCTTTTGAGCGAAAACGGAGATATCATTTACAAATCGGTCTTGATCAAACCTAGATAACCCTTCAACCTGTTTTATGAACAACTGTTTACAGTTTAAAGTGAGAACGTGAAGTTTTTCTACGCACATTAGTTAACCCGAAGAATTCAGGTAGCCTCTTGAATAAAAGGTTTTATTTAGAGGAGCAATGGATCTTTTCTTCGGAATCGGGAACCGTCATTCCATTTCAACTGTGATATGGTCTCGCCGCGTCGGGCAGAGGGCGCGAGGGCGCAATGCGGTTTGAGCCCTCGCTGTCATAGGGATGACAATGTCAAATCTTTTCAAGTTCTTTTTTTTAAGAGATATATTCTTGTCTGTGGAACAACTTGTATATTCTACTTGACTTTTCTATAAATCCTATCCAATGTTTTCTTCATACTAAATGGCTTTCTTAACACAGGTTATCCTTTAATTTTATTAGTTTTGATCCGACGGGAGTGCGCATTACTAGCGCTTTCGCAAGTAAAGCGACACCGGGCGTGGCCTGCACTTGGATTGGTGATCACAAGTGGCATGAAAATTTCTCGAGCTCCTCCGTGCTTCGGAAATCACGTATACGCCGTTGGTCCCGGCTGTCATCATTGTATGGCAGTCGTCAAGCTATGTAAAGCAGCTTGAAAAATCTGATACTAGTGTTGGCCACTTACACACAAGAAAAGCAAGCAACTAGTTTTGATTTAACTTACAATGTATCTTGTATGTATGTTTGTTCAGGTCAAATCTTGCAACTCAATTTTCAACCAGTTATTCTCAACCAATTGAGCTGAGATTTGGTATACTTGTCAATAGGTTGATAATATAATAATTAAACAGGATTATCAATGAGCTGTTCTGATGATGGAGCCGGGAGATATTCGACAGTACTCAGTTATAAAACAACGTAATCTCATTGAATAGGACTCGTTTGATTTGCCTTGATTAGCACTTTATAGTAGACGATGTCTAGGATTAGATTTGACTGCCTCCGTGGTCCAGTGGTCAAGGCGTTCGCCTTGTGACCCGGAGGTCATGGGTTCGATTCCCACTGGGAAGCATACTTTGTGAAAAGTTGTTTCCAGTCTGGATAGGATATGGCAGGCTTGAATCACCTGATTATCCGAAAAGAAAGATGATTCCGTGTTTCGTAAGGCACGTAAAACTGTGGGTCCCGAACGCCACCTAGCGTTTGATCATCAAACTATCCAAGGATTGGTTCCTGGTTTGCCCTTTGGGTTGTGGAGGTCAGACGGCAGTCGCTCTGTGTAAAAACCAGTAACCTCGTCAAATCTCCTTGGTTAGGTAGCGGACCCCGGGCTCTGAAGCGTTACTGCTGAGGAAGCAACCGGGAATACGCTCGGATGATGATGATGATGTCTAGGATCTGATCACATTAATTAAACGACGCAACTTCATCGCCATTGGGATTATTTTTTGTTGTAATAAGTACTTTCGCCTCATAATAATAATTGGCCAAGTACGTGTCGGACCACGCGCAGTAGGGTTCCGTAATTACGAACGTCAACTTTGAGTTCATGCCACTAAAACGTCTAAAAACTAATTTTCTAAAGAATTTGTATGAAATTTTTCTTTTCCGAGTACATTTTATAAGTTAATCGCCTATAACTTTTCAATTTGTAAACCCTACTTAGCTCTGATAGTTTTCCTTTTAATTTCGTTATATATCCTATAGCTGTAAATTTTTTCACGTGTCCATATATAACCCTTTAGCAGATAGAGGGGGGAGGGGACACTTGACTCTAACAATTTTTCTCACTTTAAAAGCAAATATTTCATAAACGGATCTCAAAATCGAAAAACGGTTGTTCACAACCTTACAATATTTTTAAAAGACCTATTCAACGATACACAATATGATTAGTTTGTCTAGAAAAAAAAATGACATTTCACTTTACTTGTATGGGAGCTACCCTAAAAAAATGTTTTTCAATATTTTATTTTACTGTTTTTTCCGCCTAATTATTATACATATTCTTTCCAAATCACAGCTTTCTAGTACTTACAGTCGCTGAGTAAAACCGCAGACGGACAGACAGACAGATAGACATGGCGAAACTATAAGGAAACCCTAAAAACTGACAAAAAAGTTTTTTTTTTCAAAAAGCTTATTTTATAGGACTTGAGACTTAGAGTATTTATTATAAAACTTAGAGGCCAACTTAGCGTTAGCTTGTGCGAAAGCAGTCAATCTGCTGTTGATTGTACTTATGATACGTAGTTACGTTTATTTTTATCTGAATTTCCACTGATGGTTAAAATTTTGGCTTGTTGATTTCATGAGAATCACACAAATTCATCAAAATTCATATATGAAATATTCTGCGACCTTACAGGTCAGACCTGCGATGTCCCCACTGGGACATTCGCGGCATGAAATATTCAGCCGCCAACAAACGGGTCGTGTGAACGGGTTATACTCGGACGAGCACGTGTTGCCGAGGTTTTTGAGGGTTAATAAGTTAGTGGGATGGCAACAGAGCGGTACTACTTGGAAGAGACATACCCGTAGTACCTACATCGAACGTAGGGATATATATACTGAATCATTATAAATAATAAAATGAAAATAACAGTAAAATCACAAAAAAAACGACATTCCCATATAAATTGCCCGGGCGGTTGGACACTTTTTTATGGAAATGTAGTTTTTTTTTACTGTTTTTTTAATTTCACAATACTATAGTGATCTTGTATAGCCCGTGGCTTGATTTATTACGGGTATGTCACCACGTTACATTTAGTGTTATTTTAGAACGCGGATAAACTTAACCCTGAAAAATATTTAACCTTGTCTTTTGTCACAGAATTAATTAAGTATTAAATACAGAAAGGAATCTCCTAAGATCCCACTCAATATGGTCTCCGTTACCCGTCTTCGCACCTTTCTCCCGTTGTCGCCTTGTCGAAGTGGCTGCAGGCGCCTGCGGCTGGGCAGTCGCCCGCTCAACATACTCCACACGGCGCGGGCGCGAACGGGGCAAAGATTCGGTGACGGGGAACGGAGACGCATATTGCGCGGGGCTTTAGGAGATTCCTTTCTGTGTGTTATACTTTTATTAATTCTGATTGTGTTACATATACATTTTTACATTTTATACTAACAAATTGGATCACAGATTACGAAATACAAGAATTGAATTGATAGCCTACAACTAAGTATTTAGCGCCGTTGCACCTTCTGGCTGTGACCAAAGCCGTGGAAGGTGCTGTGGTAAGTCCACGTGGCCAGAAGCCACACAATTTTAAATTTTTCATTTGAATTTTGATATCAAAACTTTCAACGAAAGCAAGAAAATATTTTACTTAGTACAAATTTGTAGGAGTTACATAACTTATTAACTTAAACTAGTTTTACACCAAAATGGCCACACTCAGCATACAACAATGACGTACCTTAAAATCATGCCGCTGGTCTTTCATGGTAACAGAGACAAGAGAGAAAGCACTACCAGATATCCATTGACAATGATCAAGTCGAAATACGGTGGAAAATACTGAGTTACGAGATTGCCTTTTCTTAATAACTATTGTTTTGATAGATATTTTTTTACGAGTTATTAAGAAATACTCCCTTTTTTTGGATTTTGTCTCCCTTTTTTATTTAGCCTATAGTGTCCCACTGTTGGGCAAAGGCCTCAACTCCAGACTTCCATTTATCTCTATCTGTAGGGGTGGTTGACCATTTTATAAAAAAATTTGAGAGATCGTCAGACCATCTCGTTCTAGGGCGACCTCTCTCTTTAGTAAAAGATACTAATCCCTAATAAATAAAACATAAGGCATCTGTTGGTCACACTTTTCTTACATTGTGGACTAAGATTTCTGTCACTCCTGTTTAAAACTGATTTTCTAAGATTTTCATGTCCATTAGCTCTGTACACTGGCGGCCGCGGTGCCGTGTAACCAGCCAATACAGTTTTTGTCCACCTTTTGATTGATGACCATCATCTCCTGTCATTATAAAGCGCATGCTACAGTTGAGTGCCGATGCAATTTCATAATAATTTAATGATTATAAACCCTAAAAAAATTAGGTTTACATTTTTGCGCAATGGTTTTTACGTTGCTTTTATTGTAAACTAGTTTTAAAATGTTCCTGGGTCCTCTTCACTACAACTTTATAATATTCGCCGATTGCATTACATTGTATTCAAGAATTTTTTTATTAATTAATAATTTATTGCTAAACTTAATTCTTTTGATAAAAGTATTTTAGACTCATAGTTCTCCGGATAAATGCCTCAAAATACTTAGAAAAAGTCAGTTTATTAGTTTAGTATTTTAAGAGTATTTTGTAAAAATACTGTATGACAAACCCCTTATACACATAAAAACTCAACAAAAAATTAACTGTGTGGTACGGTAATGGTCCAAAAAAGGTGGTTTCTTGTGTTAGTTAGCTAACGCTAATTCAATTATAGCGACACTTTACCTCCCGGTAAAAACAGAATTAATTGGAAAGTTTACCTTTTTGTGCACCCGAGTGTATTTGACGTGCCGCTGCGTAATGACGCTGAATTTATAGGATGGAATATTTTAGAGTAATGGCAATTTAAGGGACTACCTGAATTTTCCGGGGTCCAGTGCTGCCCCCATTTGAAACAAATCATTTAAAAGGAAACGGAGATATCATTTAAAATTTGGCCTTGATCAGTCCCTAGATTGTCGTTCTGTAAATTTTCTACGCACATACGCCAAAAATGCCCGTTCTTTGCAATTGTGCGTAGAAAAGCTTCACGTTTAACAGTAGTTAATAAAATAGTTTAAAAGGTTATCTAGAGCCTGGTCAAGACAAAATTTTAAATGATGTCTCCGTTTTCCGTCACATGATTTATTAAAAATGGACCCAAGAAAATTCAGGTATCCACTTAATCAAAAATGTAAAAAAATACGATAATGTTAACGAAGTTTCGTGGTGTGGCGACCGTTTGTAATTTTTATGCCCTAAATTGCTGACCATTTTTATATATTATATTGTAATATATTATATTGTAAAATTTTTCGCACAATGCATTCCTAAGGATGGTTGACGTTAGGCGGATAACCGGTTGTTAAATACATAGCCAAATTGATCATTTTGTAAATCCTGGAATGTGACGTATACATCAGTCTGGAAATCTTTCAACAGATTCCTGTATAGTGTTTGGAGGTGCCAAGAAAACCCAGTTTGGTGGTGTCTCCGACCCTAGTTGCCACCAAGTTTTACAACTAGTTAGTGCCATCCACACGATGGACTACTATACTATATATATCGTGCTATACATCATATACCACAGGAGACCACAGGCTAATGACAAAGGGGTCGCCGTGGACATCCTAGTCAAATATCATAAATCAAAATAACGTGAGATAAATTCATTAGTATAGTAGGATAGTCAAAAAGAACCCCTCTACAGGTGAAAGCCTGGCCTGGTGAAGGTTGTTAAACTTGTAACAAATTGCAAGAAATGAAAGGATTTTTATTTTATTTATAGTCAAAAAAATGTACCAGGTTTATACATCTTTCAATACCAGCCCGAAGTCCATTGATATTCAGACTAACCGGGGGAGGTCTCTTTCCGGTGGGAGAGTTTCACTCTGTTTTTCTGGTATCTTTGTCTATCCTACTGATATACTTAAAGGAAAAATGCCTAAAATCTTTTTCTTCAAAGAAAATAAACCCCGTAAACAAGTACCTTGAAACCCGCGTCAATGCGTGCACGAGTAACGCGGTCATGCGGCATGAAACCGGTCGTTTGCGCTCCCAGTTTCCAGTAACGTGCCTGCGGCTGTTTTAATATGCAGATGATACAGCTGAGGACTGTACAAGTGTACAGTGGATAAGTTTGCACCTCGTTTGTAGATTCAAAGATTCAAATGTTTATTCAGTAATTAGACCTTTACAGGTACTTTTACACGTCGATAAGTAAGGTACTTTTCTTCCCGCGCAGATTGTAAAAGCCGAGGTATTGAGCGCAAATGCGAATCAAGTTAATAGGCGATGCAGCTAGCAACCTATCACTTTTTGTTGCTATTGATTGCTTTTAAACCTTCTTGCCCACCATCACGCTAAAAGTGGCTTTGAGTCTTGCGGCTTTGGGCTCTGTGCACTTAGAGCCGCAAGATACAAAATACTCTGTCTGTCCCATTTGGGATAAAGACGTGATAGTATGTATGTACTCGTATTTCTTATTATCAGTCGATCGCAGTGCAAACTAACTATACTCATTCGATGGTGCTGGGTGTCTGACAGATGTTCTTTGGCTGTATCCAACACATGGCATACAGCCCAAAATTCATATTGAACTATGAACCCAACTTTTATTATGAATTTAAGGCTGTTACTATTCTTGAAGACCTATATATATGTTACGTAGCAATATTGGCACTGAGCTTCGACCTACCTATTGGTCTTGTTGCAGCACACACACGCGACGAATTGCTAATTTTATTACTTTTGAGTTTGTTTAAACGTAATGTGTAAAATGTTATTTTTGTGTATGTTTTTCGATTGCAACTAACAAACAAATTATCTGACTACAAACACCAAAATTATTATTTTCACAAAGATTCTTCAAAATTAATCACTATTTAAAAAAAATGTCTCAAATGCTGCATCCACGCTCGTGTAGCCCCTTAAAAACAAAATTCAAGTATATTTTTGGATTTAAGAGCTAATTTACGGTTTGTCAAGTGAACATTTTGATTGTTCCTTCTTTTGGAATACTCCCGAACTTATGGTCTGATTTATTGGTTCATTCGCTTTGGACAACAACGAAAATAACTTTTGTCTTATGCGCTGCCACAGGAGATACATTTTTATTATTCTGGTGTTTTAGTTGTTATAATCTTAAACTAGGCTATTTTACTGTGTATGCTTTTGGTTCATATTTTATACAAAACAAAAAAAAAAGCAATAAAAATATTTTTTTAATCATCGAGAAAATTTGTTGATAAATGAAGCAGGAATTAGCATATGAAATATTACTACGAAGAAGGGTGAGAGCGTGCTAGGGAAATCTCGCTATCTCTTTCATATGCGCAAGACTTAATGGCAGTGACATCAAGTGCGCTGTACGTGCATCTTTTTGTTACTTGACAGTTTTCTTTTCTACTCACACTTATGTATTTTGAGCACTTAAAAAATCATTGTTTTTAGTTTCGAACTATGATATACAATATGTAACAAAAACCCTGTCCGATCCTTGTAAGAGCAACTCAGACCGTCAATATGAACAACTTTTCCTATGGGACCAATGCTTGACATTCGAAAAAAATCGACTATTTCATACAAATTGCCGGGCTGGCCATTAGTTTTGTATGAAAATTTTCGAGTTTCAAGCATTAGTCCCGTAGGAAAAGTTGTTTATATTGAAGGTCTCAGTTGCTCCTACAAGGATCGGACAGGGTTTTGTTACATGTTGTATATGAATAAAATATCGCACGTTGCTCAAGATAGCCTGATTGTCTTCATGTCCGCAAATCTATCTACCCATCACCACCAGGTTTGCTTTGGTCAAACACGCTTCCTCTTTCCTTGAGGAGTCCAGAGCGTCTGGCCGATGCAAGTCCATTTGTGACGACGGAGGTGGAGACGACCTCCGTGGCGTAGTGGTCACCATGCTAGTCCGCCACCCAGAGGTCTCGGGTTCGATCCCCGGTCAGAACAAGTTGGAAAATGGCCTTTTTCAAATTGTCCTGAGTCTTGGGTGTTTATCAATATATGTATTTGTTATAAAATATAGTATCGTATCCATAACATAAGTCTCGAACTTTTACTTTGGGGCTAACTCAATCAGTGTTATTTCGATATTAACTAAGGATGTTTTTTCTGTTCCAGAGTAAGGAGCTAGGCGAGTGCGGCGGCATGGGCGTGCGGGCGCCTGACTCCTTACCTGGTCTGACACATCATTACCCTCACTGCGGAGAACGGTAAGTCTTGTAAAGTAACTTAAGAAAATAACCTTATTAAGTAGCTGTTTTCCTTTTTTTATTATGTTTTCTTTAGTTGGGCAAAGAGATCAACTATGGGATCTAGTGGGTTCTTACTTAACTTCACTTTAATTTATACTTTAATAATAAAGGGCAATTCCAGTACGACATGTTACTTATTATTGGTTCCAAGCAATAAAAAAAAAAATTAAAGGGATTCAAGAGCAGTGAGCATCATTGGCGCATCCATGTTGAGTAATGATTCTCATGGAGGGAGAACTGCCCATGTAGTATGAAGATAGAGTAGATTGACCAAAGGGCTATCAAATGTTCTTGAGATAGTTGAGCCCAGACATATTTTCATTATATTTGCACATTCATGGGTTTCCCATAGTTACAGATTATTCTAGTTTGGGGAACCCAAATCAATATAAATAACCATGATTTCCGTAGTACAAACACAGTTTTATATGTGGGCTGTTGCCGAATGAAGGATAAATTGTAATCATCATTACAACATGAATTATAGTTTATTATGGCTAAATAAAGATTTTTATTTATTTATTTATTTGAGTTCGTCAAAATTGCTGACGTCGAAATGAACGCTGCGTTCCAACCAAAATCAAAGACTAATGAAACTATCATCACTGAGAAGTAATCAATAAAATGGTAGTCAAAACATTATCCAGAACCTCATGCCCGCATTCCCATATTCCAGATCTCCATCGAAATGCGACATAATGGGCGTGCAAAAGCTAGTGAACGAGGTGAGCCCGAGCAGCTCCGAGGAGTCGAACTCCCCGACGGAGGTGTCGTGCTACCGGCGGCTGGGCGAGCGGCCGCCGCTCATGAAGCGGATCGCCATGGGCTTCAGCGGCGCGCTGCTGCAGCCTTCCGACGACGACTCCACCCCGCTGGTCGCAGACACACCCACCACGTAAGATATTGATATTTCGTTGTAATAATCTGTCGATGTACCGTACTTCGCAATGAGAAACATACGATATTGAATAATTCGTTATAGCATAGTTCTAGTCCACGTAAAGCGTTTTTAGGGTTATGTGCCCAAAGGGTAAAAACGGGACTCTATTACTAAGATTCCGCTGTCCGTCTGTCGTTGCGATTCTGCGATCACGACCCCGCCTGTACGACATGATAATTATGAACAAATCTTCTCTTTATTGGAAGAGGATGTATGTACAAATATGGTTTTGAAGAATCAGTCTTATAGGGATGTAGACAGCAAAAAGGCTCATTAGATAGACTATTAAAAAATGTAAGGTATACGATTTTTTTCTTTTCTAAAGCAAACAATGCCGAATATACAGCGCATTTAAATTTGACGTAACGTCACGGTCAGCTACGATTTTTAACCAAATGTTACGTAACTCATTCGCACTCCGAAACTTGAAGCGCTGTTTCGTTGTGAATTTTTACTACTTATCCTAACGAAAAAATATGTGTCCTTAATTTTTTGACGGACTAAATAAAATATTTTTTACCCTCACAACCCTGTTGCATCATTCTTCTACATCTTTTTCTTTTTACAATAGACACCTATGTCACCTCTTCAGGCCCACAAACCTGCCTCTCTGCATGAATGGCGGCTATATCAACGAGGCGTCGGAGGCTGAAGCTCGCACGAGGGAAAGCAACCGTGAGCAACCTCCCGTGCCGCTGCCCAGGAGGAATGACAGCCTACACAATGAATTAGATGTCGACTTTAGGAGATGTACCAATATCAAAATGAACAAGTGAGTTTTTTTCTTCATAAGCTGCCGCTCTTTCAGTTATCTCTTTAAATCTTGTGTTGTTTGTGGCAGGCCTGGCCCGGTAGCATTGGCACCGTGAATAAACCCAGATAAAATTTGTCATGTCTTAATTAATTAATTTATTTTATTCATACTTAAAAAATAAGAAGCATATTATTATAAAAAATATGCGGGAGCAGTATACTCCACCTCCCGATTATATCCAACCTTCAGAGGAGCTACCACCAGGTCATAAACTGCCATGGGCCACATGGAGGAGCTTGAATCGCCTCCGAACTGAGGTAGGTCGATGTAGACACAATCTGGCGCGCTGGCGCTACATTGACCAAGCAGAAGCAGTGCCAGTGTGGTCACGACGACCAGACCATGCAGCACCTCCTCTCATGCCCTTTGTGCCCCACCAGCTGTACCATGCTCGACCTATACTCTGCCTCGGAGGAAGGCATATAAGTGGCAACGAATTGGAAGAACAAAATTTGAAGTTTGAGCCAGCGACACGATAAGAAGAATATTATTTTAAAAAATATTACACTTAAAATCTTAAGATTATAAGATGTACAATAAGGTACAACTTAAAGCTAAGCATTGTCTACCATTTCAGCAATGACACGTAGCAGAAAAAGTGAAAGATGGGGTGCAAATTTAATTAGATAAGTATATCGAAAGGTGTAAATTAGGATGTATTCAATTACATAAACTTTACAAAACGTATTCCCACAGAGTTAGGCAAAGAATACGGACCTTCACATATTACGATCCTGATAGATCTCTCACGATGAAGCGTTAAGAAGAAATAAAGTTAAGAAAGGGTGGAAAATGCAGTATACAAATACCCTCATCACTCTCGGTGTTTTTCAGCCACGACATTTTGCATGCATCCTTTCGGCTTGTATTTTCTAGAACTGTAAAATTGTTTACTATACACTGTGTTCTCCAAACACCAGACTAAGTGCAGTATAAAACCGGATTCCTCACTTTGTGTTCTGTGCATCTCCAAACATCAAAGTGAATTTAGTACAACCTTCGTTTTCTGCTTACGTTTAATTTGTTCTCTCTCTCTACCAGTAGTCCGTCAGGGCCGTGCAGTCGCACGACGTCGTCCTCGTCCGGGGCCTCGTCGTGCGGCGGCGGCGGCTCGCACGCGTCCGGCAACAACAACGTGCCGCGCGCCGAGCCGGAGCTGCGACACGCGCCGTGGTTTCAGCAGGGGATCCCCAGAGAGGTAAAACTGTTTGTTTTTCATGTGCAACA
This sequence comes from Acrobasis suavella, assembly GCA_943193695.1. Lineage (NCBI taxonomy): Eukaryota > Metazoa > Arthropoda > Insecta > Lepidoptera > Pyralidae > Acrobasis > Acrobasis suavella. The sequence continues at coordinate 371,797 of OW971935.1, forward strand.
CTGTTGTCAGATTTTTCAAGCTGTCAAAACTCACGTGTCTTAGATTGACGACTGCCATTTTAAATCCTTTATCCTTCCAAAGCACGGAGGAGCTCAATAAATGTTTGTACACAAGGGGCACAAAAGTAATTTGTTCTTTGTACACAATTTGAATAACCAGATGATCCTGCATATCTGCATCCGCAAAAACTGTCATTTTGCTAAGACAGACATAACTCTGAATAATACTGTTCCGTAACTAGGGTTCGAGATTTGGAGAAATATCCCAAACTTCGTATGAGGGTATTTATTCACTACGGAACCCAATCGCCTTTTATTATGAATATTCTCTATACTTGACGAGTGTATTTTTATGACGGGAAACGTCACGGCGCAATGTGTGTTGAGAGTGCAACCGGCTGAACAAATCTAGACTTTATGCTGTAAAGAAAAAACGCCTAGTTTCGATTAATTTCAACAGATATCTTGCTTGCAAACATTCTGCATTTATCTCGTTCACGACAATACTAAAGAAATCTCACATCGATATAGATAGGTACTGAAAATTAGAAGTTTGTTTATGTGCTGTTGGTCGAATAATATAAACAACTCTCCATGTCTCGTCTAGTAGAGGGATCTAACAAAGTGTTTGAGGCCTTCTTTCCAAATGTTATGTATATCACATCCACACGCCTTCAAACAGTGTCGTCGTTTTCCAGATCGCGTTAGAGGTGCTAAGCAGCCAGGCGGTGGGAGCCTTCCTCGTCCGCGGCAGCACGACCCAGGCCGGCTGCTACGCGCTGTCGGTGCGGGTGCCGCGGGACTTCCAGCCTTCGGGCATCGCGCACTATCTCATACTGAGGACGCCCAAAGGATATAAGATTAAGGTGAAATACTATTTCTTTCTTTTTTATCAGATTGAAAAGTCTGATCCGCAAGGCGATTCGCACACTGATCCGCACCCCGGTGCGTACGCGGGGCCGGACTGTATGCAAGTATCTAAAGTACTGAAAACGCGCATAGGACAACACACTGACACAGCGTTTACGCGCGTTGTTTTTGTATGGCGGTATGCGGAGCAGTGTGCCAATCGCCTTACGAAACAGTGGTCTTTTTGAAGTTCAGTAGCTAGTTTTCATAAAAATAATTAGATTCTTCAAAAAGGATAAAACAATTCTCAAGTTTAAAACTTACAATAAACATGTAACCGTAAAACTGAACAGAAGGTTTGGTTGGGTCAGTGGGACCATATAAATATAATAACAACAACATATAAATAAAATCCTATTGAAAAAGTTTTAAGGTAAATAACATTTAATGCCACAACAAGAAAACGATGAAATAATTAAATAGAGTATGCACAGGAAAATTATAAATAGAGATGTAGTCAAGTAATGGCGACATTGTGCTGATCTCAACTGACGACGGGGGTCAAGAAGGGTCGAAAATGCCCAAAGTCCAATTTTGTGTCGAAACAAATTTGTTTAGCCATTTTCGACTTCATAAGAAAAAGAGCGAAAATACAGCTGATTGTTCTTGATCGGATCCCCTGTTGTCAGGTGAAATCAGCACAATGTCCTTATTACATGTCAGAATTTGGCCACGGTGACTGCTATGTCGTTTGGCCTTATTTGGAGCCTGCCTTTTAGGAGGGAACCGGTTATCTAAGTAAAAAGAACGTAGGTAAGTTTCATGGAACACTCGTTTAAAACGAAGATACTTTCGTAGTAAGGACGAAAAAAGTTACGGATAAAACTTTTTTATTAACAATAATATTTTTTTTTAACATCTTCTGTTTCACTGCTGAGTAAAAACTCCCCCATCTCCTTAATAATAAGTTAAGGAAATAAAAAGGGAAAGGTCTATGGGTTATGGAATGAGATTGGGATGGACAGATGCTGGAATATATACAGAAAATAAATTAAAAAACAACACAATTAAAATAAACATATTAAAATAAAACAATAAAATAAAACATGGCGTATGTTGGGTTTGAACTGGGAGTATCGACCATCTTAGGCATACGCTTTCCCAACTGAGCTATCGTCGAGATAATCAAACTTATGAAATGACCTTTCACTTTAATTCGTAACCAAAAAAAAGTGACAGAAAAATCATACACTCTTTTCGTTCGTATCGTCTGCAAAGGAACTTCGTTTCAACAATTGTTTATTACCCCGTTCCAGGGTTTCACAAAAGAGTTCACGTCGCTGTCAGCGCTGGTGACGCACCACAGCGTGATGCCGGAGCTGCTGCCGGTGCCGCTGCGGCTGGCGCGGGCCGGCGCGGCGCGCGCGGCGGCGCGGCGCGACCACGCCGACATCGACGCAGTCGCGCCACACCCCGCCACACTCGCGCCACACCCCGCCACACTCGCGCCACACCCCGCCACGCTCGCGCACGCGCACCACGTGCCCCACCCCCACCACACCCCACGACACGCCAACACCACCCCGCATCCCCACCACCACTTGCAGAACTTCCTCGCGCAGCTCGATGTGTAGACGTGAGTCTGAGTGATCCTGTTGACTGCCTGTAAAAATTGATAAGTAAAGTTTTAAACTGACGATGACATAGTTTTTAATTGTGTTCAATCCTTGCCGGGCTTGATTTATATTGTCTTAAAATATATTGCCTGCTTTGTTAAGATTAAACTCTGATCGACCAATGGAAAAGAAGCAACATTAAAACAGCATCTGAAGTGTTAGTCTAGCTTATAATGAATTATTTAGATTTATGTGCGATTGATCTACGTTTTGCCTTAAGGTTGTTTGTGGATAATAAACAGAAAAAGCCTCTTAATCAAATTTTGTCATGATTTAGTGAAAGTAAAATAAATTTTGTTTTATCTTCTTAAAAAAGATTTTACGCGGTCACATTAACCTGATTTCAGTACAGATTCAATATTATTTGAGATAATATCGAAACTCTATACGATTTGAAAATGATTCTGTAATTTACCACAAATGTGCCTTTCTCATCACGGTTTGTTTAAGATATTTTTTGCTAATATTCCTTTAAGTTTTTGCACCAATGTGTTTTTTGGTAAAAAAATCTTACTCAAAATTAGCACATATCATCTACCTATAGAAAATTGAAATAAGTTTATCCAAGTAAGTCTTATTTACCTATATTTAGTCATGAGTAACTTTCAACTGCTGGTTATTAGACTAACAAATACACCTACTAACCTATTAGTACATTGTACCTACATCTACTTAAACTACTGTCATTAATTTTATATGTTACATTACGATATAAGTGCGTTATGGTGTTTATAACACACGAGGCGGAATTTCAGCCCGAGTCGCAGGCGAGGGCGTAACAGAGCCGAGTGTGTTTAAACAATATAGGCACGCATACGACGTTTTTCAACACACTTGCGAGGAAAAAATACCTAAAAAATGAATTCTTTAATTTTAAATAAACTCGACATTGTAATGCACACTGCTGTTCGTGCGGTTGTTTCCCGCTGTTTTATTTTTTAAAATCAGCGCGGCGCGACCTACAGTACTGGCATACGCCGCGCGAGTTAGTAATTTAAAAAAAAAATGAAAATTCTGCAGTTATTGAATATAACTTTACTATTTGCGTTAATAACACACGCGTGTTTAATGAGCTGATTTATATATTTAAAACCGGTGAGATTAGATCCACTATATGAGCTCGTGTGTTGAAAAAAATTTAAAAATATCAATCAAAAAAGTCATAATAGCATTTGTATTATAAAATAAGCAAGATCCAATTCAATTGATCTCGGTTACTTGCTGTTAATGATGTATGAAAACTCATATTAGTCTGAGAAAAGTTCACAGTTTATAAAAAAAAATCACAAGGGTGACTTTCTAGTGTTGAAACAAACGAAAACATTAAGCGTTTTTATGAAAAAAGTCATTAAATTATTGTGCGTTGTCTAGTTACTAGTTTGAATATATTAAAATAAATTGTGATAAATATCATCATAGAACGTGTACATGTATGTAATATATGGAATGTATATGGATTGTATGTATAAAGTTATGTCATACTTAAAGATGTTTAGGACAGATTCAGGTATATTGATGGAAAACGTTGGATCACAGTGCATGTAAATAATTCACTAAAGGCTTGGACAGACGACCGTGAGTGTACCAGCGATAACTCGCAATTCTGTTAGGTGACGGCCACCGATTGTCACTGACTGTCATCAAAAGTTGCAAACTGCCACGTGACGGTCACCGACAGACGGTCGCGTGCCAGTTCGCGACCTTTGGCGAACGTAGCCGACTGTCACTGGCACTGGTCTGTAAGAGCTCTTACACGATGAACTAGTTATTACCACGCACATAGGGAATGCTAACCAAGAGATTTATTTTTGATGTGATGTGAGAAAATAAATTAAGCTCTCCATGACAAAGTGTCATCTTTTTACCTGAAAATGTCGTTAGAAGGAATTGCGCAATTAAATTTATTTATGTTGTTTTGCGCTGTAATATTATCATGTAGGTATTTTCTAGTCTTGTAAAAGTGTACAGTTGTTGAAGAAATGAATATAAAGTCTGTAATGAAAGAAATAATCGCCATAAGCGGATTTTTTTCCTTTTTACTAATATATTATCTATATTAAGTACTCTAACAATCTTAAATAATAGAACAAGTATCCAATGCGAACATAACTATTTTTATTTTATTTGAAAGTGAGGTTTAAATACAGGCGCCATAACATTTTCAATACTCATTTCATAAAACTATAAAAATGCTTTTAAAAAAAATCATCAAACAGATTCATTTAATTGGGCATCCAAAAATAGCAGTGATAAAGAATTTCAGAAAACACAATTTGATCTCTTATTCCCAGTATAAGAAACAAAGAATGCCTTAAAAAATTAAATGGCAATGTCGAATTATACACCAATCTCTGGTATAATTCACCAATCTGTATGTTAAATTGTGTATCAAATCTTATCATGATTTCTATTAAATTTTCAAATACTTTTTAGTTTAAAATGAATGTATTGAGCCAACGGCGATGTAAAAGATGGAAATTTGTATTGTATTCGAGTTGCCTTTTAGCAAGTACCTACACAGCCCCACGTCAGCGACAGGGGGTCCAAAGAAACCACAAAGAATAAAAAAAATACATTCTAAAGAAAACAGAATAAAAAAAAGTAATTTTCTTATAATTTAAAGACGACCTCCGTGGCGTAGTGGTCACCATGCTAGACCGCCACCCAGAGGTCCCGGGTTCGATCCCCGGTCAGGGCAAGTTGGAAAATAGCCTTTTTCAAATTGTCCTGGGTCTTGGATGTTTATGTATATATGTGTTTGTTATAAAATATAGTATCGTTGAGTTAGTATCCCATAACACAAGTCTCGAACTTACTTTGGGGCTAACTCAATAAGTGTTATTTGTCCCTATATATTTATTTATTATTTAAAAGTAGTTCAAGAATAGGGATGGACTGGCTAAAAGATATATCATTTCATTTAGTCTGTCATCTAGATTATCCAAAATTAACTACTAATTTTTTCGTTTAACAAAGTAATGAAAATTCGCAATATGGTGCATCGAAGTTTCAGAGTGGGGGCAATTTGCATCACCTTCTGATGAAAATTGTACCTGATCGTGACGACACGCAAAATTTAATTGCTAATCAGAGAAAATATAACGACTATACTTTTAATAATCCACAGAATAAGCCAAATAAAATTTTTATTCACCATCTGTATTGACAAATCTTCTTAAAAAAATGACCATGTCTGCTCGCCGGCCTAGAGATGTGGAACAAAAATTTATTTTTTTGGCTTTTTAGTTACATAATTGAAAATTATGCTACACGTATTTTCTTTTCTCCGATAAGCAAATAATGAGGAAGATTCAGCGCATTACAATTTCGCGTGACGTCTTGATCAGCTAAGATTTTTAACTAAAGATGACGAAAATCACCCCACTCCGAAACTTCGAAGTGCTGTATCTTTGTTAATTTTTACTATTTTGCTAAACGAAAACATGGGTCCTTTATTTTTGGATAATCTAGTTGATGTACCACATAAAATAATATATTTCCCAGTCTACATCCCTATTGTATTTGCTTCATACATTTTTTACGATATTGGAAAAAGGAAAAATCATAGTCTAAATAGCTGGTTTCATTATTAATTCTTGTTTTCTGAATACCCCCTGGCGTTGTGTTGTTTGACACTGCCTTAGCACGATGTTGTATAAAGTGATAAATACGTTATATTGGTAGTTTAGACTGTTGATGTTTAAAGTCAGAGCTCGATTTCTTCGATTAATTTTAATATGAAAACTTCACCGACAGTTAAAATTAAACTCATGCTTGTTTCTGGAAGTTTACAGGCCAATAAAGCGCTCCTTAAATCGATAGAATTGTACTTAACTGATTTATGGAGATTTTTATTATTACGGCTATAACTAGTGATGTGCCGCCGAAAAGTTTTCTGATATCGGATATTTCTTTCCTTGAAAATTTCCGGAAATTCTCAACAATTTTTAGAGAATTTTAGTTGAAAATTTTCCTGAGGAAATTTTTTGCGGGAAATTTCTCGAAAATTTTCCAGATCGTTTTGAAAATCAGGAAATTTTCAAGAACGGCACATCAATAGCTGTAACGAAATGAAAAATTAAATGATAATTTATTTGCATGACAAAGATGCAGGTACCTATGTGTTACCTTAGCTGCCTGTTTCCCGTTTGTGATCCCTGACTATAAAAAGACAATAGCATGTTACTCACACTATCACAGTGTATAAATATGTAACTATCAAAATCATAACTTAATATAATAAATACTTTCTGAACTTGAATTCCGAGGAACTAAAGATAACATACAGATTCGCTATAAAGCTTTGAAAATAGAGAAGCCACTTTCTTTCCAAAACTGGTAATGTAAACCATTTGTCAGTTTAGGGAAAACAGAAAGATTGCGATAGCAAGTATTGTTCCTATTTTTAATTTTATAGCCCATTTGTAAGTTAAATCTTGCCACCAAACTTGACAAAGCACCCATTTAAATACCTGTGTTTGCTCAAAATATAGAGCGAACGATTTTATCTATCAAATACTTGTAGGTACTAGACAAAATAACATTTCAGACTTTATTCATAAGTTCTGAATTACGTTTAAGATTAGTTTATATTAGACTATTTGTATTAGCGACTATTCGTTACTACAATACCCGGCACGTAAGTTGAACAAAAATGGCGGCCATCTGCGCATGTTTAATTGGAGATAAAAGTGTTAAAAAAGATGTTTTGGTCTTTCTTCAAAGGCGAAATCCTTTCTATCTGAAGTTCGGACAGAAATGTTATAGAAATGTGATTCTCAACAGACAAACAACGTACAACAACAACCGCCATTTTTGTCAACTTAGGTGCCGGGTTTTGTAACTCCCTAAATCAAGTATGATAGATTGTTTTTAGACTGATTGTAAAAAGTGCATTGGGTGCTTGGTTAAATTTGGTGTGCCGGCCATATAATGTCGTTCTATCTGTTAACACTTAACACCCAGCAACTTAATTTATTTAATATTCATATCATAAATAAAATATAAACGATTATAAAAAAAACTGTTGGCTTTTTTCTCAACCACTTCACTTAACCTAGATTTCCTTTATTTACGTCCGAATGCTGGGCAAAGGCCTTACCTTTCTTATATCCTTAGCCTAGAGATTTTATTAAAGAGATGTTTAACAAAAGATTCATCGCTTGAAATGCTTGATAGCAACAAGTTTTTTTATTAGGCAAATTAAAAAACTCCCTAACTGTCAAAACCATCCAATGGTGAGTAGCGGAACTATATTTATCATATACCCGACTTTCAAGCGCTATCACCCAATAACTTTAAATCGGCTAAGCCGATCTTTATCAAACATAGCTAATAACCGTCACAAGGGAACTTGCTTTTATGTTAAAAACAAACAGCACCGAAATCGGTCCATCCGTTTGACAGAAACCGACAGACATAATAAACATATTTACTAAACTTGGACATTTTAAACTTCAGAATAGCTACAACTTAAGCGAAACGATGACAGAGAAATTGATAAGATTGATGAACCGTTTTTGTCAAGTCAATGAGCTACAAACAAGCCCACGACAATTCGCGACCTTTGGCTACCGCCTGTTTCCGTTCGTGTCGTTCGGGTCACGCACGACTCGCACGAGCTGTCGCTGGCACATTGTCAAGTCTGTCGCTGGCTCACTGTCGCATCTGTCGCTTGCTCGCTGTCTATCTGAGCCTTTAGCCGGTGACTAAGACAAATGTAAATAAATGGAACCTCTTGAATTTGTAGGTATTGTGCTTGATATGATACAACTAGTGCCATCTGTAGACATTTAAATAAATCAAAAAAATCTTAAAGGCAGACAGGATTTCTTCAGAGGGTCTCAAGCAGAACATACACGTTAGCTCACTAAAGCAAAGGGTAAACGATAGATGTCGCTACTTGTTACATAAAACCTTCAATTATTTCCAATATCTAGAAAAAGTTTAGATACTGAGCAATCACGAGCGTATCACGAGTTTGATTCTCCTCTAAGATTGTGTTTAAGTATGGTCATTTTCAACTATTACCACTTGCTAACGGAGAAGAAAATTTCGCGAGGATAGTTGTGTATTGTGTGACTTTGAAGATTAATAGTGTGAGAAGAGTTTGTAGTAGGATTTATTTTATTTATTTAGGTACGCAAAACAAGTTACAATCATTATTAACACGAATAGAAATACATACAAAATCAAAAGACAGTAGCCCAAAATATACGCACACAGCAAGATCACAAATATACCAAACGTAAACATAATAATAATTATTAAACATAAAATCACATTACAAAACGCGCAAGATTTTTTAAATTAAATTTATAGTATGTATTTCACTTTTTCTTTTTATTTGTAAATATGTAAATAATCCCATCAGAGCTATTTAAATAAAAAAGGATAATCACAATAATAATAATAATAGATATAATTAAATTATATTGGAGAAGGCAATGTCAATCCAATATATATCTGCCAAAAATCTTCATTGTGTGCGCTTTTTTCCATACCATGCCACCGGCAAGAGCCTAGCTTTGAAATGTAAAAGAAGTGGTCTACGCGTCGTATTTTAGAAATTCCGCTCTAAGATGACCCACATAAGGTTCACATTTCAACGCTTTTCTGAGAGTCAAGACGTAATGGGCGATCGCCTTGGCGGCACTTCCATAATGACGTCATTACTGCATCTCGCCACAAACTATCTCGCAACTTTGAAAGTTTCAGTAATGTGTTTTCTAATGTCGTGCAGTGGTTACTATGATTACTATAAAAATACAATGTAACACATTCTGTGAAGAAAATACCCTCCTATACGCTGTTTTTACGAAACGTCACGCTAAACAAAACACGCTAGGATAAGGCAATGATTACAGCTTGCCTAGTGATGATCTGAATCTAGTACTTGTTACCTTGTCCATCCGTATAATAATAATATATTCATACCTGAACTCCTCCTTTTCCTGTTTTAACCTGTATCTATTCCTCAGATCTCGTACATTTTGAAGTGGCACGTCGCAGTACTCCATACAATATGTATGAGCAGCTAGCTTGCCCCGGTGTCGACTTCCCCCGATGTAGACTTGCCCCACTAGCCCTACTGGGCAAAGTTCTCTGTTTGCCTATGAGCTCCCGTGGTGATGCTATTGTTTCTATTGCAATGAACCCTTTGGCAAAGTGTGCAACGATTCAAAAGCTGATACAAACGATAATTTTCAATCAACTAAAAATATTTGCAAGATTGTCTCATTCAGTTTCAGCATAACGATATGAACTGAAAGTTATGTTGTCAAATATTCTTAAGGTACTCGTAATAACATACATACATATTATCACGTCTGTTTCCCTCAGGGGTAAGCAGAGACTATTGACCTCCACTTGCTATGATCCTGACAAACCTCTCTCGCTTAATTAACACCCATCAATCTGTTCATACATGCCCTTTGGTTACGGGTACTTTTTACCTCTCCTTTTTGAGAATTCTGTAATCTGGTCGCAGAATCCAACCCTTTCCCGCTGTTTCCTCCACTTTGTCTTATAAATGTTTTTGTTAATCTTTTTCCATCCATCCTTTCTACATGCCCAAACCATCTTAACATCCCGTTCTCTATTTTTCTCACAACGCCCTCTTTCACTCCACACCACTCCCTTATGACATCATTCAAGTTAACACCTTGAAAGAGCGAAAAATGAATACTCCTCAGCACTTGCCTTTTAACTTCATATATTCTACTTTCATGCTTTCTTTACCATACAGGTATTACTTAAGTTAATTTATTTTTTCAGTCGCAACATAACTTTAAATTGCTTTCCTGTTCTAGTAGAAAAACTTAGATCCGTTTTGCTTATCACTACCCTGGACCGCGTGGACATTACTGAAACTATTCATGAAGCTCGTAGTTGTAACATAAAATGCCATACTTTGTTCTCTTTGTTGCTTCTCTGAATGCGTTCTGTAATGCTATCTGCTTTGTTCTGTATTTATTGGTCGTTGCAATTTGTGCGGATAGAGAGAGCTTGAATTACCAACGAACATAAAATGAAAGTAAAATGTCCATTGTTTAACACTCCTGTTGTAAGTTGTTGCGTTGCTTTTGTGAAAAAGAAAGTCTTGTTTTGTTTTACTACTAAATTTTGATGTAAAAAAGGTATTGACCTCAACAAAATAATCATATTATTTTTGTGATATTTTATGTTATGTATTATAACTAAATAACTGGAAGAATAAAAGTAAAGATCGAGAATAATATCTAGGTTGAATAAAGGCTTACAGATTTTCGAATTTGTTTCAGACGTTTTTCCCAGTTTTCGCTCTGTTTTTAACTGGATTCCAAAAAAAGGAGGTTATCCATTCGCCGCATTCTTTTTTTATGTATTGTTGTAATTTGGAAAATTCTTTTTTTTATGAAAAGGTATACGTGTCGGATGATCCCATAGAAGTTTTATTAAAATCGGTTTTGCGTTGGGGGTGAAGTCAGTTTTTAGTTTCGAAAAAATATTTCATTAAAGCAATTTTATTTTTATCAAAATCGCTTATATCAAAAACTTGGTATAAATTTTATTAACTGTGTATATCTAAAAAATAAATAAAAAACTACTAATCTAATTAGACATAGGTACATTAAAATATGCCAAAGACGTCGTTAATATGATTACGGTCCAGACGTGGCTGTTGAAAGGAACAAAGGCCGTCACCACGCACCTCAACCTTCGGCCATTAGGATAATGAGTCCGGGATTCAAAGTGCCTCTAATCAGTGCTCGAAGTGGCGCCACAAAGCGAAAAATTTGAGAATTAAAATGTGCTAACGTTGTAAGATTACGTGGCAAGAGGTTTGAAGTAGTAAATCTGCGACATTAGGAAAGAAATATCAAATGCGTTTTGGAGAATCTGGGCTTAATATGGGTTGCTTACCCAGAGGCTAGAAGCAATGGAGGTACGGAGTAGGTCAGCAGGAAGATCCAGAAGCAGAGGGCCCCGAAGGTACAGTCTTTCTCGGTCGCGCCAACGACCCGATGACAACCCCTAATGTTGGTACCATTACCGTTTTAAGGAACGAGCGAAGAAATGCACGCAGCCATGCAGCTTCCAGAAGTCAGGAAACTATCAGGACAGCCATTAGTGGCGGAAAACGAATGCCCAGGTCAGCAAAGCCGCCTGTTCGTCACGGATCGCGAGACCAAGATTCAATACCTCATCGACACGGGTTCAGACTTGTGTGTATTTCCTAGGTCTGCTATTCGAGGGCAACTTACTAAGTCCAAGTACAAGTTGTTCGCAGCGAATGGAACAGTAATATGGACATTTGGGCATCTCTCTAGACTTGGGTCTTCGTTGCGTATTTTCCTGGCGCTTCGTCATAGCAGATGTGTCTAGACCTATCATTTAAGGATACTACAACCTGCTAGTCGACATCTGCAACCAACGCCTTGTGGATGGTGTTACCTCACTCACCATTTACTTACCTTACCAGGATTCTTCTAATTCCATCTCATCCGTACGTACCACCACTGCTGAGGATTCTACTTACCACCGTCTTCTGCGAGAGTACAGCGCAATCACCCGACCAGCTGGTAAGCCTACAGCTCCTCGACACTCGACGGTACACCAGATCAGCACCACTCCTTTTCAGCGCTTCATGGATGAGGTTCTGAGAGGCCTAAATTTTTGCTACGGGTACATTGATGACATTTTAGTGTTCAGCAACAGCGCTAACCAGCATTAGCAGCACCTCAAGCAACTTTTTGAGAGACTGGCAGAATACGGCATGCTGATAAACACCAGCAAATGTGTCTTTGGACAACCTGAGGTAAGCTTTCTGGGCTACAAAGTCTCAGCTACAGGCATCCAACCGCTCAGCTCCAAAGTGCAAGCCATCCAGGACCACGCAGTTCCCAAGACTGTCAAGGAGTTGCGCAGATACCTAGGAATGATAAACTTCTATCGTCGTTCCATACCCAACGCAGCGGAAACCCAAGCTCCCCTGAACAGCATCCTATCTGGTCCCAAGGTCAAAGGCTCGCATCCTGTTCACATGGCGTCAGAGCTACTGCAAGCCTTCAACCAATGCAAGCAGAACTTGGCAGAAGCAGCATTGTTGGCACATCTAAATGCACATGCAGAAGTAGCCATACAGACTGACGCATCAGATAACGCCATTGGAGCAGTCCTGCAGCAGCGTGATGGTAAAGATTGGCAGCCACTAGGATTTTTTTCTAGGAAGTTAGTCTATCCTAGAAGGCAATACGCTACTTCAGGCACATGGTGGAAGCAAAGCAATTTTCCGTCATGACAGACCACAAACCACTGACATATGCGTTTGCCAAACAGCGTGAAAACTGTTCGCCGCGTCAGTTCCGTTACCTTGACTATATAAGTCACATTAGGTACATATATAGCAGGGAAGGACAATGTAGTAGCCGATTCATTGTATTAGATATATTATTAATCTCATTTGTTTTTTTATATAATTTATACTATACGCTTAGTTATTTATCAGTTTCAGAGTTCATAATTTATGGATAGTCAAGTGATCTAAAGGCACAAGTGGCTCCCTCTAGCTTGTCTTGTTTACGTCACATCACAATAGAGGTAAGCGCCGTTTAATTTTGAATCAGTCTTATACCGGCCGCTACGCAAGCAACATTGCATTAGCTTTTATTTAGTATTTTTGTGGATTTTAATTACTATGAATTGATAATTATTCCCATTTATGTAGGATTTCAGAAGTCGTGCTATTCTATTGGAATTCTTCATAAAACCCGATAGCATTAGTTTTTGGCTTAATTCTACCCTTAGGAGATGACTGACTTACAATGACTATACATAGAGACGGTAAGCTCAGGTGTACACAGAATATCTGTGTGGGCGAGAGGGACAAATACAGCTTCTCAGGCAGTGTTTTATCGGTCTGGTGGGGCAGGGGCCAGACCTTACCCTTGCCAGAGACCAAGAAGCCGATGAAGAGCTGCAGACCTTGCTGAAGGAAGGGTCAAGCCTCAAACTTGAGAAGCGCCAGATGGCAGGCACAGATTGCGAGGTATACTGCGACGTGTCGGTAAGTCCTCGACCTTTCATTACCCGACCGTTCCGCAAGCAGATTTTCGACACGCTATACAACCTCAGCCATCCTTGAGTGAAAGCTACAGTTCGACTGATATCGCAGCGGTATGTCTGACCTGGTATTAGCAAAGACTGTTGACAATGGGCGAAGCTATGTCAAAAATGTCAGCGAAGCAAAGTGACCAGACCCACAGCAGCACCTCTGGCAGCATTCAAGACGCCATCAAATTGTTTTCAACACATTCATTGTGATAAAATTGCCCCCTTACCTTTATTTTCTGGCAACAGGTACTGCCTGACCATCGTTGATCGTGTCACGCGCTGGCCTGAGGCACTCCCGCTTCAGGACATCACCGCCGAGAGCTGTGCAGCAGCCTTGACAGCCGGGTGGATCGCGCGCTTTGGTTGTCCTGAGCGCATCACTACTGACCGTGGACGACAGTTCGAGTCGCAGACAAGGACCTCGCCGCGCTCATCGGTGCAGCTCACCATCCCACTAAGGCCTACCACCCAGCTGCTGACGGCCTTGTCAAGAGGCTTCATCGCCAGCTCAAAGCCGCTATAGTCTGCCACACGGACTCCAATTGGGTAGAAGTACTTCGCTAGGTACTATTCGGCATCCTCATCGCGCGGAAAGATGACCTGCAAGCTTCGACAGCAGAATTGGTCTACGGCGAACCACTTCGTTTACCAGGCCAGTTTCTCACCATGGATCCAGACGAGCCTGTTGACACCAACAGCATCATCAGCAGATTTCGAGCACACATGAGGAAGCTGACGCCGCAACCCACATCGTGGCATACCAGTTCGCGCAAAACCTTCTACGTGCCCAAGGATCTCAGCACTGCGACTCATGTCTTTCTCCGCCAAGGACCTATGAAGAGACCACTCCAGCCCCCTTACCAAGGTCCGTACAAGGTACTTCGACGCGACTTGAAGACTTTCGACATAGACGTCAATGGTAAAACGCAGAGAGTGACTGTCGACCATCTGAAACCAGCATACATGGCGAAGGAAGACACCAGCAAGCCGGAAGATCAAGCAGCAGAATATCCAGCTACCGAGCATGAAAGTCTCGTCAAAAAGACAACAAGTCGACGTACTGTTCGATTCTCGGATTACTATCGCCTGTAGTAACGGGCTCAGCAGGGGAGTGGTTGTGGCGGGTTGAAGGTCGAGTCACTAAACCGTTGCGACCAGGCATAGGAATGCGAAATCCCGCCTCCTCGACGTCATCGATCATACGATGTTATGGTTATGACTCACCGCTGCCTGCGCGCCTACGAGCTGCGCACGCACACTACGAGGCTACGCAAGCGCCGGCGCCGCCTCCTGTGACAAGTGGTCAATGAACTCGCCGCGGTGCTACGACGCGCAACGTGGCCGACGCTGCATCTTTTGTTTTCGTAAAGCGACCATCTTGAATCATCTTCCAACTGCTCGCGCGCATGGTCAAGCGCGAACAATTATTATTGTTAATTAGTGCGTATTATATAAGGCGTTTTTGTAGTGAAAATTAACAGTCTGCAAATATATTTCTAGTCGAGATGCTACCTATTATTTCACGTACCTGTTCCAATCTCTCAGTTTAGTAAGTGTTAGGCCCGCTAGGTAGTTAGGTACACGCACCCTTACTTAGGATACCTAGGCCTTCAGCGCACCTACCACTTCAAAATATATACGGACAAATAACAATGATTGAGCTAGCTTCAAAGTAAGTTCGGAATACTAACTCAACGATACTATATTATATAATAAATACATATATAGATAAGTACCCAAGACCTAGGACAATTTGAAAAAGGCCATTTTTGTAACTCGTTCTGACCGGAGATCGAACCCGGAACCTCTGGGTGGCGGACTAGCATGGTGACCACTACGCCACGGAGGTCTTCAAAACTGTAGTGCAATTCGTATGTAAAACATAAATCATGATGAGGATACTTAATTAGTTCCGGGATTCAAAGTGCCTCTTAATGTGCTCACAGTGGCACTGATCAATCGATGCCAGCGTAAAAATCCTACATTTTTATTGCAAAGCTTATTCTTTTAAAAAAATGTTACAAGTTTTTTATGAAAAATAGAAAATAAATATTTAGCGACACACGCCATTTTCTTTGCCTCATAAAAGTTAAAGGTCGGATAAACCCTGAGTGACGGGGAAGCTTTTTAGCAACCTGTCACTATTTATGACGGCCATTTTCACCTGTAAGCTTTTCTTGTTGCCAAAAGCGATATTTTAGGCCCGATCAACATTTAAGGTAAATAAGAATTACAAGTATTTTTCATGTTAAATATTTTATTTAAGGATACAGAAACCACAAAGACATACCTATATTGCCGATATTTAATAGATTTATAAAATCAAAAATCAGGTATCATATATTAATTCAGTAATTTAATCCTTTCCAAATACTTTTACACGTCAATAATTTAAGTTTACTTTGCGTTTAATATTTATTTATATACAATTATTAATTATTTTCACGAAAAGCTAGTAGCATTCCGCAACGACCACTGGATCGAAACACTTATAGCGGCCCTTGCCGGCCGCTCTGTCGTCAACGCGACCATAGTTTGAAAAGCTTGTTGTTTCATTCAAGGCAAAGCTAGAAAAATAGGCAAGGCAAAAAGAGAGTGATAGCACCTGAGGGCTCGGTTTGCATTCTATTGAGTGAAATTAGTATTATGTTTACCTATCAATTGAACGAATATTAACTATTCATAGGGTGGGAAAATTTCATAAATATTGTTCCAGGTGATACGTGTTTATCAGTACGCCTTACAGGTGTGTGAATAAACTGGTTTTATTAAAATTTCCATAACATTTGCGAGGTTTGTATAGAAATATTTTATTTACTTTACAATTAATGTTTACTTCATGAACGGTCCAATTTCAGCTCAGCAGATTTTCGGAGGTTTTTTTTTATTTCGTTAGAAACCTATAAAAAGCTCACAAGATACCTATTAGTTCAAAAAAATTCAAGAAAGATCAGTTACAACGTCATAATCACGTACGAGCATACACTCATATGAAAAGTATGAAAAGTAAGTCATCCGCTTTGTATGAAAAGTAAGTCGGAAGGCCGCTCTTAATATAATATATCACCAAATTTATGACTTGTACTGGAGGAAAAGCAGTGGTACAAGTTTTTTCGATTTGTCCCAGATCGTTTTTGTTTGTTGTTTTAAATATATCATTCGGAGAAATAAGAACAAAAACGCTCACGCATATTATTTACGGTTGCACTCTCAGTATTGCGCAGTAATTATTCTTGTCAAAAGTATGCAAATGACTCACAATTAATATTTTTCCCACTAGTGCCCGCTATCTCGTAAATGAAGACTTAAAAACACTAGACGAGTCACAGATATATTATAATACTAGCTTTTGCCCGCGGCTTCGCTCGCGTAGGGGTGGAATTTATCAAAATCCTTTCTTAGGGGATGCCTACGTCATAGTAGCTTTATGCATGCAAAGTCTCAGCCCGATCGGTTTAAAATTGACAAAGTTTCATACAAACTTTCACCCCCTATTTTATTCCCTTGGGGGTAAAATTGATCAAAATTCTTTCTTAGCAGATGCCTACGTCATAACATCTACCTGCATGCCAAATTTCAGCCCGATCCGTCCAGTGGTTTGGGCTGTGCGTTGATAGATCACTATGTCAGTCAGTCAGTCACCTTTAAGTTATATATATTTAGATTGGTCAAAATCCATACATTCTGACAAATATTAAAATATAATAAAGGTTACATGCACGATCCTTTCTAGAGATTTGTATAAAAAATAGCAAACAAAATGATAAGATACCGGTTTCGAAACTAATAAAATTAAGTTACAATATCAAGTATTTACTTTTTAGGGAGTAAACAGAGAGTAAAACCGTAAGACCGCGCCACCATTTTGCTAACTGTAAAGGCCACGGGCAGCAGGATGGTGAGCGTGAAGATGGATGGGTTGTTAGCCGCAGCATCGCTTATCGATATCTAATTCAGATTCTCGCTTATTCCTTGATTGGCTTGAAGATCGGAAAGAGAAGCAGCTAGTAGTATATGTTTGCTTTTTTTTTCTCCTAAAAATTTTCAAACATACGACAATTATGAGCAATTTAGCAGTGACAACCGCCACTATTTCGTCGGACGGTTTTTGTAACCGTCGCTGAACGCGTTCCATAAGGGGATACGAACAATGTATACTCTGTCCACATATCAACTATAAATATTAATTTCATTGTGAGTTGACGTTCTTGGAGAAAATGCTGCAGTGCAGTTTGTTACCGCTTCTTCTGCACTAGCGCTTTGGAGGCGGCAGTAAACTTAGCTCTAAGTAACTTTTTGACGTCAACAATTAATTGTGCAATAAAACAAAGTGACGATTATTAAGAGATATTATAAATATCTTATGATAATAAAGATATATTTGAATTTGAATTTGAATTTGAACTGCTCCCCACCCCGCTGCGTAGCAGGGAACCAGCAGGATGCATATAACTCAATTTGTACTGACGCCGCTTCCACGCGCGTCGTTTTTCGTATGACGGCCCGTTCGTATGCCAATCGCCTAAATAATAAAGATTATTACATCTGAAGCGTGTCGAGGGATTGCCTCATAGAAGTCTACGTTATGCAATGGCGTCCCGTGGGCCCCTTAGCGTCGGCTCCAGTTCTTATTCCAGCTTCATGGCTGCATTATTCCGCGGACGGCGGAACGAGTGTTCGTGGAAATTATGTTTTACTTTAAATATGTTTTGGCTCTCGTGGATTCTCTGGAACAGCTGGCGCGGGTTTCATTTTGTTGAAGGTGCACAATATGAAGTATATAAATATGTCTACTATATTTCTTGTTTTTTTTTTACAGCCGAGAAACCAAAAACTTATATTGCAAGAGACTTTGAGTCTTACATCCCTGAACTCTGTCTGCTAAAAGCCACGAGACCTAAAATGCTTTGTGTGATCCATAATGGGTAGACACATTTATTTATAGCCAAAATTTGAATTATAACAAACGTTCATTTTTGAAAAATCCGCACCAGCGATTTTATTCAAAAATTGTCTATCAAACTCTAGTTCGTTCAATACGTTTTTATCTTATATAGCGTGAAAAAACTCACGCTTTTTTCCGCATTCAAAGTGTTAAAATAGCTGCTGCTGACAGTGGTATCAGACTTTTTAAGGTACCTGAAAACATCTGATGCAGCTCAATGACTGACATCTTGACATCAGTCTTTATTACACAGTAATGTGCAGGTTTCCTCGCGACTTTTCTTTCACCGAAAGTAAGTTTCAATAAAATGACCGTACATGAGTACAAACTCAGAGATACAAGTCGCGGCTAGTAAAAATCGAACTCATGCCTCACAGACGCAGAGCCAGTCAGTAATTTTGGCATAGCTCTGCCCAGTGCTGGTTTTAACAATACCGGCGCCTTGGGCGAGATTTGTTCGTCGCCTCCTAACTGCAGTAAATCCTTACTAAAAATAGGTTTACTGAAATAACCATTTATTAATTAAAATAACCAATTATACAAAAAAGCTAAAAATAAATCTTTTATAGCCTTTCTATTTGTGATCCTGATCTCTCTTAACCAAGACGATGTTAATTTGAGTATGAATGACATTCATACCAACCAACCAATTTAACTATGAAGCTACACTGCAAGACTACAATCAATTCTAGTGTGGCCATCATGATAGGGCTGCACTGTGCCCCATTCGAGTATTGCCAACATGCCGGGGGCGTCCCTTTCTATTCGACGCCCTGGGCAGTCGCCCAACCGCGCCCTATCATAAAACCGCTACTGGCTCCGCACCTCTTCCTCTCCGCTTAAGTGGACATGCAGCCTAAGAATATAAATAGTTAAAAATATGTATCTGGACCAGTTGCAGTTGCAGAACATCTTAGACTAGCTGCAATTTAGGCTAAGTAACATTTTAGACTACTTGCATTTTGTATGAATTATAGACCACTTGCAGCAGTAGTCTTAATAACATAAGATAGACTACCCGCAATTTAGTCAAAATATCATTTGAGAGTACTTGCAGCTTACTTACGTGGTGTAGTGTTTACCATGCTAGTCCGCCACCCAGAAGTTCCGGGTTCAAACCCCGGTTAGGCCAAGTTGGAAAATGGCCTTTTTCAAATTGTCCTGAGTCTTGGATGTTTATCTATATATGTATTTGTTATCAAATATTGTATCGTTGAGTTAGTATTCCATAACACAAGTCTCGAATTTACTTTGGAGCTAGCTCCATCAGTGTAATTTGTCCCTAATTATTTATTTATATAAATATATTTATTTATTTATTTATTTAAACGAGTAGTGAGTTGTGTTTTAGACGAGTTTCTACATAGACCATTCGAGACTTACTCCCATAGACTGCTTGGTCACCTCTACAATATTTTAACAATACGCTAAAATATGTCCATATAAATCGCAGTACTGCATAACCTGATACAGATTTGACAGCTGACTAATGGTTCGTGCTGCACTCAAAGTGCTTTACCCAAGACGGGGGTTACAGGGAATGCTTGATTTAAGGTTTTATGCATTTTGTCTAAAAGAGCCTTTTTTATGTATGTTAACCGATTATTCGAAGACGCCTGGACTAATATGGAAAATTCTTCTTTTGTTTGAATGGGCGTATATGTCAGGAGGTCCCATACATATTTTATTAGACTCAGTTGTGTTATTTGGGGGTAACGCCGGTTTTTAGTTTTAAAAAAATATTACATAATTTAATTCTTATTACAATCCTTATATAATTTACATCATTTGTTTCAGAAGATTTTTTGAAGAAAATAGCATATCTGCTCGTGTGTTATGTATAATTTTTTTTATTTAAACTTAATTTCCAATACGAAATGGCACAAATAAATAAATAAATAATAAATTAATAAATATTGAGGGACAATTAACAATGATTGAGGTAGCCCCAAAGTAAGTTCGAGACTTGTGTTATGGGATACTAACTCAACGATACTATATTTTATAACATAAACATATATATATTAACATCCAAGACCCAGGACAATTTGAAAAAGACCATTTTCCAACTTGCCCTGACCGGGGATCGAACCCGGGACCTCTGGGTGGCGGACTAGCATGGTAACCACTACGCCACGGAGGTCGTCGACAAAAGGCGGACTTAACGCTAATAGCATTGTCTACCTGTCAAACTTTGGGATGAGTAGAAGGACAATTATTCCTCGTGGTAGGCGTTTAAAACTGGTCCTGTGAATTTACCATAGTACCACACCATTACTTACAGTGGATGTCGTAAAAGGCAACTTTATACATCTCTTGCAATAAGAACACTCGTCGATGACTTTTTCAGATTGTAGATTCCCAGGACAAAAGCTGGCTCACTCTAAATACAACCCGTTTGTAATGATTTTAGAGTCTTACGGCCACAATTACTGTTATTATCTAAAAACTATAAAAATATTATATTGTACTTATGTACGTACTCACCTTGAGTATGCCTCTCAAGCTTGGAATCCCATGTACAAGGATTACATAGATCGCATCGAAAACATTCAAAGGAAGTTTGTCAAATACCTTTGCTTTCGTCTAAAACTTGATTATAGTTCCGCAAACTATTTAGACCTATGTAAAAGGCATCACCTGGTCCCATTGATGATTCGTCGAGATGTCGCGGATTTAGTCTACTTACTTAAGATAGCTTCTGGTATAGTTGACTCCCCTGAACTTTTGGCAAAATTGCAGTTAAATTGCCCATCCAGACCACTAAGATTCAATCCCCTTATATTTGTTCCAGTAGTTTGTACTAACTATCGAAAAAACTCGTTTGCCTTACGCGTGGGCATAAGCTTTAATAATATATCTCGAACAGTTGACATAGACTTATTTACTACAAGCATAGCGACAGCTAAGCGGTTACTATATGAACATTTGCTTCAGTAGCGTAATGCTGATTTTATGTATTAAGTATATTTGTTTATTTATTTTTATAATTTTATAAGGCTCCGAAATAGGCTAGTTTCATCATTTATTGGTTAAAGTGTGTGTCCATCCTTTGTTCAATTTTATTGTTAACTTATACAGTATCTATATGCGAGGACCTGTAATTGGCTTCTTAATATCTAAGTTGTTACCTTATTCAATGAATGTGCTGTTGGTCTTCCTATTAAAATAAAATAAAAAATAAAATAAAATAAAAATAAAATTTTATGTAAATTCTTTATTGTACAAAAAGGACGCAACACAAATACAAAAGAAAACATTACAAAGGCGGACTTATCCCTTTAAGGGATCTCTTCCAGTCAACCTGTTATTAGTACTACGGGACTTACCGCGATCCCCAAACGGAAACCGTCAGTGTTGAGTGTAAGGACTTATGCAACAAACGACGAAGAACGAGGGTAGACCGATATGGTTACCCTTGACAGCCGAACATCCATCACAGGTCCTTAGTCTGCCAGCGACCATGACGGCAGAGGGGTCGTCGAAATATCTGGCTAAAAATGATAATAATCGCAGTAAGTCCAGTAACCTAATAACAGTAACCCGTGTGTACGGTCAGGTACCGAGATGCCTGACCAGACCTTATATATTGAATTTTCTCTGAAACTAAAAAAAAATTTACACGAAAATGTATATTCATTTATCTGAATATAAATTTTCATGTTAATATTATTTTTAGTTCAAGAGAATATTCATCTATCTGAATATAAATTTTTATAATAATATTATTTTTAGTTCAAGAGAATATTCATCTATCTGAATATAAATTTTCATAATAATATTATTTTTAGTTCAAGCGAATATTCATCTATCTGAATATAAATTTTCATAATAATATTATTTTTAGTTCAAGCGAATATTCATCTATCTGAATATAAATTTTCATGTTAATATTATTTTTAGTTCAAGAGAAAATTCAACACATAAGCACAGAATAAGTACTAGTACTCACGTACAGAAGTCTTACTCATAAAAGAAATTCAAAGAAATATCTACTTAATTTGGTTAGTGATATGATTTAATTTAGCTTGCGTCAGAACTCCTCACCTCTTCGTTTAGATAACTAGACATCCATTGCAAGCCAATTTTATTCTCATACTCTGGACAAACGATTCATTTAACTGAATTTTCTCCTTCAAAGTGGGCGCCGCGCGCTTCGTAATTATGTAGGTATATTTTTAATACCTGAACGGGGAGTCAAACAGGCCTGACATAAGTAGAGGGCCTGGTTAGGTATCTTGGTACCTGATTGTACATTTTTTAAACTAGACAGAATATATTTTGACCTGAACGAGTTACTACTACAAAACTCGATATAGTAACCGTTAGCGTGTGTGTTTTAGGTGTGTGAAGAAGTGAGAACTACCCCCCCCCCCATCCACTCCACCGCCTGCACTTTTCTAATGCAACGAACAGCGAACGATCATATTTCTTCGAGATGTGTGATACCAGTGGTAAAGGATGGTCGAAGTACGCGTTGTGAAAATAAATGTAGTAAATAAAAAATACTCGCTTACTTTTCGTTGTTCGCATTTGGCTTTGAGTGCAAGTGCGATGCGAATATTGCATGCTGAATTTCTTTACATTAATGGCTGTAAGTTTTTCTTTATCTGTGCTTTATAGAAAGATTGGAATTTACCTAAAGACCCCAAGTAACAAGGATAATTCTTCATAAGAAATTCCGACTTCACCTCCAAACTAAACCGATTGTGATGAAATTTATTAATTTAAATTTGATTTACCAAAACAACATGGTATAAAAGGCGTACTTAATGCTAATAGCATTCTCTACCAGTGAACCTTCGGGATAAAGTCAAAGTCAAAATCAAAGTCAAAGTCAAAATCAAAGTCAAAGTCAAAGTCAAAGTCAAAGTCAACATTTTTTATTCAATGTAGGATAAATTTATCTCATATTGTTTTAAAAATTATTTTAATGCAAAAGCTAAAAACTACCCAGTTCAGTATTGGTTCCTACCCAGCCTGATGGGCTATGTTTCAGTTATAATACAGATTTACACTTAAGCTCAGTATACATTATATTATACATCTAAATAATACAATTAAAATTTGCAGTCAACTATTTCCAACAATTTTGATCAGATTTTATATTATAAATAGAGAAAAAGTCGTGGTAGGCGTATAAATAAATAACAGTTACCTACCAAATTACACTACAGCTTTAGTAATAAGAAACTCGTAGTTACAACACATTTAATAGAAATAGTAAAACATAAAATATATAGCTAATTATATTATTAATATATATAAATACTTATGTCTAAATAATATATAGGATCCTTGACGTCACATATGATACCAGTGCAGATCTTTCTCAGACCTGACAAATATGCCCTTTTAACATTAAAAAAATCCAACAAATTGATAACCTCCTCTTTTTTGAAAGTTGGTTAAAAAGGGTTGGACAAAGGAGAACCACACATTAACATACAGACTAAAGGACTGCACACAAATATCTCGTGCATTGCCAAGGAGGATCGAAGTCGGGTGGCTACTGGCTTTCTTCTCTACTTCACAAGGGCTTCGGCATTCTTGGGTGACTATTGACATGCATATGATATTTACATACATACATAATATCACTTCTTTTTTTTCACTATGTACCTACTTTCATTTACTTTTCTTAATGTTCGTATAAATTTTATAGTTTATGTATATATATATATTACTTTATTGTTCATTTATTTGTTACAGTATGTACTCCTTTTATTTATTGGTATACTTATATATAGTAGGTATAGTATACACTGTAATACTCTAACTGCGCCAACTCCCCCACATCTTTTATAGTTTTCTCTACCCAAAGGTTGGCTGGAAGAAATCGCTTTAGTGATAAGCCCGCCTTTGTACCTACTGGATTTTAAATGTACTTTTGATTATTGTCATACTTGGTTGGTGCAATAAAGAAATTTTATCTTATGTTATCTTATTTCCCACAGGGGTAGGCAGAGACTATGGACGTCTATATATTTTTTATATATTAGGTATATTTGGTGAAGAAAAAGCGAAAAAGCGCACCCCGGGCAGTCAAAAACGCGCTCAAATGAAGAAAATGACTGTGGAATTCATTCCCACCTGTTAGGGCCGTAACAGACGCGGCGCAAGTTGCGTCGCGTAACAGCTAGTGATGGGCGATGCATAAATACTCAATCAACCCATTTAAGTATTTACTCAGTAGATTGAGTAAATACCCGATAAATATCCTTATTTATCCATTTGGTAAGTAGATTGATTTATATGAGTTGCGACTCATATTTATATTCATATTCATATTCATTATTTCATGTTTAATGACAATTTTGAAACTTAAATCTAGTATACACTTGCAATTCTTGTCGGAAAGTGTGTGCGTACGCCATTATATGCTTTAAATGTAGGTTAACGTTATATGCGACACTAAATTATATAAAAATACCATACTAATCATACACTGAAAGTAGACTTCTTTGACTAATTATCATTTTTTGGTGGGAAGTGTGCATAGACGTAATTTTACGTAAAAATAAGTAAACAGACATCAAATTCGATGCCAATACTTGAGCACGCTCTATTTACTCCATTTATTAAATCTAGTGAGTAAATACTCAAATGGGTAGATTGAGTACTATCCACTGCCCATCACTAGCTGTTACGCGACGCAACTTGCGCCCCGTCTGTTGCGGCACTTATACGTGAATCTAAACCGATTTTTGTATTTAAAAGACGAGTAAAAGAACATTATTTATTGGAATCATCTTAATTTTAGGTAAATTCTATTTTCAATATATGGATAGAAGTTTGACGACCTCCGTGGCGTAGTGGTCACCATGCTAGTCCGCCACCCAGAGGTCCCGGGTTCGATCCCCGGTCAGGGCAAGTTGGAAAATGGCCTTTTTCAAATTGTCCTGGGTCTTGGATGTTTATCTATTTAAGTATTTATTATAAAATATAGTATCGTTGAGTTAGTATCCCATAACACAAGTGTCGAACTTACTTTGGGGCTAGCTCAATCAGTGTGATTTGTCCGTATATATTTATTTATTTATTTATTTATATTTATATATGGATGTTTATTTGCAGTTTGTGTAGATTTTTTTAGTTACTTTAATATTCTTCTTCCTTGATCCTATGTATGAACACGCCTGTATGCTTCTCTTACTTAAACATCTCTTATAGGCCTACTGGAAGAGATCTCTTTTAATAGGCATTCACAAAGGCAGTTGTATTTGTTTTGTGTAATATAAATAGTAATAACAGATAAAATGTATGTGTGTGACTATGCTATTGTATTGGGAAAACCTGTAATAATAGTGTAAGAAGAATTAAACAAATAAACAAATAAACAATATAAGTAGTGCCTTTATATAACTTTTCTTGTATGTATTTGTTATACTTTTTCCGTGGACAAAAATAAGTAAATAAATAAAAAGAAGAAATAAGACTCTGACCTAAAGATCTGTCACGTTTTCTCCAAAAACTGTAAATTTTAATAAAACGATGAAATAATATTAAAGATTGTCAAAGAAGTCAAAATAAATTTCCGACTTTAGTGTTATTCGATGGCGGCAGCTGTAAACCAACAGAGGATTGTCGCGGCTTCCGGTGACGCGACGCGCGGTTACAACTCGGTGAATCAGGTCTAGTGAGCACGCTGTATCAAACACTCGTAAAGTAAAGTATACTATTATCTGTTAAAAAATAAAATTATGTCCCACTTCCAATGGTTCCCAATGGGGAAATGGGATATAATTTTATTTTGCAGCTGCAGCCAAACAGACGAAACTATGCAGATTTCCACAGTTTCGGGCGATGTCACGCGCCGTTTTTAACCCTCGACAAAAAAGCGGGGTGTAATAAGTTTGACGCTAATGTCTGTCTATATCTATATGTATGTGTCTGTGGTATCGTAGCTCTCGAATAGATGGCACACATAAAAGCAAACTTCCTTGCGGAGGTTCTTAGCTATATTTGACGAAATTCGGTTCAGTCGTTAAAAAAATATGAGAGTTAACGCTTGAGAGTCAGGGTTTTTAATTTACCTGACTAATAATAGATGGCGCTACTGATATCAAATCCACTTTACATCGGTTAGTATGAAGTTTCACCACTCATCAGTAGATGATGACTCAGGCTTTTATTTTCCCAGAAAATAAACCTGTAATTTGTAAATCTTGTAAATTATAGGTTAAATGGTTGTATATTAGAAAATCAAAACCTGATCGAGCAAATTTCATAAGAGCTATAAATGAAATAACAAAATTGAAAAAACCAAATGTTTTGTTTAGCGATTTTATAATCCAAATTTATGTGTCATTTAATGGACGACTAACCAAAAGTTACTAGATGTAATTTTTAAGTGACAAATAATTCTTAGTCAAATTTCATAATCACAAAATTTCTTCTTCAGTGTTTGTGCGTGTGTTGGTCGCAGTACTAACATAACCTAACTTAAAGGTTTACCCAGACCTACGAAAATGGACAGAACTGACCTATCACTCGCCGGTAGCTGCGGCGGTACGCACGCTTCGCTCGCTCGGCTCGTGCGTGTGTTGGTTGCAAAACTAACATAACCTAACCTTTAGGTTAGCCCTAACTTAGTAAAATGGATAAAACTGACCTAGCATACGCTGGCCGCTGCCGCAGCACGCTCGCTATCCTCGCTCGGCTTGTGAGTGTGTTGATCGCAAAACTTACAGAACCTAACCTCTAGGTTTGCCCTAAACAAGTAAAATAGATAAACTGACCTAGCATACGCTGGCCGCTGCCGCGGCACGCTCGCTTCGCTCGCTCGGCTCGTGCGGGTGTTGATTGCAGAACTAATATAACCTTACCTATAGGTTTGCCCTAACCTAGTAAAATGGATGGAACTGATCTAGCACTGGCCGGACGCTGCCACGGCACGCACGCTTCGCTCGCTCGGCTCGTGCGTGTGTTAGTCGCAAAACTAACATAACCTAACCTATAGGTTTGCCCTAACCTAGTAAAATGGATAGAACTAACCTAGCACTGGTCGGCCGCTGCCGCGGCACGCACGCTACGCTCGCTCGGCTCGAATGTATATACTTATAATGGATGAATAGTATATATATTGTAAACATTGAAACGCCTATTATTATTATTACATCAGTAAATCGTTCATGTTGGGTAAGATAAAGACTTTCTGTATTCGACAGGCTTTATTCGCTAATTAATTTATAATAAAACGAAAATTATTTTTTTTTTACCTTTTTCAGTTTAACCAGTTGATATTAATTTTATCCAATAATCCTTTGAACGACTTGGCCAATAGTATAATAGATTTAAACGTTGATATTCCAGACTGTGGTCGGTTGAACTTTTGATGAAATGACCATTGTTACTTTAAAACTTGTTGATATGTTTATTGTTTTGAAATTTGCTCGATGAAGTTTTTATTTTCTAATATGCAACCGTTTAAATAGGGACGCTGAAAGGAACACGCGTTTCTAAGTAACAAATTGGAGTTCGGTTCTAAATCGATGCGACTTGTATGTACCTCTGGTTGGTTTCGAAACACTTAAATGGCTTTGCTAAGCCAGGGAAACGGTAAAATATCGGTTATTTCGTGGTTGTAAGGGCTCGCGAGGTCTACTGTTCTCAGTGTATATATTTATTTCGTGGTCGGGTTATAGCCACACTTAAAGTATATTCAATTTGAAGTGTGCCTATAATCCGACCATGAAAACATTCTACAATATGTACAAAACACGGTACTCCATTCTTTTTCTTCTTTTAGAAATCGTAATATGATTATAGCGCTCTATGAAAGCATGTCAGGCCGTTGATAAGAAAGATCGCCTGCGCTTTAATATCATGTTTCATGCCATCACAATTTAAAGTACCTTAAAAAGGCTTCCTTTTATATTGAACGTCGCAACGATTTTGTAATTACATTTTAAAGCTACGAGCAGACGGCGAGCCTTCCGCCGATACGTATCACTTCGGTTCCTGGCATCGTCGGAAACTCGCAACATCTATTGCATTAGCCACAAAAGTACCACACTCCCACAGAAGCCCCCCCCCTCTCCCCTCCCCCTACATCTTCCCTTTCTGAAAGGGTGGCAACGCTTCTGTTACACCCCTAGTGTTGCAGTTTTTCATGGGCAGCGGTGATCACTTACCATCAGGTGACCCGCTTGGTCGTTTGCCGCCCTATGACATAAAAAAGGAGAAGGTTACTATGCTGGTCCAATTTCTTCGCACATTTGATCTGTAGCAACTAGTGAGTGCCTGCTACAAACCAACAAAAGGCATAATTTCCACTAGCTTTTTTCTAATAACAGTCAAAATATTTACGGAGGCAAACATTTTCCCGATGTTCAAGGTAAATATATGCCGTGAATGGAATAATCGCGTAAATATTATACAAACAAACATGAAAGGAGTTCGGGAAGCGATCATTACCCGTCTGAGCAACAATAAATATTTATATGAGCGCCCGGAGAGAAATACGTCTAGAGAAAGTGGCCGGGTTAAGAATATTTGCCAGTTTTATTATGCTGTGTTGTATTAACATAGCATAAGTAAAATGGGAAACCAGGTGGGAAATAATTTTATTACATTTCTACTTCCACTGAATTAAAATTAAATTCAAAGGTATGCAAACTTTAGTAAAATAATAAAAGACATATTATAACCAAACTCAATGTGATTAATTAACAATTCCTACAATTGGGAAGATGCATAAAGAGTAGATTTTGACAAATGTCTCTGATTTCGTAAATATTTACATAAAAAAGGCCTATAAGCACAATCATATTTTTTCATCGATTTATCAACTTTGATTTTAGTTGTTAAAAAGGATGGAACATTTTATTAAACACACTAAAATATATATAATATAACAAAAAAAAAATAACTTAATTAAAACTAAACAAACTAAAATACTACCTACTTCAATTAAAACAAAATAAATTAAAAATTAAATAATAAAAACTTTTATTAAATTAAATAAAAAATGGAGGCCAAATCGCTGCCGTCACAGGGCAAAGTACCCAAGAGACTGGCGGCATTTCCGCGTTGAATAGCAATACTTAGACGCTGTCCGAAATGCGCGCCGGCCCTTGGGTCCCCTGAAACGTCGATCAGGCGTGCGGAAATTTCCTTAAAAATTTGAATTACGCACCCCAAGGCCCTAAGGTCTCCACTGCAAAAGGCACAAATATATACGGCTCCCTATAGAGCCGAATATTTGCGCCTCTTGATGGCTTCCGCTGCCGTCGCTGCCGCGCCCGCTTTTCGAGCAGTCGCTCGTACATGGGATGGAGCTACAGTGTCTACACATGTAGCATCCCACACAAGCGACCGCCCGTTCTTCCAAGGGATGAGCGTCATGCCGTCGGGCCTCTTGCCATCGTCCCGCGTGATACCATTCGGTTCTAAAATTGCTGGCACAAAGTTGTTAAAAAGTAAATTTTAGAAGTAATATAAAGTTCAAAAATAATATTACCATAGGATTTTCTTAAAAAAATATAGCTACTTTTGTTATGTGGCCAATCCTGTAAACGCAATATTTGACATAGCACCCGAACAAATGTTCTCATCACGTCTACAAATGCGACATAAGTGACGTCACTCCTGTCCGGTCTTACTAAGGTGTTCCGAGACAGCCGACGTCCAGATGTGACTTTGTAACCTTAATATCTTAAAGAGATTTTGGGTTAATAAGGTAGTTTTTTCTTGGACGTGCCTATTGTTAGGAACACTTCCATAACACAAGGGAAAAAAATGCATCTTCTCTATTGCTTTATCTGAAAATTATAACACTGATAAATTAAAACAGTTTTAAAGTATCAACTGCCATAACAATAATACTTAGCTATAATTTCAATTACGTTAATCAGATAGACACAAACACGAAAATGACACTTTAACCACTCGCGACAAAATTTACAATTATCTAATGAAATACTTTATTTTAGGACCGCAGTCACAAGACAATTGGCTGACTTTTTGCTAGATAATTTTATCTTTAATTTTATTAGATTTCTATTTTTTACAAATTAATAAATGCATACGGACAAATCACACTGATTGAGCTAGCCCCGAACTAAATTCGAGACTTGTGTTATGTAATATGTCGACCTCCGTGGCGTAGTGGTCACCATGCTAGTTCACCACCCAGAGGTCCCGGGTTCGATCCCCGGTCAGGGCAAGTTGGAAAATGGCCTTTTTTAAGTTGTAATGGGTCTTGGATGTTTATCTATTTATGTATTTGTTACATAATATAGTATCATTGAGTTAGTATCCCATAACACAAGTCTCGAACTTACTTTGTTATTTGTCCCAATATATTTATTTTTTATCTTATATGTACGTACTAATTTACATATTTACAAAAAAAAAGTGAAATACCTACTATAAATTTAATCTAAAAAATCGTGCCCATGTGGCATAGTGCCAAGAACGCTGGCTGCATTTCCCCGTTGGATGGCAATACTGAAAATTCGATGGGCGAAAAAGCAGCCAGCGGCGGAGATCAGTCTTGGGGAGATCTCTTTAAGGAGACCCCTAGCACCGGGGCCCCATGGTCCGAAAGCCTCCACGCCAAACGGCAAAAAATGTCTATATTTGCGCCATTGGGCGATCTCAGCGAACATACTAGGCGACCTCCGTGGCGTAGTGGTCACCATGCTAGTCCGCCACCCAGAGGTCCCGGGTTCGATCCCCGGTCAAGGCAAGATGGAAAATGACCTTTTCCAAATTGTCCTGGGTCTTGGATGTTTATTTATTTATGTATATGTTATAAAATATAGTATCGTTGAGTTAGTATCCCATAACACAAGTCTCGAACTTACTTTGGGGCTAGCTCAATCAGTGTTATTTGTCCCTATATATTTATTTATACTAATGCAATAATAGGAAATATGAAACTAAATGTTACCACATGGCGAAGATGTCAAACAATGGCGGCATTATTCGATACGTCAGGGTGAGTACGTGATTACGTCGCCAAGTTAGATTGGACCCTAACTTAGATGACGGGAGAGGTAACCTACTACTCGCGAAGCCGTCATAGTATAATCTCATAGCGATTTGAAGTAACGAGGATTTTAGTGTTTTAAGTGACTTCGACATTGGAAGTTTTCATATTACCTTCCATTTTTTGACTTCTTAATATTTTTATTACGCAATTAATGTTTGTTTACTTGTTCGCAAGCATTACATGTTATAATGTGTCAACATTGTATTATATTATAAGTATTTATTAATTAAAACACAATTATAATAATATGACAAAGCCCTTCTAGCGAGTAGGCGACCAATACTGTGAAAATGAGTTTCTTTCGGCATTTCTTCTCAGCAGTGGTCGTTACGAAGCGCTGGTATCGGTAGCTTTTCTTTAAAAATAAATTATATTTTAATATAATTTACACGTAACGTAAATTATACTTATTGACGTGTTAAAGTGCCTGTAAAGGTCTAATTACTGAATAAACATTTGAATCTTTGAATCCATAGTGGTTTGGAAGAAAAATAACAAGATATAATTTTACCTAAGAAAAATATCTAACTGAAAAGTAAGTTTTTCTAATAATCCAAGCAAAGCAGTATGCAAAAGGAAATAATAAATTACTATTCGATTTAATTTATTTTTTACTAACTTCCTTTTTGGCCTATACACGTCGCCATATTTAATTTGTGACCAAGTGACATTCCTATAACCAGCGCATAGCCAAATGCTCCCAACAATACCTCTTTTGTTAAGGTAGGAAGATACGAGGCCTCTAGCGGACTGCCCAGCCTGGGCGGAAGTCCGCGCAGAGTTGTGCGCGGTTGTGGGGGACGACCTTTCACTGCCGACTGTGGTACGTTGCATGGTCGACAGTGAGACGTCGTGGACAGCAGTACAGGCCTTTACGGAGAGCGTCATGCTCCGCAAAGAGGCGGCAGAGAGAGACCGGAAGGCGACAACCGACCTGGCCATCCGCCGCCGGCACACAGGGCGCAGGAGGCGGGCCTATGGCCTGCAACCCCCCCTGGCCCGACTGGCCCTCGTTATGGCCCCCATAACGAGGGCCAGTCGGGCGATGGAAACGGGATTCCATCGCTCGACAAATATGGTCCACCGGGTTGAAAGGCGCGTCTGTGTCAACACACGCCTTTACCCTAGCGGGTAGAACTGAAGGCCGACGGGCCACCCTGCAGGCCACTCCGACCCCTCTCGCTAATTGAGAGGGTACCGTGAGTGAGCCAAGCCGAGGCTGCTAAAAAGCGGCCGCCGTGCCAGGTCTGTGGAGCGAGAGTAGCACACGGAATTGGCAATAGCGGTTCCGGCGTTGACACCGCGGAGTTTTTAGTGGTGACACCACATAACCTTACCGGTCTCCCGTGACTGGTAAGGTATCCGAAGGGATTTTCTCCGCGTCAAAGAAAAAGGAAGATACGAGGCAACCGGTAAACATACAAATACATAGCGGCGAAACACACAACCCTCCTTTGGCTTCACCGAAGTCAGGTAAAAAGCTCACAAAATGTATTTACTAAGACTTCATTACTAGATGCTGTACTTGAATTTACCAAAATCGGGTTTAAGTTTTTAAAACTATAACTTGCTATTGTGTTACATAGTATAATCTCTAATTCGGTAGTATATGTAGACCGTCGCCGCGGGTCGCAATGTTCTTTCTGTAAGTTAAATTGAAATTTCCCGGCGAGATGTTGTCCGTTGGAGTTTTAAAATGTTCACGGAGTTATCTAAAGTATCTGGAACTTGATACCGCGCCGGGAACTTTATGTTGGCAGTTTTCTTATAAAAGTATAACGTTGACTTGGTCACAATACAAAAAAAAAGACGGGTTGTGCTGAAAGAAGTAAAAACTTGAATATTAACGTTGTGCATTTTTGATATTTTGGAATGGTTAGGGAATAATTTTTCACGAATTGCTTTAATTATCAGTATAAAAGTACTATCATTTATGTGGTAGAGTACAATATTTATTTATTGCTCTATCGTACACAAACATGACAATTTATATTACATTAATTAAACACTTTATAAACACGAATTTTACGAATACACAACAGTGTGGCTACTACACAGACGGTCGAGCCATCAGCTGTCATTGTCAGCATCCATGGATGCGCGTGGCACGCTGCGCCGGCTGTCTACTCTTCATCCGTCTTACAAATTTTCGATCAGGGTCACGTGTCCTGACGCCCTGACGCGAGTTTAACATTGTTTACCCATTACAAAAAAAGTGTACAACGCCGCTAAAGAAGTTTTCACTTCAAAAATATAGTTACATTCGCTTAGATATTGAACCAATCCAAGATAAGAAGTGCTTTATATGTATTTATATGTGTATATCGTATATGTATTGTATATTAGCATATATATATGCGTATGGAAAATATACTATTATTGTATTTATCTGTAAATCTGTATATACTAATTTATTTACATCGTTCTTTTAAGTGCATTACTTTGTCTTGCAAGTCTTGCAATTCATAATTAGACTATTTGTATAACCCAAAGGTTGACTGGTATACAACGCTTTTTGCGTTAAGACGAAGTGGTAGCTAAAGCGGCGCCCTCATTTGAAATAAATTGTTTAAAACGAAATATGGTGATAATTAAAAATTTGATTTGTATAAATGTCTAGAAAAACCTTTAAACTATTTTATGAATAACCTTTGAAAGTAATATTGGTAGTCCGTCTAGCTTTAAAACTGTTTTTCGCCAAAAGTGGCCACTTTGGCGAAAAACAGTTTTAAAACTAGACAGACTATTAGTAATAATTTCAAAGGTTATTCATAAAATAGTTTAAAGGTCTTTCGAGAAATTTATACTAATAAAATTTTTAATTATCACCATATTTAGTTTTAAACAATTTATTTCAAATGAGGGCGCCACTTTAGCTACCACTTCGTCTTAAATTCGCCTATTGTTCGGTACAATTTGTATTTGATGAACAATTAAGATTAAATAAAATAATAATAAGATAATTCTCAATGTAACTTACCGATGGATATACGTGGCGACTAAGGATTCTTAGTCGCCTCTTACGACACTCGTAATAAAAGGAAGAGGTTCGATTTTATTTGGGGACCCAGCCTTCAACCCACTTAACACTAGCGCACCGGCCAACTCACACTTGGCCGGTTTTATGTCTAAGAAGACAATAACATAAAGAATATTATATAAAATACTAAAACGGAATTTTAAGATTCTAATACCTACACAAAGGAAAGAAAACGTCAATATCAAAATATCATTTAAATTATGATACAACCTGACAAGTTCCACATAAAATTGTAAGTGAATAAAAATTCACACCTCATTGTTTAAATGAAAAATGTCTACCGAATTTTCAAACAACTCAGTCATTTATTTATTCCTCCATTCATCAGAAACATGGTTGGCTTGAATAATAAAAATTGTTTTGATTTGGTTGAATCAATCGTACGGAAGTTTTATTGGTTTTTGTGCGAACCATTAATAACTTTAGACTGCCCGAAGTGGCTTGCACAAGCAGAGGATGATATCTCTTGGATGTGTAACCCAACGATACTATATTTTACAATTAATATAAGATAAGATAAGATAAAATTTCTTTATTGCATCAACCAAGTATGACAATAATCAAAAGTACATTTAAAATCTAGTAGGTACAAAGGCGGGCTTATCACTAAAGCGATTTCTTCCAGCCAACCTTTGGGTTGAGAAAACTATAAAAGATGCGGGAAAGTTGGCGCAGTAAGAGTATTACAGTGTAGAAGAATATAAGTATACTTACCAATAAATAATAGGAGTACAAACTATAACAAATAAATGAAAAATTGAATAATATAAATACATAAAGTATAAAATTTGTACGAACATTAAGAAAAGTAAATTAAAGTAGCCAGTGAAAAGAAGTAAAGAGATATTAGTTAGAGCTAGATAAAACGTAATGGGACGTCACTAAATCTTTGAATTTTTATATATATCGGAGAATTCAAGATAAATTCCCTTTTATAATTATTTTACTCGTGCAAAGAGAAAGTTGTTTACTAAAGCGCATAACGGCAAGATTTTCAAAAAGAAATAGTTGCAACGAATATAAAACCTGACTTAGTCTTGATTGGTCCGCCGTACTGAGCACAACTCGTTTGTGTAGTGTGCTGTGGGCTTTTCCATGACTACTTTTTAATTGTTATTATTGTAATAAATAACCTAGCACATGCTGAGTTGGAGATCATTTTATACTTTTTAGAGAGGGATAAATAACTTTATTTCATTAATACTATTTATAATTTGTTCATGTAATTATTATGTTTTTTGTCCTTCGAATAAATGTTTTATCCATTGATCTATCTAAATGTGGATTGATTAATAGATTTATTGTAATGACCGTCTATTTTAGCTGGACGGTAAGCCCAGGTGGACACAGAATATCTGTGTGAACTAGAGGGTTTAACTCATGTGGTTAAAACTCATGGATCAACCCGAGGCTAGGCGCTGACTTATTGTTATATGTATGCACCCAAGACCCAGTGCCTTTCCATGTCAGATGCCTGAAAACAAACAAACCCAGGGCAATTAAAAAAAGCCGTTTTTCAACTTTGCCTGGCTGAGAATCAAACTCAGCACCTTCGAGTGACGAACTGGCGTGTTAACCAATATACCACAGAGGTCGTCTAAGGTAAATACATTTCTCACAAGGCGTTCGGACGGCCAATAAATTCAGTTATGAATATTTTGTAGGAATGCGGGTAGGGGGAGTCAAGAGGGAGGGAATCTGCAGCAGACTTTTAATTACCACCTGCAAATTGCGGCTTGAGCTCTTGGAAAACAAATAGTGAGAGCGAGAAATTAATTTATGCACCGTTCAGGAACGAAACAGGAACCTTGCCGTCTTGAGTTCTTAAGGCTTCTTATTCGAGAATCAGAATTGCAAGATACAGTACAGATAAATTATAATGTCTTCATGCCTAACCTGCGTTGGAGACAAAATCTAGGGCTTGAAAGCAAACTATGTATCTCTTTTAGATTCACGGGTCTTTTCACCCCGGTTTTTTAGGAGGCTTGCGTGGGAATTTAGATCCAACACGTAGAGGCCCTTTAGAGAAGTTGTTGTAATGTGGCGCTCCCGAAAAAAACCCATTCCTTAATATACCTATGGATTACTCTTAAATAGGTTTTTTTTTTGTTTTTATTTTTACAAGCAGGTGGTGAAATCCTCATGGACATTTGGGAATTCCAAATAGAGTAACCCAGGTAGTGCCGGACTCTTACCGGCTAAAACACCCCCTGCATGAAAAAACTACTCTAGTGCGTTGCCACTATGGGTGTTTATTTTTATATTAATCTCAACTGTCCCACTGCTGGGCAAAGGTCTCCCCCATCTTCTTCCTAATATCTCGATCGTGTGCCACTTGGAACCATTCCCTTTCAAACTGTCTCAAATCGTCACACCAACGCTTTTGGGGCCTACCTCTTTTCCTTAGGCCATCTTCGGGAGTCCACTTTGTTACCAAAGTAGCCCACCTATGAGGATGCATTCGGCAAGCGTGCCCCGCCCAGTCCCACTTTAGTTAAGCGGCTTTGTGTCCGTTATCAGCAATGCCGGTTTTTGAACGAAGCGTTGTGTTTGGCACCCTATCGAGCCTGGTGACACTATGAGATAATGCGGCAATTTCAATACTATACAAATATTTCTTAAACTTCTGGATATAATTTTATTATTTGTTGCATTATTGTGTTAAAACGTGGCCTTTGAGTCTTGCTCTATCTTGGTCCTTCATTAGGGAAGAATCTGTATCTCTGTTCGGTCTTAAACACAAAAATGAACACGTAACAGATGTAACAGCATATTTTATTAACGACTCACACGCCTCTCAAGCGTCTGTCTGTCTGTGTCAGCGCGTTACTCCTGAAGATGGAATATAAGATGTTGCATGTTGTTTTTGTTACGCGCCCTTTGTGCTTTGTTGTAGCACAAAGCTACTAGAATGGAAATAAAGGAAGGATTTACTACAATGTAAATAAAATAAGAAATAATCTTCACTCAGAGCTCTTATATCAACTTGAAGTCTGCAATCGGATGATAAGCAGGAAAAAAGATACACAAGCACATGAAAATGTATGCTTGGAACGGGGTAGACAGAGTTCATGGACGTAAGACCAAAATGCCATGATACGTTTAGCGTAATGGTAGGCGTGATAAATTGGGGCCCTAAAGATTGCAACCAGAATAGTGATAGGTTGCTAGTCGCATTCAGATAACCCATTCCCTCAATCGGATATTACGATTTGCGCGGGAAGAAAGCATGATACATCCTACGTTTTTGGAATGAAGTTTCTTTTCGGACGGTACGGACTTGGCGGATGGGGGCTTGGTAAAAAAGGTAAAATTTTGTGTTACTTTTTTCCGTCACGTTTTCAAGTAAAATGTAATTTCACAAATTTGACTCTCGTCGATAGCTCGGTTGGGAGAGCGTATGCTTGAGATTTCATTTCATCAAGATTTCGTATGCGGTTCATACCCAGCACACGTCAATACTTTTATTTTGTAAAACAAAATTGTTTAATTTATTATTATGAATAAAAAAGTTTAAGATAATTTCGTCACTTTTTTCCGACACGAATAAATAATTTACTACGAAAGTAACTTCCTTCCAACCAAGATAGATGACACTCATGTTCTTATCTTCTTTTCTCACTGACCAACATGGTTTTCATGTGTTTATATTAGGTACGATCTATACAAATATTATGTAACCTACCGTACAGACACAAAACTGCCAACCTTTCTTTTTAAAACAAAATATTCTTACACTACCCTCAATCTACGTATTTGAATTATGCTCATTCGTAAGAAAATATATGTCCCTCTTTAAACAAGTAAAAGACACACACACAATAAACACACGGCACAAAAACAGACTGGCGGTAAGTAAAACTAAAGGACAAGACTTAGAAATGTATAAAAAGGGTCCGTACCTAAGCGCAATCAAGATGTACAATAAACTGCCAAAACTAATTACATCGGAAGAAAGTGATAAGAAATTCTTAAAAAAACTAAAAGGGCTTACTATTGTCAAAGGGGTATTACTCGGTTAAGACGAAGTGGTAGCTAAAGTGGCGCCCTGATTTGAAATAAATTGTTTAAAACTAAATAAGGCGATAATAAAAAATTTGATTTGTATAAATGTCTAGAAAGACCTTTAAACTGTTTTATGACTAACCTTTGAAAGTAATATTGGTAGTCCGTCTAGTTTTAAAACTGTTTTTCGCCAAAAGTGGCCACTTTTGGCGAAAAACAGTTTTAAAACTAGACGGACTATTCGTAATAATTTCAAAGGTTACTCATAAAATAGTTTAAAGGTCTTTTTAGAAATTTATACAAATCAAATTTTTAATTGTCACCTTATTTAGTTATAAACAATTTATTTCAAATGAGGGCGCCACTTGAGCTACCACTTCGTCTTAAGGAATATTTAAATGACAAACCATAATAAGCGTTTCAAGGAAAGACTCTATACACAACAAAAAATGTGCGTAGATACTCGTAGTTTTAGTTTTTTTTTTAAATTGCATGTGACTAACGCACTTGCAGTAATTATATTTACAATAGTTATATTTTTTTTGTCTAAACACCTATTACTAACTTTTTGTTGAGATTGAACTTATTGCATTTTGAACTATTTTTGAAGTAAATGTTTCAAAATCTTATTTATATCTTCTAACCATTGACATTAATTTAACTTACTCTTTATTTATGTAAATTATTCTTTTCTACTTGAATATAAATACTATTATTATATAAACTTAAATAATTTCTATAAGTTCGCAACACCCTGCCAGGGTTCATGTACTTACCTACTAACCATCTTCTGAATGAGTGCATGAAAGCGAGTAATAAAGAAATAAAGAAAATTATCCACCTACTAATATACCCGTAGTTTCCTAAACGTAATGGCTAGAGGCATGAAAATAAATATAGAGAAAGTACTGAAACCCTTAGTATGTATGTACATGTCGACTTACTGTAAATATATCTGAAGTACCGTAATAAAGCTATATCAACGGCATTTCTCTGATAAATTCACGTTGGAAGCGCTCAACTTTCCTGGATCCTAAACAAAATAACAGGAAAGTATAGCACTTTAGTTTTTTTGTTTGTATTTCTGTTAGAAAACATTGTTATTTGGACATTGTTTTACATTGTAAATGTTGATATCTATGTGTCGAATGGTTGTATGGTGTATTTAGAAGTATAATTTTACTAGCTGATGCATGCGACTTTGTCCACGTGGAACATTTTTGGTAATCCCACGGTAACCTCATATATACCTGGGATATAAGGTATCCTATGTGTTAATCCACAAAATGATCCACCTACGTGCCAAATTTCATTCCAATCCGTTCAACCGTTTTTGCGTGAAATAGTTACCAACATCCATACATCCTTACATACAAACTTTCGCATTTATAAATAAAATAGGTTGTGGAAAAAGTCTTTTCGCATTTCATATGAAAATTCAAAACATTGTTTAATATAGTTTATTAACATTTCACTAAAGTATGTAGGTACCATTTTGTTCGATAACTTTTTGCCATCTTATAGGTAGGGACATGATCCCATTGTTATAGAAATTTTGGGGCTTCTGATCAAAAACTGCGTCAAGTAGTTTTGGCAGTCCTCTCGTGATGTTAACCTGACACTGCCTAAAGAATTCAGAAGAGACCGAAACAGGTGGAAATCTGAAGGTGCCAGGTCAGGACTATACGGCGGATGCATTAACACCTCCCAGCCAAACTCTCTTAATTTTTGTTGAGTGGTTAAAGATGTGTGAGGTCTAGCGTTATCATGATGAAAAACCACACCCCTTCTCTTGATTAATTCCGGCCGCTTTCTGTTAATTTCTTGATCGCATCATCAGTTGATCGCAGTAGAGTTCTGAATCGATGGTCCTGCCTTGTGGTAACAGCTCATAATGAATAATGCCCTTCCAATCCCACCACACACATGGCATCACCTTGTTGCGTGCTAACCCGGGTTTCGCCACAGTCTGTGAAGCCTGACCGGCCTTTGACCATGACCTTTTTCGCACGTTCTTGTCGTACGTGATTTCATCACCAGTTATCAATTTCTTCAAAAATGGTTCGGTCTCATTACGTCGTATTAAAGATTCTCAAATGAGTACACGGTTCATTAGGTTTCTTTCAGAGAGCTCGTGAGGTACCCAAATATCGAGCTTTTTTGTGTACCCATTTTTGTCAAATGCGCCAAAACTATTTTGTGGTCCATTTCCAGTTCTTCGGCTACGTCGTAACTACTGATATGCCGATCTTGCTCCACTTTTTCAAAAATAGCATCCATTTTATCCGTAACAGGGCGACCAGAGCGAAGTGCATCTTTGACATCAAAATTTCCGGTTTGAAAACGCTTAAACCAAATTTGTGCTACTCTCACAGACACTGCACTAGATCCATAAACATCGCAAATTTTTTCGCGGCTTGCTTTGAATTTTTACCTTTTTGGTAGTAAAATTTTAAAATGTATCAAATTTCTTCATTAGATTCACTCATCTTGACGGTAAGAAAAACAAATGAAAATTCATCATTTCTAATTTAAATTAGGAAAATCATTTTCCTATTTTTAATTTGGAATTATCTTCTTTGAAATTTAAACTTTTAAATGATACCAAAACCAGCCAGGTACAAATAGTATAGCCAAAGTGGTTTTATTACAAGTTCATACATACAATATGCGAAAAGACTTTTTCTCCAACCTAATATTAGTAAGAAATATAATCATTTTGTTGATTTTTTGAAGGTATTTAGACTATTGACCTTCACTTACTACAGTCTGATCCTGGGATATGTGTGCGTAGTATATAGGTGCTTTTGGATAATTGGATAAATTATTTTATTTAATAAATATTACGACAAGTAACCGTGTTCAAGCAAGATGGTCGATGTAAATTGATGATGTAGTTTTGGTCTAGTGTTGCCAGTGGCCGTAACAGCAACTTAAAGCGGACTTAAAGCCTTAGGCTTTAAGTCCGCTTTAAGTTGCTGTTACGCTGTTATGCTGTTACGCCATTACACGTATAAAGTTGAGTAAATAAATATATTTTTTTTATATTATAGGGCGGAGAAACGAACAAGCGGGTCACCAGATGTTAACTCATCACCGCTGCCCATGGACAAATGCAACACCAAGGGTGTAACAAAAGCGTTGCCGGCCTTTCAGGAAGATATAGACTTGTTTTTGAAGGTTTCCATGTCGTAACGGAAGGGGAACAATGCTGCAAGAAGTTGATTCCACAGTTCGGTCATATGCGGTAAAAAGTTCCTTTTAAAACGTACGGTGGTTGATTGCCAACTATCCAAGTGGTGTTGATAAAATTTTAATTTCAGGCGGATGGTGCGTTTGTGCAATTTTGCAACAGGTATTAATTCTTCAGAGCATTCCCCGTGATAAACGCGATAAAAATGCACAAGGATGCGACATCCCTACGTAGAGCCAAAGGGTCGAGACGGCCGACGAGAGTCACATCGTCGATTATACGAGTTGCGCGATTTTGAATACGGTCAAAAGGAAGAAGTTGGTATTTAGGTACTTCGGCCCAGAGATGGGAGTAATATTCCATATGCGGCCTAACTTGTGTCTTATACAGCTGAAGGCGATGTGACGATGTGAAATATCGCCTTGCTCTACCGAGGACCTCTACCATAACGCACAATGACTGAAATCCTCAGGCCTTTTCACATCAACAAGGCAAAAAATATCTAAAAAAAAGCAAAAGGTTCCTCCGTATTGTTTGTTTGAAAATATTTCGTAGCATAAAATGGCCTCAACTAGTTCCAAAGGTCTTTAAGATAATACAGTAACTTACAGTAGCAGACTGTGTTTTTAGAGCTCAGTGTTGAGCGTCAGAGGACGCGGCGCGGCTGTTATTGAGTTAGTAAGTTTACGAACATCGCCACATTGTATGACGAGGCATAACCAGAGTCTAAGGAGCTCTAGCTTTCATTGCCTAATGTAATCTCCATGCGCCGCCTTCAGTCATCACTTTAATGAGGTTATCATTTGCGGATGCAGAACACCGTGCGAAATTAAGAAGCTGAAAATTGGACCTGAACTCTAAATGGTTCAGCTGAGGATGCAACTGAGAATTCAAAATTCAAATATTTATTCAGTAACAAGACTTTACAGGCACTTTTACACGTCAATAAGTATAATTTACATTACGTGTAGAGTGTATTAAAATTAATTTACTTTTAAAGAAAAGCTACCGATACCAGCGCTTCGTAAAGACCACTGTTAAGATTAAACACCGAAAGAAACTAATTCTTACAGTATTGGTCGCCTACTTGCCAGAAGGGCTTGCTGAAAATGGACTAGGATAAGAAAGTTTTTTTTCTCTGAATGCTAGAGAATCATAATGCTGGGTAATTTTTATTTGGGTTATTGAGTATAAATTTACGCAATGCAACGCAAAATGGCTAACAACTCATCACTTAATTGATTCCTTTTCCACCTTATTGTCCACCATCATGCTAGAAGTGGCCTTTGAGTTTTGGAGCCCTGGGTTCTGTCTGCTAATAGTCGCAATATACCCATAATGCTCTGTTTACCTCATTACGGATGAAAACATTGTTATAAATCCAGATTGGTCATTTTGGAAATCCTTGGGAGAGGCCTATGTTCCATCAGTGAACGTTATGCAGCTGAAATGATGATAAATAAATGTTTACATTATTTCGCCATATGTTTTTGAGAAATGTTTTTTTTAGGCTCAGTAGTTTCGAAGATCAGGCGGGGGAAATGGTCAATTTTCGTCTTTTTTCATGAATAAAATCACAACTATTTATTTCACAATAATAGCAAAAATATAATTGAGATCCTCATAACGAGCCCTTTCATATGATATATGACACAGTAAGGTTTGCAAAACTTTTTTTTATTTCCTTTTTGTCTAAAGAAAATGACACTTATTAAAAAAAATATATTTATTGATTTTGCACACCTGTATTTGGGTCATAGGATTACACCATTCTATCAAATTTCACCTGATTTGGTCCAGTACATTCGGAACAAATTGGCTGTGATAGACGGACGGAAAGACAGACGCACGAGTGTAAGGGTTCGGTTTTTTTTTTACGGAACCCTAAAAATGGCAAAACGTGCAACTGCTCCTGTGTCACGTCGGTGATCGTTTATCTCGCTCGGTGATCGTTTATGACTAAGGCGGGGATTTCCGTCCTCTTAGCAAACCTCTCTATCCTGCACTGGAATCATCTGTGTTCGTCTATCAGCAGTAATGAAAATCAGAGACCGATCTTAGTTAAAAAATCATAAAAGGGTGCAACTGCTCTTGTATCACGTCGGCGATCGTTTATCTCGCTTGGTGCAAACGAGGAAATCGTCGATCGTGACTGAGGCGGGGATTTATGTCCTCTTAGCAAATCTCTCTATCCTGGACAGGAATCTACACAGCACGTAAAACGTGAAATGTATGAGAACGCTCTAACCAGCATTCATCTGTGTTCATTTATCAGCAGTAATCAG
The DNA here is from genome assembly GCA_943193695.1 of Acrobasis suavella. Classification (NCBI taxonomy): domain Eukaryota; kingdom Metazoa; phylum Arthropoda; class Insecta; order Lepidoptera; family Pyralidae; genus Acrobasis; species Acrobasis suavella. The sequence goes on from OW971935.1 coordinate 415,884, forward strand.
TATCAGAGACAGATCTAATTAAAAAAATAAGTGAGTGTCATGAAACACTCGGTTGGAACGAAGTTACTTTCGTAGTAAATTATTATTTCATGACAGAAAAATCTTACACTCTTTTATCACACTAATATTATAAAGGAGAAAGTCTGTGAGTGTGTGTGTGTGTGTGTAAGTGTTACTTCTTCACGCGCAAACAGCCGGACCAATTTTGATAAAATTTGGTAACAGGTAGCTGACACCCTGCATTAACACATAGGATACTTTTTTCCTCAAGTAACACTGCGGCGCTCAGTTAGTTATTAAATTATTAAACTAATATATTAAACTCACATAGCCCAAACATAGTAAATCCCTCCCTGGCAATAGTTCAGCTGCTATGGAGGACAGTCCATTATTGCATCTCAATGGTATATTAAGGGATAATCTGATGTCAACCACTACCTATTATGAAATCGAAAAAAAAATGTCACTTATCAAGTGATACAAATATCCAAAGATAAATAAATGATTTTTACTTTGACTTCATAGAGGCAGCCATCTCATTTTTTAGATAAAAAGGTACTAAAAGGCCTCTTCATTCGGACCAGGTGGGCATAGACACAGTGGCTGAAAAGCATACTGAAATAATAAACAATAAAATCGTGCTGGGTTTGCAACGGGAACATCGACCAACTCAGGCATACGCTCTCCCAACAGAGCTATCAATGAGATAGTCGATCTTGTGAAATTTTAACCTTTCACTTTTATTTGTGACGGTAAAAAGTGACGGAAACATCTTACACTTTTTCCGCCTAGGAATTTCGTTTCAAATGGCAAAAGGTGCAACTGCTCCTGTGTCACGTCGGCGGTCGTTTATCTTGCTCCGAACGGGCGAGGAAATCTTCGATCGTGACTGAGGCGGGGATTTCCGTCCTCTTAGCAAACCTCTCTATCCTGCACTGGAATCATCTGTGTTCGTTTATCAGCAGTAATGAAAATCAAAGACCGATCTTAGTTAAAAAATCATAAAAGGTGCAACTGCTCCTGTGTCACGTCGGCGGTCGTTTATCTCGCTCCGAACGGGCGAGGAAATCTTCGATCGTGACTAAGGCGGAGATTTACGTCCTCTTAACAAACCTCTCTATCCTGCACTGGAATCCACACAGCACGTAGAACGTGAAACGTGTAAGACCGCTCAAGCCAGCATTCATCTGTTTTTGCAAATAGTCACGCTCTTTGATGGCCAGTATCAGCCAGCCAATGAAAAAAATGTTATGAATATTATTAAATGGATTACTCAAGTAATAAAGTTAAAATGGCCGACCAGACCAGATTTTAGACTGTGCAGAGAAACGACTCCCAATATTCGCCCCGATGATCGTATAAAATTCTGTTGATTGTGCAACACATACGATGCTTGGAAGCTTATTTAACAATAATTGCTCGATAAAAATCAAAAACAAACATTGATATTACGTAATAACTCACAATTTGAGAGATATTGGAATAAGCTACGAGTCGTAAAAAAATGAAAATATATTGTTTGATTTACGTTTAATATTTTTATCGGGTTAAACGTTTTATTGAATACAAAACGATGTATCGCAAACAAACACAGTGTATGTAATAAAAGACGAGAAGAGGAACAAGAGGAAGACCTTTACCTTGCAGGCTGCATAAAAAAAGGAAAACGCAGGAAGTATTAATTTAGTTCTTGTGCGAAACTTTCTCAAATTTTAACAAAAGTAAAGCCTAGATGAATTTATCTAAATTATAATACAATTTAAATTACAAACAGTGGATTCGACTGGACCGAGTTCGATGCGGGTTTTTATACGTGAAAGCAAGTTTCCTTGCGGTGATTCTTAGCTATGACTTTTAGAAATCGGTTCAGTCGTTTTAAGCCGCTATTCGGGATTAACGCATGAAAGTCAGGGCTTTTCCTTACAAATAATAGATGGCTCTACGTATATCAAGTCGTATCGGTAGTTCTGATATTCATCACTAGATGATGTTCTTGAGAGTCGGGGGGCTTTTTATTTGCCTAGCAAATAAACTTCTTTCTTTGGTGTAACATAAAATTGTCAGGCAGACACGTTTGATTATTTTTTACTAGCTGCGCCCTGCGGTGTTACCATTAGTATATTAAAAAGTAGCGGATGTATTAATCCAGGGTGTTAGCTTCCTGCATACCAAATTTTATCAAAATTGGTCTAGCCGTTTGCGCGTGAAGAAGTAACAAACATACACACTCCCGAACTTTCGCCTTTATAATATTATTAATGTGATAGTGTGATTTTATAACCTTCGATATTTATTTCACCATTCCATATTTTTTGAACACTTACAATTCTACATCTTACAACAGAATGCATACATTGTGGCAAACAATATTTTATGTTCGGGAAATATTTGCAGTCTCATAAACTGCATCCACGCCAGCGACCAGCGAAAGTCGACACCTCTCTTTGAAACGAGTTAAAAATCTAACACCGTTAAAATCCCTTTTGATAGTAAATCACATTTTATTTGAAAAGCTGGCAAATGAGTTCGGCGTTTGTGGGTTTTACTGAATTTTTAATTTCTTTTTAGCTGCGACCTGACGGTTGGAATGCCGGTTTTGCATATAGTTATGAAGCAACATTTCACGATTTTGAAAATTATTTTATGTTTAGTAAATATTTTATTAAGATCGGGAATTCCTTTAAATAGACTCTAGAAACCCTACAGGTAGAATCTTGAGACCTACCAAAGAAGGGGGAAGATAGCAAAGTAATAGGAAAGTCAGGAGTTAGAAAACCTACTCCTACTCCTCCTTGCGTCGTAATTCTCATCACTAAGGGTCGTGATCTTTATGGAACACCTTCTTGTGTACTACGAGTTTGTCCCGCCATTTATTGTATCTGGTCTAACCAACGCATGGGACTTCGTCCTCTGGATCTTTTTCCTTCTAATTTGCATGTAAACAGAAGTTTCTCAAGATTATCTCCACGTTTTCTGGAAAGTCCGAAGAACTTAAGTATTCTGCGTAGATATATTGTGGAGAGTTTTGTCTTTATTCCTCGTTTTTTGAGGATAGATGCTGGAATTCAAAGCATTTTCCTCCTGCAACACATCTCAAAAGCGTTGATTCTGGTGCGGTCTAATTTCTTTAAGGTCCAAGTCTCTACGCCATACAAAAATATTAAAAATATCATGGTAATGACTAGTTTCTTTTTCAGTTTAATGGAGAAAACCTTCTAGGCCATACGAGACTAATGCGGACAGAGGGAGACTGGTGCGACGCGCAAATGCATGGAGGGAGTTGCTTGAAAACGGTAGTCTGAAGCTAAATGTGGCGAAGATTGAATACATGGCTTGCAATGCTACAGATCGAAGATTGCGTACGGCCCAGTTCAAATACTTGGGATATATATTCACGCGATTGGAGAAATTGATACCGACGCCAATCAAGATTGGTGGGAAGTGCCTGGTGACTGATAAAAACCCACCTTGCTTGTCATGGAGATGCAAATGTTGCGCTAGATGTGCGGAATATCACGGATAGAACGCGTAAGAAACACCCGCGCATGGATCGTCTTGATACCACTAGAATGTTGTTAAAGCCTTGTAAAAAGAAAAACTTGCTGCACTGTGTAAACGGGCCTTTTTGCTGGCACAATTTTTTTTACCTAACACGAAAGTGAGAAGCAAATTAGTATCCCTGACCACCTCAACCACTTCGCGTGTCCAAAAGTGGCAAGTAATTCAGCTCACAAACTGCACAGCAGAAAGTCGGCTCCGAACTCATCTGAATAATTAGAGTAGCCAACTTCCAGACTTATGAATTTTATGAATACTCATTAGAGGTTTTAAAATTTTCATTTAAATTAAATAATTAACGGATGTTTTTAATCTAGTGGTCTCGAGGCTTTGTTGAGATTAAAATTAATGTGGTATCTAAGTAAAATTAATGATATAGAGCTAAATAAATGTTTTTTGTTCGTGTTAATGGTGTAATCAATATTTAATAACTTATTAAACAGAAATTATAAAGCAGATTTTACGATCGCGAGAGGTAGGAACATCCCTTACAGAGATCTTTGAATTTATCTATCATTGAGTGTTTAGGCTCTTAGCAGACAAAGCCCAGGGTCGCAAGACTCAAAGGCTTCTTTTAGCATGATGGTGGGTGAAAAGACAGAAAAAGGAATCAAAAAAGTGTTGCCCGCCGCATCGCCTATTAATATAAATAGCATTTTTTTTCCTATTGTATAGTTTTATAGGTACCTAATTCACCATTTCCTTTGCAAACAGAATGTTCATCGAAAATATTATTTGTCATAGTATCCTTGCCTGAAAAGATAACTTTGCCTTTGATAGACAAAATCTTTCGCTGATTTCACTAATTGTTTCACAAAGCGTTTCCTTACAAGTGTTTCATATCGCTGGGAGCCTGGCACGATCTCAAGTAATAATGACTTTATGTGCCTTCAACGAGACTGTAAAATTTTAATTGGCGATCGAATCGGGAAGTAATCTCGTTTTAACGAGCTAATCAAACTTCCACTGTGACGGTGCTAACTCCTGGGGGTTTCATTTGTTACGGTTTAAAGTTCTGTGATTTGGAAGTGTTTCGGGATTTTTTGTATAACTGAGCAGGCAAAAGTGGTGGAATGTGGATACCGAAGAGACTTCTTTCATCTTTGTCCTTAATGGGCAGACAGAAAATTTTGGGTCTTGCGGCTCTTAGCAGACAGAGCCCAGTGCAAGACCCAAAAGCCACTTTACCGCGATGGTGCACGAGAATGTGGAATATCATTTCAGCCGCATAACGTTCACTGCTGGGCATAGGCCTCTGACAAGGATTTCCAAAATGATCTAGAGCGGCCTACATCCATCGCTTTCTAGCGACCTTGATCAGATCGTCTGACCACCAGTGGGTGTTCTACGCTTCACTTGCCAGTACGTGGTCACTATTCGAGAATCTTTTTGCCAAATCATTCCTTAGCTCGGCAATCGGTTTGTCGAGCTAAGGAAGGTGGCATAAGGAATCAAAATGCTTCACTAAATAAATCTACATTATTAAATATGAAAAAACAATAGATGTATTCATGTTCTATTATAGTAATTTTTGCTAGCGATTCTACAAAAGTCGCAGGTCTCGCGTGTGATCGTGATCGCATATCGCGAGATCGTGAGCAGCATGCGACAATCCATGGTTGCAGGGCTGTCAAATAATAGTGCACAATTTTATAAAACGAAGAAGAAATAAGTATAAATCGCATTATTGATCTGAGGCAAAATACGCAAAATGTCAAATTCTTTTCCTGCTTACATTATTTTACGATTTGATTCGTCTGGCTTCCTACTATTTTTTTATACAACTATATTGGTAAACTAGCAAAGATGCAGTTGTCTGATGGTTACCATAATTTATGGACGCCAACAACACGTGCAACTGCAAGAAAATAAGAGTACAGTGTGTAAAAGACATTGACACACTAAATTTTCATTTGTTTTTAAAATAACTCGATTTTTTATTCAAAGTCAATCACAATAATAGAAATAAGGAATTTAAAACTCCCGATCAATTTTTGCTCTAAAAAAATTACCGCTATATTCATTATAAAAAGTTTGTCTTCTTAAATCGGTTACATAATGAGTTATCAATAAATTTAAGGTGAGCAGACTTTGATGAATTTGCCATAAAAATCGGTGGCATTATACTATATAAATACATTTTATACTATTACTCCTTTAAAAAATATTTCATTCAATGTTATTAGTGCCTAGAAAGCATTTAGTCACTAGTTTGGTGTTTGAATGCAGAAAAATTACTCTTAATTTTATTACTTGTCCTAATTTTAAATTAATTTAAATATCCTTTTTCTTCATTAAATGTCTTTTTCTGCGTAAATCTTTATTTTTCACGTAGCTATGGTATAAAGTATAGTATGCAACTTTTGAATAAAACGGATTTATATCGATGGCCTTGAATCACTCGCGTTGCTCAGGATTCTAACACTTGAATCATGAATCACTCCCTACGGTCGTGATTTACACGTTAGAATCCTTCACTTGCACATGATTCATCTATGATACTCGTTTTGCATAATATACTATTTTTTAATGAATATTGCAGCTTCTTTCTCTCTTTATGGTTAGAATGAAATGCAACAGTTGTGTCCGAAGGCATTAACAATATTTACAAAATAAAAGTACAGTAAATGTGAATCTGTTTTTAACCGACTTCTAAAAACGAGGTTATCAATTCTTCGCGATCTTTTTTTTGTGTATAACTACCGATTATTCAAATATGCATGGAACGATTTAAAAAATATTTTTTCTTTGAAAGGACATATTTGACTGGTGGTCCTGTAGAAATTTTATCATAATCTGTTGTGTAGTAAAATATTTTTTATTGATTTGAAACGAAATTAAGAATAAAACTTATACTCATTACCCACTAATATTTACAAATAAAAAAGGCCCGGTAATTCTTAACCCTGCGGCAACGTGCCCAGAAGGCTGGCAGCATTGCCACGTTGTATGGCGATGCTTATTTTCTGACCAAGATATAGGCCAGCCTTCTGGTCACGGGAAACTTCAACAAGTTTCCTTGAGATAGCGTCGAATAATTTGTGAGCTGATGAACCCTACGGTCCCAAATTTCGACCCCAAATGGCTCAAATATTTAGTAATTCCCTATACCTTCATATTTAGTTTTTTCATGTGCAGTTCGGGGGTGAAGTCGGTTTTTAGTTTGAAAAATTATCAATATACAACACAAAGTAATGTTGCCTGCGGCAGCCCTGCCGCGGTATTGTAAGTCGCGATTGGCTCGCTATATTAGAGAGAGCAATCCATTTGTATCGCAGCACTTTGTTCGCAGATGAACTCAATCCTTTGAGAAAAACTTTGCGAATTTGTTACTTTCCCTGTACAATAGCTTCGTTTTGCAAAGTACGGATAGGTTATTGTTTTTGGATTTTATTATGTAAACCCATTTTATACTTATAACTTTCCATGCTGGTCTGGGAGAAAAGAAAAACTTAGAATGTACCGACGGTCTTGTCGGTGGAATTTCTTTTATTCCTGTCTGTCCTCAGCCAGCCTTTTGACGTCTTGGTTCGACACCACTCTTCCTTTCTCCTTTATTTGCTTCATAAAGCTGTGTCTGGGTTTGCCTCTCCCCCTTCTTCCTTCTATTTTGCCTTCTATTATTCATGAATTCGTCGTGCAAAAAAATATACTTAATATATACAACGTGTAAACGAAAGGGGATATCAACCCGAAAGGGAGTAAACATACTAATCAATATGAACAACTTTTACCATGGGACCATCTGGGAAATCGTAAAAAAAATCTTCACCTCCATACAAACTTAAATACTTACCTAGCCAAAATGTACGTATGTATTATCCGATAATAAAAGTTATTCACATTGATTAGCATGTTTGATCCCTTTAAGTAAACACTACTAAATACAAGACGAACTACAAAAATACATTCTTTTGTCGCCTTTACCCATTTCAAAAGGGGAAACCCCAAGCCGAGCCGCAGTCATCACAATATGTCACGCAGATAAGTCGCAAATACAGCCTTAATAGTGTTGTTTATAGTGTTTCAGCCTACGACTTCAAATGTGGCAACAAAAACCGTGTAAGGGGTCGTTTACAGAAATTTCTGATAAAGCAGGAGCAAGAAATTTAAAAAATAATTTAAAGAAGCTTTAATCTAAAATAATGAACTTAAAAGCTTAAAGTTCTCTTCAAGACAAATCAAACGAGCCTTAGCGGGGTAGCGTTGTTTTATTAGTGAGTTCCCATGGCCACCTTCCGGCTCCATCATTATATGAGCACTATGTCATAATCATAAATCAATTATTGCATTATCACGCGATAAACGTACGCGTTCAAAATTTCAGCTCAATCGGAAACCGGGAAGTGGGTCAAATTTAACTTGCAAGATTTGATAACAGACAGACAGACAGACAACAGGACAGATGAAACTAAATCAAACCTTGTACAAAAGAAGGACAAAGATACTACGGCTGTTGTAGTCAAAAATCTTCCACCAAGCAATAAAATATAAAAATAAAATAAATAGATCTTTCAACAATCCAAACGATTTTTGTCCATGAGCCGTGTGGCTTCCGGCCTAGAATAGGATTACTCCACCTCTTTCTCTGGATGTCGTAAGAGGCGACTAAAGGAATAATCACAAACATCTCGATTTACAACTGCATTCTGAAGGAGGATTGTCGTTCAGGCGGCGGCAGGTAATTACAAAATAAAAATCTTTATTAAGTAAACTAAATAAAATAAACTACAATTCATGTTGTGATGACAATAACAGTTTATTCTTCATCCGGCAACAGCCCACATACGAAATAGATGTTAGTCTGTATTTCGTAGGTAGTTTGCTTCCGAGATGATGGGATCAGTAGCCGACAGTAAACATGGAGGTGTATTAGTATTGGTGGTAAAACATTTCGCACAAATGCCGGTCTTAAAACTATGGCCGAATCGTTAATACTCGAAAAAAAAAGATTCGCATGGTCTTCGTCATTAGTGGGTAATATGTGAAATGCACAATTTTGTATATGCTTTTATTGTGAGGAAAAAATACTTAAATGAGACAAATGAAATAAGCCCAAAATTAATGGAGTTGCGTCGTTTCATTACTGAGTTTCATCGACCATCTTCCGTCTCCTTGATCAGACCCTAGACATCGTCTACTATCAAGTGCTTATAAAGACAAATCAAACGAGTCTTACAGTCCTACTCAATAAGGTTATGTTGTTAATTACTACAGTTGAATATCTCCCGGCTCCATCATCAAAACAGCACATTGACTCAATAATATGTTATTGTCATCTGACTTAATCTCTGTCCTCAATGACAAATTGTAGCTTACTCTCTGTCTGCATGCATATATATGTGTCGTAGCCATATCGTTAATTTAATCTCTTCATTAAATGATCGAATATTTCATGAAATGATCGCATTTCATGAAATGTTGCACTGGCTACTGGCCACATCGTGATGTGGATGGGGCGGATCAATGATAAGAAATTGTTTCTCGATATGATCAAATAATTTCGACCATATTATGAATTTAACGTGTCACTTCATGAAATGGTTGATTATATCGTAAAATTGTTATAATTTTAGTTTACACTATACATTCATGTTGTGCGGCGGGGTGGCCCAAGGGCCACCCCGCCGCAACCTTAACCTACCTATAGCGCTCTGTCACAAGTTTTTTTTTTGTTTACTTTTATCAGCCTGTTTATACGATCCGGCCAAACGTGGATGACAAAATCGTGAAACGTTGACGATTTCGTGATCTGGTCAAATTAAATTGGCCGTTTCATGAAATGCGACCATTTCATGAAATGTTCGATCATTTCATAGTTTGATCATCAAGTGATCAAATCTACGATATGGCCACGACATATATAAGTATACGTTTGATGATAAAATAATTTGATTGAAAAATATAAATGTTTATGATGAAATTTCATTTAATATATTTAAGTAAAATGGCATCCTGCTGCCCTTATTGTTTGCAGTGCCCTAGCAGGGCGTCACTTGTACCTATTTAATTTATGTAACACCTTAAAAACTGTGACTTGCAATACAAATCTGAATCTGAATCTTACACAAGTATGCAAAATTTCAGCTGAAGTGGTTGAGGATAACTGGTTGAAAATTTAATTGCATTAACTTAAACATACAAACATGCATACATACAAGATACATTGCAAGTAAAATAAAAGTTGTGCAAATATTCTGTAATACTATACGGTTTATTTGTAGTGATAATGGAAAGGTTCTCCGACAGTAAAAATAAATTAGCTATCTCAGCTTTTCGGTTGCAAAAAACAAAAAATCTTTTGTGGGTCTTGGCTTACGCCTCTAAAATAAGATTCCAGATAATGTATTAGCGTTACCATTATCTAGGTTTAAGACTGCCATTAAAAATCATTTAATCAAAAATGCGTATTATAATGTAAATGACTATTTATCATCGTCTGATCACAATTCTTGGAAATAGATGACTGCAAATTTTAATTGTATTGTTTAAATATATAGTATAATGTATACCTAGCTAAAGTGTAAATCTGTATTGTAACAGTAATATAGCCCATTAGGCTGGGTTGGGACCAATACTGAACTGGGTTTCTTTCGGCGTAATCTTCCCAGCAGTAGTCGTTCCGAAACGCTAGTAGTTTTTAGCTTTTGCACTAGAATAATTTAAAAAATAATTACCTTCAATAAGAGATAAATTTATACTACATTGAAAAAAAAATTTACTTTGACTTTGACAAAAAACGAAATAACATTTCTAAAAACTTAAAAATACCAACTCTGAGACCATGACTACAGCCTTATTTAGTCAGGATCTAACAACATTCGCACTAGACGAACAAAACAAATAAACATAGAGTGTTTGCACAATGTGCCGCCACAAAGCGTTCATATCTCGCAAACGGATCGCAAACAGAGTTGTGAACGCGACTCTGTCAATCGACAACTTGTTTACATCTGTGTAGATCCAATAAATCTCGACACAGCGATACTTTTTATTTTATAAGTAAGGGTAGATTTGTATCAATCCATACAGTCTATTACGTACAGATTAATACCAACCCATACAGTCTTGGACAGATTTATATCCAGAGGCGGATTTAGGGGCGGATTTAGGCTACCGGGGCTGCAGTCCCGGGGCCTCAACAATAGAGAAATTCCGACTAGTAACAACTTCTCCTTATGTTTTTTTTTTCGATGTTATACGTTACTTTCAGTACTTATAATAATAATAAATATATAGTGACAAATAACACTAATTGAGCTAGCCCCAAAGTAAGTTCAAAACTTGTATTATGTGATACTAACTCAACGATACTAAATTTTACACCAAATACATATACAATGTCCTTTTTAATTAAGTACAAATATTTTAAAGGGTGATTTAGTCCATCATTTTGAACAACTTTTCCTAATCGAATCTAAGTCCTGGGTTCGATCCGGGGATCGAACCCAGGACCTCTTGGTGGCGCACTAGCATGGTGTCCACTACGCTACGGAGGTCGTCGATACGTACAGATTTATAACCAATCCATTAACAGTACTATACAGATTTATATCCAGGGCCGGATTTAGGGGAGGGCAATCGAGGCTGCAGTCCCGGGGCCTTAACAAGAGAGACTAGAAAAAAAAAATTCTAATTCCGACTAGTAAACAACTTCTCCTATGATTTTTTTTTCGCTGTTATACGTTTACTTTCAGTACTTTGTATAAACATGATTATGTTGTTCTTAAATATTAACAGAAATCATTGATCTATATTTCCTCACTCCAATCAGGCCATCAGTAAAATATTAAATTTGGGGCCAAGGGGTCTCCACTCCTTTGCTGCCCCGAGGCCTCCAGACCTCTTAATCCGATCCATACCAGTCTTGATGCATTCAAAACGCTAGTGCTAAGTAATAAACTAGTGGTTCGCCTCTGCTTTGCACAGGTATCCTTAACTACACCTGAAAATAATTCCGGAGGATTTATTTATTAATATCTATTGCACAATAATCTTAAGGTGGCCCGTCCCGGTCGCTCTGTCGTCAACGCGAGCGTAGTTTGAAAAGCTTGTTGTTTTGTTCGGGGCAGAGCTAGAAAAAGAGGCAAAGCAAAAAGAGAGAGATAGTACCAATAGGCTCGGTTTGCATTCTATTGAGCGAAATAAGTGTTATTATTAACTATCAATTGAACGAATATTAACTATTCATAGGGTGCGGAAATTTCATAAAACTTGTTCCAGGTGATACGTGTTTATCAGTTAGCCTTACAAATGTGTGAATTAAATGCTTGTGTTTGAAATTTTCTTTTGAACATTGACATTTGCGAGGTTTGTATCGAAATGTTTTCTTTACCTTTACAATTTATGAACTTTAGGAACGGTCGAAGTTCAGCAAAGATTTGTGCAAAAAAGCAGATTTTTGGAGGCTTATACTGAATTTGTTATTCCAAATTTAAAATTTTTATTTCGATAAAAACCTAGAAATAGCTCAAAAGATACCTGTTAGTTCAAGAAAGATCAGTTACAACGTCATAATCATGTACGAGCGTTTGTATGAAAAGTAAGACGGGAAAGCCGCTCTTAAAATTAAGGATTGTTCTACATGTAAGTGAACATTGCGTCAAAATGCGATCCCTAATTGTCTAGATAACCCTATAGTGTGTCACGTGTTTGGTGACGTACCTACGCTATGGGTAAGTATATTGATATTCAAATTTTGTCAAACTGTCAAGGACTGCCATGGTGTAGTAGATAAGCCGTTGATTTTGAATTTTTATAGATATTTTTTTTATGTTATGGGGCGGCAAACTAAGGAAGGATGTAGCAGGAAGGGGGGGGGGGGGCGGCTCCGGCTCTCTCACTCACCGAACAAAGCATAGAAGCGGTGACGCTAGTTTTTTTTAATAAACATTTGAATATAGGTTCATCAACAACGTATTTAGGTGTTATTAATTGTTACAGATACTAACTAATGATCTACTTAATATTTCTAACACATACATGCAACAAAGCCATACGTATAATTGACACTTCCATTACGAGAAGCTCATTGGCTGCTAGTGTTGTAAAAATATCAAGCCTAGAGTCGATATTTTTTGACTTGACTGAATGTTACGTGCTTGGTGAACTAAAACATAAACGACTTGAGCAGTAGTAATCGCACTCAAGTTGAATAAGAACGTCTGGCGCAAAAATAACTTGAATTTTGAACTTAATTTTGAAATCAACAGATTGATTTCAATCCAACAAAAAATCTTCCGATCTAAGCTCTTACTTGTCTGTGAAACAATCAATGCCTTCCATCTCTCTCTTCCCATCTGTCCAAGCCAACTCCATTACATCCTTGTCGGTGGAAACATTTATTTTGTTGTTTTTTAATCTAACTCTAGGTTTACCTTTCATTTCTATTGAAATTTTACAGACTTTTTTCATAAAATGTATTACAATAGATGAATCTTTTTTCTACAGAATAAAGATCACTTATGAAATTGTTAGAAACTCCTCTAAATATATTTACCTACAGCTTATAGACAACAGCCCCCGTGTTGCGTATCTACACATTGCTATCTCGCTTAATGTCTTAATAACGTTATATATAGCACTAATTTGTCGCGCAACATAAGCTTTATCTAGTTTATCAACAGTTTATTGTATAAATAATATCTTGAATAAACAAAAAATTATATATCCATACGGTTTGTTAATGTTTAATTATTTATTATAGCATGTGTGCAATAATAATGTGAATTAGTTAATAATCTCAATTCTTTGTCTAATTTTTATTTATTCTCATTCAAAATTATCTTACTAGTCTTACTAATGTTATAAACGAGAAAGTTTGTATGTATGGATGGATGTTTGTTACTCTTTCACGCAAAAATGGTTGTACTGTACGGATAGTAATGAAATTCGACATGTAGCTTATTACCTGGATTAACACGAATGATACTTTTTATCCTGGAAAAATGTGAAGTTCCCGAGGGATTATCAAAAATGTTCCACGCGGGAAATGCCGCGGACTTCAGCTAGTTATAAATATGTGTTATTAAGCTATTGCATAGCTTCTATCGCGGGCCTTGATCGCGGGGACCGAATCAGTAATTCCGTAACGAAAAAACGTCACGCTCCACACTCCGACGGGCACGGAGGTGTGGCTTGAAGGCCGTGCATCGTCTAACGTCGTTTCAGTTCGGCAGTCTTCGACACGGCGTTATATACTATAAATATAAATACGGATAAATATTCCTGAATAACCAACAGCTACTGTATGATAATAAAACCCACATGTATTGTAAAATAATAAAAATATTTTAAACAATATTGACTTTTTATTTATTTAATAAAAGAAAAATTTGTTTTCTTATCGGTCACCACGCTCAAAAAGTGTAACTTGAATTAATATCAAAGAAAAAGAAATACTGCATAAATAAAATTAATAAATAATTATAATTGCATAAGTTGATACAAAATGCTATGCAATAGCTTTACCGCGGCAGTCCCCGAGTGCCACACGTCTTTTTATTTTAATTTTTTATTATTTATTTTCATTTCTTATCCTATCAATTGTTCATATTGGTCAAAAATTATACCTAAAATTATATCTATCTAGTTCAATTTGTCAATAATTTTATGTTTTAGATTTAAAATCTTATTAATAGCCATATCAGTACGTATTTATTAAATCTCGTTCACGCATTCTTAAATGTGCCAGCTGAGAATCAGCTGTTACTCTTAGCGGGTAGCGTATAGATGAGTTGTAGCACTTTAAAGAAAAGACGGTGTCATGCTTCAAAGGGGAGCAACTGGCAAGCAACCAATCTTCTTGTCACCGGTGCCGAAGATCAGTTGTGGTCAAATTTCTCTAATGATAAATCTCGTACCCACGTCTGAAAATCTGCAGACTTTCAGACCTAGGTACGAGGGGTCCTTAGAGAAATTTGTATAATATCAAATACACCACTGAGTCTTAAATTTTGGGTTGAGTCATAAAATGCAGACTCCCAGACTTGAGGTTGTTACAACACTACGGGCATGCAAGGCACGCGCGGACGATAAACGGTCACGTGGTACTGCGTGAGCGGACTGCGTCCGGGCTTACACCCGGTCAATTGCAATGCAATTGTAATATTTAAGTTTCACTAAGAGGCAAATAGGCATACGGCCTACTTGATGGATGTCTGTAAAACCTGAAGAAACCATTTTCTTACGGCACAGATCATTATAGTATTATTTTTTCTTCCTTTTTAGGGTTCCGTAGTAAACAAGGAACCCTTATAGTTTCGCCATGTCTGTCTGTCTGTCCGTCCGCGGTTTTACTCAGCGACTATAAGTACTAGAAAGCTGTAATTGTATTTTTGGCGTGAATATGTATATAAATTAGGCGAAAAAACGGTAAAATAAAATACTGAAAAAAAATTTTTTTTTGCGTTATCTCCCATACAAGTGAAAAGTCATTTTTTTTCTCGTATAACCAATCTTGTTGGGTATTGTTGAATAGGTCTTTTAAAAATATTGTGAGTTTGTATAACACCGTTTTTCGATTTTAGGATCCGTTTCTGAAATATTTACTTTTAAAGTGAAAAAATTTGTTGGAGTCAAGAGTTGAGATTAAGCTACTATATAACCACATTGTTAATTGTTTTTGATTATTAATGTAAGAAAAAAAATTTATTATCTACCTAATTGTTTTTAAATACATAGCAAATACATAAAGTATGTAATTTGATAAAAATGTGTTATCATTTATTAGTAGAAGTTGTTCGCTATAACAAGATAAGTACGTAATATTGAGGTGAATAAAACTATTCTTTTACCTCTTTATAACGAATTTTAGACCACTCTAACCTCAACATAACAAACCTCAGTTCAACGAATTACTTGATATTACGAATATTTTCTTGTTCCCCTCCGATTTGTTATATCGGGGTTGCACTGTATAACGAAATTTAAAGGAAAACTATCAGAGCTAAGTAGGCCGTATACAAATTAAAAAGTTATAAAAAGGAAAATTTCATACAAATTCAATAGAAGATTTGTTTTTAGACGTTTTTAGTGCCATAACTCAAAGGTGGCGTTCTTAACTACGGAACCCTACTGCGCGTGGCCCGACACGCACTTGGCCAATTATTTTACATCTCCTTCTTTAATTTGTCTCTATTGAGTGTGACCTGCAGCCAATTTTTCTCAAACTGTTTTAAGTCCTCACATCACGCTTCCTTGGCCTGCCCCTTTCCGAAGACCTGTTTCTGCGAATTATTCTATATTACGAACTTTATTTTATATTAGTCAAATCATTAAACACTGCCCACAATAAGTATCTTCCACAAAATACATTATTTTCATGCTTAGCAATAAAGTAACAAGGTACCTACACCACATTGAACATAAGTTGTTTGTTTGTTTTTCGTGTGTGTGTGGCTAACACTGTTGTCAGGTTTTTTAAGCTGCCGAAAGACATCTGACATACATAACTTGATGGCTGCTATACAATAATGACAGCCGGGTCTTCGGCTTTAGGTATCTTCCGAAGCACGGAAGATCTCTGCCACTTGTGATAATCCATCTAGGTGTGGACTATACTTGGTTCCCATCAATCCAACGAGCCCCTCCTTAAATATAAATTATAATAAGATTGTAAAATTATCAGTTCATAGGTAGATTTCAAATCTTATAATTTTATAAACAACTGCGTGGTCAAAGGATCGCATTTTTTCATGATAAAAACACACAAATACTACTAAAATATAAATTTACTACATTGATTGCTACCTTTACTCATAACAGGAGCTCTGGCAGAGCATAAAATTCAATCAAATTAAACACACCGCCTCATTAGATATCAAACAAACTTTCCTAATGGTGCGGGTATTTTGATCGAAATATCAAACGCAAATTTTATTTGATTGCTAAATTTGTGTAATAAAATGTATTACGATTAATTTAGCTCTAGAAGTTTAGAGTTTATTTGGCAGAATAAGTATTTTATGTGTGTGACGACCTCCGTGGCGTAGTGGTCACCATGCTAGTCCGCCACCCAGAGGTTCCGGGTTCGATTCCTGGTCAAGGCAAGTTGGAAAATGGCCATATTCAAATTGTCCTGGTTCTTGAATGTTTATCTATATATGTTTTTGTTATAAAATATAGTATCGTTTGAGTATCCCATAACACAAGTCTCGAACTTACTTTTGGGACTAGCTCAATCAGTGTAATCTGTCTCTATACAATATGTAACAAAAACCCTGTCCGATCCTTGTAGGAGCAACTCTGACCGTCAATATGAACAACTTTTCCTATGGGACCAATGCTTGAAACTCGAAAAAAATCGACATTTTCATACCAAAGTGTTCGGCCGGCCCGGCTATTTGTATGAAAATGACGATTTTTTCTTCGAGTTTCAAGCACTGGTCCTATAGGAAAAGTTGTTCATATGAGGATCGGACAGGGTGTTTGTTACATATTGTATATTTATTTATGTCTGGATAAGTGAATTCAATTCATTTAAAATATACACAAATACACTATCATTTTTATCCCTAATGGCGCGGAAAGGGCAATTTGGGTCTTATGGCTCTAAGCAGACAGAGCCCAGGACCGCAAAACCCAAAGGCCCCCTCTAGCATGATAGTGGGCGAAAGGCCAATAATATGTCCTTTAAACTAACAAAAATAGTTTTAATTTTTTCGTTAAAGCTGGCCTGAGATCCAAAGTTCTGTAGATTGTGTCCCAGGACAAGTCAACTCAACTTATTATCAAAATATAAAATAACCAGCCAAGTGCGAGTCCGACTCGCGCATGAAGGGTTCCGTACCATTTTCTATAAAAAGACACGTTTGTTGTATGAGAGCCTCACTTAATTTACTTTATTTTATTCTGTTTTTTTTTTTATATTTGTTGTTATAGCGGAGAGAGAAATACATCATTTGTGAAAATTTCAACTGACTCTAGCTATCACGGTTCATGAGATATCGTCTGTTGACAGCCAGACAGATGGACAGACGGACAGCGGAGTCTTAGTAATAGGGTCCCGTTGTTATCTTTTAGGTACGGACCCAAACAAAAGATGTAATAAAATAATTTATAACGTGAGCATCTCAAATAACATTGGAAACGAATATCAGCACTGAAGTACAGTGGGTCACATAGAAAAGTATACCACCAATAGAACAATGTAGTAGTACCGAAAGTATAGAAGTAGTATACTTTTCTATGTGGTCCGCTGTACCTGGCCTACCAATAAAAACAATACGAACGAACGGCACGCACAAAGTTTTGCGGCAAAAGTTGGGAAATCGCATTAACCCACCGGCGGGCTTAGCAGCAACAAAAAGAGTTAATAAAGACTTTTATAACTTTTATTAAAAGTTCGTGAGCGGACTGCCGATACATTTTAATTAATATATGGCTATAGCGGTCATATTGCAAGATAAGACTTACTTATACAGGGTGCAGTTGAAATCATTAGCATTAATTTAACTTATTAACATACATACTCATTTTAGGGATATTTTGTAGGGTAACATCTCTTCAATTAATGCAGTAATTAAAATATATTAAAAAGTAAGAAAAATTACCAAAGTATCAAAACTCTTGAGCCGCGCGCGCGTATTGTGTACACGCACACCCACGAACCGCGAGTAGACGTGGGTCGTTACGTCGTTTTCAAGAAACGTCACGAAACCAGTTACTTAGGTTGGCGTCACCTGTTTCAAAACTAGTGATTTTTGTAACTAGCTATTTTCACTCAGCTACTCTGATGACCGGCTACTATAAACCCGATAGTTATTTTCGTTTCTTGTGTAACTGCATAGGTAGTGATTTCGTTTCGTTTCTTGTTATATAGTTTCTTTACCGTTACACACGAAATAAAACAAATCACTATCGAGTGTTTATAGCTATGAAGTTTATATCAATACAATAAATTAACTTCCCTAAAGTAGGTATGAAACTTTATTCAGGCTTAGGACGATACGAAAGAAATGTAACTTTGTAAAATAACGCATTTATAAAAATCACTAGGTACCAACATAAAATATTTGACGCGATACACATCACTCGGCAATAACGCATTTTGAAAAATCACTGGTTATATATACGTCGCGAAACTAGTGATTCGGTTACATACCAAGTAACTAGTTATTGTATACAGTGACGTGAAATAACGCTTATGCCTAACCGCGAGATCAGAGACCTCGCCGCACACAGCTTAGCCACTGAGAGGGCGCGAGCGGCCGGCATACAAAATTAGACTTTAAGTTACGTCAATAAGGTTTAAATCGAGTGGGATTAATAATTGAAGTAATGGTACCTATCAAAGGGTCTACAGCATGTTTAGAAGTTTTCTTTAATATGAAAATGCCTACTTTTGATTGACGTTTTATTAGTGTTAAATTACTTTATATCAAAGGTATAATAGATACTTAAAAGAATGCCAACGAATTCAAATCTTACGCTTCGCTTGCAAGTATGTGGTCGCCATTTGAGAACCTTTTTGCCCCATTGGCCATCGGTTCGAGGTGGTCTGACGACCTGACGAAGGTCGCTGGAAAGCGCTGGATGCAGGCCGCTCTTGATCAGTCATTTTGGAAATCCTTGGGAGAGGCCTATGTCCAGCAGTGGACGGTATGCGGCTGAAATGATGATGAATTCAAATCCACCCTGTATATCATCTTTTTGTATACCCTAATCAAAACCAAATAAACATTTCATTCATTCATTTCATTATGTTTGAGTGACACTTGTTTTTACCCTTCTTCCGAACAGTAGGAGGTTATCAATTCGTCGCAATCTTACCTCGTCCTTGTCCGTCCGTCTGTTTGTCAAGATCCTTTTTCTCAGGAACGCGTGGAGGTATTACGCTGGAATTTATACCAAACATTCAAGTCTACTGTTTCTTGGAGCTGTGAAAAAATCAAACTTCTAAGTCAACGCAATCAAAAGATACACTCGCAAGCGAATCAAAACATACAGGATACTTCCCGTGAAATGAGAATCTTGAAATTTGGTACGAAGCAACTTCTTATAGCACAGATAAAGGAAAATTTGCGAATACCGTACATTTTAGTTGCATCATAAAATAAAAATAATTTAAAAATTTTAAACTTACTATACCTATAGGTTTGTACGGAACCCTCATTGCCCGAATCCGACTCGCACTTGGCCGTTTTTTTTATGTATTCACCAATTAATCGGAGATGCTTGGACCGAATAAAATATCTTTTTTTATTCGGTCCTTTTTTGTTAGAAAGGGTTATACTTGTCAAATCCCATACCAAATTTGTTGCTGAGGTTGTATCTCATAAACCGTCCGTGATATTAAGACATATTTGAAATTTTCACATATGGTATATTTCTGTTGCCGCTATAACAAAAAATCACACAAACATAATATTATAAAGGCGAAAGTTTGCGAGTCAGTATGTTTGTTACTTCTTCATGCGCAAACGGTTAGACCAATTTTGATAAAATTTGGTATGCAGGAAGCTTACACCCTGGATTAACACATAGGCTTTTTTTTATATATAATGCGGGTAACACCGCGGGGTGCAGCTAGTGCTTACTAAATACAAAATAAAATAAATATTTAAGTGGGACTCCCATACAACAAACGTGATTGTTTTGTAGATAATGGTACGGAACACTTCGTGCACGAATCCGTCTCGCACTTGGCTGGTTATTCCATCTTCATGTCTACCATCATGTAAAACGTGCCCTTTCGAATTACGGATGTTTGTTTCCGTGTGTGTAAGCCAACACTTCGTGTTAGATTTTTCAAGCTGTCTAAAGTTATCTGATGAAAATGTAATATATTTAATATTTGAATGAAATCCCATTTCGTACGGTACGGACTTGACGGATGGGGGGGAGGTTAGGCGAAAAAAGTGTACGATATTTCCGAGATAATTTCACAAGCGTACTATCTTGTCGATCCAGGATTTTATTAACCTCTGCCTGCGGCAAATACTTGGCATTTTCTGTCCTGAGAAGATCTCTTTAATGAAAGCCTGTGGAAGGCGTGCCGGGAAATGCCAATAGACAAGCAGATCATGCGCCGCAAATGGACATGGATAGGCCATACTTTCAGGAGAGAGCCCACACACATTCCGAGGCAAGCCCTAGAGTGGACCCCTCAGGGCAAGCGAAAAGTTGGTCGTCCCAAGCAGACCTGGCGGCTCACAGTTGCGGCGGAGATGGAGACAATCGACCTAACCTGGCCCGAATAAAAGCGCGTAGCCAAAGACCGTTCGCGATGGAGAAAGACTGTTGAAGCCCTCTGCCCCATCTAGGGGCATTAGGATCTGAAGTCAAGTAAGTCAAAGTCACTATTTCGTCGATAGCTCAGTTGGGAGAGCGAACGCCTGATATGGTCGATGTTCCCAGTTCAAACCCAGCATATGCCAATATTTTTTATTTTATTGTAATTTTTATCAATAAAAAAGTGTAAGATTTTTCCTGTTCTGTTCTGTTCTGTTCTGAGTCCGCCCAACCAGCAGTTACGCTGCAAGAGTTTATGAATGAGGTCTACCTTGGAAAGTGCATCATCACGCTTGCAGACCAAAGCCGGTATGTATACCGTCTTCAGTCGTCGAGCTTGGCGATGCCAAACCTCGTTATACCACTCTCATAGCCCGAGAAACCAGTTGGACTCGTAGATACGGATAGGGAGTGTAAGAGGTATTCGCAGTCAGGAAGTAGGAGAGAGAGGGAGTTGTAAGAACCGACCGAATACTTGCATCAAATCAGTATGGGGAGGATAGATATTAAAAAGTGTAAGATTTTTCCTTCACCTTTTTCGTCGCGAATTAATAAATTTACTACGAAAGTAACTTTCTTCGAACGGAGTGTTCCACGAAACTCGCGTTCTTTTCATTTTCAAAAGCAAATAAAGAGATTACAACTTCCAAACTGTCTCTAACTCACGTCAAAAGCCATTAACCACGTGTATGTTGCAATTCGCGATACAAAATACACTCGTACACAATCTCAAAAGCCACAAAGTAATTTTCACAAAAAAATATGAAGTTGGCATCACGTCAAAAACAGCTATGGCGGCCGCAAACGTACGGCAAGACATCGATGTACAATCGCCTGGATGAGGTAATACTTTGAGAGGGAAATCATTTTTGTAATTTTTGGGATCCTGATGATTTGTATGAAAAGTTTTACTAACTTGTATTGCCAGAACATGTACACTGGAACTCTGTGAGTCAACTAAACTAAAAAGTCACTGGACACCTTACGAGTCCAACATAATAAAGCGTTCAGGATGTTGTTGGGATTGCCTCGTTTCTGTAGTGCATTGGCGATGTTTGCTGAATACCAAGTTGACGGCTTTGCAGCCATTATCCGCAAAAAAACCACATTGCTAATATTTAGAACGCGTGACAGTCCTAACAGCATTCTGCAAAACCTAGCAGATAGGTATGCGTCTCCGCTTTGGACTTATTTTGTAATAAGGGTAATTTTAGAAACCTACCCTATGTATGATTTCATTTTAAATTTATTTTTATCTACCATGATTTAATTTGATTTGAATTTTCTTAATTTCTAACCAGATTTAAGTGATTTATCATTATGTTCATGGATTTTTAATACATGAAATAGACAATTATTATATTAATATTTTTTAACAAAAGTTTCCTTGCCTCAAACCTCCTTGAGAGTGCAGTTGTTGCACGAGTATGTGTTAAAGTTTAGTCTTAGTCGCCTCTTCATCCAAAGGAAAAAAAAGAGAGATGACTTCCTTGACTTATGGTCCTTTATCTGAGGCAGAGGGCGTCCACAAACTCTCCATCTCGACTGTCTTGCGAAATAAGAGAGATGGTTTGGTCCTATTCTCTATTCTATCACCAGGCTGTATCTCATGAACCTGTGAAAATTTCAACTGTCTAGCTATCAAGCTAGACAGTTAAAATTTACACAGGTGATGTATTTCTGTTGCCGCAATAACAACAAATACTAAAACCAGAATAAAATAAATATGTAAGGCGGGCTCCCAAATAAAAAAACGTGATTTTTATAGATAATGGTATGGAACCCTTCACGCGCGAGTCTGACTCGCAGCTGCCGGTTTTATTTTCAATCGATTTCGCAGTTACCTTACTTAGTGTCGCCGATTTCGCAAGGAAGCGGCCGATTTTTGGTGCTCATCGAGTTGCCTGACGCCATCCCTTCTGACGTGCCGAAAAGTGAAGACTCCAAGAGTCACTGACCTTCGTTATTTTCTTTTCATTATTAGCAATAATTATATGTATTTGTGAATAGAAAAAAAAGGACTTCCCTATCTGCTAACTATTTATATGCTAACTATACTGGGAAGCAAAAATAAAAGAACTGTAAATACATAGGACTGATATAATGTAAGAAAGAAGATAACAAAGTGTCGTTGAGCCGTTAATTATGTGAATGTATAAGAACAAAGGAATTGGAGATTTTGAATATTCAAGTAATTCCCCCGGTGTTGCCCGCGTAGGAATTGCGTTTTGTTTATTTTAGTTTTGCGTTTTGCTATCTTTAACAGTGAACGTTATACTGTACAAGATTACTTATTTTTTCGCCGGACCTGTCTGCGTCACTAGAGATTAAAGTTTCGTTTTAATTTAATTTTATTGGTGCATGTACACCTGCAATTTACAAATAACCATTAAAAGTAAACATAGTACAAAGGTGCTACTTTTTTTAAAGAAATTTCTTCCAGCATACGAGCGAGAGGAAATAGCAAGAAAGAGGTACTTGGCGTGTATAATATAAAAATAAATAGGAAGGATAAATCATTATAATACTAATTGTATCAAAGTTACTAAAAGACAATAAAGTCATTTTCTAACTTATATCGGTTTTTATATGTCCCAGCTAAAGTTTAATTTATTTTATTATTTTTGCTTGGGCTTATCCCAAATCAATTGACCTTACTTACAGCCTCGACAAAATATCAAATTTTGATAAAAACCCATAATTCTAGTATCTGCATCACAAAAGGCAACATATTTTTAAAGTACGGCAAGGATAGCGGGTCATATCTTGACGTTGAAAAATAGAGTGTTGTCGCAGTTGTCGAATCCAGTGACATATTTCTCGGAAGGAAACCATATAAAGGAGTCAGCTTAGGGCTCGACCCCGTTCCACTGCGCGCTACATTTGGCAGGCGGCGGAGAATTTTAAAACAAAGCCGCCGAAGTAGACTCGGATACGTATTTTCAAAACCTAGCCATTTGGAGGCAATCTCAATGAGACTTTTTTGTAAAAATACGTCTACAAAGTTCAGAGTCTCTTACTGTATGCTGAAATGCTTTTTATTTTTCCTCTTTTTTCCACTTTGTGCATTCTTTTGGAATTTTAGTAATGAGATCATTGGCACGCTTAACATCCTTGAAGACGTCAAGCTAGCATTTCAGAAAAGTCTAGTTTCAACGCATCTACGGTTTTACTCTATTCTGTTGCAAAATAGTGGCAAAATAGCACAGCTTTTGTGAGCGTTATTTGTTTAGTATTAATGAATAATTTAAACTCAATTAGTAACTCAAGTCGTAGTTGAAATGCATACCTTTTACAACTTAATAGCATATCGTCCTAAGTTTTAAAAAGGCTAAATATAATCCAAATCCGTTAATTGGTTCTTACTAAGTATAGGTATCGCCAGTACACATTTTATTTTAATCCAAATCAAAATAACAAAACATTACGAATGCTCCAAATAAAGTATTTTTCTTCTTCCTTTATTTAAGCTTGGCTAGAGGTTCCAACATTATCAGTCTCACCACATAAAAGATAAAAACCTGTGAAAAATGATACCAAAAGTAATACACACTACTTGACTCACTAAAACCAGTGTGTATTGTTTTGTTATAATTTTTGCTCAACAAATGTTTTTCTTTTTGTGGTAAGTTGATATAGATTTTACAAATACGCAGCCCGGATCGAGTGCCAGTAGGTCGCGAATTGACGGCCGGCCCTAGAGGTCGGAATGGAGGTGTGCTTTGGTTTTTATTATCTTTTGCAAAGTTTTGCATTGAATGATTACACTTCTGAATCATTCAATGCAAACATTTCTTTTTTTTAGGGTTCTGTACCCAAAGAATAAAAGCTACCCTGTTACTAAGACTCCACCGTCTGTTCATCTAAATTTCTCAAATGATATATTTCTGTTGCCGTTATAAACACAAATAATAAAAACAAATAAAATAAATATTTAAGCATAAACTAAACATGAATTTTATAGATAATGGTATCGAAACCTTCGTGCGCGAGTTCGACACGCTCTTGGCCGGTTTTTTTACTTCTTTATTCCGGCTTCCTGAAACATTCTGTATACAATGTGAACATCAGACACTAGAAGATGTAAAGTTCATGTTTATCGCATGCTAAACATCGTCTGGAAGCCGGTCTGGTAATAAAATAAAACAAAAGAGCGACGGCACGCTCCTTGCAACGCGCTAGAGGATAAGTTAAGTGAGACTGTAACAGAAGAACTTATATTATAAGTATCCTATATTATATACCTATAATACAACGTGTATCAAAAAACGCGTATCAACCCGAAAGGAAGGAAATGTAAACAACTTTTACTATGGGACAATCCGAGATATCGCAAAAAAAAAATGTTGTAGCTCAGTACAAAATTAAATACCTACCGTGCTAAAATGTATAAAACTGCAGATGTTTTTTGCGATTTCATGGATGGTCCCGTAGGAAAAGTTGATCACATTGATTAGTATGCTCACTCCCTTTTGGGTTGATATCACCTTTTCGATACACATTGTATAGTGCTCTATATTATAGGGTCTAACAAAATATACTGAAACAATTTTAAGGGTGAATTCAGTTTATGACACTGAACAACTATCCCCAAGGAACATATATCGAAATAAAAAGAAAAAACTTTTGGCCCCCCCATACAAGTTTTGATCAGCGGATCCGAATTTGTATGGAAACCCAAAAATATATTTTCATATTTTGATTTATGTTCTTAGGGAAAGTTGTTCAGTATACTGGACTGAATTCACTTTTAAAGTAGTTTCAGTATTTTTTTTTAATATTTTAATCAGATACTTATAACAAATTGTCACCAAAGTAATACCTTATATACATATATATGTTTCAATATTATAGCAAGGCAAAAACTCAAAACATGTGTAATTGTGTATATCTAAGTAAGTATAGTTTGTTAGACGTTATATAAGATCCAACATTATATTTTTTTGCTTCTTGTAAATAGTATGTACAGTACAACGTACATGCTAGCCACTTGAAGATGTACATAAGGTGGGTGGACCATGGAAGGCCATGCTCCTTCGAAGGCCAATTGTTAAAATTTTGTAGTAATTGCCATGTGATGACAAATTCCTTCTATTTACACAAACACCCATCGAACTGGAAATCACAGACGCGGCGGCGAATCACTCTCGCTACTATTTTGGTAGTACGGTCCCTCACTTCTTCGATATCAGGAATCGACGACGTTAAAATAAGGTGGGTGTACCATGGAAGGCCACTCTAACAAATAAACAGTTATTATTCGTTTATTTACTGTATAAATGAAACTAACAAATATTTAAGTAGTACTTTGTTTTATTACGTAACATATAAACCACTTTTATAAATTGCAGATTTAATCGCTTTTTAGTAACTTTTAGTGTTAAATGACTGATTTATTATAATGGCCTTCTAAGGAGCCTTGTTCCTAGTAAGGCCATTTGGAAGAGTTCAATGAAACTTAAGTTCAATCAATATTGATTAAGTCTGCAATAAAAAGAAGTGGTTTATATGGTACGTAATAAAACAAAGTACTACTTAAATATTTGTTAGTTTCATTTATCCAGTAAATAAACGAATAATAACTGTTTATTTGTTAGAGTGGCCTTCCATGGTACACCCACCTTAGCATGTGTATCGTATGCTAAACGTCGTCTGGACGCCAGACTGGTAATAAAATAAAACAACAGAGCGTCGGGGTGCTCCTTACACCGCGCGAGAGGAAATGTCGATGCTAACTTATACTATATTTTATACCATTCCTCGTCTCAAGTTATTTTATTCACTGAAAACAGCGAATAAAAAGCATTACTCTTAATTTCAATGTGTAACCAAAATTTATTTATTTTTGATTATTATATTTTTTGTAAAATATATTTAAATATTCTTTTAATTTCAAAGGAGCGAATGAAAAAAATATATTACATACAAATAATATCTAAATATTATTTACAAAAATTATATACAAATGTATGTCTTTTTTTTATCTGCTCCCTCGATGATAAAAAGAATATTTAAATGATATTGACAAAAATCATCAGAAAAATTGTCAAAAAAATATCATAGTATATACTTAATAGTGTATATTATTTGTATGTAGTTTATTGTTTTTATGTTTTTTTTTTTACATATAGTCTCTTTTTTCGCCACATACCTATATCAAGTTTTGCACTACCTACCTCTGACATTCTCAACATCACCCGTTTGGCTGACTGGTAGATAAGCCTTAGGCTTTAAGTCCTCCATTTAACTTGTATTTATGTATGAAGTTAAATAAATAAAAATAAAAGCCGAGGGAGCAGATAAGAGCAAATTAAATATTATTAAATTACAAATATAAAAATAAAATTATGTATTATAAAATTAATTATATGTGATGTGATTTATTCATGTTTCCTTGACAAGTGATATTTTTTATTACATGTGGCGGCCTTATATAGAAGAAGATTATGACAATTTAAAGTTATATAAAAAGAGCATTAAGACAAGTAAAAATTATATAAAATGAACATTAAACTAAAAGTTAATAGAACACATAATGCTTATATGATATAAAATATTAGGTGATATGAAATTAAGTAGTGCGTTTTTATATAAATTAAAAAATTATATGATTTGAGCGTTATTTATAGTATCTGTTTTTATTTAATGTAATACACACCAAAATAGGTATAAACCTGTAAAATAATACTAAAAGGACTAATTAAGCCCTTATATTTTTTTTATCCTTATATTTTATATAATATGTAGAATATCTCTTAGCAAAACTTAATTTAGTTACTGATAGCTCGGTAGATGTCAAACTTTTACTCAAATCTACTAATACTAACTATTACTTATACCACAGATTAATAAATAGTTACTACGTAACAGATACATCACTTTCATACAAAAGCGAAAATACCTACGCTATAATAGCCTACAAGATCTTAATAATAATACCTGCTGCTCAGAACGAGAAGAAATGTACCATAAGTACGCGTACAAAGAGTCGAGATTGCGTTGCCCGCGGTGCGCGTCACGTAACAACGCGTCATCGTAAGAATGCGCTAGGGTTGTACTATGATGATTATTGTAACAAATGTTTCAAAAAAAAGTCACATTTTTATTGAGTTTTGACTTTGACACCCACTGCACTGCACAATAATTACGTGGTTTCGGCATTTCGAAGCGTAAGCGCGGGAAACGTGCGGTGCAGTGCGGTGCGAGTGCTCAGGCGGGCGTTTGGCGGTTTGGCGGCCCTTATGGGTTGTGTCATCGACGATACGCCGAGCGGTAGGCATATAGCGCGTGGCCTTGAGCGAGTGATGTAGGCCTGCTTATACTAACGACCGAACTGTGGAATAAACTTCCTGCAGCAGTGTTCCCGGACCTATACGACATTGAAACCTTCAAACAACGAGTCTAAGTATATCTACGTGAAAGGCCGGTAACGCTTCTGATACACCCCTGGTGTAGCAGTTGTCCATGGGCAGCGGTGATCACTTACCATCAGGGGACCCGCTTGTGCGTTTGCCGCCCAATAAGATTTAAAAAAAAATAACACTGAGCGCTGGTATCGGTAGCTCTTTTAAAAAATTAATTTATTTTTATATACTTTACACGTAACGTAAATTAAACCAATTGACCAGTAAAAATGCCTGTTAGGGTCTAATTACTGGATAAACATTTGAATCTTTAAAAACTAAGGAACAATATAAGTCGAAATAACGACATAAAGTTCTTGTAAGTTTGTTAATATCATCCATGTATATATAAGCTTCTGTTTTTTATTTTTATTTTATTGAACCAGAAAAATTATAAATAAAAAATAGATATTTGTACAAGGGCGGGCTTATCCAAAAAAAGGGACCTTATATAAATACAAACTCTTCAAAACAAAATTCTAATAACCAAACACAGAATAAAATTTTGATTTATGATATGAAATGCAATACACACTGCCTAGTTTATATTCAATTCCAATCCAAACAGCGTACGAAAATCGAGTCTATTGTTCATCGACATGAAACCTAAATCAATGTTAGTGCCGAGCCCCGCCATGAATACTTCAGTTTGCTCACAAATCTCTGATTCATGCTGATCCAGATGTCAGAACATAATCTTCAGTAGTAAAGCAAGTCTCTTTTCAACCGGCTGCTTTCTTAGATATGCTGTTATATTTATTTCCCTTAACAAACGTTAGATTTTTTTCTTTTCCAACCATAATATGAGTGTCACTGGTCTTCCAATGTTGCTAAAGAACAAAGATTAACCCCTATATTCATAAACATTAACAAAAATTCAAAATTCAAAACTGAAAGAGATTCCATTATGGGATAAGTCCGCCGTTGTCAATGTGCTCTTTATGTTGTTATTTTATATAATTGTGTGTTTTCATAGTACAATAAAGTTATTACAAACAAACAAACTCTTTTAGTTAAAATATGTTTTATCTTGTTCTTGCAATGTCAAATACTGAAAAAAGGGAAAGGGACAAAACATGTTTTACTAAAACAGGTTTAGCAAACGTTTGTTAATCTTTATGAATATGAGGGTAAGAGTATACAAGTCGTGTATAGTTTATTTGTTAAGGTACTTAAATAAAGGTAAGTAATCTTGACAACTCTTTTTATTAAAATTTACACTATATAAATCCAATACTTTTGCAAATTACAAATCATTAATGAATTTATAAATTATGAATGACACTCTTAGTGCCGCAACAGACGGGGCGCAAGTTGCGTCGCGTAACAGCTAGAGATGGGCAGTGGATAGTACTCAATCTACCCATTTGAGTATTTACTCACTAGATTTAATAAATAGAGTAAATAGAGCGTGCTCAAGTATTGACATCGCATTTGATGTCTGTTTATTTATTTTTACGTAAAATTACGTCTATGTACACCTTCCACCAAAAAATGATAATTAGTAAAAGAAGTCTACTTTCAGTGTATGATTAGTATGGTATTTTCATATAATTTAGCGTCGCATATAACGTTTACCTACGTTTTAAGCATATTATGGCGTACGCACACACTTTCCGACAAGAATTGCAAGCGTATACTAGATTTAAGTTTCAAAATTTTCATGAAAGCATGAAATAATGAATATAAATATATAAATGTGTCACAATCAATATAAATCAATCTACTCACCAAATAGATACATAAGGATATTTATCGGGTATTTACTCAATCTACTGAGTAAATACTCAAATGGGTTGATTGAGTATTTATGCATCGCCCATCACTAGCTGTTACGCGGCGTAACTTGCGCCGCGTCTGTTACGGCCCTTAATATGTAATGTGTAAAGATATCAATTTGTAAAGTGTATATTTCATTAAAAATACACGTCAAGATTGTTTACATTTATTTCAATACCTAACCAAATGGACTATACAGACCTTGCAAAAATTGTTTGTTTTCATGTGTATAAGTCATCATATAACTAGATTATTGTTGTTTTATTCTAAATCTTTGGTTGAAGTAACTAACATATATATAGAAGATATATAGATTCCGCGTTGAAGTCTCAAAAGTATAACCTGTTTTCGCCAATACTGGTATGACTCTACTAAAAAGAAAAGTCACCTAAACATAAGTCATTTAAATTTTGTCATATTACGCAGCAAACAGGTTACTTTTGTACTTTTGACGTTTCGCGAAGTCTCATTCTTGCAACAGTTGATTCACATAAAAAGGAATGAGAAAGAAGAAAGTTTTATGTTTGATTATTTCTTTGAGTACCTAAAATGAGCGTGGTGGTGGCCGGGAAGGTGGAACAAGGAATCAAAATAGCGATGGGTTTTTTGTGTCACCCATCCAAAAACGGGCCGTTTCCGGGATTGCTGTGAAAGTGCAAATAACGCTTACTCCCTCCGGGCCATCGAGCTCCTCATATACACATCGTAGAGTTCTTTTAAATTGACCTCTATTAGGCGAAACCTTTGCCAAACAGTAGGACACCAGTTTAGTCTGACTATAGGGTTAGCTCAGTACATATCGTGGAGTTATTTTAAATTGACCTTTATTTGGGGACACCTTTGCCCAATAGTGGGATTTGTATCCCATTTTAGGAATTACTCAGTATGTGTTATTTGTCCGCATTAATAACAAGTTTAATTGAGGGGTAAATTAAAAAAAAATTCTAAATTGCTATCTAGTGATGAGTAGCGGTACTACATAATTATATTCAAATTGATATACGTAGCGCCATCTACTATTTTCCAAGGAAATTTAAAACCCCGAATTTCAAGCTTTATCTCCCAATAACTTTTAAACGGCTTAACCGATTTTCCCCAAACATAGCTACAAACCACCGCAAGGGAATTAGCTTTTACGTAAAAAATATCGCATTGAAATTGGTCCATTCGTTCGAGAGAAATCGGTCCATTCGTTCGATAGTTACGTGTCTGACAGACTGCCACAAGTCAGACAAACAGACAGATATAATCGTCAAATTTATAAGAGTCCTCTTTTTGTCGGGGTTGAAAATAGCGTCTAGAGTATTCACGGACATATTGTCCGGCAGTAAAGCAAGTGTTTGCGTTAAGAACGCTGGCGCATTCGACAAATCATTTTTCGAAGGGTCATGCTTACGAGGGTCCGAAAGGTTCTCGTCTGACTGTTTTTCTTTGGATCCAGATTCTTTTGATCTTAAATATGCATTGTTATGAAATGATTCCTTTGACTTATAACGACTCCAGCGATTTTGATAAAACTCAGTAGGAATTTAGGCAGTTCTGGGAGTGAAAAATCTATTAAGGGGCTACATGAATTTTAAGGGGTCCAGTGCTGCCCCCATTTAAAAAAAAATTTAAATAAGACATGGAGACATCATTTAAAATTTGGCCTTGATCAGACCCTAGATAACCCATCAAACTATTCTATGAACTATTGTTTACAGTTTAAAGTGAGAAAGTGAAGCTTTTCTACGCACATACGCCAAAACTGGCCGTTTTTCGCAATTGTGCGTAGAAAAGCTTTATGTTCTCACTTTAAACTGTAAACAATAGTTGATAAAATAGTTTGAAGGGTTATTTAGGGTCTGATCAATACAAAATTTTAAATGAAATCTCCGTTTCCTTTTAATAGATTTATTTCAAACGATGCCCTCGTTTGAAATAAATTACTGGACCCTGTAAAATTCATGTAGCCCCTTAAGCTAGGTTTTTAGAAAATCTGCTTTTCTTTGCATTATCAAGCTTAGATTATATTGTGCTGCTATAAAATTATAGGTAGTCATAAAAAATAATCGTGATACTTATGAAAATTACCTACTTGGAAGTTTTCATGATTGCTGTAGAGATGAAAGTTGTCTAAGTCATTTTGGAAAATCATAAAAAATATACACAAAAACACTTATCTATATTTTGATCACTGGAAAAATATAAGACTTTTTTTTTACAAAATCATACTAACAAAAATACTGAGAATAAAGATATTTGTCTGTAAAGCATTAACAATTTAATAAAAAGTAACTTTTCAGTGGGACAAATTCAGTAGATCCCGTGGGAAAGCGGTCCCGCCGCGTGATTTATGGACACCCCACGTAGGCTCTATCTTATCGTGTTTGCGCCTACTTCTGTCCGGCAAGATTTCGCAATTGATTTGTAGCCGGGACCGCCGACTTTAGGGATAAGATGACGTATATACCTCGCGTTCAAGCGGAGCCGAACATTTTTAATATATTGGTATCGGGTATTTTGTAATGATATATCGATATTTTGATACAAATCGATACCTCATACCAACATTTTATAGAAATTTTCTTTTTTACACAAAATATCGCTTTAATACCAGTATTTTGAAACGATTTTGTATCGATAATATCGATATATTGTTTCAAAATACTAGTAATATCGATATTTGTATTTATATATCGATAAAAATATCTATGAAATATTGGTATGAGGTATCGATGTATCGATACAAAATATCGGTATTACAGTCCCTTTTTTAAACCCCGACAAATAAGGGGTAATGTTATAAGTTTGAGCTCATGTCTGCCTGTCTGTGGCATCGTAGCACTCGAACGGCCATCTGTTCGATTTTGATGAGTGTATTTTTCCCTTGCGGTGGTTTTTAGCTATATTTAATGAAAATTGGGGGTTAACGCTTCAAAGATAGGGAATACCTTGGAAAATAATAGATGTCGCTACGGGTATCAAATTATAATATGTAATTCCGCTCCGCTATTCAACACTAGATGGCGTATTTGATAGTCGGTTTTTTTTAATTTGCCTAGCAATATACTTGACACACTTTAAGTGATGTAGTGAGATATTTGATTGTAATTTAATTGCACTGTTTTTGCGATGCGAATTTGTTACTTACATTTTCAATATTCAAATAGGGTTCCCTACGCCATTCAGAAACAATATTTATAGAATTTTGTTTCCAGATGGCGTTGAACCGATAGTTTAATTTAGAGAATATTAATTTGTCGACTGGTCAGTATAAATTTATCCTACATTTTTATTATTTTAGATTCAGATTGAGTTGATTGCTTATTAAATTCAGACCTCAACATCAACGCTGGTGAATGAAACTAGTCAAAATTATAAATAGTTTTTTTTTTCAAGTTATAGGGCGGGAAACGAACATCCGTGTCACCTGATGGTAAGTGATCACCGCTGCCCATGGACAACCGCAACACCAAGGGTGTAACAGAAGCGTTACCGGCCTTTTAGGAAGATATAGACTCGTTTTTTGAAGGTTTCAATGTCGTATCGGTCCGGGAACACTGCTGCAGGAAGTTGATTCCACAGTTCGGTCGTACGAGGTAAAAAGTTCCTTTTTATACCTAATAATAGTTCAAAATAGAACAATAACAGACAATGTGTGCAGCAAATGTGGCAGCTCGCAGGTGCCGCGGAAGTTGCGCAAAGTTGCCCCGTGTCGCGCGACCTGCATGCGGGCTGTTTGAAACTTCTGTTTTAATTGCTATACTACCTATCAGAAAGATATTTCCAGCTGTACTTATTGCCATTGTAACGTAATACACGTCATTTGTATTAAATAAATATATAATAGTTATGTAGCACGTCAAGTCCTGCTACCCAAATACAGATGGCGCTACGAGTGTCATCTTCAACATTATTGATCGAAATATTAGTTCCGCTACTCATCACTAAATCATCATAGATTTGTTTACATACAAAGCTGAAACGCGCTATCGAGATTTTTTTTACGCACACCCCGCATTCCTGCTCTTACAGTTACTTTAAAAAAACCTAATTAAAACATAAATTACAACTAAATCAAACCTAAGCACTATCTAAAATTATGAAACTTAAATCAAACTTAACCTAAGTCTAATAGAAACAAACACATAAAAACATCGCATTAAATTTACGCTCCCGACTGTGCCGCAACCGGATTTTTTTGTTCTCTCGCTTATGTTTTTTTTAATAAAATTTGTAAGTCTATCTCTGTGGTATTTTTATTTCATAAGACCCAGGTTCACTACACCATGCTGATTTGAGAGGAGATAAAAACGAGGAATAATAACAGGTGCAAATTGGTATGACCTGGATTGTCACTTAGAATACTGAAAGAAACTCTTTTTACAGTGTTAGTCACTCACCAGAATCCGTTAAGTCGTTGGTCCGGCGGGAGTGCGCGTTATTAGCGCTTTCGCAAGTAAAGCGACGCCGGGCGTGGTCCACACTTGGATGGGTGATCAGAAGTCTGTACTTTTTGTTGATGAAACTTCGCTTGTTTTCAGCGTAGATAGGAAACCGACCTCTGATGAGATTAAAAATGCATTGTCGCAGGTGTTGGAATGGTTTACGTCAAATAATTTAGTATTAAATGCGAACAAAACTAAATGTGTAAAGTTCTGCTTACCGAATGTTACTAAAGTTCCAACACGATTACTTATTATTAAGGAAGCAGTAGATATGGTGGATAACACGTTTCTGGGAATAACGCTTGATTCCGGATTGCAATGGGGTGCCTATATAATAATTATTATTAATAAATATTAAAATAACAATTGATGGAAAACTTAGCTCTGCAGCCTACGCGGTTAGAAGAATTAGGCAGATGACGGACGTTGATACAGCGAGTTTGGTATTTTTTAGTTACTTCCATAGTTTTATGTCCTATGGAATATTGCTATGGGGTAATGCAGCAGAAATAAATACCATATTTGTTTTACAAAAACGCGCCGTTTGGTCTATATGTAAACTAGGTGCTGGAGAGTCTTTAAGGGAACTTTTTAAAGACATAAATATGTTGATAGTATCAACACTAGAAATAAAAATAAATTAGCTATCTCAGCTTTACGGTTAGAAAAATCAAAAAATCTTTTGTGGGTCTCAGTTTGCGTCTCTGTAATAAAATTCCAGATAATGTAGTAGCGTTACCATTATCTAAGTTTAAGACTGTCGTAACAAATCATTTATTAAAAAATGCTTATTATCATGTAAATAACTATTTTATCTGATCAAAATTCTTGCAAATAGTTAACTGAAAATTTTAATTGTATTATTTAGATATATAATATAATGAATACTAAGCAATAAAGTAAAAAATTATTTATTTATCTTTGGATATTTGTATCACTTGATAATTGTAATTTTTTTTCCTTCGATTTCTTAATAGCTAGTTGTTGACGTCAGATCGTTAACTTACAACTAAGTTTACTGCCGCCTCTTAAGCGAAAATACAGCAGAAGCGGTAACAAACTGTACTGCAGCATTTTCTCCAAAAACGTCAACCTTACAATTATACTGATATTAAAGTTAGATATGTGGACTGAAAATACATTGTTGTCATAATTATTAATTAAAATTGGACTGTCTCGAAAGGCAGTACTATATTAGTAGCGCATTTGTAGGTTTCAAAGCATAAAGACGTCATGCTCGCAAAATGAATAACCTAAAAAAAAAAAATTTAATCCTATTAGTGCCATTTTCGACTTCTTCTCGGACGAAGTCGCGGGTAAAGGCTACCTATAAGCACTCAGCCCGTATGTTTTGTTCTAGATCCCGCATACTATTAGAATTCGGACGTGTCTGATAGTGACGTGGGGTATTGATGTGGGGTCTCGAACGAGATATATGGGCAGAGTGCCTTTCAGAGGCGTCAGGAACATTCTGTCAAAAAATATATTTTAATATGCGGCTAACTTTTTAAAATAACTGAAAAGTTTATTTGCCATTCATCCTTTTAGTTTGTTTTGAATTCAAATATATCTTTAAAAGGTTAATATTTACTTATATTTACTGATATTATTTGAAATCATTTTAATAATGTAGGTATATTTTCGATACCTAGTGTGGGAGTGACACAGGCCTGTCATAACGCTAAGCGTGGCCTTTGGATCTTACGACCCTCTGCCCTGTCTACCCACTACTACAGGAATAAAGACATGCTAATGTGTCTGTAATCAAGTGCAGACCTCGCCTGGTGTCGCTTAACTTATGAATTTATTTATAAACAAGTAATTATTTAAAAAAATATTAGTTAAAACAAGCTCTTATCAAACGAGCCCAAACTCGATGGGGTTGCGTCGTTTCATTACAGAGTTCCTATGGCCACCTTCCAGCTCCATCATCAGATCAGCTGCATGTCATCGTAATATTACATTGTCACGCGATATACGTGTGGGTGCAATTTCTGCTCAATTGAAAACCGGGAAGTGGGTCAAATTTAACTCGCAAGATTTGATTACAGACAGACCGACATACAACGAGACAGGTGAATCTAAATAAAAGCTTGTAAGAAATAAAACTTATTTTAGTAAATAAAACGTACTACAAACTGGACGAGTATTTTAAAGATTAAAAATTTAATTGTAATTGACACTATAAACTATAACAAATATTTAATGACAATAATTAATTTTATACTATAACTTGTCAATAATTTACAAGTAATAAATATCTCAAAATCTGGCTTATAAACTATTTAAAAATATATACACAATTTAACTATATTTTGCTAACATTTATTTATTTACATAATTCATATATACAAAATACAAATATAAACACAAAGAAAGTAAGAAAATTGATTTATATTTATAAATTAACTGCATGTTATAAAACTCGCTTGCCGTTCCACTTTTTGTTTGCGATACCCGATAGGGTTCATAGTGTACCCTGTTACAAGACAGTGACTTTTAGTAATTTTTACCATTGCATCCTCAGCAGTAATACTTCCTAACCAAGGAGATTTGACGAGGTTACTGGTTTTTATACAAAACAACTGCCGTCTGACCTCCGTAACCCAAAGGGTAAACCAGAATCAATCCCAATAGTTTGATGACCAAACGATGATCAAAAAAAAACACCATCTAGGGTGTTCGGCATCCACAGTTTATACGTGCCTTCCAAAACTCGGAACCATCTTTCATTTTGGATAATCAGGTGATGTAAGCCTGCAATATCGTAACCAGTCTGGAAACAACTTTTTCACAAAAAATGTACTTCCTAGTGGAAATCGAACCCATGACATCCGGATCACAAGGCAAACGTCTTGGCTACTGGACCACGGAGACAGTCGACGAACTGATGTACATCATGAAATGCAATAAAAGAGTTTAATTGAATTGAATTGAACTTGTGAAAGTGCGTACTCCCGCCGGGCCACAGAACTCATTTCAATCATAAATCATAAACCGCTTGTTCATTCATGTAAGTACTTCTGACAGCCAATTAGCAATATATTGACGTTTGCAAAATCATGGCGTCACGCGTGACGTCACATTTATCATGCTACTATCTAAATGCACGATTGTGATGGAATCAGGAGTTTAATTGTGACAGATAGTGGAAAATAAACTATACTCGTATGTCAAATTGCAAACTATTACAGCATGTTTTAATTTAAGATAATATCTACCAATTACATATACACTATCAAGGCAGGTTTAATCTTATCAGGGCCCCTAGGCTATGCAATTCTTGGGGCCCTTCTCCGTTATCCTTTTCTTACTTTTTAAAATACATTTTTATATTATAAAATTGAGTCAATCAAATCAACTCCGGTATCCTGTTATTTCTATGTCTTATGTAATATTCCTACAACATGCTACAGCATCACCTGCCTTACACAATTGCTTTTTGCTTTCAATTTTGTTTTTTCAATCTGGTCTTTGATTTTTTTTATAATTACTGGTATTTTTTATAATTTACTAAGTATGGGGAACCCCCGAAAATTATTGTTATTTTTTTTCTATTTTTGTGTGAAAATCTTAATGCTCTTCATAGAATACATGTACTTACCAAGTTTCATCAGTATAGTTCTTATAGTTTCGGGAAAAAGTGGCTGTGACATTTTTTTTTTATGTCATAAGGCGGCAAACGAACAAGCGGGCCACCTGAATGCAAGTGTTTACCGCCACCCATGGACAACTGCAACACCAGGGGTGTAACAGAAGCGTTGCTGGCCTTTCAGGAAGATGTAGGGGGAGGGGGGAGGGGAGGGTTGGGAGCCTCCGGCTCTCTCACTCACCGAACGAAGCATAGAAGCGGTGACGCTACTACTCAGACGTCGATTTTCTGTGATAGTGTGGTACTTCCCCGGACGAGCCGGCCCATTCATGTTACTAGCAAAACAGAGATTTGCTGGTAGCGTGGCTCTACCACAAGTACAAGACATACGGACGGACAGACAAACAGAAATGACGAATCCATAAGGTTTCTGTTTTTTGCCATTTGGCTGCGGAACCCTAAAAATGGTGATGCTTGCTAGCCGTATCGCCAACTAACATAAGTCGCATTTTCGCTTATTCCCTCGATCGGCTTTTACAATTTGAGTGGGAAGAAAAACTAGTACACTAAGGCTTTTTTCTCCTAGTTCAAAGGAGAGCCGTGTTATAAGCTTTTTAACCCACTTCCAAAAAAAGGAGGAGGTCATTAATTCATCGCGGTCTTTTTTAAGAGTTCCGTACCCAAAGGGTAAAACGGGACCCTATTACTAAGACTCCGCTGTCCACGGGCGTCTATCCATCCGTCCGTCCGTCCGTCTGTCTGTCACCAGGCTGTATCTCATCAACCGTGATACTCGTAGCAAGACAGTTGAAATTTACAAACGATGTATTTTGAAATTATAAAATTTTGGCAGATGATGTATTTCTATTGCCGCTGTAACAAAAAATACTAAAAAAAGAATTAAATAAATATTTGAGTGGGCGCGCACATAAAAAACGTGATTCTTTTGTCGTTTTTGCACGATGTTAATAACGGCTATACACAGACGCTACGATAGTTGTATATTCATTTTAGAAATAAATAATGAAATTAAAATAAAATAAATATTTAAGGGCAACTCCCATACAACAAACGTGATTTTTTATAGATAATGGTACGGAACCCTTTGTGCGCGAATCCGACTCGCACTTAGTCGTTATTTATATAATTAGGTTGGGGAAAAAGTCTTTTCGCATATAGTATGTATGAACTTGTAATAAAACCACTTTGGCTATACTATTTGTACCTGGCTGGTTTTGGTATCATTTAAAAGTTTAAATTTTAAAGAAGATAATTCAAAATTCAAATTAGGAAAATGCGTGATTTTCATTTGTTTTTCTTACCGTCAAGATGAGTGAATCTAATGAAGAAATTAGATACATTTTAAAATTTGACTACCAAAAAGGTAAAAATGCAACGCAAACCGCGAAAAAAATTTGCGATGTTTATGGACCTAGTGCAGTGTCTGTGAGAGTAGCACAAATTTGGTTTAAGCGTTTTCAATCCGGAAATTTTGATGTCAAAGATGCACGTCGCTCTGGTCGCCCTGTAACGGATAAAATGGATACTATTTTTAAAAACTGGAGCAAGATCGGCATATCCATAGTCACGACGTAGCTGAAGAACTGGGAATTGACCACAAAACAGTTTTGGCGCATTTGAAAAAAAATGGGTACACAAAAAAGCTCGATATTTGGGTACCTCACGAGCTCTCTGAAAGAAACCTAATGAACCGTGTACTCATTTGTGATTCTTTATTACGACGTAATGAGACCGAACCATTTTTGAAGAAATTGATAACTGGTGATGAAAAGTGGATCACGCACGACAAGAACGTGCGAAAAAGGTCATGGTCAAAGGCCAGTCAGGCTTCACAGACTGTGGCGAAACCCGGGTTAACTCGCAACAAGGTGATGTTGTGTGTGTGGTGGGATTGGAAGGGCATTATTCATTATGAGCTGTTACCACCAGGCAGGACCATCGATTCAGAACTCTACTGTGAAGTTGTTTACAGTAGAGTTCTATATATCTATATAGATAAGATTAAAGCAAGAAGTTGAGAGAAAGCGGCCGGAATTAATCAACAGAAGGGGTGTGGTTTTTCACCATGATAACGCTAGACCTCACACATCTTTAACCACGCAGCAAAAATTAAGAGAGTTTGGCTGGGAGGTGTTAATGCATCTGCCGTATAGTCCTGACCTGGCACCTTCAGATTTCCACCTGTTTCGGTCTCTTCAGAATTCTTTAGGCAGTGTCAGGTTAACATCACGAGAGGACTGCCAAAACTACTTGACGTAGTTTTTTGATCAGAAGCCCCAAAATTTCGATAGCAATGGGATCGTGTCCCTACCTATAAGATGGCAAAAAGCTATCGAACAAAATGGTACCTCCATACTTTAGTTAAATGTCAATAAACTATATTAAAAAATGTTTTGAATTTTCATATAAAATGCAAAAAGACTTACATAATAATATATTCTTACATAATAATATATAATCATTACATTATTAAAAAAATATATAATCGAAGAACAAAATGTTCTTCGATTATTCGAAAAATGCCTGAACCGATTTGACAGGGTATACTTATCAGGAGGTCCCATAATTTTTTTATCAAAACTAGTAGTGTAGTTTGGGGCTGAAGTTGGTATTTATTTTCAAAAATAATAAAAAGAACGTTATAAAAGAAACTTTTTACCACGTACGACCGAACTGTGGAATCAACCTCCTGCAGCAGTGTTCCCGAACCGATACGACATTGAAACCTTCAAAAAACGAGTCTATATCTTCCTGAAAGGCCGGCAACGCTTCTGTTACACCCCTGGTGTTGCAGTTGTCCATGGGCAGCGGTGATCACCTACCATCAGGTAACCTGCTTGTTCGTTTGCCGCCCTATAACATTAAAAAAAATCAAAATATGCGCACAACGTGACGTCATTCGGAATCCAAGTAATTGTCTGCTTCGTTTTTAGAACATTTTCCTTTATTTTTCACAAATTTAAAATAATTAAAAATTAAAATTACTCGGACATTTTAACTCCAAATTAAAACATCAAACACACGCGTATCAGAATGTAACAATTTAATCAGTTGTGAAATGTTCCGGCCCGATCCGACACGATCCGGAAACTTTTTAATTTAGCTTGCGACCCTTCCCCCGGACTCTCAGAGTGGCTGATAAAGTAAAGACAGAGAGAAATATGCTACTTCATTAAATAGCCAAGCGACAACTTATGTACTAGTACGGTATAGAAGTCTTACTCAGCAAAGAAATTCAAAGAAATATCTACTCAATGTGTTTAGAATTACGGTTTAAATTAGCTCGCTTCAGAACTCAGCACCTTTTCGTTTAGATACCTAGAAATCCATTGCAAGCCAACTTCATTCTTATTACTCTCGACAAACGATTTATGTAACTGTATTTCCCTTCAAAGTGATCGCCGCGCGCATAGTAATAATGTAGGTATATTTTCGATACCTATACCAGTGACCCAGGCCTGGAATAACTACTAGAATTCACGCACAGAAGTCTTACTCAGCAAAGAAATTCAAAGAAATATCTACTCGATGTGTTCAGCGTTACGGTTTAAATTAGCTCGCGTCAGAACTGAGCACTTTTTCGTTTAGATACCTAGAAATCCATTGCAAGCCAATTTCATTCTTATTACTCTAGACAAACGATTCGTAATAGGTAAGTACAAAACTAATTAGAGAATTTCCCACTCCAGAGCGGTCGCCGCACGTAGGTATATTATCGATATCTAAACGGGGACTTACTCAAGCCTGGTCGGCCTCTGTCTTGTCGGTTTCATTGTATGATATAATGTATAACAAGTTTATTATTCGGGAAAATTAAAAAATACCTCGAGTTTCAAGCGTTCACGCTAATAACTTTTGAATGACTAAACCGATTTTAATTAAACATAGCTAAGAACCACCGCAAGGAAATTTGCTTTCATGTAAAAATACCGCATTAAAATCGGTCCATCCGAGAGCAACGATGCCACAGACAGACACTGGTGTCAAACACCTCTCTTCTTGATGCCACCGTCAGTAACACAGACAGACAGACATCGGCGGCAGGCGGCTTTTTGCTTCGGAGGTGGAAAACATGCACACAGGGTGAATTTTTGGCAAAAATAATGAAGTGGTTTTCCACTGCCTTTTCTATTTCACTCACTAGTTAACTCAATAGTCTCGTGCTGATTTCCTCACGATGCTTTACTTCACCATAATTGGCCATAAGTACAAACTCAGAGGGACAACGCAACAAACCAATAACAATTTTTTCGAAGTCGTGCCTCAGAGGCGCACAGCCAATACCTAAACTAACCACCACCGCTTTAACAGACTAAAGTGTGTTCGCCAAGAGTTGATAAATATCACAAAATATTACAATTCTTCTGAGACTAGCAACTGTCGCTTAGCTATCGCAAACTGTATGGCGACCATCGTTTGTTTCCCACTTTCGCCGTTGCGTGGTACGAGACACACAGTTGATATCAACCGCGGTCCTGACGGGTGAGCGGTCGCGAGCAACTGTTGCTTAGCTATAGCAAACTGTATAGCGACCATCGCTTGTCTCCCGCTTTCGCCTTTGCGTGGTACGAGACACACAGTTGATATCAACCGCGGTCCTGACAGGTGAGCGGTCGCGAGCAACTGTCGCTTAGCTATAGCAAACTGTATAGCAACCATCGCTTGTCTCCCGCTTTCGCCTTTGCGTGGTACGAGACACGCAGTTGATATCAACCGCGGTCCTGACGGATGAGCGGACGCGGGCGACTGTCACTCAACTATCGCAAACTATATGGCGACCATCGCTTGTCTCCCGCTTTCGCCTTTGCGTGGTATGAGACACGCAGTTGATATCAACCGCGGTCCTGACGGGTGAGCGGTCGCGAGCAACTGTCGTTTATCTATAGCAAACTGTATGGCGACCATCGCTTGCCTCCCACTTTCGCCTTTGCGTGGTACGAGACACGCAGTTGATATCAACCGCGGTCCTGACGGATGAGCGGACGCGGGCGACT
The DNA here is from genome assembly GCA_943193695.1 of Acrobasis suavella. NCBI lineage: Eukaryota > Metazoa > Arthropoda > Insecta > Lepidoptera > Pyralidae > Acrobasis > Acrobasis suavella. Next base: position 458,893 of record OW971935.1, read on the forward strand.
GTCATTCAACTATCGCAAACTATATGGCGACCATCGCTTGTCTCCCGCTTTCGCCTTTGCGTGGTATGAGACACGCAGTTGATATCAACCGCGGTCCTGACGGGTGAGCGGTCGCGAGCAACTGTCGTTTAGCTATAGCAAAGTGTATGGCGACCATCGCTTGCCTCCCACTTTCGCCGTTGCGTGGTATGAGACAAGCAGTTGATATCAAGCGCGGTCCTGACGGGTGAGCGAGCGCGGCGGCCATATATTGCCATTCCGTTCTGGAATGTGCTTCGAATGAACCGTTTTGGTGTATGCGTATCGTTTTCTGTTATAAAGTGAATAAATTTTAGAAAATAGTCAAAATAAAATTGTTCAAGTTTTTAAATAATTATAATAATAAATAAGCCTTTATTCAGACAGTATTTTTACATTCCATACTTAAATCTATGCACTTATACACTATCATCGCCTCCTCTGTCTGTATGCCATAGGTTGGCAAAGGCCTCCTCCAACTGCCTCCAGTTCTCTCTATCCTTAGCCACTCTGGTCCATGTGCTGCCTGCAACTGCTTTAATGTCGTCCACCCACCTTCGAGATGGCCTGCCTCGTTTCCGTTTTCTGTAACTTGTGAACCAGTTCATTATCGATTTAGACCATTTTTCTTTTCCTCTGATTGTATGTCGTGTCCATTTCCATTTTAATTTTGTAACTGTTCTTTTAAATAATTAGCGAGCCGTAATTTGTAATCAGTTAAGAAGCCCTGAATTTATCAGTTCTCCGCAAACAGACTTAATAAATAAATAAATATATCGGACAAATCACACTGATTGAGTTAGCCCCAAAGTAAGTTTAAACTTGTGTTATGGGATACTAACCCAACGATACTTTATTGTATAATAAATACACATATAGATAAACACCCAAGACCCAGGACAATTTGAAAAAGGCCATTTTCCAACTTGCCCTGGCTGGGGATCGAACCCAGAACCTCCGGATTAGCGGACTAGCGTGTTGACCATTACGCCACGGAGGTAGTCGAGAAATATAGTAAATAAATTAATGAAAAGCCCAGAACGGTCCACACTTAAGATTAGAGCATGCGCGCTGAGAATCGAACCAGACGGCTGACAGCGTATTAACCAATATGCCAAATAGTCTTTAAAATAATGAGGATCAGTCATTTAAAGCTGATCCGACATAATCCTAGTCTACTTTCAGAGGTAATAAAAAGTAAAGGCAGAGCGTGTTGACTGGTGATAGAAAAGATTAAAATAACTAGCTGATGCCTGCTGTCTTATTTTCGACAATCACCGTGACCATCACATTTTTCTGGGATAAAATGAGTTCCAATAATAAAATAATAAATGAACCTATATTTACTTTCCTTCACAAAAATAATACTGTTACTTCATCGTCATTATTTCAGTCGAATAACGTCCACTGCTGGACATATGCTCTCTCAAGGATCAATCAAGAGCGCCCTGCATCCAGCGCTTTCCAGCGACCTTGGTCAAGAAAAAATGCCTAAGAACAAATTATGCAAACAAGGGATCGCCGTCTGACCACCTTTAGGGTGGGTGTCCTACGCTTCGCTTGCCAGTACGCGGTCGCCATTCGAGAACCTTTTTGCCCCATCGGTTCTTCGCGCTAAGTGTCCCGCCCACTGCCACTTCAACGAGCTAATCCACTCTGCCCGATACCGTTACTTTAACAGTAATTAAAATAAATATATCATTGGTATCTAAATAAACAATAAGAGATGTGGAAAACTGGTGCCTATGATAGGTTTCCGAAGAACCTGTGTAACGGGTCACCAGGACTCGCCATTAACATAAAAACTTATGAAATCCATTATGTTAACTATAGAAAAATAAACTTAGTAAATCTAGCGTTTTTCCTTTACACGATTTTAAAACTTTTATCAGGCGATTTTAAAACGGTCATCCCTGCCTCATTATTGCAACATAATTTTATTATTTTTTCAATACACTACACTAGTTTGAACGGTTTAGCAAGTCTTCTCACTTTGTCCGTGTTATCGAGAAGCTAAATCGCTTAAACGTTCACATGATGAAGCAGTACTTTTATCATACAGTTGAACTTTATCGTTCAACTGTATGATAAACGTGTTATGAATTTTACGATTTAAATTGAAATTATGAAAACCGAAAGTTTACTTGAAGGTTTACTGAAATCTTTACTTGGCTTGATTTAAAGATTTTTTCTTGAATAATTGGGTACTTTTTCCATATTTGGCAACGCAATTTTTGTGTAAAATTTCCTTATTTGTTTATTTTATTTCTAGCATAGATTTTGACGACCTCCGTGGCGTAGTTGAACACAATGCTAGTCCGCCACCCAGAGGTCCCGGGTTCGATCCCCGGTCAGGGCAAATTGGAAAATGGCCTTTTTATATCTATATATGTATTTGTTATAAAATATAGTATCGTTGAGTTAGTATCCTATAACACAAGTCTCGAACTTACTTTGGGGCTAGCTCAATCAGTGTTATTTGTCCCCTATATATATTTATATTTATAGATCATAAAGTGAAGTTCCGTGTTGCTTTATGATCATAAAAGCCAATCTGAGCGATCTGAGCGTTAAGTTTTTTCTTTCTTGCAAGACTAGCACGGAAGTAAAGAGAAATCCTGATTAACTAATAACTGTCGCTAGTATACATACGTGTAACATCACACGTAAATTAATGTTTGCATGCAATTATTCAAACATTCATTCTGTGCTAAATGCATATTATTAATATTAAAAATAAATTACTGTCAGTCCGCTGGTTGACAAAGCATTATTAACAAACGTTTACAACATGTTAGCTCCACGCGATTGCGTGTCTGGTCACTGTCATTACGATATAACAGTACCTTCAATACTATTGCATGCAATTATTCAAACATTAATTTCGTGCTAAATGCATACTATTAACATTACACATAAATTAGTGTCAGCGTCCACTGGTAGACAGAGCACTATTAAGAAACATTTAAAACATGTTAGCTCCGCGCGATCGCGCGTCTGATCACAGTCAACAGGATATAACAAGCAATAACCTTCAATACTGTTGTATGCTATTGTTCAAACATAAATTCTGTGCTAAGTGCATTCTATTACTATTAACATTAAACATAAATAAGTGTCATTCCGCTGGTCGACTAAGCATTATGAACAAACATTTAGATACAACATGTTAGCTCCACGCGATCGCGCGTCGGATCACTGTCAACACGATATAACAAGCAATGAACTTCAATATTGTTGTATGCAATTGTTCAAACATTGATTCTGTGCTAAATGCATAATATTTACATCATACATAAATTAGTGTCAATTTGCTGGTCGGCCAATCATTATTAACAAACGTTTACAACATGTAAGTCCCGTGCGATCGCGCGTCTGACAATATTACAATTACCTACTATTCTATACTGCTGTATACAATTGTTCAAACATTAATTCAGTGCTAAGTACATAGTATAAACATTACTCATAAATTAGTGTCAGTCCGCTGTTCGACAAAGCATTATTAACAAACAACAAACAACGTTTACAATATGCTAGCTCTACGCGATTGCGCGTCTGATCACTTTCAACATGATATTACAATTTACAACCAATTAACTGCAATATTGTATACAAATATTGATACCCAGCCAAATATATTATACATAGACTAACGAAATATACTGAAACAATTTTAAGGGTGGATTGTATAGGAATACAAGTTGACAGGAGCTGCTGATTGGAATTCAAACTCAAATTCAAATGATTATTCAGTAATTTCACTTGACATTTTAACACGTTAATGAGTATAATTTACATGACGTGTAGTGTTTATTAAAATGTTATTTATTTTTAAAGAATTGCTAACGATACCAGTTTAAACTCATCGGCACAGTATTGACCGCCTACTTCTCAGAAGGGCTTTGTCATATTATTATTGTCTTTTTATCAATAAATATTTAAAATATGATACAATGTAAATGTTACAGTTAAAAACCTGTTTTTAGATAGAATGCGTTTTCCCTAGTAAGAACTAGATTTTGCTTAATGCCGTTGTTAAAACTAGAATTAACTAATGCTCAAAATTGAATATCAGGTAAAACTAGTTCATACTAGACAAAACGCGTTTTTCCGAAGCGAATCAGTTAAAACTGTTCCAACCGAGGTTAAACTTTATAGTACCGTACGTATGCAAGAAAGGATTTATGTCAAAAAGGTGTCTCTGTAAGAAAAATGGTTACCTTTCTAACTCAAAATCATCAGCATCATCATGATTTCAGCCACATAACGTCCACTGCTGGACATAGGCTTCTCCCAAAGATTTCCAAAATGACTGATCTAGAGCGGCCTGCATCCAGCGCAGTTAAACGACCTTGGTCAGGTCGTCTGACCACCTTGAGGGTGGGTATCCTACGCTTCGCTTGCTAGTACGAGGTTGCTATTCGAGAACCTCTTTGCCCCATCGGCCATCGATTTTTCGCGCTATGTGTCCCGCCCACTGCCACTTCAACGAACTAATCCGCTGGGCTATGTCAGTGGCTTTATTCTCGTACGAATTTCCTCTTTTCTGATTCGATCACGTAGGGAAACACCGAGCATAGCCCTCTCCATAGCGCGTTGAGTGACCTTGAACCTTCTTATGAGACCCATAGTAAGGGACCACGTTTCAGAGCCATAAGTCATCACTGGTAACACACATTGATTAAACACTTTCGTCTTGAGGCACTGAGGTATTTTGGACGAGAAGACACTGGGTAGCTTCCCGAACGCTGCCCAACCAAGTCGGATTCGTCGAAAGACCTCTTCCTCGAAGCTGGAACTTCCTGCCTGGATCAATTGACCCAGGTAGATATACTCGTCTACAACTTCGAGTGCGGAGCTCCCAACAAATACAGGTAGGGGCGCGACATGGACATTCGACATTACTTTCGTTTTGTCCATGTTCATTTTTAGGCCCACCTGTTGGGAAACTCGATTTAGGTCTCCGAGCATAGTACTTAAGTCTTCCATCGATTCTGCCATGACAACGATATCGTCAGCAAATCGAAGGTGAGTGATATACTCGCCATTAATGTTGATGCCAAATCCTTTCCATTCCAGAAGCTTGGTGGCATCTTCCAGTGCAACGGTGAACAGTTTCGGAGATATACCATCTCCCGTTTTACACCTCTTTGCAGAGGAATAGCCCTCGTGCACTGCTCCTGTACTCGGACTGACATAGTGGCGTTATTGTATAAGCACTTTAATATTTCGATATAGCGATAGTCAATACGGCATCGCTGCAGAGACTGAAGCACGGCCCATTTTTCGATCGAAACGAAGGCTTTTTCATAGTCCACGAACCCTAAGCATAACGGCCGGTTATACTCCCTCGTCTTCTCTATAACCTGCCGCAGCGTTGACTTCATCAGCCGCGACCTTTCGACTTTGAGATCAATATTCACGATGCCTCTTAATATTCGGTGATCGCTCCCGGTTTTGATCCGATTGATCACTGAGACATCGTTGAATATTCGTCTCTCCGTCGTTAGGATGAAGTCTATTTCGTTCTTAACAGGGGACTGGTTCTTCTCTGTCCCTCCCTCCCTGTAACTTCTTAAATAAGAGAATGATAAAACAAAAAAAATATATATGTACATTACCGTGCAAACTGCCACCGAAAATTGGTTTGAACGAGATCTAGTAAGTAGTTTCTTTTCATACGTTTATCTAAACATCGATCAAAGTTACAACGAACTACAAGAACTTTTATAATATGTTACTTGCTGTTACGGAACCTTCCATGGGCGAGTTCGTCTCGCACTTGGCTGCTTTTCTTCTTCTTGGCACTGTCTTCATCGTTCGCTTAATTTCATCTTGGAAAAGATCGAACGAAATGCAGAACCCGATCACGGTCCCAAAGTGAATTTATATGTGAGAAAGTGTTGATATAGCTTAACCAGACGTTTTCACTCATGGCTATTTTAGAGTATTTCTTTCCGCCAATTAAAAAGTCGTAAAGGTGTGAACGTTATACAATATGTAACAAAAACCCTGTCCGAACCTTGTAGGTGAAACTCAGACCGTCAATATGATCAACTTTTCCTATGCATAAAATCGTAATTCAATTGTATAAACCCCATAGTAAAAGTTAATAATAATAATATAGTTGGGCAGCTATGGAGGACTGTCCGTTAGTGCATCTCAATAGTACATTAAGGGATAGACCTCCATAGATGCAGCCATCTCACTTTTTAGATAAAAAAGGTACTAAAAGACCTCTTCATGTTGGCTTTGGCCCCATGAACGCCTCAAAGGACCGGGTCCCCATGAACCTGTGGCTGAAAAGCGTACCAACATAATAATAATAATCGTTTATTTTGCCAACACAATTTCAGTACATAATATTTATTACATTGTGAAAAATGACATTCACAAGTATTTATCCTGCCTGACTCGTTTGGAAGCCCATCCTCGAACTAGATGTGAGTCTGTATCTCGAGGAATGAGCTTTCAGCAGTGGCTTCTAGTTATAGTAACCCAATACTCACATACTCATAGGTATGTGAGTATTGGGTTTATTCAATAGTGAAAAATTAACGCACTTAGTCTTTTGTGTGTTTAAGGCCAGATTATTAGTAGTAAACCAACTAAGTACTTGTGACATAGTAGTTGGTGATCAAAGGCTAGTGGTACAAACTTGTTCTGCTGTCAGAACAAAAACAAGTATTACAAATTTCACTCGTATTACAGTAGCATTAGAGGTCACAAGTGACAAGGCGAATGATCGATTGTGGCAGAGCGGCACGGCGTAGACGGTGCGCGGTGCAATAGCTGACTCGTAGCAGGTAGCTGCAGCTACGTCATCAGGCGATTTCGGGGCGAGACAGGGCAGCGGGCGGAAAGTGCGCGTAGGCAATGTAACCGATGTACGATTCCAGCGGCCTTATGTGTCGTAGGTCAGTTCCAACGAGATTATTTAGACACTTTCAAGTTAGATTTCGCGATATTTGCTGAATGCGTAGATCGATTCTGAAACAGATTACTGAGCGTCCTACCGGTACTTAGGGGCTATACACTGGTACAAACTACAACTTTAGGCACTTAGAGAATACTAATACTATTGAGTCTATTGAAAGATAACACGAGACATGAACTTAAGGGTACGCTAGTCAGGTATTTCGCCATACAAATTCTGTAGGGTGATGACTCCGTTGTTCGGTATCGTCTGTTTAAAGTTTTTAATTCTATCGATTTGTCTTGTCGTTATCTATGCTTGTATGGAATCATAATTGTAAAATGATGAGTACTTTAAAAGTAATGAGTCTCAAAACATTCCGTTTCAACACGTTATTTTAACGCAACTTTGGGCACAATTAAATACCGGAAGGAGTATAAAATCTCTAAAACAAAATTCGTACAAGCATAGTTTGGTAATTAAAAAATTTAAATAACTTTACTTTTAATTAAAACATTCAGCAGTTTTATCACAAGAACACTTCTCCCAAACGCATACTCGTGAATTTTTAGACGTGTAACGTAACGTTTTTGTGCGATAAGTCGGATACGACACACTAGGCTGTAGTTCCGATGTGCGTATAAATCGGTGTAAATAGTTCCGCACTGTTCATAACCGAGTCTATCCCTTTCTCAGCGAAATAGCACGCAAATTAGCCACGTAAGCCGACGAGTTCGAGTTCCGAACTAGCTCATCCTTAAGCGAGCGAACGTGGCGCGTAGAGCTCTTATATGTTTTATAGTTGTTCATATTGACAGTCTGAGTTGCTCCTACAAGGATCGGACAGGTATATGCATATTGTATAGGTACTAAAAATAACCATAGCGTGTTTAAGTTTGGATTTAGCGCCATCTATTTATATTCTTTAGAAACCTGTGTATATAAAACTAATGGCTCTATGAACTGTAGACCTTGACCTAATTGAAATAACATTGCAGGCGCAATTTCACCGACTTTCGGTCGCGCAGCATCGGCATAGCGCCTAATAACCACAACTGAAACGATTCATGTTTTTTTTCTTCTTTACACTGTCTACAGTAGTGTTGCAAGCAATAGAATAAAATATCTATAGTCTATCGATACCATCGTGGCCTTGAAAAACAGTCACAACATCGATAGGACTATCGATACTATTGAATTTAGAAACTATTTACTATCGATAATTTCGGATATTGTCGAAGTTTAACGATGGCTGATCCGTGCGTCAACTCGTGAACGGGTGCTGCCGGGAGGGACTGGTCAGCTCGGCTTCGCTTTTTTTGACTACATAATATTTTTTATTACGCAATTTATGTTTGTTTACTTGTACGCAAGCATTACATGTTATAATGTGTCAATATTGTATTATATTATAAGTATTTATTAATTAAAAGACAATTATAATAATAATATGACAAAGCCCTTCTGGCGAGTAGGCGACCAATACTGTGAAAATGAGTTTCTTTCGGCGTTTCTTCTCAGCAGTGGTCGTTACGAAGCGCTGGTATCGGTAGCTTTTCTTTAAAAATAAATTAAATTTTAATATACTTTACACGTAACATAAATTATACTTATTGACGTGTAAAAGTGTCTGTAAAGGTCTAATTACTGAATAAACATTTGAATCTTTGAATCTTTGATAGTTTCTAAATTCAATAGTATCGATACTATTCATAGTTTTACCTTTCATCAATAGTATTGCAAACTATTGACAATTGATACTATCGATAGTATCGGTTATTCGATACTAGATAGTCCTATCGATATGGTGGCTGGTTTTTCGAGGTCAACTTTCGATAGTTAAGCATCGCTAGTCTACAGTGTCGTTAATCTTATCTAGGAGAAGTATCGAACATAATAGTATTCACGGTCTCTAAAGAAATCTATATTTAAGTGAGAAAATATTAAAATTCAGTGTTACCACCTCTCAAAAATATTTATCCCTAAAGTTTGAGTCAAAATCCCCTAAAATCGCCTTTATTATTTAGTTGTCCCCCTAAAAAATAAAAAAATAAAAATTCATAATAACTAGAAATAATATGCTGTAATATGTTTCAAGTCTTTTTATTGTAAGTTATTTAATACAAAAAATATTTCGTCTTTAATTGAACATTCAGATTTTTTGAAATCATACATGTTGAGTTGACATTAAATAAATTTAACATTTTATTGGATGGAGTAAATGTTGTACAAGATCTACCATTTCGATTTAATATAAATCGGACCATCATCATGATATAATAGATAGTCTATTCCGCAACTTATTTTTAACGACATTATAGACAGAGAATGCACGTTCGACACTCAATTAACGATTATCAATTTAAAAATATTAGAGAGTCAAAAAATCCCTGAAAATTCCTCTAAAAATTTCAACCCCCTAAAAAAATCCCATCTCACTTATTTACCCCCTAAATCTGGGGGGAATTTGGGGAAAACCCCTAAGTTGGTAACCGTGCATGTCTATTAAAATAGCTTAACCGAACGTTTTCAAATAACGTGGTAAGCTAACAAAAATTATTATTTTTTTGAAGGGGAAAATTCTTTTTGACATTTCAAAAAAGGTAAATGGGTAAAGGTTACACTAAAAAATAACCATAGCGTGTTTTAATGTGGATTTAGCGCCATCTATTGATATTCTTTGAAAACCTTTGTCATAACTTGTGGCTCTGTTAGTTCTATTACTGGTAGATCTGTAGACCAGATTGATAGACGTCGCCATTATTATTGTGAGTTTTCATATGAATATTTAGCGAAAACTTTCGTATTTTGAATATACGTGTGTGTGCAATCTTGTCATGCTGTTAGTTTACGGCTTACGAAAATAGTAAATGGACATTTTAATGAACGGTGCGCCGATATGCGTAGGTTATAGTAAATTGTTATTAGTAATAAATGCGTATATATTAGAAACCCTATGGGAACTCAATAGGAATCAGCTTCTAAGGAAGCTTCGCCGCTAATAAGAACCATTCAAATTTTCGAATGTAAGTAGGTACGTATCTAATACGATGACCTCCGTGGCGTAGTGGTCATTATGCTAGTCCGCCACCCAGAGGTCCCGAGTTCGATCCCGGTCAGGGCAAGTTGAAAAATGGCCTTTTTCAAATTGTCCTGGGTCTTGGATGTTTATCTATATATGTATTTGTTATATAATATAGTATCGTTGAGTTAGTATTGTCACGAGAGTGGGTTGGGGATAGGAAAGGAAACAACAATCCTATTGAATGGTGCCTTTATTTACAACTTTATTCACAATTGACAGCGTCGGTCCTCTTTGCACTCCAACTGTCACTTCACCAGGCCCGCGGAAACGTCACAGCACTGACACGCACGCGGAAACGTCACTGCACTTTCACACGCACGGAAAATTTTCCTTCAGTTGAATTCTTTTTGTTCGAATTCGTGACGTTGACAGTGTCATTCATCTCCTTACGCGACAGTATGCCATAACACAAGTCTTGGACTACTTTGGGGCTAGCTCAATCAGTGATATATGTCCCTATATATATTTATATATATCTAAAAGGAAAATAAGTGTATACTTGTAAAGTCTTATCTTCATTTATAGAGCCAAATATAATTCATACATGTAACGTGATCTAGCTTTTTAAACTTACCCATACAACTGTAGCTCGTGACATTTTCATGAGAACGACCAGTGATAAGATAATGTTTGCGTTTGTAACAGGGGCGGATCTAGAGTTCGATTCAAGGGGCTATAGACTGGGGTTTAGAAATCACTTGAGATACTAAATATTGTTAAAACGATATATTAAATTACAATTAATATAATAATTGACAATATAATTATTCCATAGATGCAGCCATCTCAATTTTTAGATAAAAAGGTACTAAAAGGCCTCTTAATGTTGGTTTTGGCCCCATGAACGCCTCAAAGGTCCGGGTCCCCAATGAACCCTGGCTGAAAAACGTACCAACATAATAATAAATTTTTCTTTTAATAAATATTTTCCCCTGTGAGAAACAGGCGTGATAAATGATAATATGTATGTAGGAATTAAAAATGGAAAATGTGGATCATGTTAATAGGCAATGCGGTTAGAAACCCATCACTATTTTACCATCTCAGGTGATGGGTTTTGAATAAAAAACAATAAGACATAATTCGGCGCCAAAAATTTGCCATAATTTTATACCCAGATAACGACCTCCGTTTCGTAGTGGTCACCATGCTAGTCCACCACCCAGAGGTTCCGGGTTCAATCCACGGTCAAAGCAAGTTGGAAAATAGCCTTTTAGTATCTAAATATATATAACTCAAAGGTGACTGACTGACTGACATAGTGATCTATCAACGCACAGCCCAAACCACTAGACGGATCGGGCTGAAATTTGGCATGCAGGTAGATGTTATGACGTAGGCATCCGCTAAGAAAGGATTTTGATTAATTCTACCCCCAAGGGGATAAAATATGGGATGAAAGTTTGTATGAAACTTTTTCAATTTTAAACCGATCAGGCTTTGCATGCATAAAGCTACTATGACGTAGGCATCCCCTAAGAAAGGATTTTGATAAATTACACCGCTACGCGAGCGAAGCCGCGAGCAAAAGCTAGTTTATTATAAAACTGGCTGTGACCGCGGCTTCGTCCGCGTGAAAATCCGTTCAGCATTTTCGGACATTCGGGCGTACAGTGTGCGTACAGACACTGACATACAAACAAAAATCTTAAAAATCTTTTTAGTGTTCTGTAACTCTTTATATGTCTTGCTCACAAATACATACTTTATTATCTGTAGCTGGTGCCCGCGACTTCGCCCGTGTGAAATTCAGTTTTCTTACACACCCTTGTTGATGACATGACAAATTTAAAAAAATTGTCAGTTTAGTCTGTATATTTACAGTTAGATTTTTTATTGTGATGCGGTATACTTTTAATATTGCAAATGTGAAAGTTTATAAGGATCTATAGATGTATGGATATCAGTTACTCATTCATACAACAACTTATGAATGGACTATAATGAACCCTTACAATAGTAATCATAAACTTTGTGTAAAAATATATAGGTACACAGACAAAGTCACGGATAGCCGCTAGAAAATTATAAAATATCTTTATATACCACATTAACAGTGTTTCCTTCTGGGGTTAATATGAACAGGTTATCCGCATTACTAACCCGCGAGCAAGCCACGTATAGCTGGCCGTGTGACAAACAGTTCGACCTAAGATTTTCTCCAACAGCCTTTAGCGTCTGCCCTTGAGACTTGTTAACTGTCATAGCAAAGCAAACGGACATAGGAAATTGTGTCCGTTTGGATTGGGATTGGAAATTGTTGGGGATAATTGGTATTCGTGGATGTACACAGTTTCGCCTGCACCACACCCAGTAAAAATCTCAGCTTCGATTAAGTTTCTTTGTAGAGAAGTTACTCTAAGTTGGGTTCTATTGCACAATTTAGGTGGATTAAGATTTCTCAGTAGCATTATCGGAACACCAAGCGTGATTTTGTGTGCAGGAACACCGCTTGCAGTAAGTGAATTTAAAAACTCAACTGGATAGTTTGTGACATCATCTTGATTAACAACAGTGTTAAAAGATGTGTATACCACTTCATCCCCAACAATTTGAGCCCATTTTTTTCTCGGTTTTGTTGTTCGGTCATTTCTGGGAGTGAGTAGGTACAGCGCGTTCATATAACCAAAAATTTTCTTAATGAGGTTTTTTCGAAACGTTTCTGAAAACCTACCATACTATTCTATCTAGCGACTCCGGTAGAATTCTGATAGACTGGACTCTGGAAGAGTCACTTGACCATTTAATTCAGGAAGGTTTCCGTTTCGAATTTTCAGTAAAATATCTGAAAATTCTTGGGCATGTGAATGGCCACCGAGCTGTGCTCGCATGTTAATGGTCAAGCTTAGCTTTTCTTTTTGGGGCCAAATATAAGAACGGTTCAGCGAAGCATTGATCTCGTCGGCTCTAACTCCTCGAGTTTTGACGGGTAGGGTTTGCCGGAAATCTCCAGAGAAAAGTAATGTAACGTTCCCCATTGGCCTTTCACCACGGCGAATATCCCGTAGTGTTCGGTCCACGGCCTCAACGGCTTTTTTTTTGCCATTGTGCATTCTTCCCAAACGATTAGACAGCAATCCTCAAACACTTTAGCTTTATCACAGTTTCTTGTAACAGAACATGTTTCAATGCTGTCTAAATTGATTAGGATTTTAAACATCGTGTGAGCCGTTTTACCGCCAGGAAGTAATGTGGCTGCAATTCCTGACGAAGTTACTGCCAGAGCAAATTTATTTTGTCTCTTGATGCCAGTGCTACCTGGGGCATCTAATAAAACAGATCTCTCACTATTATTTACACTTTTTACGACTTTGTGAAATATTTATCATTGCTCACAACCATTCCGCGTTTTAAAATTTCTTGAGGCGCCGTCTGTTGCTATTTTATGTAACTATAAAATCGCCCATTGAAAAATTTTCTTCAAACTTTAAATGGCAATAACTTTTTTATCTGACATCAGATTTCGATGTAACAAAGCCCATATGTTGCTCAGGGATAAGCTTAATCTTTTAGTGAAAACCGCGTAAAAATCTGTTCAGTAGTTTTAAAGATTAGCGAGTACATACAGACAGACAGACAGACAGACAGACAAAAAAATCTAAAAAATCTTTTTTGTGTTCTGTTACTTTTGTTTTATCGCCCACACCCATTTTTTGTTAATTTTATCAAATGTACAGACACGCGGTTCCTACTGTTTTATTATATGTATTGATATAGTATCGTTGAGTTAGTATAAATAAATAAATATATAAGGACAAATTACACTGATTGAGCTAGCCCCAAAGTAAGTTCGAGACTTGTGTTATGGGATACTAACTCAACGATACTATATTTTATAACATATACATATATAGATACACATCCAAGACCCAGGACAATTTGAAAAAGACCATTTTCCAACTTGCCCTGGCCGGGGATCGAACCCGGGACCTCTGGGTGGCGGACTAGCATGGTGACCACTACGCCACAGAGGTCGTCAATATTCCATAACACAAGTCCAGAACTTACTTTAGGACTAGCTCAATCAGTGTCATTTGTCTCTGTATATTATCTTTATTCACAGGGTTTACCATAAAAATATAAGAACATACATACAGTCAGGTAACAATTCAAAAAATTCAAATATATCTTTATTATCATAGGATATTTATAATATCTCTTAATAATCGTCACTTTGTTTTATTGCACAATTAATTGTTGACGTCAAAAAGTTACTTAGAGCTAAGTTTTCTGCCGCCTCCAAAGCGCTAGTGCAGAAGAAGCGGTAACAAACTGCACTGCAGCATTTTCTCCAAGAACGTCAACTCACAATGAAATTAATATTTATAGTTGATATGTGGACAGAGTATACATTGTTTGTTGTCATAATTTAAATTAATTTTTTTATGTCGAAATTTTGAAATAATGTCAAATCAAGTTGTAAATTCAGTATGTACTTAATATACCAGATTATGAGCATTTCTGAGTATACAAACCTTTAAGAGGGACCCGCGCCAAGCTCAAGCCAGACTTTGTTGTCTTTAAGATAGTCATCGGTCCTATAATAAGCCTTCTCACACAGTACCTTCTTTACATTACTGGAAAATAAAAATGTGGACCCCCACAAGTACCTAGATTCGCCCGCCGTCCTCGGTTGGTAATGCTAGCTCTCGGCCAAGAGCATCGCACTGAAGGAAAAATATGTTAGAATACGTTTCTGTATGAATTTCATATGTTAGAATACGTTATTCCCTACTTATGCTTCTATGGTAATGAAGCGCTGGCTTCAATGAGATGTCATGTATTATTTTACAAGCAATATGAGTTCGTTTGAGTGCATAAAGTTAGACCTTCAGTGTGTGGTAGGTACAACATTCATACATAGCTACACACATTATCTCGTCTTTGGCTCAGATAGAATTTTGGGTCTTCATATCATCATAATATTTGAGGACCCCCGTGGCGTAGTGGTCACTATACTAGTCCGCCTCCCAGAGGACCCGGGTTCGATCCCCGATTAGGGCAAGTTGGAAAATGTCCTTTTGCAAATTGTCCTGGGTCTTGAATGTTTATCTATACAATGTCCTTTTTAATTAAGTACAAATATTTTAAGGGGTGATTTAGTCCATCATATTGAACAACTTTTCCCAATAAATGTTTATCGAAATACGCAATTTTTTTTTGCATTTTTCATACTAACTATATCACGTGACTACTTCGATTTGTATGAGAACCTAAAATTTTTTTTCGTATTTCTGTATACATTTACTGGGAAAAGTTGTTCAAAATGATGGACTGAATCGCCCCTTAAAATATTTGTACTTAATTAAAAAGGACATTGTATATGTATTTGTTATAAAATATAGTATAGTTGAGTTAGTATCCCACAACACAAGTCTCGAACTTACTGTGGGGCTAGCTCAATCTGTGTTATTTGTCCCTATATATTTATAATAAAAGCTTTGTCCTCCCTTTTAACATTAATGTACTGGAAAAATATTTTGACTTTTTCAAACCGACCTTAAAAAATAAGGAGATTTTTTATGTGTAGGGACATTCCAAAGTCTATGTAAAACACAGCGTATTTCCTTAAATAATTTTCGTATAAACATCGAGGTCATCATCATCCGAGCGTATTCCCGGTTGCATCTTCAGCAGTAACGCTTCAGAGCCCGGGGTACGCTACCTAACCAAGGAGATTTGACGAGGTTACTGGTTTTTACACAGAGCGACTGCCGTCTGACCTCTACAACCCAAAGGGCAAACCAGGAACCAATCCTTATATAGTTTGATGATCAAACGCTAAGGTGGCGTTCGGGACCCACAGTTTTACGTGCCTTCCGAAACACGAAATCATCTTTCTTTTCGGATAATCAGGTGTTTCAAGCCTGCAATATCCTATCCAGACTGGAAACAACTTTTCACAAAGTATGCTTCCCAGTGGGAATCGAACCCATGACCTCCGGGTCACAAGGCGAACGCCTTGACCACTGGACTACGGAGGCAGTCAAACATTGAGGTATAAACATCGAGGTATTATGTACTTATGCGTATAAACAACGTTTATTTCACACGACTAAAGTCTTTCGTGTTCTTACAATCTGACATCTGCCAAAATATATATGTCGGACGAATTATGTGTTTCCCGATTGCTTAACAACGCCTGGAAGATTTTGGAAAATTCTTTTTGTTTGTTGGATAGGGCATACTTGTTAGGTCATCATCATCAATAAAGAACTAGGCTCTTGTCGATGGAGTATTTTCCATGTCTCCCTATTTTTGGCTTAACAATAATACTTGTAAAGTTATCCCAAAAATTTTTTATCAAAATCGGTTATTTGTTTTGGTGTTTAAGTCAGTTTAAAGTTTTGATAGTTCTCTTTTAATTACATACTCGTACATACATACATATTATCATGCCTCTTTCGCTTCATCTACACTCATCACTCTCTTCATGCATGCCCGCCGGTTACGGGTACTTCTAACCTCTCCTTTTTTAAGAAGTTCGTCGAGGACGTCTTTTTATTACTTCATTCATATTCTCCAAGCTTCTGAATATTTTGCCACGACTTTGGATTAATATTGTCAAATACAAGGATTTGAACTCACGCATCATTTCCCAAACTCCGCTGAAGCAAACTCACATTAATGGCGCCATAAATTTGGAGTGTCATTAAAAATGTCCCATTAAAGCGGCATCCATTCCAGCTCGGTTTCCAATGTCGCGCTCCGTAGAGCACAGGTGTTCGAAATAAAGTATTTCGATTATTTGCTTTTCCTAATCACGATTTCTTAAAGTTACCTGGAAATTTTACAAAGCCTAACAAACTCGAAATAAAAGTATTTTTTGAGCATGAAGATAAAAAGAAAAAAGATCAGAGTATTCTCTGTTGTCTCCATCGTAGAATGGGTAGCTTGTTGCTGAAACATCATTATCATCTTTTTCTTCTCTTTTTGGTCTTTTTGGTCTCTATTGCAGAAGCACTTCTTCTTTTTCTTCTCGTGTCGATAGCTCAAAATAAAACCATTTTTTTTCCCTCCAATAGGTTGCCACTTTCACAGCGTTGTCAAAGGCCTCATATAGGTCACAATTAGTGCAGCTGGTGGGGACAAGGTGTGTCATAGTCTGGTCATTATGCCCACATTGACACTGTGTTGCAGTTGGATTAATATATCTCCACCAGAGTAGACCTACACTATTCAAACGGGTTGGGGAGGTCTCACTGATGTTTGTGTTTAGCTTGTATTTCCTGAGTCGCCTTTAAGGACATCCATGGAAAACCTGGAAGTTGTCCTATTCTTCTCTACCAGAAACTGCCCGTGGCAAAGAAGACCAGCGGCATGATGTAAAGGCACATCATTGCCCTATGCTGAGTGGTGCCATTTCGGTGTAAAACTAATTTTAGTTATTTAGTAATCCTACTGATGTATACTAATTTGCACTGAATAAAATATTCTTCTTTCTTTCTTTCTTTCAAACGATGCAGATAAATTTTTAACAATTTAGTACTAACGAGTATGTTTAGTTTAGGCACTAGATTTAGTTAAACATTATAAAGTTTTAAATTCATTTTTGAGTTTGACTGACATTGACTGAGCGAGCGAAACGAGCGAAGCGTCTCAGTTACAAGATTGGCCAAAAATGCTTTTGTCCGACTGTGTCTGTCCGGCTGCTTTGGCCTGCAGGTCGCATTTCCCAACCGATTCTCATGAAATATCTTACAGAAACAAACTAAAATCGTCTTACAGAAGATTAAAAAAACTTATAGAAATTTATATTATTACTTATAGAAGTTTTTATTTTTCAAAATGGCGGAAATATGGGGGTTGAAAACTTTTTAAATATCATGTTTCAGCCATTACGAAAAATTTTCAAATATATAAATCTTTTTTGTTACCCTTATTAAGACGGAACTTTATTGTCTGAACATATTTTTATCCGAAAATATTTAACGGGTCGGGGTGACTCGTAAAGTCTACAGCTCACGAAGCCACTAGTATTAGTATGTCTGTTTGTTTAAATAAAGTTATATTAATTACCTACCAAAGTGGTAGAAAAAGATGCAAATTCTAATAAAATAAATAAATTGGAATATTTTCAGCGTTCATCTCCAAATTAGTATATTAAATTTGAAAAGCTATCAACCGTACCGATATTACTTACCTCCACTCTTTCAGCCGGGCTCCGCAAACAAAGCGCGCTAATTCCCAACCATCCTAAACACACAGAAAACGTACGCAGTCAATTAACGCTTTTATGCAAGAGCATATTCCCTTATTTGTCTATTATTTTAGAACCTTGTAGATACTTTAATACAAAAGATAAGTAAACACTAAAATTTAATATTATTGACAGAGTCAGCAGCAGCACAAAGCGCGAGCGAAGCGTCTGTGTTTCAGTTTGGGCAAAAATGGTTTAGAATCTTAGATCACTTGATACACGATAAGCCTTACTATCGCGTTCCCCTCTGCCGAGGTATAAGATGAATTATCTAATAATTTCATAAAACTAGTTGCATAATCGATTATGATTATTACATGAATCGCTAAAGCATCGAAAGGACGGCTACAAGTGCAAATACCATTTTGTATAAAAATATATTTTGCACGTACAATATAGGTGTTGTGAGTACATTAAATCAGGATTGCATACTTGCTGCTTCCAGCATGCAAAAATATTAATATGTTTTTACAATCGACAAAATAGTAAAAGGCATAGATAATGCGGTATTTTAGTCCATTTATCTTGAGATAGCTTAATCTAAAAACAGCGGGAAAATGTTAGTTTTAGTTCATAAAATACCAATATAAATTTTAAACTTCGTTTCAAAGATCTGTTTTTGAACACTAAATAGCCTGAAACTAGTGGCCGCACTGTTATTACGTCACACGCCTGTGTAAACTAAAAAGTTTCAACTGTCAAAATGCATACTGAGGTCATAACCATAAAGCAATTGCTCCAACGTTTTCATTTGAAAATGTACCCTCATATTCATAAAAATTAACAGCCATTTGCTAAACCTATTTTAGTTAAATCATCTTTGGTCCCTTTCCCTCTTTTGAATATTTGACATTGTAAGTACGAGACAAAACATATTTTAACAAAAAGAGGTTTAGCAAACGTCTGGTAATTTTTATGAATAAGGGGGTAACAGTTTAAATGCATTTATAAGGCACTTATCGATTGAATAAAAAATTGTTTTTTTTTTTTACTATTTATTGGCACCGTGGAATCTAATTAGACACTTTTAAAAAATGGGTTTAATATTATATTATGGAACTTTCTTTGATTCATTTTTCAAAATGGCAATGCTATGGGAGTTTAATGGTGCACTGTGAGCATTAATTCAGTTTTAAGTTATGCAATGCAACTTATATTCGTAGAGTTATCTTATCCTTGTGCTGACAGGATATTAGAATATTTGTAAGTAAGTATATTATTAATATCAACATCTTTTCCTCTCCCACGGATCATCCGATAAGAGTGTTCTTCTTTGGGCCCAGTACTTTGCTACCTGTACTGCATTAAGACTGGCGGTGTACAGGTACTCCAAAGTGCAGGTGTCGGGGCACTCTGGCTGGGCAGCTCAGCAAGTCGTGACTATTGTTACGATCTCCGGATCGTCTGGGTATCACACGCTTCCTCATCACTTTTAAATAAAACCTGGGAGCTCGTATAAATCT
Source organism: Acrobasis suavella (assembly GCA_943193695.1). Classification (NCBI taxonomy): domain Eukaryota; kingdom Metazoa; phylum Arthropoda; class Insecta; order Lepidoptera; family Pyralidae; genus Acrobasis; species Acrobasis suavella. The sequence goes on from OW971935.1 coordinate 478,578, forward strand.
TATATATTCTGTATTGGTATCATAAAATACATTTCAAAACTTTAACACAATCATCTCGAGTCCTGATAAAAACGCGGCAATTGTTCTAATGTCAAACTTGACAGGTGACAGCAGCGTGGCCGGTGTTACCATTTTCTTACATTTTGGGTGGCCAGAATTAATAAAATCACGGCTGATTTATGGAAATGCTAACACTATGGACATTAGACATATAAATTTTTGGCACTAAGTTTTTGACTTGAGACTTGGCGGATTGGGGCTAGGCGAAAAAAAGTGTTAGATTCTTTCCGTGACTTTTCTCCGTCACGAATTAAAGTGAAAGGTAATTTCACAAGTCTAACTCAGCTGGAACAGCGTAGCCTAAGCCTGACATGGTCGATGTCGTCGGTTCAAACCTGGCACTCGGCTACTAATTTCATCGTTTAATTAATTATTATTATTATTATTAAAAAAGTGTAAGATTTTCCCGACACTTTTTTCTGGCACGAATTAATAATTCAATACGAAAGTAATTTCGTTACAACCGAGTGCTCCACGAAACTCAAGTTCTTTTTTTAACAAAATATGTAAATAATAACGGCTTCCACTTTGTTTAGAACTACGTAGCCCTTTTGGTATTCAGTTGTGGGTTGTTCATGATCTAAGCACTGTTATATCGTGGGCAGGGCCGCTTAACGTCGGCCCGCGGCTCGCCATTCATTTCTGGGCCGAGACAAAGGAAAAACTGTCAACTTACGCCGAGTTTAATTGCCTTAATAAATCTGTGTGCGGGCCGCGAATTGGGCGGGTTACTGTTTACCATTAAAAAGTTAAGTACCATTTAATTCATAGTGGTAAAAGAAAATAAGATACCTACAATAGAAATACTTCAATCAGTTTTTTTGTATCTCACACAATTTTTACAATCCGGAAAAATAATGATTGAAAAACAATGTCCGGAACTGCGATGCTTTATATTTTTTCTGATTTTCACTAATTTAATAAACTGAATAATATCCATTATTTTTGGCCAATCTTACTGATGGACTAAAAAGAATACTAATTTCTTTACCTTATATACATCCTTATTATTAGGTATATACTCCTACTCGTAAGTATAATAATAATTTAAATATCTATTTTTTTTCTCAGTTTCTTAACATTTCCTGTCGGTTATGGCAAACAAAGCCTATGGCTTTTAAGCTCCTGAATTTCGAAAAAATAATATAATAAATCAACAAGCTTCTATTATATTGTATAGACTCGCCATCATTAGCATATTAACGCAAAAAGTGGCCGTTTTTCGCGATTGTGCGTAGAAAAGCTTCAGGTTCTCACTTTAAACTGTAAACAGAAGTTCATGAAATAGTTTAAAGGGTTATCTAGTGCCTGGCCAAGAATAAATTTTAAATAATTTTTTTTTCTATCAAATGATTGATTTCAAATCTGGCAGCACTGGGCCCCGAAAAATTCAGGTATTCCCTTAATAAACAGCCAATTTCCTGGCCACACGGTCGGTCTCCGTCACAGGCAACATGCAAATGAAACTCTTTGTAACGAATCTTAAGGGATTTATTCGGAAAAATTCCGGCCGCGAGCGGCGCGACAAAAGAAAATAAATTGGCCCAAGAACTTTCTGTAAATATATATTTTCTTTGAGCGCGAATCGCGGAATTAAAAAGTTTGCGGAAACCGCGCGAGGATAAATCAATTCGCGATTTGTTGGGGATTTTGTTTATTTATTTTTTATTTTGGGTTAAAGTGAAAAGTGGGATGAATGTTTATAAGTTTATAACTCGCTGTTCCGGTTTGGTATCACATATACAACCTGGAAGAAACATACGCATAATAAATTAAACCATGATGAAATCAAAATAACAGTCAATAGCAAAAAAAAAAGACAACAGCACATTAATTAAATTAGGGAACATACTTAGATATTTTAAGCCAATTACAGGTCCTCACATTCTGTGTAGGTTTAAGGACAAAAAGATAAAAAAGTAAAAACTTAAAGGCAGTTTCAGCCACCTGGTAGTTTTGTGATAGTTCTGAGGGTTTTTAAAAAATATGTCAAATCAGTGGCAACACAGTGACGTTAGATCTAATCGACTGTGATTGTGATTGGTTCTTTTGTTTCATCAAATGTATTAAGCATTTTATTGGACCTGACTTTACTCTGCTGTTATCACGTGTCCCGTGTTTTTGAAAACCTCATTAAGTTGCCATAAACCTAAACATAATTTTGTTATCATCATATTTTAACAAGTCTACCTGTTAGTCTACCTAAAATTTATTTTACATCTTCTCCAAACCTTATTATGTCGATTGTAAAAAATAAGTCAAAATTCGAAAATAATTTATTTATCTTTGGATAATTGTATCACTTGATAATCCTTTTACTCTTCTACGAACTATCAGCTCGCTAGGAATGGTGACTATGATATATTAGATGTTGAAGATTCCTATGAAAAATGAAGAGCAATGATGCAAAATTTATGATTCGCACTTCTTTTAATTAAGGTCAATTTTATTTGATACATTGAAAATTTTGCATGTCACTCAGTGCATTCTCAAAGCTTATCACATACGGACCGTACCGGTTAAATTTTATGTATTTTTTAAAACGATAATTTGTACACAAATTACGAGAAATAGTAATACACCAGCATATTTGTACTTCTCCTGGTTTTATTTCGACAAGAAAACCTGGAGAGCACTTGTGTCATCAGACATTAGACATATTTTATAACAAAATATGTAAATAATAACGACTCCCACTTTTTTAAGAATTACTGAGCCATGTTGTTGTTTGTTCATGACCTAAGCACTGTTATATCGTGGGCAGGGTCGCTTAACGGCGGCCCGCGGCTCGCCATTCATTTCTGGCCAAAGACAAAGGAAAAACTGTCAACTTACGCCGAGTACTTGATAATTATCAGTTTTGAGGTAAGGTTCCTTTTTCTCTATGCATATATTTAATAAAAAATAAAATAAATAAAAATAAAAATTTATTTATTCGGACATACGTCCATTTAGTGTTAGTATTACAAAACTTACGAACTATGTTAGTATACATAATTAATTTAAATATTTTCTTGACCGACTGAGCGACCCCGAGACAACGGCATGAGTATGTACCCAGTGCCGCACAATCGGACAGTCAAATTTAGTACCTATTACCTTCAGAATGGTGTTGGCACTTCCGCGTACTCTGCGCATCAGCGATGCGATCCGCTTTCGCAATACGGCATGGAAGCCATCAACGTGCGCATACGCAAACATATTGGATGCACTGCAGTGTCGCGGAAGCCCCAACATCACCCTGAAGGCATCATTATATTGTACTCGGAGAGCATTGTAGGCGCGCTGCGTGTAATTAACCCACAGATTGCATGTATACATGGACTGGCAGAAGGATTTAAACAAGGTTATTTTAACTTCTGTCCCAGATCGAGCGAATCTGCGGGCTAACATATTGCAGCGAACCGCCAAAGCCCTCCTTTCCTTTTCCATATCACTGTCGTCCTTCAAGTCTTCTGTTACCAAATGACCCAAGTACCTAATTACCAAGTACCTAGTTAATGTACTGCTGTCGGCTTTAACGAAGTATTTAAGTGAGTAAGTAACATATCGCTAAATGGCTCACGTTAGTTCTTCTATGAGTGTCGATAAAGTTCTCCCTCGCCCGGCAGCGGCGGTCCTTCGTATAATTAATAAAGTTGGGTGCGTGAACTATGACGTTGTTATCGTGCAAGTTATTTTCCGAGAGATGTTTTTCTTTATCCCATTAAGGAGCTACCTGAATTCTCACCAGGCACTAAATAACTCTTCAAACTATTTTATAAACTACTGTTTACAGTTTAAAGTTAGAAAGTGAAGCTTTTCTACGCGCAATTGCAAAAACGGCCACTTTTGGCGTACGAGTATGTGCGTAGAAAAGCTTCACGTTCTCACTTTAAATTGTAAACAGTAGTTCGTAAAAGAGTTTGAAAGGTTATCTAGTGCCCGGTCAAGACAAAATTTTAAATGATGTCTCCGTTTCCTATCAAATGATTTATTTCAAATGGGGGCAGCACTGGACCTCGGAAAATTTAGGTAGCTCCTTAAGATTATAAACACTAATCTTTTTTTTTCCGTTTTAACGCCAAAACGGCTGAAGTGATTAGAAGGCATTTAGAATAATCTGTAGATAGCTTATTGGTTGGGTAACACATAGGAAGGTTTAGGTTTAAATATGTTATCATACACAATTTTAGCTCTTATACTTACTTGAATTTATTGGCAAAGCAGATGAAAAATGCTATTTACAGCCTGAAATATAAAATAGGTCATCATCATCCGAGCGTATTCCCGGTTGCATCCTCAGCAGTAACGCTTCAGAGTCCGCTACCTAACCTAGGAGATTTGACGAGTTTACTGGTTTTTACACAGAGCGACTGCCGTCTGACCTCCACAACCCAAAGAGCAAACCAGGAACCAATCCTTGGATAGTTTGATGATCAAACGCTAGGTGGCGTTCGGGAACCACAGTTTTACGTGCCTTCCGAAACACGGAATCATCTTTCTTTCCGGATAATCAGGTTATTCAAGCCTGCAATATCCTATCCAGACTGGAAACAACTTTTCACAAAGTATGCTTCCCAGTGGGAATCGAACCCATGACCTCCGGGTCACAAGGCGAACGCCTTGACCACTGGACTACGGAGGCAGTCTATATAAAATATAAAATAGGTAGCAAATAAAAAAAAATAGCTATTTACTATTTCAGTATTTATTTAAACCTTTATTTACCAAAACAAGATGTAGTATTAAAGTATTCAAACAAAATAATTAAATAAACAATGGTGAAATAATAAAACTGGTACAAAATTATTATTTGAAACAGAGCAAATAACAAGCGAAGTATCTCGAATTTCATTTATTTAATGAGTGTTTAATCTCCTCTCATCGTATCAATCCTTTGAGAGATTTAAAATCAACAGTTCGCTGGATCGCGATTCATTGCGATCCAGTGCGATTACTGGCCATTATCGCAACATGACCGACTTGTCTGCGAATCAGAATAATTGCTCCGATTGTATTTATAGCAAAGCAATCGTTTTCAAGTACTTTTTTCGTATTAATTAACAGTTGTGAGTGATTTTAATTAATGTTACTTATTTATACTACTTATTAAGGACATTTAAGTTAATTTAAGTAATTTATCTTTTAATATAATAATAATTGGCCAAGTGCGTGTCGGGCCACGCGTAGTAGGGTCCCGTAGTTACGAATGCCAACTTTGAGTTCATGCCACTAAAAACGATGGCACTGACTGCTTTCAGGAAGTTGGGCGTCATTTCTAGGGTCCGGCGGTACTTCAGCCCTGAACGGCTACTTAATCTTTATACAGCCCAGGTTCGCTCCTGCATGGAGTACTGCAGCCACTTGTAAAATGGCTCCGCTAAATACCAACATGAGGCACTAGACTCTGTTGACCGAAGAGCCCGCAGGCTTATAAACAGTGATGAGCTTTCGAACATAAAATTACAGTCCCTAGAGCATCGTTGCAAAGTAGCCTGCTTATCGGTTTTTTATAGAATACATTTTGGAGAGTGTTCGAAGGCTCTTTTTGATCTCGTGAATCCCTCACCATTTCTCTATCGGACTACGAGGCGCGGACAGGGGTTTCACCCCTTTGTCGTTGAAATACCTAAGTCTCGAACTAAACGCTTCGACAATTCCTTTTTGGTTCGAGTGGCTAAGGTGTGGAATGAACTGCCTGCGTCTATATTCCCAGAGAAATACAGTCCCGGGACATTCAAAGTACCTAGATTGAATGGGTATCTTTTGGATAGGCATGCTTCATTCTAGTCATCATCGTCGCTTACCATCAGGTGAGATTGAGGACAAATGCCTAAACCAATATATTGTAACAAAAAGGCTAAAAACTAATTTTCTATTGAATTTGTATGAAGTTTTCCTTTTCCGAGTACATTTTATAAGGTAATCGTCTATAACTTTTAAATTTGTAAAACCTACTTAGCTCTGATAGTTTTCCTTTAAATTTCGTTATATATCTTATAGCTGTGAAATTTTTTCACGTGTCCATATCTAACCGTTTAGCAGATAGAAGGGGGGCATTTGACTTTAACAATTTTTTTCATTTTAAAGCAAATATTTCAGAAACGGATCCCGAAATTGAAAAACGGTGTTCACAAACTCACAATATTTTTAAAATACCTATTTAACGATACCCAACATTATTGGTTAGTGGAGAAAAAAAATTACTTTTCAAAAATATTAAATTAAAAATTTTTTTCAATATTTTATTTTACCGTTTTTTCCGCCAAATTGGTATACATATTCATGCTAAATTACAGCTTTCTAGTACTTAAAGTCGCCGAGTAACACCGCGGACGGACAGACAGATAGACATGGCGAAACTCTAAGGGTTCCTTGTTTACTACGGAACCCTAAAAATCAGGAAACGGGAACGAAAGTCTTGGGAAGATTTATATGGTGAGAAAATATTGAAAAAATAGCACGAAAAAAAAAAAAAGCAGGGAACGAGAACGGGAACGCAATGATGAATTCGGTGAATATTTTCCAAAAACTTTTGTAACACTTACCCCCTTATTCATAACAAATATCGACTGAATGCTAAAAATAATTTTAGTTGAAATGTGTTTTGTCCTTGTCTCTCTTTTCAATATTTAACATAGTAAGAACAAGACAAAACATTCTATGAATATAAGGGTAAGAATCTAAGCCAAAATATCTCTTCAAAGATAAAAAAATCCGCAAAATGAACACGAGGTTGCATATTTACACATCTCATCGGAACGCTGGCTTGTTGCCTAAAATGATGAGAATAAATAACGAACCTTCCAATTTCAGTCTGCTAATTAAGAGATGTTTGTAATTAACAGACCACGGTCAGCGGAGACGGCTGCGATGCTTATTTGTTTAAATTATTTTGCTCAGTCAGTGCTCAGTTTCATTACGTATTTTGTAACAATAATGAACCAATTTAACAAAGGCATAAAGACATATTTATTCACGAATAGAAAGAACCTACGGTTTGATAATATGCTTCGCTTGGTATTCTCTTTCCGTGACATCTGATCACGTGATTGGCCTAAGAATACGTCATCAATTGGGAGTGTTGCCACTGTGTGATTGAATTACCCGAAAAAAATGCATTTCTTCGATTAAGAAACCAATTATGGAATAATAAAATTCAACGAGTATATTAATTTATTTAAATAAAAACTAAATGCGTTTTTTTTTTTATTTTCAGTCTCCTATTGAGAAAGGCTCTAAATTTACAAAAAGAACTATCTTGGGAAGAGAATTACTTATTTTATTGTACCATGATTAGAACCTACGTATATAATACCATGATAGAACCTACGTAAAATATGAAAATTCTTTATAGTAAGAACCTACTTTTTATTTAAATAATGAGTTCTTACATAACTATCACGTTTTAATCCAGGCAGAAAGAGCATTTTGGGTCTTCCGGTTCTAAGCAGACAGAGCCTCGGCTCGCAAGACTCAAACGCCACTTTTAGCGTGGTGGACGAGAAGATGGCAATTTATTTCGATCTTTTTAACCACAATCTGAAATCTACAATTTAAGACTTGCTGCAGATGCAAACTATGTCTGTTATTATTTAAAATACGACCGAACTGTGAAATCAGCTTCCTGCAGCAGATTTGGACCGATATGACATTAAAACCTTTAAAAAACAAGTCTATATTTTCCTGAAAGGCCAGTAACGCTTCTGTTACACCCCAGTTGTTGCAGTTCACTTACCATCAGGTGAATCGCTTATTCGTTTGCCGCCCTATGACATAAAAAAAACGTATGTGATTCAAGTTTAATTTCATTAAAAAAAAATATTTGGTGATTTACCTACTTTATTTCAAGTTTACCTTTAAGCTTTAAGTTGTTTTAACCCCCAACAAAAAGAGGGGATTATAAGTTTGACGCTAATATCTATCTGATCGTGTGTCTACTGTCTGTGTCATTATAGCGCTTGAAAGTATAGATCGATTTAATGCGTTTTTTTACTTTAAAACAACTTCCCTTGCGGTTTTGGCCAGGTTTGATAAAAATCAGTTGTATCGTCGGTGTGTTATTGGGTGTTAACGCTTGAAGGTCAGGGTTTGAAATTTACCTGACAAATAAACAGTGCGACGACGGAGAATATTAGGTATGTAGTACCGCCATTAGTCACTAGATGGTGTCGCCGGAAGTTTTGTTAATTTGCAAAAAAACTTGTTATAGTTAAATTTATTGGTTTTTAACAGAATTACAATGCTAGGATTATTATTCAAACTATAAGATGACATTATTCGTCAAGGAGATTCGAAGTCACGGTAGCACAATTAGTAGTGCACTCACGGCGTTAACATGAGGGACGCGGGTTCGAATCCCACTCGTGGCGTAATATTTCATCATATGTTTTAATTTGTTATAGTTAGTAAAATAAAGAAGTTTTTGTGTTTAGATTTCCTTCCTGTCCTGCTATTAGTTGTCTCGCCGATACCCTAACACCTAGTTACGTGACAAAGATACCAAACTTCCAAATGCAGCAGCGTTCAGTATTCACGCCGCAACCAATAAAGCGTGTTTACGACCTTAGCGGAATATCACAACAACGTTACACAATATGGGTATTAGTGTACTGTTTTGACGATGTGCTATGAAACAACTTATACTTTTACATACGTACAATACAATACAATACAATACAAATATTCTTTATTGCATCATACAGAATTATGATACAAAGACGGACTTATCGCATAGCAATCCTCCAGCGTATGTACCCTCCAGATTACTGTACCTACGCGTGAGGTAAGGCCTAGAGACTTGTAATACAGGTGTATGCCTACCTAAACAAGTACAATCCTGTATTATTGTATGGCATTTAATGTAAATACCTCATTATTGTATTGTGCCAAATATCAGTGTTACAATCGTGAGAAATAAATTATCTTTTATCTTAACTCTTCCACGCTGATAGAATAAATAGAAACAGTATGATTGAAATTGATGGGCTCTCTCTCATCTAAACGTTTTCGCATATGCGTCCTCAGCTGCAATGCTGAGAAGCCCGGGGTCCGTTTTTCGACTTTTTCTTCTCCACTTTGCACGGTCTTGAGCATCCTTGGTTGTAAGACGATTAGCACGCACATCATCCTTGACGACGTCAAGCCAGCACTTCTTGGGACTACCCCGCCTGCCGGGCCCCGCATTGGCATTGCTGGGCTGTGAAGATATAATGACCTGCCAAGTAGGGATGAGCGATATTCATCGATGGTGAATAAACATCGATGTTTAGCGGGAATACATCGATATTTTGGCATCGATGTTTTTACCTCGATATCATCGGCACATCGATGTTTTGAGAATAAAATATCGTTAGGGCGTCATCTAGCGGGCATTGGATGTACTAGGTGGCTATCAAGTTCAACTTTTTTCCACTAGATGACACTGATCAACGTAATCAGAGTAAGCCGTACGAGTAGTTATTTCTTTGCATTTCTCGAGTGATAAAAACAAATACTGTCAACGTCAACGTCGTCAACTTCAATATTTTTTTCTTAAAATGTTGTTATTTCAGTAACAATAAACATGTTTAATTAAAATATAATAGACAGTTTTATTTGTTACCGAAAACATCGATGTGATTAGACATATCGATGTTTTTCAATCGATATTTATCGCACATCGATACTTTTGATTCGATGTTGACATCGATGTCAACATCGATGTTTTTCTAATATCGATCATCCCTACTGCCAAGTGCGTGTCGGACTTGCGCAAGTAGGTTCCTTAACATTATTTTTTAAAATCATGTTTGTCATTTTTAAAAATTATTGATAGTCAGACTATCGATAGTAATGCAACGCTAATTCACTTACCTTTATTGTAAATTTGTTTATAAGTAACCTAACTCTTATTATGTGACCCACAAGTTTAAGCTTTACCGTACGCGCTTCACGTGGTCAGCTTTGAAAAAATATACCTTCCCGGAGGAAGGCTTGACACGCATATCATCCTTGGTAATTAATTAGTTACAGAATATTGCTTACATTTTTGCGTGAAACAAACCATAGCTAGTTTCAATTCGGTTTAACGCCATCTAGTGGAGGTTTATGAAAACCATGTCGTGTCGAGTATTTTTTTAATGTAGTATTTAATAGAAATGTAGTACTAATGTATGTACTTATGAATAAATACATACATCTATGTATACATAAACACTTACCTTATTTATTTACATTTTAAGTTAGTATTTTTAATTTAGTTTGTTAATTCACATTATTATTGTTAAGTATATTAACTTTGTAGTTAGTTTTGTATTAAAATTGAATAGTAAATAGATACGAAGGTATTATTTTTATTAGATTCTCATGTTTATTCGAAAACGGTTTTGGGGACACAAACCATTAAAGCAATTTTGAAAACTGATCATGAATGTTGAGATAGTTATATTATCACGTCTTTATCCGTAAAGATAGACAGAGCCTAGGGCCGTAAGACCCAAAGGCCACGCTTCAGTACGCTAAGCAGCACCCACCTGAAATTAAAATGTCATCCACACCATTTAGTTAGTTGGAAATCAACCACCGTACGTTTTAAAAGGAACTTTTAACCACGTACAACCGAACTGTGGAATCAACTTCCTGCAGCAGTGTTCCCGGACCGATACGACATTGAAACCTTCAAAAGAGTCTATATCTTCCTGAAAGGCCGGTAACGCTTCTGTTACACCCCTGGTGTTGCAGTTGTCCATGGGTAGCGGTGGTCACTTACCAACAGGTGACGCGCTTGTTCACTTGCGGCGCTAAGACATAAAAAAAACTTGGCCTTTAAGTCTTACGGCCTACCTAGTAAATCATTTTTATACCTATGAAATAATATTGTTTTACTGTCCATTTAAAATCATTTTTGTTGATTTTAAAAACTTCAGGTACCCAACTCAGGTATTTTTATTAAGCACGAACAAATTTTATTTGTCAAAATTATTATCCACCCTAAACAAGTTAACATCTAATATCAACACTATCTCATCTGTCATTACAACTCGATTTAAGGGCTTCACACACAGGAGCTATAATGTAAAGATGTATATTAAAGCATAATACATCTCATTCTATGGAAAGATGAGATGAGATGTATCGTGCTATAATGTACATCTTTACATTATGGCTGCCATGTGTAAAGCTCTTTAGACAGATAATCGTTTAAACCTTGTATGCATATTGCGGCAACAACGGGGTCGAGGGTATTAGAATAAAAGCGCTTTTAAAGTCACTTTATGGCCCGAATCATAGACAAAAGTCGTAAAATATTGTCTGCATACCACCACAGACTATATATTGTTATATATAGATGTGGGTACAATGTTACAACATTGTTAATGATATCCAGTATGCACTATGCACTCATGCAGTCTATAAAATTGGTAGCCATCAAAATATACGTTTGGTATGGAAGTATGTGCAAAATATGTCATAAACCAACCATGCTTGTAGACAATGTGTATATGGAGAAACTTCATTTAAATTACTTTTAAGATAAAAGAAGGATCTACAATAATTTATTTTAAAGACCTATTTCACATCACTCATAGTTACTACAGCAAAAAGGAGAGATTTCTCAGCTATGGCAGCTATGACATTACATACAGTAACATTCATTATTATTACAAACTCATCGATATGGAGAACCGTAGATGTAACCGTAGATGTAGCCGTTGATGTAGCCTTCCTCTAGGTAGGTATATTTTCTCAAAGCTATCCACGCGCTACGTACGGTAAAGCTTATAAACAAGTGGTTTCGGACAAAAAGTAAAAAATAACCAGCCAAGTGCGAGGTTCTGTACCGTTATCTAAAAAAATCACATTTGTTGTATGGGCGCCCCCTTAAATTTTTCATGTGCCTTTATAACGTTTGACCATAGGGTTGGGGGGGGGGGGGGCATGTTTTTTATAAAAACAAAATTGTCTAGGTGTACTACCCAAATTCCGACGTGTCCTCGATCGGATTTAATGATCTGAGCAAGAAAAAAGCAGCTGAATCATCCTAATTTATTTTTCTTTCCTAGATCAGCATGAAAAAATATTCATAAAGAAGAACAAAATCTTTCCTTAGGGCCGGCGCACGTATGGCGAAGCGCAGCGCAGAGCATTTTTAGTGTCATACTAGTATCGACTTTGTTCTATTTGAAATAATATCCAAAATCTATTAACACAATACTTACGCACATATGGCGAATTTCGACTAGGTTATAAGTATTATGTTAATTGATTCGGATATTATTTCAAAGAGAACAATGTCGATAATAGTTTGACAGTGAAAAATGCCCTACGCTGCGCTTCGCCATATGTGCGCTAGCCCTAAAATTAGAAGAAGAAAGTTATAACTACCAACAAGCACAAATTAAAAGCGATGTAAAAGTTAAACGAGGACCGAGAATAAACTAAAGCGCGGTAAGTTTGTAACTAGTCGATCACGCGCCATTAGCGCTGCAGCGCTGTTTGCAGTTTAGTTCCAAACTGCTGAAAGCGCTGGCGTGCCGCGGCTCACTAAAAGATTCAACATGACAGACTGCTTTGGGCTGAGACATTCTTTATCAGCAAAGGTTTAACCATACTTGCCATCTCGTTTATCTATCAGGCAATGGACACGTATACAACGTAGAAGGGACACACCCGTCATAAATCAAACCACAGGCTATACTAGATCACTAAAGTACAATAAAATTAATATAACAGACAAAAAACTATTCCTAAAAATTTGGCATTTCCACACAAAAGTGTTCAGATGTACAATATGTATGAAAAGGTCAAATTTTTTTTTTTGGTTATTTAGTTGTTATTTTAATTTCACTATACTATAGTGATCTAGTATAGCCTGTGGTTTGATTTATTACCGGTTTGTCCATTCCACATTGTATACTATATATTTTATTTTGTATATAGGCATATTATTATAAAAAATAATCATTTTTTATGTCACAGGGCCTCAAACGAACGAGCGGGTCACCTGATGGTAAGTGATCACCGCTGCCCATGGACAACTGCAACACCAGGGGTGTGACAGAAGCGTTGCCGGCCTTTCAGGAAAGGAAGATGTAGGGGAAGGGGGAAGGGAGGGAGGGGGAGGGCCTCCGGCTCTCTCACTCACCGAACGAAGCATAGAAGCGGTGACGCTACTACTCAGACGTCGATTTTCTGTGAGAGTGTGGTTCTTCCCCGGACGAGCCGGCCCGTTCATGCTACTAGCAAAACAGAGTTTTACCAGTAGCGTGGCTCTACCACAAGTAATATTTATAGTATGTTCTTCTTCAAATTGTTATGACAACGCTCTCATGAGATTTTACTTTCGAGTTTAAGCTTGCTGTCTTTAAATCCAAAGTAAAATCTAAATTTCTATTCTATTAAAAGGTATGCGTATACAAAAGGTAAGGAATGCGCCCTGAAGGCGAGAGCAGCCGGACAGACTGACGGCCCGACAAAAACATTTTTAGCTAATCTCGATTCTGAGTCGCTTCGCTCAGTCAATTATGTTCAGTAAATTGTCGATTTTAGTAGTGGTCACCAGTCACCACTCACTTTACCTTTACGAAAATTTCCCATATTTGTTTCTATGCAAAGTTATAAATAATAAATAAAAATAAATAAATATATATGTTCAACTAACACTGATTGAGCTTGCCCTAAAGTAAGTTCGAGACTTGTGTTATAGGATACTAACTCAACGATACTACGAGTATATTTTATAACAAATACATATATACTTATAGATAAACATCCAAGACCCAGGACAATTTGAAAAAGGTAATTTTCCAACTTGCCCTGACCGGGGATCGAACCCGGGACCTCTGGGTGGCGGACTAGCATGGTGAACACTACGCCACGTACGCCAGGTTGCCTGGAACAAATAGTTTAGCAATAAGGCTTCCTATATTTATTTAAAGTGATAGGGTGAAATTGTATGTAGGAAAATGAGATCTAATATACGTTCGTGAAACGTGAGCGGCCAGCGATAGATCCCGGTAAATGCACATTCACCGCAGAGGAGCCACAGAGCAGCGTAATAAATACGGTGTAAAACCGCGACAGCCGGTATCTATTGCAGCCGCACCACAAAATAACGATCTGGCAGAAAGATAAACGCATGATTCTTCATAAAGTCACTTTATGGCCCGAATCATAGACAAAAGTCGTAAAATATTGTCTGCATACCACCACAGACTATATATTGTTATGTAGATGTGGGTACAATGTTACAACATTGTTAATGTCATCCAGTATGCTCTATGCACTTATGCAGTCTATAAAATTGGTAGCCGTCATAATATTCGTTTGGTATGGAAGTATGTGCAAATTTGACTGCCTCCGTGGTCCAGTGGTCAAGGCGTTCGCCTTGTGACCCGGAGGTCATGGGTTCGATTCCCACTGGGAAGCATACTTTGTGAAAAGTTGTTTCCAGTCTGGATAGGATATTGCAGGCTTGAATCACCTGATTATCCGAAAAGAAAGATGATTCCGTGTTTCGGAAGGCACGTAAAACTGTGGGTCCCGAACGCCACCTAGCGTTTGACCATCAAACTATCCAAGGATTGGTTCCTGGTTTGCCCTTTGGGTTGTGGAGGTCAGACGGCAGTCGCTCTGTGTAAAAACCATTAACCTCGTCAAATCTCCTTGGTTAGGTAGCGGACCCCGGGCTCTGAAGCGTTACTGCTGAGGATGCAACCGGGAATACGCTCGGATGATGATGATGGAAGTATGTGCAAAATATGTCATAAACCAACCATGCTGCGAGGCAAGTATGATTAGGGCGACACTTCAAATTTGTCGCATTTCGCGTAATTTACCGCAACAAACATGGACAAAATTGAGCAACAAAATAACTTTAATTCATAAAACGTATTTTATCTCATGCCTAACTCCCGTGCGAGCATGGTTTTGACAGGTCAAAGTAGACATATCGACGGTTGGCAACGTCGCCGATTTGCTAAACCTACATAAGACTTAATTAAACCATTTTTACTCGTATTTTAAACAGTTATCCCATTGAACTAATATTAAATATATATTTACATATTTAAATGTAGGCAGACATCTTTAAACAATGTATTATTGAAGTTTACAAACTTAAAAATATATTTAATTACGAAACTATAGCGCCATCTTTTGATGAATCCTACAACCACTCCGGCGGCGGTGGTATTTTCCTAGTTGGTTGTACGACATGAGTTAAAACGTTCCGTTGCACATTCATTTTTATAACATTTCATTTTAATAATTTTAAATACTCTTTGGTTGCAATATTTTTTCTAGGAATTACTACATACTTATATCATACTTTTATCTATGGTGATTGTTTTACAAAACGCGTGTTTTAATTTAAAAATTTTATATTTGCTTAGCAGTTATTAGAAACACTGTTTCCTGCCTACGTGTGACGACTCATTTTACTACGTGTCCATTCATGAATTTTATCTTTTCGTTTTAGAGGGAAGAAACGTAAAGACATCTCAGATAAACTATCATCCCACCAAAAACATACCTGTTAAAAAGATGGCCAAGTTCCTATCGGCTAATTGTTCGGCTAAAAAGAGTTGAAATCCAATCCAGTGCCAAGTTTAGATGCACTTTAAAATCGATCATAATCATCTTGATCAACAGCCTGATCCACTGGTAAACATTTGCCATTCCCAAGACTTGAACTTGGCAGGTTTTCATGCTGTACGTAACACTTGATTAATTGTATGATTAAAATTATTATTTATATAATTAAATTAACCTATTTAATAAAACCTGCCAAGTTTTGGGAATGGCAAATTTTATTTCTGTACTTGCAATAGGCACTGAGCTACAGGGGGGTCAAAAGTGGGTCGAAACGGTTCGTGTAAATAGTGCACGGCATGCGCGCGGCCTGTTGGAACTTGGCCTGCGCACTACCGTGCGCTTAGATTAGAAGTTTACCAAATTACCATTTACCAAAGTCCGCACGCCTTGCCTGCGCCACGTGCTCTTCTTGCTTCCGCCTTGCTTTCACCTTGCCTCCACCTTGCGCCCGCCCGGCGCTCGCCCCTAATGGACTTCTGTGGACGCAATTTGAGTTGTATTAATATGTGATAGGACTTAAATTATATGCAACAAATTTTAACCCTTTCACCGCGAGACTTTATATCAGTTGCCGTGCTCCCAGTTCAAGGGGTATGAACGCTAAAATAAATACCTACAACCGAAAAGGAATGTGGATATTTAAGTTATGTGCAATACGAGCGTTTTTTTTGTCGGAAATATCCGAAGCTCGCCAAATGGGCACGAAAATATTTGTCGGATAAATCCGACGTTCGCGGTAAAAGGGTTAAAGCGCGCTAGGCGTGTGCTAGGCGTGCGCTTTGATGCGCTTGTCGTCTGAATGCGCCCTTACTTGTGTATGAGCTCACATCTGTGACTCGCTAATTGTGCGGCGTGGTGCTGCGGATCGCAACGTCACGTCGGTCAACGTTATTTACGACTACTGTTTGTAGTATTAGCTACTGTATGCTCACGTCTAAACGTCAGAGTGATGCAAAATATTGGGTTTACTTTAAAGAACGTGTTGTAATAAATTGTCAAAGATAACTCGACATTTTATATTCTATTCACTTTTGGCTCACGCTTAAAACGTTTTCAGTACAAAGGTACGCCTGTGCTGAGCCTAGCCATCTCTCTATCTGTCACCAGGCTATATCTCATGAACCGCGATAGCTAGATACTTAAAATTTTCACAGATGATATATATGTATCTCTGTTGTCGCTATACAAATACTAAAAACAGCATAAAATAAATATTTAAATGGGGCTCCTTTACAACAATAGTGATATTTTGTGAACTAGTACAGCCAGAACTGTGAAGCTACGATCAAAACTACTCGAGCCATCGTCGAACAAACATAACGCATACAAACGCCGCTTTGGTCAGTTAGAGAACTTCGCTCGCTTTATAATAATGAAACCATATATGTATGTATAACTAGTGGTTCTGTGAGCCGAAAACCTCGCGAGTCACCCCGACCCGTCGAAGTTTATCGGATAAAGTTGTTCAGACAAAAAAGTTCACTTTTCCTTGTAATGGCTGAAATATGATATTTTTAAAGTTGTCAACCCCCATGTATCCGCCATTATGAATCGACAAAAAAATTCGGTATTTTTTTTAACCTTCTCACTAAACACTAGAATCGGTTGAGAAATGCGACGAGAACAACCGGACAAACTGACAGCCGGACTGAAGAAATAAATAAGAAAAGAAATGTGGTGTCGTGGGACACCAGGTAGGAACGAAGTTCAAAAGTTCTTGTGTAAACGACTGTCGCGCCTGCGCACGTCTCATTTAACGGTTTTATTTAACGAGGTCATCCTTACGGTTTTACTATCACATTTTTTCAGTTCGGTCGCGCAGCAAAATCCCTATCTCCTCCAAGCCTGCCGTAAGGAACTTCGTTCCAAAAGAAAGAAAAATTTTTATTCAGTGCAAAAATGTATTTATTTTATTAAAGCATTTTCAGTCAATCCCGAAACTGATACGCTTCGCTCGATCGGTCAATAATAGTGTCATATGCCATGCCCTTTGACCGCGGACGTCGGATTTTTTCGACAAACATTTTCGTGGCCTATTCGTTTGCCATTATATATTATTGGAACGAAGTTCCTTACGGCAGGCTTGGAGGAGATAGGGATTTTGCTGCGCGACCGAAATGAAAAAAATGTGATAGTAAAACCGTAAGGATGACCTCGTTAAATAAAACCGTTAAATGAGACGTGCGCAGGCGCGACAGTCGTATACACAAGCGAGTAGTGTATAATACCTTTCTCTTCCTTTGAGCACGATTTTTCTTTTGCAAATTCTGTCGATTCTACATTAGCCGAAGGAACTTCGTTCCTACCTGGTGTCCCACGACACCACATTTCTTTTTTATATTTCCCTTTTTATTGTAGTTATTTATTTTTCACCATACCTCGCGCGGGGAACACGATAACTGATGTAAAGTCTTGCGGTGAAATGATTAGGGTTGCTAGTCTAGTTACGTCTGGTAAAATGCAATTTGCAATTGCGGTAAACGACTCGAAAATTCCCGCCAAACCGCGGCTCGAGAATTCACCGCATACTCTCTGCCATGCACACTCACCATTACACTCCTATTACGTACGCTAAGCATTATGCCATTTATGCTTGGAGCTTTAGAATGAAAGAAAAAGGTTAATCCTTTTTTCAGGAGGCCGTAAGAAATTCATTGGGAAGTTAGCAGTTGACTAACGAGAAACATAGCTCCGCCGCCATTTTGAATATAAATAAAAATCTGTTCACAATGGCGGAGCATTTAAAAAAGATGAATATTATCACATTATTTATTCACACTAGTTCTAAAATTTACATCACACTGAGTTGCAATCGCAATACTTAGCAGTTATTGTTTAAGGCTATTGGTGGTTCATCATCATCATCACTATTGTCTAATGTCTGGGCTATGCCTGCAAGTATTCTTTTTCTTTCGAAGGAGAATGTATCGCATTATCACTAATTATTGAACACCTAGATTGGATAGATGTAGCATTTCTAAAATGTGATGTAAAGCATTTGTAAATTTTTGTCGGAACTTTAAAGGGTTGTAGTTGCACTAACTACACGAACTACCGGAACAGTAGATACCATCTATTGTATTGGTGCAATAAAGAGATTTTTATTCATTCATCTTTCCGAGGTGTTTTTACACAATTTACAAATTTGAAAAATCCAATATTTGTGTAACTGTAAATAATTATAGCTTTTGAGTTTGTATGAAAACTTGTTTTATTGTCAAATTGGACGCTA
Organism: Acrobasis suavella; assembly: GCA_943193695.1. Classification (NCBI taxonomy): domain Eukaryota; kingdom Metazoa; phylum Arthropoda; class Insecta; order Lepidoptera; family Pyralidae; genus Acrobasis; species Acrobasis suavella. The sequence goes on from OW971935.1 coordinate 497,428, forward strand.
TCTATGTACTCAATACACAATATTTTATTACAAACCATAAAGTACATAAGATCGTATCAATACAATATAAGATTATTTATGGACCCTGTTGGTTTTGCACAACAGCAATTTGGTTAGATACGGGGAGATCGCACTCAAACCTTTAAAATAAGGTTAGTAGGTACTAGGTACTTATTACATATTTTTGTATAGTTTAAAGATTTTAGTTAAATTATATTTTTTTAACATTTATTTTTAATAATATAAATAAATAATAAAATAAATAAATATATAAATATATAGGGACAAATAACACTGATTGAGCTAGCCCCAAAGTAAGTTCGAGACTTGTGTTATGGGATACTAACTCAACGATACTATATTTTATAACATATACATATATAGATAAACATCCAAGACCCAGGACAATTTGAAAAAGGCCATTTTCCAACTTGCCCTGACCGGGGATCGAATCCGGGACCTCTGGGTGGCGGACTAGCATGGTGACCACTACGCCACGGAGGTCGTCAATACAATAATAATTCATTTATTTCAGGCAATAGTATTGTAGTTACAATTATGTACAATACCAGAGACCCATGTTATAAATACCTTATAACTAGCATACGTATTAAATATCCTATCCTATATCACACGTAGTGCCGGCGACGTGTGACGCGCAGTGACGTCAGGTAGCCGACCTCGAAAATAGCCGATTTTTATAATCTAAAAACTCATTAACTGCATAATAGCATTTGTCAATTCTCTTTTGCTCTTGTTAGAATAACAGTTATCGTATTATCTGACGCACTTGGCTCGTATGGTATTTTACACAGTAAATGATATTGACAATATGTATCTTAATTTGTTAGGTCCTCCACTTGTAGGTATACTGTAGATCAATATCTTTAATAGATAAATTAATAAATTTGGCATGTAAATTATTAGGATTTATTACGATACTTGTTATCCCGGAAAATGTGAAATTCTCAAAAATTTGTCAAGGCAGCAACGCCGCAGGCATCAGCTAGTGATGTAGGTATTCTTAATCTTTCTAGAAAGACATTTGACATCAAATTTTATACATTGGTATAAAATTTGATGTCAAATGTCTTTTTTTGAAAAAATATTATTTAATATTATGAATGTTTTTATTGAAAAAATAAATTGTGATATGTGAATTTCAAAAAAATTACCATAATTTTAATGCCCGATTTCATTTCTATCGAATCAAAAATCGAGCTCCGTTCTGTGTGGATTGTGACTGTTGCTGTATTGTGTAAAAGTCGATTATATGTCCGCACTAACGATGCGACGTAAAAGTCACATATTTATATATAAAGCTGTGAAACCGGTCGTCTGATTGACCGAGCGAGCGAAGCGTCTCAGTTTCGAGATTGGCTAAAATCCTTTTGTCTAGCTGTCAGTTTGTCCGGCTGTTCTAGCCTTCAGGTCGCATTTCTCAACAGATTCTTGTGAATTTTTGTAAGAAGGTACGTAAATTTAGTAAAATCTTGTCGAATAATTTTTTGGAAATTTGCAAAACCTTTTTTGTCTGAACAATTTTTTATCCGATAAACTTCAACGGGTTGGGGTGGCTCCTGAGGTCTACAGCTCACAGTAATAAAAAACCGTGAACGTTCCCGGACCGGAACCTATGTTATCTGAACTATGATAGTGACTGCTTTGTTGGAAAGTCAATTAACATGTTTTTTCGCCAGGAGAATTAAAACCCCCCGACTTTCGAGCGGTAACCTCCAATAACTTTAAAAGTCTGAACCAATTTTTTTTTCAAACATAGCTAAGAACTACCGCAAGGGTACTTGCTTTCACTTTAAAATAGCCGCATCGAAATCAGTCCATGAGTTCCACAGCTACGATGCCTGAGAGCGACAGACATTGGCGTCAAATTTATAACACTCCAATTTTTGCCTCGGGATTTCAAAATAGTACGTCCTAACGATGTGATAAAAAGTCTTCCTACTTTTATTTATATTTGCAGTTGTTTATTTATTTATAAAACTTTATTGATCCATAATTAAAAATTGTTTACTATTGGCGGACTTAACGCTAAAAGCGAGTTGTGAGATGGATAAATAAACTTTGAGTAATTGAATAGTGCAAAACAGCGTAGTGGAAAACCAGTGCTTTGTGAACTGTAATTGTGGCTTTGTTGGAAAGTCAATTTAAAATAGACCGTACTATGTTCTGTAATGGCTCATATTTAGAGTTTTGTTTACACAACACTACGCCAATCTGACAGTAATTGAATATTCGAAACCAGCGTGGCGAAAAACTAGTGCTATGTTACTACTTTGTTGGAAAGTCAATTAAACATGGCCCGTACTACGATGTGACGGAAAATTTGGTATTAATGCTTTTGTTTATACACCTGTGTAACTTTGAGATTGATGCATTAATTGCAGCTGTGTGATTATCGCTTTGTTGGCAAGTCAATTTGAAATAGTAAGTAGTACATATTTGATGTGATATGTGAGTTCATATTTAGGGTTTTGTTTCACAAAACTACGCTAATCAGACAGCTCCTATTGTCGTAAGTCGATAAATTGTAAGTAATTGAATAGTCGAAACTAGCGTGGCGGAAAACTAGTGCTTTGTAAAATGTAATTGTTGCTCCTTTGTTGGAATGTCAATTAAACATGGCCTGTGCTACGATGCGACGAAAACGTCGATTTTATGCCTTTGTTATACCTGTGCAGCTGTACCATTGTTGTATAAATTGAAAGTAACTGGATTAGTGTTGCAAGCAATGGTATAAAATATCGATAGCCTAGCGATACTATCGTGACCTCGAAAACAGTCACAATATCGATAGGAATATCGTTACTATCGATAGGACTATCGATAGATTCAATAGTATCGATAGTTTTTAATTTATACAATTGATAGTATCAATAGTAAAGGTACTATTTGTATTTAAAACTATAGATAGTAGTATAACGAATATCGATATTATAATACTATCGATAGTAATTTAGCTATCAATAGTTTTTCGTACAAAAAATAGTTCTAGTATCGATACTATCGATAGTATCTAAATTCAATAGTATCGATACTCACGATAGTTTCACCTTTTTTCAATAGTATTGCAAACTATTGACAATCGATACTATCGATTGTCCTATCGATATTGTGACTGTTTTTCTAGGTCAACTATCGATTGTTATGCAACGCTAAACTGAATAGTCTAAAGCAGCGTGGCGGACCAGTGCTTTGTATTTACAAATTAATTGACTTTCCAACAAAGCAACTAAACAGTAACAATCAAATTTTGTGATTGTGTCTGTTTGGTTGCTTTGTTGAGAAGTCAATTAACATAGTCCGTGCTAACGATGCGACTTATTATGCGGTATATTTTGTCTTTTGTGCTTATTTCGGTCTTCCATGCTGGTCTAGGAGAAAGAAAAAAAAAACTTAGAACGTACCAACTGCTTCTCTTCCTTCGCAGATCGTAAAAACCGATCAAGGGAATAAGCGAGATTTGAATTATGTTAATAAGCCATGCGGCTAGCAACACATCTCTAATTTTAATTTTTTTGGGTAATTACCCTACTAAAACTCCGCAGTCTGTCCGTCCGTCTGTCTGTCATCAGGCTGTAAGTTGATAAATCGTAATAGTTGGTAGCTAGACAGTTGAAATTTTCACGGATGATGTATTACTGTTGCCGCTACAAAAACGGAATAAAGTAAATATTTAAGTAGGGTTTTATATAAAACGTGATTTTTGATACGGAACCCATCGTACGTGAGTCCAACTCGCACTTGGCTGGTTATTAGATTTTGAAAGAGCTACTCTAAATAAATATATAGGCACAAATTACACAGATTGAGCTAGCCCGAAAGTAAGTTCGAGACTTGTGTTATGGGATACTAACTCAACGATACTATATTTTATAACAAATACATATATAGATAAACATCCAAGACCCGGAACAATTTGAAAAAGGCCATTTTCCAATTGGTCCTCACCGGTGATCGAACCCGGAACCTCTGGGTGGCGGACTAGCATGGTGACCACTACACTACGGAGGTCGTCAAGTTAATAGTTGAAATTGTAGTAAAATGGTGTTATTAAATTTTAAAGACTTATACGCCACTCATAGGTCCCCACAAATTAATAACATGATCATGTTAGTCTTCTATTGATTGGCAATCGATTTTATATTGTTTTTAGTGTTTGTTGTTATAGCGGCAACATAAATAGATTACCTATAATAATTTCAACTATCTAGCTATACGGTTCATAAGATACAGCCTGATGGAAGACAGACAAACAGACAGACAGACAGACGGACAGTGTAGTCTTAGTAATAAGGTCCCGTTTTTTAACATTTTGGAAAGGAACCTTAAAAATGATTGTACAGTACCATTTTCTACATGGAATACCAGGAATGTATAAACGTTTAACACGAAGTTCCGTACTGCAATGAATTGATTAAGTGTTGTCTGTGTGTGTGTGCCGTCAGAGTCGCAGCTTTGTGCACTCTGATTGGAACAAGTTTGTCGGTAAGTCAATTACCAACCCGTATGAGATATATCTTCCACTTTATACAAGGTGAATGGGACATAGGTACCTGTAATAAATCGAATCACGGGCTATACTAGATCACTATAGTACAATAAAATTAAAATAATAGTCAGAAAAAAAATGACATTCCCATACAAACTACCCGGGCGGCTGGTATGTATGGTAATGCCGAAATTTTTTTTTTTTGTTTTTTAATTTCATTATACTAAGTAATCAAGAATAGCCCGTGGTATGATTTATTACGGGTCCCTCCCACGTTGTGTTTACATCTATTTCAAATAGTACTTAAAGTTGATCCAATATACTTTTAACCCCCGACTAAAAAACAGGGGTATTATAAGACTTGCTTTTGCCCACGGCTTCGCCCGCGTTGGGGTGTAATTTATCAAAATCCTTTCTTAGGGAATGCCTACGTCATAGTAGCTTTATGCATGCAAAGTCTCAGCCCGATCGGTTTAAAATTGACAAAGTTTCATACAAACTTTCATCCCCTATTTTATCCCTTTGGGGGTAGAATTGGTCAAAATCCTTTCTTAGCGTCTACCTGCATGCCAAATTTCAGCCCGATCCGTCCAGTGGTTTGGGCTGTGCGTTGATAGATCACTATGTCAGTCAGTCAGTCACCTTTGAGTTATATATATTTAGATTGACGCTAATTTCTGTCTGTCTGAGTGTTTGCCTGTGGTATCGTAGCTTTTTAACAGACGGACCGATTAAGTTACCGTTCTTTAAGTGGAAGCAAGTTTCATTGCAGTGGTTCTTAGGTCTTTGTTTAATCAAAATCGGTTTAGCCTTTTAAATGTTATTGGGGGTCAACGCTTGGAAGTCAAGGTTTTCTTGATTTGCCCAGCAAATAATAGATTGGCGCTACGGATATCAATTGGAATATGTAGTTCCGCTACTCATCATAAGATGGCGTTTGGAAGTCGGGAGGTTTTTTTAATTTGCCTAGCAAATTAACTTGTTATGTAATGTAGACGGACCAAGGGTTTTGCCACATGAGGCCGCTCGTAGCGCACTTGCTACGACGTAGCCCTGCTTAACTACGCTCGCAGCACATCTACTACATTGTATTTTAGGATTGAACCACACGCAGCGAAGATGTGCGACGCAACTTGCATCGTCATACAATTTCTATCGGCGCAGCTTCCGCGTGGTGTGAACGGTGGGTAGGAATTGCAAGGTCATGTAGGCACGTAACGCGACGCATTGTACGCTGAAGGTGCATTATTAATTATTGCTGATAAAGCCACTCCAGCCGAGTTAGGGTGTCATAATTTTTATTGTATGTACCTAAATACTACTGCTGTTACGTAACTAATTGGTGAGGTCAAGATATCCATGCAAGACGAAAGTGTTTAATCAATGTGTGTTACCATTGAAGACTTATGGCTTTTAAACGTGCTCCCTTACTATGGGTCTTATAATAAAGCTCAAGGTCTCTCAACGGGCTATGGAGAGGACTATGCTCGGTGTTTCTCTACATGATCGAATCAGAAATAAGAAGATTCGTAGGAGAACGAAGGTCACTGATATAGCAAAGCGGATCAGCTGATTGGCAGTGGCAGTGGGCGTGGGCACATAGCGCGAAGAACCGATGGCCGATGGGGGGGCAGAGAGGTTCTGAAATGGCGGCCACGTACCGGCAAGTGCAACGTAAGACACTCACCTGCTAGATGGTCGGATGGTCAGATGACTTGAGTAAGGTTGCAGTAAAGCGCTGAATGCAGGCCGCTTCGATCGGTCGGTTTGGAAATCCTTGGGGGAGGCCTATGTCCAGCAGTGGACTTCCTGTGACTGATATGATGATGATGAAGGTATTCAAGCAAAGGATTTAATCCTTTACAGTTCGTTTAAACAAACCAGTACAAATTCAATAGACTTACTCTTTTATATCATACCGAATCTTTATTCCCTGCTTTGAAAAATAAACTCCACTGGTAGAAAGTGTTCCACGGTTATAAACCCTCTTTAAAGTGGAATTATGAAACTGCATTGTGCTAAGTTTGAGTTTCCTAGCGCAAGGCGCAACTTTGTGCACGCGAGTATGCGAAGAGTGTGTTTACTGCACTTTAATATTCCTCATTCTTATAACACTGTTACAGAAAAATGTATAAAATTGAGTTAGTTTGGTTGAGAGTGATGTGGAAATTTAGGAAAATATTTCCGGAAATATTCCCCCAAATTTCCATTCCTAGGAATGTTTACTAGAATAATGTCCAGAGTTTCCAAAATTCCCGAGAATGGCACATCACTCTCGACCAAACTAACTCAATTTTAGACATATTTCTGTAACAGTGTTTTAAGAATGAATGAAAATATAGGCAATATTGGGAATATTCCCATAAATTTACAATGATAATATTTCAGTAAATTTGGAATATTCCCAACGGCACACTACTAGTTGCTAATCAATCGATGCTGTGTGTGTGGTCACCTTGTTGCGAGTTAACCCGGGTTTCGCCACAGTCTGTAAAGCCTGACCGGCCTTTGACCATGACTATTTCGCACGTTCTTGTCATACGTGATCCACTTTTCATCACCAGTTATCAATTTCTTCAAAAATGGTTCGGTCTCATTACGTCGTAATAAAGAATCACAAATGAGTACACGGTTCATTAGGTTTCTTTCAGAGAGCTCGTTAGGTACCCAAATATCGAGCTTTTTTGTGTACCCATTTTTTTTAAATGCGCCAAAACGGTTTTGTGGTCAATTCCCAGTTCTTCAGCTACGTCGTAACTACTGATATGCCGATCTTGCTCCACTTTTTTCAAAAATAGCATCCATTTTATCCGTAACAGGGCGACCAGAGCGACCTGTATCTTTGTCATCAAAATTTCCGGATTGAAAACGCTTAAACCAAATTTGTGCTACATACTCTCACTGACACTGCACTAGGTCCATAAACATCGCAAATTTTTTTCGCGGCTTGCGTTGCATTTTTACCTGTTTGGTGTAAAATTTTAAAATGTATCTAATTTCTTCATTAGATTCACTCATCTTGACGGTTAAAAAAACAAATGAAAATCACGCATTTTCCTAATTTGAATTTGGAATTATCTTCTTTAAAATTTAAACTTTTAAATGATACCAAAACCAGGTACAAATAGTATAGCCAAAGTGGTTTTATTACAGGTACATACATACTATACGCGAAAAGACTTTTTCCCCAACCTAATACTAATTAAATATTAATTCCAAGAAGTTACAGTGAAGTGAATCTTAGAATCCTTAGATACTAATTGCATTTAACAGAAACCGACTCTGCTCTATTAGATAATATAATTAATTTCTAGCTTCAGAATTACTGGGAATAGCAGACGCGATGAAGTCAGCAAAGTTTACTTAAGTAATGCAAGAATTTCTGAACACGATTTTGAAGTGCATTGAAATATACCATTATCACTCATTGTTTATTTACAATTTTTATACTTGATCAAACGAAGTGTGCGGATATTAGGCGAAATATTATATCGATACAAAAATAGAAAAAAATATCGTTGTTAGTCATTTAAAAAATCCAGGCACTTAATTTTTTTCATTAATTATTTTTTAACTAATTTCCTGTTTGGTATTGTTAATTATTTTTTACTTTCTTAGTTTTTTAAACGTTATAGCTTTTAAATGAGACCACTTTAAAGAATATACGCCGTTTGCATAAAGAGAAAAATAAAAATCGAAACACGACCTTAACAATAAAAAAATTAAACTGTTGATAACGATTTTTTCCCCCGTTTTTTTACCGTCTTATATCCGCACATTTCGTTTAATCAAGTATAAAAAATACACATTGTATTGTGTGTATGTACATTCATATAATAAATGTATGTAGATATATTCATTAAAGACATAAACAACATACGAAAGAAATACCCTTTATAGTATTCGGATCGCTGAGCAAAAAAAAAAAAAATTAAAGTAAACTTAGATAAAACTATGTAATAATAGGAAACTTAAAATTTTGGTGTCATCATGCATAACTTTTCTTCGCACATTTGCGAAAAACGGCCACTTTTGGCAATATGTGAAGAAAAGCTTCAAATTTTTTACTTTTAAATGTAAACAGAAACAGTTAGTTAGTTCATAAAATAGTTTGAAGAAGATGAGACCAAAATTTTTAAGTGATATCTCCTTTCTGCCCCATCGGCTAACGATTTGCCGAGCTATGTGTCCCGCCCACTCCCGTTTCAACGAGAGAACCCGCTAAGCTATGTCAGTACGGATAAGTGTTCTAAACTAAAAGGAAAGCTTCTAAATAGTGCACAGCACCTATTAACTGTACCGTCCCCATTATTGCAGTAATCTAATCGGCAACTTTCACCGTTTTTCCGAACTATAAAGTTTGCAAAAAGCAAACTAGTTACGCTTGTCGGCGTGAAAGACAAACACGCCAGTTAATTACGGAGGGGGAGTGTGAGTGGGGAGTAGTGTTGGTATCCATCTCGATATCGATATCTATTTTTAACCCCTGAAAAAAAAAGGGGTTTTATAAGATTGACGCTAATGTCTGTGGGTTTGTCTGTCTGTAATCGTAGTTTTATAACATCGACGCTATTGCGTGTCAGTCTGTCTGTCTGTTTGCTGTGGCATCAAAGCGTTCGAACAGTTGGATTGATTTAAACGCGATTTTTTAGGTTTATAGGTTCAGCCGTGTAAGAGTTATTAGGGTTAACACTTGAAAATCAGGGTTATACCTAAGAAATAAAAAAAAACTTGAGATGTGTCAAGGGACACCGGGATGGAACGAAGTTCCTTTCGATTAATTGGTGAAGAAATTGTAATATTTTTTTTAAGTTATAATGATATTTTTTTTATTATTAACCAAAAATATACATATATATATGCACTCTGTCTGTCTATTCTTTCGTACACGTCATAGATGCGCGGCACTTTGTAAACACAACAGCGTATAGGTTAGAACACGCACGGCTTGCTAAATACATACGCATTGATATTGTAATATTAAAATATAATTTGCTTTTAAATTTATTAAAGTTATGATAAATAATGGAGAGATTATAACGCGTATGACTTGGTTAGCACAATAGTTAAGAGAGGTTATAATGCGTACTTGCTAAAAATACATAACCATTTATTATTTTATAAAATCTCTACTTACCTAACTCCATCAGCAATATCGGGAACTTGTGCAGAAACACTGTCAGGATTCATTATTGTTATTATTTATTATGTACAAAAACCCTGTATACACTCAACAAAAATAATCATCGCGACACCACACTGTTCAATGCGAAATAGATAGACGAAACGAAAATAACTGTCTTGCTTTCTATGAGAGAAAGAGAGAGGCAGACAGAGAAACACGCGCACGCCGCACGGCTTACAACTATAGAAAAATGTGTTACAACTTTTGGTCTTAATTTTTTCCGTCCAGCCCTCTTTCGCAACGCGCGATAAGGAACTACGTTCCAATAAGTGGCGCTACGGATATCAATTATATTTAGAGCCACTTCTCATTACTAGATGGCGTTATTGAAAGGCGTTTTTTTTTATTTGCATTGCAAATACTTGTCCTAGATTAAGAAATACTTTTTTGTCAGTAGAGTATAGTAGTTTCCATGTTTTTCTCCCTTCACAACCTCCTTTTATAACTCAGCGTGTTTGTTTCTGTTTAAATTTCATTTTCATGTTCAAACCAGTTTTATTTGTATTTGTTTATTTACTCCATCCATACATATTAGCAGCACTCATTTTTAGGAGAGGCTTTCTTCCATTTTTGACTCCCTCTATCGTCAGTGTTTTCACTATCTTGTTTACTTATACTGAAAAAAATCTCTTGTCGGATTTATCGATACATTTTGATTGTATCGATACATTTTCTAGTCACCGTACTGCCCTACGTGGTTGGGACAGTGTCTGTAGTTTTTGCCGCCAATATCCGGCGAAGCCTGCCGTCTGCCAAGCTTAGACAATCAATTACGCTTACCTGGCCTGCTGAAAGGAAAAGTTCTAGCTGATGCGATTTTGAGCCGGCGAATGCGGGTTCGATGGAGAATAGGATTTTTTATTTAATTCTGAAACTATCGCGCTTTGTACACATGATTTACATACAAAGCCCATTTAAATACAAGTGTTCTGCCTGTTGCACAAATGCTAAGTACAATTATTAAGAGTAACTAACGTAAACAAAGTATAGGTACGAACGAGTCGATATATTTTATGTTCTCTCAGTGAATTTGCAAACGTCACCTTATAATATGTTCTTTCATATAAGATTTGTTAATAATTGTAATTAAATTTAGTTTATTAAATGTATTTTTAACTAGGTATCTAAGTAATGTGTTTTTTCTTGTTATTTTTATTAAATATGCATGGTATTTTATGTCAGCACCATCGCATTAGTTATATATATAGTTATATAACCTATAATGTTAAGTGCTTTGTAAGCAGGGACAGGAATACTGATATTTTTTATCATTATATCGATACCCGATATCGGTATTTTTTACCCGGTATCGGTATCGGTATTTATTATCATATTTTTCTTAAGTACATTTTTTTTCTTTTTTCTCATTATCAGTACATTTTTCCGTGACGTCAACTAGGCTCCAACGGAAGACCAGCGCTGGCAGTCCCCACAGCCAGCATATGCTGAGTTGGAGCCTTTTTGAGGTACACCACTACCAGGTTTATTTGTGATTTCTTTTTATGTTTTATACTTTTTTTGTGTATCTCAAATAAAACATTTTATTATTATTATGTTTGTATATATTTCTATACACCCTTTTCAGGGGAATTATTATTATTTATATTTTTACGGGCTTTTGGCCAAGCAAAAATATTGAGGAAGAATTTATTCAAGATACAAGAATTTACGTACTATTCTACAGGTGTTAAGGATTGCAGCTTTTTGTAGAAGAAGGTAGGTCAAAGAATGTATTTCTAGGATTTTTAAACTATTGTGGAGGGTTTTTGGTATAACGCCAGTAGATGAGATAATAATGGGGATTGTTTTAACGGTCTCCACTCGCCATTATATTATTATTATTATGTTGGTACGCTTTTCAGCCACGGGTCCATGGGGACCCGGTCCTTTGAGGCGTTCATGGGGCCAAAACCAACATGAAGAGGCCTTTTAGTACCTTTTTATCTAAAAAGTGAGATGGCTGCATCTATGGAGGTCTATCCCTTAATGTACCATTGAGATGCACTAACGGACATTCCTCCACAGCTGCCGAACTATTGCCAGGGAGGCATTTACTTGGTTTGGGCTTTATGGATGGGATGTTAGTGGACCGAATAACTGGGTTATGGAGTGAGATACGAACATCTACCTAAAAATCTCTCACAACAATTTTAGCTTGGTAGATGGTGACTCGCTGCTCGTTGGCTACATTGCCTGTGGGCACCCTAATTAGCCACGAAACTGCGGCCAGGGCGCAACACAATATGAGCAGCTGAGGGTGTCGAGAGGTGCGGCTCCGGTTTCACCATCACGGGGCTTACCCCCGAGAGCGGGTTTCCCCGTTATTACGCCATTACGTGCAATTATTATATTTTATAGATATATCAATATATCGAAAATTTTGATATATCTATACTAAATACTGGTATGATATCGAGATTTTGTATACAATACAGAAATTATATCGATATTTTGTATGATATACGGGTATTTTATTAAAATTTATATTTGTAAAATATGAATAATATACCGATATCGGGCATCGATATATCGATAAAAAATATCGGTATTCATGTCACTGCTTGTAAGGTATTAAAAAAAAACTTCATAATTCACATCAAAGCTGCATCGGCTTTTTTAAAGGCGTGGTCTTTTTAAGAACCAACGGTGTGTACACCAATTCAACAAATGAACTGGAATTGACTAATTTGTACCTGATAACAATCTTTGTAACTTAATCATTTCTCTAAGGCGATTGGCAAACTGCTCCGCATCCCGCTGCGTAGCGCGGGGCCGCCATACAAAAACGACGCGCATAGACGCGGTGTCAGTGTGTGGTACCATGCTTGTTTTCTATACAAATTGAGGTACTTGCATACAATCCGACCCCGTGCTACGCAGCGGGATGCGGAGCAGTGTGCGAATCGCCTAACACTGCTGTAAAATTACGTCCATATCAAAAATATTACCTACTTATACAAAATTAAAGACGTCAAACCACAAAACTTAATTTAATTTAGAGAACGCGTTAATTTTCCATTATAATTAACGTTTTGGCACCGAACCTCTCTAAGACAGACGCCTATACTGAAAAACAATATCTTAAAGGAATTGTAGCGGGATTTATTTAGATCACAATGCAACTGAATCTGGAGAAACGGGCATTTAATAGGATTACTGAACAACAAATTAAATATCTTGTTGTTTATCCGAAATCCCAACCGATCTCGCTGTAATTACCGCAGTGTAATCATTGACAAATCAAACATATTTCATTTTTTGGCGGTTTTTAAATGACATTACTTAGGGCCAGTGAGGACTTATGGCTCTGAAACGTGGTCCCTTACTATGGGTCTCACAAGAAGACTCAAGGTCGCTCAGTGCGCTAAGGAGAGGGCTATGCTCGGTGTTTCCCGACGTGATCTAATCAGAAATGAGGAAATTCATAGGAGAACAAAAGTCACTGACATAGCCCAGCGGATTAGTTCATTGAAGTGGCAGTGGGCGGGACACATAGCGTGAAGAACCGATGGCCGATGGGGATGACACCTACCCACAAGGTGGTCAGATGACCTGACCAAGGTCGCTGGAAAGCGCTGGATGCAGGCCGCTCTTGATCGGTCGTTTTGGAAATCCTTGGGAGAGGCCTATGTCCAGCAGTGGACTTTATGCGGCTGAAATGATGATGATGATGATGTCTTAGGGCCAGATTTTTGTTTTCAGTGCCGACACCGTTGACCTTTTAAACAATTTATTGTATCAACATTTGTACATTATTGTAACATTTGTGGTTTAGTATTGAGTGGTCGCAAACGTAAATAGTCTCAGTGGCAACTCGTCTAAAACGCTAAATGTCTAAATTGCCATACAGGCTGACTGGAAAATCAAGTTACGTATTAAAAGAGGGTACTCAGTACTCGATTCTCGTTCCATAAGTATAATAATTGGCTAAGTGCGTGTCAGGCCTCGCGCAGTGTAGGTTTCCGTAGTTACGAATGCCAACTTTGAGTTCATGCCACTGAAAACGTCTAAAAACTTTACTCTAGAATCTAGAATGTACGAAATTTTCCTGTTCCTAGTACATTTTATAAGTTGATCGCCTATAACTTTTTAGTTCTTAGCTCTGATAGTATTCCTTTAAATTTCGATATATAGACTATAGCTGTAAAATTTTCACGTGTCCATATATAACCCTTTAACCGATAGAGGGGGAGGGGGGGGGACGACACGTGACTCTAACACAAATGTTCACTTTAAAACCAAATACTTCAGAAACGGATCGAAAAACCATGTTCGCAAGCAAATATTTTTGAAATACCTTTTCAACGATTGGTCAATACAAAATTTTAAATATAACCCCCGTTTTCTTTTAAAAGATTAATTTCAAATGGGGGTAGTACTGGACTGGAAACATAATTTACCAGACTGTACATGTGTTGTTATTTTTCTTTCCTTTCTATTCGTGTCATGTGTGTTCATTGTTTATTAAGCGGTCATTGAAGTAATATCAAGTTTTAGTAGCTAAGTTAAAGCGTTAGGTATCATTTGTTTAAGAACTTACCCCTTGAGACCTTCATTCTATAAAATTAGTCTCAAACCATAGTTCTCTAATCTACATTATCTAGATTATACATTTCGCACCTTCGCCTAATGATCATTAGGCGAAGGTGCAAAATGTATAATCTATTTATGTATTTACCAATCCATGTAAACGGAATATTTATATAGAGACTACATCAAATAAAAGTTGTACAAATATATTATCTGAGGTTTTTATTTATAATGGCCAAAGGTGCCTTTTTCCTTTACCAAGAAGTGGCGTTTTATGCACTTGTAGCTGGTGTAAATGTTACTTTTAGGCACAAGGACGTAAAGTAATTACAATATTCACTCTTAAGCCCAGATCAGTTAGCAGCCTCTTATTAAGGTGGACTGTACAAACGTCTATCAATTAGTCGGGCACTTATTACGGCGGCCATTAAACAGAACAGTAAAATGATATCGGTGTTTAATTTGCGCGCTCGTAATAAACATCGTCGTTACAGTGGGGCCACGAAAGCCGCGGTATTGGCGAGCGATTAAAAAAAACTCACTCAGCCGCCGGGTGAATAACATTTAGGTGGACCTTAGTTTATTTATTTAACTTAATTACAAATGTAATAGGCGGACTTAAAGCCATACCCTCAAAGTCATAAAAAATAATAAGCGTTTGCTAAACCCTTTTTAGTTAAAACATGTTTTGTCCCTTTTCCTCTTTTGAATATTTGACGTTGAAAGAACGAGACAAAACATATTTTAACTAAAATAGGTTTAGCAAATATAATAATAATAATAATAATCATTTATTTCGGTCATTGTACAACCATATTATTGTTAGTAAAAAGAAACTTAAAAACCTAGTGTTAGTAGTGCGTTCATTCAAAAAACATATTAAATATATAAATTAAATTAATCAGGATTACAAAAATATTCACAATTAGTACAATTACACACTTAATTAATTTAAGTATCTGGTGTGCACACCCCCGGGGATCCCCTTCACGTCACAGTGCATACGCGTCCAGTGCCACTGGATTGGACAATCCGGCTTATCAGTGATTACTTTCAGAATACTGTTACGGCTCCCATGAATTCTGCGCCTCAAGGAAGCCGTTCTTTTGCGTAATATGGCAAAGAAGTCATCAGTACGTGCCTCAGCAAACATTTTTGATGCGCTACAGAATCGCGGGAGCCCTATCAGCATCCTGAAAGCATTATTATATTGTACACGAAGTACGTTGTAGGCCCTCTGCGTATATCCGACCCACAGTAAATGTTTATAATTTTTTATGAATAAGGGGGGTAGGCTTTATCTACCAGTCAATCCACTGGCGATGCCAAGATAAGTAATTAAGTGCATGAAATGCATAGAATAGCTTGGTGAACCCTCGACCCGCTTTTTAAAAACTATTTTATTTATTTTTTTAATAGAAATAAAGTTATGCATAGTTTGACATTTAAGGTATGTTGCCAAGCACTGTTACTCTTACTCCTCTTTTATCGAGCTCCTGGTCGGGGTTTGCCATTGCTCTTTTTAGGGTTTTCTGTAGTAAACAAGGAACCCTTATAGTTTCGACATGTCTGTCTGTCCACAGTTTTAGTCAGAGACTTTAAGTACTAGAATGCTGTAATTTGACATGGGTATGTATATCAATCATGCCAAAAAAATGGTACAATAAAATTAGAAAAAGAAAAATTTGGTTAGCTCCCATACAAGTAAAGTGAGAGTCATTTTAGTATCGTAGAATAGGTCTTTTAAAAAAATTGTGAGCTTGTCAACAAATTGTGAGCCATTTTCGATTTCAGGATCAGTTTCTTAAATATTTAGTTTTATAGTGGAAATTTTTATTAGAGTAAATTTTTATTATTTGTCCTCCCTCCGCTCTCTATCTACTAAACGTTTATAGCTCTATATAACTGAGTTTAAAAAAACGATTAGAGCTTAATAGGGCTTACAAATTGAAAAAATGGCTTTTGCGCCAATTACTCTTTGTAATAAATGAAAAAAAAAATCGCCAAATTTCTAAAAATAGTTGATAAAGTTTTCGTGGCCGCCTCGTTACAGACGAAATTGTCTAGTTCCAATACTCAAGACGTAATGAAATTTCAGAAACGCTACTATGTCTTAGCGGAACTAAACATCCTAAACGCGAAGAAATTACGACAGAAATACTTATCTTACTGCTAATGCAGGAAGGTTGATAATCAGTTGAGGTCGGTTTTAATCAAAATCTTATAACAGGTTCCGTAATAAGTGAAATCGTCAGTAAGATTAACTGATTATCCGAGACAAGTGACGAATTGGGAGTATATATAAACTGCAATAACAAATGATATCTGGTCACGTAGTGGGTTGATGTTGGTGTCCATTAGGTAGCGTTGTGGTGATGGAAACACGAAAGCCGTTGATGGTATTTATTCCATCTTCTTAAACCTACTCGTTACATGGTGACGATTCTAACTATTGAGTACCTACATCTAAAGCTTATACACTATAATAAGATAGTTATCTTAAGGATTCCAACGTTTACAGGAAGGTGCAACTATCACGTGTCGCCTTTTTTTACGTTTCTTTGATATGTAACTAACCTGCATATCATCACGTTACCACAAAACTACATTATCATCACATACTTATTAAATGACTTTGAATTTTACTTATTAAAAAGGAGGACGTTATCAATTTGTCTCGATCTTTTATAGGGTTCCGTACCCAAAGGGTAAAAACGGGACCGTCCCTCTATCTGTCACCAGACTGTATCTCAGGAACCGTGATAGCTAGACAGTTGAAATTTTCATAGATGATGTTTTTTCGTTGCCGCTATAACAAAAAATACTAAAAACAGAATAAATTAAATATTTAAGTGGTTATTCCCATACAACAAACGTGATTTTTTATACAATGTCCTTTTTAATTAAGTACAAATATTTGAAGGGGTGATTCAGTCCATCATTTTGATCAACTTTTCCCAATAAATGAATTTCGAAAAATGAAAAAATAATTTTAGGTTCTCATGCAAATCGAACTAGTCACGTGATATCGTTACTATGGAAAATGACAAAGTTTTTTTCGAATTTTGTTATTCATTTATTGGGAAAAGTTATTCAAAATGAAGGACTGAATCATCCCTTAAAATATTTGTATTTAATTAAAAAGGACATTGTATATAATGGTACGGAACCCTTCGTGCGCGAGCCCAACTCGCACTTGGCCGGTATTTTTATGTATGTTCAGTAATTATATTAAGTTAAGTTTGTTATTTCATCCAGGGCAATACTAGAAAAAAAGGCTAACCAAAAAGAGAGAGAAAGCGTCTTAGGGCACGGTTTGCATTCTATTGAATGAAATTAGTATCATTATTAACTATCCATTGAACGAATATTAACTATTCATAGGGTGTGGAAAAGGGATTGAAGATTTGTGGCATACCTACTGGCCGCCATTTTGATTTTTTTTCAAAATCGCGGCCAGCCTTGCAACCTTCATAAATCGATAGCTGACATCAATACCAATAAAAAATATTAATACAACAACGCTCGTAAAGTGTCAGGTTTCCGAAATAATAGCCGTCAAAGTTGATCACGTGACGTCCATAATGTAAGCTAGGTACATGTGTTCGAATGTATTAACATGTTAAAAATAATAACTTTTAGAACAAATATGTATGTTGCATTATATCTGGTTATTAAAAAAACATTTATACATGTAATGTTATGTACTTTTTGAACATAATAACTTATTTTGTGACCGTCTTAGCTTGTGTGAATGTATTGTCTTGTCTCCATTTGATTTAACTATCAATACGACAGTTACAGGATAAATAAAACAAAAGTATAAAAATGTATGTAAAACAATGTAATAGATAAGATAGGTATTAATCACACAGTCTAAAATACAATGGACAATACTCGTTACATATATAAGTTGTGTAATGGTTCTGTGGTTATATTTACCATTTGTATAAGGGCTGGTAAATTCGGAGTTTAGAAGTAAACAGTTATAACGGAAAATTATGTTATAAAAAATGGTTGTAGAAATTATTTATAGTTCCGTTGGCAATACATACAATAATCATAAAATAAGTTGCCATAAAAATAATGTTAGGTACGGTCCTTTGTTGCGAAGGCATTGTGCATTCTGGTTATTGCTTTACGATGCTTTCGCAAAGTATAGGTGCCGTTAGGTCCCGTGGGAATGTCACGGAACGCCACAACTACAATTTCTAGCTTATTCACAAAAAGGAAAAGAAAAATTATAAGTCCGGCTTTATGAACATTTTTAGAAGTCATGTTTTTATTAACTTCTAAGACTAACATCGGTAACAAAAACCACTAACGTAACTTTCTTGTACAAGTGAGACTTATTTTTATTAGGATAAGGTTTTAAAACGAGAATGAATTACAACCAACCAATTAACCTATATAATGTTAAACCTAGTAATATTTTTTTACATAACATTTTAATCATTATAATCTCTAATATTACGCACTATTACATGATCAAGAAACTCGGCGGGAGGACTAGGAGCTATTTCTTGATGTCTTGCCCATGCCATGTACCATATAATGGCCATCACGTGTGAACAACATCCTAAAGTTCTTTTTCCAACGAGACATGTGCAATAATGCCCTATGATTTTGTTTCGTCCTTGCAACGCATCATCTAACAATATATATACGAAGTACATCCGAGTGCTAGAGTGTCTGGAATGAATTCGAGACCTTAAAAGCCAAGGGCTAGTGGCAACAATACCGTACTGTGGTAAATCATAGTCAATGGTGTCATCTTCATACACTTCTATATAAAAATCTCCATTTATTTTTATATGTTCTCCATAGTAACTTCTGGCTTGCGCCACTTGGTACGGTCCCAAACTCGTTATTATCAGCTCATTATAAGATAGTTCTGGGAATTGACTAAACCCTTCACTGGCATCTATAGCCTGGAAAGAGGCTCTACGCATGTTAAAATTCTCTTGTATTACTATCTCACTTAAGAGGTTCGGTGCGTCGTGTTTTAAATATATTTCATTTATTATATCATCTACAAGGGGATTGTCTGTCAATCGTACCCCATAGGCATTTATTAAGGCACAAGCTATCCTTACCGCTTCGTACAGGTGCGGAGCTGCTATATTCACATACTGTGACCTGAGCTGTTTAAATTGATTTTTCATTCTTCCATTGTCGGTTTCGACTACCCAACGGCATAGTGTAACTTTACGTGACTCATTAGCCTGTCGAGTAGTCAACTGATGCTCGTCGTCATCTTTGGTCAAAGGCATATATGCTTCGTATCCAACTTCTTCTAGATTTTCCATCACATCTCGAAAGCCTCGGTCAAGAATAAAAATGTCGCCTGCTTCAAAAAACCAATGAAATGGGTTATCTTCTCGTTCACTTATTAGTTCGTCCATAATAGAAGCATCTGATTTTTTTGCTTCATATGGACCAAATGTTTCAATTATGTAGCCGTCTGGGCTCACAATTAAAAATACTTTTAATAAATTGCGAAACTTGTGTGTACTATAACTTTCTCGTTGGAATGCGTAATTTGAGCTTTTTTGGATGTAAAAGTACGTTCCATCGCAAATAGTTATAACTGGGCTTCGGGGATTTGAAAATAATACATTTGGAATTCGTAAAATTCTCTCTAAAAGCTCGTTTCTGTATGAGCTAGCGCAATTTGGCCCATAAATATGGTCAAATCCTAAGTTTTTAGGAACAAATTCCGAACACAGACAGTGTCGTACTTTTTTCATTATTGCTCCGAAGTGCTGCGAAGTCATACGAAAAATGCTCGACAGTCTTTCATTAGAGTCCCCGGTAAGTAATTTGCATAAAACGGTAGCCAATGCTCTTTTTGCTTTTTTAAAGGTTTGTGTTAAAGATGGTGTTTGCTCGAGTATGTTTAGAAAAACATCTTTAGTATAACCTGTATAAAAATGTAACACATAATCATCAATGGAATCCAGCCGTTCGAAATTCAAATACTGTGTATCCTTTTTCTGCAATAGTTTTAACATAGCAGACATTTGTCTACTGTTAAAAGTTTCAATTGTAGAACGACTATTTTCTTCCACGTTGTTCCATATGTTACTCATTAAATGCTCACTACAAGCACGATTTCCTAAAGGAATATATATATTTTGTTTATACAAACAATCTATTCTAATTGCCAACGGGATCCTATGAAGATCATTTTGATTATTACAGCCATTTGCTATACAGAAAGTGGAATTATATGGGACTCGTTTAAAATCATAACAGGAAATACAGGTGCACTTGTTTGAGTGTGTGCATCTTGCATTTCGGGAACAATTACTTCTTCAGGCTCACCAATCACATCCAACTCAGGCACATCCAAGGGATCATTAATTATACCACGTGACGAGCTGCTACTAGAAGGTTCAACCACCATGTCAGTCGCTGCTTTTCGTGCTGCTTCATTGAGTTCTTCTTGCATACGTTCTCTTCTTTGTCTAATAACAAAGCGGTCGGCACGTTGTAAACAAGGCCTGCATATCTTATTCTCAGCCGTTATCTGAAATATATATTAAAATAATAAACATTATTTCTTCCTATTACACATATTTAACACGCAATTGCATAAAATAGTATGAAAATAAAAACCTATATTCGACAGAAATCGAAGACTGTACTTTCAGGTGTAGGTGCAGGGGGGTTACCGGCCGATAACAAATGTTATATGCAATATTATCTAACTGCTGTGTGAAAGCACCTTAAAACATTTTTTATGGAACTAGGTATGTATGTAGCTAAGAAGTGTCTAATGAAATAATGATAAAGTACCTAAGTTTATTAAAGAGGTACAAACCTGCAGCTCCTCAAAAATGTGGTGAGCGTATTCCATAACGGATGGGTGCTCCGATAAGAAGTCATCGGTCAGTTGATAAGACCGTACAGGTGCACGAAATCTACGCCTCGGTCCATAGTGAATAGTACTTATTCCACAAAAATAACAACGTCTTGAAGGTAACATTTCGGTACCAAAACAAATAAGTCAATAACAAACAAAAACAACAGTCAGACTTAAATGAACAACAAATCCAACAATGAAAAATAACGAAATAACGTGTAAATCACACAGAGAGAGAGGCATTTACTTCCGCATAGAAAGAACGCAGGTAGCAAACTGAGTGCAGAAGTTGGGGCTGTTGGGGGGGTATAATGTGGCGTGGCGCGGGGTGGTGCGGGGTAGCGCGGGCGCACCTCCCCCCGCCGTCCATACACCTCGCCTCACCCGCCTGCCCTGCAGTGTGTAGGTGTTTCGCTCGCATCTTTAAAATGATTATGTATTGTATTTTATTGTTTTAATATATACAATGTCGCAGTCGGATTGTATTACATTACGGCTAGCCGTTTTACAAAACAGGGCCGTTTTGTAATGCGGCGGTTCAACGATTAGCCGGATTGTCACCAAAGAGCATGTAATCACTACGTTTGATTGTCACTGCGATACGTTCTTCAATATGGCGGCCACGGAGTAGGTAAAGCGGCAATGAGGCATGATTTCCTAGTTTTAACATCATTTTCATCAGTTACTAAAATATTTTATTAATATTTACCCAGTGTTATTCTAAAAAATTACAGATTTATAGTCTCTATTAAAAAAATGGTAATCACGTGGTCAACTTTAACGCTTTATATCTCAGAAACCTGACACTTTACGAGGGTTGTTTTATTAATATTTTTTGTTGGTATTGATGTCAGCTATCGATTTATAAAGGTTCCATGGCTGGCCGCGATTTTGAAAAAAAAAAACAAAATGGCGGCAGTATGTATGCCACGCTCCATAGTAAAATCTTCAAACCCCTTTCATAAAACTTGGTACAGGATATACGTTTTTTTCAGTAAGCCTTACAAGTGTGTGAAAAAAATGTTTTTTATTTATAATTTGCATTACATCTGCGAGGTTTCTATCGAAATATTTTTTATTTTTACAATTTATGAGTACTTTATGTACGGTTGAAGTTCAGGTAAAATTTGTGCAAAAAAGCAGATTTTTGGAAGCGTATACTGAACTTGTTTTTTTCTTAGTTTTATTTTTTTATTTCGATAGAAACCTAGACACAGTGCACAAGATATCTGTTAGTTCAAAAGTTTTCGAGATAGATCAGTTACAACGCCATAATTACGTACGAGCGTTTGTATGAAAAATAAGACGGGAAGGCTGCTTTTAAAGATGTACTTACCCATAGAATTTTATATAAAAATGGGGTGTAGTAGGATATCTGCGTCGGTTTTACCAGCCGGCCTTTGCTGAAGGTGGTTTAACTGCTAATAAATTCGTTAGTATCCTATAAACTCTCGCCAGTGGCTCCAAGAAGCTGCAGCACGCAGTGGCCACACCCCGGAAAACCGCGTCGGCTCGTGGGCTAAACTGGTTAGAGGGCTTGTGTATTTCGATACGCAAGATATGCGGTTACTCCTCGCTAAGTGCAAGAAGCCTACCTCGGTAGCAACGGCAACCCACCGCTGATAAGCTGGCGTTGACGGAGCTAGCGAAGTAGCAAGGCATTGTTGAAGACCTAAGGCGAAAGTAGGAGTCAGAAGTTATTGTCGGCTAGAAAATGCATCCTGCTCTTCACCGGTCGTAGCGGTTTTCCGTTCCATCGGGTACTGGAGAGAGAGGACTAGAGACTGCTCCTGTGTCTGTGCGAATGCTCGAGCACTTTAATATTTCCTGCGCAAATGACTGGTTTCGTTTCAAGAACTCTGGAACTGAAAGTCTCGCGGCGATGGATAGAGGTAGAAAAGTGAAAGACAGATTTTATGAAGAGTTAACACAAGTTGTTACAAAAATTCCATCGAAGGAGCAAGTCTTAATACTGGGGGACTTTAATGCTAGAGTTGGAAAAGAGTATGAAGCGTGGCCACAAGTACTAGGAAGACATGGTACCGGTAAAATGAATGATAATGGACAACTTTTGCTGAGCTTATGTACTCAGTTTAAGATGAATATCACTAACACGGTGTTTAGGCTACCTACCAAGTACAAGGCGACGTGGATGCACCCGAGGTCCAAACATTGGCACCTGATAGATTACGCAATAGTCCGGCAACGTGACTTGTCACAAGTGCAAGTGACTCGAGTCATGTGGGGTGCCAATTGTTGGTCCGATCATAGGCTTGTGTTGACTAAATTAAAATTACAACTCCATCCGCCCCGACGCATTAATAGAGACAAAACTGTTAAACTGAATTTGGAAAAGTTGCAAAATCAGACGATAAAAGAAAAGTATATACAGACGCTAAGTAATTCTATTCGAAACCATAACTTTAATAACAGAGACATAAAATCTGAATGGAATGACCTGACTTCCCATGTAATGACAACAGCCCAAAATACGCTAGGTTTTACAGCCAAGCAGAACAAAGACTGGTTCGATGGGAACGATGCAAAACTATGTAAAGCTATAGAAAAACACTGGCAAGTGCTTCGGAAGAATGATAAAGACCAAATACGAAAAAGTACGACTGAGATAAGGAAACTTACCCGAAAAACTATAGATAAATGGTGGCAGGATAGAGCTAACTATATGCAAATATTGTCAGATTCAGGCCGACTTGGGGAGTTATTTGGTGAGGTACGGGCGTTGATTGGTCCTCAGTATCAGGTTAACGTCCCATTAAAATCTTCAGACGGTACACTTATCTCTAATAGAGACGGTGTATTAAAATATTGGGCCGACCACTTTAATGTCCTGCTTAATGTTGATCGCTCAGCTGATCTTGAATATTAAAAAAAAAAAACAAATAGTCATTTATTACAGTAATCTTTGTTACAACATGATGCTAGGACTTCCCAGTGAGTAATCTCATGATACTCGTAATATAAAGAATCTTCCACGACACCCTCCTAGTACTATTTTGATGAACTTTTTTCACTGTCAGAGATAATTACAGCCATTAGACAACAGAAAAAAAGCAGTTGGTTTAGATCAGATCCCAGGAGAACTATTTAAGTATGGGAGAGAAGAGCTACACCAGAGTATTTTACTACTGTTCTCGCTGATGTGGGAAGAGGAAACTGTGCCCACCGAATTCACGGTGTCAAAAATCTGTGCACTCTACAAGAATAAAGGTAGTCGTTCTAATTGCAACTCCTATAGAGGAATTTTTCTTCTGTCTGTACCTGGAAAAATCCTCGGCAGAGTTCTTCTTAACCGTCTGCAGAGCATATCCGAAAGAGTACTTCCTGAAGCTCAATTTGGCTATCGACCCAACATGGGCACCTGTGAGGCAATTTTCTGTATTCGTCAACTACAAGAAAAATCCAGAGAACAATCATGACCACTATGTTTCTGTTTCGTAGACTTAGAGGAGGCTTTTGACAGCGTGCCCCGTGAAACACTATGGCTTGTGCTACATAGTCTTGGCTGTACTGAAAAGTTTATAAGACTGCTAAGACTGCTTCACAAAAACGTCACCTGCCGTGTGTCATCCAAAGGCGAGCAGTCGGACTTTTTCTCCGTAACCTGTGGAGTTAAACAAGGCTGCGTCTTAGCACCGAAGCTTTTTGCACTATATTTTTCGGTAGTGGTAGCAGATGTACTAAAAAATAATGAACATGGCATACGCATTCGGTACCGTACTGATGGTACGCTTTCTAATCTTGCTAGGCTTAAGGTATGTAAGAGAGTCTCGTTTGATATTATTACCGAAGTCATGTACGCTGACGATTTGTGTTTTGAGTCGGAATCTTCCGAATACCTACAAGAGATGATGGCTAATCTTGATCATTAATGTCATAGATTCGGTCTCAAGATAAACATAAATACGACGGCAGTTATGGCTACGGACTCTGCAGAGCACGTCCCTTTGAATCTACGACTTGACGGGGCCTCACTCAAGCAGGTGGACAAGTTCAAATATCTCGGTAGCACTGTCACATCTAAAAGTGACCTGGACTCCGAAGTAAATAGCCGGATTGGTGCTGCTTTGGCAGCATTTGATAGACTTTGAGAAAAGGTATTCCGATCACATGACCTGCAATTAAGCACAAAAGTCAAAGTGTATAAGGCAATAGTCCTGCCAAATTTCCTTTACTCCTCAGAGACTTGGACTCTTTTTCGCAAACATATACGGGTCTTATACAGATTTCATGTCAAATGCCTTCGCGACATAATAAACATCAAGTGGTCCGATCGCGTAAGAAACACTGAAGTGTTGCGACGGACTGGAGTCCACGGTATAGAGGCCTACCGGCGTCAGCTGCGCTGGAGTGGTCATATTGTGAGGATGTCCGACTAGAGGATGGCTAAGCGTATCTTCTTTTCTGAAGTCAAGGACGGTAAGTGGAAACAAGGCGGCCAGTTCCTCAGATACAAAGACGTTCAGAAAAGACATATGAAGAGGTGCCATATCGACCACACTCAGTGGGAAACCTTGGCTGCACAAAGGACCGAGTGGAGACGCTTAGTGCAACGTAATGTAGATACCTTTGATGACTATAGGAGGTATGAACAAGAATCGAAACGAGATGCGATTAAAAACAAACCACCCTCCTCAATACACTACTAGTACAACTATGTCGGTTGTACCCTGACGTGTCCGCACTGCGCACGTAAATTCAACTCAAAAATAGGATATGTCAGGCACATCAGGGCACATGAGCGACGCCTTGAGTGAATATCTATTTCAAATTTTATCAAACAACACAGTCACCATAGTCGAAAACGGCCAAGGCAAATATAATCGACTTTCTTTTCTGAAACGACATCAAAGCAATTGCATCTATGTAGGATTTTGACTAGTTTTCTAAATTTAAAAATGTGAGTCATTATTTTTTGACTAGCTGGTCAAGAATTTATTACACAATATTTTTTCGTGTTTTAAATTATTTTTGACACAGAGTGTGTCAAAGATAATTTAAAACTTTAAAGCTTTATATATTTGTGGAAAATCAATTCATCACAAAATTTTGTCGAAATCTGACATGAAGTTTTAAAAATTTTAAAATATCTATAAGCTAGAGTACGTTTGTAGGGAAAAATCTAAGGTAAGAGCGTTCAAGGGTACAACCTTTTGTCAGATATAATATTAATTTACATTATTTTGTGCAAATATTTTGTTTGTTTGTTCATAAATTCTTTTTGTAGATAAAAAGCCACAATTAAAAATACAAAATAACACAAAGAAGGAATTATCCCTTTCAGGGATCTCTTCCAGTCGGCCCTACAACCAAAGGAGATTATCTACAAGAAGGTCGGAACGTATATATATTTCGCTAAAAAGAATGTATTTTTAAAACATCACATAGAAGAGATGGCGTCAGATTCGTCTTAATCTACTTAATATTAATTTAAACAAAGGCTTCATTAACAGTCAGCTTCATTGGAAGCTCAGCTTAACCCTTGACGTTTTGGCGTCAGATTCGTCTTAATCTACTTAATATTAATTTAAACAAAGGCTTCATTTACAGTCAGCTTCATTGGAAGCTCAGATTAACCCTTGACATCTTCAAAACTGCAAGTTGTTATTCTACAATACTGACGTAAAATGCTTAGAGCATGGAAGGATATGGTGGTCATCTAGTACTGATGATAGAGTGGCACCATCAATGTATAGAGAAATACGCTAATCAAATAGATTCGAATTGATAGACACATTACAAATGGATAAAGAAACTTACACAAAACTCGCAGAATTTGTAAAATTTTTACCATCATCATTTCAGCCGCATAACGTCTACTGATGGACCTATACAGTCTTATTATAAATCAAGTTTTAGAGATAGATCGCGTTTTAAAGTCGATCTAAACTAGGTAACAAGGAAAATCTTATTATAAAACAAAAGTCTATGTTTTGTTCTGAGGACGATCCTCGGTCTAAAGATTAACCAGCTCGGACACTAGTTTAAGCTATGACTAACCTACAAAAAATGACAGAAATCAAAACAAAACATAAAAATTATTCAGAAATTTTAGTAAATGCAAAATTTTACCTAATGGCTATTAATAAACGATTATTATATCCAAGAAATGTGTATAAATAGCCATGATTATGATATAAAAGTATTTTTATTGTTTTACAAGTTTCCACGACAAACACGATTTCAACACTTTTGTTGGTTTATTTGCATTCACAACATTAAAATCACGATTTTATATTTTTAACATAATACAATACACATATAAAAACAATATTTGTTATGATTATTTATATTTTACAAACGTAAACAACATCATAGTTTAGGTTCCATAACAATCGATTTTGACGGCAACCCACAGACTAAATATAGAATTAATTTTAATTACGTTGTCAAAATTGTCAACTTAGCCTCGTTCCGTTTTTGTATACTGTAATTACTTTATTATTGTAACATAAATGTTATTTAATAATCAAGTCAATAAATAAGAGGTTTTTGGTAAAATTAAATACGTTGCATTGTTTTAAATTGATTTAATTTCAAATTATTTCCCTTTTAATTAATATATTTTCGACGAAAATATATTATTTGTAAAACGGAACGATTTTTCTACTTCTAGTCAGATTAAGTTAGATCTATCTTATTCCTTCTTTGGTGCAGATTTTATGATAAAAGAAAGTCTAAAGTACATTTATCGCTTGTTACCGTACTTAACCTTGACTTAGATAATACGGGACTAAACCACGATTATAGCTTTTTTATAATAAGACTGATTATAATAATTTTTCATAGATTCTCAGATATAGTATCTAATAATACTCATTTATTTATAAAAGACCAATCTTTTTTTCTTAAAAGTAAAAAAAAAATCTCATAAAAAATATTTATCTTTAGGTATTTATGTTACTTGATTATTTACAGTTTTTACTTTCAATTTCACGTCGACGTCAAATCATTTACTTACAGCTAAGTGTACTGCCTCTTCCTAAGCACTAGTACAGAAGAAGCGGCAACAAACTGTACTGCTGCATTTTCTCCAAAAACGTGTACCTACAATTATACTGATATTAAAATTAAATATGTGGACTGAAAATACATTGTTATGTCATAATTATTAATTTGCTGATTGGACAGATCAAATCTAATGCTGTGCAATAGTTCAAAAGTATACAATAATTTGTGTTAACTTGTCTGATACATTTACATACGAATGCAGAATAGTTTAATTATAATCAGAGAATAAATACATAGCATCGATCGTCTTAAGTTCGAAGCATTCAAACGCATTTACACCAACTCGTATTGTGTCGCATCCATTACTCTCTTTAATTTACGACTTTAAGCAGAAGTCGCGAGTCACGTAGATGTAAATGAGGACAGAAGTTTACCTTATTCCAGCCAATACCTCAGTGTTCTGATAAAATTAGTTTGCACACAAACAGAAAATAAACAACTTCTTAATGTATGGAAAGACATCATATAAATTATATAGTTAACTTATTTAAGGACCAAATTATGTATATATACGTTTATTTTCTAGGCAAATTAAAAACAACTCCGATGACACCATCTAGTAAAAAATTGCAGAACTACAAATTCTAACCGATGTTAAATGGATTTAATATCCGTAGTGCCATCTATTATTTGCAGAGATCGGAATCACGGGTGCTTTGCTATCAAAAGTATGGATATGACTATAATAATCTATAAATAAAACAATCATAATTATGTGACTTCGGGAAATATTCTAATCGAAAAAAATATACTCATCCTGAAATCACATAATTATGATTGTTTTATTTACTTAGTACCCAATTAGATTCTCGAGAAATCCCGGAACTTTTAGTCATATCCATACTTTTGATAGCAATTATAATAGAACCCGAGATTCCGATCTCTGATTATTATCCAGGTAAATTAAAAAGCCTTTGACTTTCAAGCGTTAACCCCCAACGACTTTTAAACGGCTTTTAAATTTTCATTAAACATAGCCACGGAATAAGTAATAGTACTCACGTACAGAAGTCTTACTCAGGAAAGAAATTCAAAGGAATATCTGCTTATGTGGTTAGTGCTATAGTTTAATTTAGCTCGCGTCAGAACTCCTCACCTCTTCGTTTAGATACCTAGACATCCATAGCAAGCCAATTTCATTCTTATTACTCTGGAAAAACGATTCATGTTACTGAATATTCCCCTTCAAAGTGGTCGCCGCGAGCATAGTAATAATATAGGTATATTTTCGATACCCAAACGGGGAGTCACACTTGCCTGACATAGCTAAGACCCAACGCAAGGGAACTTGCTTTCACGTAAAAAATCGCATCGAAATCGGTCCATTCGTTCCAGAGCTACGATGCCACACACAGACACACACAGACAGACAGACAAACATTAAATTAGCGTCAAACTTATAACTCCCCTCATTTTGTCGGGGGTCAAGAATAGCTAATCTAATAAAAAGACATACATACATACAGTATCACGTCGTTATACTTTACGGGGTAGACAGAGTTTAGGGGCTCGAGACCCAAAGGCTACGTTTAGTATGAAGATGGAAAAGGGGATTCAAAGTAGTGATAGGTTGCTAGACGCATCACCAGTTAGGCTTAACTCACACCGGAACAGCAGCGGCTGGCAGCGCACTTTCATTTTCAAACTATATTTACCTTTATTTCTATTTGCGCAATGCACAATATAGCTTGAACAAAACAAAAGTCTCGCGACTTCTCGCGATAGCCAGCGGCGCCAAGCGGCCGAGTGTTTTTCAAGCCATTCTATGCATTTTGTAGATAAAAATAAAGGTGACTATGGTTTAACAGTAAAGTAGGCTGCCAGCCGCTGCCGTTCCGGTGTGAGTTAAGACTTAAGATGATTCAAATGTTCACCCCTTCTTTAATTACGTTTATGATCGCATTTATATGGATCTTTAAATATTTATTGACCAATTTATGTACAC
The DNA here is from genome assembly GCA_943193695.1 of Acrobasis suavella. NCBI lineage: Eukaryota > Metazoa > Arthropoda > Insecta > Lepidoptera > Pyralidae > Acrobasis > Acrobasis suavella. The sequence continues at coordinate 527,495 of OW971935.1, forward strand.
GGAGAATTTATTTATTTATTTAACTTACACAAATACAAGTGTAATGGCGGACTTAAAGCCTAAGGCTTATCTACCATTCAACCAAACGGGTGATGTGTAGAATGTCAGGGGTAGTGCAAATCTTGAAATTACGCAAATAGGTATGTGGGGAATAAAGACAATTTGTTGAAATAATCATCAAAACAAAAAACTACATACAAATATAACACACTATTAAGTATATACTATGATAAACAATACCTACATAAATACACTATGATCTATCATACAGTTTTTAAAGAAAGTGTGCCTTCTCCTGTTTCTTAAATGAGAAAGTATACAGAGAATACTACAAATAAAAGATGTACAGAGGCACTACTTGTCTCAAAAGAGATCTTTTCTAGTATTTAGTAAAACAATATTTTAGAATAGCTTGCCAGAAAATACAAACAAATTTTATGTCATAAACGCTAATCGCAAATTATGTAAGAATCTTAAAGTTTTAAAATAATATTCTCTAAAAGAGAATTTGTTTTGTCTAGGAAAGCTGAAATATGCTTTCGGCGGGACCAAGAATAAATAATAAAATAAATATAATAATACGAGACCCCTGCCTGGGGCCGGCTCTGGCGGCCAGATACGGATTTGGAGAGTCGCCAACCTCAGTCGCGGTGAAAAATGCCGCATTTCAGATACCTCCCTGTTTTGTGCTGAAACTTGACATCTTTATGGAATTCTCTTTGTCGATTACCTGATCTGGTATTGTTGGATATCATACTTTCTTATTTTTATACGATAATACGCTAAAAAGGGGTGTACACTGTACCTATTTAATGTTTTCAGGGTTGGCACTTTATGTGAATTAATTTATTCCGCCATTACTTTGAATCACCCAATCAATTTGGATGTGTTTGTGGTATTGTTATAATGGTGACATAAACTAAAATTGTTCACTGGAATTATAAAATATAGTATCGTTGGGTTGTATTCCATAACACAAGCTTAAGCTTACTTTAGTGCTAGCTCAATCTTATTTGACCGTATATATTTATTTATATGTGGCATCGTAAATCATAAACAAATGAACCGATTTTAATGGGGTTGACTCGAAAGCTTTGTCTGTCGAGATGGTTTTTTGCTATGTTTGGTAGAAATCAGTTTAATAGTTATTGGGGGGGCTTGAAAGCCGTTTTTTTTTAAGTTTGGCTGGCAAAAAAATTGTTTTAATCACCTGTTTTAAAAAAAAAGTTATTGTATACCTATGTGTATTTAAATATACATTAGTTGAATACGTAAATGCCATATTAAACAGTAAACAACAGCAGTGACGTGCAAAACTTCTTTAACCACAGGGTAGGCATAAAGGTATCTTACCTTAATTACGAGGAAGGTTTCATATCGAACAAAATACATCTCTCGCTATCATCCGACATGATATTAGGGAGATACAGGATAGACAAATGCTTGCTACTGAAATACAGTCTATATTATTATAATAGCTAGTGCTCACACTTCGTTCGCTTGAAATTAAAAAATGACGCAACCGTTTTTCCGAAATCAAATTTGAATGAAACAAAGTCTATATGCTGCTCCGAGCTGAGCTTAATCTATTACTGAAAACCAGTAGTTTCTAAAATTAGCTTGAATATACATACAGACGGACAAAAAAAAATCGTTAGTCTGTTTTGTTTTTAGTTACTTTTTTTATCAGCCATATTCTTTTTTTCATAAATTTGTTAAATGTACAGACACGCGATTTGTACTGTTCTATTATATGTATATTACTATTAATTTAAACTTAATTCCCCACAATATAGATTAATGCCCAACACATCAATATTGCTGCAAACAGACCTACAGAATTAATTCCGTTACTGCTCGCACGAGCGCGCAAGGCCTGTCGCACACTGTCCGATCCGATGCGGACAGCAACGGAACCATGACGCAGTAACGATAATGGTTTTGCTGTGATCGGTATTCGGTCGCCGGAAATTAGGTTATCATAGCGGGACACTCCGTTTTAGGATAATTTATCTTTATGTACAGAATTCAGCGGGAATTTTATAACAAATATTGGAACAATTGTGTTGCGTTATTTACTACTAAATTAATGCATACCGGAATTAACGCGAATCATACCTTTTTTCAGAGTTCCGTAGTAAACAAGGAGCCCTTGTAGTTTTGCCATGTCTGTCTGTCTGTCCGTCTGCGGTTCTCAGACTAATAGTACTAAAATGTTATACTTTGGCATGGGCATGTATAATATGACGCCGACCAAGAGGTGAAAAAAAAAGTAATGGTCGGAACAGTTTTAACTATTTGGTTAATAGTTTTACGACGTCATCCCTCCTTGGGAATTTAGATGTTTTAGATGTTTGTCCTTTAGTCGTAGAAGCCTACGACGCAGAGGCGACAGAATAGGTACTAATACTCACGTACAGAAGTCTTACTCAGAAAATAAATCGAAAAAAGTATCTACTTAATGCAGCCCCTGATCTAGGGGGGGGGGGGGGGGGGCAAGCCGGGGCCCATGCCCCGGGCTGCGAAGTCAGAGGGGCGGCAAAATCGAATATATCCACCCCTCTTGTGCTACCGATACGGAATGGAGGCGGCGTCTGGTTACTTTTGAAGAAGTATAAAAGTGGTGTACTACTCTAAAATGTACAATCGCATCTCGGTCTGGAAAAACAATTAGGGCGCGGCATACTTTGCCACGCCTCAAAAAATTTCTAGATCCGGTACTGACTTAATGTGGTTAGGGCTATGGTTTAATTTAGCTCGCGTGCGTCAGAACTCCTCACCTCTTCGTTTAGATACCTAGGCATCCATTGCAAGCCAATTTCATTCTTATTACTTATTTTATTCTTATATTCCCCTCCGGAGTGGTCTCCGCGCGCATGGTAATAATGTAGGGATATTTTTGATACCTAAACGATAAGTGACACAAGCCTGCTCGTGCAGAGTCTTGTCGTCGTCCGATATCGGGTCGTGCCACATAAAACCACCGTAATGCAAGCGCGGCCATAAATCTACGTTTGATACATCGTCGCCCGGGGAGCGCTGGAGACGCGGCGAGGGAGTCTGGTCTAGATAGACCGGCTCTGAGAAACACTACGTTAGTCTGATACTATTGTTTAGGAAATACTATATTTCGTTATGCGAAATAAGTAGCTAGGATAGATATAGTAGTAGTATAGTATTGGGCTACAATTGTCAGCACTTTTCTATGATGCTATCTTTTTCTGTCGCTAAGAACCGTCATTCGCTAGAACATAACATTTTTATTTCGTATTTTGGTATACATTTACTGGGAAAACTTGTTCAATGTGATGGACTGAATTGCCCCTTAAATTATTTGTTCTAAATTAAAAGAGGCGTCTTTTAGCACCTATCGCAATTAAATTAAATTTTTCAGTATTCCTACAGTTAGACTGGAAGAGAATTATACAGTTGTCGTCAATAAAGATTTTAATAAATAAATAAGCCGCACACAAGCACGTAAGCTCCCCCGTGTTGACTCCAGCTTTTATTTAAGCTTCAAAATTTGACACCAGGGATAGCCTACTTACAAAAACAAACAATGGAAAAGAACATAACATCGTATACCCAGAAGGTTTATGTGCTCGATTCGCATTGGCTTCTCTCCAAAAACGGTATCTGTTCTGGTGACGACTCTAACGTACCTAGTATTTATTCTTTACTCAATTCAGGCAATTTGAAACTGCTGATATTTTTTCTAACTGATTATTGACCTTGCGAGCAAAGCGTCTCAGCTGCGAGATAAGCCAAAAATGCTTTTGTCTGGCTGTCCGTGGTTCTCTCTTACAGGTCGCATTTCTCAACCGATTCTTGTGAAATTTTGTGAGAAAGTTCTAAAATTATAGTTTCTTGTTGTCGATTCAGGTTTGCCGATTTTTTTCAAATTGGTGGTTATGGTCGAAAATTTCAAAAATATCATATATCAGCCTTTTGGAAAAAAACTTCAATAATGTCATAAAACTTTTTTGTTATCCTTACTTTTTTGTCTACTTCAACAGTTTGGGTGACTCACGAGGTCTACAGCTCACAAAGCCACTGGTTTTACATAGGTTAACAAACACTAGTATCAAGTCTTTATGTCTAATGGAACAGACAGAGCATTTTGGGTCTTGCGATTCTGAAAAGACAGAGTCCAGGACAGCTAGCCTTTTTTATTTCCTTTTTTATTTTTATTTTATAGGGCGGCAAAGGAACAAGCGGTTCACCTGATGGTAAGATCACCGCTGCCCATGGACAACTGCAACACCAGGGGTCTAACAGAAGCGTTGCCGGCCTTTCAGGAACATATAGACTCGTTTTTTGAAGGTTTCAATGTCGTATTGGTCCGGGAACACTGCTGCAGGAAGTTGATTCCATAGTTCGGTCGTACCTGGTAAAAATCCCTTTAAAACGTACGGTGGTTGATTGCCAACTATCCAAGCGACCCTTACTAATCCAAGTGACTCAAAGGGACCTTTTAACATGATGGTGAAAATAGTGATAAGTTGCTAGCCGTAATGCTTATTAATATGATACACATGTTCACTCATTTTTTCGATCGGCTTCCTCAATCTGCACGGAAAGAGATACAGCTAGTTCATTTTACGTTTCTGTTTCTCTCCTAGGCCAGTATTGAAGAGACTAGACTAAACCTTAAGAGGATACATGAATTTTGCTGCCCCCATGTGAAATGAAATTACTTAAATGGAAACGGAGATATTATTTTAAATTATGTCTTGATAAAACCCTACATAACCCTTCAAACTATTTTATGAACTACTGTTTACAGTTAAAAGTGAGAACGTGAAGCTTCTCTACGCACATTTGCGTAAAACGGCCACTTTTGGCTTATGTGCGTAGAAAAGCTTCACGTTCTCACTTTTCGAATGGAATCATCATTTTAGCCGCATAACGTCCAAAGCTGGACATAGGCCTCTTCCAAGGATTTCCTAAATGACCGATCAAGAGTGGCCTGCGTCCAGCGCCTTCCAGTAACCTTAATCAGGCCATCTGACCACCTTTTATGGGTGTCCTACGCTCCGCTTGCCTGTATACCATTCAAGAACCTTTTTACCCCATTTACCATCGGTTCGTCGCACTATATGTTTCGCTCACTGCCACTTTAATGAGCTAATCCGCTGGGCTATGTCAGTGACTTTAAGTCTTCTACGAATTTCCTCATTTCTGATTTTTGGTAGAGAAACACCGAGCATAGCCCTCTCCATAGCGCGCTAAGTGACCTTGAGCCTTCTTATGAGAGATCCACAGTAAGGGACCACGTTCATGTATCTCCTTAATACTCAGTTCTCTCTCCCGGTCCATTAGTGCCCAGCACAACTTAGATTCAGCCATTACCTTTGCGGTACATAATCCAGATTATCCAGATGTTCCCTTGTTTTTCCCAAACTTTGGTTCGAAACTACATTTACAAAGACTCCATTAAAGTAATAACGGAGCTTAAAGTGATCTTCTGAACCTAGAAGTTCAAAATAGAGAAAGTTAAGAAAAGTATCGCATATGCAAAAACTTTTAAAAATGCTGCTGCGAACAATACTGTCACGCGAAGCTTTCGTTTGCAGTGCATAGATTTTAGAGAACATTAGCGAATCACAATCACAATGTTGATTTTAAATATTTACTTTTTTAACCCCCGACAAAAATCATAGCGTTTGAACGGATGAACCGATTTCGTTGCGATTTTTTCACGTGAAAGTTCCCTTGCGGTAGTTCTTAGCTATGTTTGAACTGTAGTGAATTGTAAATACTTAGGGCGCCTCCTCCGGCAATGGTTGGTTGTTAAATTTTTCGTATAAGTGCATTCCCAAAAAGGGTTGATGTCAGGCAGAGGGTCGGCTGTTCGTACCTAAAACTATTGCCAATTTTTTAAAACTGTGCCAGATATTTCTTCTCAGGACAATGCTTAGATAGGCAGATAAAATATTTATTTGACGGACTAAACACAATTATCACATTAACAAATTATTAAAAAATGCAGAATAAAAATTTATTGTTCCCCCAAAATGGTCTCCAACTCAGCATGTGCTAGGTTTTGCGTTAGCGAAGTACCAGCGCTGGTCTTCCGTTGGAGCCATAATTGGTGCTTTCATGGACATTTGCAAGACTACGTACCATTCCATTCTACACAACTATAAAAACGAGAAAAAATCGCTTAAACAAAGTTTGACAGTGACAGCTATCAGATTGATATTGTTACTATTGTTTTACAAAAATCTGACAAAAACGAAAACAATTTAAGAAAGAAAATAAAAATAATGTTTGCCCTGGCCCAAAGAACATTAAATCTCAGTGTACCCTATCGAGTCATTAAATACTTACATGCTTGTCGGAAATACAAAGAGTTATTTCTCTATTTTCTCCATTTTGTGTCAGAAGTGAATGGTTTCCTGTAGCAGTGCATTAGCAGGAATCCATACGAGTTTTCAGGATAAATGCTTGTCGGAATCTCGGCGGTATTTCACTTCTGGACCGAATGCTAATACGAGCCATGCATGTTCAGTAATACATCGTGAATTTGTACACAAATACTTTGATATTTATTACGAAATTGCGTTTCCACATAACATCGTCGCGGCAGCAGTTCTTGCTGCGCTGCGTCAGCCTCAGGGTGTGTTCGGACGACACCCGCAGTGTTAGTTCGAGCTTCTTGGAAAATATAAAAAACGCCGGCATCATCGTGTGTCGGTTTGGTACAAATACGAACAAAATCCAAGCGGGAGAGCGCGTTCACACGACACGCGCACCCCAATCCCACGCCTAGCCTACGCTTAGCCCAAGCCTATCCCACACCTAGCCCACGCCTAGCCAAAGCTTAGCCCAAGCCTAGTCCATGCCTAGTCTACACCTAGCGCACGCTTAGAACCAGCCTAGAACGCTTAAAAATTTTTGAAATTTGTTGCATATAATTTGAGTTGTATTGATGTGTGAAAAGACTCGAATTATATGCAACAAATTCAAAGCGCGCTAGGCGTGGAATCGCCGTGCGCGTGTCGAAAAAGTGATCACGCTTGAATTTTATAAAAATTACCAATCAGGTGGTGGCGTCGCTGGTCGGGTCGTTGGATTCCCTCTAATATGGTTGAGTTTAACGATGGCTGATACGTGCGTCAACTCGTGAACAGGTGCTGCCCGGATAGACTGGTCAGTTCGGCTTCGCTTTTTTGACTATTTAATATTGTAACTTTTTATTACGCAATTTATGTTTTTTTTAGTTATTCGCAAGCATTTCATGTTATAATGTGTCAAAATTGTATTATATTATAAGTATTTAATAATTAACCGGAAAAACCCGATATGAGATCGGGTTTTTCCTGCTCACTAAAATGTCCAATCCGATTCCCTCTCATATGGTTGAGTTTAAAGATGGCTTGTCGGGGCGTCAACTCGTGATCGGCTGCTACTGGGTGGGAGGGACTGGTCAGTTCGGCTTCGCTTTTTGCCTACTTATCTTTTATTACGTATTTATGTTTGTTTACTTGTTCGCAAGCATTACATGTTATAATGTGTCAACATTGTACTATATTATAATTATTTATTAATTAAAAGACAATAATAACAACATGACAAAGCCCTTCTGGCGAGTAGGCAATCAATTCTGTGAAAATGAGTTTCTTTCGGCGTTTCTTCTCAGCAGAGGTCGTTACAAAGCGCTGGGATCGGTAGCTTTTCTTTAAAAATAAATTAAATTTTAATATACTTTACACGTTAAGTAAATTATACTTATTGACGTGTAAAAGTGCCTGTAAAGGTCTAATTACTGAATAAACATGTAAATCTTTGAATATTTGTTGGTATTTACACCAAACTTATAATTGATATCCTAGCGCCATTTATTACTTGCTAGTGACAACTCTGTCTTCAAAGCGTTTACCCTCTAAAAACTTAAACGGCTGAGCTTATTTTCATCAAACATGGCTTACAACTACCGCAAGGGAACTTGCTTTCAAGTTAAAGCCGCATCGAAGTCGATCCTTCAGATCAAACGATACGATGCTACAGACTGATTGTGGTAGAGTCACGTTACCGGCAAAACTCTGTTTTGCTAGTAGCATGAATGGTCCGGCTCGTCCGGGGAAGTACCACGCTCTCACAGAAAATGGACGTCTGAGTAGGAGCGTCACCGCTTCTATGCTTCGTTCGGTGAGTGAGAGAGCCGAAGCCCCCCCTCCCCTCCTCCCTCCTTACATTATATGGTACTTATCTTTGAAAAAGACGAATTCCCATTGCATTGTAAACATGACCGATTTGGGTCAAGGGGTTGCCGGAATATGTTACTGTAACGAGTTGTAACGATTTGGAGCGTAAGGAGCAAAGTATTATTATTATTTTATTCAATGTTCTTATTACTTTTATGTCGTTCACTTAAACTAATCTAATACAACATAAATAATAAATAAATAAATACATACGGACAAATTACACTGATTGAGCAAGCCCCAAAGTAAGTTCGACACTTGTGTTATGGGATACTCAACGATACTATATTTTATAATAAATACTTAAATAGATAAACATCCAAGACCGAGGACAATTTGAAAAAGGCCATTTTCCAACTTGCCCTGACAGGGGATCGAACCCGGGACCTCTGGGTGGCGGACTAGCATGGTAACCACTACGCCATGGAGGTCGTCGAAACAGAATGGCCTTTTACCCGGAACAAATTAGAAAGACTAACAATTGAAATAAAATAAAATTCTCGTTTTCCAATAATTCCTTTGTAACATATGCAATATGCATCCGTTGCCCATACTTCATCTGTGTAATGGAAGCACTTTGTATGCAATTGAATTGCCCGATAGGATATTCCGAGTCCGTTTTAGGTCAAGAGAATTGGAGGCTACTTGAGCAGGGATGTTCAATGTAGCTGGTGATATTTATTTACAGAAACAATGCTTGTTCTGAGTTTTGTATTTGTTAGCGTTTATAGGACTGTACTGTTGAGAAGTACTTTAAGAGCGCGCATAAACCAAAGAAAATATCAGATTTCACCCGCGCACTTCACACACCCCGCTTTCGTCCATTGCTTCAGCGAAGTCGCTACCACAAATTAGAAAGAATATACATAGGGCGCACTATAAGTTTCCGGAACTGGCCACTTACATAAACAATATTTAAAAATTTATTGCAACATTTGAAAATAAAACTCTTTGGCTGTAGAATGCAGTTTGTTTCATCTGACTGTCTTTTGTTTTAACCTTGTGGCGCCATTTAAAAAATTGTGTGTCTGCATCAACATGGATTTAACTCGGGAAAATTTTCGTAGTATGATTTTCTACGATTTTAAGTGTAATTTGACAGCTCAACAGAGCATCGCTCGGCTTGAAACAGCTTTTGGCAATGAAGCACCATGCAAGACAACTGTTTATAGCTGGTTTGCAGAATTCAAGCGTGGTCGTATCAATCTCAGTGACGAATCTCGCGATGGTCGGCCGTCCACCGCTGTGACCAACAAAAACATCGATGCTGTGCGCCGAATGATTGAAACAGACAGGCATGTGACCTACCATGAAATTCGCGCATCCTTAGAAATAGGCATGAGTCAAATACAATTAATCCTACACAAACATTTGGGTGTGAGAAAGCTGTGCTCGCGGTGGATCCCACACAACTTGACCGAGGCTCAAAAAACGGACCGCGTCACTTGGTGCAGTGCCATGCTTACCAGATTCAACGAAGGTGCGTCAAATTTGGTGTGGGACATAGTAACAGGTGACGAAACATGGATTTATTGCTACGATCCCAAAAAAAAGCAGCAATCGAGCGTATGGGTCTTTCAAGATGAGCCGAAACCAACCAAAGTGGCGCGCGTGAAAAGTGCATCTAAGCGGATGATTGCTTCTTTTTTTAATAAAACTGGACACGTGGCTACTGTTGCTTTAGAGAATCGTCGTACAGTGAATAGTGACTGGTACACGACCATTTGTTTGCCGGAAGTTATTGACGAACTCCGTAAAAATAACCGTAAACGCCGTATCATCCTGCACCACGACAATGCTAGTTCTCACACGGCCAGACAGACAAACGACTTTTTGAAGGCGAAAAATGTAGAACTCATGAGTCATCCTGCATACAGTCCCGACCTGGCACCTTGTGACTTTTCTCTGTTCCCAAAAATTAAGAACCAATTACGCGGTCAACGATTTTCATCACCAGAAGAGGCTGTCGAGGAGTATGAAAAACACGTTTCAGAGGTCACCACAGAGGAGTGGCACAAAAGTTTTCAAAACTGATTTCATCGAATGAAAAAGTGCATAGACGCCAAGGGAGATTATTTTGAAAAACAATAAATTAATTTTGTACCTTTAATAGTATTTTTTCATATTCATTCCGGAAACTTATAGTGCGCCCCACGTATTCTAACGGACAGATGGGCAACAAGCCTTGTAAACGTCATTTCATACTAACTAATGACATTACCCAGGACTCCATTGCGCTACCGTAGTATCGATATATTATACATTGCGCCATGATTGCGACGTCATACCTGCAGTAACAAATACTTGATTGCAAACTATTCATCCAAATAATACATGCACAATAAAGTGTGCGCGTATTGTTTTAAGGGGATAAATGAATTTTTCAGGGTTCAGTGCTGCTCCCATTTGAAATAAATTATTTGAAAGGAAATAGAGATATCATTCAATATTTTGTCTAGATAACCCTTTCAAACTATTTTATTACTTATAAAGGATGAGGAGCTCGGTGGCCCGGCGGGTTTCTTGCGCTTTCGCAGGTTAAGCGACACCAGGCGTGGACACTTGGATGGGTGACTACAAGTGGCACAAAAATTTCTCGAGCTCCTCCGTGCTTCGGAAGGCACGTATAAGCAGTTGGTCCCGGCTGTCATCGTTGTATGGCAGTCGTCAGGCTATGTCAGATGCCTTTAGGCAGCCTGAACAATCTGACACCAGTGTTGGCCACTTACATACACGAAAAACCAAAACCAAACAAATTACTTATAAAAACAAAATGGCGACTCAAATATTTATTTTATTCGGTTTTAGTATTTGTTGTCTGTGAAAAAAACAACTGTCTAGCTATCACGGTTCATGAGATATATGAAATGCCTGATGATAGACAGACAGACAGACGGACAGACGGACGGACGGAAAAACGGACAGCAAAGTCTTAGTACAAAGTACGATTTTGTTTTTGTTTATGGAATTTTTGTAAAAAATTAAGACTGTTTTTGCGTTTCCTAAAGTAAAGACCATTTTAGTAACATTATTTATCAATTTAATTTTGACCGACGAGAATGGCCTAGCAACATTATTTTTGTTGTATGTACTGTTAAGCTCAAAGACCGAAAACGCGAAAGTGAAAAAATAGGCTACAACGCATTGTGGCTAATGGAACGACCACAATGCATTGCCGTATTGATAAGGGCCTCATCGCGAATTGGAAATATAGGGAAGAACGAAAACTGACCTGGGTGCGTGGTAACATAGATAGGTGACCACACTTTCACAGCTTTAGCAACCCACCATGAATCAAAAATTTGCCAGTAAACGTCATTTAAATCATTACACTCCTTCAGCAGTTGGGTAAAAATAAGCAATAAATAAAAAATCGCAATGTATGTCATTACTATCTCTATGGGTTATTATTCTAAGATTAATACTATAGTGAACTGCTGACTTATGACAAGACCCTGTTATTATTTGACAATTTATCAAAGAAATGGCTATTATCTAAAATTTGTGCAAAAAAGCAGATTTTTGGAGGCTTATACTGACTTTGTTTTTCTAAATTTGAATTTTATTTCGATAGAAACCTAGACATAGCGCCCAAGATACCTGTGAGTTCAAAATTTTTCAAGAAAGATCAAATACAACGCCATTATCACGTACGAGCGTTTGTATGAAAAGTAAGACGGGAAGGCCGCTCTTAAGGTCATTGTATGCAACGTGTTTGGGACATACCCGTATTAAATCGAACTACGGGCTATACTAGATCACTAAAGTATAATAAAATTAAAATAACAGTCAAAAAACAAATTAAAAATTTAGGCATTCCCATTCTTTAGTATGAAAATGCTAAGTTTTTATTGTTTCTTGACTGTTATTTTAATTTCATTATACTTTAGTGATCTAGTATAGCCCGTGGTTCGTTTTTTTACGGGTATGTTAATGTTACTCCCACTTCCTATATTGTTTAAATAATTACCTTTTTAATGCTTTTATGGTGTGATAGTGTATCTATAATAAATAACATAAAATGTAAATTCGGACTGTCCGAAAAGGCTTGCAGACTACAATGTGCTGTTTCCGGGAACTGACACTACACAAAAGTTATGGTTTTGTTCGCGGTTGTTCACTCGACATAAATCATAATTTTCCTCGCCAAAACGTAGAACAATTAACATTGCGCTGAATAAAATGTTGGCATTAAGCACAAACAAGTGGGAGCGAACAAAATAGGTACTTCCTTTTAAATGACTTGTCCCAAAATGAAGTATAATTGAAAGTACAATGTTTTCGCAAAATAAAAATTGTACAGAAATAAATATCAGCTATACTATAATGGATTGTCTCTCAGTAAATGACCAGCTTAATGGTTCACTGCTCACTGATCTATTTAATAAAATTTTCAGTAATGGAAAATATTTTTAAATTAATAGGTTCATTTCTGTGTAGTAAAAAATACTAACTAACTATTAATAATATACTTTATGTTTTTTTTTTGTTTAGTTTTAGGTTTTTTTTTGTGCTTATTTAGTTTTAATTTAATCTAATAGGTTTCATACAAATACCTATTTATAAAAAAAAACTTATTTGCAAGTTCTTACTTAAGTACCGATATTTTGAACAATTTACTCTTACGAATTCAATAAGCCTAAAATAAGTTACTACCGAAATTGATCATTAACATGTTTATTACATTTATTGATCGATTTCTTAACTTTCTAAAATACTTTGTATTGAAATCTTTGCTTTTTCTGTTAGAAATTGAAAATCGAATAGGTGGTACGACTCAATGAAAAAATATTTACAAATCAATCGATTGAGAACTTTTGTTGTGAAATATTTTTTTTTAATTATTTTTATTTTACATGATTTTATTGGAACGAAGTTCCTTTTCAGGTACGGACTAGGCGAAAATAAGTGTAAGATATTTCCGTCACTTTTTTCCGTCACGAATAAATAATTTACTACGAAAGTATCTTCATTTCAAAAAAGTGCTCTACGACACTCACGTTCTTTTATGTTTAGAATTCAAATTTTGATGACTTACCTCTCATTGGCTGCTATTGCTTGTGTTGTGTGTAACTGTTATTATCGCAGTATGACGTGTCATATCTATACTCTCCATATTTCATTGTTTATTGTAACCAGCAAACAAAAAAGGTGGAAGTAAGAAATGTTTCCTTTCGACATAAAGTCGTCTAATTAACTTCTGAGCAATAAATAAAGATACCTAAACAAAAGGAGCAGTAAACGCGCCATGATGAAATCCTTTAAAACGCCCGCCGTAAAGGAGAACATTAATTTTCTAGATTTTTATCTCTGCTACTTTTTCAACACAGATCTAGAAAGACTAGAAACGATTCCACGGATTTCAAGAAAGTCACACTAACGTGTAATTTTGCTGTCGGCTTTTATTTTTTTACTGACTTCCAGACAGGAGGAAGGAAAGCGCTGGATGCAGGCCGCTCTAGATCGGTTGTTTTGGAAATCGTTGGGAGAGGCCTATGTCCAGCAGTGGACGTTATGCGGCTGAAATGATGATGATGATGATAAAACAGGAGGAGGTTATCAATTGGGCACGATTTTTTTTAATGTATGTTTACTGATTACTCAAAGAGGCCTTGACCGATTTGAAAAAAATATTTTCTTTTTTGAAAGCGTACACTTGTCAGGTGGTCCCGAAATTTTATCAAAATCGGTGGCGTAGTTTGGCGGAGAAGTCAGGTTTTAGATTTTTAAATTATTTTTACTCTAGATCATCACCATCATTTTCAGCCCACATCAATCCAGTGCTAGATAAAGGCCTTGCTATTTATGCTCCTGTCGCTAGCATACTATCTCGTTTGTTAAGATTCAAGATTCAAATATTCAAATGTTTACTCAGTAATTAGACCTTTACAGGCACTTTTACACGTCAATACGTATAATTTATGTTACGTGTAAAGTATATTAAAATTTAATATATTGGAACGAAGTTCCTTACGGCAGGCTTGGAGGAGATAGGGATTTTGCTGCGCGACCGAACTGAAAAAAATGTGATAGTAAAACCGTAAGGATGACCTCGTTAAATAAAACCGTTAAATGAGACGTGCGCAGGCGCGACAGTCGTATACACAAGCGAGTAGTGTATAATACCTTTCTCTTCCTCCCTCTTTCTTTTCGTTCTCTCATCTCTTCTCTCTCTATTACCACTCCACCCCTCCAATGCATAGTATATACTCATAAATTTATGGACAAGCACGTGGCGAATACTCACATTATAGATACATTATACTCGTGAATAGCCACGTTTATTTCTACATTAGCCGAAGGAACTTCGTTCCTACCTGGTGTCCCACGACACCACATTTCTTTTTTGTTTTTAAAGAAAAGCTACCGTTACCTGCGCTTCGTAACGACCACTGCTGAGAAGAAACGTCGAAATAAACTCATTTTAGTTAGAGCCTGAAGTCGAAGTTTAGTGGGCGTTAAGGCGGCCCTTCCCGGCCGCTCTGTTTTTAACGCGACCATAGTTTGAAAAGCTTTGTGTTTCATCCAGGGCAATGCTAGAAAAAGAGGCATGCCAAAAAGAGAGAGATAGCACCTAATGGCATGGTTTGCATCCTATTTAATGAAATTAGTATTATTGATAGTTAATAGATTCAGGTGTTACTTTGCGGAAGTCAAAGTTACCTACTACATGATTTGAATTACTTTGTGCAATTCCGCCACCAGTTAGTTCATGCAAACTATTGCCGGCCGGCGCCCACCCACTACTGTTAGTCCCAGCATACCTGCCACCAACAGCCCGTGTGCACCCGCCACCAACAGCTGATGCATGCTCCCTCCGATACTGCTGCATCCGCTGCGGCTGCAGCAATATCGGACACCGCATACGCGACACGTGTTTCGCCTCTCCACGAGGCATCTTCAGGCACCAAACAAGTTGTTGATCGTTCGGCAGTCAAGCGTCGAATGCATATTCGACGCTTGACTGCCGAACGATCAACAACTTGTTTGGTGCCTGAAGATGCCTCGTGGAGAGGCGAAACACGTGTCGCGTATGCGGTGTCCGATATTGCTGCAGCCGCAGCGGATGCAGCAGTATCGGAGGGAGCATGCATCAGCTGTTGGTGGCGGGTGCACACGGGCTGTTGGTGGCAGGTATGCTGGGACTAACAGTAGTGGGTGGGCGCCGGCCGGCAATAGTTTGCATGAACTAACTGGTGGCGGAATTGCACAAAGTAATTCAAATCATGTATTAGTATTATTATTAACTATCCATTGAACGAATATTAACTATTTATTCATAGGATGCGGAAATTTCATAAAACTTGTTCCAGGTGATGCGTGTTTATCAGTAGGCCTTACAAGTATGTGAAATAAATGTTTTGTATTCAAAATTTTCATTACATTTGCAAGGTTTGTATCGAAATATTTTCTTTACTTTTACAATTTATGAGTACTTTATGAACGGTCGAAGTTCAGCTAAAATTTGTGCATAAAAAGCAGATTTTTGGAGGCTTATACTGATTTTGTTTTTTTAAATTTTAATTTTTTGTTTCGATAGAAACCTTGAATTAGCGCCCAAGATACCTGTGATTTTAAAAGTTTTCACGAAAGATCAAATACAACGCCATAATCACTTACGAGCGTTTGTATGAAAAGTAAGACGGGAAGGCCGCTCTTAAGATAGATAATTGACTCATGCATGAAGGGTTCCGTACCATTATCTATAAGAAATCATGTTTGTTGTATGGGATTGACTTGAATATTTATTTTATTTTGTTTTTAGTATTTTTTATTATAGCGCCAACAGAAATACTTCATCTGTGAAATTTTTTACCGTTTAGCTATCACGGTTCATGAGGTTCAGCCTGGTGACAGACAGACGGACGGACGGACGAATGGACAAGAAGTCTTAAGTAATAAGGTTCCGTGTTTACCAAAGGGTACGGAACCTAAGGAAACTAAATCATCATTTTTCAAAACTAAAAACTGACTTCAAAACTTAACTGTTTATTATAACTCAACCAATTTTGATTCAATTTCTATGGGACAACTTGACAAGTAAGCCCTTAAAAAAATCAAATTGGTCTAATCGTAGTCGAGTAAACATACATAAACAAAAAAAATCCACAACAATTAATACCCTGCTCTTTTTTGACGTCGGTTAAAAATACTTATGAGATGCGTTACTTATGAACATAATTCGGATTCTTCGCCATTCCCTCCATTAAGAACTACGCGGGATCAGAAAGAGCTGGAACATTCTACGTTTGTCTTTTGTCCTAGACCGGCATAGAAGGAACAAAACAAATGTTCTGACAAATAGAGTCAAAAGCTCCAGCAACATTGAAAACCTCATTCAATCAGCTGAATCCCACATGGCTACTAATTCCGCAACGGCGCTCAGCAATTTGATTAGTTTCGGTTTTAGCGCGGTTTGAATCCACACTCTGAACGATCCACTTTGAATACAAGGCCGATTGCTGGAATAGTATCGCTTATCGCTTCGCAGCGATATTACCCAGCAATATTCGTATTGCGATCGTACAAATGAGATGTGATGACGATACGATTCTTAATAATGACGAGAAGCTTGATTGTTAATAATCCTGAGTGTACTTTTTTGTAACAATACGACAAATTCATTATGACGAACTTTATGAAAAGTTAAATACAAATACACTATTATCACGATACAGGCCACACAAATGATCCTAACAAAAGTTATTTTGTTTATTCAATTGCTTAAGTTAATTTTTTTATCTCATCTACTCTAGATAATTTGAAAACCTCATACGATCAGCCGAATTCCACATAGCTACTAATTCCGCATCGGCGCTCAGCAATTTGATTAATTTCGGTTTGAGCGCGGTTTGAGTCCACACTCAGAACGATCCACTTTGAATACAACGCCGATTGCTGGAATAGTATTGCCTATCGCTTCGCAGCGACAATATCCAGCAATATTCGTCTTGCAATCGTACAAATGAGATGTGATGACGATACTTATCGTAATAATGATGATTAGCTTGATTGTTAATAATCTTGATGGTCCTTTTTTTGTAACAATAAAACGAAAAATAATCCTAACTAAAGTAATTTCGTTTATTCAAATGCTTAACTTTAATTATTTATCGTATATACTCCAGATAATTCGAAACCCTCATACGATCAGTTGAATCCCTCATAGCTACTTGCGATTACTAAAATAGTATCGCTTATCGCTTCATAGCGAGAATATCTAGCAATATTCGTATTGCTATCGTACAATTAATGTGATGTGATGACGATACACCTCGTAATAATGATAACTAGCTTGTTTTATACTAATATACACCCTCTCACGTATTAATGGGGTACCGCACAGCATTTTGAGTCTTGCAAGCAGACAGAGCCCAGGGCTGCAAAACCCAAAGGCCATTTTAAGCGTAATATACTCAAGAAAGGGGTAAAATAAATCAAAATAGTAATAGATAGCCACATCGCCTCTGTTAAAATGAACGCAACAAATATATATCTGTAAACATCAAAAAGTAACGTAACTGTCAAGTCGGTTTTGACAAAATGTCCTTTCTGTCTTTAAGCGAATGTGTACTACGGCTATTTACTGCTGCAATAACAACGCATTTCCTTCAATATCCCTAAAAATAGCTCCTAGGAACCGCTCTTTCACCTGCCTCTTGACATGATTCAGATTCCCCTCTATTATCTTGATCGGCTTTTACGATCTACGAGGAAAGAGAAACAAACAGCTAAGCTTTTCTTCTAGACAAATTTTCTGGCACATTTCATGTTATAAGTTTGTTTACTAGGCAAATTAAAAAAAAAAAAACAATTGTCAAGAACGATATCTAGTAATGAGTACCAGAACTACCGATATGACTTGATATCCGTAGCGTCATCTATTATTCACTTGAGAAAGCCTTGAGCGTTAACCCCCGAGCTTTTCAAGCGTTAACCCCCAATAATTTTTAAACGGTTTAACCGATTTTCACCAAACATAGCTTAAAACCACCGCAAGAGAACTTGCTTTCACGTAAAAAAAAATCGCATTCTCGTTCGAGCACGCACAGACAGACAAACCGACACATTAAGCGTCAAACTTATAAGACCCCTCTTTTTTATCGGGGTTTAAAACCTATGCCTTGCGGCCTCATATGACAGCCGTCACATTCAGATGCAAAATGTGTTTTGAAGAATATCCATATTTCTGACTCCTGGTCGCGTCTTTATGTTCTGGGTGCCCATAAAGCAGCCGGTTCCCGCAAAAAGGCAAATAAAAAATGGAATAATAGCGGACCATATTTACATAATTAGGAGGCGAGGTGCGTGAAACGGAACGCCGCGGAGGCTGTGCACTGTGGAGCGTTTTATCAAGTACTACTTTTTTATTTTTTGTCCTCCGTTAGGAAACCCCTTGAGGTTTTTGGCAATAAAAACCAAAAGGTCAAGGTGTTTACTTTTTAGGGTTCCACACCTAAAGGGGAAAAATGAACCGTGATACCTAGACAGCTGAAATTTTCACAGATTATGTATTTTTGTTGACGCTATAGCAACAACTAAAAACCGAGTAAAATAATTAATATTTAAGGGGTTCCCATGCAGCAAGTGATTTTTTTATAGATAATGGTACGGAACTCTTCGTGCGTAAGTTCGACTCGCACTTGGCCGGTTTCTTGAATAATAAATATTTTTTTTTCCAAAAACATTTTACAGAATGGTATAATTATAATATTATAGCGTAGGTAACCGAAGTAGGTGCTATACGATACGAGTGCTTAAGATCTAAAGGCGCCCAGTATATACCCCATCCGGGAGTCCATCACCGACCTAGTCTGTGTCTCGGGAAATCTGTGACTTTATGTCCTTTATTAGCGACGTTCTTAGTTTAATTAGGATGCTGATCCTTTTATGTTGCTCAGAACCGTCATTCGCTAGAGCGAGAGAGAACTACGGAACGCCGCGGAATCGCCAATGCTGATGCGTTCCGTCTTAGCGACAGAAAAGGATATCAGCATAGAATAGCACTTTTCTAGCCCAGTCCTTAAAATATCCGGCTTTGATGCAGAAAAATATAGGATCAAGGCCGTTTCCATGGTTTCAAAATCTTAGATCTTAAGATAAGTATTGCCATCCAACGTGGCTATGCTGCCAGCCTTCTGGGCATGTTGCCTAAGAGAAAACAACTTGACAGCCTGTTTTATGTGTTAATATTATTATTTTAGCGTATTAGAGCATAAGAGTGTCATTCTGAATTTCAACAGTTGATTATTTCGACACAGTCCCAATTTCGAAAAACAATATTTCGACACCCATTGTTTCGACAGAACATATACATATTCGACTAGCATTACTTCGACAGAAACCTTTCTCGATATGCACTTGTTTGA
Organism: Acrobasis suavella; assembly: GCA_943193695.1. NCBI lineage: Eukaryota > Metazoa > Arthropoda > Insecta > Lepidoptera > Pyralidae > Acrobasis > Acrobasis suavella. The sequence continues at coordinate 547,074 of OW971935.1, forward strand.
CAGATCTCTATTTCGACGGAACATTTCTTCGGCATAATACTGTTAATGTAAAAGTATTTTTATTTTTAATTAATTTAGTACCTACTTATGTATATTATTATTTAGTGGGTAGGATACCTACCTGTTTTAAGAACTGTTGTTTTTTTCTTTGCACTTCTTCCAGCTTACTAGAGTCGAGTAACGAAACGTGTCGTCGCAGCCGTGCCAGATGATCGCTGAATTATGTCCTCAATGTAGGACTTACTTCACGCTTGGCGACTTTTTGTTGCTTGGTACTTGTTAACATCGCCACAGTGTAACTCGTCGGACTACTAGTCAGTAGTGCGCAACAAACTGCTAGCCTGTGGCCCGCTCGTCAACCCCAATTTGAATTTAAGAATTTGTAATAGTTTAATTTAGTGTTGCTACTTTTTGTAGCTCGTTACATAACTTTCTCTTTACAGAATATGAGTTATTTGCGGTAGCGGCTGTTATATATTCAATATTACGCAAATAATTAAAGGTATTAGCTTAAATACTTAAACCTTTTCCCGGCTTCATATGTTGCGCAATAGGCATTACGCCCCTCCCCCTAACTTTGTTCCTCCGTCAGCAGAGCTGCCTCTGGTCCATAACCTACCTTGGGCAACTTATATATATATATATACATACAAACATATTTTCACCCTTTTAGAACATAATGTTGAATTTTCAAAAAGTTGGATTCTTAAACGGTTGAATCTCTTAATGTTAAATTCTCATAATATTGAATTCTCAAAAGGATGGTATCTCAAACGGTTGAATCTCATAATGTTGAATTCTTAAAAGGTTGGATTCTCAAACGGTTGAATCACATAATGTTGAATTCCGAGTATTTTAACACAGTTAGTGGTCATGAAAAATCACACAATCACAGAGAATTTTTCCACTTACTACGATCCTTGCAAACCTCTTTTGCTTCGTCAACACTCATTACTCTTTTCATACATGCTGTCTTATAGGTACTCCTTACTTCACCTTTCTTCAGAACATCTGCAACTTGGTCGCAGTACGTTCGTCGAGGTCGACCCGGTCCGGTTTCCGTATCCACATCCGCACGATAAATATTTTTAGTTAGCCTTTTTTTATCCACCCTCTCAACATGTCCAAACAACCTTAACATGGAGGTGCTGAGGTGCTTGGACAACTTGGAGGTGCCTAAATCGACTACATACTGAGAAGGCGGTATGTTGAAAAATCGGAGACCAGTTGCCAATGCGGTCACACCGATCAGACCATGCAGCACCTTCTCTCGTGTCCATCGTGCCCCAGTCGAGCAACTGTACAAAATACGACCAGTACTTGGCATCATAGAGACGCATAAGAGTGGCAACTACTGGAGGGGGCAAAATATAGTGTAATTTAAGCCAATCGACATGAAAAGAAAAAAAAAGACTTAAAATTATGTGTTGCGGCTCCCTAAAACTATGAGCGGCGTCCTACGCTGGCCACACTAAAGGGTGCACGGGCGCGGGGAGGACGGATGGACTGCCGACGCGCTCTCTCGCTTTCGGCCCGTTCAGCGTCTAACACGTATCGCGCGCTCAGTCAGTGCGTGCGATCGACGTCATTTTGCTATTATAGTTCACATCACAATTTGTAACCCTTTTTCTTGGCTGCCCCAGCAGCGTAAATAAGTGACCCTTAGCCCAAATACGCCTTTCATTGAATCGCTTTCAATCTTTATCAATCAACACGAGAACGGCTGCGCAGAGCATCGACATCAACGTCTGGAGCGAGAGTCGAGCGACGTGGCATCACAGGATCACGGCGCGGTCTCATCATCTTCGGCGTCAACAGTACATATGTGTTTATATGAATTAACTTAGAGCTCATCTGGAGCCTTTTCTATACAGAGTTCATCTACACCACTTATATAGTTGGCAATCAACCACCGTAAATTTTAAAAGGAACTTTTACCACGTACGACCGAACTGTGGAATCAACTTCCTGCAGCCGTGTTCCCAGACCGATACGACATTGAAACCTTCAAAAAACGAGTCTGTATCTTCCTGAAAGGCCGGCAACGCTTCTGTTACACCCTGGTGTTGCAGTTGTCCATGGGCAGCGGTGATCATTTACCATCAGGTCACCCGCTTGTTCGTTTGCCGCCCTATAATATAAAAATGAGTTTGAGCATCGCGAGATGATCGCTGAATTACTTAATGGAGAGTGTAGCGACTTTTTGTCATCTGTACACAGTCTGTGTCGTTTACGGTTAAATGATGGATTTATAGTCTTTAGCAACTTTTTGTGGCGCATCTGTAGCCCGTCTGTACAAAGCCTGTGTCGTTCGCGGCAGCCGTGCGAGATGATCGTGAATTATGTACTCAACGGAGGATTTGCGAGCGTGTAGCGTTTTTGTGGAGGGTGTCGGAATTTGTGATTCGGCAGGTGATGGCAATGTTTTATTAAACGGTTTAAATATGTTTAAATCCGTTTTCATTTCGTGCGTTATTTCTCACCTTTGCAAGATTGAAACTCTTTTCGGTTAGATATTATCACTGAAAACTCAAATATTTTTGATATTTACTTTCAAACACTTCATAATTACAGTACATTAAGGGCGTGTTTGGACGTCACGCCCTGACTGGACTTCGGTAAATGCAATTTGACTTGTATTGAAATGCGAGCAGTGTATTATGTATACGGCGCAGTAACCTGGACTCTTACCAAGCAGTCCATCCATAAGCTGCAAGTCGAACAAAGAGCTATGGAACGAGCAATGTTGGATGTATCTCTCCGGAAAGAATAAGAAACACAGAGATCTGTAGAAGGACGAGACTCACCGACATAGCTCAGGTGGTAGGGCAAAGAAAGTGGCGATGGGCTGGCTATATATGCCGAACCAGAGACGAACGTTGGGGAAGGGAAGTGCTGGAGTGGAGACCTAGAACTGGCCGCAGGGGCGTGGGTAGACCAGTTACTAGATGGACCGACGATCTGGTCAAGGTTGCCGAAAGGACATTGATGAAGAAAGCTAAAGATCGAAATGAATGGCGTGCATTGCTAGGCCTACACTCTTCATTGAGTGATAATGGGCTGAGGAAGAAGAAATGTGATAGAACTCAAATTATAAGCAACAAATTCAAACCGCGCATTTCGTGTGCGTGTTATCTGAACGCGCCCTTTTGAAAGTGATTAGTAAGAAGCGTTACACCAAATGTACGTTTACTTGTTATCTGAAAGCCTGACCTTATTTTGTCGGTACTAGGTACTAGGTTTAAACCCTTTTTATTCAGTCGCGTTTTAGGACATCTTTTTAATAAATGGCTCGGTTTTATTCTAGATCGAAAACCGCAAGGCCCAACAGATTTTACATAATCATATTTGATGTTAAACACAGGAAACAAGGGAACACAGAACATCAATGTATTGCAAAGGTAATTATCATTTACTAATATGAGATTACAGAGCGCACGTTTATACCGGAACGTTGACTCAAGAGCTTGATTAGTTTAATATCGAAACTAATCAAGTAGAATTCCGATTAAAAGCTTACTGTTAAAACTATACTCTATTCCGAGGACATTAAGATGCATTTTGGAAGTGAAGTTTTGTTCCGTCTGAGCAATAGTTGGCAGCATTAGGTATTCTCCCGTTAACAAAATTATTTTACTCCTCGATGGCTTTTGATCAAATTTGGAGAGAAGTAAGGCTTATATGTCAAAGTTGAAGGTGTGCTAGTGAGCGATGGAGCGAAGCATGTTATTGCACTCTCCGTTTTGGTATCAAAAACATACCTTTATTATTACTACGCGCACGGCAACCACTTCGAAGGGGAAAATTCTTCGAAGGGGTAATAAGAATGAAATCGGATTGCAATCAGGTATGTAACGAAGAGGTGAGGAGTTCTGACGCGAGCTAAATTAAACCATAGCGCTAACCACATTAAGTAGATATTTCGTTAAATTTCTTTCCTGAGCAAGACTCCTGTACTTGAGTACTAGTATTTATTCTGTAGTTAGGGCTCTCACAGACGAAAAACAGTCTGCCAATACTTATACACGTCTAAAAACCCTATTTAAATATATTTTTATAGGGGTTTTAGGCAATCAAAATGCGGTACTACATGCTTGTTTGCTTTTTGTGTGTGTGTGTAAGTGGCCAACACTAGTGTCAGATTTTTCAAGCTGCCTAAAGGCATCTGACATAGCATGAGAATTGCCATACAATGATGACAGCCGGGACCAACGGCTTATACGTGCCTTCCGAAGCACGGAGGAGCTCGAGAAATTTTCATGCCACTTGTGGTCCAAGTGCGGACCACGGTGTCGCTTTACTTGCGAAAGCGCTAGTAATGCGCACTCCCGCCGGGCCACCGAGCTCCTCACTACTACTACTACTATACGTACTACTTTAAGTTTATAACTAAAACGAAATATAATTAAAAAGAAATGGTAGTATTATTTAGTTTAAGTACGTATTGTACGAATTGGACGAACCGCTCTAAGCGTCAGATAAAGGTTGGGGGTGTGGAGGTTGAATACGTCCAGGAGTACATCTACCTTGGTCAGATAGTGTCTTTTTAGAACAGACAAGAAGCAGAAGTAGCAAGACGCACCGAAAATGCCTGGAAGCGCTATTGGTCAATGAAAGAACTCATGAAGGGCGAGTTACCACTAAAACTCAAAAGAAATCTCATGGACGTGTGCATCCTCCTCATCCTCACATTTGGCGCAGACTTGATCCCTGACTGTCAACCAAAGCTCCGGACTCAGGGTTTGTCAACGAGCCATGGAGCGTAGTATCTTGGGAGTCAGACTTTCAGACCGCATAAGAAACACGATACTACGCTCCAAAACACAGATCGTGAATGTTGGCCGAAAAGCGGCATCCTTAAAGTGGAACTGGGCAGGACATGTTTGCCGTATGCCTGACGAACTCTGGGCCAAAACAGCGACCCAATATATTCCTCACAACGGAAAGAGGAAGCCTGGTTGACCCGGAAAAAGATTGAGGGACGAGCTTGACTCTTACTGCAGGAAATGGGCGTCAAACGCCCTCGACCGAGATAGTTGGAGTGCTGGAAGGGAGGCCTTTGCCCTGCAGTGGGACAGTATAGGCTAAAAATAGAAAATAGAAACGTATTGTACACGTGTTTTACAAAATGTGCATCTGGCAGGAAGTTTGGCAAGTCCGATCGGTTTGGCTGCTTACAGAAAGTACAGAAAATCATAAAAATTTGCCCTAAAATTAATGGAGAAACGGGGGGTAAATCCCTTCCAAAAGCGTTACGCAAGTCGGGCGTTACTGCGTATCCGCGTTTCAGTGGCAAGTAACATTGAGCACTAACGTACAGTAATAAAGACTAATTTGGTTTGCCATAGAAATAAACGTTACTATCGTACGACTCACGTATTATTTTATGGAGTAACCCCGAGTTGTAGCCCCAAACCCGCCAGTAAATATGCTTTCTTCAAATTAGCTAGTATGCGTAAACTGAAAGTACATACTTATGTTACATAATCGCACACAAATGATTAGTGAGAAAATAAGGAAGGTCTTTAACGACTCTTGGTCCATTGAGAAAATGCTATCCCGCCGGGCCACCGAGCTCTTCAAATCAGAGACTTTTGACCTTCGCAGCCCAATCCGCGTCTTTCATGCAAGTTTTATCGTGAAGACGGGTCAGATTTGATTTTCCTTTTTAAATTACATCTTTTAACGCGCATTTAAGACGTTACATTGCGAGTCTCGCCTCCTTGGCTCGCCTCGCCGATTCAATTTGTGTAGGCCAAATTAAATTTAACGGACACTCGTGTGAATTCTTAAGACATTTTCGCAAAAAGAACGCTTTTTTACTTCTGTGGTGGTCTCGGGAGAAAAGAAAAAAATAAGAGTGTTCTCGTACGAGACTAGACTGGTTTTAGACTAATTGCTCCTAAATTTGAAAAATACAGAAGTAGTTGCTTATATATGTGTATACTAATATTCAACAAATTGCCAGAAGAACTAAAGATTTTTAATGTCAGGCTCTTTAAGACAAAAAGTATAAATGGCCTGTTGACAAAAACTTTTACAGCCTCAGACAATTCTTGGACTACTTATATTTGTATGCTATTACTCAAATTCAATTTAATTCAAATATATCTTTATTATCATAGGATATTTATAATATCTCTTAATAATCGTCACTTTGTTTTATTGCACAATAATTGTTGACGTCAAAAAGTTACTTAGAGCTAAGTTTACTGCCGCCTCCAAAGCGCTAGTGCAGAAGAAGCGGTAACAAACTGCACTGCAGCATTTTCTCCAAGAACGTCAACTCACAATGAAATTAATATTATAGTTGATATGTGGACAGAGTATACATTGTTTGTTGTCATAATTTAAATTAATTTTTTTAATTTCGTAATTTTGAAATAATGTCAAATCAAGTTGTAAATTCAGTATGTACTTAATGTTCCAGATTATGACCATTTCTGAGTATACAAACCTTTAAGAGGGACCCGCGCCAAGCTCAAGCCAGACTTTGTTGTCTTTAAGATAGTCATCGGTCCTATAATAAGCCTTCTCAGAGAGTACCTTCTTTACATAAGCTTTAAACTTTTTGTCAGGCATATCAAGGACCGATTGTGGCAGTTTATTATAAAAAAGTATACCGTTCCCCATAAACGTTTTACTAACTGTTTTGAGCCTATAATACGGGGCAACTAAGTCACTCTTATTGCGTAAGTTTCTGACGGTAAAATCGCTTACTTTATTGTATGAGGAAATATTTTTCCTTACATACAGTATGTTTTCAAGTATATGCTGTGATGGTAAGGTTAGTATACCTATTTCCTTGAATAATTCTCTGAGTGAGATTACTACTAGCAAAACATGTTTATTCTATAATATTTATTGTAAGACCTATATTATCATGTTTTAAGTACATAAAGATATGATTATGAGTATGATTACCAGCCGCTTTTTTCCCAAGAAGATCGACAGGTCTTGTTCAGACGACCCGCAGTGACCACGCATAGGACTCACACTCGCGTTATGCTCACCTTGCACCCGCGTCCACTTATTTTAGTACGATACTAGCCGAAGCGCGGGCGCAATGCGTATGCGGAGTGAGCGCGGGACGGGCGCGATGCGTACGCGGGATGGGCGCAAGGCTAGCAGTTGGCGTATGCGAGGAGTGTGCGTGCGGCCTTCGGTAAATGCAATTTGACTCAAATTATATGCAACAAATTTAACAGCGAACTATACGCGGGTGTTGACGCGCGTGAAGTGCGCGTGTCATTTGAAATTCTGAACGTGGCCTAAAGGGGAATGGATAAAGTGCTAATCATTGTAGTGAGCGATGCTGCCAGCAACCAATCACTTTGATTTCTTTTTCCAACTAGGTACCCACCATCACGCTAATATGAATTAATAATTAGAGCCGAAAGCAGATACTATAAAAGAGAATGTGAGTGTCGTGGAACACTCGGTTGGAACGAAGTTACTTTCGTTGTAAATTATTTATTCGTGACGGAAAAATCTCACACTTTTTTATTAATAAAACTAATAGATTGAACAATAATATAAAATATTGGCATCTGCTGGGTTTGCAGGGAACATCGACCATCCCAGACCAGTCACACTCCCAACTGACCTGTCGATGAGATACTCAGATTTGTGAAATTACCTTTCACTTTCTAGTCTTTGACGACTTCATCCTTTCCACTCATTTATAATAAATTTAATAGAAGACTAGATTTTTATCACCTAAATCTAAAAAAATGTAAGGGAATACTACAGCCCTTCTAAATATGACCTATGAGGATACAGAGGACTTACTAACAGTTTTAAAATAAGTTGTATTATATATATATATATATATAATTTTTATTTTTCCTCATTTTTAAGAATGTTTTTAATTTATATAAAGTAGATATGCTTAATGTTAAATTTGATTTAGATATGATTGTTTATAGCACCTACTTTAGCCTAGCATTGTGCCGCCTGAAATACAAGATTGTCAAAATCTTAGCTCAGGTTCTACAATAAATATATACCTATCTTTTAATTTTAATTTACAATATGTTAAGTTTCTCTGTAAGTTTATTTGAATAAAGATTTATTATTATTATTATCATTATCGATATCTTGGTCGCCCTAGGATATATTACCAGATTAGGAAAGAATGGCGCACTTTAATGTCGGAGGCCAAGATCCACTTCGGGTCGCTGAGCCAGCGAAGTAAGTACCTTTCACTTCAATTCGTGACGGAAAAATCTTAGGTACACTTTTATTTCGATTCAAGAATTTTTAAATATGCTGTGTATTTTTGGTCTTTGTTAAAATGGTTTATTTCTGGTTTTAAAATACGTAAAAAAAACTAAGCACTGAGCAAAATAATTCAAATTAACAAATATCGCTGCCGTCTCCGCTGATCTTGTGATACGCATAGGAAGTCTTATTCTGTTCTTTTAGGGCCGGAACAGACGAGGCGCAAGTTGCGCCACGTAACGGCTAGTGACGGGCGATGTATAAATACTCTATCAACCCATAAGAATATTTACTCAGTAGATTGAGTAAATATCCGATAAAAATACGTATTTATCCATTTGGTAAGTAGATTGATTTATATGAGTTGTGACTCATATTTATATTCAAATACATTATTTCATATTTTCGTGACAATTTTGAAACTTAAATCTAGTTAACACTTGCAATTCTTATCGGAAAGTGTGTGCATACGTTATAATATGCTTAAAATGTAGGTAAACGTCAAATGCGATGCTAAAATATATGAAAATACCATATTAATCATACACTGAAAGTAGGTATCTTTGATTTATTATCATTTTTTTTGCTGGGAGGTGTGCAAAGACCTAATTATATGTTAAACTAAGTAAATAGACATCAAATGTCAATATATGAGCACACTCTATTTACTCTATTTATTAAATCTAGTGAGTAAATACTCAAATCTCTAGCTGTTACGCGTCGCAACTTGCGCCCCGTTTGTTCCGGCACTTAATTAAAGCTAGTAAAACTAAGGCAGGCATTCGTTCTCCGATTAATCGTATTATGAAGAACTATTATGATGAACTATCTCACATAGATTATACTTTGTCACACTGAGCCTATAGAAAAAGGGGTTATGAATTCATTCGATGAAAACTGATTAATTACATCAACGGCTTTTGTATGTAACAATTATGTATAAGCTAGATATTTTTCTTGTACATCACTGTCAGATCTTTATGCACCAGGGTTAGTGATTTTTGATTTTTGTAGTGTGGATTTTAGCTTTAAGATATACGTGATATAATGTATGTGGCCAACGTCGTTGAGTCTACAATTAGAATTTTGTTCAGTCTATTGGTTCATATTAAGACGAAGTGGTAGCTAAAGTGGCGCCCTCATTTGAAATAAATTGTTTAAAACTAAATATGTTGATATTTAAAGCAATAATTTGAAAGCAATAATGGTTTTCGCCAAAAGTGGCCACTTTTGGCGAAAACCCGTTTTAAAACTAGACGGACTATTAGTAATAATTTCAAAGGTTATTCATAAAATAGTTTAAAGGTCTTTCTAGACAGTGATATGAATCAAATTTTTAATTATCACCATATTTAGTTTTAAACAATTTATTTCAAATGAGGGCGCCACTTTAGCTACCACTTCGTCTTAAGCATTGTATTGTAAACCTGTTTGTGGTCCTATATTAATAAATAAAATAAAAAGTCAAGTCAGGCCACGATTAATTAAGAATCGTGCATTTAACAGAAAACAAGAAATCTTACCTGCGATTCCACAAATACTGCAACTTAGCGATGTCCAAAAGACCGACGGGAATATTGACATCTGTCAAACATTGCGAACTATTCGGACGGTAACTTTTGCAATATCGCCGTGATTGCCGTCCTGCAGGGATTCCTGCAAGTTGCCGCATTGAGTTGATAGCATAAAAACTCTTAGTTTGTTTCAGTGCAGCTTTGTCAGTTTCATTGAGAGTCGACGTGTATTCGGTTGTTTGACAAAGTTTTATTATTTGTTTTATTGCAGATTTCGTACGGGAGTTTTGATAAATGAAACAGAGGAAGACAAAAGAGACGGTAGGAGGGTCATGGTATTTATAGTATTTTGATTCATTTTTAGGGTTCCTTACCCAAAGGGTAATGAGACCCTATTACTAAGACTCAGCTGTCCGTCCGTCCGTCTGTCCGTCACCAGGCTGTATCTCATGAACCATGATAGAGAGACAGTTGACATTTTCGCAGATGATGTTTTTTTATTGCCGCTATTATATAATATAATAATAATAATATTATATAATAAATACAAAAAAAAACTAACGTGGTTTTTATAAATCATGGTACGGAACACTTCTCCAACAGTCCAACTCGTACTTGGCCGGCTATTCTACCTTCTTCCCCACCATCACGCTGATGCGGCGCTGGGCTCTCTCTGCTAAGAACTGCCAGATCCAAAATGTTTTGACTGCCCCATTAAGGATCGAGCATGTTTGAATCACGCTCAATGATATTCTTGGAGCAATTAACTATTGTATTCGAATGACATTATCACTCTCTAGTGAATAATCAAGTACATGAAATAGATTGGATATGGGTAGGAAGGGAGTAACGGACAAAATGACTTACAAGCGATAGAAAAAAAACTGTATTTACGAGAACAGAGCATGAGACAAAAAACTTACGAAAGAATTAAAATTATTGCAAGTTTATATCATTACACAATAGGTTTTGTACCTTTGTGGTCAATAAAGATTTTAATAAATAAATTAATAATAGGAATGTGGACTAGGTAAAAAATATATTGTTTTATTCAGTCCGTTAAGACGAAGTGGTAGCTAAAGTGGCGCCCTCATTTGAAATAAATTGTTTAAAACTAAATATGGTGATAATTATTCCAGAATAAATTATACACAGCACAATACATAAAATAAATAATTAAACTAAAAACAAAATAACCTACCTATAAACTAAAATATATCTAATTAAAAATAAAACATTATATTATATAAGAAATAGACCCCAGGTCGCTACGGTCGCAAGGCAGGGTGCCTAAGAGACTGGCAGCATTACCTCGTTGTATGGCCAGACTTAATCTCTGGCCAAAATGCGCACCAGCTCTTAGGTCCCCAGAAACGTCGATCAGGCGTGTGGAGATTTCTATTAAAAAAAGAAATGTGGTGTCGTGGGACACCAGGTAGGAACGAAGTTCCTTCGGCTAATGTAGAATCGACACAATTTGCAAAAGAATTGTGTATACGACTGTCGCGCCTGCGCACGTCTCATTTAACGGTTTTATTTAACGAGGTCATCCTTACGGTTTTACTATCACATTTTTTTCAGTTCGGTCGCGCAGCAAAATCCCTATCTCCTCCAAGCCTGCCGTAAGGAACTTCGTTCCAAAAAATTTGATTTGTATCACTGTCTAGAAAGACCTTTAAACTATTTTATGAATAACCTTTGAAAGTAATATTGGTAGTCCGTCTAGTTTTAAAACGGTTTTTTGCCAATAGTGGCCACTTTTGGCGAAAACCCGTTTTAAAACTAGATGGACTATTAGTAATAATTTCAAAGGTTGTTCATAAAATAGTTTAAAGGTCTTTCTAGACAGTGATACAAATCTAATTTTTAATTATCACCATATTTAGTTTTAAACAATTTATTTCAAATGAGGGCGCCACTTTAGCTACCACTTCGGTTTAAATAGATTATCCAAAGTAGAGGACCCGTAATTTTTTCGTTTGGCAAAGTAGTAAAAATTCATAAAGATATATTGCTTCGAAGCTTCGGAGTGAAATAAATTGAAAAAATATATTTACCGTGACCGGCCAAGTGCGTGTCGGACTCGCGCACGAAGGGTTCCGTCCCATTATCTGTAAAAAATCACGTTTTTTGTACGGAAGCCCTACTGAAATATTTATTTTATTATCTTTTCAGTATTTTTTTGTTATGGCGGCAATAAAAATACATTAACTGTAAAAATTTCAGCTGTCTAGCTATCACAGTTCATGAGAGAACCTGGTTACAGAGAACCTTAATAACTAGAGACGATTTTGAACTTTCTAATCACTTCGAGTTTAAAAAACTATTCCAAAATAATGTATAACATTTAATTCAACATAATAATGTCTCGTTCTTATAAAGCGCAGTGAAAAACTTGTTCCTGAATTATCTTTCGGAATCCAAGTTTCTGGATGATAGCGCAAGTTTCCGCGGAATGAAACCTACATAGGGGCACCACATCAATGACATTCCAGAATATTATGAAGGGTTTTTTTTTAATATTAATTTATTTATGGAATTTAAAAATACTCCTTACATGCTGTCCCAACATCATGTAAAGTGGGATAAGGCGAGAAAGAAGAAAAAAGAAGATATGGCGCGATGTAATTCCCCAAGCGCACAACCATCTCATACAAAATCTTTGAGCCGGAAACAACATCTGGCAACCATACGAGACGCCAGGCATGGCAGTGACGCGGACCCACGCTTAACGAGTCCACCAATCGAGCTCGCGGATTCTGGCGCCAACCGTAGGCCAATGAGAGGCAAAGCCTCCTGGTGCCATGATGCTGGTCGCTCGGATTGCCCAATTAGCGGTCCTACATCCAGTGTTGGCAATTCTGCCGACCACTCAAGCGCCACGCGGGAACCAATGATAGGAGCCGCGTCTACGAGCCAAAAGTCCGGAACAACGTATCGCTACGCTCTGCGCAAGCGTCCCGTTTCCGGCAGTACGCCTTAACAGTCGAACGCGGCAACACATCCAAGTATTAATATATAAACCTTCGCCGCGTATACAATATTGTAAAATATCTTGTCTAGTTCTGTTGCAAAATATCTGTAAGAGTATTCTGGGAGTGTAATAAATATAAGTGTTTTCGCAAGTTCGGAACTTTACTTTGACTGCCCACGAACCCACATAAAATTATAGCGAGCTAGCCGGCGCTATAAAGAATATTAATTTATTTTTCATACTCAACATAGTATTTTACTTATAGTGAATAATGAAAATTTGCATAATTTGCGTGATTTTATTGTTTGTGTTTTTTGATGTATCCTATATTGTATGTAAAAAATCACCAGGTAGTTTAATGACATTTGTTTTAATTATATTATTTATATCAGTAAACCACGAATTAACAAAAACAAAAAAACACACACACACATACTGAAGCTGCGACTTGCAGTGCATCATCGAGATGTTCCGCAGACTTAAATTTTGGAGTCCAATAATTACATAACTGCTTAAAAAAATTAAAAGTCAGGAGAAAAAAAAAATTAAAGAGAATTAAATGTAAGAGATCCCTACATGGGATAAGTCCGCCTTTGTGTATTTACTCTTTCTGAGCTGCTTATTTTTTAGTAAAATAAAATTATTTCAAAGAAACAAAAAAACAAAATTAAATGTTACGCGTAAAAATACCAGTAGGTGTAGTAAAGTAAATCTGTCTTTATATTGCCGATTCGACAGCCCTATCCGTGGCTCGCTATAATCAGGCTAATTTTCTGGAAGCTCTTGAAAACTAACTTTCGCCGGTGAACTTCACTCAAACTCATTTACGTATAGAAGAATATTAAAGATGTAGTTTAAGAATCCAATTTGTGCTGGATTTGGATGAAAAGAAATGATTTTAGAACAATACGTCTGAACTAATTAGTGTTATTATAACACTTAAAAGTCACCTTCCGCCTTTTGTTTGATAATGGGCGTAGTCTTTTTCAAGCAAAATATTGTAATTCACTCAAGAAACTTGGCCTTATGACTAAAATTATAAGTTTTAATAGTTATTTATGCAACTGTAGTACAATAAAGGGTACTAACACATGAATGTGGGTGTGATAAAAGTATCACATGAGTGTTTTAACACCAAATTATTACAGTTGCATATAAGACTTTATCTACACCCATGATATGAATACTTTATAAAAGGTTTTAAATCCATAGGGTGTTGTACAGTGTTGTAAGAACTCTATGTTAGTTCCTTATAAGTTTAATTGTTAAGTATCTAATACAAACTAACTATATATGTATAGGTTATATTGAAATTATTTATTGTAACAATTATTTACGTTTTGGATCGTACAATTATTGGAATGCAAATAATTTTTGTTCGGTATTAGTAAATAGCGAACAAAAATAGCAGAATACGACGTAAATTCGAATAACCAATAAGTTCCTTTTTTCATTAGGGAGCTGTGGTAGTAAACTGCGCATACATGATAATGATAATGTGCTTTTTCTGAAATTCATTAAAAATGTGGCTGTTTGATGAGTAAGGGAAGGATCTTTTGCGTTGCATAATGAAATTTAGTACAACATTATAACACTCATTTGAATAATATTACGGTTACTATGACAATGGTTGTTTTAATTTTCGCAATAAACTAATGTTTCATAAACTTTTATAGAGGACTTATAGCATGAGTGTAGATAACACTGATAATAATATTAAATAATTATCTAATTTACAATTATTTTTAATAACAATAAAAACCTTTTTTTTTCGTTAAAATCGTTTGTTTGTTTCCCGTTTTTGAAACAAATAAATCATCATTTATTCAAAAAATCTACTCGTGCAACACTCACAAAACCTCCACCTCGTCGGCTGAAAAAGGAAAGTTATTTGGTTCACAACTTGTTCATAACAGAAACAATATACACTGGGCAGCTAATTAGTGACGTAATTAAAACAAGGTTCGCGGAACGGGAAGCGGAACTGCTATTATAGTCTTGTTTACCGGAATTACAATATTTACTTATTTCGCGTAGAACGGTATTTTATATGAAGGTGGTATAAAATAGTAAATTGCTCTCGTGCAATTGTTGCGACATGTTTCCTATTGTTATTATACCATAAGTCTGAATATTATTTACAATATTGTTGTAATAAAAGTGGGGTTCGATCTTTGAAGGAAAATGCCAAAGTTCGTTTAAGGGTCTTTATTCACTACGAAACCCAAGGATTACACGTGAAGATGGTCTTCCTGTTGTCCGAGTCGCGTAGCAGCTGAGATGCAGGTATCTCGCCAAAAAGTAACAAGATGTCACTAGCTTATTATAAAATGTGACCAGAAATGAATTGTTTATGTGTGAGTTGGAATAGGGTTGTACTACACGTCACGTACGTCATGATATCGATAAAAAATATTGTTACATACATTTTAATCCTTTATCCCCTGCGCTTATTCTCTCAAAAGTCACATTCAGTATGATTAATGAGGTTACCGGATGCTGGGACCGCAATCAACTTGAACCGCGGTACCAGTTGCCGGATTCAAAAATTGTAATATTTTACTTCCAGCGTCTGGGACCACTCATAAGTTTAAAAAATACGTCCCAGTTGCCGCTAACCTCTAAATTAATGATGAACGCGTAGGTAAAAAATTTGAATAATATGAATGGAACTCAATAGGCTTTTACGATCTGCGTAGAAAGAGAAGCAGCTTGTCTAAATATATATAACTTAAAGGTGACTGACTGACTGACATAGTGATCTATCAACGCACAGCCCAAACCACTGGACGGATCGGGCTGAAATTTGGCATGTAGGTAGATGTTATGACGTAAGCATGTGCTAAGAAAGGATTTTGATCAATTCTACCCCCAAGGGTATAAAATGTGGGATGAAAGCTTTCAGTGCAAGGCATAGTGAATTGAAAAAAAAAAGATACAACCAATAAGTGATGTTGATACTTAAGTAATGTGCAATACGAGCAGTGGTTTTTTGTTGGATAAATCCGACGTTCGCAGTGAAAGGTTGTAGCTTAGGGTATATATAGCAAACCACTCCATTATCTTTGCCAAAAGCAGAGATACCACCCTGGAAAATGGTTTGTGTCTATCATCTTCCACCCGACCGAATATCCTTACAACTAAGTCACGTAGTATCATTGTCATCGTCATTGACACGCAACGACGATGTGTTGGAAGAAAAAGAAAAGCCGAAAGTCCCTTAATTCCAAAGCGAAGATGCTACTGAGAAAGCTCTAAGATCTTAAGAAAGACACTGAAACCCTCTCTTAGACGTTATATCTACAATATTATTCACTGCCAATGAATAAATGAAGCAATCGCTACCTGGCATGCGTATCGTCTGAGATAAATCTCGGCGGAGCTTGGTGCCTCCCTAATTTATACGACGACTGCAAGGTAGCTATCGGAGTCTAGAGCAGATTGATATAAGGAGAATAAGCAAATGTATATCATATTCATTTACAAGCTTTTATTTAGTTTCACCTGTCCCATTGTCTATCGGTCTATCTCTCTCTCTGTGATCAAATCTTGCAAGTTAAATTTGATCCACTTTCAGGTTTCCGATTGAGCTGAAATTTTGCACCCGTACGTATATCGTGTGATAATGCAATATTATGATGACATGCAGCTGATCTGATGATGGAGTTGGAAGGTGGCCATACGAAATCCGTAATGAAACGACACAGCCCCATCGAGTTTGGGCTCGTTTGATTCGCCTTGAGGAGTACAAAGAAAAAATCTTGTTTTAAAAATATCTTTGCGATCAAGGATTTACTGAGGCTTATGATAAACGGATCGCTGTAGACACATACTGATTAAAGATCATTTGAAATCGAACTTTATTGGAATTATTTTGACATTTAGATCTTAAGATGCCGGTGACAGTTAAGACATTGCGGCCAAATTATTTATAAAGGACTTCTTCGCCCGTCTTATTGGGGTAACAGGAGACTTCAAAGTTGGCAGCTAACTTGGCCAATAAATAAGCTTGGCTGTTAAGTGAGGCAACGCTGCTAGTATTATTTATTTTTGCCTCGATCAGATGCTTTTATAGGAGCTCACAACATTAGACCGAAATAACCTTGGCCGAGCAACTGTTTAACATAAAATAGGTGTTTCATATTACAAGTTTCTTTTAGTTTCTGTTGTTTAATGTTAATTTAGAATAAAGTTATAAGGTATAATAAATTAGCTTCTATCGTTATATTTACAGTATTTGCTAGCATACATTAAATACATAAACCCCATATTTTTAATAAATTATTGGTTTTTTAACAGCATTACAATGCTCGGATTATTATTGAAATTAAAACATGTGATGAAAAATTTTAATCTGGATATTTTAAATAATTTATTTATTTACCAATTTATGTACATGGAAAATGTATACAGATAATAAATAAAATAAAAGTTGAACATAGGCACTACTTATCTCAAAAGAGATCTCTTCCAGTAGACCTGTAAGAGTAGATGTTTATGTAAGAGAGGCATACAGAAATAATGTAAGTTCATTCATACTTATAGCGGCTTACAAGTGTAAAACTTGAACGCTGTAGCTCTGTGTATTATCTACTCTGCAGTTTGGCATCTTGAAATTGGATGAAAACGAATAATTACAAGGCGCTTTTCGATTCCAATAAATAGGACCATAAATCTAAATAACAGGACAATCTTTTGCATTTCCCTGTTTTGGAGACATTTATCAACAACCTCAGAATAATAAATAGATTTTATCCTCAATAGGGCATTTAATATCAAATTATTTTATTACGGCTTCAAATTCACATCTAAATCATTTTTAGAGCATCTTTTCTAGTCCTTTAGTATTCATAGCTGATTGAGTGGGAATGGCGCGTAATGTTTTTGTATTTAAATAAAAAAAAACTTCTTTACCTACCAATGTAATATAATTTTAATTTTATTAGCAAAACACGATTCCTTACCCCTCAGAACGTTTCTAGAAACCATAAAACAAAACACTTGTTGTACATTCATATCAAACAACCAATACTAATCTCCTGTGATCTAAATCCCATTACAAACAGAAACAGCCTCCATTACTTTAATAATGCTATTTGATATCACCGATACTGGACGCAAAAATAAAGATAACATATAATAAGTCTCGTATGCTTTGCATTTAAATTGGATTCTTAAAACTAATGACACATTTAAATGGAATAGCGTACGCAAAAAAATATTTAAATTTAAACAAGATAGTATCTTAAAGTTCATAGCGCAGATGGTACTTTTATTTGATTGCTAAAACTATGTCATTATAAATACCAAATGTACGATCTCTGTCGAGAATCTCAAATATACTCGTACGAAGCTGAAAAACATCGTGAGCCAACATGCACACTAGATTATAATGAAGAAAACGACAAACAACTTTGTTATTCTTGCCAAAAAAAAAAAGAACGTGAGTGTCGTGGAACACTATGTTGGAACAAAGTTACTTTCGAAGTGAAGTAACAGTAATAGTAAATTAAACAATAAAATTATAAAAGTTTATTGGCGTGTGCTGGGTTTGAACCGAGAACATCAACCATCTCAGGTATACACTCTACCAACTGAGCTTTTGACAAGATAGTTAAACTTGTGAAGTTACCTTTCACTATAATTCGTGACGGAAAAATCTTTTCGCTTAGCCCCATTCGCCAAGTCCATACCGTCCGAAAAGGAACTTCGTTCCAAAATGTCATTGTAAGCGTCTCTTTCCGTACAGTGATACCGATAGCAAGAGCCTGGTTTTTAAATGAAGATAGATCTCAAATATATTTATCAATACTGTAGCTGATTAAAGCCCTCTCCCATAGAGGGAGGATTAGCCTTTAATCACCACGCTCGTATTTGGTAATAGATATATAGATAAATTATTTATTCAGAGAAAAAAACACAATAATAGCATAATAACATTATAAAAAATACCAATAAAAATAAAAATGTGTGTAATCATAACAGATGCTATCGAAAGTCGTTGTATAGTTTAGGAAATCAATGCACTTCAAATCAATATGCCTGCTAGGAGCAAAAATTCCATTATTTAATACGAATCCACTCTCCACTTGCGCTGTAGTATTTATTTTTCGTTCGAGACGTTACACCGGTATCGAACGCTCCCAATTGAGTTTTCAATTCGATGCCATTTCTATACGTCAAGAGAAAACAAACGTTTATTCAATACAAAGTAAGAAAGCGTGGTAAAGATTGGAGGAATAAATGTAATTTTTATTGATGTAGACATTGATGAATAAAAGTTTTCGACGTGGTGTCTTAGGCTTCTTACCTAAAATGGCCGATCTAACAACCATCTCCGCAAATGGGAATCCAGAATGAAACTGTAAAACTGTTGACCAAACGTTACAACACATAGCCGAAGAATGTCCGGTTTACCAAATTGTAATAGGGCTTAACAAACTTAATAGTTTAACTCCACCTGGTTTAACGCCAAGTTTAAGCATTTATGATTCGTGCAGTAGCATGCCATACGATAAGATGATGATGAACAGAACGGAGCACGAAAACTGGCGAGAAGAAACGATGGAAGGTGAAGTCTTAGTAAGGCTGTCACCAGGAATGGACGCTTTTTTGACTACTTAATATTTTTTATTACGCAATTTATGTTTGTTTACTTGTTCGCAAGCATTACATGTTACAATGTGTCAACATTGTATTAAGCTATTGCATAGCTTCTATCGCGGGCCTTGATCGCGGGGACCGAATCCAGAAATTCCGTAACGAAAAAACCTCACGCTCTTCACTCCGACGGGCACGGAGGTGTGGCTTGAAGGCCGTGCATCGTCTAACGTCGTTTCAGTTCGGCAGTCTTCGACACGGCGTTGTGTGCGTGCGATTAGACGTATTGTACGACTCTACGAAACTCGCACGAATCGAGACGAGCTGCTCCGAAATTG
This sequence comes from Acrobasis suavella, assembly GCA_943193695.1. Classification (NCBI taxonomy): domain Eukaryota; kingdom Metazoa; phylum Arthropoda; class Insecta; order Lepidoptera; family Pyralidae; genus Acrobasis; species Acrobasis suavella. Next base: position 566,723 of record OW971935.1, read on the forward strand.
GACGAATACATAAGCAGAATAAATAAAATAAATAAATAATTATAATTGCATAAGTTTTTTTTTAAACTTACCCTTCTCTTTTTAACCGATTGCGTCGGGAAGAGTTACATTTTAGAGTGTACGAGTGTTTTCTTTTAAACCGATTGCATTGAAAAAATTTGGTCGCCATTTTGAATATTTTTTTTCACTGGACCGATTGCCTTCAAGTCCTTGTGGTCTCTTATAATGAATCTATGCTCAAATTTGAAAAAGTAGCCGCCATTTTGAACTTTTTCGTTTCTGGACCGATTGCCTACAAAATCGATATCTGGGGGTCCCTGTGGTCTTTTATAATAAATCTGAGCTCGAATTTGAAAAAAAAGCCGCCATTTTGAACTTTTTTGTTTCTGGACCGATTGCCTTCAAAATCGATATCTGGAGGTCCTTGAGGTCTATTATAATCTGTGCTCAAAAAAATGGCCAATTTTTCCCAACTCTGCGACTAATTGCTAATAATAAAATTCCTGAATAATCTACATGTATTGTAAGATAATAAAAATATTTTAAACGATAGATATTAATTTCTCATTTATTCAATAAAAGACAAAAAAAAAAAATATTATCGGTCACCACGCTCAAAATGAGTAACTTGAATTAATATCAAAGAAATAACTTGAATTAATATTAAAGAAAAACATACTGCATAAATAAAAGCTGATAAAAAATGCTATGCAATAGCTTTACCGCGGCAGTCCCCGAGTGCCACACGTCTTTTTTATATTATCAGTATTTATTAATTAAAAGATAATAATAATAATATGACAAAGCCCTTCTGGCTACCAATACTGGAGTAGGCGACCAATACTGTGAAAATGAGTTTCTTTCGGCGTTTCTTCTCAGCAGTGGTTTGAAGCGCTGGTATCGGTAGCTTTTCTTTAAAAATAAATTAAATTTTAATATACTTTACACGTAACATAAATTATGCTTATTGACGTGTAAAAGTGCCTGTAAAGGTCTAATTACTGAAGAAACATTTCAATCTTTGAATCTTCGAATAAAAACGGAGTGTTGGGCGTCTGGCAGATAGGTGGGTCGATGATATCAAACGGATTCCTGGAAAACCTGGACAGCTAAGGCTAAGAATAGGATTCAATGGTACAGATAAAAGGATCAGTGAACCTTTGAAAGCTGCTGAAAATACGATAAAATACAAATACTCTTTATTGAATCAGATATAAAAGGAAATACAAAAAAGAAAACAGAAATAAAGAAGACAGAATTATGATACAAAGGCGGACTTATCGCATATCAATCTCTTCCAGTCAACCTTTGGGTAAGAGAGAATATTTAAGAAATGATGATACATTGATAATCACGGTCGGCCTACTTGGACAATCTGATATCAGTAGATATGAAAATAATATAATAAAATATAATAATTCAACCAATATTTTAAAGTTTGGAAAATATTGGACCAATATTTTAGGTATTTTAAAAAATTGAAGCGTGTGTCTATTTATGGAGTTGTAAGGACACCTCTACTTTATAGTTCGGGATGAACAACCAGTTTTTATTGTATATTTAATAAATAAAATTTTATGTCGGGCGTTTGTTAAAATAATTCCGCCAAAAATTTTTCTAGATCAAAGATCATGTAAAAGTATAATATTCGTTGGAATTTGCTATCAATGCTTTGTTCATTTTTCACGTATCTCTTAACATAATCGTCATTTATCATAATACCTGAGTTCACAGCCTGATCAAAGCGAAACGATCTGAACTTATGGACAATCTTTCGGAACCAGTCGAGCGGAATGGATGATAACTGAATGTTTGGAAAAACTGCTTGTAATGGAAATACGAAAAAGAATTCTTATTGCGTTGAAAATAGATTTATTAGAAGTAATAAGTAAAGTTAGGTAAAGTGGGTGTCTATACTAAATAAGAGATGTCTATTATATTATTAGAGACACACAGTTGAAGATAGAATTAATTGGGAACAAAAATTGTGAAAACATACAACTATGGGACCTAATAAAAAAATAGTTATTTATTTTAGATAGTTGTATTTTTTAACCAATTTCTATTTCATTGTTTAGTTTGAGGTTATTCCATTTTTTAAACGGTTTTATTTTAGCTCACCCCGTTTGTTTTATTTATTATTTATTCTTGGGTCAAATTTAGTAATTCAAATTTCACCCTCTTCCTGTCAACTGATTAATCTGAAATTTTGTATACACTTTGGATTTTGGTGACAATACAATTATGTTTATTCATTATCATTATAAATTCAAGATGGCCGCCGCTACAAAATGGCGGATAATTTATGTTTTTTATTAATCCCATCAATATGGGTATCAAATGAAAGTGCTCAACCAGTAGAATACAATGTACTATATAAAATTAAAATCCAAGATGGCGGCCTCTACAAAATGGCGGATAATTTAGGTTTTATTAATCCCATCAACATGGGTATCAAATGAAAGGTCTCAACAAGAAGAATACAATTTACTATGCAAAATTGAAATCTAAGATGGCCGCCGCTACCGAATGGCTGATAACAATTTTTTATCAATCCCACCAATATGGGTATCAAATAAAAGGGCTTGACAAGAAGAATACAGTGCACTATACAACCTCAATATTTAAGATGGGCGCAGCCACTAAATGGCGTATAATAATAAGATTTAAATTTAGAAATTGAATCTGTATCAGCTTTTCCCGTATGGTAAAAATGGTTTGAAAGAACAACGGCCCGTAAATATAAGTCCTTTGGATTACTATCAATTTCGTTTATTAGGTGCTGATGTTAGATTTCAGCGCAACGATTACCTATTCTATGCTCTATCAATGTTTGAGTACTATCGAGTTAAATCAACCATTGCAGCTTGTGCTAGAAAAGTTGAAGGTGAAAACGGCAATCGAGTGGAAGACCTGCACTTATATTTAAAAAATCTAAGAGGTTCCGCTGCTTATTGGCGTAGTGCTCTTAGTGATCTTATAGCACAAATCAGATGTTTAGGACCTCCCACTTATTTTGTTACATTGAGCTGCAATGATCTTCACTGGAAGGATATGAAAAGAGGTCTTCTTGTTAGTGATGGTAAACAGCACATTGACCCAGATGACATAGATATTCAGGAAACTCAGAGACTCATCGAGATGTATCCAGTTGTTGTGAGTAGACATTTTATGGTACGTGTTAATGCGCTAATGCAGTTTCTTAAAACTGATACAGAAATATTTGGCGGTAAAGTTAAAGATCATTAGTGGCGAATCGAGTTTCAGAACAGAGGAAGTCCTCATTTGCATATGGTTGTTTGGATCGAAGATCACCCGTCTGTTGCGACACCTGAAGGAATAGCTCGCATTGATTCAGTCTGTAGTACTGCCATTCCTCCAGAAACTTCAGAACTATATGAATTAGTTAAAAATTGTCAAATACATCGACACACTAGTACCTGCACGAAAAATAATTCTGTTTGTCGTTTCAACTTTCCACGCTCGGAATGCTTAGAGACACATGTTATTGATCCTTCATCTAACGAATTCATCTACAACGGTGGTCGCATTTGCGTTCTGAAAAGAAAAAGTGGAGATGGTTGGGTAAATAATTACAGTCCTGCTTTGCTAAAAATGTGGAAAGCCAATATGGATATACAACCGTGTGATACAAATGAGTCGATTGCGTATTACATCGCTAAATACGTGTCAAAATCAGAACCTACAAACCTAGATGGTGAAGTATCTCGAGCTATTCAACAAATTAGAAGAGAAGAAACTGACGTCTCGCGTAAGCTGTTTAAAATATGCATGCGCATATTAAGAGAACGTCAAGTTTCAGCCTGCGAATGCGTATTCAGGCTATGCCATTTGAGTATGCGTGACAGCTCGAGAAAAACAATTTTTGTCAATACTCGTAAAGTGGAACAAAGGTATAAAGTGTTGAAGTTTAATGAAGCTGGTCAAGCAGCAGGATATTGTGCCAATATTTTCGAACGATATGGAAAGCGACCAGCAGAGCACCCCAACTATGATTTTAACAATATGTGTCTCATAGAATTTGCGATGTTATTTGAGCCACACTACACAAAACCGCCAGTTATAAATGAAGAGAGCATCGATACCGATGCTTATGCACCGCACGAGCAAACAACAAGAAGGCGTCTTATAACTTTAACAGACAACACCAAAATGACTATTAGAAACACGCCAGCTGTAGTACGGGTACCTAACTTCGTAGCAGCTTCTGATCCAGAGTCATATTATTACAGTTTACTAATCCAGTATATGCCGTATCGCAATGAGGCCGACCTTTTAGGAGAATTTAATAGTGCCAGAGATGCGTTTCTCGCCAAGGAAGAAAGTTTAAGACAAACAAACGCCTACTTGGAAATATATCGTGAACGTGACAGGCAGCTTGAAAATGCATTCGCGCAAGTACACGCATTTCAGATACTGGAACACGCAGAGCCGATGGAACTAGACCATGAAGAAGAAGTTCCTTATTTGCCAATGAATGAAGACCAGTTCTTACAGGCTAAGCAGTCTATGAATGCAGGACAAAAGGAAATTTTTACATTAGTTACCCAGTCCATACAAAATCAAATGTCAGGTGCTGAAGAACGTTTAAAAATATTCTTTACAGGAGGAGCTGGTGTGGGCAAGACTTTTCTATTAAAGTTATTACGAGACCAAATTAATAGGTGCTACGCAAAGGATGCGGTTAAAGTCTGCTCACTAACAGGAGTTGCAGCTAGATTGATAAATGGAGCTACGATACACAGTACTTTAAAATTGCCTGTACAGAAAGACGGTCGCATAACAGGTATGTCACCACTGTCCGGAAACTATTTGCGAATAATGAGGCAACAATGGCATCAGACAGAATTTTTGATTGTCGACGAGATTTCCATGGTGTCTTATCAAATGTTATGCATGATGGACGCTCGATTAAGGCAAATTAAGAACTGTGAAAATGAGTTTTTTGGAGGAGTAAACGTATTACTTTTCGGTGATCTTTTACAACTGCCTCCTATAAAACGATCAGGAACACCTGTTTTCAAACAGCCAGAACATCTCCAACCAGCTACACATCTCTGGCGTTTATTCACGCTGTGTGAATTAACTGAAAATATGCGTCAGCAAGGTGACCAGACTTTTATTGATATTTTGAATGCTTTGAGAGTCGGTGAGCTAACAACCCAACATTTTAGTATTTTAATGGGAAGACTTTTTCAAGACACGATTGATGAGTTTGCAATAGACAAAGCGTTAAGGGTATACCCCACAAATCAACAAGTTAACGACCACAAATCTGCTGTATTGAATTTGTACAGAAATAATGGTGCTCGCATTTACAAAATAAAAGTGCAGGATCAGCTAGTACACGCCACACGAAATGCAGACAATGTGGATATAGCTAATATAATACCAGCTGATATCAACAAAACTGGTGGTTTACCAGCGGAACTGGAAATATTTGTGGGGGCAAAAGTCATGCTACGGTCCAATATTGACGTTTCAAAGGGATTAGTAAATGGCGCTATAGGCTACATCAACGAAATCGTTTGGCCTCAATTTCGTCGAACTCAGATGTATGCAACAGATGTACCTTCCGTCCGAATTGATTTCGCAAGAGACGGAGTACATCTTATACACCCGAAAGCCATACAGTTTCCAGCTAAGTACAATTACGGGACGGCTGAAAGAAGAATGTTGCCTTTAATACTATCATGGGCTTCTACAATACATAAAATGCAGGGCAGCACTGTGGATCACGCAGTCGTATACTTAGGTGCGAAACTGTTTGAAGAAGGTAAAGCCTACTTGGCTCTTAGTAGAGTAAGATCTTTGCAGGGACTACGTATAGAGGAGTTGGACTGCAATAAACTAACGGGCAAGAAACCTTGCAATAATGAAGCACTAAATGAATTAAACAGAATGCGAAATAAAAACTAAAAACTAGAAAATAAAAATAGGTAAAAAAACTTTTTAAGTTAAACGGTTTTATGTTAAACATACATTGCAATGTTTAAGATAAATGTACTAAAAACCAAAAAATAATAAAATAGATACAGTCGTGGGAATTATAAACATATGCATAGACTAGACTAAAATAAAACCGTGGGGCACGTCAATTGCCTACAATCGTTGATTAAAATGTTTGTTTTGTAATGTTACACTATAATTAGGCAGTTGTTCAACCGACAACGATGGACGTGTGATAAGTAGGGCTAGAATGTGGAAACAAGCTAGCAAGCTCGATTATAAGCGAGTTTTAGGGTTTCATAGTGGTGAGCGAGTAGTACTTTTATTATCATATGTTTTGTCGATTAAAGACAAACTACGAGCAGTGAAACGATTCCTCGCCAGCCAGCAGTGTGAATGTCCAACGATAAACTAGTTGAAACATCTCTTTTATTTACATGGAGTGTATAACTATTGGAATTTCCATGAGCAAGAAAATAGTAAGTAATTTCTTCACCGTCTGCGGGCCAACTGCCTAACGACGAATTAAACGATTCTTCTATCGCACATTAAGTCGATAATTTGTAGACAATTGACGTGCCCCACGGTTTTATTTTAGTCTAGTCTATGCAAATGTTTATAATTCCCACGACTGTATCTATTTTATTATTTTTTGGTTGTTAGTACATTTATCTTAAACATTGCAATGTATGTTTAACATAAAACCGTTTAACTTAAAAAGTTTTTTTACCTATTTTTATTCGTATATTGCTTTTCTTTGCAAATGAAAAACTACTTTAAAAACTCTTTTGAGCAATAAAAGAACATTTACTTTGCATTGAACTTCATTGAAGTCAAAAACGTAGTGGTCAAATCCGTCCTCAATAGCCGTTGTGCCCTGTGTCTAGAGGATTACCCTCGCTTAGCGACAACGCTCAAGCAATCCTATTTTGTGCTCGTTTCTGACGCAGATGTAAAAATGTGAAACTGCCAATATTACATATGTATCAGCGTGTATAATACAATACTACATGGGCGACCAAGCTTCGATCGGTTACTTTTTAATGAAAATATTTTTTAGCCTCGTCACTCCCTAAATACCAAGTTTCATCAAAATCGTTGGAGCCATTTCCGAGATATTCGTTATATATTAGCTCGTCAAAAGTATAGGATGTTTGGTTTCCAGCACCGTGTGGCTTCAGGAATTGAATAGGACTACTCCATCTATCAATACGCATGTTGTGAGGACGTGACGACCTCCGTGGCGTAGTTACCGGGACCTCTGGGTGGCGGACTAGCATGGTCCTGGGTTCGATCCCCGGAAAATGGCCTTTTTCAAATTGTCTTGGATCTTGGATGTCTATCTATATGTTTTTGTTATAAAATATAGTATTGTTGAGTTAGTATTCCATAACACAACTCTCTAACTTACTTTATGGCTAGCTCAATCTGTGTTTTTTGTTCCTATATATTTATTATTTATAAACACAAAAATCTCGTGCTTCAAATGCATTCTTAGAAGGGTTTACGTGGGGTGGCAGCCGTTTATAAAAAAATTCAAACAACTGCATTACAAAGACAGTTGACATCAGACACGCGGCCGGTCGTGAAACTACAGCCAAATCGTTAACACTTTTCCGGCTATTACGTCTCAATTTCGCAAGGTATTTTTGGTCTGGAATGTGTTTTCCCGCTTTTTTTAAAGAGCACTGCTGAAGTTATTTGTGCCTAACCAGTTACATTATAAGTTATGCGTTGTTGGGAGTCCGTAGTACGGTTATCAGCTTTTCTTTTCCAAAATTGCAAAAATCGGAAAGAGCGTGTGGCGGGTGACGTGTCATTACTACAATTGCCACTACTTGTACCAACTCCATAAGAAGTGAAAAACGCTCCCGACTCAACATGACGTAGATGCCGTCACCGCTGTTCATCGCCTGCACGACCTTCTCCTTACACTCTGCCTACTGCACTTGGCTTGATCGCGCACGCACTTGTTTTTGTATGACTAGCGTTCGCTTTGTGTTCCAATATTGTAATTACTTATTTTCATCTATCATTAAAATCTTATTTCTTCATTTCATAATATCATTTATTCGTTGTTTTTTTTTTTTCATTTCATTTTCCTAATTCGTCAGCTATTTGAACGCGTTAAACAATATGGCATAATCATCAATACTTTGAAATGCTTATTTGTTAAAGAAGTTGTGAATTTCCTGGGATACCAAGACTTTACTGCTGAACTGTCCCTAAGACCGTCAAAGAAATTCATCGCTTTGCAGCTACAAGGACCCATGATCAAAGGTTCTCACCCAGTGGAGATGACTTCAGATTACATTAAATCCTTCGAAGACTGTAAAACTTCACTCTGTTAAGCCACACTCCTCGCTCATCCAGATTATAGAGCAGAACTCGCCACTGTTGCGGACGCTTTAGATACAGCAATCGGTGCGGTATTTCATCAACATAAAGGTAACATTTGGCAACCATTGGCAATCTAGCTACACAAAAGTAGTATAGCGTTTATGATCGAGAACTGCTAGCAGTATACGAGGCCATCAAGTACTTCCGTCACATGGTTGAAACTACGTTGTTCACTATTTATACAGATCACAAACCTCTTACCTTTGTCGTCACAAAAAGTATGCAAGATTGCTCTCCAAGACAGTTCCGGTATATAGATTTTATCTTCCAGTTTAGTACTGACATTACTGGTCAGTGTTGGCTACTTACACACACAAAAAAAAACTGACATTAAATATATACCGAGCAAAGAAAATGTGGTGGCTGATACCCTGTGTCGCTTCGAAGAAATTACAACATTTACTATCAGGCTCTTGCAGAAGCTCAGGATTTAGACCCCGAACTGCAAAACCTTCTTCGAAAAGGTTCTTCGCTAAACCTTATGAAAATGACAACTCAAGGTACATACCGGTATATTGCGACATCTCCCAGCAATCACCTAGACCGTATGTAACTCAAGAACTCCGCAAACATATCCTTGATATGATACACAGCTTATATCATCCATTAAGCACTTCTACAATTCGACTGGTCACTCAAAGATTTGTTTGGCCAGGGATTCGTAAAAAATGTAGAGAGTGGGTCAGGCAATGCATTAATTGAAAAAAATGAAAAAAAATTTACCGCCGTACCAAAACACCCTTATCCCCTTTCTTTCCCCTTTCCTCGAGGTTCTCTCACCTGTTTCTAATGATTACAGATATTGCCTCATGGTCATCGACAGGTTTATGCGGTGGTCTAAGGCATTTCCACTCAAGGAGATAACGGCAGTCCTGCGCTGCAGTCCTGGTATCTGGGTGGATCGCGCGGATCGGTTGCCCAGCACGGGAAATCACAAAAAATGCCTGCAGGAGAGAACAGATGGACAGACAAACTGACTGATGGACAAAAGCATTTCTGTCTCGAAACTGAGACGCTTCGCTCGCTTGATCAATAAAGACTCACCACTGTTAACGGAGGTGTTGTTAGGCTCATCTAGTAAATCTAAGCAAGTGTCTACGACAGAAACCTGGCTGAAACACCTATTGAGTAGAATTATTTTTCGGGTATACGCAAGAAAAGATATATATTATGCGTTTAGCCATGCTTACAAATCTTCTTATCTGCTGCCTTTGCTGAACAATATCTTGTGAAAACGCGGTTTAGCGACAATATTTACAAATATGGCGAATGCGGAATTCCTTTGTGGAAAAATATATATTTGTGTATAAGCTTTACGCTAATACAACTGAAAATGTGTCGGTATTCAAAAAATATAAACGGAGGTATATACACATAACCTTTTAGAACAAATAGCGTAGCGTAGCGCTGTGCGATTTGGCCTAAAAGTTTATGTTAAATAAGTTGTCAAATTAATAAAATTTGATAATATGTAAGTTATTATTACGCAAAAAGGGACAGTAAGGGAAAATAACTGATTAAAAATATTCTGACAGATTACAGAATCAAAACACATGAAATTAAAAAACCGTTTTGAATCCCTTGGTGCTGGACACATAACCTTTTGAAGTTAGGGTACGGTCAGCATTGGGAAAAAATATGAGATCTTTTTTAACTTCCTATATTTGTTATATATTATATCATTACACATACACACTTGAAAAGCACCATATCTTTTCTAGATAAATACTTTTTGCGTAACCACTTACATTATGGATTTTTTTAAAACGTTAGTTTTTTTTTACAACAAGTTTGAATAACAGTTCATTGTGTTGATAAGTTGATAACATTAGATATATGACAAAGATAGCAACTAAAATTGACGTCTCATATAAACTGCGGTATCCTATATGTTACTCTAGGCTTATTAATTTTTTTTTTGATAACGCACAAACGTACCACTTGTTCTTGTTTTAGCATCCCATTTCTTTGCCACAAGGCGTAATCTGCAGAAAAACAATATTGAAAGCAGTAAATATTCCTCAAGATTATTTTGCTCTCACGAATAGTTCAGAAATTAAATACTTGGCTTAAAGGAGCGAAACAAAATAAAAATCCGTATTTTCCATTAAGCAACGTTACGATGCGATCCGACGCGGTGTTTACTTTCTCTCAATGAAAGGCGTTCAAAACACGGCGAGAATTGTAGTCGGTCTGTGTTGAAGGAGTGTTTATTCCATGTTATTTTGTTGGACAAGCTGGTTACACGAAAATGGAATTGAATTTACAAACAATCATTATTTTATTGATTACACAGTGTTGCCACACTGTATATAGAATGGGTAGAATAAAACTCAAAAATGAGTTGCTAGAATATGATATAGGTATATTAGTTTAGGAAAGACAAGAAAACGCTGCAAATTTTTGGCTGTTATTTAGTACAATGCCCGGCACGTAACTTGAACAAAAATGGCGGTCGTTTTTGTACGTAGTTTGTCTGTTTAGAATCACATTTCTATCCGAACTTCAGATAGAAATGATTTCAGCTTTGAAGAAAGACCAAAAAATCTCTATTAACACTTTTATATCCAATTAAACATGCGCCGGCGGCCGCTATTTTTGTTTCACTTACGTGCCGGGTATTTTACGTGAAGAAATGAGTATGAAGCGCTGCTTGATTGAAGAAAATAAAGGCTGAAAGTTCTTTGAATTAACTTTTATTGTAATTCACAAAAATTATTTTATTTCTGTATTGTCAAAAGTAATTTTCTTGATGTGACAGCCAGGACAATCCACTTTATTTTTATTACGACATTTGTCAAACCTTGCGGTCGATCAAACAAGGAGGCGCTACAAGTAAATATTAAGTAAATTAGTACTTTCACAGTCAATTTTAAAATGTTTGTTTTTTCTAAATGACTTCAAAAAGCAGGAGGTTACCATAAAATAGTGTGTGACTGGGTTTGAACCGGGAACATCGACCATCTCAGGCTTACATACGCTCTCCCAACTTAGCTATCGACGATGTAGTCAAACTTGTGCAATTACCTTTCAGTTTAATTCGTGACGGAGAAAAGTGAGCGAAAAATCTTACACTTTTTTTTCGTTTAGTCTCCAACCGCCAAGTCCGTACCGTCCGAAGAGGATGTTTGTTTTAATAATATAATAATATTTATTTTCATCAAAGCATCTTACATTAACTCTGTAGTTAATTGGAGCCTGTTTTTAAGCGTAAAAATGCCTGTGCAAGGAGACTCCGCTCTTCCACTATAACTTATGTACTTATATGAACTAAGTAATATTATATAAATCTTAGACGACCTCCGTGGCGTAGTGGTCACCATGCTAGTCCGCCACCCAGAGGTCCCGGGTTCGATCCCTGGTAAGGGCAAGTTGGAAGATGGCCTTTTTCAAATTGTCTTGGGTCTTGGATATTTATCTATATGTGTATTTGTTGTAAAATATAGTATCGTTGAGTTAGTATCCCATAACACAAGTTTCGAACTTAATTTGGGGCTAGCTCAATCAGTGTTATTCGTCCCTATATATTTATTTATTTATCTAAAATGGTTATGAATTCCAAAATTGATACAAAAAGAAATAGACCAAGAGATAGTTTGCTTTTTAAAACTAAAAAAAAAGAAAAAAAATTCTACAAACATAAAAAAGATTGTGTAGAAATTCTGTCCGTCGTTTGTCTAACTGTAAGTCTCTCGATCTCATCTATCTGTTGGTCAGTCTGTCCGTCGATCTGTTAGTTTGTCGGTGTCTTTGTTCGAAAAATATTTTATTAATTGCATCAACTTCTAAAATTTTATTTCTCTACACAAAATAACAAATCGACGTCCTGTCTACCTGTAGCCATACCTGTGCATAAATAATGAATGCAAGAGGTAAAGATCCTTTCAAACCATTCCTGTTTCAAGGATCCTTTATGAGAACACTTCATTGCTCTCATACATATTTTATTTTTGTTTAGAGTTGCCATACAACGCGGAATTGAAGTGCCTCATTAAAAGGAGGTTTATTACGCTCTGTACCTGAGACTTTGAACAGAGGCCTTGTTTGGTACCCATTCAGGCATGCACCAAACAGTAATTTGTAAATTTTTGAATCAAGCCTGGTAATATTTTTTGGCGTGCAAAAAGTTATTTAATACTTACTTTGTTTGTAGCGGTGGTTTAAGAGTCCCCTTACCCTGGAAAGAAACAGACTTTCCCATACAAACGTAGTCTACGTTTTATTTTGAAACCAAATGCCAGATTTCGATAAAAAATTGTTATTTTAAAGAAATTGCAATTATGTTTGTATGGAAAAGTCTCAGGTAAGGCGATTCTTAAGGGGATACATTTATTTTTCGACGATCTCCGTGGCGTAGTGGTCACCATGCTAGTCCACCACCTAGAGGTCCCGGGTTCGAGCCCCGGTCAGGGCAAGTTGGAAAATGGCCATTTTTGAATTGTCCTGGGTCTTGGATGTTTATCTATATATGTATTTGTTATAAATATAGCATCGTTGAGTTAGTATCCCATAACACAAGTTTCGAACTTAATTTGGGGCTAGCTCAATCAGTGTTATTCGTCCCTATATATTTATTTATTTACATTTTAACAGAAAATGGATATGATTTTGGCAAGTGACATTATTTTGTGACGTTTTATTTAGTTCTTATGATGAAAAAATCGCGGCTATGGGCTTCGGTTCGACAATCACCTTGAGATAAGTAGGTATATATTTTTCTTTTTGATGTGAAAACTTCTTTAGCGGCGTTGTACACTTTTTTTGTAATGGGTAAAAATTGTTAAACTCGCGTCAAAGCGTCAGGACACGTGACCTGATCGAAAATTCGTAAGACGGATGGAGTAGACAGCAGACGCGGCGTATCCCCCTCTCTTTCTACGGCGCGGCGAAAATGTATGCCTGCGCCTGCTGTTTCGTTTAGGCGGCGCAGGGTGCTTGCGCGAATGTTCGTGTGTTTATGTTACAGCGTGCCACGCGCATCCATGGAAATGCACAACGTTAATATTCAATTCAAGTTTTCACTTCTGCCTGCACTCCCGGAGTGCAACCCGTCGTTTTTTTTTAAATTAACTGCTTAAGTATATGAGCAGTGTAAAGGTCTACACCCGCAGTAGTTTATGTTATGTCGTCATCATCATCATCATAATCAGGTATCTTTGTCTCCCCTGCAGGAGCACGCCCCTTTCTATACTACCAGAGCCATACTTGGCCAGAGCAGCCAGAGAACTTGACCTACACTCTCCTCGCTGGCCAGACGGGTTGGAGAGGTCTCATTGATATTTATAAGCTTTGTTTAGCTTGTATTCCCTAAGTCGCCTTCTACGACATCCACGGGAGGACTCTGATTGGCCCTAGTCTACTCTGCCGGAAACCACACGGCATCACTGGCATAGGCATTATGTTATGTAAAGTTTAGTAATTTTTAATATTTATCTAATTTATTATACTTAATCACTTTCCCTTTTATCTTATTATTTTAATTTTATAATAACAAATCACTTACCTTTTTACCTATCCTATTATTTTACACCTACCTAAGTTTCTCTTACAACCCAAAGGTTGGCTGTTAGACAATGATTTTAGCATTAAGTCCGCCTATTGTGCTTTACAAAATGTATTTTGTACACTAAAGGTTAAATAAATAAATATTGGTAGTGCCAAATCGTAAATGGTTTAATAAAACTTATTTCACGAATATATAAAATTTACAGTTAAACTTCAGTATCATTCCGTCAATCCTCTGATCCTCTCACGTCACATCCAGACTGCCATAAAACTACGCTATGATTTCTATGCATACATCAAATGCGGTACAGTCGCCGGATTGTCTGGGAATATCTACATAATGCTCTAGAAGTTCAGCCACACTTGAAATTGTTGAGAATTTAAAGAAGAATTGTGAATCACCCGTATTTTTAAGACCATGATCGATATGAAATTTAATCTCTCACTTTATAATACAAAATGTTAAAGGCTATATTCATGGTAACTAGCCTTTTTCTTCATACAACTTTGGATTTCCTTTTTACTCCCTTAGGGGTTGAGTTTTGAAAAATCCTTTCTTAGTGCACCCCTAAACCTCATGGAAAATTTGGAGTCTCTAGATGCAGCGGTTTGGGCTGTGTGTTGATATGTCCGTTAGTCATTCAGTTTCGTCTTTTATATATTTAGATGTATGTAATGAAATGTCATGCTTGATACATGCTCTATATTTAAAAATAATAATTTTTTTACCTAACTAATTCGAAGTGACAAAGAGGGTAATGGTTTTCGCCGCTATGTACATATGTATGTATGTATGTACATTTGTTGCCTTGTATCTTCTATGATATCCATGGTAACTTAACAAATGAAGTATCGTTAAAAGCGTCTTAGCTGTGCGCTAGTTATAAGAGTATGCTATGTGACATCACATCAAATTCAATATGGCGCCCTATACAATATGTAACAAAAATATAAACATGTTCATACGAAAGTGTTCGGCCGGCCCGGCAATTTGTATGAAAATGCCGATATTTTCTTTGAGTTTCAAGAATTGGTCTCATAGGAAAAGTTGTGCATATTGACGATCTAAAATGCTCCTGCATGGATCGGACAGGGTTTTTGTTACATATTACGCCAAAAAGTAACTAAAAATAAAATAAATCTAATCATACCGTGTATTATATTAAATGAAAGACCTTAAATAGCAAATTTCAAAAATATACATTACTAGCTGTATCTCCCTGCTGTGCTTGCATTCACTGGATAAACGTACTCATAAGAATGTTTTCGTAGTCAGCTTTTAGATTTTCAAACTATTTTACATCCTGTTAACACTATAACTTTTTTATCTAGTACGACAATATAACAGCTACATCGATCACATTTTTCTCCCAAACCCAAATATATTTATTTCTCTGGTGGTATTCGGAACATATCAACACATCTACTGTTTCCCCATTCATTAGTTAGCAATTCGTTAGCCAAGTACCAGTCCAGCCGGTGTCTCATATTGTTTGACACAGCTGCAATTCCTTCGGGCCCGACTCTAACACGGCATTGCCCCATAAAGGGGCCGGTGTTTGCGACGGGGCACAAACAGATGGAATTTGGACAGGTTTCGGAGAAACAATTGACAGTTGACGGTAAATGATCAACAATAAGCCAGTTAGCGTCGAATCGGATTATTGGTTTTCATTTAAGTAATAGGTATGAGATAACTTTTAATCTATTCTATCTTCAATGCAGGTCTGGAAGAAATAACCAGCCAAGTTAGAGTTGGACTCGCGAACTAAGGGTTCCGTACCATTATCTATAAAAAATGAGAGCCCATATATAATTTATTCTGTTTTTAGTCTTTGTTACGTCTAAAAAATACATCATTATAGAAAATTTCAAATGTTTAGCTGTGAAAGTGAGACTGGGTACATCAAAATAAAAAAAAAAAGTGTGGCACTCGGGGACTGCCGCGGTAAAACTATTGCATAGCATTTTTTATCAACTTATGCAATTAGAATTATTTACTTATTTCTTATTAATGCAGTATTTTTTTTTCTTTGATATTAATTCAAGTTACACTTTTTGAGCGTGGAACCGATAGGAATACATATTTTTTTATTGAATAATAGAGAAGTTGATATCTTTTATAATATTTTTATTATCTTACAATACATATAGGTTATTCAGAAATTTTTATTATAAGCAGTTAGCAGCTAATCTACACGCATACGTCTAGTCGCACGCACGCAAACACCGTGCCGAAGTCGGCCGAACTGAAATAAAGTTAGACGATGCACGGCTTTCAACGCCGCGCCGCTGTGCCGGTCGCCGGTTGCCAAGAAACATTTAGGCGGAGTGGGGAGTGTTTGGTTTTATTTTCGTTACGAAATTTCTTGATCCGGTCACCGCGCTCAAAGCCCGCGATAAAAGCTATGCAATAGATTAAAAACCTAAAAAGAAGGCAGTCGGGTTTTTTGTTTTTGTAATAATTACTTGTTACCCTTTGGGTTCGCTACCCTAAAAAAACTACGGATGTACTAGCTGTTTGTTATCCCATGCAGATCGTCATAGTAGATCGAGGGAATGAGCGAAAAAGCGAATCATTTTAAATAGGAGATGTAGTTAGCAAGCTGTCACTATTTTGACTGTCCATCTTCTCCCACCATCACGCTAAAACTGGCCTTTGGATAGATAAATAGATAATAGATATATATGTTTATCTATATATGTATTTGTTATAAAATATAGTATCGTTGAGTTAGTATCCCATAACACAAGTCTCGAACTTACTTTGGGGCTAGCTCAATTAGTGTTATTTGTTCATATTTATTTATTTATTATTATTATTTAACTCTTTATTGTACACCAAAAGAAAAATGTAATACAAAGAAATAATTTAAAATTAAATTAGTACGATGGTCGGTACTTTCAGACAACCAGTGCATCGTTTTATTACTGAGCTCCATCGACCGTCTTATGTCTCCGTGATCAGACCCTAGACATCGTCTACCATAAAGTACTCGTCAGTACAAATCAAACGAGTCCTACTCAATGAGGAATATGTGGGAAACGATGAAGTGGATCCTGCAGTCCTTATATTATAATTAACCCATAACCAAACTTTACATTAAAACTTTAAATCTATACAGAAACGGGGATTTGATAGCTTCCCAACTCGCGGACAAACATGTTTTTGCCAAAGTTTGATGCGGCCGGGTCCCGCGTTAAAAGCAGTTTACGTGCACCCTCGAGGTGAGAACAGCTGCCGAGAAACTGTTTTAAGTGTGTGACAATGGCTTATTTGAGTGGCCTATAAACACTTTAAATTTGGAGGAGAAGTGGCTGAAATGGGCGATTTTGGGTCTAACGATACTACTGATTGTATTAGGATTGGAACTCGTTTGGCAGCACAGAACAGCACTTTTCCATGCTGCTATCGTTTTCTGTCGCTCAGAACCGTCATTTGCTAGAGCGAAAGAGACCGACGGAACGCTTCAGCACCGGCTGTGATGCAGCAATTGACGGTTCTGAGCGACAGAAAAGAATAGCAGCATGGAAAAATGCTGTTTCGTGCTGGCTTAGTAACCCAAAGAGAATGTGTGGGTTCCGGGCTAGAATAGGACCACTGCATCTCTTCCCATGAATGTCGTAAGTGGCGACTAAAGGAATAAGTATAAATATCTCGTGCTATAACTGAATTCCCAAGGAGGGTAGACGTTAGCCGCACCACAGGGAGTTGGCTTTAGTTAATAGTCGTAACAGCGAGTTTATTCGGCCGCCTGCCTGAAGCTGATGGCCGACCGTAAACTGTACTGTCTATGTCTATTCAATTTCTAATGGTTTTCGGCATCCTTGGCTAGCCATTGAAATGCATTTTACAAGCTTTTATTTGACTTGCAATGTATCTTGTATGTTTATGTTGCTTGACTGCCTCCGTGGTCCAGTGGTCAAGGCGTTCGCCTTGTGACCCGGAGGTCATGGGTTCGATTCCCACTGGGAAGCATACTTTGTTAAAAGTTGTTTCCAGTCTGGATAGGATATTGTAGGCTTGAATCACCTGATTATCCGAAAAGAAAGATGATTCCGTGTTTTGGAAGGCACGTAAAACTGTGGGTCCCGAATGCCACCTAGCGTTTGATCATCAAACTATCCAAGGATTGGTTCCTGGTTTGCCCTTTGGGTTGTGGAGGTCAGACGGCAGTCGCTCTGTGTAAAAACCAGTAACCTTGTCAAATCTCCTTGGTTAGGTAGCGGACCCCGGGCTCTGAAGCGTTACTGCTGAGGATGCAACCGGGAATACGTGAGGATGATGATGAAGTTCACATTTTGCAACTCATTTTTCAACCAGTTATCCTCAACCGATTGAGCTGAAATTTTGCATACTTGTGTAAATCGGATGACAATACAAAATTATGGAGTCCATGAGCTGGTCTGATGATGGAGCCGGGAGATATTCGACGGAACTCAGTTATAAAAAAACTTAACTTCCTAGAGAAGCACTCGTTTGATTTGTCTTGACGAGCACTTAATGGTAGACAATGTCTAGGGTCTGATCACGGAGACGAAAGGCGGTCGATAGAGCTCATGGCTCATAGTAATAAAACAATGCAAAACTCCACCGAGTTTGTGCTAATTTCATTTACCTGAGTAAGTACTTTGACGTGACAACGTCTTATAAATTGGTTTGCCGGGTGACACTTCAAGAAACTGCGTTACGCTCCGCTCACGTTATGCGCTCACAATGAGAGCGAGTGAGAGGCACGCGTCCCTTCCACTCGGGCATTCAAAGTCGTTGTCACGTAAAACTTTCGCCCGTATACCGACTTTACAGGCAACCAATTTTTTTAAAATTATTTTAGATGAAGAAAAAATGCTAGATATTTTCTGTGGCTTTTATGACATAAAATTACCTATTTAGATACCGATTACTGGATATTCTTAGAAATGAAAAGTCAATGAATTCTATCTAGAGACAATATTTAATCAAGGGAAATAAAATAAGATCAAACACGAATCTTGACTCAACAAACATCTTTAAGCACTTCTTTCCAGAAAATCTATTTTCTCAACGTATTTTCTAGAACATTCGATTTGCTAGATATTTAACGGCATAATTTGCCGGCCCAATTGAGTTAGGCTCAAAGACAGGCCGTTTTCTCGGCTTGCAGGTAACCAGCTTACCGATTCCGAGAAACGCGTTTATTGGATCCAATTGGTTTACGTGAACATTGCCGAAAATACGTTACGTTAACTGAATGTGTTTCGTAAAACGTTCAATTTTTAGTACTTTTCTGCCTTTTAGCAATCCTTTGAGATATTTTCGTTTTTGTTCACACCCGAAATTGCGAAAACGTTTGAAAATTGTTTATTACTTATTTGAGGTAAGTATTTACATAGGCACTTAAACGGTTTCTTTTTACCCCCGTTGTTAATAAAAGGGATGTTAGAAGTTTGACGCTTATATTTGTCTGTTGTATCGTAGCGCTCGCACCAATACATCAATTTGGATGAGTTTCTTTTTACGTGAAAGCAAATTTCCATGCGGAGATTCGTAGCTTGGTTTGATGAATATCGATTCGGCCGTTTAAAAGTTGATGCTTGAAAGTCAGGGGTTTCCCTAGCAAATAATAGATGGCGCTACAAATATAAATTTATAATATGTAGTTCTCTCTAGATGGCGTTCTTGACATTCGGAGATTTTTTCTAATTTGCCCAGCAAATAAATTTATTTAATAGAAAATCAGTTAAAAGTATGATTAACCGACAAGAATAACTTCTTTCCATAACATAATGCAGAGTCTAGTATCTAACTCATATATAGGTTTTTAACTATGAAATTGCCGTTTTGTATGAAAAAATTTAAACGAACTTTTTTATGTATTTTTATTGGCATGTATTTAACGCGGCGACAAATTAATCTGAATATAGGATTTAAAAAAACATCTAAGCGGTATCAAAAATAATAGGTTGGGAGCTACAGTGAGAGATAAATTTAAGTAGAAATTAGCAGCTAAATAATCAGTTGTAAGCTTTGTTTTAATTTCAACTGGCATTGGTTTTTTGTTTTGGTAACAAAATTTATTGTTTTGCGAACACTTGACGGCGGATTAAAAATTAGAAAATAGGATTTCTTAAATTATACAACGAGGTTGTATATAAAGTTAACTGAGATAAGAAAAAAATGTGACGCACGCGTAGGAGTGTAATTTATCAAAATCCTTTGTTAAGGGATGCCTACGTCATGGTAGCTTTATGCATGCAAAGTCTCAGCCCGATTTATATTTGACAAAGTGTCATACAAACTTTCATCCCCTATTTTATCCCCTTGGGGGTAAAATTGATCAAAATTCTTTCTTAGCGGATGCCTACGTCATAACATCTACCTGCATGCAAAATTTCAGTCCGATCCGTCCAGTGGTTTGGGCTGTGCGTTGATAGATCACTCTGTCAGTCAGTCACCTTAGTGTTATATATATTTAGACTTAAGACTTATATACTTTTACAATGGCGAAAAAGTAAAAAGTTTAAAGGATGAATTATTAAATGTCTTTTTTTATTAAATCAAAATTACAAACGATATGCGACTATACCGAAGTACAATAAATACAAAATCTAAAAATTATAATAATTAGAATTAAAAAAAAAACTGTTGTATTATTAGTGCAGGTTTTCTTTTTTGTACAATCTGAATCGATTTTGCCTCTGGAGGTGCAGTGGTTAGTTTCAGCCGTATGGCAAGACCCAATATAAGTTTACAAGTATATATTTTAAAGATCTGAGGACAGTTGCATGTACCTTGCTTCCATTCTGCCCTTGGTAGTTCAGCACTATTCACCGTTTTCATTAATTACATAATGATTCTATTAAATAAAATACTGAAATCTTAATACTTAATTATAGCCCGAAAATGTATTTTTATATGGAAGCCTATATTTATCATTAATAAAAGTTATCCCACTGATAATATTAGTCGCCATGTCATTATTTATAGAACCTTGCCTATGATTTCAATGGTATTGTTTAATATGTTTTCAACCTTAAAGTAGCAGCCACTATTTAGTTTTTATAAATCCTTGCATTTTGAAGCTCATCTAATATAATTTTTGCTACAATATTAATCGCTGCCAAGTTACTTTTTTAACAACAAAGCAGTTAGTCGCCCTTTAACTTGTAAGTCGCCGCAAAAATAATTAGCCTTTTTTGTTTGTATTAATCGAAGTATTCACCCATGCCATCAACGCATCTTTGCCAACGCAGTGGCAGTTTATTGATGCCCTTCTTAAAGAAATCAGCTGGACGGGAGGCAACAGATTCTTCAAAGGCATTTTGTACTGCCTCTCGGGTATTGTTTTTTTTCCCGCCAAGAAGTTATCCAAATTCTGTAAAAAGTAAGTAGTCTATAGGCGCAAGGTCTGATGAGTAGGGCGGATGACGGAAAGCTTCCAACCCCAGTTCTTGCAACTTGGAGACCGTCTGCTGTGCAGTATGAGGACGCGCGTTGTCGTGCAGGAGAAGCGGAGAGGAGCGATTGACCAATGCTGGTTGGAGATGTGTTAGCTTCTCCATCATTGTGTTCAGTTCTTCACAGTACACATCTGCAGTAATACTCACCCCGTTTGGTAAGAAGCTGTGGTGAATCACACCGGCGCTAGACCACCAAACAGTGAACATCACTTTTCTAGGGGTAAGTTTTCGTTTAGGGCATTGTTTAGGTGCTGAACCAGGATCTAACCAACTTGCTGAGCGCTTGCGGCTATCAAACAGAATCCATTTTTTTATCGCAGGTAACAATGCGGTTCAAAATTCCTTCATTTGTGTGTCTGTTGAGCAGTGCAAGGCACGTCTCGACGCGTACTTCGCGCTGGTGATCATTGAGTTTGTGGGGCACCCATTTGTCAAGCTTTTTTACCTTGCCAATTGCTAACGTTGAAAACTGCTGCTAATTCAGCCGTAGATTGTATATCATCAGCTTCCACAATCGCCTTTAATTCGTCATTGTCGACCAAAGTTTTCGGACGACCGCGAGGTTCATTTTTCAGGTCAAAGCAATAACAGGTGGTGCGTTGGTTTGTAGTGTTAGCTCTGTAAACGTCGTTGATGTTGCGTGCCGCTTGTGCCGCGTTGCTGCCACGACGGTACTCATATTTCATAATTACTCGAATTTTTAACGTATCCATGATGACGAAAAAGATTAAAATGCGTAGACGACATACGACGACCGTCACGTGAAAGTTTTTGACAGGACTGTTGCCAACAGGACTTGCAGCCATACTGTCGCGAGATAGACCTCGTTTCTTAGAGCCTTAGGGCCGTAACAGATGGGGCGCAAGTTGCGCCGCGTAGCAGCTAGTGATGGGAGTTGCATGAATACTCAATCAACCCATTTGAATATTTACTCAGAAGGTTGAGTAAATACCCTATAAATATCTTAATTTACCCATTTGGTGAGTAGATTGATTTATATGAGTTGCGGCTCATATTTATATTTATATTCATTATTTCATGTTTTCATGACAATTTTGAAACTTAAATCTAGTATACACTTGCAATTCTTGTCGGAAAATGTGTGCATACGCCATGATATGCTTAAAATGTCGGTAAACGTTAAATGCGGCGCTAAAATATATGAAAATACCATACTAATCATACACTGAAAATAGACTTCTTTGACTAATTATCATTTTTTGCTGGCAGGTGTGCAAAGACGTAATTTGATGTTAAAATAAGTAAAAAGACATCAAATGCAATGTCATTATATGAGCACGTTCTATTTACTCTATTTATTAAATCTAGTGAGTAAATACTCAAATGGATAGATTGAGTACTATCCACTGCCCATCTCTAGCTGTTACGCGACGCAACTTGCGTCCCGTCTGGTCTGGCACTTAAGGTGATTTTTTGGAGTTATTATCGAATGTTCACAAACGCATATAGCCTACGTCGAAACTCGTCTAAAACGCAACTCGGTACTCGTTTTTAATCATAGCACTTTTGAGAATACACTTACGGTAATAAAATTAAACTGTTATAAAATTTTTAATTGAAAGTCATTCGACGCTTGACCGCCGAACAACTTGTTTGGTGTCTGAGGATGCTTCGTGGAGAGGCGAAATCCGATGTTGCTGCAGCCGCAGCGGATGCAGCAGTATGGGAGGGGGCATGCATCAGCGGTTGGTGGCGGGTGCACACGGGCTGTTGGTGGCAGGTATGCTGGGACTAACAGTAGTGGGTGAGCGCCGGCCGACAATAGTTTGAATAAACTAACTTTTGGCTTAATTGCACAAAGTTATTCAAATCTTATAGTATGTAACTTTGACTTCCGCAAAGTAACACCTGAATCTATTAACTAAATTGAAAATTATCATATTTATCTTACATTTCAAATCAAAATATCTGTGAACTCCATCCCACCAGCCCTCATCATCATCGTGCATGCGAAATAAATATCACGCGGGGGAAATAAAAACAATTCAGCAAAATTTAGTTACCGTTAACAAGTTCGGAACAAAATTGCATACGAGACGCAAGAAACGCAAAATAACGAGATTGCAGATGGAAACCTTTGCGTCAGCATCATTATAACTAAAAGTTCTTCGTTTGACATAGGTTTTTCAAAATATTGCACGCCTCATTGGCACAGCGACACAAATATCAGTACAGAGATATAAAGAACAACCCTTTTATAAACACATATAATACTTGTAGAAAATATTTGTCAAGAATAACAAATGAGAAGGAATGATTTCACAAATTGTTCTTGAATGTCCGGATGTCTGTATGTAGTATGTGACACGATTAGTCCAAAATACTTGATGTAATTGTATCATTTTTTAATAGCTTCATCTCGGCATCCAATTGTTTCCTATTGAAAATTTCATTGTAATTCAGTGTCAGTTAATTATAATTATTTATTTTTAATACTTATTTTTGGGCGTGCACTGTCAGATTTTCCAAACATTGAAAAAAATAATAATGAATGGATGTGGTAATAAATAAGATGTGATGCGATTGATACGTTTTACTGGTGTTGGTACTTGACTTGTATCTTGACAGTGTTGGTACTATTTTAAATAGCTAACGAAATAACAGTGATTTGGAATAAATTCTTTTGTTCGGAAAGAAAAACCATTTTTATCAGATGATTCAAGAATCATCGTTTCGTCAAAAGGAGTTTGTGAGGTCTTTGTAAACGCGCATAACTTTTATCGAAATCTGGGTGTTTTTTGTTTTCATTTAATAAGTTTGTACTGTACTATCGATTTACATTAGGAGATTACACGATGTCTAACGTTCTTCCTTTTTAATTGTCAAATTTTATCAATCGGTTGTAACGTACATGAATCACCATCTTATGGGAACTAGTTTGATAAAAAATTGAATCCAGTAGGTACTAGATGTTTTGTGGCCAAAATGATGAATGAATCATCATTCATATTGGCATCATATGAAAGTAAGGCATAAAAAGGTCAGTTCATCATGACAGTGTCAATTCCTATACTCTCCATATTTCGCACAAGAAACTTGTCTGAGGAGACCATAACTCATGTCTCAGACCCATAAATCATAGCTGTGGAGGGGCGCGGGGACTGTAGTTTTTGTGTGCTTTTATTTTGCTTAGAACTTTTAGATAGTGCCGGATTTTGTATAGCCGTGCTCTGCGTTGAAATTATCATATTATCAGTCTTTTATGCATTATTTACTCTTTGCCATGATTTTTCATGCTTGTGTCAAACAATATTATCATTATACCGGTTGTGTACGAGCAAAGCACCGTCCAGTATTTGATAAGTCAGCATTTGCACAATTTCGCCTCATTAGTATAAAACAGTCAATTCGCGACCTACGGCCAACAAGCGCGCCACGCGGCTCATATATCATTTCTCATCAAGTTATTCTATAGTTAATTATCAAGAATATATCTCAATGTTTATCAGTTTATCCGTGACTTTCATTTGATCAGAACTCTAATTTCGGTTCAAACCCGAACATTGGTCCTTCGAGCTTTAGACAGGCGGGACCTTGACGCGTGTTTTCGTGAAACAGTGCCACGTGTTTCGTCTGTGCAACCACGTTGTGGACATTACAAGTTCATATCGATTACCAAGTTTTTGTGTGTGGAAACAAGTTTACACACAATCTGCAGCAGTACTTATGTTACCAAGACACACGAGTACCTCCATCAAGACCGTCTTGTTCTATCAAGACGCACAGGACATTATCAGCTCACCAACTCCGTGCGATCGAAGAGCACGGACAAATCATCAGCATCAGACCAAGATCAGATCAAGTAAGATCTTTCCTTTTTACTTGCCTTCTTCTTTTTCAACTCATTCATCAAGATGTCTAGCCTATTTGAATCTCAGGATGTCATTTATGATAGTATGGTTAAGTTGTATACTAACTTCAAAAAAGATAGCAGGAATAGGAAGACTTTAGATTATTACAAAAGATGCTTAGAAACCTTAGAGAAATACTGGGAAGAATATGAGTATAATCATGATCGAATTTCTACGGAAGAGAGCAGGAGTCATCCGTATTTCACGGAGAATCGCTACGGCATTGCGAGAAATTACTACAAGTCCCTGAAGAATACTCTCAAATTAGAATATCAAGATTTATTAACAAACAAGAAACCTACGCCTGCCAAACAGGATCAAGCCCTGGCCACAGGATCAGTAGAACAACCAGCACAACCAGCCCAACTGCACTTACCAAGTAGTGACGCATCAGAACCAGAACCTCATCAAGTTGTCAAGACGTTCTCCGATCGAGGATCCAGTAGCAAACTCGACGAGATGTTAAGGAAGCAATCGGTGAACTTCAAGGCTTTCATGCGCACAGTCAGGAACATTGACCTTGACAACATTCAAGAAAAGTGGGAATTCGAAGATACCTTGAAGATACTTAAATCAAGATGGTCAGCAATTGACAACCTGCATTGGGACATCGACGCCGAGTTAAATGAAGACAACCCGGAGTATGAAGTTTCATTTACAAGACATGAAGAAATATTCAATAAATTAAAGAGAGACATAAACAGCAAGTTGTGGTCAGTAGCTCACAGAGAAAATTCCACCCCGAAGCTGGACATTCCAGAATTTAGAGGACAATACAATCAGTGGGTCTCTTTTAAAGACCTTTTTACAGAGGCGATCCACAACAACCCCGCTATTCCCAAAGCGCGCAAGATGCAATACTTAAAAGGAAAAGTTAAGGGTGAAGCCGAAAGGCTGATCCAACACCTGCAAATCAGTTCGGACAATTATTCCGTTTGTTGGGACATATTAAATCATCGTTACAATAATATCAATCGCATCTTCAACTCTCATATTAATATTTTGATGAATATACCAGTAGCTCAACAACAGTCATTGAATCATATCAAGCGCATTCATGACACGACACTGGAATGTTAGAACGCCATCAAGAATTTAGGGGTAGAGATCAAAACATGGGACCCCTTACTTGTCTATATTTTAGCGCAGAAACTAAGCAGCGACACGTATAATGATTACATGGAATTTGTGCCCAATCCGCGAGAATTACTCGTTTTAAAAGACCTTTTGGACTTCCTAGAATCTAAATTTACTACATTGGAATCTTCGCGTAGGAAGCAGGATAATTACCAATCAAAATACAATCAAAACGTATCAAATCATGGAAATCAGTCATTTAGGTATCAAAATCAAAACAATCAACAAAAATCTAATTTTAATAAAAATTCATTCTCCATTCAAAATACAAATAACACGCCTATTAAAAATAACTCTAATTCAAAAAATTATTCATATAATAAATTTAACTGTCCGGTTTGCAACAACAGTGATCACGGTGTATATTTTTGCCCGAAATTCCTGGGAATGCCTTCTTATTTAAGAAGAAAAACAGCATTAAAATTAAATCTTTGCAGTAATTGTTTAAATAATCACCAAGGAAAATCATGCCTTTCAAGTTATAGATGTAAGGATTGCAATAACGAACATAACACCTTATTACACGAGGCGTTTACGTCACGTAATACAACACCGAGCGTGCAATCTACTTCGAGCGCTGCTATCACGAGCACGCCGAATGTTCAAAGCAACACACATGTGACCCTGGAAAACGACCCTTCCGAGATATTGTTGGCCACTGCAGTTATTTCTGTCCAGGCTGCAGATGGTACATTCATCAAAATGAGAGCTCTCCTAGACCAAGGCTCTCAAATGTCGCTGAAGTCCGAGCACGCAGCACAGCTTCTCAAGTTACCGCGTCAGAGATGTAAAGGACTCATAGTGGGCATTGGAGAAAACGAAACCAGCTGCAACGGTTTCGTGTCCATTACGTTACGTGGCATGACAGCCACTCAGTTAAACGCGCACACTATGTGGTGGCAGGGCCCCACATGGTTACCAAGATACAAACCACAAGACAATGAAGATCAGCCAGACTACACGACGAGCCTGGAAATCAAGAAAAATAATCAAATCAATGTCACTCAGTCATCATGCAACCAAGAAACTATAGATTATTTATTAAACAAGTTCAGTGCACTAAATAAAGCAATTAGGGTACTAGCATGGGTACGTCGATTTATCAAGCGGGAAACTAAGCAAGTGTTTCTATCAATAAAAGAATTAAAGCAAGCACAGGAAATAATTATCAAGGAAGAACAGAAAAAAGAATTTTCGGAGGAAAAAAGCAATTTACAGCAAGGATTACAAATAAAAAGCAGAAGCAAGATTTTAAGTTTGACACCAATACTGGATTCTGCAGGGATATTGCGTGTCGGAGGAAGATTGAAACATGCCAATATAGACGAAGACATGAAGCATCCTATAATTTTATCCAGTAAAAGTAGATTAGCAGAACTAATCATTGACCAAGCCCACGAGCTCACTTACCATGGAGGAGCGAGACTTACTACAGCATTCATCAGGAAAAAATATTGGCTGCTCGGTGGCATCAGGGCCACGAAGAAAAGGTTACGTAATGTGTTAAATGTAAAAAAGCTGAACCTTTACAGCAACATCAGTTGATGGGTGACTTACCTTCAGCAAGAACGAACCCCACTTCTCGACCCTTTTACAGATGTGGTGTGGATTTCACGGGACATATTTTTATCAAAGCTAATAGGGGTCGTGGCATCAAAACTACTAAAGGATATGTTGCAGTATTCATCTGTATGGTCACCAAGGCCGTACACCTAGAGCTGGTTTCCGACCTCACAAAGGCCTTCAAAGCAGAAATCTCAGAAATGGGCATAAATTGGCACTTCAACCCGCCGAAATTCCCGTCCGCTAGCGGACTCTAGGAATCCGCGGTCAAAAGCCTAAAATACCATTTAAAACGTGTCGTCGGTGAACAACGACTTACATTTAAAGAGTACAGCACGGTACTCACTCAACTCGAAGCGTGCCTCAATTCAAGACCGCTCTGCCCACTAACAGAAGATCCAGATAATCTAAATTATCTTACTCCATCTCATTTCCTAGCTAGCGGGCCCATACTCACAATTTACGAAACGGAAAAAGATCTGCGGACAAGGTGGTATCTAACCCAAAAAATATTTACAAGTATTTGGGACCGATGGCGCAATGAATATCTAACTCAATTAGCCGCCCGGAGTAAGTGGAGAAAACCACAAAGAAATATGCAAATCAATGATATCGTCGTCATCAGAGAAGACAATCTTCTGCCCGGCAAGTGGGCCTTGGGAAGAGTCGTCGAGCTACATCCAGGCAGCGACGGATTAGTTAGAGTGGTAACAATTAAAACTAAAAACGGGTTGATCAAGAGGCCTGCAGTAAAATTGTCTGTTTTGCCAGTCGAGCACAGCTATACGGAAGATGATAACAAAGAAGATGTGACGCGTGATGATCAAGATACCTCACAGACATCTCGCCAACAATTTGCTACCAAAAAGAAGCATTGTTTTTCATCCCTCTCAATGTCTTTAATACTATTTCTTATAGCATGTATCTTGCCGTCACAAGCCTCATACAACATATCAAGTCTTCAAAACAAAACAGGATTTTATTTCGATCGTATCTCGGACATGAATGTAATAAGAGATGACTGGCGCCTGGTTGTCTATTATGACACACAACCTTATCAAGAAGGCATCGTTACACTTAGTAAATATATTCATTATCTAGAAACATTGAATACCAATTTAAAAGAGCAAGCACATTGCTCTGCACTCATATTGCAGCTAAAGCATGGAGCGAACGAATTACATTTATTCAAGGACATTGACGCTATCATGAATCATCGGAACACATTTGATCACACGAGACGGCGCCGCGGCTTAGTCAACGGTGTCGGCTACATCGCGAACTCTCTCTTTGGCGTCCTTGACGAGCGCTTCGCAGAAAAATATGAAAAAGATATAGAAATAATCAAAGACAACGAAAAACACTTAGCATCGCTATGGAAAAATCAAACCTCAATCGTAGAAGCAGAATTTAATGCCCTCAAGAATATGGAAAACATCATAAACCTCCATCACAAAGAAGTCAACAAAAAATTAAACGACATTCAATATAAAATATCGGATATAAAATCGGACTTGTCGCTCACCACTGATTTTATCACATCAGCCATCATAGCAAATAATATTTTATATTCGTTAAAAAATATTCAAGACGTGTTATTCAACACGATAACTAATATCAGCCACGGGAAATTCAGTCTCCATTGGATATCACCTGAACAGCTGAAACATGAGTTGAACATTATTTCTGGTCAACTTCCCAAAGACATATAATCGCCAATCAACACTGATGATTTATCGACGATCTATAATTCCCTTCAAGTTCACGCCAAAATGTCTCAAAAATACCTCATCATTGAAATTAAAATACCACTAACAGGACGCGACACTTACGAGATATCAAGAATCATCCCTCTGCCTTACCAAATCGATGACAAGGTCGTCCATTTCGTACCTATTCAAGAATACGTAGCCATTAATTTATAACGAGATACCTTTATTCCGCTATCTGAACAAGATCTTGCATCGTGCATTCAACAAACACCTCAACTACTTTTGTGCCATATCAAGAAACCAATATTCGAGATGAAAGACGATCAGAGCCTCTGCAAGAAAACATCTAATTCAAAACTTTGTGAAACCAAAAAGGAATCGTGCTATAACGTTTGGTCGGAGTTAAATACAATAAACAATTACCTTTATCATTGTTGTGCAGTGTGTCACTTGAAGTTACTATGCGAGGATCAGATTACTACAGCCCAGCTGACTCGCGCCGGCATATTATCAGTCGGACAAAACTTTGCAATCAAAACAGCTGATTTTGTAGTGTATACTCATAAGCACGAGATAAGTAATCTCAACATTAGCCCAGATATCATCTTACCTGATATTTCTCCTATGAATAGCATCATTAACTTAACCATACCAGAAAACCAACCTTTAAATGACTCCAGTGTCGAAACAGTCGAGAACAGAAAACAATTATTATACATACAAAACAAGTTGAGACAAATAAAAGAAAGCGAGCCACTAGAAGAGCACATATCCTACCATGATTTGCACCATTACGCTGCGATTTATGTACTGTTTGCACTAGTCATCTTAATCAGTATCATCTACGTGTGGAGGCGTATTTATCGACGCAGACAAGGTCAGGCAAGCTGACAGCAGAATTCGACGGCAGCAGAAGCTGGGATTCCGGTAGCAGCCCGGGCTGTCGCTGAGAGGCCACAGACATCGGCCCGCTCCAACGACATATGTCTTCAGTGTAGTGAAGTGAAGCGTAGTGAAAGTGATGATATTAAAAATCAGTGCAGTGCGCGATCGATAAAACAAAACCGTAGTACATCGCCAGTTCTTCGATCAGTCTACACGATACGCGATTCTAGCTGAATATTATGAATCATGCTTCACTTATTAACATTAGATTTATGACAACATTATCAATCACCTTGTTAAATTAAGATCATTGCTTGTTTATTCTCATCTGCCGCTCGGGAGCATGTACGAGCAAAGCACCGTCCAGTATTTGATAAGTCAGCATTTGCACAATTTCGCCTCATTAGTATAAAACAGTCAGTTCGCGACCTACGGCCAACAAGCGCGCCCGCGGCTCATATATCATTTCTCATCAAGTTATTCTATAGTTAATTATCAAGAATATATCTCAGTGTTTATCAGTTTATCCGTGACTTTCATTTGATCAGAACTCTAATTTCGGTTCAAACCCGAACAGGTTGACACCGTTCCTAGATCAGGATTAGCTTAGTGAGGAACAAGCTTAAACATGGTAGCCACTTCGGACGTGCCAACATGCTAGGGAGGCGCTACACCAATAGTTTATGAACAGCCGCTTAAATTATCTAGACGTACTTCTTCCAAACTCTTCATATTCTCCGAACCATCATCATTGGCAAGCCGTGTGATCAATGGGATGGTTCTGAAAAGATTGAAGCCGGCGCGGCGCTAGTTCCCCACGCAAAACGCTGCTAATTTGCAGAAACGATTCTTGTCAAACAGTAAGTTCTACGTAAAATTACAGGGTTAACATAACTTTCTCCAACCAAATTAAATACTATACAAATCGTATAAACTCGTATTTATATTGATTTAAATAATTGAACCAGTAATTGTTAAAGAAACTACACCCCGACTGCGTGATAAAACTGAGCAGTACGCGTGTCAAACAAGGGTTTGCGAATATTCTTGTAAATATCAAAATCCGTTGTTTTTATGTCTTAAGGAAATATTCATCAACATAAAAAGGAATATCGAAAAAGTGGTGAGCAAAATGCAAAGCTTCTAAGTCCAATTTAAAGTAATTCTGAAATTGTGGCAAAATTCAGCCATCCTTGGCTCTCGTAAACCGAGTTTATTGAGGTCGTATAGCCACGAATGAGATAAAAAGGAAATAGTATATACACAACATATAATAATTTCAAGTATAAAATATACTTCCTATGCATTAATTTAAATGGACAACCTCCGTGGCGTAGTGGTCACCATGCTAGTCCGCCACCCAGAAGTCCCGGGTTCGATCCCCGGTCAGGGAAAGTTGGAAAATGGCATTTTTCAAATTGTCCTGGGTCTTGGATGTTTATCTACATATGTATTTGTTATAAAATATAGTATCGTTGAGTTAATATCCCATAACACAAGTCTCGAACTTACTTTGGGGCTAGCTCAGTCAGTGTTATTCGTCCGTATATATTTATTTATTTATTATATTAGGGTGCAAAAATCGACAGAAGTTTAAACACTACTTTTAATTAAATATATATAGGTATATATTTAATGATAGATTTTAAATTAACCTCCATAAAAAACAGTCAAAATATACAAAAGAAACATTAGGTAGGTACTTATATTAAAATATTGTAAACAATGCGCGGTCCCATCGCACCATACGAAAAGCCTGGGGTTGAAACAGCATGTGAATTTCGTCCATTTACTTTAAAATACCTACTAACTTAGGGCTATGAAACATTAATCTTTATCTTCCTCGCATATTCCCGGTTGTTTCCTTAGCGGTAACGCTTCAGAGCCCGGGGTCTGCTACCTAACCGAGGTGATTGATTTGACGAGGTAACTGCTTTCACGCAAAGCGACTGCCGTCTGACTTCCGCAACCCAAAGGGTAGACTAGAGGCAATCCTTGGATAGGTTCGAGCAAACGCTAGATGGCGTTTAGGACCCACAGTTTATACTTGCCGTCCAAAACACGAAATCATCTTTATTTTCGGACAATCAGGTGATTCAAGCTCAAATATCCTAATCAGACTGGAAACAATTTTTCACAAAATGTGTTTCTCAGTCGGATTCGAACTCACGACCTTCGGATCACCTGGTGAACGCCTTGACCACGGAGGCAGTCAGTCACTATGACCTCATATCATTTAAAAAAAAAATATTTATAAACAGTCGCATAGACGCTATCAATAAATCTGCTTCTGAGCTAAATCTATACTATAATAAAAGAGTAAAAAAAATGTGTCTGTACATTGAAAATTTTTCAAAAAAAAATATTTGGGGCGATGGAGATATAGTAATAGAGTAAGAAAATAAAAAAAAAATTCTGTCTGTTTGTCTGTTTGTCTGTTTGTACACGCTAATCTCCGGAAATACTGGACGAATTCGAATGAAACTTTTTTTGTTATATAAAAATATTAAAATGCCGCATTAGCAAAAGTTGTTAAGTCTGATGAGAACTTTTTGTTGAGTTATAATACAACTGGCCAAGCGCGAGTCAGACGCGCGCGAAGGGTTCCGTACCATAATCTATGAAAAATCACGTTTGTAGTATGGGAGCCCCCGATAAATACTTATTTTATTCGATTTTTAGGGTTCCATAGGGTAGGGTAGAAACGGGACCCTATTACTTAGACCGTCCGACTGTTTGTCTGTCTGTCTGTCACCAGGCTGTATCTCATTAACCATTATAGCTAGACAGTTGAAATTTTTATAGATGATGTTTTTTGTTGCCGCTGAACAAAAACATACTAAATGTATACTATAATAAAAGAGTAAAAAAAATGTGTGTGTACATTGAAATTTTTTCAAAAAAAAAGTTGTTTCGTCCGAAGTAGAACTTATAAGTTCAGTATTTGCGGACCTTCAGAGCATAACACACCAGAAAATTCTTGGTTATGTGAACGCGCCATATTGACACCAAAAAATTAAAAATCAATTAATAAAAAACTTATGACGCAAATTATTGTTAACTAGCTTGTGCCCGCGGCTTCGCTCGCGTAGGGGTGTAATTTATCAAAATCCTTTCTTAGGGGATGCCTACGTCATAGTAGCTTTATGCATGCAAAGTCTCAGCCCGATCGGTTTAAAATTGACAAAGTTTCATACAAACTTTCATCCCCTATTTTATCCCCTTGAGGGTAGAATTGATCAAAATCCTTTCTTAGCGGATGCCTACGTCATAACATCTACCTGCATGCCAAATTTCAGCCCGATCCGTCCAGTGGTTTGGGCTGTGCGTTGATAGATCACTATGTCAGTCAGTCAGTCACCTTTGAGTTATATATATTTAGATATATATTTAGATTTCTTGGATAGTACCCGCGTACTGCGTACCCGTACCCGTACCCGTACCCGTACCCGTACCCGTACCCATACCCGTACCTGTACCCGTACCCGTACCCGTTCCGCTCCCGCTCCCACTTCCGCTCCCACTCCTGCTCCCGCTCCCGCTCCCTCTCCCGCTCCCGCCGCCGCCGCCGCCGCCGACGCCGCCGCCACCGCTTCCGCCGACACCGCTGCCGCACCTTCCGCCGCCGACGCCGCCGCCACCGCTTCCGCCGACGCCGCTGCCGCACCTTCCGCCGCCGCCGCCGCCGCTGCCGCCGCCACCGCTTCCGCCGACGTCGCCGCCGCCGCTTCCGCCGCCGCCGCCGCCGCCGCTGCCGCCGTTAACTTGCTTTGCTATGAAAATAAGTCACAGTTTTAGAGGCTTAAAGCTGCTGATGTCGATCTAAGGACTGGTTTTTCGCAAGGCCTACTTATTGTGGCTTTCTCCAGGGTTAGTAACACTTCAGCTCTTTTCATATTGGCTCCCGAAGGAAAGAATTAAAATAATATTGACTTTTAACTCCTAACACTGTTACAAGACTTTCTCCCTCTGTCTCTCTCTCTCTCTCTCTCTCTCATTAGTTTTTATTTATATTTATACGCCGGAGTCATAAAGTCCACGCGAACGAAGTCGCGGGCATCAGCTAGTAACTAATAAATCGTAAACTTTAAAACAAAATGCTTTTCCAACACGCATTTTCAAATTTCTCCTAGAAATATAAAACAGAAGTCTCAAAATATAAATATTAGGGACCTATTTCGGCGACCCCGTTTTTACGAGCCATCTGAATATTTGAGGATGAATGATAAAACCTTCGGCTTCCGATTGAGACTTTGTCTACTACATTTTGCACGCCATCATCATAAAAATGTATATTTTTCAAATATTACACTTTTTATGGTATTTCTAGTAATTTGAAAGAAAAGAGAATGAAGATGTGTTAGCTTCTTCTAATACTGTACAGATCGTAAGGACCAATTAAGGAAATGATCGACAATATCGAGAAATCATTTGTCAATATTTTTTATTGATAAACACTTATTTTGAGATTAAATTACTGTGTGTGCATACAACATGAAAGGGACATACCCATAATTAATCAAACCACGGGCTATACTATATCACCATAGTAACTATAGCGAAATTTAGAGAACAGTAAAAAAACGAAATCTTTCGGCATTTCCATACAAAAAAGCCAACCCGCATATTTGTATCGGAATGTCGATTTTTTTTTTGTTTTTTGTTATTATTTTTTCGCATAGCCCGTGGATCGATTTATTGCGGATATGTCCATTCCAGGTTATATAGGTATTATATCCCAGCCATTTTTTGTAACTTGCTATTAAGTTTATTATAGACTAGCTTTTGCCCGCGGCTTCGCTCGCGTAGGGGTGTAATTTATCAAAATCCTTTCTTAGGAGATGCCTACGTCATAGTAGCTTTATGCATGCAAAGTCTCAGCCCGATCGGTTTAAAATTGACAAAGTTTCATACAAACTTTCATCCTCTATTTTATCCCCTTGGGGGTAGAATTGATCAAAATCCTTTCTTAGCGGATGCCTACGTCATAACATCTACCTGCATGCCAAACAGCCCGATCCGTCCAGTGGTTTGGGCTGTGCGTTGATAGATCACTATGTCAGTCAGTCAGTCACCTTTGAGTTAAATATAAGGTGGGTGTACCATGGAAGGCCACTCTAACAAATAAACAGTTATTATTCGTTTATTAACTAGGTAAATAAAACTAACAGATATTTAAGTAATACTTTGTCTTATGACGTAACATATAAACCACTTTTTTGAATTGCAGATTTAATCAATATTGATTGAACTTAAGTTTCATTAAACTCTTCCAAATGGCCTTGCTAGAAACAAGGCTCTTTAGAAGGCCATCATAAAAAATCAGTCATTTAACACTAACAGTTACTAAATAGCGATTAAATCTACAATAAAAAGAAGTGGTTTATATGTTACGTAATTAAACAAAGTATTACTTAAATATTTGTTAGTTTCATTTATCCAGTAAATAAACGAATAACAACTGTTTATTTGTTAGAGTGGCCTTCCACTGTACACCCACCTTATTTTCACGTCGTCGATTCCCGATATCGAAGAAGCGAGGGACCGTACTGCCAAAATAGTAGCGCGAGATATTCGCCGCCGCGTTTATGAATTCCATTTCGATGGGTTTTTGTGTAAATAGAAGGAATTTGTCATCGTATGGCAATAACTACGAAATTTTAATAATTGGCCTTCGAAGGAGCATGGCCTTCCATGGTCCACCCACCTTATTAAGATTTACCTTATTGTCACAGAATTAAGACACTTAAGTATTACGTCTGACTAGAAAAAAAAATATACATCTGTTGAGAAAAAATTGTACCAAAAATAATACACAATTGTCATCGAATCGAAAACTACTACTATATCATTTTTGCTCATCAGATGTTTCAACGAATAAGTATATTGCTTTCAATTTAATGCTTGACATATCAGAACCATTTGAAGACGTGACGAATTAACATCGCTTGTATGCTTGACCAATCAGAAATATTGAACGGTTTGACGAAAGACAACAAAATGAACGTTTGACCATTTTGAACAAAGAAACCGCTTGACGAACTAGATTTATCAGAAGACTTGGTTAAATGTGTACTCGATCTAACGTTAGACGAAAATTATTTAATTATGCTTAAACTAAAAAATGTTTGTTTATGAATCACAATATGCGTTTATAAAAAAATAAAGCCAGTTTTTTCTTACAATTTAGATACAAAATATTTGTATCAAAGCCATAATAGTTATTTTCAATGTTGTGAATAGCAATAACACGATTGATTGAAATTATAAAAGCAGACTAGCTGCATACTAGGAAACTGTGTAACTTACAATAAAATGTGATGACATAAATACTCTTTTATCCTACAAGCTTCACGGCTCTAGAATGCTTTACTCGTTGACATTAAGGACACTTCAACAAAAGAAAAGTACACTCTCATCTTCTAAAATAGTGTATATTTCATTTTCACCATCATCATTCATTATTTATATATAGTATGTATGTTTATGTATGTATATACATATAATAAATGTAGATATATGTAGGTATATTTATTAGGATTTATTTAGTAATTATTCTGCGCCGCAACTAGATCTCTTTTTATCCTTTTAGTTGACTGGGCGAGAACGCTTTCAGCGTTAAGTCCGCTAATTGTAAACAATGAAAATTGTGGATCAATAAAGTTTTATAAAATAAAATAAATAACATACCTACGCATCTAATATAATATCTACTTTGACATCTTTAATCTCATGGCTTAATAATAATAATTTAAAAATTAATCTCAATAAAACAAACATAATGCATTTTAACCAAAGGCCACACAGCATACTTGAAATCCAATTATAAAATATAACAAAAGCATCATAAATAATGTTGACTCCGCAAAATTTTTAGGCTTAACTATTGATTTAAGATTAAACTGGAAAAGTCATGGGGATGAGCTTAGTAATAAACTGGGAAGTATTACGTATGCTCTCTTTAGGTTTTTCAAATAATTAAATATTAAAGCTTTGCTTACTGCATACTATGGACTGGCCGAATCGGTGCTCAGATATGGAATTATTTTTTGGGGAAATTCTACGGATAATGATGTAATTTTTAAATTACAAAAGAGCTGTCTTCTTTCTATGTTTGGGCTTCAAAGTACGGACAGTTGTGAGCCGCTGTATATTAAGCATAAAATTCTTACGCTTCCCTGCTTGTATATATTTGAAATAGCAGTTTTTGTTAAATGTAACCCGGAATTATTTAATCGGTTATCAGACCATGTTGTAGGAAAATGACGCAATGGTGACAGACTTTGTGTACATTCATCGAAAACAGATATATAATAATAAACTTCCAGAAGAGTTGAAACAATTAGAGATAGGTTTGTTTAAGAAAAAAACTGAAAAAGAGTCTGGTGGAGAAATGCTATAAGATATCTGATTTTCTGAATGACAACTATTAATTTTAATTTATTAACATTATATAATAATTTATCTTTTGAAATTTCTAAATATACATTGTAATTATATTATAATAAGTAGTAAAACTTACTGAGAATAATTGGGCATGTATAATATTGACCTGTATGAATATTATAAATAACTACATAGTTAATTTTCAGCAGCCCATTTTCTGACCAAATTTGCATACCATTCTTCGGGTAAAAGCACATTGCATGACTTTATCTATTGATGCAATATTTTTTTGTAAATTATGTGTTTTAATGCAAATAAATATATCTTTATCTTTAAAATTTAAGACTAAACATCTAAAATAATTATAGTTCCTAGGTTTGTTTGCCTTTCTACTAGAAAGCATTTTAGGCAATATCCCGTGCTACTCGTATAATGCTAGTTTCCTAATGCTATTACTAAAACACGAACAGCCAGCCTCAAAATATGAAAACACGCGTCTCTCCTGAATTTCGTAAGATCTCGGCTGAGATAGGGTTGCCAATAATGCTAAAGTTTGTAGATTTAAAATATTTATATGTTCTTATTTGTTTTTCTTATGTACTTAATTGTTTGATGGATCCCTAGGGATGAAAAAAGAAAACAAGGGAAAAAAAACGCGATATTAGACTTACAAGATTGTTAGAAGTGCGGTTCTTAGTAAATTAGACAGGCAAAAAATAAGGAAAGGTGGAAAAAACTGGGGGAGGCCTACTCCGCAGAGGCGTATGTTAATTTGTTATTAAAAAATGTATAGTGTAGTAAAAAATCTAAATATATATAACTCAAAGGTGACTGACTGACTGACATAGTGATCTATCAACGCACAGCCCAAACTACTGAACCGATTTGGCTGAAATTTGGCATGTAGGTAGATGTTATGACGTAGGCATCCGCTAAGAAAGCGTTTTGATCAATTCTACCCCCAAGGGGATAAAATAGGGGATGAAAGTTTGTATAAAACTTTATCAATTGTAAACCGATCGGGCTGAGACTTTGCATGCATAAAGCTACTATGACGTAGGCATCTCCTAAGAAAGGATTTTGATAAATTACACCCCTACGTGAGCGAAGCCGCGGGCAAAAGCTAGTAAAGATATAAAAGATGTTATTTTTAGGAATAAAGACTTTTTATTATTTATTTATTTATTTATTTTTCTTAAACTACTAACTAACGAAAAAACGGTCCAATGTTTGATACGAATCTAATCTAGATATTGATGATTCGGAAATCCGCCTTATTGAAAAGTTTTCTAAACAAAAGAAGAAAATAATTTAGGTATAAGCTGGCATTCACGATGTTTGGACTTGAAGTCAAATTTGTTGCAGTATTCTAAAGAAAATTTCAAAGTCGAGCAAGAGTAAGTAACACGAGTTCGCAATATGCTTTTCTAGATTAAAGCTTATACAAGGTGCGTAATCTGCTGAGCGAGGAAGTCCGTATTATTTAGTGCGAATCCCTTATTTTATCATAATTAAATTACGGTGACCTGGTCTACTTGGCCGCAACTACTGCGTAGGACACAATAAATTGTACAACGTGTACAAAATGCTTGCTGTAGA
This sequence comes from Acrobasis suavella, assembly GCA_943193695.1. Lineage (NCBI taxonomy): Eukaryota > Metazoa > Arthropoda > Insecta > Lepidoptera > Pyralidae > Acrobasis > Acrobasis suavella. Next base: position 606,192 of record OW971935.1, read on the forward strand.
TTTTGTTTCAACATTCCGCCTCGTAGTCATATCACACCGTTCCTTAACAAGGGAAGTATGTTGAAGATAGATTCGCGTAGGCAGTTTCCTTTTGCAATGCTTATGTTTGACATTATAAAGTATCCGAGTACTTATTTCGTAAATTGGTATTTTGTAGGCCACGTGGTTTCGGTAGCCTCCGGTCAATGCGACCTCCGTTATGCGTGCAGAAGCACAAAACAGTGGCATTTAAAGGCGGTTTCCGTTACCATGCTGCGAAGTGTTGGAACAATATTCCACCCCCTCTAGGACTTGCTTAATCTAAAAATAATTTTAGAAAACATTACAGGTCTGTTCTGTTGGATGAGCAGATGAGCTGACAGATGTAGGAGACATAATTAGCAGCTGGCGGCTAATCTGTTTTACCTAAGCACCTGAAATTGAATACTTCGTCGTGTGGTAGCTTGTGGATTCTCAATCCTCAATTTTGGAATTGTTTATTTATATTGCACAATAGTATAGGATTTTTGTCACTTATGTTATTGATATTGCCTTTAACTCTTGTACCCATTTAGGTGTAGCGGGAGCGAGGTGATATGCTCGACTGCCACATAGGGAAGATCTTCCCGCCAGGCATGTTGTTGCGCCTGGGGAACCACGGCTCCGACGGTGTATCGTCGGAAGTTGTATATATGCAGCGAATCGGGCGAACTCTGAGATCGAGATGTAGGATACTCTGCTGGCGCCATCTCATATGCTACTTGTAAACTATATTGTCGATTGTCTCTTGATTGGTTTGTTGTTGTAGTTCCTCGTAGTGGCCGTAGAGGTCGCCACAGGACTCCCTCTCAAGACTGAAGGTCTAATAGCTTTTTCAAGTGCAGTCTGTGCTTCATGTTGTAGCTTGCAAGTGCCAGATGACACTTGTCCCAGTGAGTCGGGAGCCTTCCAGTGAGTCGGAAGTGAATTACTTGCTCGTGGCCTGCGGTGAGTCGAGACCGTGCTGAGCGTGCTCGTAGTCTACGGTGAGTCGAGACTGTGTAGAGCGTTGTCGACTTGTTGGCGCCGGAATGATGTCCACTGCCGGAGTGCCACGCTGGAGAGTAGATGCCTCAGATCCAGGGTGCGATGCTGCGGGAGATGCGCCGGTCGCTAAAGTCGCCGAGTGAATATTATGGGGTGTGCTTGGTATCAGGACCAGGAAGCTCGGTGAGTCGGCTGCGATGGACCTGAAGATTGACCCTTTGTACTGGCTTGCTGTGAGACTGCTGCTGACCAATATAGAGTGAGAGAGAGGAGCAATGATGACAGAGTTCGACGATGCTGAAGAAGGCTGCTTAGCTGCTGATGATGGAGCAGGTTGCGTCCAATCACGTCGGGGTCACCACTGTAGCGGGAGCGAGGTGATATGCTCGACTGCCACAAAGGGGAGATCTTACCGCCAGGCATGTTGTTGCGCCTGAGGAACCGCGGCTCCGACGGTTCATCGTCGGAAGTTGTATATATGTAGCGAATCGGGCGAACTCTAAGATCGAGGTGTAGGATACTGCTGGCGCCATCTCATATGCTTCTTGTGAACTATATTGTCGATTGTCTCTTGATTGGTTTGTTGTTGTACTTCCTCGTAGTGGCCGTAGAGGTCGCCACATAGGTATTATCAATATCTAATTTAATAAACTTACTCACTTATTCATAGTAAAAAATATTCCTATATCAATCATTCATAACGTAATAAATTTATCAATCACACATCTTAATACACCATTCCACCCGATGTACACCTACAGGCTTAAACTGAAAACCAGAGTGCCCCGTTTTTGCCTGCTTTGCGCTACTGCAGCACATATTTGATTTGATTTATTTATTGTCACAAAATCCACAGCTCTTATATAATTTACAATAATAATCTTACTAAGTACAGCACTGAAAGTCAATAACGGATTTACATTTTTTAGTTTCTTTTAGGTTCTTGTATAGTATCACTGTTGTTTATTGTTATTGTTGCATGTTTATTGTTAAGTAATGTTTATGTTTTATTCTGTTTTTGTATCTACTTCATGTGTGCGTGTCCAGATGCAGTTTTCGTGAATGAACGTATTATCTATCTATCTAAATATTGCCAAAAACTTAATGGGATCTTTATTTGCACTGATACTTGTTGGTTAAAAATAAAACTATTTGCGCCGAAGTAATAAATATATGACAATAAATAATACAAATTAAACTAACTTTAGCGTAACATAACATGTGTATCATGGGATAATATTAATATCTCAACTCCAAAACCTTCAGGTGCATATGTCAAATACGAAAAATCCCGGTGCGGACGTCTTTCGAATCAAATTTAGAACATAATGCATGGAAATTAAACTTTCATTTAATTTGTTAAATTAAATGTGTAATTATTAGATAGAAAAGAGATTAAAAATAATTTTCTTCTATTTATGTTTGGTCTACAAAATTGCAAAAATAAGAACACTTTTCAAATAGCTGTAGCGGCGTCTGTTAGCCCTACACTAAACTAACTATTCCAAACTAAACAGCTCACAGGATGCTTCCAATTCGAGGAAGTGCTCCGAAGTTGTATTAATCCTACAACAGCCGCCTGAGGAAGCTCGTGGCCTCTCAATAATCCGTAAACGGCTTTAACAACAGTGTAAACAACACCTAAGATGACATTAAACTTAGAAAAAGATGGAGATTCTTGTCCAATGAGCGAGCGGAATTCTTGGAGTGTACTTTATATTTTTGGAACGAAGTTCCTTACGGCAGGCTTGGAGGAGATAGGGATTTTGCTGCGCGACCGAACTGAAAAAAATGTGATAGTAAAACCGTAAGGATGACCTCGTTAAATAAAACCGTTAAATGAGACGTGCGCAGGCGCAACAGTCGTATACACATTGTGTCGATTCTACATTAGCCGAAGGAACTTCGTTTCTACCTGGTGTCCCACGACACCACATTCTTTTTATTTTATTTTGTAATATTATTAATTCATGAAAAACAGAGTAAATATAAACATAAAAGAATCTATTTACTAACAAAAAAAAATGCGTGGGTGTCGTGGAACACTCTGGAATGAAGTTATTTTCGTAGTACCTATATTATTATACTGAGAAACATTCGTGACAGAAAAATCCTACACTTTTTTGCCTAGCCCCCCATCCACCAAGTCCGTATATTCGGAAAAGGAACTTTTTTCAAAAAAGATTACATTGGAATGGTATGAGCAAAACATATTCAAGCTTTGTACTCACACGCACGCAAAATGTATTCACATACAAAAACTATACCAAGATATTACTTTTTAATACATGTTTGATCTCAAAGCAAAAACTTAACAAATATACCTACTTATACACTAGACAATACCAAATGCAACTTTGGCAATCCAGAATTTGTTTGATCTTTGATCGAATTTCATGAAATTGGTAGGTTTGTGGATGAGACCATAAGAATTTTCAAGTTAAAACGTGAGCTGAATTTGAATCAAGGGGTTTTCTATATGGTATTGTGAAAGGGCAATTGAGGGCATTAAGAAAAAAGGACGTGGGAAACTAACTCTTATTAAACTGATAGGTTTTGCAGACTATAGCAATCTTCTTAATAATTTTCCATTCATCTGTCCATCATCACCAAAAATTTAACTATATAATTTTTTATTAAGGTTTTCTTCATTACAAACATAAATATTAGGTAGGCAATAAAGCCCAAAAGCTTCGTACGGCGTTTTTTTTATTTCAAAGTAATCTCTATTTTATTGCAGCTCCTTGTCTGTAACCGACGAGCCTGTATTGCTGCCAATACCCCGTTTAAATCAGGCATGCTGCCAAACTAACATTCAGAACATGCAGATTTAAAAAATAAAGACCTCAGTTGGCACACGATATGGCGGTCGACCGTTATACGTGTTTTATTTCCGAAAACTTGCAATAATTTTACAACATGATACCATGTTTACATACATGCTTAATAAGCTTTACATATTATTTTAATAAATGTGACATACCTAGATTAAATAAATTTCATTACTATGGGTCTTACACGCCACTCCATCCTCCAGCAATGGACACAGACGCTCGAGAAAATGGCCTGCGCATTAGTCAGAGTAAGACAGAGTACCTCAGATGAGACTTCAGCGGGCAGCAAACATCCAATGCAGAGATCTTCATTGAAGGACATCCCGTGCCTAAAGTAGATCACTTCAAATATTTCGACTCGATGATAACAGCTGATCCTAGTATAGACTCTGAAGTGACGCACAGAATTAAAGTAGCTTTGCTAAGATGGAGAACATTAACTGGCATATTGTGTGACAACCGAATACCCATACAACTAAAGGGTATACAAAACCGCGGTAGGGCCTGCAATGTTGTATGGACGCTAGTGCTCGGCTGTTTTACAGAAGCATGATCAGAAAATGCACACTAATTCAGCAGTAATCATAAGACTTGATACAGTCAAAAATGAGTATATAAGGGGCTCGTTCAAGGTGGCACCCATAATAGAAAAGATGACAGAGAGTCGCATGAGGGAGATGGTTTGGGCATGTGGACGAGACAAGGAACATTGCGTACAAAGGGCTTTAGCCATTCCCAGCAAAAAGAAAGGCAAAGGGAGACTACTTTTCACGTGGTGGACATCCGTGAATAGGGATACCAAGCGGGCACAACTAGATATCCAGACAAATTCGGACCAAGCGTCGTGGCGCAGCGGTGAGAGAAGGGCCATCCCCAAATTACGGGATAAGGCTTGGAAAATGAATATGGGTCTTACACGAAGACGTAAAGTCACTCAACAGGTTATGGAGAGGACAATGTTTAGAGGATGACTGAAATGAGGAAGTTCGTTGTGGTACACGGTCCCAAAATCCACTTTGAGTCGTTGCGCTACCGTAGTAAGTAAGTTTACCTAATTGACAAAAAAATAAAAATTATATTCAGTCTGAGTAAGATTTTATGAAATGTTAAAAGCACGGTAACTTATCAGTATCAGGTAAGATCAACATCAAGCAACTGAAAGCAACTAAGTAATTTACCGAACAAACTTCTCTCAAACAAGACTATGGACGGACATCCTGGCACATCTCATGGTGCAGTGATAGCAATGGATTTCAAGAAATTAGTCAGAGTCTGGGTAAATACAGACTATACAGCAATCTTATGTGAAAGGTAACAAGTTTACCGTCGACAGGTACCGTGTGCGGCCACGTCTGAGTCTAATTAATTGATTTTATAGCAGCTCATGGCATAAGCAATGAGAGACTGGTAAAATATAAAGTTTGATTTCTTTTTTTAAATATATTTTTATATATACGGACAAATCACACTTATTGAGCTAGCCCCAAAGTAAGCTTAAGCTTGTGTTATGGGATACTAACCCAACGATACTAACGTGATACACAGACATTATTAGCATAAATTAATGTGTTCCTCCCGTAGAGAGTCGGCTACAGGCTGACATGTTTCGACCTCATCCGGAGGTCTTAATCAGGGCGAATGTGACTATAGAATGCGGCGCACACATAACCGCCTAGAATCATGTTAGTGGTGCAGTTTCGTACGAAAATACTACTAGAATTAATAAACAGCCACACTGATGTTAGTGGTGCAGCTTCGTACGAAAATACTACTAGAATTAATAAACATCATACACAAGAATACTGTTAGTGTGGATACAGTACATACACAACACGCAATTTTAAATGGTAGGTTAGCTATTATATGCCATATTATATGCATGCCTAGAACATAAAATGAGTCACTTTAACTATCTCATTTTATTACGCGCTTAGTAAGATTTACCTGGTATAATGGGCATTTTGTGAAGCCTACTGCTCATTTATAGCTGGCCAAAAAAAGTTGGAAAAAATATTATGTAAAACATTAGTTCAAGGACTACAATTGAGAAGCTTGTTTTTCCTCTATGTCTTTGTATTGTATATTAAAAAAAAATAACTACGGGACATGTATTTTGATTTGAATTCCCTACTGCTGCTAAATACGACTGTGATATATGAAAATATTTTTACACTTATAAATAAAGAATCCTTTATTCTTTAAATTAGAAGATGCTTTTTTAAATCAAAAAATATCTTCTTTAAAAAAATATCAATACTAATTTTAAGTTGCATAGGGGTTCAGCGCGGGCGCAGGCGGCAGTCGTTCGCTAGCATTCAAACGGGAAGGCTGTGTCACTCACTCCCTACCAAATTTTTACTAGCGATCAATCGTGTTTTCTTTTTGTTTGTGTTCGTTGAGACAATAAATATTTTTGTACGTGTGGTTAGAGAGTAGTGCTGCCAGAAGTGACAGTCGATTCGTCGCGCTCTCGGAGGCTATTGTGTACAATCTATTAGAGTACGATAATGATCCTTATTTTTACGAGTTAATGATTTATGTAATATTTTAATATATTACTGATTATTTAAGATACGATAGTGATAAAGTTATAAGACGATTAAGTTAAGTGAATTAAAATTTGCATAGGTATTTCACTTAAGTAACGAGCAAGCAAAGCAAGCGAAATTCTATGAGTCCATTTGAATGATCCGACGTTTTTATGTATTAGGGTTGTTATAAATGTTATTATAAAATGTTAATAATTTTAACATCCGGAGCAGAGGCGGATGCGGTTTATAAGGCTGCCTGTCCATCTAAGCGGAGCGGTATTGCGAACTAGTGTTGCAAGCAATAGTATAAAATATCAATAGTCTATCGTTACTATCGTGGCCTTAAAAAACAGTCACAATATCGATAGGAGTATCAGTTATTCGATACTATCGATATTGTGACTGTTTTTCAAGGTCAACTATCGATAGATATGCAACGCTATTGCGGACTGTGTGACAGTTAATTTGTCAACTGTCATTGTGTAATTTTTTTAATACACCTGACGAGACTGGCCAACGAAATGGTGGCGTAAAGATGAACTGTGTTAAATATTACGATTAAAAATATTACCACTTAGTAAAATACATTTTTAAAGTATTTTGGAGTAACATTTATTTTATATGCATATTTCTACACTTTGATGAATTTTCGTTTAAATAAATATATGCTTTTTCTGCGATTGAATCAATTTCATTGTCATACAAGTTTATTTTTAGGCCAATTAAAATAAAAACGGCCAAGTGCGAGTTGAACTCGCGTGGAGGTGAAACAAAATATCACATTTGAAATCCTCATAGTAAGACGTGAGTTAACTACTACTAGCGCTATCTACTGTGTTTTGAAATAGTTCACTAAACTATTTTGCGTAAATGAACGTATTATATAAGCAATTACCACTTTATTTTCAAATGATAGAATTCTTATAGGTTTTTATGTAATCCACAACCAATCTTAAATAAATTGTATGTTTTTTTTTAAATTTTAGGCTCTATAGTTTCGTCGTCTTCTTTTATGAATAAAATCAAAATTATTTTACATTAATAACAAAAATATATTTAAGATTCTCATAACGAACCATTTTATTTGATATATGACACAATAAAAAACAATACAAATCAACTTTATTGTACCAAAATAGACACACAAAAATTACAAAACAACGAAAAACAATATAGGCACAACGGACTTATCGCTATAAATGCAATCTCTTCCAGCCAACCTTTGGGTAAGTAAAAAGTAAGGTTTGCAACACTTTTTTTTTTAATTTCCTAATTTGTCCCCCGAAAATGACTCTTATTTAAATATAAAAATTATTCATTTCACATATCTGTGTTTAGATCATAGGATTAAACCGTCTTACCAAATTTCACCTGATTTGGTCTAGTAGATTCGGAGCAAATTGGCTGTGACAGACGGGCGGACAGACAGACGCACGAGAGACCCTATAAGGGTTCTGTTTTTAATTTTTTGTACGGAACCTTCAAAACCCCCGAGGACACCATCTAGTGATGAGTGGCAAATTAAAAAACCCCAACTTTCAAGCGTTAACCGCCAATAACTTCGAAACGGGTGAACCGACTTTCATCAAACATAGCTACGAACCACTGGAAAGGAACTTGCTTTCACGTAAAAAGAACGTGGCATCGTAGCTCTCGAAGGGATCATACCTTCAAGAATTACGATGCCACGGATAGACTGACAGACAGACATGAGCGTCAAACTTATTACACCCTCTTTTTTGTCGGGGGTTAAAAAACAGCCATCGCATCTGTTAAAATCGCGAGTTTTGAGTATTTTGAACAAAATATGTCACTTTCCAAACCTCTTTTTATACTGGAGCATATATCGCGACACGAAAGTAAGTAGGTACCTATTATATTAAAAATTGTATATTTTACAGATCGAATGATACCGCTATTTCGGCAAACAAACAATTCAACTTTCAATATAAAGACACATGTAATAGGCAGTAATGTATGGAGTGTGCTTCTGTGCCGTCCTACGCCCGTGTTTTCTTTGATCAGTGTTTCCGGGCGGGGTGTGAGGAATGCCCGCGGGACCAGGAGCCCAAACGTCCAAGGTCAAACTTAACTCTCTTCACCTTAACTAGCTGAAGCCTACGGCCTTGCCCGCGTAGTCAAAGTTTGACAATTTCTGATTAGCTGATTAGCCGTTTTCAGCTGAGTTTCATACAAACTTTAACCCCCTATTTCGCCCCTTATAGTTTTTTTTTAACAGTGATATAGTTTACTTTTGTTTTGAACCTTGCGGTATTTTTTTACATTTTTAACTTCAATATTGACCAAGTTATAAAACTTGCATCCCTCATTTTGAAACCTTTAAGGGATAATTTTCCAAAAATCCCTTCTTAGTGCACATTTACGTCATTTAAGAAAGAAGAAAAGAGCACAGGGTTGATTTGTGCAAAATTTCAATCTTCTAAACCCAGCGGTTTCAGTTCTACGTTGATCAATCAGTCAGTAAGTTTCTTCTTTTATATGATTAGATATGCTTAATTATTGAATTAACTTTGATTGATTTGATTACAATAGCAAGTGTGGGACAATATTTAAAAATGAAAAAACTTGAGGAATAACTTAGATTGTCCAAAAGTATTTATCACACGGATGTGGTTAAGATATCTAGACAGAGCCAACACGTGATCACAGAACATAACTTTTCTTTTTTTTTATTTATTTATTCAAACAATAATATACAATCTTCAATAATAAACAACGCTATATAATCTCATTAGAGATTTTCCAAACGTTGGAATTGCCATTCAAAAAAATCTTAAAAAGTAAATACATTAACAATAACTACCTATCAATTATGTATTAAAGGGGTTAAGTAACCCCTTCTTACAACCACTATTTAGAAATTTAAGTAAGGAGAACCTTTAACCAGAGAGCAACTTCATGTATATTCTTAAATCGCTTCCTCTTATCCATTGAACAACCAGTAATCCACGCTGGCCGCGCTACAGTCGCGTTCAGAACTTAGGATTAATCTGTTGGATTCAGTTGGGAAGTTGCGGAATTTGAGGCACGTGCCGCCTCACCTGCCAATGCACGGCCGTGTAATTGAACTTACAGTTGAGGTTTTCTGAGTTTGTTCGTTTGAATCCTTGAGGGCTCAGTCTGTCTGCGACCACCGTCGCCGATAAGTGTCACAGGAATACTATTGCTCGTCTGTAAGGGGTTATGACTCACCTTTCAGCACGGAACGGAACTTTCGCATGCTGCTATCTTTTTCTGCAGATCAGAACCGTCATTTGCTAGAGCGAGAGAGCAACGGAACGCATCTGCATGGTTTCGTGGCATTCCGTCGTCCTTTCTCGCTCTAGCAAATGACAGTTCTGAGTGATAGAAAAGGAGAGCAGCATAGGAAAGCGTTCCGTGCTGCCAGGTGAGCCCCAACGCTAGAGCTCCCTTATAGAAAATAAATGCAAAGATGATAGGAATAGAGGCAAATGGGAAAAGTCATATGCTGTCACATAGAGTGGAGTAAGGTAAAGAAAAAAACTAAAATTTGGTAAAGATGGTGAATCTTTTGGGTTATGTGGTGCTTTATTTGTTTTTCTTAAAAGAAACAAAAGTAAACAAACGTCAAGTAAGTAAGAGTTGGACTCGCGTACAAAGGGTTCCTAACTATTGTCTATAAAAATCACGCTTGTTTTTGGGAGCCCATTCATTACAGTCATTAACCACAATTCAGCGCAGTGTTGCTACTTTAATATTTATTTCACTCTGTTTTTAGTATTTGTTTTTATAGCGGCAACATCATAAAATTTTCAACTGTCTAGCTATCATGGTTCATGAGATACAACCTGGTGACCGACAGACAGACAGGCGGACAGTGGAGCCTTAGTAAGAGTCCCGTTTTTGCTCTTTGGGTACGGAACCCTAATAAAGATATTGACGAGTATATATGGATACGTGAAGAAATTCACAGCTATAGGATATGTAACAAAATTTAAAAGAAAACTATCAGAGCTAAGTAGGGTTTACAAATTAAAAAGTTATAGGTAATAAACTTATAAAATGTACTCGGAAAAGGAAAATTGAAAGAAAGAAAGAAAAATAGTTTATTTGATATATCACATTGAAGGTAATAAAATGACACAGTTGTTACAAATACACATACAATTTGTGGCTACATCAAAAAGGCCTCCTCTCAGCATGGTGTCGTGGCAGGGCCACAACGCTGGTCTTCCGAGGATACCGTACAACACAACATAAAAATAAAAATAAATAAATAATAAAACAAGCCTACTAGGTTGGCGCTTCATTTAGTTTATTTAAAGACAATGCAAACACGGCTTTATGAGTTATCCATTTAAAGTAATAATGTAAAGTGTATGAAATAATAGTAATATATCTAATAAATTTCATACAAATTCAATACAAAATTAGTTTTTAGACGTTTTTACATGGCAAATTTTTTTTAAAGGGCATACTTTTCAGGTATTTCCATACAAAAATTGGTTGCGCAGTTTGGCGCTGAAGTCGGTTTTTAGTTTTGAAAAAATATGGCTCTGTCTACGCCGCCCCGTAATGAATAATGACGTGATACTATGCACTGGAGATGTGTAGGTGTTGTTTATGCATCATCATCTTCCATGCTTGTCTAGGAGAAGAAAGAAAAACTTGGAATGTACCAGCTGCTTCTCTAACCAAGCAGATCGTAGAATCCGATTGTGGAAGTTAACAAAAATGCGAATCATCATAATAGGCGGTGCAGCTCGCAACCTACCACTATATTGATTCCTTTTTCCACCTTCTCTTCCACCGTCACGCCAAAAGTGGCCTTTGGGTCTTGCAGCCCTAGGCTCTGTCTGCTTAGAGCCGCAAGGCCCAAAATAAGAATAAAGACGTAATGTTATGTATGTAGGTTTTATTCAACAAAGAAGTTTTAAACTCTTCACCGATTTCTTTAATAAAGCTTATTGGCGTTAGTGCCAACTGCGAATCTTTAATATCTAGAATACGAAGTATTTTTACAAAAATTATCTCCTTGCGATACCAAAGGATCTGGTTAAATTTAATTTCCAGTTCTCGCTTCGTTTACTATTGGAAATCTCCCAAGTTCTTAAATATTCAATTCGTACCTAACAGTAGCATCGAAATGAAATAGAAGTCCGAGACCGACCTCTTATTTATTGAATTAATTCTTTAAATAACTGAGAATATCGATATTGTAAATAACTTTAGGATTATAAATAATTATTTTTGCTTTAAGGAATCATTTTGAGACAGAAAAAGCGCAGTATTAAAAAGGAGAATTTAATCGCGTCACTTAGAAAGCGCCTCTCGGACGTAAACGTTGTCAGATTAAATTGTAATTAACTTTAGAATTATAAATAATTATTTTTGTTTTATAGAATCATTTGGATACAGATAAAGTGCAGTATTAAAAAGGAGAGTTTGATCGCGTCACTTCGAAAGCGCCTCTCGGACGTTAAAGTTGTCAGATTAAATATCCATTAACCACAATTCAGCGCAGTGTCGCTTCTTTTTTCAATTACACTCTTTCACATTTTAAAGAAACTAAATCGTATAAAACTTGTATCTAGTTTTAGTTCCTTGTTTTTACCTGTTTCTATGACAACGTCAATAAAACTGACAATAAACAGGTATGGATTTCGTAAACTTTAATTGCGACACTTCAATGTGTCATTAAAGAGACCTGTTGTCATTAACTGCCGTCAGATTAAACCACTATTACTCTACCTTATGCTACGATTAGTTAACATATATAGTACTCTCTCACACTACCTCAATTAAACTGATGATACAGTGACACAGTTTAGCATTTCGGAAAATGAAATTGCGACACCTCTAAACCGCCTCTCATACGTAAACGTTGCCAGATTAAATCTTCATTAGCCTTTTGGAATGAACAACGAGGAGCCGAGACACTCGTCAACATTCAATATTACTCTCTCGCTCTGAGAAGGAAGATTTGATTAAGACTATGAGTAATAGGCAAAGGCATCGGCGTTGCCATTACCTGTTACTGTCAAAATTAAGAAGAAAAGATGTGCATTGTGCCTTTAAGACGTAAATTTACATACATACATTTTCACGTCTGTTTCCCATGGAGGTAGGCGGAGACTATGGATTTCTACTTCCTACGATTTTTGCAAACCTCTTTTGTTTCGTCAACACTCACTGCGGCGCATACAAATCTGGTTGACATCGCTTTGAACGAGACTTGTAGAGCTTAACTGGATGCTTAAGACTAACACCAGCAGAAATGCTGCTTGAAAGGCATAGCTCTGCCCCACGCATGCAGAGAAGCAGCGTGCTCAGTCGAAAAATCAAAACAAAGACGGATAAAAGGCACCCTCTATATAACTGTCCACCAAAACCTGAATCTAGACTTATAAGCCGAAACAACTTCATGTTCAATACCAAGGCAATTAGCCGTTTAACTTCGGATTTTTTCAAGTGAAAGCTATGGAAAAATAGTTGAGCTCCACCTCCACGGTTTATCGCTCCTACAAGTCACTGCCCCCAGGCTATGACCAGCAAGAGCTCTGCAGTTGCTCGGTGACATGCTCGTTCAACAAATTGACATTGACATATTTAACGATTCTATTAATAATTTTATAAATAATTTAATATTGTATTTAAATTCTATAAATTTTACTATTTAATCTTTTGACATTTTAAATTGACTAACCTGACTTTGTTTTATTTTCTATATTTGTGTAAAATTTTAGCTAACATGCGGATGCTTTGGTTGATGGAAACTGTTAATCTGTGTGTTTCTGCTCTCCTGTTGTAGGTAATCCTCTTTACAACATCTGCAATTTGGTCACAGGACGAAAATGTCGTCAGCTTTAATCTTTATTTACCGTTTGCAATGAACATTCCGGTAAAATTCAATTTTACTTTCTCATAATGTAAAGGAAGATTTGATTGAATAGCCTACTATATTAAAATGAAGAAGAGACGCGCGTCCCAGTTAAACAAAAGTTCGTATGTTGATTTTTAAAAACAAAGCTTTATTTTACACTAGCTTTTGCCCGCGGCTTCGCTCGCGTAGGAGTGTAATTTATCAAAATCCTTTCTTAGGGGATGCCTACGTCATAGTAGCTTTATGCATGCAAAGTCTCAGCCCGATCAGTTTAAAATTGACAAAGTTTCATACAAACTTTTTCCCCCTATTTTATCCCCTTGGGGGTAGAATTGATCAAAATCCTTTCTTAGCAGATGCCTACGTCATAACATCTACCTGCATGCCAAATTTCAGCCCGATCCGTTCAGTGGTTTGGGCTGTGCGTTGATAGATCACTATGTCAGTCAGTCAGTCACCTTTGAGTTTTATATATTTAGATAGAAGATAGAAGATAGATAAGAAAGAACACAGATACTAATCAGAAAAGTGAACATACAACGGTGGACTTATCTCTTCCAGTCAACCGGCAGCAACAGTCAAAGTAACAAATATAGGTACATGTCTGAATTTCTGTTAAAACCATGTTTATAAAAAATGTGTGTGGCCAGAACGAGATCACTGATTGTTAAATTGAAATGTCATTGAAATGCGGTTGCAGCGGGCGGCCAGATTGGATGAATGCATGAAACAGTTATTTATTTTATTTTTAGAGGGACTTGACAACTTATTTTAATTGAAATATAATTTAATCCACCGGGTCTTGCTAGCATCCACATACCAACCGTTCTAGAACTTAGCGGCCTGGTTAGGGATGACGGATGGGATGACCCTGGTGCCATGGAGATTGGGACGGCCCTTTGTGTGGGACGCTACTTGTGTCGACACTATGGCGCCGTTTCATCTCCCGATCACAGGGACTAAAGCCGGGTCAGCCGCAGCTGCTGCAGAAAACCTCAAACGACGCAAATATAGTAGCCTCGGCAATAATTACTTATTTGAGCCGTTTGGGGTTGAAACTTTGGGGCCGTGGCATAAATTTTATAACACTGTCGCCCGAAAATTGACTGAAATCACGCGTGACCAGAGGGCTGGCCTTTATCTGGCCCAACAGACAAGCATTGCCATACAACGTGGCAATGCTGCCAGCCCTCTGGGCACGTTACTACGGGGCAGCGATTTGCCAAGGCTTGTTTATTTATAAGTAAGTAATTTAAGTTATTAGTTTAGTTTTACTTCATTTCTTTTTTGTTTATTTTATTTAAGTCAACGTGGAAATAAAATGTTTGAACCCATCGTAGTAGCTAGAGGAAAATATATTATTGTACCTGTATCAGGTATATTGTAATTATTGGATCATCATCTTTCCTTCTCCCTGTTTGGGGCTGTACTATCATCTTCCTCCTATATTGGATATGTTAGATATTTTTCACATAATTGTCCTATCAAAGGTCCTGGTTTTATAGAAGTAGAAAGAAATAATTGATATGATAAAGCTTCCCTCTAATATGGTTTTTAACGATAACTTATCCATGCGTCAACTCGTGAAAGGGTTTTGCCAGGAGGGACTAGTCAGCTCAGCTATTTGAACGCTGTTAATGTTTGTTCCCGAAAATTGTCAAATGAGATTAGGAGCGTCACATCATCATTATCAGTATCCCAGCCCTTCTTCCTTCTTCTTCTCTCTTCGTCGACGCTACTCATCTCGGTCCTGTGCTGCTCTCATCCAGGTGTGACTCGCGACTTTGATTATGCCGTCAACCAATAATTGCAAGATTAATTGTTTCGGCCTGCGTACTAGATGGATGACTTAATTTGCGCCTTATACCTAAGTACCTTGGAAGTTAAGTTGCCTCCGTGGTCCAGTGGTCAAGTTCGCCTTGTGATCTGGTGATTGTGGGTTCGAATCCCACTGGGAAGGATACTTAGCCAAAAGCTGTTTCCAGTGTGGTTAGGATATTGCAGGCTTGAATCACCTGATTATCCGGAAAGAAAGATGACTTTGTGTTTCGGAAGGCAGGTATAAACTTTTGGTTCCAAACTAGCGTTTGATCATCAAACTATCCAAGGATTGTTTCTGGTTTACCCTTTGGGTTGTGGAGGTCAGACGGCAGTCACTCTGTGTAAAAACCAGTAACCTCGTCAAATTTCCTTAATGAAGCGTTACCGCTGAGGATGCAACCGGGAAAATACGCTCGGATGATGATGACATAAATACCTAGGTAGGTGTTACGACATTACTATTGTTATACAAAGTATTTAAATCCCCTTTTGTGCTCGAATTCCATCTTTCTACATTGTTACCAAGCATAGGTACTTATTATAATAAGTTACTTGTTATAATTAATCGATCATTTTAGATAAAATACAACGTAAATAAATAAATATATATTATACAATATGTAACAAAAACCTTGTCCGATCCTTATAGGAGCAACTCAGGCCCTTAATATGAACAACTTTTCCTATGGGACCAATGCTTAAAACTCGACATTTTCATATAAATAGCCGGTCTGGCAGAACACTTTTGTATGAAAATGTCGTTTATTTTTTCGAGTTTTTACCCGACTACGGCAAAGCAAAAGGAGGGTTATGATTTTGACAGGCTATGTATGTATGTATGTATGTATGTTCATCTGTTCCCTCGTAACTTCTAAACTACTTATCTGAATTCGACAAATGACATATCATTAGAAGCGTCTTAATTGTCCGCTGGTTATAGGCTATATGGGGTTTCACAAAATTTAATGTGGCGCCCTCTAGCGGACAAAACATACGGAGTAAAAAAATAAAGTTAAGATAAATATGCCGTGTTTGGTATCATTTGAAAGCGCTTTACTTGTACATTTTGAATATATATATATATATATATATATATATATATATATATATATATATTACTAGCATTTGCTTGTGGCTTTACCTGTATTCATGGGCTGATTGCATATAATTCACATCTTTTCGTTCATAGCTTCTTTACTACTTATCAGAATAAGACCACTGCAGTACCATTAGAAAGGCCTTGATATTCTGTTGGTTATGAGCTATAAAGCTTGTCACCAAATTTAGTATTGCGCCCTCTAGCGGACAAAAAGTTCTATGTTAATATAAAATTAAAATAAATATAGCGTGTTTGGTATCACTTGAAAGAGCTTCACGAGTTCTTTATGCTTGTACATAATTACAAGAATGCTTTAATGATGTTAAATATGAGCGATAAGAGTAAAGTTTTGACTGTCTGAGTTGCTCCTTCAAGGATCGGACGGGGTTTTTGTTACACATTATATAAGTTATATTTATTTATTTATTATTTATTATACAGCGTTGAAAGGACACACCCGTAATAAATCAAACCACGGGCTATACTAGGTCACAATTTTTTTTATTTTATTTTTTTATTTTTTTAGGGACAAATTACACTGATCGAGCTAGCCCCAAAGTAAGTTCGAGACTTGTGTTATGGGATACTAACCCAACGATACTATATTTTATAACAAATACATATATTGATAAACACCCAAGACCCAGGACAATTTGAAAAAGGCCAAACAATAGCATAATTAAATTAAAATAACAGTCAAAAAACAAAAAACAATTCAATATTCCCATACAAATTGCCCGAACGTCTGCACGCTATTGTAAGGGAAAGCTGAAATTTTTATTTTGCTTTTGGACTATTATTTCAATTTCATTGCATCATAGTGATCTAGTCGTCGTCCGTCGTTTGATTCATCACGGGTATGTCCCTGTAATGCTTTATGTTCGCTATCAAGCCTCCTTTCTAAATAGGGTAAATCTAGGACCAAGTTGGCCGAGTAGACCCAGTACGGCCCAGGGCCGTAAGTTTAGCGTTATAGTGGAAAACGGCAATCAATTAAGTTATTGACAGGATTCGGATTCTCGTCTGTTCCGTTCCCTCGGTCGGCTTTACGATCTGCATGGAATGAGAAGCGTTTATTCCTTTCTACACAAGCAGGGAAGAAAAAAAAATAGTTTAAGGTAAGTATTTCATTTATTTTACAATTTTATGTACTTTTGTGACGTAAGGCGCTGGACACATGGAAAAGACGTTAGACGCAGACGGAGCACCGCACCGATAGGGCACAGACGGGGCGCCGTCGCGATTTTTGGAAACATATAGAGAAGACGAGGCACGGACGCGACAGATACAGAAAAATCCGTATCTATGGATTCAAAGATTCAAATGTTTATTCAGTAATTAGACCTTTACAGGCACTTTTACACGTCAATAAGTATAGTTTATGTTACGTGTAAAGTATATTAAAATTTCATTTATTTTTTAAGAAAAGCTACCGATACCAGCGCTTCATAACGACCACTGCTGAGAAGAAACGCCGAAAGAAACTCATTTTCACAGTATTGGTCGCCTACTCGCCAGAAAGGCTTTGTCATATTATTATTATTGTATTTTAATTAACAAATACTTATAATATTATACAATGTTGACACATTATAACACGTAATGCTTGCGAACAAGTAAACAAACATATATTGCGTAATAAAAAATAAAAAATATTAAGTAGTCAAAAAAGCGAAGCTGAGCTGACCAGTCCCTCCCGGCAGCACCCGTTCACGAGTTGACGCACGGATCAGCCATCGTTAAACTCAACCATATTGGAGGGAATCTAACGACCCGACCAGCGACGCCACCATCGGATTGGACATTTTATTGAGCATGAAAAACCCGGCGACACTGGCGATGCGCAAGTCCCCTCAACACAGACGCCTAAGCGTCATGTCTTCGCCCTGTCGGTGCTCCGTCTTTCCTGTGTGTTCTGCGTCGCGACGCTTCTATATATTTTGTACGACAAACAAGCGGAGGAGACATATGTCTGCGCCCCGTCCGTCTTACGTCTTTTCTATGTGTCTAGCGCCTTACGTCACAAAAGTACATAAAATCATAAAATGAACTAAGTATATCTTTTACCTAGTTTAACGATAAACCTAATAATGCAAGACGGCGGACAAACTGAAAAGACGAAATACATTAACTATTGTTGACAATAGGTATTGTATTTCGTCCGTCCGTTGTTTGTTAGAAGTTTTGTCGCAGTTCTCAAATCCTATTCGGATTCAATAATCCAATACATTCCTGTAAAAGCTCTAAACTTGTCTAAACAAAATAAAAGAACGAAAGTCACGGACAGTCACGATCCAGCAAATGTAATTTCCATTGATGTGCACGCAGACCGCAACGCTGTTCAATCAGGTGATTGGATGCTGTTTCTTACCACCTAAGTTTCGAAAACATTATCTAACCAAAAACGTTGAGGGTAAACAGTAGTTCATAAAATAGTTTAAAGGGTTATTTAGTGCCTGGTCAAGACAAAATTTTGAATGATGTCTCCGTTTCCTATCAAATGATTTATTTCAAATGGGGGCAGCACTGGAGCCCGGACAATTCAGGTAGCCCCTTAAACTGTAAACAGTAGTTCATAAAATAGTTTAAAGGGTTATTTAGTGCCTGGTCAAGACAAAATTTTGAATGATGTTTCCGTTTCCTATCAAATGATTTATTTCAAATGGGAGCAGCACTGGAGCCCGGAAAATTCAGGTAGCCTCTTAACGTCATTTGAAATGTAGTTCCATCACTCATCACTAGATGGTGTCATCGGAGGTCTTTTTATTTGCCTGGTAAATTAACTTGTTTTTTAAAGAAGAAATAACATACTTAGAACTCAATTTAATTTGACTTTACTTGTCCCTCTACACAACTTTAATGATCTCTTCACCAATTTAACTACAAAAACAACAATTAACAACAGAGCTCCCAAAAACACGGCAACAACATCGATCATCCAGTATTGAGTCCACGACACGTTTGCGGAAGACGCCCGTAGATGGCGCGTTCCGCCGTGCCTTAGTACGTAGTCTGTCCACCAGATGGCTCGCTCTAGAGGTTTCTGTGGCTGGTCGTGCCAAATTGACCGCAGTTTCTTCATGTTGTTTCTGTAGCTGAAAAACATTTTTTTTTACATTTTTGTGAAAAATACATTTGGAAAAAAAGTCGTGTCGGAAAATCTTCCAAAAAGGAATTTCATTACAAAAAATAATACAGGTATTTCTCTATAGTATTTTTTGTAATGAAATTCTAAATTAAAGTGTTGTGAGAAAAATCCTTAAAGGGCTACCTGAATTTTCCGGGTCCAGTGCTGCCCCCATTTGAATTAAATCATTTTAAAGAAAGCGGAGATATAATTTAAAATTTTGTCTTGACCAGTCTCTAAATAACCCTTCAAACTATTTTATAAACAACTGTTTGGAATATAAAGTCAGAACGTTAAGCTTTTCTACGCACATACTCCAAAAGTGGCAGTTTTTCGGAATTGTGAGTATAAAAGATTCACGTTCTGACTTTAAATTCTAAACAGTAGTTCTTTAAATAGTTTGAAGGGTTATCTAGAGCCTGGTCAAGACAAAATTTTAAATTATATCTCTGTTTCCTTTTAAATGATTTAATTCAAATGGGGGCAGTACTGGACTCCGGAAAATTCAGGTTTCCCCTTAACACGGTAACAGCGCAGTATGTAGAAATAAGCATAAAAGAACAGGCGTAGGAGACGTAGGAGCGTAGGTATATACAGTACTCCAATATTTTAGAGTAGATTTAGATAAGGGGGTTCAGATTTCAGTTATTTTTTTCATAGATCCACTAAATTGTGAGAGAATGCGACGGAACGCTATATCATCGGCCGTGCTATAGCTTTCCGTCTCTCGTTATGGCAAATGACGGTTCTGAGCGGCAGAAAAAGATAGCAGTATAGAAAAGTGATGTTCCTTGCTGACAAGTGAAATCCAACCCTAAGGAATTTTCGTATCAAGGTTTTCTACAAAAATATAAAAGATCTCATTCTTTAAAACGGTACAATGGCTGTTTACGGTTCATAATACCTTCTGTCGTTATTATTGTTTTACATAAATAAAACAGAAAAAGAATCGTATACGAGTATGCTGCCCCAACCCCACGTGTGTAGGGAAGGTCATTGCCACGTACAGTAAAAATAGCGAGATAAAATGAATAATTATCTATAAAAAATCACTATTGTTGTATGGGAGCTCCCCTTGGATCTATATTTTATTTCAATGTAATTATTTATTTTTATACTGAATTTATAACCGTGAATATTTCAAGCGTATAGGTTGACGCCATTATTAATATATATCAATAAACGGCATCACGTTTGTTGTATGGGAGCCCCAATTAAATATTTATTTTAATCTATTTTAGTTTTTAGCGCGCCATTATCGGAATCACGCTGATGGACCGTGTACCAAACGTAGAGATTCGCCGCAGAACTAAGGTCGAAGACGTAGGTAGACGGATCACGCAGTTGAAGTGGGAATGTGCAGGACACTTGGCTAGGAGAAAAGACAGCCGATGAACCAAAGCAGTAACCGAGTGGTGGCCGAGACAGGCGAACAGACCAGTAGGGAAACCACCGGCACGTTGGTCAGACGATATTGTAAGGTTGACAGGTAAGCAGTGGATGAGAATGGCACAGGACCGTGGGAAATGGCGCAAAAAAAGGGAGGCCTATGCCCAGCAGTGGGTTGATGTGGGCTGAAAATGGATGGATGGATTTTAGTATTTGTTGTTATATAGGTAACAGAAATACATCATCTGTGAAAATTTGAACTGTCTAGCTAGCCTGATGATAGACAGAAGGATAGCGTAGTCATAGTTATAGGGTCCCGTTTTTACCCTTTGGTACGAAACTCTAAATAGAAGATCTATTTAGTTATTACCTCTCATTCTCGATGACAGTCTCCACGGCTTTGGCAAAATCGTTACCCGTCATAGTCAAGGCATCCAATTCAAAACCGACCCCCAATTCCACGAACTTGTTTACATTATACCACTGGTCGTTCATCATGGGAATGCCGACCAGGGGAACAGCGGAGTCGATTGCTTCGTCAAACGATTGGAGGCCTCCTTGAGTTACGAATGCTTTGATGTTGGGGTGCCCTAAAGATAAATATCTGCGTTAAAATAAATATAGCGTTTCTTCTCAGCAGTGGTCGTTACGAAGAGCTCGTATGGGTAGCTTTTCTTTAAAAATAAATTAAATTTTAATATACTTTACACGTACTGTCATAAATTATGCTTATCGTGACGTGTAAAAGTGACTGTAAAGGTCTAATTACTGAATAAATATATGAATCTTTTTGAATTATCCTAAAATTTTAAAGCAAACAAATAGAAAGTTAGGACATCATTGTTTATTTTGATGTTGTCATGATAAACGATAACCTACTTTCATTTCGATAAAGTTTTATACACTTTATCAAAATCAATATTTATAGCCGTTGCTCTGGTTGTGGATTGTGGGTTTGATATCCTAAAAAAAATGATAAGATTAATACTATGACTTGCAGTGGCAGTGGGCAAAAAGGTTCTCGAATGTTGACTGACCCACAAGGTGGTCAGACGACCTGACCAATGTCGCTGGAAAGCGCTGGCAGGCCGGCTGGCAATATACTAAATTATTATATTCCTCTTTTCGCAAAACCTTCCTTAGGTTCACCAGTCGAAAGAATAAATTATTATGTTTATATATAATATAAGTACGTAACCCATGAAACCCAAAATATAAGTATTTGCTATTAACAAAGTCTGCAGTGTTTTGTCTTAGATATGTTTGATCTTCTTCTTCTTCTTATCGAGTCGAAATGGCTCATATTAGATATTGTTAGACCAGAACCTAGCCACGGCAACCGCCCTGTCATTAGCCATATTCAGATCTGCCTTAGTACAAGGAATCGGGCAGTTGGGACATGACAAAAGATGGTCCACGGATTGTGTGACCCCACAGTCACACAAACTGTTGCCAGAGTTCCAACCCCATTTGGCTCTGCTCTCCCGGCATCGCCCTGTACCAGATCGGAGTCTGTTTAAAGATTTCCAAACAGCCCAGGGGAGATCCTTACCCGGGGGCAGCTTTTCGTCAGGTGGAATGTCAGATGGTGAGGACGGGTACATATTTTGCCACAGTGTGAGTTTAGTCTTCGAGGCTTCTTTAGCGTATCGCGTGGCGAGGATATGTTTGATAATAATACTTATTTATTTTTGTATTCTAGCCTATGATTAGTAAATACAAATAAAAAAAAATCATCAACTGAAATTTAATTGTTAAGAACTATGAAATACACTAGCTATTAATTTAAGCAATTAGAAGCCAGTTTTAGATAGTTTTTTTTTTTTTTTTTGTATATCTTAAGGTCATTTACTGGTGCTTACTATCAAGTGGAGGCTTGTAACCAATATTATCATAACATCAAAAAAATATATTTCTTTCACAGATATCTTTTCCGGTTTTGTCGTTTCAAATTCATGTTTTAAAAACGGGGAAAAGAGTATCGTAATATTAGGTGTCTGCTATGTATATACATCAGGGTAGTCCAGCAGATCACTAGCAACACCATATTCAGTTACTCTAGCTAAGAGTATTATGATAAGATTCTAAAAACTTCCACTATTCATCTCATTTTTGTTCTGCAAGAGTAATCTTGTCTGAGGCCACTTGTACACTCATTGGTCACTCAGCATTGTCAACTAAGAATTCCAACTTCAATTTTGTTTTCTTTTTACTATTTTTGGCTTCAAAGGAGCACAAATTTTACATAAATATCTTATACCGGCTTTTACAGCAGTGGTGTCGAAAGGCTGAAATTCTATGGAATTAGTGTACTCGCATTGCAGACATTTGACATGCTCCAGGAGAAGAAAGGAATGGGAAACGAAAAGGAAGGAGACCTTTGTGCATATTTCACTATAAAACGTAACATAACCACTAATCAATTAAGGAGATACCATAGTCAAATGTCCATACAACGTTTTTCCAAAAGTTTGACAACTGGTAGCGACCTTTAAAATTTGGTCTAAAAATTAAAATAAAAAACACTGATTCATATTCTACAGTAGAAATTCAAATCAAATCAACGTGTCCGGGTAACATTTCAAAAGTCGAAAAACAAGAAGCACTCTACTGGCTAATCTGGCTATACGATCCAAATGCTCTGGCTGCCCCATCAGGCATAAAGTTGTGATAGTGCATGTTGACTTACCAAGCAAATCTCTTTGAGGAAACCACTTTTGTATTTTTATGTTTTTAGGCGGGTTCGTCAAGTTGTCGCCATCAAACTTCCACAGTATATTATATGGCAGCCTTTCAAAGGCACCCAAAAAAGCATTTAATAAGTCGTCATCCATATTCGACGGCTGCACCAGACTTCCCAAACTCACGTAGACGACACCTTGAGGTGAGTTGTCTAAGTATTGCTTTAAATCCTAAAATTCAGAATAATTAATAATTTCATTATTAATTGTTATTTGTTTTAAATTGACTGTCTGATTTTTGTTTTATTATCAATCAATGTTAAATTTTGCCTTTAGATGTGTGGTGACGTCAGTGTAGAATTCGTTTTGTCGCCATTCCTTCTCTTTTCAACTGGTATTGGAGGAGTAACTAAGAGAAGCAATAGGTAAAAGAGAATGGGCAGCTGCGTCCTGAGTACAAAGAATTTAAATCATTTACTTCGATCACCAACCCGTCAGACCAGCACGCTGATTATGGGCAAATCCTCCTTTCATTGAAAAAGGCCTTTAGTCTGTAACAGTGGACTGATATTTTGGGCTATAAATAAAATTTTAATATCTTGATATCATAGAGAAACGACAGTAAATTTATCTAGTAATTAAGTTACCTGAGGCAATTCTTTGACTGGCTGTAAATGCAGACCTCCTAAATATACTACGTTAGGAGGAACAGGCCTGTTATAAGCGAGCATTGTATGAGAGTTGAGAAACAACAGATCTATATTATTTTGCAGTTCATCTGCTGTCGGCGCATCTGGCCCGAAATTTTCTCTCAAAACTTTGTTTTGGTATTGCTTTACCATTAATTCCGATATTTTTATCCTTATTTCTATAACAGTTTCCCAAATTATATCCCAAAAAGTGTAGTCCCTGAATTTAGTTCTTTGGAGATGTGGATAAAATATAGGATGCCTAGCTGGGGCTCCAACAGCGTCATAATATTCGGGAAATCCAAAGAAGGAACTAAACGATATTGTTGGAGCTTTAAATAAATGGCTAAATATTAGAGAATATTCCAAAAATGCTTCAATCACTACTAGATCAAATTTTTCTTTATCTTCAATTAACTTTTTCACTTCTGGTGTTTTAAATTGTTCCGCAGTTATGTCAGTTATCAACATGTATAGCTCAGTTAGTAATTCTGGTGATGGATCTTGTATCACTCCACGTCTAAATTTTTTCTTCATTTCTGTTTTATCCATTGCTTTCTGAAACTTTTCAAACACAGCACCAATATCTATTTCTGTTACGTTCGCATAATTTTTCGATAGACCGGGACTTGGCGTTATAACAACCAATTCGTGTCCTTGCCTTGCCAGTTCTTCATAATAAGCTTTGAACACAAATTGGTGACTTAAAGAAGGTATTGGAAACACTGCTAAAATTTTCGCTGAAATCACATTATTCACAAAAACAGTCACTAGCGCACACACCACTAGAATCCGATAGCAACTCATCGTGAATGACGATTATTGTCTTCAAAACTCTCGATGTTGTTGTGTTATCAAACAGATAAACATAAGATTACAACACGTCCGTTACGCATGCTGTTTAGAACTAAATAAAAGTGAACACTGAACGCGTTGCATCGAGTCAAGCTATTATTAACTCATCTCACAACAATGACATAATACTCTGTATAAAGTTCAAGGCAAACGTAACCAGTGGCTATTTTACTGTCTAAGAGTTTTATTTTTAGTATCATCTATAAATAATCTTCATTGAGCGTGCATTTTTAGGATTCCGTAGTAAACAAGGAACCCTTATAATTTCACCATGTTTATCTGTCTGTCTGCGGTTGTACTCAGAGATTGAAAAGCTGTAATTTGGCATGGGCATACATGTATATTATTAATCATAACGACGAAGTGGTAAAACAAAATCATATTTTATTTTTGGGGTAGCTCCCTTGCATCAATTTTTATTCTCGATTAACCCGTCGTGTGCAGTATCGTTGAATACGTCTTTCAAAATATTTTGCGTAATATGTATTTGTATGAAATTTTCTTTTCCCGAGTGCATTGTATTGGTTGACTATAACTATTAGATCTATAAATTTGTAAACCCTACTTTACTCTGTTAGTCTTCCTATTCACTTTGTTATAATGTTCTATTGCTGTAAGCTGTAGCTAATAGGGGGGGGGGGGGGGTACCAAAAATTTGCAACCAAGTATATAAAACGAATCCCTAAATTGAAAAATAGTGTTTACTAAGTCACAGTGTTTTTGAAAGACTTGTTCAACGATATCCCACACCAAAAATTCTGAAACACTCTGCATAATACTTAGATAAAGGTTTTTAATGCCAAAAATATAAAATTGCTTAAGAATGATGTTATTCGGAATCTTCTCACGTCTCGTGAGACATGTTAAGCGATGCACTCGAGTCCCAATGCGCAGTTTGGCGCTCGTCCAGGATTTCTCCGCCGCTCAACCGACTGCTCGTTTAGTATCAAAAACTATTACGTTTAGTTTTGTGTAGTGTTCACTTTGATGTTTTTTTGCAATGTGCGTAGAAGCGCTTCACTTCCTAACCTTAAACTGTAAACAGTAGTTTATAAAATAGTTAGAAGGGTTAGCAGCCTTCCCGTCTTACTTTTCATACAAACGATTGTACGTAATTATGACGTTGTAAGTGATCTTTCTTGAAAAGTTGCACTAATAGACATCTTGTGCACTATTTCTAGGTTTCTATTGAAATAAAAAATGAATATTTGGAAAAACAAGTTCAGTATACGCCTCCAATAAACTGCGTTTTTGCACCAATTTTACCTGAACTTCGACCGTTCATATAGTATTCATAAATTATAAAAATAAAAAAAAAAAACAATAAAAACCTTGCAAATGTAACTAAAAATTTTAAATGAAAAACAATTATTTCACAAACTTGTAAGGCTTACTGGCAAAAACGTATATCCTGAAACAAGTTTTATGAAATTTCCGCACCCTATGAATAGTTAATATTCGGTCACGGTTTACACTGTATTAAATGAAATTTGTAATATTATTAACTATCCAAGTTAATAATATTACAAATTTCATTCAATACAGTGCAACCGTGCCCTAAGGCGCTATCTTTCTCTTTTTGGTTTGCTTTTTTGGAAAGAACAAGCTTTTCGAACTATGCTCGTGTTGACAACAGCCGCCGGGAAGGGCCGCCTTAATCCAGGTCTTCATCAAGACAAAATTTTAAATGATATCTCCGTTTCCGATCAAATTTATTTCAAATGGAGGTAGCACTGGACCCCGAAGAATTTCTAATTAATGTATTCTCTTAAGCGATGCATTTGTGTTCCAATGCGCAGTTTAGCGACTGTCCAATTAAATGATTTATTGCAAACTCAGGTAAAAAATATAAGATATCTAGTATAATTTTTTTAGTTAAATTTAGACAATATATAATTAAATATTTGTAAAAATTGTTGCAATGACAGTAAGTAGTTTTTAAGTAAGTACCTTATTAACTGTTTTAATTTTTATTTTCATTTGTCAAATCGCAGAGTACTTATTAAAAAAATATATTAAGAAATAAGTATAAAAACAGGGCGAACCAATGGGAGATCACTGTCGTGCTCATATGCTGAAGGCCAAGACGGATTTAGGGTCGCTGAGCCAGGATGGAAAGTAACTGAAATACGAAAAAGTTTTAAAACTTGTAGCAATTTCATTCAAAACTACGTAAAGAGAAAGTTTTCTGGTTTTAACATATTTATCCTATACGATCATTTGTTACGTGAGACATGTTAACGTTAAGTGACACGCTCAAGATCTTGTGCGCTGTTAGACGCTCATCCAATATTTCTGTAACGCTTAAACCAGCACGCATTAGTTATTAACATGACGTCATTTAACAGCGAGACACTACTTGTATATTCTAAATCTTTGAACCGAGACGAATGGTGGAAGATGGCGTGACATGAAGGCAAATTTGACGACCTCCGTGGCCATCATGCTAATCGGCCACCCAGAGGTCCCGGGTTCGATCTCCAGTCAGGGCAAGTTGGAAAATGGCCTTTTTCAATTATTCTGGGTCTTGGATGTTTAACTATATATGTATTTGTTATAAAATGTAGTATCGTTGAGTTAGTATCCCATAACACAAGTTTCGAACTTACTTTGGAGCTAGCTCAATCAGTGTAATTTGTCCCTATATATTTTATTTTTTTAAATGTTGCCATAACACAAAAAATATATATTTATATTGTGTTGCTAGTTACAACAGTAATTACGCATTTGGTATAACTAAACTTGTCTCTCGTTTTCAACTTAAATGTCCACTTTATTACCTGCGGAAACAACCTACATCTGCGTACATGTCATTATTATAAGCATAGTCCTTTGAAGGGCTTTGCTTGTGACGTTTTTTCTCAGTAAAAATGGTACAAGGGTGTAACGTAGCGCGTAGTCACCATCACCAATACTGATGTGGACAAAAGGGTAGTTTCACCTCATTCGATAGATTTTTAAAAAGTATTTTTTCTTTTTCCTGATAAGCAAATAATAAGAAAGATACAGCGCATTTAAATTTTGCGTGACGTCACGATCAGCTACGATTTTCAACCAAAGGTGACGTAAATCACCCCCACTCCGAAGCTTTGAAGCGCTGTATCTTTGTGAATTTTTAATACCTACTTGGCTAGGCGAAAAGAAAAGGGTCGTTTATTTTTGGATAATCTAGTTGACGGATTAAATAGAATAATATACGTGTATTGATCTGCTAGTACTAGTTTTAAGTTGAACCCTGTATGATCGTTGTTTTAGAGGGAAATAAACAAAATTTATTATTATTTATATTATTGAATTGAAGGCTTGAAAGCCTATTTTAAGATCATCTAAATCTGTATCAGCTAAATTAAAGCTATTGTTTAAGACGAAGTGGTAGCTAAAGTGGCGCCCTCATTTAAAATAAATTCTTTAAAATTAAATATGGTAATAATTAAAAATTTGATTTGTATAAATGTCTAGAAAGACCTTTAAACTATTTTATGAAAAACCTTTGAAATTATTACTAATAGTCCGTCTAGTTTTAAAACTGTTTTTCACCAAAAGTGGCCACTTTTGGCGAAAAACAGTTATAAAACCAGACGTACTACCAATATTACTTTCAAAGGTTATTCATAAAATAGTTTAAAGGTCTTTCTAGACATTTATACAAATCAAATTTTTAATTATCACCATATTTAATTTTTAAGAATTTATTTCAATTGAGGGCGCCACTTTAGCTACCACTTCGTCTTAAGACACTTTTTTTGAATAGCAACATAATTTTAATCAGAAGCGTATGTATACGCACAAGAAAAAGCCCTAATATAGAAAGGCCTGATTAATTAACCAAAGTGATATAAATAAGTATGACGAATTTCTAAGGGACTCCGCACATTAGGATATTTGTAGCAGCCACTATTTGGTTGCGACAAACGCTTGGTGAACGAGACACGGCTAGAGATGGGCATCTACCCGGTATAAACCCGAGGCTTGGGTAAATACCCATTTTTACCTATTTTTACCCACCCGTTTCGAATTTATACCGGGTATAAATTAAAATCAGTTAAATTAGAACAAAATTAGGATTAAAACAAATAATTTGATACTTTTACTATAAATGCGATGTCAATATACTCGTATGTGCCTTACCTTTATACAAAATATATAGAAGTATATTTTGAATGTTAATTTAAGAGCCAAAGCTACTGATTTCGAGGTTCGTCTCGGAACAAAAGATATTTGTATTGACAAGTTCATCGATCGCCCATCAATTCGTTGTAACATTTCCAACAAAATAGTATTCCGGGTATTTATCTAAATCTTCCCTTTATATGGGAACATACGTATTGACAGGTCTAAGCTTATATTTTTTGCTGACAAGTATTTGTAGACCTAATCATAATATGTCAAAATAAGCAAACGGACATCAAATGCACTGTCAATATATGAGCACCCTCACAATATAGGGTGAGAAGATGTTTTTGACTGCTCATCCAAGAGCCAAAACTATTGACTCCGGGGTTGGTCCCGAAACAACAAATATTCGTATTGACGAGTTCTACGATCCACCATCAATTCGTTATTACATTTTTAAAAAAATAGTATGCTGGGTATTTACCGAAATGTACCCGTTATATGGGAATATATATACTGACAGTTCTAAGTTTACATTATTTGCTGGCAAATGTAATAATATGTTGAAATAAGTAAATACAGATCAAATGCGATGTCAATATATGAGCACCTTCCCTCATATATAAATGGAGAGCACATTTATTTTGACTGCTCATTCAGGATCCAAAACTACTGATTACGGGGTTGGTCTCTGAACAAGAGATATTCGTATAAACGTGGTCTTCGATCTCCTTTTAACTTGTTATAAAATTTTGCATAAAATAGTATGCCGGATATTTATCCGTATCTACCCGTTATATGGGAACATAAGATTTGACAGGATTAAGTTTATATGTTTTGCTGGCAAATGTTTGCAGACCTAATTATATGTTATAATAAGCAAACAGACATCAAATAAGAAAAAATCTGCATATTTAATATGGAAAGCATTAGTATTTTTAATATTTGTTATTTATTCTATGATATATTATATTCATTTAATATTGTATAACATAAGCATTCCACACATTTCTACACATGCTTAGAGGACTCCCACTCATTTTAAAATAAATATCCCAATCTACCCACCCAAAAGGGTAGATAGTGTAGGGTATGTACCTGGTGCATATCGGGTAAATACCCAGGTAGATGCCCATCTCAAGTGGGGCCTGATAAATCAGTGTTTTACAGCATATGTGACGTCATAATATTTATTGATATGAACAAATTTTAATGGGATATTGTTTATTTTATAGAAATATTTATGATAATTAAAGATTATTACCTTTTTACTTCGTTTCATTCGAAATATAAATCTAATACTCAATGGCAAAAGCCAAATTTATCACAATAGATCGCAATATTAAGGGATAAGACAAAAAAGTAACATATTATAAATTTTAAAAGCTGTATTCAATTCTTACCCGGTATTTTTAATTAATACCCGGTAAAATGGAGGAAGTCATGAAAGCATTAAATGGAATGAAAATGGGAAAGGCTGGGGGATATGATAGAATTAATACTGAAATGCTGAAGGCCGGTCAGGGCATGGTGGCAAGTCAGCTGTGTCGCCTTTTTAATATATGCTTTGAAAAAGGCATGGTACCGAAGGATTGGTGTAAGGCGGTCATTGTGCCCCGCTATAAAGGCAAAGGCTCACAGCAAGACTGCAAGAACTACCGAGGCATTAGCCTTCTCAGCATTGTCGGTAAGTTGTATGCTAAGGTTTTGATTGAAAGAGTGATAAAAGATACTGATGAAAAGATATGGGATGTTCAAGCAGGATTCAGAAAGGGAATGGGTTGCGCGGATCAGGTCTTTTCCTTAAGATGCATTCTAGAAAAACTTTTGGCTAAAGGTCGAAAAGGCTATTGCGTCTTCATAGATCTGGAAAAGGCCTATGACAGAGTGGTGAGGAATGAGTTGTGGTCGACACTGTCTGAGTATGGGCTGAACGGTCAGCTGGTACGAGCACAGAAATCACTTTATAGCGATTCCAGTGCTTGTGTCAGGTGGCGAATACACAGACTGGTTTAATATTGAAAAGGGTGTTAGACAGGGATGTGTAGCGTCACCTTGGCTGTTTAACCTATTCATGGACAGTTGTTTGACAAATCTGAAAGAAGGTGAATGTGGTGTTACAATGGATGAGTTACTTATAAAGTGCCTCTTTTATGCTGATGACCAAGTATTACTTGCAGACTCAGAGGAGGAATTACAGAAAATGGTAACCGTTTTGAATGAAGCTTTGGAGAAAAAGGGAATGAAAATTAATGTGAGTAAAACGAAAGTAATGGTATTCGAGAGGGATGAATGTATAACAGAATGCAATATTGTGGTAAATGGGTGTACAGTGGAGCAAGTGGAAGAGTTTGTTTATTTGGGATGTAAGTTTACAAGAGATGGAAAGCACGAGAGTGATATAGAAAGAAGAGTGAATGCGGGAAATCAAGTGAATGGGGCACTACACTACTTTATGAACAGCACGAAAGTGTCAAACACAGCACGTTTGGCTGTTCATAATGGAGTGCTGATACCGACGCTGGTGTATGGAAGTGAGAGTTGGGTATGGCAGAAAAAGCACGAAAGTAGAATAAATGCAGTTGAAATGAGGGCGCTGAGGAGTATGTGTGGTGTTACTTTGAAAGATCGGATTAGAAATGATGTCATAAGGGAGCAGTGTGGACTGAAAGAAGATATAGTAACAAAAATTGAGAAAGGAATGTTGACATGGTTCGGACATGTAGAAAGGATGGATGAAAGGCGATTCACTAAAAGAGTCTACAAAGCAAACTTAAGTGGAAGAGCGGGTCAGGGTCGTCCTCGACGAACGTACCGCGATCAAATTGCAGACGTTCTTAAAAAAGGAGAGGTTAGAAGTACCCGTAACCGGCGGGCATGCATGAAGAGAGTGATGAGTGTAGATGAAGCGGAAGAGGTCTGTCAGGATCGTAGCAAGTGGAGGTCCTTAGTCTCTGCCTACCCCTGTGGGAAACAGGCGTGATAATATGTATGTATATATGTATGTAAAATGGGTATTTATTAATTTTTATCCTAGCTACCCATTTTTACCTACCCAATTTTTACCCACCCGCCCATCTCTAGACACGGCAGAATTTGACAGAGGAAAATGAAGTACATACTACTAAAATGTAGCCAAAATGTAGCTTTTAAAATTTTATTTAGATATTTTGTGATATTTCTGACTTATTTGTGTCAATTTACAAAGGTTGCTGCGTACATAATAAGTTATGGTGAGTGACCCCTTGGACATCCAGACACTCGGCCTTACATACCCCGTAGGGTATCAAATAATTGATACGTAAATATGTAGTTGCTTTTCTATTGTATTCGGCACAAAACTGTAAAAATAGAATTAATGGAAAATAAATAAAATAAAAATATATGTATGCTATACGTGACTCTAAAACGATTTCTGTATTTAAAAGACGAATAAAAGATCATTATTTATTGGAATCACCTTAATTGTAACTTAAGTGTATATTATAAGCTGAGCTTCATATTTTTTGCCTGATGGCAACACCGTCCCTTTAAATATCGTGGCTCGACCATGAGCGGCCCATTTGCTGCTCGACCGCTATGCGGATAACACCTTTGTGAAATCTATCTTGTATTTTACTCGTCTTGCAAGTCAGTAATATTTCGGTTTAATTATTAGTAAATTGTTTAAAATGGCTGTTTAGTTGATTTAATTAGTGTCAAATTACATTTATGGACTATAACCTCAAATGTTCTTTAGTATTTGTGTTTTTTTTAATAAAATCCCTTACAATAATAATAATAATATAATAAATCGTTTATTTCGGACAACAAGATCCATAAAAAGGGTTAGTAACAATTGAGCTTAAAATACTAGGATGTTAGTAACAATAAAATAAAATAAAAACAGCAGACGGACATTCGCGTCCATACATAGTACTCAGCGATGCTAGCTGGACGGCCTACTTAACTGCATGCAGTTGTATCCATCGAGCGAGCATCGGTGAGTCCCAGCGGTCTGCCAGCGCGCGCAGGATAGTGTTTAATATATAGGATAGCTAAAAATATTATATTTCCTTCCAAATAGACATATGCATTTATTTAAGTATATGTGTAATATATGTATGTTTATTTGTAAATAGTGAAGTTTTATGCCATTTTAATTTTCTTCCTCCTTTATTTTATGTATAAACACGCCTGTATGCCTCTCTTACATAAACATCTCCTCTCACAAGCCTACTGGAAGAGATCTCCTTTGAGATAAGTAGTGCCTTTGTATAACTTTTATTTGATGTATTCTCGGTATAAATAAATAAATAAATATATCAGAAAACGCAGGTATACTTCGGCACTTGGTTTAAACCATTACTAACCCAAATAAAGTTGATACATAATACTAAAATAAGGTGACATATTGCGGGAGATCATATCTGTGGGTCGACATGTTTTGGGTGGAAACCGGTTTAAATCGAGTACTGAAGTTAGTCCACATAACATAGACATATACAAACTGTACTGCAGCATTTTCTCCAAAAATGTCAACCTACAATTATACTGATACTACAATTAGATAGAGCCTTATACAAACATGCTTAAAAGTACTAGTGTCCACATTTTTTCTCGAGATCGAGATTGAGTGCCAAAATGGCCACTGTTAGTCGTTATAAGTGGTCGCAAATTGTGGCTCGATGTGCGAAGACACTAGCTAGCTATACCATTTTCGCGGACGGATATTTCGGCCGATACGTAGTCAGTGTTCGGACGTCTGACTAGAGATTGGTCATAATTTATCTTCTGACCTTTGATAATTCTGCAATTTATCGGCTAAGCAGGTGACTACGTATGTACACATGAATGTACTACTTTGTTCTAAGTATTTTTATTAATTTACTTGCACAAGGAATGTTTATATTGATAAATGAGTGAATGAAATAGGCGAAGAAATATGTTAGGACACTTGATACGGCACGAAGAATTCATGAAGACGATAATATATATAAGGAAAATAGAAGGAAGAAGGGAAAGAGGCAAACCCAGACACAGCTTTATGAAGCAAATAAAGGAAAAAGGAAGAGTGGTGTCGAACCAAGATGTCAAAAGGCTGGCTGAGGACAGACAGGAATGGAAGAAACTCCACCGACAAGAGCGTCGCTCTTAAATTTAAATGAATGACGAGTGAACTTTGAAAATGAGTATGACGCTCCTTTAAAAATCTACTGAGAAGATTTACATTTTAAAACCTTTATGAATTTCGGGTTTAATGATATGAAATCTACTTTATATAAATAAATAAAAGAACTAAGTAGTCACCACGCGCTCAACGACATAGTACGTAGAGCTGTCGTCTCCGCCAATATCCCCTGCTTATTGGAGCCACCAGGCCTCAGTAGATCTGATGGGAAGCGACCAGATGGCCTGCCTTTGGTACCGTGGAAGCACGGGAAGTGCGTAGTCTGGGACGCCACTTGTGTTAGCACAGTGGCTACCAGCCACCTAAGCCGCACTGTCTGCGCGGCAGCGGCGGCTGCAGAGGATGCTGCACAGCGAAAGAGAGCAAAGTACGCGGCTATGGAGCCACATTACTCTTTTGTGCCCATAGCTGTGGAAACTATGGGCTGCTGGGGCGTAGACGCCAAGCGTTTAATTAGCGAGTTAGGGCACCGCATAGCTGGAAAGAACGGGGACTCCCGCTCCCACACGTTTTTGGTGCAAAGGATGGCTATTGCAATACAGCGCGGCAATGCCGCTAGTGTACTGGGCACCTTTGCGCCAGAAACGTTAAGGGGCGGGTTTTAAATGACATATTTTTATTATTTTATATTAATTAATTTGTAAATTTGGAACTAACGTAAACGTAAACGTAAAAAACCAAAAAAAAAGAAAAAACTTAGTACTTAATTATTCATAAATTGAAGTACTTAGCAAAAACCAAGAAATCCAAACACGCAAAGGTCTCGCTAAATGAGAAAATGTCTCGTAGTCTAAAGTCGAGCAAAGCATGAAGTCTGAGAATAGTTTGCGGTTCGCGTCGCGAAAATAATTAGCTGCCGGAGACCTGACAGCGCTTAAACGGCGCCGAGGCGGAGCCACGAAACAAGCGGGGTAAATGGCTTCGGTCTAGAATTGAACACCATTGTCGCGGATGGAGCGACTACGTCAGCGCGTGAAGCGCGGGGCGCGGGGCGATTCCTCACAGGACCGCCGCCGGTCAGCGATTTTCACTCAAGTTCACTCGGCAAAACGACTTGATTGCGCGCACGTGTCCCGTAGATTTATTTGGTTACTTTGTAAATCACCAGTTGTACATAAACCTATAATTTATACAGTCCATATTCTTTTATTTACCGTCCAAAGTATTACAAGACCACCTATTAGGATTAGGGTTCAGACATCATTTTCTTTATTTCTTTATTACTCGCTTTCATGCACTCATACAGAAGATGGTTAGTAGGTAAGTACATGAACCCTGGCAGGGTGTTGCGAACTTATAGGAATTATTAGTTTATATAATTATAGTATTTATACCATTCTCTTCCTGTGAATGTAATTAAAGGACTAAACTACATGACTAAGCACAATCACATGTGCAACAACTACGTTTTCCAAGGGGTTGGCGGGCGGCAGCTGTTTGTAAAAATTTTTTCAAACCTAAAAACCGACTTCAACATCGAACTGCACAACTGATTTTGATAAACCTTCAATGGAAACACTTGACAAGTATGCTCTTTCAAAAAAAAGATTTTTCTAAATTGGTCTACGCGTCTTTAAGTAATCGGTTCAGTCTGGGTCGTACCTTGTCTACATACTCGGAAAGGTTGGAAAAATTAAATTTAAATTCTCTGGAGACTCGTCGTATGCATATAGATTTGTTACATTTATATAAAACTGTTCATTCTGTAATGGACTCACCCTCATTACTCTTCACACTTAACTTTAATACTCGTTTTGTCACACGTTATCCCCAAATCTTCCGTCTAGCATTGCATAGGAACAACACGTCATATTATACTCTTATTACTCATATGTGTAGACTGTATAACGACCTCGCTACGAATGATAACTTGACATCTTTAATACAAGCTTTGGCAGATTCAGACGGATGGTAGTCAGTCTGGTGCACTGGTCCCAAATCCCTCATAATTTTTTCAGTTTTTTTTATATATGTACACAGGTATTATATCTATCATTGTTTTTATTGTGATTTGATTTAATGTTTAATAAATATTATTATGTTTACGTTTGGTGTATTTATGCTCTTGCTGTGTGCGTATGTTTTGGGCAACAGTCTAGTTTTTCAATATTGTATGTATTTCTATTAGTGTTAATGATTGTAACCTGTTTTACGTACATAAATAAATAAAATAAAATAAAAACATAAATAAATAAAAAAAACATATAAGATTACAACAAATTGATACCCACCTTCTTTTTATTCTTTATAATTTAGCCAAATAAAATCTTTACAATATACAGGCCAAAATAAGTTCGTACGTAGTTTCAAACTCGCTTATTCGACACCCAGCGAGCTAACCACTTAACCACTGCCCCGTTTAACGCTTAAAGAGGTGAAATTGCTCACACAGATAGCACGGCTGGCTAGATGCCAACAAAATTGAAATTCATGAAGAGTAACCTCTGATATTCAAATCTAATAGAGCTGTTTAAACTTTGGATGAATTTAAAATTTAGCTCATAAAAAAAATTAAGGAGTTAAATCCGTGGTAAGTCTCTTTCTTACGACATCTGTGCATCTGTAGAAGAGAAAAAAGGAGACGACAAATAATTCAATGCGACACAAATAAGTTGAACGAAAATGGCGGACTTCAAAGCAAAGTGAATCAAAATGGCCGTCGTCGGTGCATTATTTATACTTGCACTGATAACTACCATTTTGTTCAACCTTCGTACTGGGAATTTTTACAAAAATGCTTTGAAGTTCGCCATTTTGTTCAATATATTTGTGTCGCATTGTAATCAAATTTACATTGTCGTCACTACGCGATCTCACCATTTAATCACGCTATTTTCGTGGCCACATAAAAAAGTCAAATTTTCATTAAGCTGCACAGTGTTGGGACGATAATTTCTAATTACAGCAAGTTGTCGCGTCGAGTGAACACGACTGACATTTCTTAACTCAGCCGTTTTGCTGACGAATTAATTTGTTGCTGACAGATGTTACTTGTTTTACATAATGTTTTCGGTTGTCCTATAATTAAATTAAGTTTTGTTTATTTTCGTTTGTTCGTGAATAGTTCATTGGATGAAGATAATTTAGAACAAGGTTTGTGAGCTTTTTCTCTTGTGAAGATGATGTATTTTTTTTTAGCGATCGCTTAGTTATCTCTCAAAAAATCATCAGAACGAGTCTAGATTCAATTTTTGTATATAAATCATCACCGGCTCGGCACTTGTGGTCATTTCTTATTATTTGAAATCTGTGAGAGGAGTTGTCCTCTCACAGATTTCAAATAGTAGTAATAGTAATCTGTGAGTAGCCATACGTGTAATAATACTCGTATTTAGGAGTGACACTTCTGTAAAATAAATTAAATAAACAGTTGGCAACCAATCGCAAAGAATGTGATTTAATATTCCCTGAACCTGATTTGCATACTCGCCCCATATGCAAAACAGACAAAGACCTAAATTTTATTTAACGCGATCGTGATAAATTAAAAGGCACTCAAAAGAGTGTACTTTTTGTAATTGTAGGTAACTTACTCATAATATACAAATATATATCATAATCTACTTATATAAAGTTAAAATATATAAACAAGAATATATAAAATAGTTTATTCCATTATAATACCTAATAAATAAATATATACATATAATATAAACATATACATACTCATATAGTACAATAAAATATCATACAATACATACATACATTTTATTTACTTTATTTCAACACATAAATCTAATATTTATTTAATTCGCAAGCAAACCCGCGCGATAGTCGTAGTATGCAGAATGTACACCACATTTTCATAGCTATAGCTACGCGCAGTGCCTGCGCTGCGCCGGCGTCGGTCGCCCGATCTATGCGAAACCAGTCTTGATTTGCACTCAGACGCGGAGCCTGTGTCGCTCGTTACTCTGCCGCGTACATCGCGCACTCGCTTTGCTTTCGTTCTCGCGTCTTATGTATGCCTACTGATTTCTAGTGCCGCTTGCTTGTATCTAACTGACTTTATTTCTCTCTACTTGTGACTTCTAACTTCTCTCTTCCTGTGTATTTATTCTTAAACTATATTTCTCCTTCTACAATATCTGTGTGCTCGGAATAAAGTGTGAATTGGACAATTGCTGCTTTTTACTGCATTCATCCCACACACACACCACCGGACACCTAAACTGGTGACCCCTTTGGACACGAAAAAAGAAGATTAAATGGCAGACAAAGACGAAAACGTAACTGTTCGCACGAAAAGGCCGGACAAGATGGCGGATATCGAGTTCGAGGATGCGGCGACCGCGCTTGTGGTACCAACGCCCACACCGCCCGTGCATATGAGGATACCCCCATTCTGGCCAGAAAAGCCAGCAATTTGGTTCGCTCAGGTTGAAGGACAATTCGCCATATTGAAGATTACTGATGACGCGACCAAATTCTACCATGTACTGGCGACGCTGGACAGACAGTATGCAGCAGAAGTGGAGGACATCCTTACCGGCCCAGCTAACTACGCGCGCCTCAAGTCGGAGCTGATCAAGCGCCTATCAGTGTCACGCGAAAATAAAGTGAAGCAGCTGCTGATGCATGAGCAGATGGGTAACCGCAAGCCCTCACAATTTTTGAGGCACCTGCAACACCTTGCCGGACCAGCCATACCTGAGGATTTCCTGAAGACCATCTGGACGAGTCGTTTACCGGTAGGAATGCAACCGATCGTCACGTCGCAGCCCACTTTGTCGCTTGATGCCCTCGCCGAGTTAGCCGACCGCGTTAACGACATTGCAGCGCCCACACAGCAAGTAGCCGCTACGTCATCAACACCAGTGGACCAGATAGACCAGCTAACTCAGCAGGTAGCGGAGTTGACGAGGCAAGTCAGTGCTCTTACTAACCAAGTGAAACATCAGCCACGCCCACGCGAGCGAGGACATAGATCACGACACCGTAGTCAGTCATCGTCGCGTACCAGGTCGCAGTCAAACTACAGACGTTTTCCTGTCTGTTGGTACCATCACAAGTACGGGACCAAGGCCAACCACTGTGTCAAGCCCTGCGATTTCAAACAAGGATCGGGAAACACTCCGGGCAGTCAGTGATGGCGACAGACGACTGCCAGAGCACCACCGGTCGCCTCTTCATAACGGATCGCGTATCAAACACAAGTTTTTTAATAGACACTGGTAGTGACATATGTATGTATCCTATTTCAGCATTGCGAGAGCGTAGGTCTAAGACAGATTACCAACTTAGTGCTGCCAATGGTTCGGTTATCAATACATATGGCTATATTGAGCTAAATTTAAATTTAGGCTTACGCCGAAATTTTCCATGGCGATTTGTGGTTGCTGACGTCACGAGAGCTATCATAGGTGTAGATTTTCTTTCATTTTACCAACTGATCGTCGATGTCAGCAAGCAGAAACTTATTGATAACCTAACCAATGTTAGCATCGTAGCAACTGCACCTTCACCTGGTTGTCTCGTGTCTAGTGTGAAAATCTCGACTGGCGGTAACAGTAGGTATCATTATATTCTATCCGAATTTCCAGAAATAACACGTCCTGCTGGTATTCCGGATATCGTCAAACACAACACTCAACATTACATTAGAACTACACCAGGCCCTCCAGTGTCATGTTCCCCACGCCGACTAGCACCCGACAAACTCAAAATAGCCAAGCAGGAGTTTGATGTTATGTTGGCGAATGGTATTGCACGTCCGTCAGACAGCCAGTGGGCATCACCCCTACACCTTGCACCAAAGAAGGATAACGGGTGGCGCCCCTGTGGTGATTATAGGTTACTTAATGCCAGGACAATACCTGACAAATACCCAATTCGTCACATACACGATTTTTCTCACTCCCTGGCTGGATGTAAGTACTTTTCGGTGGTTGATTTAGTTAAAGCCTACCATTTTATCCCTGTAGCGAAGGATGATATCGCGAAGACAGCGATATCGACACCATTCGGGTTGTTCAAGTTCCCGTATATGTCCTTCGGGTTGCGAAACGCGGGAGCTACATTCCAACGATTTGTCGACGAAATGACCCGCGGCCTTGACTTTTGCTACCCTTATTTAGATGATTTTCTTGTGTTTAGTAGGACTCAGGCCGAACACGAGGACCATTTGCGGCAACTCTTCACCCGCATGAAAAAATACGGCGTACTGATCAACACCAATAAAAGTGTCTTTGGCGCATCTGAGGTAACTTTTCTCGGTTACCAAATATCCGAGAGTGGCACGAAGCCCTTGGAGAGTAAGGTAAAAGCCATCTCCGAAATCCCAGTCCCTAAGACAGTCAGAGACCTTAGGCGATTTTTAGGAATGGTAAATTTTTACCGGCGATTCATGCCAAATGCCGCCCAGATCCAAGCCCCTCTGAATGCCTTACTGACTGGAGCGGTCAAAGCCTCACATCCAGTTACCATAACGGGAAATTCTCTCCAAGCATTCGTAGCTTGCAAAAGAAGTCTGTGTGATGCAGCTCTTTTAGCCCACCCTGATACTGACGCTAAGCTAGGACTTGTCACAGACGCCTCAGACACGGCGATAGGTGGAGTCCTACAGCAGCAAAAGGACGGTCATTGGCAACCATTGGCATTTTTCTCTCGCAAGTTGAGCCCGTCGCAAACGAAATACTCTCCGTACGACCGTGAGCTCCTTGCCATCTATGAGAGTATAAAATATTTTCGCCACATGCTTGAGGCCACAAATTTTATAATCTATACTGACCACAAACCCCTCTGTTACGCTTTCCACGAGAGGAAAAGTAACTGTTCCCCGCGTCAGTATAGACATCTCGACTTCATCTCACAGTTCACAACGGACGTGCGTCACATCTGGGGTAAAGACAACGTCGTCGCCGACACGCTTTCCCGCATATGTGAACTGCAGATGCCGGTCGACCTGGAAGTCATGGCCAAATTTCAAGCTTCAGACACGGAATTGGCTGATCACCTTCAAAGTGAGACTGCTCTCCGCCTCAAGAAGATGAACGTACCCGGGAGTTGTACCGAACTGTACTGCGACGTCAGTACACCAACCCTTAGACCTTTCGTTCCTAAAGAACTGCGTAGGCAGGTATTTAACTGCCTTCACTCACTCAGCCACCCAGGAGCTAACGCTACAGCCAAACTCGTTGCTCAACGCTTCGTCTGGCCACTGATGCGTAAGAACTGCCGCGAATGGTCAAAGGCTTGTTTGGCTTGCCAGCGCTCGAAGGTAAACAGGCATGTCGCGTCACCTATTGGTACGCTCGATTTACCTTCAGCGCGTTTCAAACATGTCCATTTGGACCTCATCGGCCCCTTACCCCCAGATGGTGATTATCGGTACTGCCTAACACTCGTCGATCGCTTTACGCGATGGGCAGAAGCTGTACCGCTCACCGATATCACCGCTGAGACAGTGGCCAAAGCGTTCGTCTCTTGTTGGGTGTCGCGCTACGGTTGTCCTACTGAAATCGTAACCGACCGAGGACGACAGTTTCTTTCAGCGCTATTTCAGCAGCTGTCCAAAACCATCGCCTTCAATCATCGGAAGACCACGGCGTATCACCCTCAATGCAACGGTTTGGTTGAGCGCTTTCATAGGCAGCTGAAGGCAGCCATAACCTGTCACGCAGACTCAAATTGGACAGAGACATTGCCATTAGTACTTCTTGGCATAAGGAGTGCCTTCAAAGAAGACCTTCAAACCTCATCGGCTGAATTGGTGTATGGCGAGCCACTTTGCCTCCCTGGCGAATTTTTTGGCCATAACGTTGCAAGTTATACAACCGACATCACTGATTTTTCAGCCCGTATGAAGTCTTTTGCCGAGAAAGTACGGCCAGTCTCAACCCAGCATCACTCTGCCCACAGAACTTTCGTTTATAAGGACCTCGCCACTTGTAGCCATGTATTTCTTAGGGAAGACATGCTACGTGGCTCATTGCAACCTGCTTACAGAGGTCCGCACGAAGTTCTGAAAAGAGGTGCTAAGTATTTTACAATACGATTGAAGGGAAAAGACACGACAGTAAGCATAGACCGTCTGAAGCCAGCCTATATACTGTCCGATGACATATCCCCATCAAATCGTGATGAGCAACCTTTCACTCCCCCTCAGGTTCAGCCACGGGATGCCTCCGACGTCCCAGACGTCCCTGAGACCCCTTCTTATCCTGTCTTACGGACAACGCGTTCGGGAAGAAGAGTTCGTTTTCCCGATTATTATCGCCCGTAGACACGGTCTCTGGAAGGGAGTGATGTAGGTAACTTACTCATAATATACAAATATATATCATAATCTACTTATATAAAGTTAAAATATATAAACAAGAATATATAAAA
Source organism: Acrobasis suavella (assembly GCA_943193695.1). Taxonomy (NCBI): domain Eukaryota; kingdom Metazoa; phylum Arthropoda; class Insecta; order Lepidoptera; family Pyralidae; genus Acrobasis; species Acrobasis suavella. The sequence goes on from OW971935.1 coordinate 648,702, forward strand.
TAGTTTATTCCATTATAATACCTAATAAATAAATATATACATATAATATAAACATATACATACTCATATAGTACAATAAAATATCATACAATACATACATACATTTTATTTACTTTATTTCAACACATAAATCTAATATTTATTTAATTCGCAAGCAAACCCGCGCGATAGTCGTAGTATGCAGAATGTACACCACATTTTCATAGCTATAGCTACGCGCAGTGCCTGCGCTGCGCCGGCGTCGGTCGCCCGATCTATGCGAAACCAGTCTTGATTTGCACTCAGACGCGGAGCCTGTGTCGCTCGTTACTCTGCCGCGTACATCGCGCACTCGCTTTGCTTTCGTTCTCGCGTCTTATGTATGCCTACTGATTTCTAGTGCCGCTTGCTTGTATCTAACTGACTTTATTTCTCTCTACTTGTGACTTCTAACTTCTCTCTTCCTGTGTATTTATTCTTAAACTATATTTCTCCTTCTACAATATCTGTGTGCTCGGAATAAAGTGTGAATTGGACAATTGCTGCTTTTTACTGCATTCATCCCACACACACACCACCGGACACCTAAAGTAATCAAAACTAAAATAGGGTTAAGTAATAAAGGTACGTTCATAAGCTCTTTCAATACACATAAAAAATCTGAAGATGTTATGTGCAATAAATTCAATAAATAAAACAAACTTATTTCAATACACAATGAATGCTCTTTTAATACAAATAAATAACCTATATTTTTCTTTATTTAATAGTGAAATAAAGCTGTAAAATTTATTTACTAATATGTGACTACCAAACATAATAGTACCTACTGTAGGTGGAAAATATTTTTTTTTTATGAAAACGTGAACAACAACAAATAAACTATATTTTTATAAACTTTATTTTTTATATTTCCTAAACAAAGAATTTAAAGAATCTTAAATTTAAATAAATGCTAAGATTCGTAACAGGGAGGCAGGTACTTAAATATAAACCAGTAAAAATAAACAAAGATTATATATCTACTTTTATATAACTCTTCTGACAGAAAGTACTACTAAGAAATTTATGTTTAAAAACATACTGTAGTCTTAGGCGATTGACACACTGCTCCGCATCCCGCTGCATAGCGCGGGGCCGCCATACAAAAACGACGAGCGTATACGCGGTGTCAGTGTGTTGTCCTATGCGTGTTTTTCTATACAAATCGAGATTCCTACTTGCATAAAGTCCGGCCCCGCGCTATGCAGCGGGATGCGGAGCAGTGTGCGAATCGCCTAAATGATAAATTTAATTAAAAAAAGTACACAAAAATAAATTACAAATAAAAAGGCACATCTACTTTTTCTTTTAATTCTGTGTAGTTAGCCATCAATTGCACCAACTCGAATGACAGGTGTGGCCAGCCCGTCTCGCGGGACTTTACCTATATTTTCGATGGAATTTCGAATATAATTACGGGGATTTAAATTTGGAAATCATAAATGGCTTAAAAGTTTTGTAATTAACAAATGTAGGATGTTGATTTAAATCCGGATTATCCGGTGATAAGTTGCAATATTTTGGTGCATTTTTAGTGATTTATTGGTTTTTGTAATATGTTTGTGGTAATGAGCTTTAATATTCCATTGATATTCATTTTGTTATAAAGCATCTCGCATAACTTAACGACTATCATTCAATGATAAATAAATAAATACGAACAAATCACACAGATTAAGCTAGCCCCAAAGTACGAGTAACTTCGAGACTTGTGTTGGGATACTAACTCATCGATACTATATATGTTATAATAAAAACATACCAATTTAATTAAATTTACATACAATTCAAGACCCAGGTCAATTTGAAAAAGATCTTTTCTCCATCGACCGGGGATCGACTCCGGGACCTCCAGTGTAACATTGTGGCATAATGACCACTAGGCCACAAAGGTCGTTATAAAGCCAGACAGATAAAATCCAGGACAAACAGCTTAGCGTGCCTTCCGAAGCACGGAAAAGCTCGAAAAATTTTATGCAACTTACGGTCACCCATCCAAGTGCGGACCACACCGGGGGTTGCTTAACTTCATCATTCTTACAATGATCCTGGACATCACTTCATAAAGTGGTCTGATCGTTGCCAGAGAGTTGGTACAAAATATTCAAATGTTTCAAGTCACCCTACACTGGCTGGCAAAATAAAGCGAACAACGTCGCCTACGTTGTCGACAAACGTAATTAAGTAATCAAGGTAAGTATTATATCATAATTAGGGTAATTTTGTGATAACTACGTAGGTAGCTGTTCAGGGACGTCTGCGGTGGTTCTCAAGGAGAGGTTATTTGATAAATTGTTACCAAGTAGAGTATGCTGGAAGTTTTATTCCCTTAGGTTTCAGTTCACATAAAATGCCTAGGCTTTCTTTTAAAGTTTCAATACTTAAGGGGATACATGAAGCTTTTCTTCGCACTTTTGGCAAATGTGCGAAAAAAGCTTCATATTCTTACTTTACACTATAAACAGTAGTTCATAAAATAGTTCAAAGGTTTATATAGGACTTGATACAAATAAATTTTTAAATGACGTCTCTCTTTCCTGTCAAATAATTTATTTCAAATGAGGGCAGCACTGGACCCCGAAAATTTCATACTTATCCATGAAGGTTAAATTTCATATATTCCCTTATATAGTCATTTTCATGTATGAGAATGGGATTCACAAAGTTTAGTAATTATTGTTATCTTGATCTATAAACACAGATATTCCTAATAATAATTCGTTTCTTGTCAAGTAATTTGAAAAAAGATATAATTCGTAAACCTTTTTGAGGAATAGCTTCTCCTAGAGGTTAGCTTTCTCCAATTAGATTTTAAAATAAGGTCTTACTTATTTAGATATTTGCAAAAATCTAAATGACCTTCATTTTCAAGCGAGGTCAAGCAATTTGAGGAAGTGAAGTCACGACAGAGGTTGGCAATTTCCGCTTTCAGTACTGTACTGTCTAACGAAGTATACATAATTCCATGGTACTGTCACTGTCACTGTCTCCCTACAACAATATATGTCAAACGAGTACAACCAACATAACAAAGTAATTTAAACAGGTGAGATTGACAGATGACCGTTGTCTTTGTTTTTTTTTTGTGCAGGCAAAGGTAAACTTCGATTGCTGTGTGTCACTTCCGGTGTTAAGTTTAAAATTATATAAACAATCCAGATAACACCAAAATTCTTCTATTCGAATTCCTTTCTTAAGATGGTTTATATTTTCGTTAAAAACCATCTATAAAACTTTTATATTATTTAGTTGACAAGCCAATTGGATTGTGTTGTGTGTAATATGACCACATATTTAATCTTACTAATCTTTTCTTTAAAAAACATACAGATGTGAATGTCACCGCTGCCTAATGAATAGGACTGGGCTGGTCACGTCTGCCGCATGCCAACCGAACTATGGGCCAAAAACAGTTATTTTGTAGACCCCAACTAACGGACATCGACATCATGGAAGACCTAGGCGCTGATGGCGTGACGATCTATACGCCTTCTCGCCTGCTAGCACGTGAAAGGACAAAACAGAGATAAATGGAGAGCCGGGAGGGAGGCCCTTGCCCAGCAATGGGATCTAATGGGCTCTTAAATTAACTTAACTTAAGCTTTTCGATCTTAGCTCAACTGGCTCCCTGTTTGTCATGAACTTTTTTTAACCGACTTATAAAAAGGGGGAGGTTATCAATTCATCGCGATTTTTTATGCATGTTCTCCGATTATTTGAAGACGCCTGGACCGATTTGGAAAATTTTGTTTTGTTTGAAAGGGTACTTGTAAGTATACTTGTAGTCCCATAGAATTGATGTCTAACTTTGTTGCTCTTCAAGTTATCCAACTCTGGAATACCTTGCCTGAAGACATCGAAAATATCTTGGATAGATTCCTATTTAAAAAACACGACGGGTTGCACTCCGGGAGTGCCGGCAGAAGTAAAAACTTGAATATTTCCATGGATGCTCGTTGTGCATTTCCATGGATGCTCGTGGCACGCTGTAACATAAAAACACATACATATACACATACATACGCCGCGTAATCGAAACAGCAGGCGCAGGCATATATTTTCGCCGCGCCGTAGAAAGAGAGGGGACTTCCTCTCCTACGCCACGCCGCGCCGGCTGTCTACTCTCCATCTGTCTTACGAATTTTCGATCAGGTCACGTGTCCTGACGCCCTGACGCACTGACGCGAGTTTGAAATTTTTTACGCATTACAAAAAAGTGTACAACGCCGCTAAAGAAGTTTTCACTTCAAAAAAGTTGACACGCACCTTTCTGTTAATCAGTTGACAGGTTCTTTTGATCCATCAAATGTATACAATAACATACTTTAGTAATAAGAGTATATAATAGGTTGGGGAAAAAGTCTTTTCGCATTTTATATAAAAATTCAAAACAATTTTTAATATAGTTTATTTACATTTAACTAAAGTATGTAGGTACCATTTTGTTCGATAACGTTTTGCCATCTTATAGGTAGGGACATGATCCCATTGCTATAGAAATTTTGGGGCTTCTGATCAAAAAACTGCGTCAAGTAGTTTTGGCAGTCCTCTCGTGAAGTTAACCTGACACTGCCTAAAGAATTCTGAAGAGACCGAAACAGGTGGAAATCTGAAGATGCCAGGACAGGACTATACGGCGGATGCATCACCACCTCCCAGCCAAACTCTCTTAATTTTTGCTGAGTGGTTAAAGATGTGTGAGGTCTAGCGTTATCATGATGAAAAACCACACCCCTTCTGTTGATTAATTCCGGCCGCTTTCTCTCAACTTCTCGCTTTAATCTTATCAGTTGTTCGCAGTAGAGTTCTGAATCGATGGTCCTGCCTGGTGGTAACAGCTCATAATGAATAATGCCCTTCCAATCCCACCACACACACAGCACCACCTTGTTGCGAGTTAACCCGGGTTTCGCCACAGTCTGTGAAGCCTGACCGGCCTTTGACCATGACCTTTTTCGCACGTTCTTGTCGTACGTGATCCACTTTTCACCAAAAGTTTTCAATTTCTTCAAAAATGGTTCGGTCTCATTACGTCGTAATAAAAAATGACAAATAAGTACACGGTTCATTAGATTTCTTTCAGTGAGATCGTGAGGTACCCAAATATCGAGCTTTTTTGTGTACCTATTTTTTTTCAAATGCGCCAAAACTGTTTTGTGGTCAATTCCCAGTTCCTCAGCTACGTCGTAACTACTGATATGCCGATCTTGCTCCACTTTTTCAAAAATAGCATCCATTTTATCCGTAACAGGGCGACCAGAGCGACGTGCATCTTTGACATCAAAATTTCCGGATTGAAAACGCTTAAACCAAATTTATGCTACTCTCACAGACACTGCACTAAGTCCATAAACATTGCAAATTTTTTTCGCAGCTTGCGTTGCATTTTTACCTTTTTGGTAGTAAAATTTTAAAATGTATCTAATTTCTTCATTAGATTCACTCATCTTGACGGTATGAAAAATAAATGAAAATCACGCATTTTCCTAATTTGAATTTGGAATTATCTTCTTTAAAATTTAAACTTTTAAATGATACCAAAACCAGCCAGGTACAAATAGTATAGCCAAAGTTGTTTTATTACAAGTTTATACATACTATATGCGAAAAGACTTTTTCCCCAACCAATATAATATCTGGTGTCTCATATTTAGATATTACTTGGATTAAATAGAAAGAACTTTCATTTAATACCTAGGTACCTAACCTATCTGTACCTTAACCATCCATGATAAAGGTATATTACATTAGCTACAGAAAGGACATCTTAAAAATGTGGTACTTAAATAATAAAGCCCAAGAAAAAATTTAGATGTGTAAAAAGTGAGTACCATGCGGCAGTGTGCGCGATTACGTCTAATTTATGTACATAATTCGTTGAGCGTTGGCCGGGAAAGATTTTTTGTCCGCCAGTGTACCTAATTCTGTAGAGTGATAAATTGGTATGGTGTGACGTATTGAATAAAAAATAATATCGTTAGTGCTGGCCATGGTAAAAAAAGCAAGGTTCTCTTCCCGAGACGGCCTAAAACCACGTCACAAATGTCATGTTAAGTGTTACTTTTTTTATTTATGTATTAAAAATACCAACAGCTTTTTACAAACAGTATGTTAGGTTATAAACAAATAATTTTTCTTAGCCAATAACAGGTTATTATTATAATATTTTTTAGTAAATTTGGTGGTCGTCGGCGCATTATTTGTACCTGAGCCGATAACCACCATTTCGGTTCAACCTTCGTGTCAGGAATTTGTACAAAATGCTTTGAAGTCAGTCAGTTATTTGTGTCGCATTTTACTTTTTTGTAAAAACATTCACAGGCGATAAAACAAACGTTTCCCATAGCTCAAGCATTGAGTATCCCCGAGATCAAAATGTCAGCAGGAGTAACTGCCACACTCCACTGTGTTTGATAAACTGTTTGGAAAGTCAAGTGTTAAGCGACGGCGGAAATTGGATTTTAGCTGAAGAACTGATTTTATGAACATCGTATTTTTGATTTTCTCCGATAGTTTAATGGGAAGCTTATCATAAAGAATTTTTACTTGGCGTTTATAAAAAGCAGACTAGAAATCATACTTATGATTTAAAGCTTAAAAAGATGTAGAACATAAAATAAGTTACGCCATTATATTCTTGCCAGGTAGGGTCAAAATATTTAACCTACGAGCTGTTTCATTAAAACCGCACAACTACTCAAAACAATATTTTTTGCAGTTTATAATTATCTACTTAATTTAAATTATATAATCAATTGCCCAAGAACATAAAAGACAAACCCCTTATTCATAAAAAATTACAAATGTTTGCCAAACCTAGTTCAGTTAAAATATGTTTTGTCTCGTTCTTTCAACGTCAAATATTCAAAAGGGAAAGGGACAAAACATGTTTTAACTAAAATAGGTTTAGCAAACGCTTGTTATTCTTTATAAATTTGAGGGAAAGAAAATTAAAAAACATTTTTTAAATTATTTAAATCCCATCTGTTAAAAATAATCATATTATAGAGACATATATGCCATGTTAGCAGTTTTTACTGCGCGCTACAATGCGACAACATGACTAGCTAGTCGCTCGCTGCTCTTTAGTTCGTAAACACGCGCTTGTCCCTAGATAGCTCCTCAAAGTTAGTTTGTCTGTTCATCCATATAACCAAAACCTGTGACTGTTCGTGTAAACTGTTTGTGTGAACTGTGTATCGAGAATATAGACAATTGCCAAGTATTGTTGACTTTACCTTCTGAATCCCGATAGCAGGATACCTCTAGACTTACCTAGACAGATATTTAGCTAGAAAACATCAGATAGATTCATTTAATTACTCATTAGTCAGATTAGTGGGTGATAGACAATATTACTCAGACTACCTTTGTGGTCCAGTGGTCAAGGCGTTCGCTTTGTGACCCAGAGGTCATGGGTTCGATTCCCACAGGGAAGCATACTTTGTGAAAAGTTGTTTCCAGTCTGGATAGGATATTGCAGGCTTGAATCACCTCATTATCCGAAAAGAAAGATGATTCCGTGTTTCGGAAGGCACGTAAAACTGTGGGTCCCAAACGCCACCTAGCGTTAGAACATCAAAACTATCCAAGGATTGGTTCCTGGTTTGCCCTTTGGGTTGCGGAGGTCAGACGCCAGTCGCTCTGTGTAAAAACCAGTAACCTCGTCAAATCTCCTTGGTTAGGTAGCGGACCCCGGGCTCTGAAGCGTTACCGCTGAGGATGCAACCGGGAATACGCTCGGATGATGATAAGACAATATTACTCAGTCGCCGAATACCTGCAGGATAAGAACAAATAGACAATGCCTACCTCCCTCTCGTCCCATTGCAATGCCTGACAAGGTGCATATGCAACAAAATAATTTACTAAGCATAAATCGTGCTACAAATGCTATTCCAAAGAGGATTGACGTCGGGCAGATGGCTGGTCTTAAAACTATAGATAGATAAATTAAACTGTTTCGGGGTATTTTTTTTTATAGGGCCAAATAACACTGATTGAGCTAGCCCCAAAGTAAGTTTGAGACTTGAGTTATGGGATACTTACTCAACGATACTATATTTTAAAATAAATACATAAATATATAAACATCCAAGACCCAGGACAATTTGCAAAAGGCCATTTTCCAACTTGCCCTGACCGGGGATCGAACCTGGGACCTCTGGGTGGTGGACTAGCATGGTGACCACTACGCCACGGAGGTCGTCCTGACCGGGACCCATGCCCGGGTATTGACATGCATATTATAAAAAGTTATTTAAAAAAGGTTTATTTCTTAGTAATTATTCGTTAAGTTGAGTGACCTTGAGCCTTCTTATGAGACCCATAGTAAGGGACCAAGTTTCAGAGCCATAAGTCATCACTGGTAACACACATTGATTAAACACTTTCGTCTTGAGGCACTGAGGTATTTGGACGAGAAGACACGGCGTAGCTTGCGGAGAGGGCTATGCTCGATGTTTCCCTACGTGATCGAATCAGAAATGAGGAAATTCGTAGGAAAACTAAAGTCACTGAAATAGCCCAGCGGATTAGTTCGTTGAAGTGACAGTGGGTAGGACACATAGCGCGACGAACCGATGGCCGATGGGGCAAAAAGGTTCTCGAATGGCGACCACGTACTGGGAAGCGAAGCGTAGGACACCGACCCACAAGGTGGTCTGACGAGCTGAACAAAGTCGCTGGAAAGCGCTGGATGCAGGCCGCTCTAGATCGGTCATTTTGGAAATCCTTAGGAGAGGCCTATGTCCTGCAGTGATGCTGATGATGTTGATGAAATAAGCGAAAGCCTAGGAGCGGATCGCTTCATATTTGGACCAAGCCCCAAGCACAAGAGCTCAGTATTGCCTATCCATTGCGTCGCTTGCATTAGTTGCAGTGCAGTGCGATCGCCGCTTTGTATCGTAATGTTGAGTGTTTGGTACTTACTACTAAGCGCAGTCCCAACTATTTAACTGAGAACTAAACAGATTCCAACTTGGGACTTCCTGCTAAGTTCTGGCTCCGCATACTTGCAGTTCAAAAGTAGGATGGTTCGAATCGATCGTAGTGAATACTAATGGAAGCTGTAATTTGAATTTCACTTTAGTCCTTTTTAACCCTCGATGAAAAAGAGGGGTGTTATAAGTTTGACGTGTCTGTCTGTGGCATCGTAGCGCTTTAACGAATAGGCCGATTTAGATGCAGTTTTTTTTTAAAGTGAATTGATTGCAATGATTCTTAGCTTTGTTTGATGGAAATTCGTTTCGCAGTTAAAAATTAGTTATTGGGGTTAACGCTTGAAAGTCGGGGTATTTTAATTTAATTACCTGGCAAATAGACTCGTATTTGGTCAAAATTTATCGTGAATTAAACGAAAATGTAAATTATGTTTAAGCATATTGGTTAAGTAGTTAAAAATAAAGATGTACATTTAGCAACAGCTCTTCAATCGTAGTTTGTGAGGAAAGAAAAGACTTAGAATCATGTGAGGGGACGGCCAGCAACCCATCACTATTTGAATTCCTATTTTCCACTTTCTCGTCAATCATCTCACTAAAAGTGGCCTTCGGCCTTCGGGTCATTTTTAGCTTGATAATTTGGGCCCAAAGTCATAGGTCTCTGTCTGTCCTATCAAGAATAAAGACGTAATTTAATATATTAGTTCAGTCATCAAACACGAAAATATCAACAAATTTAATAAGAGATTCCAGTCACAATAAAAAATTTCCTTTACTATGAAAAGTTTGTACTTACAAAATCATACAAATGGTTAAAATTTGGGAACATACAAAATATGTAACCTCTTCTTATTTAGGAGAGATTTCTTAAATCAAGCTTAAATTTAGTAAACATGTGATGAAAAATCTCCCGTATAGAAATAATTTTTCGAAAGATATAACAATATGAGCATAAGAATGGCAATTCATTTTTTTTTAATAAATTTTGAGTGAAAAACTGTAATTTACAGTTAAGATAGCACACACTAAGAATTTTTTTAAAAACTCTACTGTAGGTTTTATTGTGAAAATTCCATTCAACTGAAAATTCACAGCCCCGACCATAAAACGTGGAAGGGACACACCCGTAATAAATCGAACCCTGGGCTATATTATTAGATTATTATAGTATTATGAAATTAAATTAACAGTCAAAAACAAAAAAAAAATTGGCATACCCACACAAATTGCCCGGGAGGCAGCACACTTTTGTATAGGAATGCCAATCTTTTTTTTTGTATTTTTACTGGTATTTTAATTTCGTCACTATAGTGATCCCCCTTGGTTCGATTTATTACGGGTATGTTACTTCCACCTTGTATTTCAAGAATAAGGTATCTCGTACTATAATATAACATACGATAAATGGATTCTCTTTAGTGCAGCCTCCAGTGCCCGCTCGCTCGACATCCCAAAAGGGTTCTATAACGGGCATCGCACTGTATCCTACATTTGCAGACTACAGTCAAAGCAATGTGTACTATATTAGTTTATTTTATATTGCATAGAATACACACTCATCATCATTTTAGCCGCATCTTCTTAGCGAGACGGAATGGCTTTTTCATAAGGCTGTAGACCAGTGGCCACACTTACTCCCCTGTGATTAGCTCAGTTTAGATCTTCTAATGTACAAGAGGTTGAGCAGGTGGGGCATGACAGGAGGTGGGCCATGCTTTGAACAGCTCCACATTTACAAAGGTCGTTGTTTGAGAAACCCCTCTTAACTCGGTTTTCGTGGCATCTCTCAACACCAGCCCGGAGTCTGTTTAAGGATTTCCAGATTGCCCAGGGGAGGTCACTACCTATTGGGAGTTTCTCATCGGGTGGGAGCTGCATAACGTCTAATGATGGACATAGGCCTCTCCCAAGGATTTCCGAAATGACTGATCAGATCGGCCTACAATTAACGCTTTCCAGCGATCCTGGGGACGCATTTTTGAAATTACTTGTCACATTTCCAAACAGACGCATATCGATCGTGTGCGGCGGATTTGCAACGAGTGGTCTTGATCATAGAATACCCATATCCCTTATCTCTGGTCTTGATCAGTCGTAACTTTGACATTTGTAGCGTATATGTCTAAGAAATATTTAATGGAGAATCCGTTCCGATTCACACTACTGTTTTATTCATGGTTAAAATTTTTAGAAAACCGTGGACATATTTTCGAAGCTTTCTGCATAAAACAATATTGTTTTTTGCTGACACGACGGTTTTAAAAATACGGCCTAATTACGCGAGTGGTGAGTTGGGAAATTTCTCGTTTTGTGTTTAGGTGAGTCCGCCCAGCCAGCAGTTATGCTGCAAGAGTTTATAAATGAGGTCTACCTTGGAAAGTGCATCATTACGCTTGCAGACTAAAGCCGGTATGTATACCGTCCTCAGTTCGTGGAGCTTGGCGATGCCAAACCTCGTTGTACCACTCTCATAGCTTGAGAAACCAGTTGGACTCGTAGATACGGATAGGGAGTGTAAGAGATATTCGCAGTAAGGAAGAAGGAGAGAGAGGGAGTTGTAAGAACCGACCGAATACTTGCATCAAATCAGTATGGGGAGGATAGATATTATACTCGGTGTGTGATATATACTTGGAAGGATAATAGACTGCTTTGTTGTTATGCGTCCGTCGGGGTGCTCTTCGGTTCTTTTTTGTAAGATGCGTAGTTTATCGATACTGTGTGGTGGAGTTGCATTTGTCCAGGACTTTAGGCTTTTGTATTTAGGTGAGTCCCTCACTGATAAATAGCACTTCTGGTCGTCTGACCACCTTGAGTCCCACGCTTCGCTTGCCAATCAACACACACGATGACATTTTTGTCGTGAACACGTGATCGAATCAGAAATGAGGAAATTCGTAGGAGAACAAAAGCCACTGACATAGCCCAGAGGATTAGTTCGATAAAGTGGTAGTGGGCGGGACACATAGCGCGACGAACCGATGGCCGATGGGGCAAAAAGGTTCTCGAATGGCGACCACGTACTGGCAAGCGAAGCGTAGGACACCCACCCACAAGGTGGTCTGACGACCTGAATAAGGTCGCTGGAAAGCGCTGGATGCAGGCCGCTCTAGATCGGTCATTTTGGAAATCGTTGGGAGAGGCCTATGTCCTGCAGTGGACGTTGCGCGGCTGAAATGATGATGATGATAATGATGACATTTTTATTTATAATAGGCCAGACAGAGGATTTTGGGGCTTATGGCTCAAAGCAGATAGAGTCAAAGGCCGCAAGACCCAAATCAACTTTTAGCATGATGGTAGGTGAGAAAATGGAAACATTTATATCGTATCGTACTCGTACATGAAGGATTCCGTACTTCCGTACAATGTTTAAAAAAATATACTTTGAGTATTTTTTGTTAAATCGGCCACATTAATAGGTACATGATACGAATTTTTTCAAATGTCTGGCTATTACGTTTCAAGAGACAAAGCCCTGCGACAGACAGATAGCGGAGTCTCAGTAATAGGGTCTCGTTGGTACATTTTACGTACGGAACCCTAATAAGGAGTCATAATTATTCAGGGATGCCTAGCAACTGATTTGCAATTTCGCTCATCCCCTATACCGGCTTTTACAATGAATCCTAGCCAGTACAGTGGGTCACATAGAATAGTATACCACCAATAGAACAATTACGTAGTACCGAAAGTATAGAGGTAGTATACTTTTTTACGTGGCCCACTGTACATTCTAAGACTTTTCTTTTCCCAATTCAGCAAGGAACATTTGTACAGGCGTATGTTTTTAGTAGCTGAAGTTATTGTAATTTTAAGGAAAAATGAGGAAAAAAAAAGTCCACTACAAAAATAAATACTTTACTTCAAAATCTTGAATATTTTCAATATATAAAATTATATTATAGCCAAAACCACTAGGTACTTACTATTAACAAAGTTGAAAAACGAAGATTCAGAAAAACGCTCGCTCATACTACTAATTCCAACTAGGTCCTCCTTAAGTCCTAATAATTAGCAGATTTTACACCACAAGGTAGAATTTCCTAATTACCTCGACCGTCGCTTTAAATAAATTGCGCGTAATGGAGATACGGCTGAAAAATGTTAATTAAGTTCCCAACTTAAACAATTCCGCCCTTTTAATTGTCTTGATTCCCTCTGTTTACGTAACGGCAAATAAATTTCTGAGATAAGTGGTAAAAAAACAAGTTTTCTCTCGCAGTTCAGTTTCAATTTACTTTGGGTATTTACTTTGTGAAAGAACAAGCGGTGCGAATTCAGAATTTTTCGAAAAGAAGTATTATAAGTAACTGTAACATACCTCGTAGTGTTGCCAAATGATTGATAGTTTCAATCGAAAATGCCAAACTATCGATAGTTGATATATATAAATATATAGTACTATCGATAGACGAACGATAAATTTTATTTAAAGTACCGATAGTCTATCGATAGGCTATTGATAGTGGAATATCGAGCGGCAACACTAATACCTTTTATGATGATCTGGGAGAAAAAAAAAAACTTATACATGAGCACCTTCTAGTCCCGCGTAGATAATAAAAGCCGATCAATGGAATGGGCTAATGGGCGAAAATGAGAATCATGTTTATAGGTGATGCGATATAGCCGCCAGACCCAGATCAGTTGATAGTGGGCGTAAGAGCGGAAAAAGGGAAATTGACATGACATTGAATGAAAACGTGCTCCAGTAAAATTGTACAATTTTCTTTTTTAGTCTAACAACTATATTATGCTTGTCGGCGAGTTCTAAGTAAATTTCTTTTTTTATTATTTTACATGTGCAAAGAGAAAGTTGTTTACTACAAAGTGCAACGATCAGATTTTCAAATGAAGAAATGAGTTGCAACAAGTTAATAAAAGCGGCCAGCCTAGATATAGTGACGCAGTCTTGTTCAAGCGTCCTTACTGTACACAACTTCTTGGTTTAGTTTGCCGTGGCTTGGCCATGACTCATTTAATTGCGATTATTGTAATTACAATGACAGTCTACTTTTCCTGGATGGTAACCCCTGTTATTCTATGTAACTGTGTATGTAACCCTTGTTATTCTATGTGTATTCTATGTAACTGTTTTCAATTCTGTATGAGCCAGAGGTTTCGTTGTTGTGATGAAGTTTTACTGGGCAGGAACTCATGGTCAATGCGCGTGGTGGGACGCTTGATTTACCATAATTTTAAATAAGGCCCGCGTAAGGATTCTCTATGCAACATGCTTTAAAATAATATTGGTACCTACTTACTAAACCAAAATTATTTATATGTTTAAAACAAAACCCTTACTTCTGCCATGTTTTCATTAAGTCAAAGTCAAAGTCAAAATTTTTTATTCAATGTAGGATAAATTTATCTCTTATTGAAGGTAATTTTTTTTTAAATATTATTTTAGTGCAAAAGCTAAAAACTACTAGCGTTTCGGAACGACCACTGCTGGGAAGATTACGCCGAAAGAAACCCAGTTCAGTATTGGTCCCTACCCAGCCTGATGGGCTATATTACAGTTACAATACAGATTTACACTTTAGCTAGGTATACATTAATGCATACGGTATACATTACATACTATATATTTAAACAATACAATTAAAATTTGCAGTCATCTATGTCCAAGAATTGTGATCAGACGACGATAAATAGTCATTTACATGATAATACGCATTTTTGATTAAATGATTTTTAATGGCAGTCTTAAACTTAGATAATGGTAACGCTACTACATTATCTGGAATCTTATTATAGAGGCGTAAGCCAAGACCCACAAAAGATTTTTAGGTCGTGAAAATGAAAATAAAGTTTAAGGTAAAGCCATTATTGCTTTTCGTATGGAAATAATAAGTACACTAGTTTCTAAGACTATAACAATAAACATATCTCAAGACAAGACCAAAATTACAGCTGTTTTAGCAAGTTGTTTTCCAACAAAATAATTTATTACTTGGAAACTTAATAATTTCACGCGTCTAGAACTGAGACTAGAACAATTATTTTCAGATATATTTATTACCGGTCCTTGAAAGTTATGTAATAACGTGATACAACTTTTGAGAAATAACAGTAAACTAGAACATAAAATTAAGAAAAATTAAGTGAACAATACATATTTTTGAAAGTTTTTATGCGTTATTACTTGGGTGTAATTATTTTAAGCGTGTTTCATTATGAAAGGATTAATACCAATCTCAAAAGAATAAAGTTAAAAGAAAAAAATTGCTGCAATAATCCTAATTGTAGAATTAATACAAATTTCTTAGCCAGTCTAGGCCTGTGCTCCCCGTTTAGGTATACATTATTACTATGCGCGCGGTATAATTTTTTCTTTTGATTTCATAATAGGTAGTTTTTGAAATCAGATCATTTACTTACAGCTAAGTTTATTGCCGCTTCCAAAGCGCACGTACAGGAGAAGCGGCTACAAACTGAACTGCAGCATTTTCTCCAAAAAAGTTGTCTGCGCCACTTAACCTAACAGATTCAGTGTGTCTTTTCTCATGAATTCCGAAATAAATCACAACGTTCATCGAACGATAAATTTATCCCCAAATTATTAATTATATTATTGTGCGTAAACAGGATTGCATGACGGTTAATAAGAAACCTTTTCCGGCTCGTTTTCCTGTGTAAGGTTAATTAAAGGTGTGTTGCAGGAAATAGCCAGAAAATACACGTCATAATCATAATATGACGGGAGAAAATATATCTTCCAGTATATAAAGAATTAAATTGTTTTTATGTTATCACATATAAACGCAGGTATATATAATAAGAGGCATGCGTTTTTCTTACGCTTTTGTAGACTACGTATATGCATCGTGGACAATTTTTAAAGTTGAATAAACAAAAGTTACTACAATGCGACACGAATAAGTTGAACAAAAATGGTTGACTTCAAAACTTTTTTGTACAAATTTTCGACACGTAAATTGAAACAAAATGGCAGTCGTCGGCGCATTATTAGTACTTGCGCGGATAACCGCCATTTTGGTTCAAACTACGTGCCGGGAATTTGTAGAAAAATGCTTTGAAGTCCGCTATTTTTGTTCAACTTATTTGCGTCGCATTGTACTAAGTAAGTACCGGCCAGCTGTCATCATGGCAGTTGTTAATTATGTTAGAAGCTTTTAGGCTCTATAACACTAATTGAGCTAGCCCCAAAGTATGTTCGAGACTTGTGTTATGGGATACTAACTCAACTATACTATATTTTATAACAAATACATATATAGATAAACATCCTAGACCTAGGACAATTTGAAAAAGGTCATTTTCCAACTTGCCCTGACCGGGGATCGAACCGGGGACCTCTGGGTGGCGGACTAGAATGGTGACCACTACGCCACGGAGGTCGTTTTGTTTATGTGGCCGACTTGGAGGTTTGACATCCAAGTCGGCCACAAACACAAAAAAAAATGCTAATAAACACGCACGCTCTCAATCTTTTTAAGTAAATGAAAATGATATTATACCAAATAAACTTGTATCATACCGGGATGTTCCAGATAGGTAAAATCATATATTAGGGGCATGCTCAGTCATTGATGAACATGAAAAAAAAAATTTTTTTCAGAACTAATTGAGTATTTATTTGAAATTTATTTTACCTTAAAATATTTTTCCACCTTTTTGAAACAGCCTGTGTAATATTTCCTGCCTTCTACTGCAGTTGTGTAAAAAATGACAGCAATATGAATAGGACTGGAGGCTCATTTGGGTCTCTCCATCCTAAAAGCGACGCATTTGGCGGCGAAGCGACGTTTTTGCCCCGAGCCATTTATTTAACGCTTTAAACCAAACATTTGTCAAACCCAGTGTATTCGGTCCTCCAGGTGTTTTTGTACTGACGTGGGTGAAAAGATTTCATGGTATTTTATAAAAGATATATTTTAAACATCCTTGGTTTACTGAATGTCGAGAAAAACGTTGTTATGTTTTCGATTTCAGAATTTGTAGAAAATTAAGCGTTCTTCAACAGAAAAGTTTTAAAATATCTAAGACTAGCAGCCAAATTTATAAATGAGACCCTGATAAACAAGTCACATGGTGAGGAATCTACCAATTTAATGAGTGCAGACCTTTTATGAAGTTGACCGAAAAATCTGTACACCCAAAGCATTGTACTTTATTCAAATTGATTTATATTCTATATTACTGGATAGATCATACTTAACGCTTTGATCTAAACAATTGTCGAACCCAGTATTGGTAGTGTAGGTGTTTTGTACTGACGTTGGTCACGTTGGAGAATGTGGTAGTAAGATTTAGGCGTGAGTTGTAAGATTTGGTGTTATTTGATGAATGATACACAAGTCAGTCATTTCTTCGATGAAAATGTATAATAAGTACTTAATACAGTAATTACAAAGACAATAGCTTAGCTGCTAAATAAACTAGTGGCTCCGTGATCCGTAGACCTCGCGAGTCACCCGACTCGTTGAATTTTATCGGATGAAAAAATTGTTCTGATATATGATATGTTTTAAGTCTTCAACCGCGATATTTCCAGGATTTTGAAATTTAAAAAAAAAATGACTCAATAAAAATTCTATATATTTTGAACCTTCTTAAAAAATTTCACAAAATGAGATATTATAAATATCCTATGATAATAAAGATATATTTGAATTTAGATCAACCGGACAAACTGACAGCCGCACAAAAGAATTTTTGGTCTATCTCGAAACTGAGACTCTTCGCTCGCTTCACTCGCTCTTACAATTAATGTTTGTATAAAACGCATGATATTCATTTTGTCCCTGTCCAACTTACACGTATAGTTTACCATCACTGGTTTTAATTATGGTCTAGGTAGGTGTTATTATTATAATCCATCCTGTAAATCCTCCTGTAATTGGCCATTCCGTTCTCATAAATAAAGCAGCGCACACACCCGCGGTAATCGAGATTACGAGCTGCATTTAGCGAGGATTATGTCACACTGAATGACACCTGCGTTTGTGCGGGAAGAGAAGCCTCGTAGAAGCAGATAGAGGGCATGGGCGAAAATGTAAATCATGTTTATAGGCGATGTCGCATCGCTTATTGTCATTACTCTGTACTTTCCAACAACTCAATTCAGATACTTTTTGAAACGATAAAACAAATACAAATTCAAATCGTCTTTATTGTCGAACACAGGTAACATATACATAAATCTTAACATTACAAAAGTGCCTCTATGTTCTGTCCTGATAGGACATACAATAATAAATATTATAATAAATTGATTACTAAGTACTTGTAATGTGGGTGTTGTGGATTGTTGAATTATTTGTAGACTGTATTTATAATGAATTAAAATATAAATAAAACCACGATTACTCGAATATGGGTACAGAACGAACAACCATTTTTTTTATTATTGATTGACAGTAAAAACTCATAAAAAAAAAACGGTTGTTTGTAAAGTTGGTTTACTGACGATAGTTGAACGTGACAACGTCATAAGAAAATACTGATGAAATGCCGAACGTGGAGGCTGATTGTGCCTCTTTATCGCTCGTTGCGCGCTCTCGCTTGCACTTCAAGCCTTAAATGGAACGCCTCAGAGCGAGGTAACGCTGCATGCGTCATGTTTTTTCATGCGTGCAGTCGGCTCCATCAAATTATAAGACGTTGTCACGTCAAAAAACAAATAGGGTTAAAGAAATAGCTTTGTAAAGAGTTTGCAACAGTGGGCATTTAAATTTATAGGGGTACAATAAAAATTATAGTTAAAAATCAAATATAATAGTCATTTAAATATTCTTTTATAGAGTAATAACATTTATTCTTCAAAAATATTGTTACCTGTTATTTGAAATTCTTCAAATTTATTCCTTAATACTATCAGGTAATTTACTGTATATTTTTGGTGCCATGCAAATCACACTATTTCCCAAGACTATTTCAACGGGATTTGTATGAAATATATTATAATGACGTCATAGTTTCTTGGAGTCAAAATAGCGCTCTTAATATCAGTTTTTCAGCAATAATATATCAATAATCACATTGAAAATGCATATGATTTATGACAAGTGATATTGTTTTGTGACCTTTTATGTTATTAATTATTATCAACACCAAAAAAAATATTTTTGGCTCAGTAAAGTACCCAATTCCTAGAGATTCATTCCATTTTCCTCCATAGGCCCTAATAGTTTGCAGGGAAAAGGAAACATACACGGGATACATTCTCGGATCATCCTTTTCTCCCAGACCAGCATAAAAGAACTAAAATAACTCTATATTACGCTGGAAATCTGCAAAATTCTTTTATATCTGTAACCGCGTGATCGTGTTACGCTAACCGGGTTGCGGTGCCCGGGGTTGCAATGGAGCTTAATACGAGTGGAAAGCTTTTATTTAGAAAGCGTACTGTCCAACTGCAAACTTTGTTTGCTGTTACGAAGTCGAAATGGTTTCCGTTGCTGTAAAATGTGATATGTATTTTTTATACGAGAAAAACATCGATGATTTTTCTATCTACAAATTTTCTGGTAACCAGAACATTTATGAATAAAAATAAGGTACATTTTTCTCTTCATAACCCAGTCATCCGGTCCTCTAACATCCCATCCCTATAGTGTAAACCAAGTAAATCCCTCCCTGGCAATAGTTCGGTAGCTATGGAGGACTGTCCGTTAGTGCATATCAATGGTACATAAAGGGATACCTTCATAGATGCAGCCATCTCACTTTTTAGATAAAAAGGTACCAAAAGGCCTCTTCATGTTGGCTTTGAGCCCATGAATGCCTCAAAGGACCGGTTCCCCATAGACCCGTGGCTGAAAAGCGTACCAACATAATAAATAAATACATAGGCACAAATCACACAGCAATCTGTAACAACTAGCTCAATAGCTAGCTCCAAGTAAGCTTAAGCTTGTGCTTTGGGATAGTACTCGTAATTTAACGATTCTATAATTTATGATAAAAACATAAATAAATAAAATGCCAAATTTCATTTCAATTCGTACAGCCGTTTTTGTGTTAAAGAGCAACAAACATCCATACACATAATCTTTCGCGTTTATGATATTACTAGATAGTTAGAAGCAAGATTTTAGCCAATCGTTACAAAAAGAAGAATAAGATGATGACATAAATTGGTTTTATTTTAATGCATATCTTATTTGATTACCCGACTGCGCCAAATGGAGGGTTATGTTTTTCGAGAGTATGTGTGTCAGCATGCATGTATGTATGTAAGTATGTATGTACTTGTATAGTTGTTTGGCACGCTCTGCCGCCTGAACGGCTCGATCGATTTAAGCTTGAGAGGTATCATTAGATTCGTCTTAATTCTGAGATTGACACTAGGTATATATAATTAGCCAAGTGCGTGTCGGGCCACGCGCAGTGTAGGGTTCCGTAGTTACGAATGCCAACTTTGAGGTCATTCCACTTAAAACATTGTTGAAAACAAACAAGTTTTCATGCCGTGCTCCGTAAAAAAGCGGTGTCAATGCTGAGAAGAATCAAGGCGAGTCACAACAGCATTCTTAAAACTGTGGCGGATAGGCCGCATTCTGAATTGATGCGGCACTTAATTAGAAAAACCATGCCTGCCTCTGTATGGGGAAATATAAATACCAGTCCCCATTAATTAAAATAATTAATAATAATCAATCAATATAATGCATTATATACTAACATTAGTTATAAGTTGTATACTAACAAACTTGGATCTTTGATATCTGAAAATAAAACAATTTCATTTCATTTCATTTCAAAACGTCTAAAAACTAATTTTCTATCAAATTTGTATGAAATTTTCCTTTTCCGAGTACATTTTATAATTTGAACGCCTATAACTTTTTAATTTGTACCTACTTAGCTCTCTCTCTTCAATTTCGTTATATTTACTATAGATGTGAATTTTTACACGTGTCCACATATAACCGTTTAGCAGATAGAGCGGACACTTGACTCTAACAAAAATTCTCACTTTAAAACAAAATATTTCTGAAACGGATCCCTAAATCTAAAAACGTTGTTAACAAGCTCATAATATTTTTAAAAGACCTATTCAACAATATTCCCACATGATTGGTTAGTCGAGAAAATAAAATCGACTTTTGACTTTACTTGTATGGGAGCTACATAAAAAAAAAATTTTTCAATATTTTATTTTACAACTTTTAACGCATAATTAATATTATTCATCATCATCCGAGCGTATTCCCGGTTGCTTCCTCAGCAGTAACGCTTCAGAGCCCGGCTATCTTACCAAGGAGATTTGACGAGGTTGCTGGTTTTTACACAGAGCGACTGCCGTCTGACCTCCACAACCCAAAGGGCTAACCAGGAACCAATCCTTGGATAGTTTGATGATCAAACGCTAGGTGGCGTTCAGGACCCACAGTTTTACGTGCCTTCCGAAACACGGAATCATCTTTCTTTTCGGATAATCAGGTGATTCATGCCTGCAATATCCTATCCAGACTGGAAACAACTTTTCACAAAGTATGCTTCCCAGTGGGAATCGAACCCATGACCTCCGGATCACAAGGCGAACGCCTTGACCACTGGACCACGGAGGCAGTCGTAAAACATAGTACATAAGTGCTACTTATTTCTAAAGAAACTTTACTTCCATGTCATTTTTTGTGTCCATTTTTAAGAGTACATTTTAAAGCGCTGCAATTATAGAATATACCTGCGAGTGCGGTGCAGCGGTTGCATTGAAGTGCATTCGCGAGCAATTTCACCGAGCACGTCGCCGCGACCGACTAGAACTGCCGACTCGATTACAAATAGTTTCTATTCAGCAAATCTCGATTAAGCTTTTTGGGTTACATTCTTATTTGTGTTGAATGTATCAGCTGCTTGTCTTTCCCGTAAAAGCCGATCACAGGAAAATGTTAGGTTAGGCGAAAATTTAAGACTGCCATTAAAAATCATTTAATCAAAAATGCGTATTATCATGTAAATGACTATTTATCGTCGTCTGATCACAATTCTTGGAAATAGATGACTGAAAATTTTAATTTTATTATTTAAATATATAGTATAACTAGTAGTATACCTAGCTAAAGTGTAAATATAAATTGTAACTGTAATATAGCCCATCAGGCTGGGTAGGGACCAATACTGAACTGGGTTTCTTTCGGCGTAATCTGCCCAGCAGTGGTCGTTCCGAAACGCTAGTAGTTTTTAGCTTTTGCACTAAAATAATATTTAAAAAAAATAAGAGATAAATTTATCCTACATTGAATAAAAAATTTTGACTTTGACTTTAAATTTTGATTGGCTGCTACGGCTTGCTAATTGCGTCGACTAATATCATGATGACTCACTAAACGATAATTTGCTACCTATATTTCATCATGATCATCATCATTTCAGCCACATAACGTCCACTGCTGGACATACGCCTCTCCCAAGGATTTCTAAAATAACCGATCACGAGCGGCCTGCATCCAGCGCTTTCCAGCGACCTTGGTCAGGTCGTCTGACCTCCTTGTGGGTGGGTGTCCTACGCTTCGCTTGCCAGTACGTGGTCGCCATTCGAGAACCTTTTCGTCCCATCGGTTCTTCGCACTATGTGTCCCGCTCACTGCCACTTCAACGAACTATCTGCTGGGCTATGTCAGTGACTCCTACGAATTTCCTCATTTCTGATTCGATCACGTAGGGAAACACCGACCGTAGCCGCTTGAGCCTTCTTATGAGACCACGTTTCAGAGCCATCATAAGTCATCACTGGTAACACACATTGATAAACACTTTCGTCTTGAGGCACTGATGTATTTTATTTATTTTAATTTTATTGCATTGTTAAAAAATGTACAAGAAATGGACCTAATGCCATATGGCATTCTCTCCCGCTTAACCATTAGACTAAGCGGAAAATATGTGTGGCTCGCGTGATAAAATTCGTGAAAAAGTAAACAAAATATAAATATCTACATAAGTGCAGATACAAGAATAAATTATTAAATATATACACATAAGATATATGAGCATACATAAAATAGGATATAACCTATCACTATTTCGATTACTATATCCACTTTCTCTGAATGATCTTCAGACCACCTGAATGAAAGCCGCACAGGACTGAGATGGGTGGCGTCGACGAAAAGAAGCCTATTCTTATCAGTAGGCGGAAAAAGAGCTGGAATGATAATGATGATCCATTATCTCGCCAACTGTCACGCTGAAAGTGACTTTTGGGTCTTCCGGCCCAGGACTCAAAAACCCAAAATGCTCTGTCTGTCTCATTTGGGATAAGGACGTGTTACTGTAAGTACAACATGTTTCAACAACTCAAATCTGACGCTTTTTTCTAAACGTCAAAACAAACATTTTCTTTGAAATTTGTATGAAATAAAGATTAATGGCGTCATATTTCTTTCTAGACTAGTCGGGGGCTCGAACTCATAGGTTGGCGAGGAATAAAAGCATGCTGCCTCAAGCAGTGAGGTGAAATGCACGATAATTCAAGGTAAACCGAGCGCGTAAAAATGTACGAGTACGTAAAGTCCTTTGGAAAAAGGGGTTTTATGCAAAAACTACTGCATTAATAAATTACAAATTAAGTTTATTAGAATCTGCGATAATTAAACTGTGTCGGTACGGACTTTGTTTTGGAGATTTCACCCTTCTTTTATTACTTATTTACACCAATAATAAGCAAAGAGAAAATAATCTTTCTTAAGGCTTATGACTTTTTAATGGATTTTTATTTTACTATTCTGTTTCCGTACAGACAAAATTTATAATGAAACAAAACGATATTATGTTAATCTTTGAATGTACAATATCAAACAGTGGAGGAAGTCCGCTCCGAAATTTGTATAGAAAAAGTATCGACTAGTTCAACCTTAATATCAGTTTTTCTGCAATAATAAATCTAAAATCAGGTTGAATACGGCTATGATTAATTGTGACATTATTTTGTGACATTTATTCTCTTAACAGTACCAAATAATAAATTTTTGACCAAGGAAAGTACCTTAAGTACCCAATTCTCTAACAGTAGGTAGGTGTAGAAAATGTTCTTGTAAAGTTGGCAACACATTATCCCGGCCACAATGCACTCGGGACAAATGCATGTGCATTCCGGACGGCGTCGGCATGCCGTAATGGTGATTTCAGCAGATGCCGGCCTGAGCAACGGCTGCTTATAAGAGGTTTGCTGTATTTCTGCATATTCACAAAATCTCCTCTTGATGTTTGCGTTTGCAAATATCAGATTTGAACCGCCGACAAAAAGAGGGGTTTTCTAAGTTTGTGACATCGTAGCTCTTGAAAAGATGGACTGATTTCGATGCAGTATATTTTTAGGTGAAAGCAAGTTCCCTTGCGGTAGTTCTTAGCTATGTTTTATGAAAATCTAAGTTTCTTTTACAACCCAAAAGTTGGCTGTTAGATAATACTTTTAGCATTTAGACCGCCTATTGTGCTTTATAAAATGTATTCTGTACAATAAAGGTTAAATAAATAAAATCGGTTTATCCATTCACAAGTTATTGGGGTTAATGCTTGAAAGTCGTGGTTTTTCAATTTATCTGGAAAATAATAGATAAATTCCACGGAATATTTTTTTAATTCGCCTCGCAAATTAACTTCTCAAAAGAGTATCTGACTGCTATATTAATGACAGTCCGGATCAACAGCTTTAATTAGCTCACGAAATATGGAGAAAATCGAGAGGTTTTGCCATATATGCAAAACCGTAGGTAAACCTATCCAAGAAACCACAGATATATAGTTAGACTAGATAACTTAAACACCTCAATCTGTATGAAAACCAACCGTGTCACTTTTATTCTGCCTACTGTGACGTCACAAGAGCGAATTAGTGGTGCGAATTCCTCGTTGCCAGCGCAAAATCGATTCAAAGGCGAGGCCGCCGCCTCACGCGCCTTTCGGCTCGACTCGATTCAGTCAGACAGAGGTCAGTCTTTGTAGTGTATGGATACCTCTTGGATACCTCTGCATAATCTCAAGTAAGTATACTCGTTAATATTTAAATTTAAACACGAGGGATTAGTATAGACATGCATGACAAGAAACGCATTAGTTTTAGATAACCTAAAAATATTTATTACAACCAAACGGGACTTAATCGCGTACACATAGATGTTTATTTAATTACCTCGACGTTCCGAACGTTCAAAACACCTGTGTGTACGCGATTAAGTCCCGTTTTGTTGTATAACCTAAATATCACTAATCGATTCACATGAATGACATCGATTTTCTGACAGACGAATGATTTAGACAGACGAATAATATTAAAAGGATTTATTAAATAAAGGAAGCATATTTGAATTACATTTTCAAAATAAAACTTATAAGATTTTTAGCTCTGTGAGCTGTAGACATCGCTTTGTTTTGAAATGGTAAAAATTTGAATTTTTTTAAGTACCCTGAATCAAGTTTTCATCAAATTTTATACCTATACACATACATATACAAAGATTTGTTTTTGTATGTGTATAGGTATAAAATTTAAGATTTTTTAGTTAAAACTTACCTACATTAACTTGTATGCATGGTCATATTTTACTTGTTGTAGGCTATGGAAAGAACCAGAGAAGATATTTTAGTAGCCAAAAGAAGTTAGTATCATTCGTCTGTCTGATATCGATTAAAATCGATTATCGAAACATGTTGTAGAACGAACAACACTTGTTGCTAGATTTGACAGACGAATGATAAGTTGCCTTGTACCACGAACTCGAAGCGATGAGCGACAGTATCGCTTATTCTCATATTCATCGTCTCTTAACACATAGCTTCAGATTAAACGCTCAAAGCAAACGCAGCAATGTAATGTGAACATAGTTTAATTACCGATGATCTCTAGTTACTTAGGTACAGACTTGGGATCACACCTCGGAATACTTAAAAAAATAATTTAAAATGAATTTACGCATAATATAATTTGAAAATAACTTACCTGTGATAGGAAACATGTCCTTGCGTTTGTGTGCACACAATTTTTGGGCTATCGCAGTTTAGTACGACGCAACAACGCATTTTAATAATATTTACGGACGACCGGCCACAACAACAGACGCGCGCGGAATGTCTGTAGTGACGGCCAAGTGTGGATATTCTCCACAGTTCGGACACGCGAAGTAGATGCATTTGCGTTATCTAGTCTAACTATATATCTGTGCAAGAAACAGATGGCAAGATGACTTTGACAAATTCTTACCTGAATGGCAGAAAGTAGCGATGGACAGAGACGAATGGAAGTATAAGTGTGAGTCCTTTGCCCAGCTATAAGACACTGCTGTGTCTTGGATAGTTTTTTGAAGTAAAACTTCTTTAGCAGCGTTTTACAGTTTTTGTAATGGGTAAAAAATGTTAAACTCGCGTTAGGGCGTCAGGACACGAGACCTGATCGAAAATTCGTAAGACGGATGGAGAGTAGACAGCCGGCGCGGCGTAGGAGAGGAAGTATCCCCCCTCTCTTTCTACGGCGCGGCGAAAATGTATGCCTGCGCCTGCTGTTTCGTTTAGGCGGTGCAGGGCGCTTGCGCGTGGCACGCTGTAAATAAATAAATATTGTATCCTAACACATTAATGAAAGTACTTTTATTCTGATAATTAAAGCAATTTGTGCAAGATTATTCCCTAACCATTCCAAAATATCAAAAATGCACAACGTTAATATTCAAGTTTTCACTTCTGCCGGCACTCCCGGAGTGCAACCCGTCGTTTTTTTTACTAGCTTATGGCTGTTGCTATAAGCTAGTAAAAAAAAACTATCCAAGTGTTTTTGCCCGCTCACTTACCTATGCAATGAACTTGCCACCCTCAGTAAAAGCTCGATATTACTTTGTATGTAACGCCCGCGGCTAGGCCTGTGTCACTCCACGTTGCAGGTATCGAAAATATACCTACATTATTATTATGCGCGCAGCGATCAATCCGGAGGGGATTATTCAGTTACCTAAATGAATCGTTTTTCCAGAGTTAGAATGACATTGGCTTGTAATAGATGTGTAGGTATCTAAACGAAGAGGTGAGGAGTTCTGACGCGAGCTAAATTAAACCATCATTAAGCAGATAGCTCTTGAATTTCTTTCTGAGTAACACTTCTTTACGTGAGTACTCGGTGGCCCGGCGGGAGTGCGCATTACTAGCGCTTTCGCATGTTAAGTGACACCGGGTGTGGTCCGCACTTGGATGGGTAACCACAAGTGGCACAAAAATTTCTCGATCTCCTCCGTGCTTCGGAATGCACGTATAAGCCATTGGTCCTGGCTGTCATCATTGTATGGCAGTCGTCAAGCTATGTCAGATGCCTTTAGGCAGCCTGAAAAATCTGACACCAGTGTTGGCCACTTACACACACGAAAAACAAACAACAAACAAACGTGAGTACTTCTTCTGTGCCGCAGCGTTGCCTGCTTAGTAAATTTTTGACAATGCCACGGGAACCTTACATCTTCGCGGAATGAAAAGTATAATCTACCTATACGCCAAATTACATTTCAATGTGTTTAGCCGTTTTGCGAGAAAGCTGAACAAATATAGAAACAAATTTTCGAATTTATAGAAAACGATATTTTATTACATACTTTTTTCTTTAACTTTAAAAATATGCAAGTTATTCATAAATAGATTGATTGCCTAGCCGCCAAAAAGAGCTCTGTTTTAAAAGAGTATTCTTTCTGCAAAAACCCTCCTCGCTTTCAGCGGATTTGTATCACTGTTGAAAACTATAAAATTGGATTGGGAGCGTTACTCCGGGCGGAGTGGATGAACTGAATTGACTTTATTGCGAACTCAATGAAAGTTTTTGTTATATTTGTAGTACTAGGTATCGGGGTTATAGGTAACCCCTATAACTAACCATAAGCGCTCTTTCAGACGAGCGACAGTATGCCCGTGACACCTGTCGGCGATCGTCGGCGACCGTTGGTGGCCGTCGGCGACCGTCGCTGTCAAGTTTCGCGGACATATTTTCGCTTGCCTGTAAGAACCCGTCACCTAGTACTTTACTAGAATAAACTCGTTGTTATAATATAAAACAAGTAATCATTATTAAAAAAAAAACCTTTTGCTAAAACAATGAACTAAAGTTTAATAAAGTGCTTCTCAGACAAATCAAACGAGGCCAAACTTGATGAGGTTGCGTCGTTTCGTTACAGAGCTCCTATGGTCACCTTCCGGCTCCATTATCAGATCAGCTCTATGTCTATTGCATTGTCACGCTATTTACGTAAGCGTGCAAAGTTTCAGCTCAATCGGAAAACCGGGATGTGGTCAAATTTAACTTGCAAGATTTGATTACAGACAGACAGGCCGAAAGTCAACGGGACAGGTGAAACTAAATAAAAGCTTGTAAAAATATAACGGCTCAGAATAATGACAAAATGTAGATTTATTTTTGTTGTCGTCGAATGTATATTTCTGTAAAGAAGAAAATGTTAATTGCCTAAATATTACAGACAAATTAGACGAATTGGGACGAAACTGATGGTTGGGAATTGGGACAAACTTATTGATGAAACAATCCCTACCGAGTTCTGTTTTGTAAAAAATTGAGACATTTAAATCAGAACTTTTATAAAGAAAACAGAGAAAAATCGACAACAGACAATTTAAATTCAATAAGAAAAGCTAAATAAAAAATAAATAAATATATAGGGACAAATTACACTGATTGAGCTAGCCCCAAAGTAAGTTCGACACTTGTGTTATGGGATACTAACTCAACGATACTATATTTTATAATAAATACATATATAGATAAACACCCAAGACCCAGGACAATTTGAAAAAGGCCATTTTCCAACTTGCCTTACCGGGGATCGAATCCAGAACCGGACTAGCATAGTGACTACTACGCCACAGAGGTCGTCACTTTGTAATACATTCAATTAATAAATCAAATAGAATTAATAGACCAAAGTTTTGTTACTGATTTTTAAATAAAATAAACTTATATCCTTAAATAACCACTCTAAGGTTTCCAAAATCAATACAATCAGGCAACAACAAACATTTTCACTATAGCTTCTTTTAGCGTTCTTTTTAATGGTGACACTAAAACTGCCGTTCGGCCATCGAGAAATTTTATGGGTTGTTTTGAGCGAACAAGTGTAAACATTGGTTTTGTTTCGCAGTGTAAACGGAACCCGTCGCGGTGAAATAGTTCTTCCGTGGACAACTGCACAAGGACCTCTAAATGCGTTTTAGTTATGTCACAGTTTTGAACCTCCATACATTCGAAGCAAAATTATCATACAACTATAGATAATAATTTTTATTGAGAAATAATTAGTCAAGCGACATAATATTTTTTCGGCCACGTGATAAAGCTTCTTAATTTATAACTTAGCAATGGGAAAATGAGATAGCCTCTAATAAACTAATTCGTCTTTTGTACGACGCCAGCTAAATATTCCAAAGAAAGCGTCAAATAAAGATCAGCAACAATTTTAAGTTGTCCTGCCGATTTATACATTGCCATCAAATTTACTAACTCAGCCCCGGATTTAACAGCTCATCACTAATTTACGTTTTACACCTTCAATACAAGCTCCTCAAAAAATACAATGCAAGCCTCAACAGCCATCATCATATATCATAATTTAGCACGAAAATAAAAACTTTTATATTTTTTTATCGTGAAAATAGCCACTGCACTGCACGATTTAGCGCGAGTGCGCGAGATGACTAGAGTAGTTTTGAGGTTTGGTTATCGCTAAACAGTTTTTGTCCAAATCCACCGCTACCGCTGGTTCTTCATCGAAGGATGAGGAGACTGGAGAACCCAAAGTTTTTGGTGGCTCCACTGGAAGACTGAGGAACCCCACCTCGGAAGAGATAGCTCAACTTGAACAGGATAGATGACAGAAATAGTCCCAGAACACAGAACCAATTTTATTCACATGAAAGTTATGGGCAAATCCGAACTGGCCAACCCCGACTTCACGTAGTCTTGTTTGCCCTATACTCGAGTGTTTTTTTATAGCTGGAAGTGCGGAGGGAGGGCAGCCCCCCCCCCCCCTCTCTGTAAGCAAAGCCGAAGCAAGCTGCGAAGGCGAGCATGAGTATCTGCGTTTTCTTACGCAAGGGCGGAGGGGCTGCACTTCCCGCAGCGCCGGAGATGTTACGTTTAGAAATATCCGTAAAGAAAATGTGGCACGAAATAAAAAAATATCTCGGCTTGCTAGTTTTAGTTATATACATCGGTAACCTAGGTTACCGACCGAGGGAGGGGGAAGGCTAGCCTTCCCCCTCCCTCTTTGCCGTCCCCTTTCAACTCCTAAATCAACGGTCCATAATGGAAATTTTTACCAAGATAAAGTTTTTATTTTTTCTCCCCTCAATAGTTCCGAGGTAATAGTGGCCATCATTTACTATTTGATGACAATTTTAGTTAAAGTTTGACTATCAATTATTTAGGATGAGTCACATTATAAAGATACTGAGTTATAAAATAAGAAGGTAATGTAATTACTTTTTTGGTGCCATGTATTAACATTTTAGATGTTTATAGCTTAAATGCATGATACAATTTAAGATGCTAAAAAATATCCACCATGCGGAGTTGTATTTAGAGTGGCTTACATAGAAGATAATTAGTGGCTAGGAAAGTATTATTCAGATAGACGTTGGTTATGGCTGACTTAGTAACTTAGAAGGCAACGTAGATTTTTAGAGGCGAATAATGCTATTAAAAAGAAGTTTGTTTAATTAGCACGAGCAGAGCATTTTCTGTGACTACTGAAAAATTAACCTTATGACCATTACCATACATTGCAAAATTGAGTACAATCCAAATTTGATGCTCGAGCATGCCGACTGCGTCTTTGCGCATGCGTTGTCCATGCGCGAGCGAGCTCGAGCAGCCGAGCGCTTGTCGCGGTAGTCAGTGTTGCCGCAGCGAGAAAACGTGTTTTAACTTATAATAATCATTAAAATGATTATTATAAGTTAAGACACCTCTTGATGGTAAAGTATTACACAATGTATAGTATTGGCCTGAAGTACATCTTTCCTGCCACGTTTCTTCTGCCCATACTGATCTTCTCAATTTAGGATGCCTTATTTTATTAACATATTCGTCATGTTCCTCTTCCTCTGTCAAAAGAGCGATGATTACTAAGTCCCAATCAACCATATTGAATACGTCCGCCTTCATCAACGTTTGGCATCATACTGATCATGCATGCCTGCCGGCTGCATGCTCGAGCAGATAAAAACTAGCTCGACCATGCGCGAGCATTTTGCAGTTCGGGCTGCGCTGACGCTAAAACGGCAACCGTAGATTGCCACATTTTACCTGACTGTCTTATTCTGTTTGTCATTTTTAAGTTGTAAATAAGTGACCTACACTGTAAGATATTTTAAGTTGTCAAGCAGTATCAGATTCGTAGCGAAAAAATTGTCGACACTTGTCGACTGTTAGCCGTCTACAAAGTGCAGTTCGTCTGTACGAACACTTAGCTAGCAGAACTAGTCTAGTAGTTACTACAGATTACAAGTCATCGGCAAATGCTGTCCAACTTTGAATGTGCGTTTCCATAGCAACTGTAAAGGGAATGTTTGGACATCTGCTTCCCGTCTGATACACAAGATGCTTGGGTTGGGAAAACCGGAATGTTTCTATGTACATACAGGTGGCTGGTAAATCATGTATTAGCAAATTTCGACTGCATTGTTAGGAGCTCGGCGGCTCGGTGGGAAAACGCATTACTAACAATTACGCAAATTAAGCAACTGTTTGTGTGGTGTGACATTGGATGGCTGACTATAAGTGTATGAGATTGTGATGTTTGAAGTGACACTCGTCAAAAATAAGCTATTGAAAGAAAAAAATAACAATTAAGGAAAGTGTAGAGAATTTTTGAGAAAAAGAAATGAATACAGAAACAGATAAATAGACTTTACTAAAATAAAAAATAAAAATGAAACTTGTGAAAAATAAAGAAAACCAGCCAAGTGCGAGTCGGACTTCCGTACAAACCTGTTGAAGGTATTTATGTAAAAGTTTACTCATCACGACAATATAAAAAATATTTTTGTTATATGATGTAACTAAAAATTTACGGTTTTCGCAAGTTTTTCTTTGTTTGAGCTATAAGACCGTTGCTTCCTACCAAATTTTAAGATTCTGAGCTCTCAGGAAGTATCCTGTAGGTTTTAATTCCCTTGTGAGTGTCGAAAATTTGCGGAAATTTGCGGCATAAACGGCTGTATCTTTAGATTGCGTTGGCTTAGAAGTTGATATTTTTACAGCTCCAAATGACAGTAGACATGAGTATTTGATATAAATTTCAGCTTGATACCTCCACGCGTTCCTGAGAAAAAAGGTCTAGACAGACAGACAGACGGACGGATGGACAACAAAGTGATCCTATAAAGGTTCCGTTTTTTCCTTTCGAGGTATGGAACCCTAAAAATCGATATGACAAAACAAATGACTCAATTTCTTATTTGAAAGTGACTTTATTTTGAAAATAAATTTATAAATAAAGACAACAGCTGAAAGCGCACAACCGAACTTTATTAATATTTCTCGCTCGTCTTCGATATTATTTGGAGCCCTAACGTAGATAAATAGCAGTTTTTGCTCCGCCCCTATAATAAACTTTTTTCTTAACAACAGATGAAATATTGAACTTATTTTCCAAATATGTATTGCGGGTTTTAGAGTATTTTTTCTTAAACTAGCTTTGATTTAACTTCGGACAATATGAAGGGCAACGTACAATCACAAGACGGTAAACGGTGACTAGTTCAGAGAATGTACCTACAATACAATACAATACCCTTTATTGCACAAAATAAATGCAGGATATAATTATCTTAAAAACTAGGAAATGCGCAAAAGGCGGCCTTGTCGCTAAGCAATTGCTTCCAGGCAACCTCGCCGTATAGAAAATAGTAATAGGAAATTAGGTAGAGCGGGGTGGTTAATATAAACATACTTATATACAATAACTACAATAAACATACATATACATCTTACATAAATACATACAACTTACACTGAAACAAAACAAAATAGATATTAACAGTACGAGATAGTGAGAAATGGAAACAAGGGAAGGATATTTATCAACTTTTCATAAGGATAGAAAATAAGATTTAACTTGGGATTTGAAGCTAGCATTTCGGCGCGTCGGATAGTAAGTGAATTACATTCCTGAACGGACGTCTGAATCTATATAGATATCTGACATAGCTTGATGAACGCGCCCGAACCGATTAGTTAGAGAGGCAGCTAACTACATCCCGGAGCACAACCCTCGCCGACTCACCGGCAGACGTCCGAGGCATGCTCTCTCTAATTCCGATGACCAGATTATGGCTGACATGGTCCAATTCGACACCTCTACGGTTCCGGGCAGCCAGAGGAACCTCGCGGTCTGACCCCCCCGCATTCGTCGTAATCGAATACGTAGGCGTAGGAACATTAGCTCGTTTACTAGGTACCGCCCGGCGGCACCTGGACGATTTGTGTCCTAAATAGGCCCTTCTGGCACCGTAGTTTCGGCCCTTCCATCAAACATGGGTGTTGCAGCAACCCATCCAGTCTTTAGCGCGCCCAAAGCCGAGGATTCCCCCTTGGGAGCTCTTTGCGCTGCTGCTAGTAGTTTATAAAAATAGGAAGCCGAGCCTCTGGCTCGCTCCTCAAACCTTGTCGGTGAAGAAGGAAATGCTGTCAGAGACAATATATGTTTGTCATTTAAAAAAAAATATATACGACCGCTACATAACGATGACAACGGGTTACAGTTAGCCGGGTTCGACAAGCGTCGAACCCGGCTAACTGTAACATAGCCCATCAGGCTGGGTAGGGACAAATTCTGAACGGCGTATCTTCTTGCGGCGTATTCTTCCCAGCAGTAGTCGTTCCGAGGCTAGTAGATTTTAGCTTTTGCACTAAAACATTTTTTTAAATAAATAAATATATAGGGACAAATCACACAGATTGAGCTAGCCCCAAAGTAAGCTCAAGCTTGTGTTATGAGATACTAATCCAACGATACTATATTTTATGATAAATACATATATAGATAAACACCCAAGACCCAGGACAATTTGAAAAAGGCCATTTTCCAACTAGCCCTGGCTGGGGATCGAACCCCGAACCTCCAGATTGGCGGTCTAGCGTGTTGAACATTATGCCACGGAGGTCGTCACGTCAATCCAATATACGAAATTTTGAATAAGTATATTTTTTTATTTGCAATACTTAAGTAAATTGAAGTACTGAAATTATGATTAATAAATGCTGTTGCTTTGAAAATCGTAATTTTATTCTAAGTCCCTGTCGCGACATTTTGCGAAACAGACATTGTGCGAAAGAGACAATCTGCAAAAGAGGCATTCTGCGAAAGAGACATTCTGCGAAAGAGACATTATGAGAAAGAGACGTTTTACAACTAGGGGACATTTTGCGAAAAAGACGTTTTGCGAATAAGCCGTCATATAGCGGTTAATCTGCTCCCTAGTTTTTTCTGTTGTAATTCAGACGATTGTTCAGAGTATTTCAGAATTTGCTAAAACTAGTTGAAGATCTTTTTATATTTTATAACGAAATCAAATAAAACACTAATACTTACTTGCTCACGAAAATAATAAAATTAATAATTTTTCAGAACTAAAAACCGACTTCACCCCCAAACTTCACAACCAATTTTGATAAAATTTCCGTGGAAATTAAACCCTTTCAAACATAAAAAAAAATTTAAATCGGTCTAGGCGTCTTTGAATAATCGGTGAACATACATAAAAAAAAAAATAAAGGATCGCGACGAATTGATAACCTCCTCCTTTTTTGGAAGTCGGTTAAAAAATAAGTATTGGGTCGTACTGTATGAGATCAGACATAAAAATGATTTATTTTCCAATTATACAGAGTAAAATTAAAGGTAAACTTACATAGGTGTGAGTTGTATTAAGAACAAACTAAATATCAAATTGTCTGTATTTAAAATATTGATGCATTTTTGCCATTCCACGAATATCGTCTGCAAAGTTTTGATTTCTACGACTTGGAACATCACAAGGGTAAAAATTGCTAAACTTAATTTAGGAAAAGAGTTAGCACTAACTATTGACATATTTTTTACTGTTGTTTTGCTTGGACAAACACTATTAAATTTAAAACAAAACTGATAGATTAGGCCATGAGGTTTTTCATGCTCACTAAAATGTCCAATCCGGTGGTGGCGTCGCTGGTCGGGTCGTTGGATTCCCTCTAATATGGTTGAGTTTAACGATGGCTGATCCGTGCGTCAACTCGTGAACGGGTGCTGCCGGGAGGGACTGGTCAGCTCGGCTTCGCTTTTTTTGACTACTTAATATTTTTTATAACGCAATTTATGTTTGTTTACTTGTTCGCAAGCATTACATGTTATAATGTGTCAACATTGTATTATATTATAAGTATTTATTAATCAAAAGACAATAATAATAATATGACAAAGCCCTTCTGGCGAGTAGGCGACCAATACTGTGAAAATGAGTTTCTTTCGGCGTTTCTTCTCAGCAGTGGTCGTTACGATATATATATACTTTACACGTAACATAAATTATACTTATTGACGTGTAAAAGTGTCTGTAAAGGTTTAATTACTGAATAAACATTTGAATCTTTGAATCTTTGAGTGACGTTACCGTAGAATTAAATTTGTCACCAGTTACCACAGCATCACACTTCTCCACCACCGACGTCACAACTGGTGACTAAGATTACAGAATAAGTACTAGTGCTCACGTACAGTAGTCTCACTCAGAAAAAAATCAAAGAAATATATTCTCAATGTGGTTGGCGCTATGGTTTAATTTAGCTCGCGTCAGAACTCCTCACCTCTTCGTTTAGATACCTAGACATCCATTGCGAGCCAATTTCATTCTTGTTACTCTAGACAAACGATTCTATGATAATAATATATGATAATAGCATTGTATTCACAGTGTACCCTAGCTTCTGATTCTGTAAATAATGTAGCTTTTAGGCATACTTGTTTTAGGATTGCAGACTAGACCGGCTCTTATATTGTATGATTAATTTGTTTCGCTTTTTTTGTTTGTAATCTGTTAAGTGTGCTAATAAATAAATAGCGCTAAAAAAACGCTGTAGCGGGTGCTAAGCTACGAGGGTTGTAAAAAAAATACAAGTATATCACCTACGGGTAGTGTTGTTGTTCGATAGTCTATTGATAGGACAATACCACAGAGTACTTTATACTAACAATACTATCAATAACATCGATACTATAATAATATGGATGCTATCAATAGTATCGACCATTGACGACGAATAAACTATACTAAATATTTTATATCAAACCATAAAAAACATAAGATGTTAAGACGAAGTGGTAGCTAAAGTGGCGCCCTCATTTGAAATAAATTGTTTAAAACTAAATACGGTGTTAATTAAAAATTTGATCTGTATAAATGTCTAGAAAGGCTTTTAAACTATTTTATGAATAACATTTGAAAGTAATATTGGTAGTCCGTCTGGTTTTAAAACTGTTTTAAAACTAGACGGACTATTAGTAATAATTTCAAAGGTTATTCATAAAATAGTTTAAAGGTCTTTCTAGACATTTATACAGATCAAATTTTTAATTAACACCGTATTTAGTTTTAAACAATTTATTTCAAATGAGGGCGCCACTTTAGTTACCACTTCGTCTTAACATTACTATTTAAAATCATTTATGGTTATAGAAAGATCAGCAGTTTGGTTATAGATAAGAGAAAGTCGCACTCAAAAGGTAAAAATAATCATCAAATTTTTTTTCCTTAAGTTTTTAGATTTTAATTACTTATTAGAACATTATATTTTATCATCTTAAACACATTATTAATTTAATAGTACTATCGATACTTACAACAGTATTTGCTTTTAATAAACTATCGATAGTATGGAAATTTTTCGATTAAAACCATCGACAGTAAATCTTTCGGTAGTTCTTTTAGTCCAGCAATGGACTGACATGCGCTGTAAAGAAGATAAAAACTTTAAATGAGCCTTCTTGGGCGTTTTGTTTCCTAACAACAATAAAAGATCATCCTTTTTAAGGTATACATCATTAATTCGAAAGCGATTGCTGACGTCAAGCGTGGACTGGAATCAATTCTCCAGAGTCGCAGTTGCACGCAAATTAATTAACATCACTGAGCTCTCGCAATGACATAGAAATGTACCAAGTGAAATCCTTTCAGGAATTTGTGGTTGTCAGGTAACTACACCGATATTAAAGTCAGATATATATATATATATCTTTCTGAAAGGCCGGTAACGCTTCTGTTACACACCTGGTGTTGCAGTTGTCCATGGGCAGCAGTGATCACTTACCATCAGGTGACCTGCTTGTTCCTTTGCCGCCCTATAACATAAAAAGTTTTTCAGTTTGCCAAAAAAGTAAAAATTCACAAAGATATGAAGCATCAAAGTTTCGCAGTAAAAATCGTACGTAGCCGTGACGTCATGCGAAATTTCAATCCGCTGTATCTTTGTAATTTTTTGTTTCTCAGAGAAAAAAAGCGTACAATATTTTTTGATAATGTAACCGATGGGCTAAAAATATTTTTCCATTCGTCATGCTTATTAACAGCGGATGTCAAAGACAAAGTCAATTTTTTTTATTCAATGTAGGTTAAATTTAATTTTTATTGAAGGTCATTTTTATACATATTATTTTAGTGCAAAAGCTTAAAACTACTAGCGTTTCAAACCCAGTTCAGTATTGGTCCCTACCCAGCCTATGGGCTATGTTTCAGTTACAATACAGATTTACACTTAAGCTCAGTATACATTATATTATACATCTAAATAATACAATTAAAATGTGCAGTCAACTATTTCCAAGAATTTGTGCAAAATGTATGTACCACAGATGAAACATAACATTATGAAGATACAATAAAATGTTATTGTTACTAACACTGGCATGGAAGAAACTTTAAATAGTCACGACTATCAAGTCCTCCTTAGAATGATTACTCTCCATCCATTCGAGAGATTGGCACTACAGCGAGAGATTAAACGCCTGCAATCCCGGACACCGACACAGACGAATGATATTAATCAAGGAGCTAGCAGTCTAGGGTTTAAGTCGAGGAAACCTGGCTAGATTTAAAGTATAGTACTTTTGTAACACGAATAGAGATGTGGAATGTGTAAAAATATCATAATCATTTATTTTGTCAATCACGGGTACAATGGGTGTTTGGTACGTAAATTCAAGTATCGCTTTGTTGCGCCTTTAGGCACACAAAGTCGTAAATTGTTTGGTAATACATGCTCACAAGGATTTCTTTTATTACTAATAAATAAATGTTTATTAGATACAATATAAGAAAATTAAAATACAAGGAAAATGAACTATAAAAAGGTTAAAATGTCTACAGATTAGAAGTCAATTGAGATATAATTTCGCTAATACAAATAAAATAAGTAAATGTCATGTCAAGTTATCTAAATTTTTATCACACATTTATGACGACCTCCGTGACGTACTGGTCAACACGCTAGTCCACTAAACCGGAGGTTCTGGGTTCGATCCCCAGCTACGGCAAGTTGGAAAATGGCCTTTTTCAAATTGTCCTGGGTCTTGGGTGTTTATCTATATGTGTATCTATTATACAATATGGTTTCGTTGAGTTAGTATCCCATAACACAAGTTTAAACTTACTTTGGGGCTAGCTCAATCAGTGTGATTTGTCTGTATATATTTATTTATTTATTTATTCATCCATGGAAAAATATGCTTTACTTACTAAAAAGTCAAATAATAAGCGTTTGAATTTATACGTGTGGGTATTATTTAGTCGGTCAACTAGATTATCCAAAAATAAAGGAACCATATTTTTTCGTTTCGCAAAGTAGTAAAAATTCATAAGAAACAGCGCATCGAAGTTTCGGAGTTAGGGGTCACCTCTGATTAAAAATCGTAGCTGATCGTGACGTCACACGAAAGAAAAAGCTACATCTTCGTTATTATTTACTGATCAGAGAAAAGAAAAAATATGTATATCATACTTTTTAATAATCTACCTGATAAGTCAAAATTAATTTTGGCTGGTAACTCATGATTGTATTTGGAAACGTTTATGGACTCACATGCAATTTTGTGTGCATAAATACGAGAATTTAGACAATTATACAACAGTACTGACTACCGCATTATAATTTATTTAATATACATTATGTAACAAAAACCCTGTCCGATCCTTGAAGTAGCAACTCAGACCGTCAATATGAACAACTTTTCCTATGGCACCAAAGCTTGAAACTCGAAGAAAAAATCGACATTTTCATACAAATTGCTGGGCCGGCCGAACATTTTTAATGAAAATGTAATTTTTTTTTCGAGTTTCAAGCATTGGTCTCACAGGGAAAGTTGTTCATTATGACGGTCTGAGTTGCTCCTTTAAGGATCGGACAGGGTTTTTGTTACATATTGTATACAGAGTCAAAATGCATGTAAATCTCACATTAGCGCTCGTAAGTTACAAATACTTATACATTTAGATAGGGGTAACTTTAATACGTGAAACTAAACACTAGCACTTACTATCTGGGTAACTCTGCCTTAATTATAAAAAATTAGTAGGAAAAATGTGATAAGGAAGTAGTGATGTGACGCTAACCACATCCTTATCAGATTTTCAGATGTGGCACAAGCGTTGCCTACCCAGAACGGATTACTTAGTATCCTGGCTCAGCGAACCAAAGTAAGTCTTGACCTCCAGCACAGGAGCACGCCAGCTCTCTCGGTCCTATGCTAGCTCTCGCCAGTTGTCGCCAACTTGAAGTTCGCGTAGGTCCGACATCACCACCTCGCTCCATCGATATCTGGGACGGCCCACCGGCCTGCGACCGATCGGCCGACCCTATGCTCTCTTTACCCCCCGATCCTCTTCCATTCTTTCGACGTGTCCGAGCCAGCGAAGTCGGTACGCTTTAACTTCACCCAGAACGAATTATGTTAAAGCAGTCAAAACTTCATATTAGCCAAAGAATTTTATCATCTGCGGTCAAGTGGCGGTTAGGTATAGAAATCGTCATTATTCATCATCATTTTAACAGCATAACGCCCACTGGTGGAATAAAGCCCGTCCCAAGAATTTCCAAAACGGCCGATCAAGCGCCGCTTGCAGCGACCCTTGGAG
This sequence comes from Acrobasis suavella, assembly GCA_943193695.1. Classification (NCBI taxonomy): domain Eukaryota; kingdom Metazoa; phylum Arthropoda; class Insecta; order Lepidoptera; family Pyralidae; genus Acrobasis; species Acrobasis suavella. The sequence continues at coordinate 688,787 of OW971935.1, forward strand.
AGCTTTGCATCGAGAGTCTTCCAACGGTTCGCTGGTCAGTGCGAAATATAGAAAGCATAATACCCTGATGTACGTAAATAAAGAAAGAAAATTTGTTTATTTGGTACACAAATACAATTTCAATTACAAATTAACGCACAATACCAAATTGGTACCAACAGTACCAATTTATTTACACATCACATGGTTTCGACTTGATCATTGTCAATTGATATTTTGTAGTGCTTTCTCTCTTATCTCTTGGTACCACGGAAGACCAGCGGCATGATGTAAAGGCACATCATTGCCATGTGCTGAGTGGTCCCATTTTGGTGTCCAATTAATTTTAGTATTTTTTTATTTAATTATGCAACTGATGTAATTGTACACTGAATAAAATATTTGTCGGAGAGTTCAATGTAAAATTCCCTTTTTGTTGTTTTACACGTGCAAAGAGTTTACTATGAAATGCAACGGTTGGATTTTAAATGGCAACATTCGTTAGCAACAAGATATAAAACCGGTCGACCTAGCGACAGTGGGAATAGTCTTGTTTGAGCGGCCGTACTGTGCACAACTCGTTTGTGTAGTTTGCTGTGGCTTGGCCATGGCTCATTTTATTGTGATTATTGTAATAGATGTGGATTGGTGAACCGATTTATTACAATGACAGTTTGTTTAAAGCAAGACGGTAAGCCCAGGTGTATACACAGTATTCAATTCTGTGGGGCTAGGGAATCCAGACATGGTGGTTGCGATTTATGATTCAGTGCGGAGGCGGGGCACTGGATTTCCGTCACATTTTTATAATGCTCACGTAAGGTCTCTCATATGGCGGCATCGGTAAGGTGACGAGACTGTCAGTAATTTTTCATCCTGACATTATAGTCTGTTCTCGTACTGTAAGTAACTAAGTGGGTAGTTCACGACACTTGGGATGTCACATGCCGATCACGCCACGCCATGCTCTACCCACCCCCTTTTACTCGGCCTTCCGCGACATATTTTTCTTTCTTTCTTTATTAAATAAAATACACAATTTTAAAGTAATAAAGTAGATATACACCACCTGACGTACATACTTTTACGTCTTTTTTCCTAGTGGGGTAGACAGAGCATTGAGTGTTGCGGCTCTAAGCACTACACTGATGTCTTATACGAAACAAGACTTAAATTAATTCAGATGCAATACAGCTTCAAGAATATTGATTATACACGCCATTTAATTTGTGACTGCTTAAGGGGATACCTGAGTTTTCCAGGGTCCTGTACTGTCTCCATTTGAAATAAATTATTTGAAAGGAAACGAAGAAATCATTTAAAATTTTGTCTTAACCTTGCTCTAGAAAACCCTTTGAACTATTTTATAAACAACTGTTCTGTTCTGTTCTGAGTCCGCCCAGCCAGCAGTTACGCTGCAAGAGCGTGTGAATGAGGTCTACCTTTGAGAGTACCATCACACTTGCAAACCAAAGCCGATGCATGTATATCGTCCTCAGTCCCTAGAACATGGCGACGCCAAACCTCGTTATACCACTCTCATAGCTCGAGAAATCAGTTGGACTCGTAGATACGGATAAATGAGTGAAGGAGATTTTCGTAGTCAGGGAGTAGGGGAGAGAGGGAGTTGAGAGAACCGACCGAATACTTGCATCAAATCAGTATGGGGCGGATAACTATTTTATAAACAGCTACTGTTTACAGTTTGATCTTACTTTAAACTGTCCGAGAAGCTTTTATACGCACATTTACGAAAATCAGCCACTTTTGGCTAATGTTGTAGAAAAACTTCATATCCTCACTTTAAACTGTAAACAATCTAATATATAAAATTCTCGTGTCACAGTTTTAGTTGCCATACTCCTCCGAAACGGCTTGATCGATTTTGATGAAATTTTTTGTGCTTATCCGGTATCTATGAGAATCGGCCAACATCTATTTTTCATCCCCCTAAATGTTAGGGGTAGTCCACCACAAATTTTTTTTTTTTATTTTTTAGACAAAATTTTTAATTTCTATTTTTTTATGATACAACATACAAAAATACATACAATCCTCAATTTTGGCAAAACAACGTTTGCCGGGTCAGCTAGTAGTTTATAAAATAGTTTGAAGTGATATCTAGTCAAGACAAAATTTTAAATGATGTCTCCGTTTCCTATCAAATGATTTATTTCAAATGCTTGCAGCACGGGAGCCCGGAAAATTCAGGTATCCCCTTAATTCAATACTTGAAATATATTTGGAATTTTCCTTGGGAAATTTTGATGAAAAGCTATTCTAGGTTAGGGAAAGTATCCAGTGACGATTAATCTCAAACAGCGCAACGTCCCGTGGGAGTGCAAGCGGAATTATTGCGAAAGCCATTTACTGACAAATTTACCACTGAATTTATTCCCAACATAACATATAAAATAAAGTGAATAATGAAGAAAAAGAGGAGTTATTTGTTGGACGCCAATGTTTAATAGTAGATTGTGCTACAAGGGGTAAGTGTAATATTTTTAAGGCGAGGGTGGCACTTTGAATCCAGAGCGAAAAAAGGATCCATCCAATTTTGAATACGATTCGTTGACGATTGATTGTTGATTCGTTGTTGATGTTAACTACGATATGTATTCCAAATTTGAAAAATTAAGACGCCTCTGCCAATTTCTAATCGTTTTTAACATTTTTTTTCCTAGGCTGCATTTGTTTTTTATTGTACATACATTAAATTCGTGTCGATATTTTTTCATCCCTAGAGTTTTTTTTTTTCACTTTTCAGACCCGAGAGAATCAGCATAAACTTTAGCTCAAAATGTTTTAGGATAAAAAAAAAATTTTTTCGAGAATATAACATATTTTTTTTTTTTTTTATTATTGTAAGGTGTAGTTTTCCTTTTCTTGTGGTGCAGGAAAGGTTTTAAAGTAAGCTTAGGAGTGCTCGTAGTATCAAATGACGTTGAATTTCAAACGCCACAACGTCCAGAGGGAGTACAAACAGAATTATTTCGAAAGTTATTCCATTCCAATATAACTGGCATTTGATCGCAGCCAAACTTCAACACTAAGTACCTTATTTAATAATATATATTTTTCCATCAAATTTTAAATGAAAAACTGCATAGTTATTACTATTACACATGATTCAAGTTAAAGAGGCTAATCTTCTAGTCATTAGACAGTAACAGTCATTGGACTTGGACTGATTCTTCTAAATAAAACCTTGTTTATAATGGTTGGATGTTTATCTTTATATGTATTTGTTATGCAATATAGTATCGTTGAGTTCTGCTTTTTATAGTGTCGATGTTCATGAGATTAAATAATTCTCTGGGCCCAGTAATCAGCAACACTGGTTGCTGATTACTGCGTTAGGGCTTGTATTGTACAGGATCTCCAGCGTGCAGGTGTAGGGGCACGCTGGGCAACTCAGCAAGTGAGCCATAGTCTGTAGAGATGCACAGCCGCAAACGTTGCGGTCTCTGTGTATATATTTCTACCAGACTAGATTATCTTTACATCGTTGGGTTAGTGTCCCATAACACAAGTCTCGAACTTACTTTGGGGCTAGCTCAGTCTGTGTGATTTGTCCGTATTATAATTTGTAATTTTTAACGGGCACGTTCTTCGCATGGAAGAGCATCGTTTACCCAAATCTTCTATTCTGAACTAGCAAAGGGTAAACGGAACCATGGTGGTCAGCATCTGCGTTATAAGGACGTGTTCAAGAGACATCTCAACGCTTATGTCATAGACCCTGAATGCGGGAAGGAGCTTGTTATAAAAAGGTTATCTTGGCGATCGTTTAAGAAAATCGTTTAAGTGAACATGACGCTAAGCGCCAATTACGTAATGAGAGACCTTCCACACGTACACGTACAACTCAGCCAGCAAACTGCACTGTCAGCCGTGTAAAAGGGTATTTAAAACAAAATTTGGTCTAGCGAGTCACATAAGGGCTCACGCTAGAAACTGCTTTACCCGCTCTGCGCCTCTCTAATACCAAAAATATATTTGCCATGCTCATAACGAGCCCTTTCATTTGATAAATGACACAGTAAGGTTTGCAAAACACTTTTTTTATTTCTTAAATTTTACTTTGTAAAAGACCCCAATTTAAAAAAAAAATTGTTTAGTTTCACATCTGTGTTTGGGTCCTAGGATTACACGATCCTACCAAACACCTGATTTCCTGAGGAATCTACTGGGGTCTAGTAAATTCGGAGCGCATTGGCTGTGACTGACGGATGGACAGACAGACAGACGCACGAGGGTTCATATAAGGGTTCCGTTTTCAAATTTTATGTACGGATCCCTAAAATAATAAAGATTATTTTTTATAATGTATTATAAACATTTAAAGCTTAAACATGCACTGAGCTATGCTGCATTCCATTCTAACGAGCCAGCCACAAACGCTACCTCACACCACATCACTCCAATCCCTGTTAATGTCAGGATATAATTTCATCCTACAACATTATAGAGCTATTACTATTACGATGTGTATCCATAGCTCAAGTGTAACCTATATGTGTGAATTGATAATGTGCATTTAAATCATAGTTTGTGTATTTTTATAGAATGAAACATCAACTCCACAACTTCTTTTAGAAAGAAAAAAAGACAGAAACAAATCTGATTTTTCAGTGCATAAATACTTTTGGTTGTATCCTCAACTATACTACTATGGAGCCCGAGGTGCGCTATCTGACCTATTAGGGAAGAACTAGATTGCGTTAACCAGGGACAAGAGGCGTTCAAACAGACAGAAGAAGACTTATGACCGGTGATCGGAGTAAGTGATAGATTTTTTGTACTTGGATCACGAACTGTCTTAGAAATCGCAATATGCATAAGTCTTTTTTCCGAGATTTCATTTCGTGTTCCCTTTTCCCAATTTATTTGGAGTCAGCGCAGTGTGTCCATCTTTTGTATTCTTTCCTGTCTCTCTTACGTTTTTTCTGCATCTGCATAAAAAACGTTTCCTACTAAATAGAAAAAAAGCGTTTTCTTTTTTTCTATTTAGTAGGCCACTCACTTGTGTAGTTGAAATGATGTTGAAAGTGTGAACAAAATCTTGCTCATATTGCTATATTTTTCATTCTAGCAGTAAACATTTTTAAATTCCGGAAAAAATCTTAATAATTTTAAAATAGAGGTACATCTATATTAATATATACGTTTCAGTTCACTGACCCCAAAACAGTCTTCCTTCTCCGATCACTTTTATGACCAACAGTGGGTTCTTTAAAGTTGAGGACGATAATGTTGATGATAATGATTATGGTATGCATGTCATGGTCAGTTGGTCACCCAAAATTACCGGAAAAAACCAAGGAAAAAAATATCTGAAATAATTAAAACGAATTGGCCATAGTTACGTCCGGCCTACCTCAACATTCTTTGTGAATGCATTTAAGTGAAAGCACATAATTAATAAAGTATTACATACAGAACATTCTGCGGGCGCCTGTAGCCGCCACGACAAGGCGAGAACGGGGGAGAGGTGCGGGGACGGGGAACGGGACACATATTGCGCGGCACCTTAGGAGATTTCGTTCTGTACGTTATACTTAATGCTGTGGTAAAGGTCAACCAGCTGCCGCCTGATGAACTTAGACCTCAGGCGAAGACCGTTTGTAAACTTTTACAAAATCCACAAAAAAAGAATTAGTAGCCCTATTTTAGCTAATCACATGTCACCAACTTGCTCTATTAAACTTAGTAACAACAAACCCTGTTTCCAACGAGATATCAATCACGCCAACGTGTAACGTGCGACGTACGTGATGCATCATTAATACGAACACGTAACATTCACACTAACTTTGTTTGCTAATTGCGACGCTGGGGAATTTATAGTGGGTTGTCGTATGATGTAGCTGCTCATTTTAACAATGAGTAAATCCTTCCTTTGCATTTGAGCTAAAGTGAAATCCACAGAAAGAGTTTCAAAGACCCTATTAATTCTCTCAGGCATCAACAAGCGGTGTCTTATACAACAAGTAGACTCTAAGTTCTGGACAAGTAGACTCTAAGTTATAGAAATGTGGTTCCAAAATCGAGTGGAGCTAGCGATTGCTAGCGGCCGCTTGTTGCTTAAAAGACTAGCCCAAAAGCTACATGGCGCTAGTAATTCTTCTTATCTCTTAGCTTATTACATTAAGTAACAACAAATGTAGTTGCCAACAAGATATCAATCACGCCAACGTGTAAAGTGCGACGTACGTGATGCATCGACACATTCAAACGAACTTTGTTTGCTAATTGCAACGCTGCGGAATCTAAAGTCGACTGTCGTACAGTGTACTTGTCTGTTTTAATTCCTTGCAAAAAGAGGGGTGTTATAAATTTGTCGCAAATGTCTGTCGGCCTATCTGTCTGTCTGTCTGGGTTACTGTAGTGCTCGAACGGATGCACTGAGTAATTAGGAGTTCACGCTTGAAAGTCAAGGTTTTCGCTTGCAAATTATAGATGGAACTTCGAAAATCAATTATAATATGTATTCCCGCTACTCATCACTAGATGGCGGTCTTGATATTGGGAGGTTTTTAATTCGCCTAGCAAATAAACTTGCAACAATAAGTAAAGCCCACCTTCGCAATGCATTTGAGCCGATAGGTTAAATTCACAGAAAGAGCTTCAAAGACCCTATTCATCCTCTCAGGCATCACCAAGCGGTGTCTTATACAACAAGTAGACTCTAAGTTGTGGAAATGAAGTTCCAAAATCGAGTGGAACTAGCAGTTGCTAGCGGTAGCTTGTTGCTACAAGACTAGGCCGAAAACTACATGGCACTAGCACTTCTTCCTATCTCTTGGTTTATCAAATTAAGTAACAACAAATCTAGTTGCCAACAAGATATCAATCACGCCAATGTGTAACGTGCGACGTACGTGATCCATCATTAATACGAACACGTTACATTCACTCTAACTTTGTTTGCTAATTGCGCCGCTGGGGAATTTAAAGTGGGCGGGCTGTCATACAATGTAACTATTTCATCAATGAAAAAATAGGCGATGAAGTTAGATTTTAAATTGGTTCACAGTTCCGTGCAAAGTAGCCTATGCACGATTTGTACGTGTTTAATATTACAAGCTTTTATTTAGTTTCACTTGTCCCGGTTTCCGATTGAGCTGGAATGTTGCACTGCACGCATACGCGTGACACACAAACATTAATAATGACTTATATGACATTAATAATATGGGTGGTTTACATACTACATTAAATAAAGATAATTTAATGTTATTACTTGTAAGAAGAAGCTCAAGCGTTAATAATTTCAGAGAGACTCCCAACTCTCAATTCTGCTTTAGAATTCAGGCAATTAAATTAGCGGAACACGTTAAATCATAAATGAACAAATGTATTGGGTTTCTGCCTAATTGTGTCACTTTGCGAGACTCCGTTTGACTTGAACACGGAACAAGAAACTTCATTGGAGGCTTTATAAAGAATTCAACAAGTTATGTTTGCTTGAAAAGGGAAATGTGAAAGTTTGTGATGATTGACAAAATATACATTTTAAGGTTTAACGTGCCTTTCGAACACGGAGGAGCTCAAGATATTTGTGTGCCCCTTGTGGTCACCCATCCAAGTGTGGACCACGCTCGGGGTTGTTTAACTTGCGAAGGCGTTCTACTTTGCAAGTGTAATAGGAGTAGGACTAACAACAAACATCTTTTACTAATAGGTATCACAAAAGATATAAGTAGACATCATTCTTTTTTTTAAACCAGCTTAAAAAAGGGGTACGCTATCAATTCATCGGAATCTTTATGTATGTTCACCGATTACTCAAAGATGCCTGGACCGATTTGGATTGTTTTCGTTTGAAAAGTAATACGAGTTAGATTAGTAATGTGCCGTTCCCAGGAATTAAGGAAACTTTAGGCAATATTCCTGGAAATAGAAATTTAGGAAGATATTCCCGTAAAGTTGCAATGTGAATTTTCAAGTAAATTTTGGATATTTCCAGCGGTATATTACTGTAGGTGATCTTATAGAAATTTTATCAAAATCGGTTGTGTTTTGATGCTGAAGCCGTATTTTAGTTTTGAAAATGGGAAATTTTACATCAAAACTGTTCGCTTTCCCCCAAAAGCGAACAGTTTTGACGTATGTTTACCAAATAAAATAAACAGCATTATGAGGACAAGGCTATGTAGATTGTTGTGTACAGCAGTGCATATGATTTGCGGGCGCCGAAAGTCCCCTGTCATCTCCGCCGTATATAAATCACACTACCACGCCTCCAGGTGGGTAGTGGTGGTGACTGGGTAGTTATTGATGACTCTGCGCGTGTTGGTGTGGCGTGTGATAGTGGATTGAGGGTTTTGGAATGCGTAAGTGGCAACATTAGATGCTTGTGTTGCAGCACTGAATAAATTACGAATTTACAGGCAAATAAAGTACTTGACTTAATTGACCGAGCAAGCTTGCTTTTGTTCTCGACTACGGTCGCATTTCTCTACCGATTCTCGTGAAATTTCGTCAGCAGGTTCAAAAATTATAAAGATTTTCTTTAGTCAATTCAGTTTTTCGACATTTTTCAAAGACTTCAAAGAGGTCATTAGACTTTTTTGTTAATCTTATAAAGACGCAACTTTTTTTGTTATTTGTTGGGATGACTTGTGAGGTCTATAGCTCACAGAGCCACTAGTCATAAATTAGGTAACCACATAATTTCAGTCAAACATATATGATTATATGTGATAAGTTTATTTTTGAGACAGAAAAAAATGTAGCAATGATTTTTTTATCAATCATACCAGAAAACATCTTTCCAACTATAAAATAGAACAAACACATTTGTCCCGAGAAAACTATTATTTTCACCAAACTTCAGCGTTCCAATTCCCTCGTCACGTCTGATATAAGCTTTAAAGGTTTGTCCCAGTAACCGATCAGTTTTCCGCGAAGTCGGCCTCGTATGGACGCTAATGTAGGTGGCCGCGGAGAAAGGATTGCCAGCCATCCCGAGGGTTCGGGAATACATTAAAATACCCGGCCAAGTGCGACTCGACTCGAGCACGAAGAGTTCCGTACCATTATTTTTGACGACCTCTGTGGCCTAATGGACATCATGCCAGGCTGTCACCTAGAGGTCCCGGGTTTGATTCCCGGTCAGGTCAAGATGGAAAATGATCTTTTTTAGATTGACCTGGGTCTTGGATGTATATTTATATATGTATGTGTTATAAAATATAGTATCGTTGAGTTAGTATCCCATAACACAAGTCTCGAACTTACTTTGGAGCTAGCTCAATTATCAGTGTGATATGTCCGTATATATTTATTTATTTATTTATATTTATTATCTATAAAAAAATCACGTTTGTTGTATAGGAGCTCCACTTAAATATGTATTTTATTGTTTTTAGTATTTGTTGTTACCTACGAAAATTTTTACTGTTTAGCTATCACGGTTCGTGAGATACAGCCTCGTGGCAGTCAGATGGCATAATAATTATATTTGACTATACAAATATTATAATTATATTTGACTTCTGTAATTGAATTCTAATATGTTATCTTGAAATTTCTGTATTTTAAATTATTCTTATATTTTTTTCAAAAAATATCATTCACAATGTAAAAACTGTTTATGATTGAACTAGCTTGTGCCCGCGGTTTCGCTCGCGTAGGGGTGTAATTTATCAAAATCCTTTCTTAGAGAATGCCTACGTCATAGTAGCTTAATGTATGCAAAGTCTCAGCCCAATCGGTTTAAAATTGACAAAGTTTCATACAAACTTTCATCCCCTATTTTATCACTTTGGGGGTAGAATTGATCAAAATCCTTTCTTAGCGGATGCCTACGTCATAACATCTACCTGCATGCCTAATTTCAGCCCGATCTGTCCAGTGGTTTGGGCAGTGCGTTGATAGATCACTATGTCAGTCAGTCAGTCACCTATGAGTTATATGTATTTAGATAGAAGATAGAAGAAGAAGATAGAAAATAGAAGATAGAAGATAGAAAATAGAAGATAGAAGATAGAAGATAGAAGATAGAAGATAGAAGATAGAAGATAGAAGATAGAAGATAGAAGATAGAAGATAGAAGATAGAAGATAGAAGATAGAAGATAGAAGATAGAAGATAGAAGATAGAAGATAGAAGATAGAAGATAGAAGATAGAAGATAGAAGATAGAAGATAGAAGATAGAAGATAGAAGATAGAAGATAGAAGATAGAAGATAGAAGATAGAAGATAGAAGATAGAAGATAGAAGATAGAAGATAGAAGATAGAAGATAGAAGATAGAAGATAGAAGATAGAAGATAGAAGATAGAAGATAGAAGATAGAAGATAGAAGATAGAAGATAGAAGATAGAAGATAGAAGATAGAAGATAGAAGATAGAAGATAGAAGATAGAAGATAGAAGATAGAAGATAGAAGATAGAAGATAGAAGATAGAAGATAGAAGATAGAAGATAGAAGATAGAAGATAGAAGATAGAAGATAGAAGATAGAAGATAGAAGATAGAAGATAGAAGATAGATAAATGAAAAGACAGACAGATGGACAGATAGCGGAGCCTCAGTAATAGGGTCCCGTCTTTACCCTTTTAGTACGGAACCCTAAAAAGAGGATCCAGATATAAAGAAACTTACGTAGTTATAACAATAGCCTTTACAAAACGCGACATTGGATCAGCAAACACTCGCACAATTCTCAACTTTATCATAACATTGTAAAGTTGAGAATAGATTGACGTTGTTGTGATTGATTTTGAATACAATATCAGTTTGGAAAGATTGGCGTAACTTTGTGAAATGGGTTTGTTAGTTTGAGGTGATGGTTCAAGTGTCTCGGTTTTTAATCCCCTTTTTAATAGAAAAAGGGGGGTGTTATAAGTTTGACGGTAATGTCTGTCGGTCTATCTGCCTGTCTATCTTTGGCATTGTAAAACTCGAACGGATGGATAATTATGATGTGGTTTTTTTACGTGCCAGCCGTTCAGGAGAAGTAGAAAATTCAAATCAAAATCGAAGTGCAGTTGTTACTTTTTTTTAATATACAATATAAAGACATAGAGGTAAAACCAGTTTCTGAAATGTAGTCCTTGAACTAACGTTAAACATAATATTTTTTCCAACTGTTTTGACCAGCAATGAATGAGGCTTCACAAAATGCCCACTAGGCGAGGTAAATCTTACCAAACGCCTTAAATAGAAATAAGGTTGACATAGTAAATAATACAAAAAATTTAGGTATGCATATAGACGAGTTATTAAACTGGAAGAAAGAGCTAGAAGCATTGGACAATTCTATTTCGTCGACTTGTTATGCTATCGGAAGTCTCCGAAATGAAATTTCTACAAACAATTTAAACAAAGTATATCACGCTTTAGTAGAATCTAAATTACGGTATACCATTAAACTGTTGGGTACTCTATTTTGAAAATAAAAAGTTACTTTTATATTCAAAATAGAGCCTTCGCTATTCAAAAAAGAGCTATACGGGCTATGGTAGGTATTCCGCCTTAGGAGTCGTGTAAAGGGCACTTCGTTAAATTAGGTATTTTGACTGTTCCGTGTTTGTCTTACTGACTGATTTGAAGAAACAATTGCCAACGATAGAGACAAATAAGGAGAAACAGTCACGCGAAGAAACTCGGAAATTGGATCTCAAGCATGGTACATTCCCAAGTTGGAAATAATGAAACACAATAAATACTTAGTACTAAGCGTTAGGGCTTAAAAAAAATTCACTAAAGACATTAAATGTACGAATGGCCTTAAGCCTTTTAAAAAGAAACTTAAAACATATCTGTTGGACAAAGCCTTTTGACGAATTTTTCAAGTGAGGTTTTAACTTTATATTTTAAATTGACTATTTTCGTATTTTCTTTCTTTTTTTGACATTGTTCAAAGTATCTAGTTAAATTATTAAATTATACATAGATCAAGTAGATGCTATTAATGAATATTATAATAATGTTAGTTTTAATTTAAGTAATTCCAACACAGTGTAAAAATTGTTGAATGAAAATAAATGAATTAATGAATGAACCTAGTTCCAATGACGTCTAGCATTTGTCTCTTTTTACCTACACTATCTTATGTTATTTGTCAATTCAAGAAAGGTATTGATCTTTAAATTTGCAGCATAGTCACGATAATATGACTGCATTGGGACTGCACTTTACATCCATCTTGTTGGCCTACCTCTTTCCACGCGTATTAAAATCTATGGATGTACTGGTACATTCTATTTCTTCTACCGGCCCATAATTTAAACGACTTTCTTCATTTAATTCTTCCTTTAATATCAGACACTGTAATTCTGGAAGTACATTACCATTTCGAGTTTCCATTTCGGAAACAATTGGGTTCAACACGACCCGGGCGTGAAATAAAACGCGCGACATAAGTTGCGTTTGAAAAGATAATAATAACAGAACAGTTGGCAGGCGGCAATACGCTGGTGGGCTGTTTCGGGAGTGGTGCAACACACGAGCGACGGGCGAGCTAGGAGGCTTAGGGTTGGGCTACATCTTGTAGCATGGAACAGTAATTTTCTATGCTGCTATCCTTTTGTGTCGCTTAAAACCATCATCATAAGCATGGTCGGTGTTCCGAGGCATTCTGTCTGTCTCTTGCTCTAGTAAATGACGGTTTTGAGCGACAGAAAACGATAGCAGCATACAAAAGTTCCGTTTCGTGCTGACAGATGAGTCCCAATTCTTATTCTACATAATTTTAACAAGATAAATAAAGAATAAAAATCTTGAGGCAACCTCACCTGACTCCGACTGAAAGAGAGAAAGGGAGGCCTTTGCTCAACTAGTACAAATTTTTTTGAATTGTATTAGCTCCGCAAACTTTAGTCTTTTGAAAACAATACTTAAGACGAATCAATCGAACCCAAATAGTGTGGGGCAATGTTGTATTATCACAGAGATGCCATGACCGTCTTTCAGCTCCATCATCAGAACAGCACCGTGTCATCATAAACTCTGGGAAGTTGGTCAAATTTACCTTGCAAGATTTGATTACAGATATAAAGACAGGCAACGGGACAGGTGAAATTAAATAAAAGCTCTTTATACAATTCCCCCTTTAAAAAGTTTATTTTATTTACCGAAAACAGTGAATAAAAAGCATTTTTAATCACTATTTTGGTGTTTGATTTTAGAACAATTATTGCATATAATACTAATATTGTACAAGCAAATGAATACGGGACAAAATTCTAAAATCCAGAAAATGTGCTCATGTCTGCCTTATTGCTTAGCAATTTCTTCTAGGCAACCTTGTTTATACAGAAAAAGTGACTTTTATGTTGTGCAAGCGTTATAAGAGTAAATTTTGTCCTTAATACCGACAATGATGTTGCACGAAAGTGCTGAAATCCACGGACAGTGGACATAAATCTTTCTCAAACGTTTTTGAATAACCTACTGAAAGCCGCTTTCATCATAGCTTTCAATGGCAACATTTTCCCTAAAACACAAAATATGAAAAATCTTTTAAATAGCCATAAAAATATACTTAGAGAATATAATATCCTGATTTATATTTGTATGAAGTACAAAGTACTTATCAAGAAATATCGAATCTTATATAGAAATCCAAAGTACTGTCAATGTTATGGTTGCTAATGGAAATTTATGATGTTACAATCGTTTCGTTTTCTCAACTTGCACCAACCACAACGCGACCAAGCGCGCACGTCATAAAATATTATTTCATGCAAAAACGCTCCCTCATACAGTCCATGATAATTGCTATGGGCCTCGTATGAAAAGTTGCTTTTGGATTTTTTGCGGCGACTGCAGGCGCCGGTCTGCAATGGATGTAGCCATTTGGCGGGCATCCAGGGTACAACCAGTCAGTGTCAGTTAAAAAGAGGTTAACGCATCTATATGAGACGAAAGTTTACTATTATGATCTACTTAACTTCAAACTCAATTGCAGGAAATCTTAAACTATGTAACTACCCGTGCGGATAAAGAATGGGATTAAAAATGGCGGTTACACTATTTGCGTCTATACTCACCCGTCGGTACCGACCGAAAAAAAAGCTGCCTTCAACATTGTCAGAAGGTTATTTAAGTAACCTTTTAGATGATTTTTAGTGTATTATTTTCATTAATGTAGTGTACAGTCAAAAGATTATAAAATAATAGGACACATGAAACAAACATACATTTTGTTTAAATTAAATAACGAAACAGTTTAAACGGTAACAATATTTTATACCGTTTTCAATTATTAGTTACCAAATCGTTATTGCGTTTTTACGTAGTATGCTGATGGTACCAGCTCAGATAAATATGCTCTTTAGTCGAACCCAAAAGGCATCCTGTTGAAGCAATATTGACCAAACGGAGTCACAGTGCCTATGATTATCACGTTCACTCAATATGCTGTCCATTTTTGGTCTTTGTGCCTTATGAGTGCAAAACTTATCTTATTTTAGAAATATACCTGACCTCAGAAACTTCCTGCAGCAGTGTTCCCGGGCCGATACGACATTGAAACCTTCAATTAACGAGACATATCTTCCTGATAGGCCGGTAACGCTCCTGTTACACCCCTGGTGTTGCAGTTGTCCATGGGCAGCGGTGATCACTTACTATCAGGTGGTGCTTATTCGATAAAAAAAAAAAACATGTTTTTTATTCTAGTCTGCTGTTGTCTCCTACTGCTGGCAAACACCTCCCACTTAGATAAAAACCACCAAATTAATATGCAACTTGGAAGGGACATACCTGTAATAAACCGAAACACGGGCTATACTAGATCACTATAGTGTAATGACGTTTTATTTATTACGGGTATGTCTCTTCCATATTGTATGTGGTAATACATAAAGGTAAAATAAGTAAAAATTATAACTGAAAAGCTTAAAGAGATAAAATAAGTTTCTCTTAACTATTTACCCGACTGCGCCAGAAGGAGGGTCATGTTTTTCGAGAGTATGCATGTATGTCTAAATGTTTGACTCGCTCTGCATCCTGAACGGCTCGTTTTATTTGTATTGACTGTAAAAGTGACACTGGGTATATAAAAAAAAATTAAATAGAGGATTTTTGGCGCCAAATTCAAATGTTTGACACGCTCTGCAGCCTGAACGGCTCAATGGATTAAAGCTTGAGAGGTTTCATTAGATTTATCTTAATTCTGAGAGTGACACTGGGTATATACAAAAAGCAGTCGGTTCTTTTTTATAAATAGTGGTTCAGTGAGCTGTAGTCCTCGCAAGTCACTCCAACGCTTTAAATTTTTGCCGATAATATAAATTGTTCAGACAACAAAAGTTGCGTCTTAAGATGATAAGTATGTTTTGTGAGTAGAAATTCAAAGACAATTTGTCTTGTTCATTACACAAATGAGAAGAACGTGCGTCAACGTGGTTGGACTGGACTTATGATTTCAAGCTTGTGTGCGTTACGTCGGTTAAACTAGTGTCAAATATAAGGGTTACAAACAAGAATTCTGACATTTTGAAATAATTTTATTAAATTTTTAACGCAAATACATTTATACGCCATTTTCAAACATTTTGATAAAATTTATCAACAAAACAAACTAACACGAGAATTTACCGATTCAAAATTCAAAATTTGAATTTTGTTTCAGTTGAGAAATTCGACCTGTAGCCGAGAACAGCCGGACAGAGAGACACCCGAAACTGAGACGCTACGCTTGCTGGGTCAATGACTTCTACATTTGTACTTAATTGGTTTAATTGTGGTAACATTTTCTTAATCATTTGGCGTGAAAAAAGTAAACTTTATCATTACAGTAAATAAAGGTAACTCATATTATTTTTCATATGGAAGACTAGCATTTACACTGATATAAAAATCGAAGTTATGAGCTACATCATGCAATTTAATTACATTCCAGCCTGCATCTGATATTTAGTCGCATAAAAAGCCTAGTTTTCTAAATTATATCCATAAATAAAATCTAAGGCGCCAGTTTGCAATGGCCAGAGCCATTTGGCTTCCATCCAGGAAGCGGGCAGTCAATGTCAGTTAAAGTGGGGTTAACATGTTGGATCACTGTTCTGCTAGTAATGTAGCTATTACAACAAATAATGTGTCAAAACACTTTTGAAAATTTGTTTTTTACACGCCCCTGTCAGGTTCTTTTGTTAAAAGAACTGTTGCGTTGATCCATTTTTAAATTTAATGTATGTAAAGTCCTGTCCATTCTCTGCCGCCGACGATGAAAAAGATGAAATTGAGACTGCCAGAACATCCAAGATGGTACTCGTCGATGCAGGAAACTAGCCCCCCATCAGCCACCACACTGGCACTACGGGTGCAACGAGCGATAGCTACACCGCCCGTGCGACGCACCGCTAACATCAGTGTATCTCGACTTCGTGTACGCGCGTCTTCTAGTCACATTCGCCCTCATGAAGACTTCCGTGTGAGGTCGAAACATGACTGTCAGTAGCTGACTCTCTACTTGAGTAATACCCGTTTAATTCATGCTTATAATGTATAGTCTGATTTAAAGAATAAAAGTCTAATTAAAACTCCCCAATACTTCAATTTTTGGTCTGGGAGGTCTCCTTATTTTCGTAAAAGTCAATCAAGGGTATGACTGATAATCATACTTATAATCATGCCAAAAGACTATGTAACCCAACTTTATTTTAAATCCTTTTCCATTACGCAAGAGTAGTCTTTGGAAGTTGCGGCGATAAACCCTGACCACCTCTTACCGCCGATCTCTTAAATATTCACTTCTCCCCCTACCCAAAGGTCGACTGGAAGAGGTTCTATGCAATAAGTCCGCATTTGTATCATTTTTCTGTCTTTTGTTTTTGGTGCAAGAGTATTTGTATTGTATTGTAATTGTACCCCGTCAGTGATAAAGACATGATAGCTCATCTGAAAAGTCTCCCAAAACTAGTTACCTAGATGATCTCCTTATGAGAGTGAGATCCGGTTTCCCAAATTTTTAATTTATGTGATAGATAAGTCAAATATTTACAAAACCTTCCGTATCTTATTCTTCGCAAATGTTATTTTTTCCACCATACCATGGGTCGTCAACGTTATCCTCATAATTTGTCTCACGTAACAACTTCCTGCCTCATCGTTTCCGAGTGTTTTATATAGCAAGGGCGTGCCTTCTACCGATCTGTCTTAGATATTGTCGCATATACACGACGACTATCTCTTATGGAGATACTTGATTTTTTCGGGGTGCAGTGCTGCCCCCAGTAGAAAAAAATATGTTAAAGGAAACGGAGATATCGCGTCGGAGATCACGTTTTTATCCCTAACATGGCAGACAAAGCCCAGGGTGATGATGGCCTTGGAAATGGAAAAAAGGCATCAAAATAGTTATGGGCTGCTTAACAACATCGCCTTTATTAACCAGATTCAGATTCCATTTTCTCCATTGGCACAAGAAAAATAAGAAAAATCGTGGAATATACATTACATTCCATGTGGCATTCTTCAAAAGAAAACATTTTTGTTGTCGATAATAAGAGTTTGGAACTACATTTTTAGCCATTTAGGTCCCAGTTTAGCAAAAGCCTTCACTCTCTGTTTCCAATTACATCTTCAGCTGTTTCACTTCATTTTTCATTCAAAAGCGGACAACTCGTCCCTCTATCTCATTCTAGATCTTCTTCTTCTAGACCTATCTCCGTGCTTAAGAACCCATAATGATGTTGTGAGGGCCCATCTTTCGGACAACATGCAACAAGCGTAACCCGTCCGGTCACACCTTTGAAGCGAGAGCGAGTTGATATGCTCAACAAAGGGAAGATCTTCCCGCCAGGCATGGTGTTTCGCCTGGGGAACCGTGGCTCGGACGTTGTATCCTCTGCGGTTGTATATACGCAGCGAATCGGGCGAACTCTGATATCGAGATATAGGATACTGCTGGCGAAATCTCGTATACTTCTTGAAAACTATGATATCACTTTATTTATTGTTATTTGTGGTTGAACCTAGCTCCTCGTAGTGGCGTTGAGGTCGCCACACTTTAATCTAGCAGACTTCTTTCCAACGTCATGTTGAAATTCTTTTTTCCAAAAAACAGTTGTAAATCAGAAAGAAATTTCATGTTTCATCAATCGGTGATGAAAATTAGTAGGTGATTATAGTGAGTATAACGTAACGAATAAGTATGCCATAAAAATGAAATTGAACCTTGGACTTCATGCTAAAACATCCAACTACACTCTTGGGAAATTAATCTGGAACTTTATTGTTTCAGAGCTAATCTTTAAAAATATGGCTTGTTTCAAACGGACGCAATAAAAAGAGGTTGATTTTGTCGTCAAATCTGCTACAACATTTGTTTTTGTTACATTGTCACCATGTAACCATCATCGTTTCAGCAGCTTGACACCTACTGCTGAACATAGGACTTGACCAAGTTTTTTTAGTAACTTAGTTCCTTTTCGGAAGGTATGGATTTGGTGGATGTACTAGCTAGGCGAAAAAAAGTGTAAGATTTTTACGTGACTTTTTCCGTCACGATTAAAGTGAAAGGTAATTTCACATGTTTGACTATCTCATCGATAGCTGAGTTGGGAGAGCGCATGCCTGAGATGGTTTATATCTCAGGTTCAAACCCAGCACACTATGAAAGTAACTTCGTTACGACCGAGTGCTTCACAACTCTCACCTTCTTTTTTATTCTGCGTTGGTCAGCGAAGTAAAAACTTTTTTTACCAGAGAAGTCTCCTTCTTTCTTAAAATCGTCGATCTTTCCAAAGGCTTCTGTCTACTCTACTGTCATCTAAAGACAACAGATATTGTACACATTAGTGAACTTACAAACCCAGTTTTTAGATTTGTTAGCCCATCTTTTCGCATACATACGATCAACATGACCCGCCCAATCCCACTTAAGTTGTGCTGCTTTCTTACCTACATCCGTGACATTTTTGATGGAGCTTGGTGTGGTATTTCTCACTACACTGCGCTCCATCAATACAAATCTTCAAACTGAGTTTTATCAGGTAGCTACAGGAAACTAGGAAGACCAAGGACGAGATGGGCTGTCGAACGACGAAGAAGGATGGGACAGAAAAGACCAAGGATGGAGAGTGTTGGAAGGAAAGAAGGGAGGCCTTTTCCCAGCAGTGGGACAAATTGGCTTGTAAAAAAAAGTGAACTAATGTGCAAGTTTCCTCACAATGTTTTCTTTTACCAAAAGCAGAGGTTATTTTTTAAAATAATACGATAGTCGTTCGATAAAGATTTTCTATTTCTATGTCAAACCAAATTAGATGTTATCATCACATATTAATGTTCAATGTTGCTTGACGATGAGACGCAGATATGCAGTAACGAACGTCCGTCTTGCGTACGGCTATTGGAGTTTCTTTTTTTGTTTTTATTTTTACAAGCAGGTGGTGAAATTCTCATGGAAATCTGGGAATTCCAAATGGAGTAACCCAGATAGTACCGTATTCTTACCGGCTAAAACACTCCCTGCTTGGAAAAACTACTTTAGTGCGTTGCCACTGTGGGATAGTGCGGCAATTTTAATGCTATATTTCTTCTCAAGTGGTTTTTTTATTTTTATATTAAATATATAAAATAAAACATATATATATGAAGGCAGTTGCGGTGACACATGCATATATAGCCTTGATTTCAGGCCCATTTTCGTGGCCCCCGTTCGTAGCCCCAGGCGCGGATCTGGTGGATCGTAGCGGGTGACCTGAAGCCTTGACGCGCGACTATAGCGCGACGCTCTTTTCATATTTGGAGTAACCCCCCTTGTAGTGGTTGATGAAAATTAACGTACGTGAGTCAGATTGTACTACAAACTTAGAGATGCAAGTCGGACCGGGCGGGGATCGAACCAAGGCTCGGTTTGCTTCGGTAATAGGTTGCGCTTTTAAACCACTACATCACTACTGCTTGAACCTACTTAAAGAAAAGAATAATAATACCTTTTCACGTTTACACTACACACGGCGAACATTCTCTGAGGGTAACGTTTAGGCGACGCCCACACGTGGATGATATATCGTTGTCATATATCACGGTAATGTATGCTCGCTTACCGACCTGACTTCTATTGCTGTTCATCGTTCGTTAGTCATTAGGAGCATTATTTACTCTCACATGCTGTCTGTTATGATTCCTGTTTGAAGTGTTGGATGACCTAGAACCGAAAGGGAGCAAGGTTTTGTACCTGTTTTAGGGATCCATACCCAAACGGTAATATCAGGACCTTATTTCTAAGTCTCCGCTGTCCGTCTGTCACCAGGCTGTATCTCATGAACTGTGATAGCTAGATAGTTGAAATTTTCATGGATGATGTATTTCTTTTACCGCTATAGCAACAAATACTAAAAACGGCACGACACCCTTCATGCGTGTTCGACTCGCTCGTGTCCGGTTTTTTTTTTCAATAAGTCTTTCTTACTAAATTAAAAATAGCAATAAGTATGTCTTTCTTATCGAATGTGTTATTTATTACTAACGCACTGGTGTCAGAATTTTTGAGCAGCCTAAAGGCAACTGACGTAACTCAATGACTGTCATCTAGTGACAACAGTCATTAAAACACTTTAGTGCACTAGTGTAGTGTTTCCTCTCTTTTTAACCGAATTCCAAAAAGGAGGAGGTCGTGTAGTTTGGAGGTGCAGCAGGTTTTTAGTTTTAAAAAAATATTCCTTGACTGAAAGCAGAGAAGAGCTTTTTTCTAGGCTGCTAGTTAAATAATATTTTTATGTAATGGTCATATTTATGAGTAAGTATCGCAACTATCGCATGGTTAGAAAAGTAATTTGCCGACGTGTTTTTCTAAATTAGCAAATTTACATTTATTTTTAATTAAAGTAAATTATGAAAACATGAAAACATATAAACCTAAGATGAGAAAGATTTGTTGTACCCAGCTTTCTAGTTTTTATTTCATAACGGTGTTCAAGTTAATAAATATTCAACTCTTATAGAATTAATATAAATATGTATTACATACAGAACGGTAACTTCTAAGGTCCCGCGCAATATGCGTCCCCGTTCCTCGTCCCCATTTTCGCCTTGCCGAGTGTATTATGGTGCGAACACACATACATTGCCGTGTGCACGGATGTATAGTTTCGTTTGTAGTAGAAGAAGCATAAATGATACTCCGCTTCTATGAATTGCCACACCTGTGTCCTCGTTTACATACAAAATAACCACAGAATAAGTACTGTTGATTTATATTATTTTTCTTGCAAAAAATCAATTTCTTTTTTGAACTATAGCTGGTAATACTTTTAATGCTGGCAACCCCCACTTATGTCATCTCTCTTCTCTATTGCATTGTGCTAGGGAGTCAGACATACATTCTTCCAAGTAAAAGTTAAAACAATATAATTTCATACTTCACCAGTTAAATAGTATTTTAATTTAGCCCAAACCGAACAGACATTCCAACAGTACAAGTACTTACGTACAGAAGTCTTACTCAGAAAAGAAATCCTGGCTTAAGACCTTGAATTATGATGAGACTAAATCGCTGCTCAAAAGGGTCATATGAACAGCACATAAACACTACACACACAAACACATTTATCCTACCTCTTTCCCTTCATAATTGAGTAGTATAGTTTTTCCTGTAGCTGATGATTTTGTAAGTAATAATTAGTTTTAAACTTATTTTTTCCCCGCCGCTCGTCCTAAACTGTAATTTTTTTTTTTTTTAAGATGAGATAAGATAATATTTTATTTGCAATAAATAGGGTGTACAGTACAGGTGTTTAACAATTTGAAAAAGTAGCTTAAGCCTATTTAGCCATATTAAATAGCATGCAAATTAAAGTTTTCTAACGTTACATTCTAAAAACTCCTTAATTGAATAAAATTTTCTTTTAAGCAGCCATTTGCGCAGACATGATTTAAATGTATTTATCGGGAGCTCTTTTAGTGCAGATGGCAATCAATTTATTATAAATCTCTTTACACATGGCATAACAGTTATTTTTATATTTTTCACTTTTTGACACTAGATTTAATACGAGTCTATTACAATTTCGTGTTGTTTGTAAGAAGAAATGTCTAGCTTGAACAAATAAATGCGCATTTTGTTTCACAAAGATGCTTATTTCTAAAATATATAAGCATGGCAGGGTTAGTATATTTAGTGATTTGAAACAATGTTTACTTGAAATATATGATGATATGTTGCAAATTGCCCTGATGCATCTCTTCTGTGCGCGAAACACTCTTTGTATATTAGTACCATTTCCCCACATAATTAAACCATATCTTATTATAGACTCTACATATCCAAAATACGCTGTTAAAGTTGTATTTTTATTTGCTACTCTATTCAGTTTAGAAATGGCATATGCAAATTTGTTTATATTACCACAGACTTTGTGTATTTGTCGCTTCCAATTTAACTTCGTATCAATAATTAAACCTAAAAAAGTCGTATTACTTGCATTCTTTAGAACTTGTCCGTCAAAATTAATGTCAATTTGTTGATTTTTAAAATTATTAAATTTGATTAGTTTTGTTTTTGACATATTTATTTTTAAATTATTTTTACTTAACCAATCAACTACTAATTGTAAATTTTTAAGAATGTCATTTTTGTGTTGTTGTAAGGTAGAATTTTGTTATCTTTCTGATTGCCCGCGATACAGGCTTATGCGTAGTACTGGAATCTTTGATTATCATAAAGTATAGTGTTTTCTCGTTAAATAAATGATATTGTATTTTATATTTTTTGAAATTCACAGAAATATCTACTTAATGTGTTTAGCGCTATGGTTTCATTTGGCTCGCGTCAGAACTCCTCACCTCTTCGTTTAGATACCTAGACATCCATTGCAAGCCAATTTCGTTCTTATTACTCTGTACAAACGATTTATGTAACAGAATTTTCCCCTTGAAGTGGTCGCCGCGCGCATAGTAATAATATAAGTATATTTTCGATACCTAAACGGGGAGTGACACAGGCATGCCATAACCACAGTGTTAATCAATGATTAAATTAGCATTTAAGGTAATGCTGTGTTACATTAAAACCAACAGCAGTAATCACGTGTGCAAAGCATTTAGTGTGAATTTGCACAGGCGTGATTGGAATCAGATTGCGTGTGTGTTCGCAGCAAATGTTTGCTGGTTGGCGGCCAAATTGGCTTTGTTATATTAGTGTTAAACCAAATATTTGTCTATGGCCAAATCATATATTAAATATCCATATAAATAGAATCTATATCGTTCTTCTATCTTGATCTAGGAGAAAAGAGAAAACTGATCCGGAAAAAAGTAAAATCGAATGGGCAAGATTTAAATCATGTTAATAGGCGACGCGGTTGGCAACCTATCACTATTTTGATTCCTTTTTAGGATTCCGTATTCATCTTACGTAAGCGTGGCCTTTGGGTCTTATGGCCCTTGGATCTGTCTACCCCGTCAGGGACAAGGACGTGAGAATGTAACTGTGCATAAAATTTAACTTATTAAGGTGATTGTAGTTAAGTTTGACATTGGACGTTAGGGCTCCTGGCCCCGCGCGCATACCTCACACCCCGCCTGGAAACACTCATCTAAGAAAACACGGGCGTAGGACAGCACAGAAGCACACTCCATACATTACTGCCTATTACATGAGCTTGAATCGATAAATAATATTAAATATCAGTGTCTTTATATTGAAAGTTGAATAGTTTGATTGCCAAAATAGCAGTATGATTCGATCTGTAAAATATATAATTTTTAATATAATAGGTACCTACTTACTTTCGTGTCGCAATGTATGCTCCATTATAAAAAAACGCCCCGAAGTTCGCTACCTAGACTAAGGTCATTTGACAAATGTTCTAACCAAAAACCAGAACAATGCTTAGAACTATGGGACCAATGCTTAAAACTCGAAAAAAATCGTCATTTTCATACAAATTGCCGGGCCGGCCGAACACTTTTGGAACGAAGTTTCTTATCGCGCGTTGCGAAAGGAGCTAGACGGAAAAAATTAAGACCAAAAGTTGTAACGACACTTTTTGCTATAGTTGTAAGCCGTGCGGCGTGCGCGTGTTTCTCTCTCTCTCTCAACTTCGTTCCTCCTCTCAAGTTTTCTTTATGAAAATGTCGTTTTTTTTCAAGGTTCAATCATTGGTGGTGGGGATATCCATCACGAACACGCACACTCCCGTGTTTTTATATTATTAAAATTCGAAATGGCACAAAAATCCACTGAAAGTGCCATACGCGAACTCAGTAAAATTGTTGGTAGCCTTAGTGATAAGGTTAAGACACTACAGTCCACAATTGCGGACCAAAATAGGATAATAGTCAAGAATACTGAAGAGATATCAATGTTAAGATCTGCATTGGAGGGTAGTCTTCAACCAGGCACTCGGAAACCATCAGCATCGACAACAGCAGCAGCGGCCCCGTACCCGCCCACTACACAACGCGAGCTGAGACACTCGAGAAGAAACGCTGCATCGCCCAACACCACGGCAGCAAGTGCGAAGGAGACAAGACATCGAGCATCGGTGACGAGAACGCCCGAGGTAAGCCGAACAGCTGCTCCCACTACCGCGAAAAAATGCGACGATCCAACACAAATTGTGGCCACTAAACCGGCGTCTGAAGTCAAAAAAAGCTCCTCAGATGAAGCTACAAACCAGAAAGAGCACACAACTTGGCAAGTAGCTAAGAATAAGAAGCCCAAGACCAAGCAACGCTCTATAATCACTGGGTCTGGAAAATCAAACGACGAGCTCCAAACAGTGGAGCAATTCAAGTACATGCAGGCTTGGTCGTTCAAACCTGAAACTACAGTAGAAAGCGTAAGAGGTCATTTAAAACTAATAAGTGACTGTAGTCAAATATTAGTTGAAAAAAGACAACTCAAAACTGAGAGACACGCAGCATTTATAATAGGTGTACCGCTGAATATGTACGATCGCTTTTTCACGCCGACACGCCGCCGCCATTCAGAGATCTTGACGCCTTGTGGCCACGCCGTGGCCACAAGGCGTCAAGATCTCTGAATGGCAGTACTTTCGTCCGTCGCCCCGAGAGCGGGGCGCAGGCGCAAGTACAGTGGAGGACTCTCGCCGAGCGCCGCCGTCAGCCGGCCGCTCACGCTCAGTCTCAAAGCAACAGTGATCGCATGAATACGAATGACGCAACAACTTGCGCCGTTCGCCCGTTAATTGTATGCCATCAAAACAGCGCCTCCATTAACAACAAAACACAGCGACTAGAAGTATTGCTAAAGTGTGATTTGGCATGTGATATTCTTGCAGTGACGGAGCACTGGCTCACGAAAAGTAAACTAAAGTGTATTAACTTAGCGGGTTATAAACTGGTTTCTGATTTCTCTAGAGAAAAAATAATACATGGTGGCTCGTGTATATTTGTTAAAAAAAATATCAGATGTGTCGAAAACTCCCATCTTATTTCTTTGTCTGTAGAACGATTTTGCGAGATTTCAGCAATTGACTTATTAGATTATAACATTACAATAGTTTGCATCTATAGAACGAACTTAATTTCTGGAAATGAGTTCCTCGACTGTTTAGAGCCTTTGCTCGACAAGATTGATGAATGCGAGATAGAGTGTGTGATTGTAGGCGATATTAATATTGACTGGCTCGGTAAAACAAACGCGACCGTCAAAAGGCTAGCAGATCTGTTATCTGTTCATAATATGACCAACGCAGTAGATTTTTTGACGCGGGTAACCAAGGACTCAGCTACAAGCATTGACCACTTATATACAAATCTAGAAATGGGATCTGTGCAGACCAAACCTGTGAAAACCCTACTCAGCGATCACTTTGCTGTTCGAGGTGAAATTTACTGCGTTGCCGCTAAATCGGATCAGCTTACAAAACGAGTTCGAGACTACTCGTTGTCAAATCGCGCTAATTTTGTTAGGTCCATTGACAGTATTGACTGGGAGAACGTCTTTAAACGCAATAAGACCGCGGAGACATCTGCGGCCGCCATAAATAATACAATCATAAATAAGTTAGAGACATGCTTCCCTTATCGACAAAAGAATATAAATAATAACGACTCACCGTGGATAACTCCCGAAGTAATTAATATGAAGTCGCTCGTATTTGACATAAAAACTCTATGCGACTTATTTCCAAATGACATTGCTTTAAATCAATTGTATGAAAGTCTATGTATTAAGTATGAAATTCTAATAAAAAATGAGAAGTGTATATATTACTCAAAGATAATTAAAAATAGCTCAAATTCCACAAAAAGTATGTGGAATGTAATTAATAAAGAAAGAGGCAAATGCTGCATGAACAAAGTGAACTTCACGGGTATTGTAACCGATGAAAATGGCAAAAAGTTTTACACTCCCAAAGAGGCGGTAAATGCGATGAACTCCCAGTTTCTTAATGCTGCAACTGCATGCAACGCACCTAAGGCTGATATCTCTAAAGTCCGCAGCACATTGCAAAGAAGTAGCGAGCCCGCCGATCGCTCATTGAGATTCCAACCTTTCACTGCTGACGAAGTCTTCCGCATAGTTACTACACTAATACCACCTAAGAAGTCAAAAGACATATATGGAATCTCAATGGAATTCTTAAGGATGGCCATCGTACCCCTTGCTCCGGTACTAGCCGAACTATTTAACAAATGCCTGAAAGAAGGCACTTACCCCCAACTTCTTAAATTGAGTAAAGTGTGCCCAATATATAAGGGAAAGGGCAAAAGGGAAGATATCAACGGATACAGACCGGTATCTATTATTCCCGCAATTGCTAAAGTCTTTGAAAACGGACTTAGCTCAAGACTGGTATCGTATCTTACCTCGATTAATGCCTTATCGGATCGCCAGTATGCGTACAGGGAAGGTCGCTCCACGACGTCACTAACGCGTGAAGTTATTTCCCGTGTGCTCGATGCTCGAGAAAGCAAATTGCAGGTAGCTGTCTTTAGCTGCGACCTGTCCAAAGCCTTTGACGTAGCCGACCATGCTGTAGTAGACACTAAGCTAACCCATTACGGGATCAATGGCAAAACACTCACCTTACTAAATAACCTTATGAGAGGCAGACAACAGATAGTGGACGGTGGGGACGACGGCAAGAACCAATCTGATCCACTTACATCATCGATGGGGGTGGCTCAGGGGTCTTCAGTGTCGAACATACTATTCTCCATCCTTCTAAATGACCTACCAGATTCGGTACTAGGAGCGGACATTCTGATGTATGCTGATGATGTCGCTGCTATTGTGACTGCACCTACTGTCGACCAGCTCGAAGTAAAATTAAACGACATCGCAAATAAACTTGCAGAGTGGTTTAGCATAAATGGCCTCGCCCTAAACTCAAGTAAGACCCACTTCATTCACTTCAACTTATCCGGACGTGTTACAAGACCGTTGGTAGTTGTTGTGAATGGAACTGTTATAGAAGGAGTGGCCGAAACCGCCCTGCTTGGGTTCTCGATCGATAAGGGGCTCACATGGGCGAACCACATCGATAATATTTGTACCAAACTCGGTAATGCTTGTTTCGCACTTCGACGGGTGGCCCGAGTTGTCTCTAAAGAGGCGGCCCGCGCTTGCTACTTCGCCACAGTACACTCGATACTCCAGTACGGAGCCGAGCTGTGGGGCCGGGCGGCCGAGTGGGAGAGGGCATTTCGGTTTCAGAAGCGTGCACTAAGAACATTAGCGTACGAAACATCACAAAGGACATCTGCAAGGCCCCTTTTTAAGGAATTCGCAATCCTGACACTACCGTCTATAATTATCTATCAAGTAGCGGTCTTTGTCAGGACTAACATTGAACAGTACCTAAGGCAGAGTGACGTGCATTCCTACAACACGCGTCATAAAAATAGATTCGTGACTCTGCCGCGCAAACTTGCAAAGTCCGCCAAACTGACCCACATGATGGGCCCAGCGGTCTACAACAGACTGCCTAAAGAAATCGCCCTCGCACCCAGCCTAGCATCCTACAAAACGCGATTAAAGCGGTGGCTTACAGAAAAGGCATTCTATACAGTCGAGGAATTCATGGACATTAAATTAACTTAATTTATTTATTTTATTTTTATTAATATTGTATAATTTTTTATTAATATTCCAATGTATTTTGAATTTTGAAGTACACATAAGTATGACAATTTTTTGTATATTAATTTGACGTGTAATGTATTATGAATAAATGAGTATTTGAGTATTTGAGTATTTGGTCCCAAAGGAAAAGTAGTTCATATTGTCGGCCTGAGTTGCTCCAACAAGGATTGAACAGGGTTTTTATTACATATTGTATATGTAATTGTTATAAAATATAGTATCGTTGAGTTAGTATCCCATGACACAAGTCTCGAACTTACTTTCGGGCTAGCTCAATCTGTGTGAATTGTCGGTTTTTTTTTTAAATATTTATTCATTTAATTCATCATATTTAGGGCTCCATTGTCAACGATAACTAATTTCTCTCATTTATTTGTTCAATACAAGCAGAATGAAAAGTAAATACCTATATCGCCATCTCTTTTATTATTCAAACAACTGCTTCGAACATTTTCATTAAATTAATTTGATATCATAAAATATAACTGTACTTGTTTTTGACGACCTCCGTGGCGAAGTGGTCACCATGTTAGTCCGCCACCCAGAGGTCCCGGGTTCGATCCCCGGTCAGGGCAAGTTGGAAAATGGTCTTTTTCAAATTGTCCTGGGTCTTGGATGTTTATCTATATATGTATTTGTTATAAAATATAGTATCGTTGAGTTAGTATCCCATAACACAAGTCTCGAACTTACTTTGGGGCTAGCTCAATTAGTGTTTTTGTCCATATTTATTTAGAAAAAATTATTTGTTCAAAGTTAATTAAATTGTTGATTAAATAAATATACTAACTGTAAGACCTGGTAAGGCTCTACAGATATTATAGTCTTAATGAAGTTCGGTATCGGCCAACTTTGCCAATACTAAACTTCCAATCCAATACAATATGAAATATTTATTAACTCCAAACCATAGAGTTATAACAATGATAGAAGAGTCTTAGTTGGATTGTTTTGTTATACAAATTTTCATACTCGTTGATGCCCGCGCCGTTGCCCGCGTGGATCCCACGGGAGCCTCACATTTTCCCGGGATAACAAATATCCTACTTGTTAATTCAGGTAATAACCTACCTACATGCCAAACATCCTAATTCGTGCAGCCACTTTTACGTGAAAGAGTAACAAACTTTGGAGTTTATAATATTAGTAGGAAGACATTCTCTTTCGTCTTCTAGGAAGCTGAGGATTGTGTAGGTAACAGCTAGAGAACAGGCAGATCATCTGTATCACGCTCATCTCTTTATCAATTGTTTGCCAGCCGCATCGCCGATTAACGCGATTGAAATCTCGCCCATTTCCTCGACCGACTTTTACGATCAGCGCGGGGAGAGGAGCAACCGAAGTTTTTTCTTTCCTCTCAGACCAGCTTGGAAGGTTATAGGGATGAATGGAATAATAGTTTAAGTATGTTTATTATTCGTATTTATAAACATGTAAGTTTATTATTTGCGTTTATTACATCATTTTTTAAAATTTCATTAATATATAGATATTTTTTTTAAGTTTAACCCTCATATTCATAAAAGTTAACAAACGTTTGCTACACCTATTTTAGTAAATGTTTTGTCCCTATCACTCTTTTCTATATTTATCATGGCAAGAACAAGACCGAAACATATTTTATCTAAAAAAGATTTAGCAGATGTTTCAATTTTTTTATGAATAAGTGGGTATGTGTTTAAATACATCCTAATTTATTCCTTACGATATAGTTGTCTAATTTTTGCACCCCATCTACAATTTTTGCACAACACAACTCATGCCATCTTCGCAAGGTGACGTAATCTCAGAAGCGGTCGTCCTATCGCCTAATTCGAGCGATAAGACTCATGCCACTTTCGCAAAGTGACGTAATCTCAGAAGCGGTCGTCCTATCGCCTAATTCGAGCGATAAGACTCATGCCACTTTCGCAAAGTGACGTAATCTCAGAAGCGGTCGTCCTATCGCCTAATTCGAGCGATAAGACTCATGCCACTTTCGCAAAGTGACGTAATCTCAGAAGCGGTCGTCCTATCGCCTAATTCGAGCAAAAGGACTCATGCCACCTTCGCAAGGTGACGTAATCTCAGAAGCGGTCGTCCTATCGCCTAATTCGAGCGGTAGAACTCATGCCACTTGCGTAAAGTGACGATATCTCTTACTAACCGGCGTTACTACCACCTAAATCGAGCGGTAGCAACTCATGCCACTTGTATTAAGTGACGATATCTCAAAACGGCCGTCGCTACCACCTAAATCGAGCGATAGCGACTCATGCCACCTGCATCAGGCGACGATATCTCAAACTCTATCGCCGCTACCACCTAAATCGAGCGATAGCAACTCATGCCACTCCCCGAGTGACGATTACCTTGCCACCTCTATCGAGTGACGCTCACCATGTTGCCTCCCCAGAGCAAACAACTACAATTTAGTAACTCGACTAAATAGTGGTCAATGGGCTCACACTTACTCATTCGCTTTTAATTTAATGCCCGGAAAGTATACTGATCTCTAAAGTACTTGAATAGGTGCAAAATCGTCATAAATGGGAAGCACTCATCACGTCGCTCACCAATCGGCAAATGGCTGAAGGGGAAATACGACAAAATACATCTTAACTGGGTAACTAGTAGTCAACAAAAATAAACCTGTACAGAGCCATTTACAGTGGTTTTGCACTAAGGCTATCGCAATAAGAATATTGTTAACGCATTTGCAATCTAACCTATTTGGTATAGACTTCCTAAAAATAAAAGTGGTATTGCTTATCGGATTATTGTAACGTGTTTGTAAAATCTTTTCGAAAAGTAAATTATCAGAATGATTACTCGTCTTGAACTGTCTAGATTAAAATTGACTCAAATAACGGCATTTTACTTCAAACAACACAGCAATGAAAGTGTAGTTTTAAAATAATATTACGCACATAGTAAACAGTGAAAAGCCCTCTTTAAATCATGTCAACACCATGATCATGACCATTGTAGACTTGCCGACGTAGCCGTTACCACCTTAGCATCATCATTACCCGCTATCAATAATGATATCGTCATCATCATCACCGCGTTTTCATCATCAACAACGTCAACATTTTCATCATCATCACCTTGTCATTATTGATGATAAAACCATCATCATCACCAACTCTTCATCATCGTCGTCATCATCATCAGCCACCGTAAGTCCAATATTGAGAAAATGCTGGGAGAGGTTATCTCTACTACTATACAAAGAATGAGTACCTAATATCATCTTTGACCAGTATTCACGCGCCGCAGTACTGTATTTCATAATTCTCAATACTCAAAAATGACTCAATTTTCAATCTGGCGCCACGGTCGGCTCCTTCCGATACCGACTTATGCCACCTCATTGACAATAACTTCGGGCGTCAACCGACAGCGACTCATGCCACCTCCAGTGACGATAACCTCATGTTGCTTCTACACAACAACCAATATTCCGGCTCCAACCGATCGTTAGCTTACTAAGTTTAGCAAATGTTACACACTCTTCGTAAAACTAGCGTTCTCAAAACCAATTTACTGCTTGAATAGTGGTCAAAAGACTAGATTTCATAAAACTTTACACTTAAAAACTAAAGGATTTAAAATTAATTGCACTCTGCTTTAAAGTCGAAAATAAAATAAAAATCTCACCAAATTTTATTGGCGATCCAGCAGACAAGCCATGTGCCGCAAGCACAGACACACATACACGAGATCCGCTCACATTTTTTCTTTACTTCACCAGAAATTTCCAGCACCTGCTGCGTACCGCTGCTAGCTCCCTTTCGGCCGCAACACGCGGTATCCATCTACTTGGCACATTGTAATCACTTGTTAACACTTTAAAACCTTACCTCGAGAACTAACGCTCTGAACAACGGGCAAACCACAAGTAGCATTCAACAGGATCTTCTTCCGATGTGAGCTCCAGATACAAATCTTACCTCAAATGTGAGCTACAAGTCCAGATCTCACTTCTGATGTCGCAGACGGATGAATAAAAGGGGGCAGAGCGTAGCGTGATCGGCATCTGATATCTCAAGTGACGTAAACTACCCACTTAGTTACTTACAGTACGAGAACAAACTGATGTCAGGATGAAAACTTACTTACAGTCACGTCACCTTACCGATGCCGCCACATGAGAGATCTTACGTGAGCCTTCTAAAAATGTGACGGAATTCCAGTGCCCCGCCTCCGCACTGAATCATGAATCGCAACCACCATGTCTAGATTCCCTGGCCCCACAGAATTGAATACTGTGTATACACCTGGGCTTTCCATCTTGCTTAAACAAACTGTCATTGTAATAAATCGGTTCACCAATCCACATCTATTACAATAATCACAATTAAATGAGTCATGACCAAGCCACAGCAAACTACACAAACGAGTTGTGCACGATACGGCCGCCTGAACAAGACTGTCCCTGTTGCTAGGTCGACCGGTCTTATAACTTGTTGCTAACGAGTATTGCCATTTCAAATCCAACCGTTCCATTTTGTAGTAAACAACTTTCTCTTTGCGCGTGTAAAATCATAAAACGGGAATTTTACATTGAACTCATACCGCGTCCTCTATTCTTTTTTCGTCAACTGTCCAAAATGACATTGACACGGAATTACTGCCAAACGTCATCGAATTATTCAAAGTAAAGGAATCTAGTTTTATACAGCCATTGCATATTACGCTCCGACATATATATATATATATATATATATGCAATAAATTAAATAGATAAATAAATGAAGACGTGATAATGTGTTTAATTTGTTACTAATGCTAACTCAACCCCTTTCCATTCTCTAGACAGCTTTTGTTTAATTTCAATCTTACCATACCCAAGTCGCCTTGTCCTATTGTCTCATATAAGTACGGTTTTTGTCTCTCCTTAATTCGTCTGTGTTGCCAGCGCAGCAAAAACTACCCGCCCAAGCCGGACAAAGGCGCTAATATTACCAGATATATAAGTATGTATACGATGAAACCCGAACGTGGGGATTTATGGCCAGGTTTAAGAAGATTTAGTGTCCACGATCATTGCAGGTTTGCTCAGACATGTCAGTGTGGATACAGCTTTATTGAAGTTGTGTTATAAGTAGGCAGACTGAATTTTTAAGGGTAAGAAAAGATAACGTAAAATAAATAAAAAATAACTGGCCAAGTGCGAGTGGCTCTCGCGCACGAAGGGTTCCGCACCATAATCTATAAAAAATCTTTTGTTTTATGAGAGCTCCACTTAATTTTATTCTGTTTTTAGTTAGTGTTGTTATAGCGGCCATTAGAAATACATCATCTGTGAAATTTCAAATGTCTATAGACATTGTCTATAGTCCATTTGGTTAGGTATTGAAATAAATGCAAACCATCTTGACGTGTTTTTTATTGAAATATACACTTTACAAATTGATACCTTTACACAATACATATTAAGAGTATAATTCATTATTTATACTTTCATTGATTTGTAGTTTGCAAATTGATTGTTTACCTTTATTTATGTAACTAAACAAATGGACTATAGCCATTACGGTTCATGAGATACAGCCTGGTGACAGACAGACGGACAGACAGGCGGACAACGAAGACTTAGTAATAGGGTCCCGTTTTTCCGTACGTGAAGGCACGTTTGTGTACAAATTATTTAGTCCTTTGAGAATCTCTCGTTTAACAATCTGGCGGAAAGAAGAACATCTACTTAGTAGTTAAGAACTCGGTGGTCCGGCGGAAATGCGCATTACTAGCGCTTTCGCAAGTAAAGCGACACCGAGCGTGGTCTGCACCTGGATGGTTGACCGCAAACGACATAAAAATTTCTCGAGCTCCTCCGTGTTTCGGAAGGTACGTATAAGCCGTTGGTCCCGGCTGTCATCATTGTATAGCAGTTGTCAAGCTATGTCAGATGCCTTTAGGCAGTCTGTGAAATCTGACATCTGTTTTGGCCACTTATACACACGAAAACAAAAAAAAACATGTTTCTTTATTTAAATAAGTTGGAGACTTGTGTTATGAGATACTAACTCAACGATACTATATTTTATAACAGATACATTATAATTAAACATACAAGACCCAGGACAATTTGAAACATATCATTTTCCATCTTGATCTGACCGGGGATCGAACCCGGGACTTCCAGTGTGACCGCTTGGTTTGATGAACACTAGGCTACAGATGTCCTATTCATCTGGTCATTTAATTACATATTTTTTAAGAATTCGGCTCTTTTTTTAAATAAAAAAAATAGACAAAATGTACTAGGTTCACCCATGTGTATTTATAGGCTAAGAAAATAGTAGAAATTTTAGAACAACTTTTTAATAAAAACAAGTAATTATTCAAAAAAATATTTTTTAAATCAAGCTTTTATCTAAAGTGCTTCTCAAGACAAATCAAACGAGCACAAACTCGATGGCGTTGCGTCGTTTCATTACAGAGTTCCTATGGCCACCTTCCAGCTCCATCATCAGATCAGCTCTATGTCATCGTAATATTGCATTGTCACGCTATATGCGTATGTGTGCAAAATTTCAGCTCAATCAGAAACCGGTAAGTGGGTCAAATTTAACTTGCAAGATTTGATTACAGACAGACAGAACGACAGACAACGGGACAGGTGATACTTAATAAAAGCTTATAATAACTTGCAAGATTTGATTACAGACAGACAGACAGACCGACAGACAACGGACAGGTAATACTTAATAAAAGCTTATAATAACTTGCAAGATTTGATTACAGACAGACAGACAGACCGACAGACAACGGACAGGTGATACTTAATAAAAGCTTATAATAACTTGCAAGATTTGATTACAGACAGACAGACAGACCGACAGACAACGGACAGGTGATACTTAATAAAAGCTTATAATAACTTGCAAGATTTGATTACAGACAGACAGACAGACCGACAGACAGACAACGGACAGGTGATACTTAATAAAAGCTTATAATAACTTGCAAGATTTGATTACAGACAGACAGACAGACCGACAGACAACGGACAGGTGATACTTAATAAAAGCTTATAATAACTTGCAAGATTTGATTACAGACAGACAGACAGACCGACAGACAACGGACAGGTGATACTTAATAAAAGCTTATAATAACTTGCAAGATTTGATTACAGACAGACAGACAGACCGACCGACAGACAGACAACGGACAGGTGATACTTAATAAAAGCTTATAATAACTTGCAAGATTTGATTACAGACAGACAGACAGACCGACAGACAGACAACGGACAGGTGATACTTAATAAAAGCTTATAATAACTTGCAAGATTTGATTACAGACAGACAGACAGACCGACAGACAACGGACAGGTGATACTTAATAAAAGCTTATAATAACTTGCAAGATTTGATTACAGACAGACAGACAGACCGACAGACAACGGACAGGTGATACTTAATAAAAGCTTATAATAACTTGCAAGATTTGATTACAGACAGACAGACAGACCGACAGACAACGGGACAAGTGAAACTAAATAAAAGCTTGTAAAAACATAATGATGTAGTGATTATTTTCTCAAATCCTCACTCGTCAAGTTCCTCCATACAATCGGTAAGCCGACGTAAAGCCGTCAAGGAATAGACGTTTGTGAATGGGAATTGAACCGAGCGAATGGAAATGGGAGGAACAAATTTAGTTAACACAAAATAAACGAGCAGCCTGAAGGCATACAACTGCCATTTAATGGCTTAACGTGCTTTCCGAAGCTCAGAAGAAGTAACGATCTACAAATACTTTAAGACTAAAAAGCGTTATTTGTTTAAAATTAATATTTTATAAGTCAAAGTCAACATTTTTTATTCAATGTAGGATTGTTGGATGACGACCTCTGTGGCCTAGTGGTCACCATGCCGGGCTGCCAATCCGAAGATCTCGGGTTCGGTCAGGTCAAGATGGAAAATTATCTTTTTCAGATTGACCTGGGTCTTGGATGGTGTATATAATGAATTTGTTATAAAGTATATAATCCTTGAGTTCCCATAACACAAGTCTCGAACTTACTTTAAGGCTAGCTCAATCTGTGTGATTTGTCCGTATATATATACCGTTAAATATATATATTTATATACATCGTGGCCATATCGTAGATTTGATCACTTTATGAAATGATCAAACATTTCATGAAACGGCCAACTTAATTTGACCAGATCATGAAATCGTCAACGTTTCACGATTTTGTCATCCACGTTTGGCACGATCGTAAAAACAGGCTGAAAAAAGCAAACAAACACAAAAACTTGTGACAGAGCGCTATAGGTAGGTTAAGGTTGCGGCGGGGTGGCCCTTGGGCCACCCCAAGCCGCACAACATGAATGTATAGTGTAAACTAAAAATATAACAATTTTACGATATAATCAACCATTTCATGAAGTGACACGGTAAATTCATGAAATGGTCGTAATTATTTGATCATATCGAGAAACAATTTCTTATCATTGATCCGCCCAATCCACATCACGATGTGGCCAGTAGCCAGTGCAACATTTTATGAAATGCGACCATTTCATGAAATTTTCGATCATTTAATGAAGAGATTAAATTTACGATATTTATTTAACTTGTAACTGGTGGTAGAATAAATGGCTGTTTTATTTATTATGTTTTATTCTTAAAGGTATTTTTAAATATAAGTTTTAGTGTAAAAGCTACAAACTACTTGCCTGTTATATCATATTCCAAGTATTCGCTTAAAGAAAATAGACATAACAGCTTTCCAATTTCTTAGTCTGTAGATAAATAAACAAGATTAGATAACCTCAAAATATAAAAGAACGTTTCGTTACCCTTGAAGGGTCGGATAAAACCAGACGCTGGCTGTAACTACCGACTGAAAGGGTCTGGCGAAGGGAACAGGGATTATATTGAAGTCTGCTAAAATGAAACTTTTCTATTATATTCGTATTAAGATGATATTTGGAGCAACCCTGGGCTTGTTTACTTATTTATTAATTTGTTGGTGTTAAGACGAAGTGGTAGCTAAAGTGGCGCCCTCATTTGAAATAAATTGTTTAAAACTAAATAAGGTGATAATTAAAAATTTTATTTGTATAAATGTCTAGAAAGACCTTTAAACTATTTTATGAATAACCTTTGAAAGTAATATTGGTAGTCAAAGTGGCCACTTTTGGCGAAAAACAGTTTTAAAACTAGACGGACTATTAGTAATAATTTCAAAGTTTAAAAATACGCAATTGTGAGGTCACACCTGTCCCAGCTTAGTTAGTGAGCCCCACATGAGATGTAAGAAGATGTAGATTATAGGGTACTCAACATAAGAAACAACTCTTTAATAAGTATTGTATTTACTAATTATTAAAACCCACGCAAAAAGAGTGGTCTTTGGTGCTTTTGCCTTTCTGTCCGTCAGTCTGTCTGGGGCATCGTAACGCTCGAACGGATTGACCGATTTTGACGCAGTTTTTGACGTGGAAGCTCCCTTGCGGTGGTTCTAGCTATGGTGAAAAACACTGTTTAAAAACCATTTAAAAGATACTAAGGGTTACAGTTTGACAGGCAGGGTTTTCCCTAAAAAAATAATAAATGGCGCGACGGATATCAAGTCGTATCGGTAATCAGTAGATATCTTAAAATATATTTATAATCGGGAAATTAAATAGATTATGGGTTGGTAAGTTTCTACTCCAAAAGCTCAAATAAGTAATTTTCTCTAATGTCTACATATATACGCCTTTTGAGGCTCTCTGCTCTCTCTCTGTCTCTCTCTGATAAACATACAAAAAACGTAAATAAAGTGTTGCATCGTCGCAGTAATACTAATCCTGAACTTTACTGCCCGTATTTTTTCGTCTCTGATCGCACTTTTACTCGGCGCCATAAACTTTTTATAGTTTATAGAGCAAATAAAATATTTATCACGCTTCGAGCGTCGACATAATACCGAGGGCCTAAATGGATGACTCTTTGTCTCTCACTTCCACGAGAATGTATGAATAACTAGCTTATTTTATTCATGGTTGTTATTTGTCTATGGGTAAAGTCTTTTCGCGGAGAGTTGATCAATTCAGGGCTTGTAAATTGATCCGTGTGTCAACTCGTGAACGGGTGCTGCCGGGAGGGACTGGTCAGTTCGACTTCGCTTTTTGGACTACCTAATATTTTTTTATTTCTTATTACGCAATTTATGTTTGTTTACTTGTTTGCAAGCATTACATGCTATACTGTGTCAACATTGTATTATATTATAAGTATTTATTATTTAAAAGACAATAATAAAAATATAACAAAGCCCTTCTGGCGAGTAGGCGACCAATACTGTGAAAATGAGTTTCTTTCGGCGTTTCTTCTCAGCAGTGGTCGTTACGAAGCGCTGGTATCGGTAGCTTTTCTTTAAAAATAAATCAAATTTTAATATACTTTACACGTAACATAAATTATACTTATTGACGTGTAAAAGTGCCTGTAAAGGTCTAATTACTGAATCAACATTTGAATTTTGAATCTTCGATAACAGATTGCGGCCCGCCAATTATTTTAAAACTTTTACGATATAATTTTAACATTTTTACCCTTTTATTCATAAGAAAATACAAATGTTTGCTAAACCTATTTTAGTTAAAATAGGTTTTGTCCCTTTCACTCTGTTCAATATTTGACTTTGCAAGAGCGAGACTAAACATATTTTAACTAAAACAAGTTTAGCAACCGTTTGTATTTTATTATGAATAAGGGGGTTAAAGTATTAAACAAAAAACAACATGTAAACGGTCAAAAAACTTATTCGAAGCGCATTCCAGAACGGAATGGCAATATGGCCATCGCGACCGCTCGTCCGTTTGGGCCGCGGTTGACAAGTACCTACCCGCCAAGTTGAACTCGCGTAGAGAGAGCGCTCTTACGCAAAGATTTTCCGTAAGTGAACGTATTATATTAAGTTTACCACTTTATTTTCAATTGATAGAATTCTTACAGTTTTCTCGTAATCTACAAGTTTCGAAGATCAGGAGGGGGATTGACAAATTTTCGTTTAATTTCATGAATAAAATTAAAACATTTTATTTTGCAATAATAACATGAGATCCTTATAATGAGTCCTTTCATTTCATTCATTCAGTGTCTTCTCGTCCAAAATACCTGAGTGCCTCAAGACGAGTGTTTAATCAATGTGTGTTACCAGTGATAACTTATGGCTCTGAAACGTGGTCCCTTACTATGGGTCTCATAAGAAGGCTCAAGGTCACTCAACACGCTATGGAGAGGGCTATGCTCGGTGTTTCCCTACGTGATCGAATCAGAAATGAGGAAATTCGTAGGAGAATAAAAGCCACTGACATAGCCCAGCGGATTAGTTCGTTGAAGTGGCAATGTGCGGGACACATAGCGCGACGAACCGATGGCCGATGGGGCAAAAAGGTTCTCGAATGGCGACCACGTACTGGCAAGCGAAGCGTAGGACACCCACCCACAAGGTGGTCTCACGACCTGAATAAGGTCGCTGGAAAGCGCTGGATGCAGGCCACTCTAGATCGGTCATTTTGGAAATCGTTGGGAGAGGCCTATGTCTTGCAGTGGACGTTGTGCGGCTGAAATG
Source organism: Acrobasis suavella (assembly GCA_943193695.1). NCBI lineage: Eukaryota > Metazoa > Arthropoda > Insecta > Lepidoptera > Pyralidae > Acrobasis > Acrobasis suavella. Next base: position 728,356 of record OW971935.1, read on the forward strand.
ATTATGATGATGATGTGTAACCAGTAAAGTTGCTTACCAAGTCCGAAGGCTATCCCATATGATATATCGAAGGGGTAACCCATTCTATAAAGCGCGTCTGTACTCGTATGGCTTTCCCTTTTAACGCTAAGTAGTTCATTTGTATTTTCACACCCCGTTCCTTCCCCGCTCCTGAATGGCCTTTTTATGACATGAACAAAGCACTCGATCCAATCGGATAATTTGTGAATCTGATATTGAAAGTTGACTGACTGACACATCTATCGTATTTTTATTCGATTCACACTAGCTGCCGCATCATTAATTTCTATAATGGATACGTCAAAAGGAAAAATGGCTAGAAGTAAGTATTTCATTCTATACAAATACAACCTGCCTTTTAATTAAGTACAAATATTTAAATATGTTAAAGTTATATTTTATTCCATCATTTTAAACAACTTTTCTCAATAAGTGTATATCAATACCTTTTGTTTTATTTTCCACCGAAATAAAAGCATTGCAATCGTTGCAATGTCTATTTAGATATTACATCACTGCAACCCGTTGAAACGAATCCCGTAAAACTTTAAGGCGGAGCATTTTACACACGGAATGGTCTCGAGTGGTTCCCGGCGTCGGATTTCTGGAACGTGAGTTATTAAAAATGAAGGATCAGTGTTGGAAACGACTCGCGTGCATTACTTACCTACATTTCACTTATTTAGAGTGGAACAGAAGTAATTCTTGGAATTACTTCTGGGGTGCAAGTCGATTGGCAAGAAAGCCATTCGATAGTGTTGTCTTATATCAATGAACCAAATAAGACTAGGTATGTTACTATTTCGACCGACTTAAAAAAAGGAGGAGGGTATCAATTCGTCGAAGCGCTGGTATCGGTAGCTTTTCTTTAAAAATAAATTAAATTTTAATATACTTTACACGTAACATAAATTATACTTATTGACGTGTAAAAGTGCCTGTAAAGGTCTATTTACTGAATAAACATTTGAATTTTGAATCTTTGAATCGAAATCTTTTAATTTTTAGGATTCCGTGCAAAAAATTAAAAAAACGGGACCCTTATAGGATCCGATTAGGATAAAGACGTGATAGAATACGTGTATGTTTATATGTTCAAAGTAAATTTAAGAGTACGTCATTTGTGCAGTTAATGATAGTTGCACATAGGTTATATTATTTTACATCAATGTTTAACAAGATTCTGTGAGTTCCAACGTACAGAATTATTTAAACCCAAGAACTTTGGTTTGTTATGCGGTTAATGACGCGTATGACACAATAATATAAACAGGCATTAAGTACCTATACAATGTCCTTTTTAATTAAGTACAAATATTTTAAGGGGTTATTCAGTCCATCATTTTGAACAACTTTGTCCAATAAATATATATCGAAATACGAAAAAAAATATTTAGGTTCTCATACAGATCGAAGTAGTCACGTGATATCGTTAATATGAAAAATGCAAAAAAAAATTTTGTATGTCGATATATATTTATTGGGAAAAGTTGTTTAAAATGATGGACTGAATCACCTCTTAAAATATTTGTACTTAATTAAAAAGAACATTGTATATATATATATATATATATATATGTGTCGCGGACGGCCGAGTAAAAGGGGTGTAGAGCGGGGGGGGGGGGATCGGCATCTGACATCCCGAGTAACGTAAACTACCCACTTAGTTACAGTACGAGAACACACTACATATAATGTCGGGATGAAAACTTACTTACAGTCTCGTCACCTTACCGATGCCGCCGCATGAGAGACCTTACGTGAGCCTCATAAAAACTCTCATGTGACGAAAGACCGCGCCCCACTACGCGCTGAGGCATGGATTCAAACCATACATGCTGAATCCTCTGGTCCCACAGAATAGAATACTGTGTATACACATGAACTTATCGTCTTGCTGAAAAACTGTCATTATAATAAATCGGTCTACCAATCCACATCTATTACAATAATCACAATTAAATGAGTCATGGTCAAGCCACAGCAAACTACTCAAACGATCTTTGCACAGTACGGCCGCTCGAACAAGACTGTCTCACTGTCGCTAAGGCGGCCGGTTTTATAACTTGTTGCTAACGAATATTGCCATTTAAAATCCAACCGTTGCATTTCGTAGTAAACAACTTTCTCTTTGCGCGTGTAAAATAATAAAAATGGAATTTTAAATTGAACTCTCTGATACGGCCATTCTGACAGTGCACCCGTCCTCGGGTGCTGTATCTAGGATCGAAACAAAACAAAAAATTATAAAGAAAACTGAATCGCTGTGATTGCATTACACAAAGTAGGTAATTTAAGGAGCCAAATGCAATTTTTAAAACTCTCCATACGCTTGGTATTAGTCAAATGTTTGTGTATCGGGCTATCAATAGGTACAATGAGAGATCTCATTGTACTATACCTCTGTATGTGACAGTAAAAGATCTGGCCGTCCACGTAGTGTTCGTACGAAAAGGTGGTCAAAGCAGTAAGGGAAAGAATTCGAAAAAATCCTGTCCGAAAGCAAAAGATTTTATCACGGGCGATGAAGATATCACCTAAAACCATGTCGCGTATTTTAAAGTGATGACTTAGGACTTGCAGCCTAAAAGAGGCGTACTGGTCATTTCTTAACTGAAAATTTAAAAAACAAAAGGGTGGTTTAATAGAAACAGCTACTGAATCGGTACGCAAAGGGAGGTCACAGAAAAAAATTGTTTACAGATGAGAATTTTTTACAATTGAGCAACAACATTTTAGCAAACAAGATGACCGTATTTATGCTCAAAGCTCTAAGAAAGCTTCCCAATTCGTCGACATAGTGCTACATAGGCATTATCCGACTATATATATGTGTCGGAGCGTAATATGCAATGGCTGTATAAAACTAGATTCCTTTACTTTGAATAATTCGATGACGTTTGGCAGTAATTCCGTGTCAATGTCATTTTGCAATAAATGGCAATATATTTGTTAGCAACAAGTTATAAAGCCGGTCGACGGTCGCCTTAGTGACAGTGAGGACAGTCTTGTTCGAGCGGCCGTACTGTGCACAACTCGTTTGTGTAGTTTGCTGTGGCTTGGCCATGACTCATTTAATTGTGATTATTGTAATAGATGTGCCTTTTTACTCGGCCGTTCTGCGACATATATATATATACTTAATGCCTATTTATATTATTGTATCATATGTGTCATTAGCCGCATTACAAAACAAAGTTCTCGGTCTTAAATAATTCTGTCAGAGGTGTGAGGACGGGGAACGGAGACACATATTGTGCGAGACCTTAGGAGATTCCGTTCGGTTTGTAATATTTATATCAATTCTGTGATATAAGAGTGACGGTTATTCTGAATTGAATCAAGTGAATGCTTAACGTTTTAAAAGTTTTTTTTTGTGACCGCAGCAGCAAAAAATTTAAGTCACGTATTCAAAATATAATAAAATGAGGGTGCAACTGTTTTTCAGGTTGATCTACAAAACTAACCTCGATGTTGTAATAAGGTAGGATTTGCTTACCCAACTGGATGTTTGCTAATTTGGGAAAGCATTAATTAAATTCGAATTAGTGATTGCGTTAGCCGTACGTGTTTGAATTGAAACTAATTTGTAGCACGAAAATGCTTATTTGTTTCGAATATTACATTTCTAATTACATTTTGTTGGGTTTCATCGTGACAGCTGCAGAAGGTAATTTTGGATACACAATGCTCCTAGCATAGAACTCATTAAAAAAAACGGCCAAGAGCGAGTCGGACTCGCGCACGTAGTGTTCCGTACCATTATCTATAAAAAGTCACGTTTGTTGTATGGGAGCCCCACTTAAATATTTATATTATTCTGATTTTATTATTTATTGTTGTAGTGGCAACAGAAATACATCATCTGTAAAACTTTCAACTGTCTAGCTATCACGGTTCATGAGACTCCGGGCTGGTATTCGGAGATGCCACGAAAACCGAGTTAAGTAAGGTTTTTCAAAAAACGACCTTTGTGAATGTGGAACTGTTCAAAGCATGGCCCATCTCTTGTCATGCCCCACCTGCCCAACCTCTTGTAATTAGAAGATCTAAACTCGGCTAATGACAGGGAGTAAGTGTGGCCACACACTGGTCTACAGCCTTATGAAAAAGCCATTCTGACTCGCTAAGAAGAAGGTTCATGAGATAAACGTTGGTGACAGACAGACGGCCGGACAGACAGACAGCGAAGTCTTAGTAATAGGGTCCCGTTTGTACCCTTTGGGTAGGCAAACTTAAAAAGACCAATAAACGTGCTAAGTCAAACTTTCGCCACTAAAAGAATAGTTTACCGTCAGCTTACCACCGTTTCTCAGGAACACTCACTAAAACCGACTTCCATCCCATTTCGTGTAAAACGCTCCAAGTTTTTAGTTTTCGGTTTCCACGCGAACACTTCGCTTAGTGAAATATATTTTGAAGAGTAAAGTTTGGTGCTCTAAAATGTTCTCCGCTTTATAATTTCGTAGTTTCTTTTAAATGGTTTTAAAATCCTATAATTAGAGGCATTATATAATACTACACGTTATGTTTAGCTGGCAATGTGTTGAACATGAATTCACTGCTCTTCTGACAGATTATATTATGGGTAGGTACTTTCCTAGGTCAAGAATAAGCTATTTGTTACTGTTAAGAAAATAAAACATCACAAATGAATGTGACTTGTCATAATCATATCCATTTTCGATGTGATTTTAGATTGATTATTGCAGAAAAACTAATATTAAGAGTGTTAAGATTCTATGCTAGATACGCAATGTTTGTGTTTTGGTTAGTTCGGTGAAACATCAATAGATGGCGTGCTGCGAAATTAAAACTCGCTATGGTTTGTTTTTGGAAGATGAAGACGCTGCGTGGTCTTTAGTACATTTTTAACCCTACGCTTTGGAATTACCATCCAATAATAAATATTGTACGCTACTTTCTTGGTATTATTACCTAAGGGTGTTACAATAGAACCTCCCCCAAATTTGTGCTGTGTTGTACAAAGAGTCTCCTTACCCTAGACAGAATCAGACGTACCCATACAAGCGTAGTCTACGTGTTATTTTGAGACGACGTGTCAGCTTTGGGCGAAATTATGTCTTTTCAAAGAAATTGCATATATTTAGGCATATAACTAATTTTCAGTTAAAATATGAACTTTAAAGAGAATATAGTGTATCATATCATATTTGACCATCAGTATGGAAAACTTCTACACCCTTAGGGCTTGTTCACAAAACTGCGATGCGAAGTCGCTTCGTAAAACTCTACGAACTCGCACGACGCATCGCAAGAACTTGCAAATTGATTCTCACGATCTTTCCCAAACCGAGGAAGGGAGACGCCTTGCCGCACGAAATTGCATCGCAGCAATTTGCGTCACAGTTTCCAGCGTTGCAAATTCGCATCGCGCCGATTCGCAGTTTTGTGTATAGGCCCTTATTTATTTTTCCATTTCATAATTTTAGTGTAGAAAACCAATTATAAGCCTAGATAGTTTTTTTTGCGAAATCTGACATGTCATTTCAAAATCTAACGTAGACTACGTTTGTATGGAAAGTCTAGGGTAAGGGGATTCTAAAAAGTGCTAATTTGACTCCAAGAAACTATGACGTCATTAGTCTATATTTTATACAATACATACAAGCATATTACCACGCTTGCTACCCACAGGGGTAGGCAGAGATTACGGACCTCCACTTGCTATGATCCTGACAGACCTCTTTCGCTTCATCTACACTCATCACTCTCTTCATACATGCCCGCCGGTTACAGGTACTTCTGACCTCGCCTTTTTTCATACAAATCCTTTAGAAATGTTTGTTTAAACGTTTAGAAAAAAAACATCTGATTTGTTGGAAAGTAGCAAATTCTTTTATTGTTACGTGGTGTTTTACAAAACTATTATGATATGAAAAATTATGTTGATTTTTTTTTTTTGATTGATGTTGATTTTCTTTAAAAGGCAAGAAATAATTGCCAGAACAATGTCAATACAATTTATATTGTAATAGGTAAATATTTAATAAAATGCCTAAAACATTGAAATTATTCAGAATGAGTAAGTATACAATACAATACAAATACTCTTTACTGCACAAAATAAATAAAAACAAGACATAATTATCTTCAAAACTAGGAAATGCGCAAAAGGCGACCTTATGGCTAAACAATTTCTTCCACGCAACCGCTGAATATAGAAAAAAGTGATGCGAAGTTTGGTAGTGCGGGGTGGTCAATGTAATAAACATACATACACATCTTACTTAAACACAAAAAACTTACACAAAACAACAAAAAAAAAATTATATTAACAGTACAACATGAATAAACTAAGCATACTATTTATATTTTTACTGAATAAAATCTTTTCAAAAATCTTTTTTCATATTTAACACTTACTCAACTTTCAGTCTTTGAAGTTGAATACTGCACCAAAAACTGACTAAAGGGCAAACGAACATGATAGCTGATCCTTCCACCCTATAATATTACAGTAACCTCGTAGCAAGTTGGTCACAAGTGTCCTTAATCGCACACATGAAGCGAGCTTCCCTTCCCTCAAGTCCGTCAAGTATTGGACCCTGATAATCCTTAAATTACACAGCGGCTCTGCAGAAACAATAGAAGGGTGGTGAAAGGTACGGACAGACAGCGGTATTGGATAAGTTTCATTAAGGGTTAAGACTCATCTGTTAGCACGGAACGGAACTTTTGCATGCTGCTATCCGTCTGTCGCTTTCTGTCGCTCAGACATGTTGTTTGTTAGAGCGGGAAAGGGCAACTAATCCCTAACCCTACTAGGTGATACTGTAGTACTTGGGCGGTAAATAAAACGTGGTCTGTATGAATTATAATAAGTTTATGTACGACTGGTAATTCATAAGCAAAATTCTATGGGACACGCGTATGCGCAATCAAGTCGTTTGGCCGAGTGAAGATCGATGATAGCTAACCGGCGGTCCTGTGAAGCAGTTGCCCCGCGCCCCGCGCCTCCCGCGATGACGTCACTCCGTTCGCGACAGATGCGTTCTGACACTCTCTCTCGCTCTAGCAAATGACAGTTCTGAGTTTTTTGTAAGTTCTGGGACTGAAAGACCTAGGTTTAATTTTTTAAAGAACCTCATACTAGCCAATACTAGCCAAGTTAGACGTTGAGATTGTTATAAAAAAATTAAGGATTCTCTGCAGAATTTGGAATCCATTTAGATGACCCCTCTCACTCCTCCCCCCATCCCCCTCCTCCGTCCCCCTACTTCTTCCCTTCCTGAAAGGCCGGCAACGCTTCTGTTTCACCCCTGGTGTTGCAGTTGTCCATGGGCAGCGGTGATCACTTACCATCAGGTGACCCGCTTGTTCGTGTGCCGCACTATGACATTAAAAAAATCTCAATTCTTTTTTGTAAAGTCATCAACTGCATACCATAACATTATATTGAACTTGGCTTCTATTTTCACATTAACGAGTATGTTTTTGGCGGGATAAAATTATGCGTTCAATTTTATTCAACCAAAGAAGTCTTCACTAATGTCGATGTGATTTTGTTCTTAGAATCCTTCGGTATATCCTATTACTTACTAACTTACTCCGCTGTCTCAGAGACCCAAAGTGGATCTTGGTCTCCGAGACGAAAGATCGCCACAATTTTCTGTTCTGAGTGATATCACCAGCCGACAACTTCCATTTCCCGCAGATCAGCTTGCACCGTATCGCTCTATCGATATCGACCTACTTTATATCCTATTCCCAAATAATATCAAAGGATATTCCTACTACAAATTACAAATCTGGCGGGAGCAGTATGCTCCACCCCCCGAGTATATCCAACCTTCAGAGGAGCTACCACCAGGTCATAAACTGCCATGGGTCACATGGAGGAGCTTGAATCGCCTCGGAACTGAGGTAGGTCGATGTAGACACAATCTGGCGCGCTGGCGCTACATAGACCAAGCAGAAGCAGTGCCAGTGTGGTCACGACGACCAGACCATGCAGCACCTCCTCTCATGCCCTTTGTGCCCCACCAGCTGTACCATGCTTGACCTATACTCTGCCTCAAAGAAAGGCGAAAAAGTGGCAACGTATTGGAAGAACAAAATTTTAAGTTCGAGCCAGCGACACGATAATAACAAGACAACAGTTTCAAAAAAACAAAAGTTAACGAAAACGGAAAACTGCCACTGTATTACTTTACCAAGTTAATACTACACTACATTAAACTTTGTCACGCAAAACTTGTCTTCTTGTTAACACCAATTTCTGAGGTAAAACTGTATTAAAGTTGTTGTTGAGTTTAAAAGGTGCATAAAAGTATCATTTGACGATCTCCGTGGCGTAGTGGTGACCGCGCTTATCCGTTGGAGGTTCCGGGTTCGATCCCCGGCCAGGGCAAGTCAAATTGTCCTGCATCTTGGATATTTATTTATCTAAGTATTTATCATAAAATATAATATCGTTGGGTTAGTATCCCATAACACAAGCTTATGCTTACTTTGGGGCTAACTCTATCAGTGTAATTAGTCCATGAATATTTATGTATTTCCTCATTTTTTTTTTATTTTTCCTGTGTTTGTGTGGCCACACTGGTTTCAGATTTTTCAAGCTTTCTAAAGGCATCTGAAATAGTTTGACGACTACATAGGTACTAGTTTCCGAAAACCACTGCTAAGAAGAAACGCCAAAGGACTCTTATTTGCACAATTCGTATTATAAACGAAAAAACAGAAATGACCATCAACGAAGTACAAATGACAATGACAGTATCCCATCACTCAGGCCGCCCGGCTCAAAGGTGCCCGAGCTCCTCGAATCCTATCGGCGGCTTAAGTCCAAGGACTTTTCGTCCATCTCACTCAAAGCGTGTCGGGTGACGAAAGAAAACTAAGTATTGAGGATGCGAGGTAGAACTATAGATGTGACACTAAACACTTTTGAGAGCGCTTTATAACTTTGACACTGACAGGTGTCAGCCAAGCTAGCTTGTTGCTGTTTTATTTACATTTGTGCCATTTTTGAAACGCGGAGTCACTAAACGAACAGTTTTTCGTATGGAAAAACCATTCGTTTTGGTGACGCCGCGTTTCAAAAATGGCGCTTCGGTTATTTGATATTAACAGTTTTGGACATAAGTCATGACATATTAGTAGTTTACATCTCACTTTACTGAAGTACTTAGTGCTAACTTCTCTACTGTATAAATGACGTGACGGCACGATTTTTAGTATTTATTTTTTGCTCCAAACATAAGCAACAAATATTTTTTTTAATTTTTTTTTTGAGGCTAGAAGTATAAAGAAACAGTATTTTTAATTTTGAGCCTGATAAAATATGAAATGTTGTCAATTGTATAGTCTGTTTCGATATTTTGTGTTTTCAATTTGGCGTACATTTGACCAGCATGGAAGAAGCCTTTTATCTTTTCGCGCGGATCGTAAAAACCAATCAAGTGAATGGGCGAGAATCTGAATAGTGTCAATAGGGGATGCAACTAGAAACCCATTATCACTTTGATTTCCTACTTCCACCTCCACGCCCACTGTCACGCTAAAAGTGGCCTTTGAGTCTTTCGGCCCTAGCTAGGCTCTGTCTATCCGATTTTTTTTTTTTTTTTTTTAAATTTTTACAAGCAGGTGGTGAAATCCTCATGGACATCTGGGAATGTTACCCAGGTAGTGCCGGACTCTTACCGGCTAAAACACCACCTGCTTGGAAAAACTTACTTCGCCCCCTGACATGATCAGAGCCTATGTTTGCGTTTTTCGAATTGTATGCTGTATATTTTAGTATTTATTATTTAGAGTCAACGGATTCGACATATCACTTTTAATTTACTTTTAGGAAACCAATTTAACAGAATCTATTTTTACAGTTTCCTTCTTGTGGACTGTTTAATTTGATAGTGATTAATACCAAAATTTAGAATTTTCGTTATGACACTATTTCTATATATCTTTGTTTTACGCAATTATATTAGATTAAGCTTTAATATTAAACGCAGTATATAGGTCAAGTTTCAACTATTGCTTAATATAATAATTCACAATATAGTTTGGTACGTTTTTGTATGGTATGCTTCTGATCATTTTTTCAGGAGTAATACATTTTATTAAAGGAATAAATTAAATTTCAATTATTCAAATTTGGTGTACAATATATACATTAAATTTTAATTAATGATAAGTAGTTTTTGTATTTCAGCTCAATAGAGTTATATAATTCTAAATAGGGCATTTACACTCTTTCTTGTGTTTACTCCATTAAATCTATCCGATTAGGCATAAAGATTTGATAGTGTATCTGTATAAATTGATAGTGTATCGGCGTGATGGTGGGCATGCGTGTAGGTTGAAAAGGAAATTAAAAAAGTGGGTGCATTGCCATAATGATTAAGTCTCATATACATACGAATTTAAATGTACCGTTGACGTTATACTTGATCATCTTTTATCTAGCTGAAGCTGATGACTTTGTCCGCGTAAAATTCAGTGATCTACGCATTTTTCAAAAGGCGAGCGCGAGGTTCCAGCCATCAGGCGAATTTCAAAATGAGTTTGTCCGCTACGCCTACGACTGTGACACTCTCGTAATTTTTTATTGCAAAAAAATTAACTGATTTCTTTTAAGTGCAAAAATGGTGTAGTGAAATTTATAATCAACACAGCATGCCTACGTTTAAATAAAAGGTAATATTTAATCAAAAACACTTCTATTTCAAAGGCATTTACTCAAAATTTAATTTAAAAAAAACTTTTTTTGCTACCGGAAGGCCGAGGGCATAGTGGATAGATAAATTTTGAAATTCGTGAGCGTCCCGGCCGAGTACGTCACGGAACGAGGGCTTAACGGCCGGACCTGCGAATTAATTTTGATAGCTTTTTTCTAAAATCAGATTGAAATAAAACAAAGTCATTATGTTGCTTCAAGATAACGTTAATCTATTGTTGAAAACCGAGTAAAAATCCGTTTAGTATTCTAAAAGATAAGCGTGACAGAGGTAAACACACAAATATAGACAGATAAAAAAAACTGGTTGTCTTTAAAGTCGGTTTACGGACGATAATTTTACGAGATAACGTCATGATAAATGCCTAAAAAGGCGAACGCTTAAGCCAAATCGTGCCTCTCTGGCGCTCGTTCCGCGCTCTCGCTTGCACGCTCGGCTCAGACGGAACGTGAAAATTTTTCGTGCGTGCAGCCGCGTTCATCGATTTATTAGACGTTATCACGTCAAAAATACCTAAAAGCCACACCACGTTCCAAAACAACACAACTTTATTAACTATCTATGTATATTGAATTATTTGAATCGAGGCACCTCCATAACTGGTATTATTAGTTAATTACAAGCTCTTCCCTGATTACAGGTTTACAACCTGACTAACTCGAGACACGTAGTTAGCATGCCATCAATTATTACTGCGAGAGGAATCTTGTGACAGCCGTCTTACATAGTAACCAGTAATCTACAAAGCTTAATAACTAGTTATGTAAACTATTATATGTATTTATCCACGATCATAACCTTGATTAAGGTTGTTGTCTTACGTTTAGTTTAGGTCGAGTTTTATTTATAGGCATTTTTGTACAAATTCCCGACTACTAAATTGAACCAAAATGGCGGTCCTCGGCGCATTATTTGTACCTGTGGCGATAACCGCTATTTGTTTCAACCTGCGTGTCGGGAATTTGTACAAAACTGCTTTGAAGTCCGCCATTTTTGATCAACTTATTTGTGTTGCATTGTATCTATCTATCAAAATGTATCAAAACTAAAATCCAACTTCACCTCTTTGGAGGTGAAGTTGGATTCACGATCGATTTTAATAAAATTTCTATGCGTCTACCTGACAAGTAATACCCTTTCAAACAAAAAAAGAATTTTCCAAATCGATAAAGGCGTCTTCAAATATAAACATACTTAAAAAGAGCGCGTCGAATTGATGACCTCTTTCTTTTTGGAAGTCGGTTAAAAATAAAAAGTTTCCTAGGAAAAAGATTCAAATGCTGCGAGCATAATCACAAAGAAACATTTAATATACAAATCCTTTGAAAATACAGTTGACAAAAATTACAGTCACATAGGTACATAAGGCGAGTCGACAACCCGGGCCCTTCCTTTCTGGCTCGTAATGACACTCGGCCTTTGTTCGCGACTCGTTAAAATCTACTACCGCTGTGGACGTGGTTTACATTGTTCCATAATAATTTAAAGAATGAAAAGGAACTGCAGTTTCTGGTCTTCTTTATCAGTTATACCCGTATTCCACTTGACAAAATAACTACTAATGAATGCATGATTCACTGAGAAAAATCCGGCCAAGTGCGTGTGCGGACTCGCGCACGAAGGGTTCCGCACCATTATCTATAAAAACATCACGTTTGTTGTATGGGAGCCCCCCCTTAAAAAATTATTTTATCCTGTTTTTAGTATTTGTTGTTATAGCGGCAACAGAAATAGATAATATGAAAATTTCAGCTGTCTAGCTATCACGGATCAGAAGATACAGCCTTGTGACAGACAGACAGACGGACAGTGGAGTAATAGAGTCCGTTTTAACCTATGGGAACGAAACCCTAAAAATTATTAAAATCTCTGTATATGTAAATGTGCATATGTGTCAAGAATATTTAATGCAATACCTCTATTTTTTTAAGAATTCCATAGACCATGTTAATAAATGGTCAAGGTTAAGGAATAACTATGGACTGGAGTACTTACTGTTTACATCGTTATAAAATAGAAAATCATTAATACATTTTATTAGATAGAGTCAATGATAGCATTGAAGAGTGTCAATGCGATTTTTTCCAGAGCAATATTAAGTTCTTCGAAAAGAGATTTCTTTAAGGGCAACCAACGCATATTTTGTGATTCTTGTGTTGCAAGTGTCCATTGTCTACAGTAGGTAGGTAACCATAGGCCTTTAACTGACGAGCGACTGTTGAGTATGCCAGTGACAGTTCGCGACAGTAGTCGGTGACAGTCGGCTACTGTTGGTGACAGTGAGATTCCGTCGGTGAGATTGAGCTACCGTCGGTAACAGTCAGTTACCGTCGGTGATAGTATGCTACCTTCGGTGACAGTGCGCTACCGTCGCGTGAGTTCACGATTTTTCTATTAAGTGATAGTTTGCTTAGTAAAATATTTTCAGAACGACTAAAGCGTCGTTTTCGAGAATCGCAGTCGATCGAGCTGTCTAGTTGTAATTCATTGCGAACGTGCTGGGAATTCCCGGAAATATCGATAACGTCTCGAAATTAGTGCCTCCATCATCTAGGTTAGAGGCTTTTAAATCTCTGTAGAATATTGCATTTGCAACAATTTTGTTATTAAAAATCTTTTAAGAACTCATGCTTCACCAGGTTATTGTTCCAAAAGTCGCGTTCAAGACTCGTAGTCGACAGAGTCGTCTCGTTGTAATTCATTGCGGACGTGCTGAGAATTCCCTCAAATATCGATTTTGTTTTACGAATTACGACGAATTAAGCGCCTTTGTTAGGAGAAAATCATCTAGGATTAACGCAAGGTGAGGCGATCACTGTAGAATATTGCATTTGCTCATTGCAAAATATTTGACAATTTAATTAATCTGTGCGAGTCTTGAACGCGTCACTCTGAATAACCATTTATGCAGAGGGTCGCGTTCGAGCCTCGCAGTCAACTGAGCCGTCTGGTTGTAATTCATTGCGGACGTGCTGGGAGTTCCCGCGAATATCGAAAACGTCATGAATTAAGCGCCTTTATTGTTAAGAGAAAATCATCTAGACTAAAGGCGATACAATTTGTGTAGAATATTGCATTTGCATTAATTGCAAAATATTTAACGATTTAATAAATCTCTGCAGGTCTCGAACGCGACACTCGGGATAACCTATTTATTCAGAGGGTCGCGTTCGAGACTCGCAGTCAACTGAGCCGTCTGGTTGTAATTCATTGCGGACGTGCTGGGAATTCCCGGAAATATCGAAAACGTCACGATTTTACTTTAGTCTTTGTAACATAGAAGGCAAGTTAAATAAGGAAAATATATAAAAAACTCACTTTGTTTGCTAAGGTTCTTTTCGTTCGTTGTCTAATAAGACAAATCAAATAAAGATGTACAAATTAAAAAAGAAAAGAAACGAAGGATTTCGTTTTGTTCTGAAATTACAAGAATTTTTAGACAGTTATTCTTACCAAAAATAATCGTTACTTTCAACAAAAACATAGTTAGAATAAGATACATTCTACACCTTTAAAAGATTTTTAAGACGAAAATAATTGCTGTTGGCACTGTATACAAAGTAAGTATACATATGCTTTTGATGTTGTCTACTACAAAGCGTTAAAAGGTGAAGTATTTATAGTGGCAATTTTGAGAAACGGTCGTCTGTTCACATTGAGCACCTGACTTATTTATGACCGGTCCTTTTGTACAGGCCACCCTAGAGCCCAAGATAGTTTCTCAATAAAGGGTTAAGGTATCTTTACATACATTAAAATGAAATTATTATTTATGCTTCAAATAATTAATATGTTCATCAGTTTTTTTTATGCAATCAAAAACATAATTTGTAAAAAAAAACGTTTAGCAACTCACATTTTCTAGCGTAAAAAGTTATACCAACTCGGTTAATTTATTCAGTCCCTACTTTAGGGACCTTCTGTCTTAGTTATTACGTAATTAGCTAACCTAACAACATCTCATAGTGACCATATCAGTATTTAAAATCTTTAATGTTTTAAATAAATAGAATGACTTGGTCATTGCATGAAAACACAATGTAACTTACAAGTAATTCATAATATATAAAAATAGATTATTAAGTGAGATTATTGGAAAGGCATCTAGTTTTTCATAATGAATTCGTGAAAAGACTTGTCATTTCAAAAGACAATACTATAACTTCGGTCTTATTTTGGCGAAGAAACTTGACCAACATGTCTTGGCTCTCGCGGTATGAGTAGCTGGGTCAAGGATCAGATTCAGAAGGAAGTACATCTGGATACCGGCACACTTTGTTAGGAGGTTTCTCTCTCTGCGGCTCTAACCACTAGTAGCGTGCGGGTGGGAAAAATATTATCAAACATTTTTCAATTTAAATAAAAAGCGCGACTGTTTGATAGCGAATAGGAAAGAAAATTGAACAACAGAAGTATCTGGAATTATAGAGGGGGGATTTTGCCCAGGGTTACCAGATACTGGCTTATATTTTCCGGGACATTTCTAAAAAAAAAGCGGACGGGGCGAATAGCCGGGTGAAGTTAGAGTTCTAGAGTCGAAATCCAACTAAAATGTTGACTGTTGGATGGTTGGACGGCGCTGCGGCCAGCAGGAAGGGCCGACTGTTTGGCCAGGCGCTGGACTCCCCTCGCACCTCACGCACTCACTCTCAGACTCTCACACAGGCTCTGTAAGTTGTGCAACACGACTGAAGACACATATCTAAAGACGCAATATTTTCTTGTTGCTTTGCCGTAATTTGGTGAAAAGAAAATAGTACTAAAAATAGTTTTCATGAATTTCCGGGACACTAAGATTTAATTACTGGACACGGAACCACAAGCAAAATTCCGGGACAATCCCGGAATTCCCGGCCATTTGGGAACCCCGATTTTAGAGCTAACAAAAAAATAAAATGCATCACAAACAGCACTATGTATGTATGACAGATTGGTATAAAAATACATTTTCAAAACTAAAAACCGACATCACTCCCAAACTACACAACCGATTTAAAATGTCTATAGAATCACCTGACTAGTATACCCTTTCAAACAAACTAAGAATTTTCCAACTTGGTCTAGGAATCTTCGAATAATCGTTGAACATACATAAAAAAAGATTCCGTCGAATTGATAACCTTATCTCTTTTTTGGAAATCGGTTATGACGTTTTATTCATCGTCTATGACGTGAGGATATTTGAAGCTTAAATAAATCAAACTAATTTATATTCTGTATGTGCGTTTTGCAGGTAACATCATATCTGATACGGGCTTATCTTTTTCGGGACATTTCTAAAAAAAATAGCGGACGGGCCGACTGGTCGAGAAGTTAAAGTTTTAGAGTAGAAATTGCATACTTGTGCAGTACAACAAAGCATTTAGGGTGCTGATGGATGATGACCTTAGGAGATTCCATTCTGTATGTAATAATTATATTAATTCTGTAATAGAGCTTGAACTCTGTCCATCCCTCCTCTCCGCCTGGGGGCTCCCGACGGATTGTGTGGATGCAATCACAGGTGCTGACTGCCCGGTATATTGCTTGTTTATTGCTGCGCTGCTGAATTTTAATAAGCTACTGTATTTTACGTATATAAGTAGGTATATTTTATTTCTCGATTTAGTTGCAGCCCCCGTGGCATGGCACCGTCGATAAATCTAGATGGGTACTAACTTGCCATGAAAATTAAAATTCCCCAGACAATAGCATGTTATGTGTGATGGAACTACATGTTCCAACCGATGCGCGATTTACTTTATCAAACTTGACATTGAATTATCGTATTATTTAAGATTATTATTTTATATGTTAGATTATTAATTTAGATTATTTTATTTTGTTGTGGTCCTAACAGGGTTCATGTTGGAACTTAATGTGCTCCTTACACCATATGTACAAACTATGTAAACACATGAGATGCAATACTCGTAAATAATTGAGTATTGAGTGTTGAGATGTTAAGTGGAATTGATACCCGTAGCGCCATCTTTTATTTACCAGGAAAATTAAAAAACCTCGACTTTAAAGCGTTACCTTGCTGAACTGATTTCATTAAACATAGCTAGAAAACACCGTAAGGGAACTTGCTTTCACTTTTTTAAAAAACCCATCGAAATGGTTCCACCTTTCGAGAGTTACGATGCCACAGACAGACATACAGATAGATATGACCATCAAACTTATAACACTTCTTTTTTATCGGGGGTAAAAAAATAGCAAAGATAGAAAAAGGAAAACAAATTACGAGTAGTTGATAGGTTTCTAGCCGCTTCGCCTTTGAAATGGTTTAGATTCTCACCTATTCTCTTGATCGGCTTTTACAATCCTGGGCGGAAAGATAAGTAAGTGGTATATATTGGTATAGATTTTGACGACCTCCGTGGCGTAGTGGTCACCATGCTAGTCTGCCACCCAGAGGTCCCGGGTTCGATCCCCGGTCAGGGCAAGTTCGAAAATGGCCTTTTTTTTAAAGTGTCCTGGGTCTTAAATGTTTATCTATTTATGTAGGTATTTGTTATAAAATATAGTATTATTGAGTAAGTATCCCATAACACAAGTCTCAAATTTATTGATTTATTTATTTGTATTTAATTAAATTGAGCTCACTTCCTTTTTTACTTTACATTAATATTATTATGTTGGTACGCTTTTCAGCCACGGTTCCATGGGGACCCGGTCCCATGAGGCGTTCATGAGGCCAAAGCCAACATGAATAGGCCTTTTAGTACTTTTTTATTCAAAAAGTGAGATGGCTGCATCTATGGCGGTCTATCCCTTTATGTACCATTGAGATGCACTACTTATTGACGTGTAAAAGCCTGTAAAGGTCTAATTACTGAATTAACATTTGAATTTTGAATTTGAATTTTGAATTCTGAATTCTGAATTCTGAATTCTGAATTCTGAATTTAGAATTTAGAATTTAGAATTTAGAATTTAGAATTTAGAATTTAGAATTTAGAATTTAGAATTTAGAATTTAGAATTTAGAATTTAGAATTTAGAATTTGGAATTTGGAATTTGGAATTTGGAATTTGGAATTTGGAATTTGGAATTTGGAATTTGGAATTTGGAATTTGGAATTTGGAATTTGGAATTTGGAATTTGGAATTTGGAATTTGGAATTTGGAATTTAGAATTTAGAATTTAGAATTTAGAATTTAGAATTTAGAATTTAGAATTTAGAATTTAGAATTTAGAATTTAGAATTTAGAATTTAGAATTTAGAATTTAGAATTTAGAATTTAGAATTTAGAATTTAGAATTTAGAATTTAGAATTTAGAATTTAGAATTTAGAATTTAGAATTTAGAATTTAGAATTTAGAATTTAGAATTTAGAATTTAGAATTTAGAATTTTGACTAACGGACAGTCCTCCATAGCTGCCGAACTATTGCCAGGGAGGGATTTTCTTGGTTTGGGCTATTTGGATTATTATTATTATAATAAAACTTTACTGCCCTTGGTGGACTTATCCCATAAGGGATCTGTTCCAGTCAACCAGAAGAACATATAGTTATATACAACGAGGAAGGGACATTGTTCAGGAATATGCAAACCCCTGATATTCTCAGACGTGAGCGGCGGTGCCGCAGAAGAAATTAAAAGTAAGAACAATTTATAGATATTAGCTGCCAGGAGCTGGGCTTTTGCGGAGGCATAGTTTAAAATAACGGGAAAATGCTAAGTTATCGTCCCGTTTACTCTAATTTCATTATTTTCCAATGTTTTTGTGAACTTGGCAGAAAATAATATTTGAATTTCTTTATTATAAATAAATTTACTATAAAAAAGTGAACCGTCTGAATATAAAACACGGACTAGCTACTTTGATATAAGATTTAAACCATTATCCGCCCAAATCAAGTTGTTATCTAGTAAAATTAGATTATCTCGAATTGTTTGTAATGAAAATCTAATATATAAAATTCTCGTGTCACAGTTTTCGTTGCCATACTCCTCCGAAACGGCTTGACCGATTTTGATGAAATTTTTTGTGCTTATCCCGGTATCTATGAGAATCGGCCAACATCTATTTTTCATCCCCCTAAATGTTAGGGGTAGTCCACCCCTAAATTTTTTTATGGCAAAACAACGTTTGCCGAGTCAGCTAGTAAAATATAAATTAAACTAAACTGATCTTTAATTATACTTTTGTGATTGTTATGGTGAATGTATGAATGTATTGGTAGTCCATATATCAAATTTTAATATCAGTATAATTGTAAGTTGACGTTTTTGGAGAAAATGCTGCAGTACAGTTTGTTACCGCTTTTTCTGTACTTGCGCTTAGGAAGGAAGCGGCAGTAAACTTAGCTGTAAGTAAATGATATGACATCAAAAACTATTACAAAATCGAGAGAAAAATTTACAATTATCAAGTGATAAAAACATCCAAAGATAAATAAATGATTTCGATCGACTGTGACTATGTTTTGAACTAAGTATTACTGAACTAAGTACAGAAAAAAGGGGTACTATAAGTATGACGCTAATGTCTGTCGGCCTGTCTGTCTGTCTGTGGCATCGTAGCGCTCGAATGGATGGACCAATATCGATGCGTTTTTTAAGTTTTCTTGCGCTGATTCTTAGCTAGGTTTAGTGAATATCGCTTCAGCTATTTAAATGATATTGCGGGTTAACGCTTTAAAGTCAGGCTTTCTTTAGCAAATAAAAAGTGGCGCTACAGATATCAAGTCGTATTGGTAGTTTCGCTACTCATCACTAGATAGCGTTCTTGACAGTTGGAGTTTTTTTATTTGCCTAGCAAATAAACTTGTTAAAAGACCAACTTCTCGACAACTCTTGTTTTAATTTATCACGACCAACGCCTTTCTGCGTGCAGAGAGGCGCCGCAATGAATTAATTTTAATGCGGCTCCTAATGGCTAATGACGATTGTAAATCACAACAAAATAGGTGATTGTGCCACTTTAACTGTAAAACAAGGAAACGACCTTATTATTTCTCATTCGAGCTGATTACGTGGTTATTGAAGTTGGCTGAGAAACAAACTTAATTGGTGTATTCCAATAAATTATTTGGTACTGTTAAGAAAATAAAACATCACAAAGTAACATCCATTCAAAGAAAAAAAAATAACCTTCTATAAGATAAGCTTTTTTTTAAAATAAATTATAGTTAAATATACTTTACACGTAACGTAAATTATACTTATTGACGTGTAAAAGTGCCTGTAAATGTCTAATTACTTAATATATGTTTGAATCTTTAAGAATCAGTTAATCTGACATAAACCCATCTTGTCTCATCATCTTTACTCTAATGGGAATTAACTGTTGCAATAATGAGATTTCGCTAAATGTCAAAAGTAAACAAGGTTACCTATTTGCTGCTAAATACGACAAAATTTAAATGACATTGTCTAATGACATTGACTTAGTTTTAAGTGACTTTTCTAATTTGTAGAGTCATACAAGTATTATTATACATTATTACAATATTTCATGCAACAAATACGCCACTAAGTTTGAAAACGTTATGCAAGTGGTGCGACAAAAATTTAATGCATCTGAATGTCGATAAATGCTTCGTTGTAACATTCACTTGGAAGTTTTATGCACTTAACTTTGAATATGATCTTAGTGGTCAAGTCTTGAATCGTAAGAGCGTTGCAAAGGGTCATGGTGTTTATTTTGATAGTAAACTAAGGGCCGTAACAGACGGGGCGCAAGTTGCGCCGCGTAACAGCTAGTGATGGGAGTTGCATAAATACTCAATCAACCCATTTGAATATTTACTCAGTAGATTGAGTAAATACCCGATAAATATCCTAATTTGTCCATTTGGTGAGTAGATTGATTTATATGAGTTGCGACTTACATTCACATTCATATTCATTAGTTCGTGTTTTCATGACAATTTTGAAACTTAAATCTAGTATACACTTGCAATTCTTGCCGGAAAGTGTGTGCATACGCCATAATATGCTTAAAATGCCGGTAAACGTTAAATGCGACAATAAAATATATGAAAATACCATACTAATCATACACTGAAAGTAGGCTTCTTTGACTTATTATCATTTTTTGCTGGGAGGTGTGCAAAGACGTAATTTTATATTAAAATAAGTAAACAGACATTAAATACGATGTCAATATATGAGCACGCTCTATTTACTTTATTTATTAAATCTAGTGAGTAAATACTCAAATGGGTAGATTGAGAACTATCTACTGCCCATCTCTAGCTGTTACGCGACGCAACTTGCGTCCTGTCTGTTGCGGCACTAACTTTCCTTAATCATTACGACCATATTGTTGGCAGGGCAAATAAGCTAATGGGTTTCATTTCAAGGTCAACTCGTAGTCTTAAAAACCCACGCAGTCTAGTTTATGTGTACTTTACACTGATCCGAACAATTTTGAAATACAACTCAGTCATCTGGGCCCCGTTTTACGATACACATTGCCAAAGTATTGGAAGAATTCAAAAGAAACTCTTGGCTATAATTTGCTTCTGGTGTGGGCAAAGTCGTTATTACATCCTACAAAGATAGACTGACTAAATTCAATATGGTTTCCTTGGAATCACGTCGGAAATGCAGTTCCTTTATAGTTCTTTATAAAATTGTACATTCTGAAATTTATTCGGAAGTTCTGTTGTCCTCACAAAATTTTTACACCTGTTTTAGATCTCGTAACCCTAATTTCAATACGTTCCACCTTTTTACGTTGACGACCTCCGTGGCCTAGTGGTCACCATGCCAGTCCGCCACCCAGAGGTCCCGGGTTCGATCCCCGGTCAGGGCAAGTTGAAAATGGCCTTTTTCAAATTGTCCTGGGTCTTGGATGTTTATCTATATATGTATTTGTTATAAAATATAGTATCGTTGAGTTAGTATCCCATAACACAAGTCTCGAACTTACTTTGGGTTTAGCTCAATCAGTGTTATTTGTCCCCATATATTTATGTCTATATTTAACGTGTACGCCAACAACACTTCTTATTATAACCCTATAGTTCATATGTGTCGCCAGTAAGATACAATGATATTCTTGCCTATCACAGAGACATAGATACCTTCCGTTTGAAATTGTTACAATTTCGCAGAGCAATTATAAATGCACCGGGGTCGGAGGACCCTTAACAATTATTCCCAACAATTTGTAATACATATTGTTTGTTAGATTTATTTATTTATGTATATTCTAATTATCTTTAATGTTTATGTAGTATTCAATGCACTTATAAATTAGTTTATTCAATGTTTATATAAAGTAGGTACATTTCAAACAATTAAATAAAACAACTATGTATAAACATGCTGTAAACACAGTTTTGAAGTACAGTCTAGAACAGATATGTAGAAATTAGGTACCTTGGTCCTGATATGATTGTATTCTGTTTGTGTTTCTAATAATGTAATATAAAAAAAAAACAGGTTATATTTTTAAAACTTCAACACACGATCTATGTACCTTCTATATCTTTAAATTCATTTTCAACGTAATATAAGATTTATTATTGAATAAAAACTCATATTAAGAGCTCTCTTTGACTTCAAGAAACTATGACGTTATTAGTCTATATTTCATACAAATTGTATTAAAAATGTTTGTTTTGACTTTCAGAAAAAAGTATCTGATTTAAATTGACGAAAAATAGCGGATTAGAGTGCTGTATGTTTTGTAATATCTTTCAGATTGACTAGCCTTCTTTGTCGCATCAGTTTATTAAAACTTTCACCACGAAATAGTCATATGTCTGTCTCCCTTTATGTCTGTCTGTGGCATCAAAGCTTTCGAACGGATGGACCGATTGGTCCTTGCGATGGTTCTTAGTGATGTTTGATGGGAATCAGTTCAACGGTGCAAAAGTTATGGAGGTGAACGCTTGAAAGTAGGGTATTTTTAATTTGCCTGGAAACTAAACTTGTGGAATAGTAATCGCGAGGTCTAAGTTCGCGGCGAACCACTGGTACTCCTAAAACTTAGTGTATCGGCTGTTATTTTATTTTTGTTTGGCTTAATATTTAGGTTGTTGCAAAATTGGTGTATTTATTTTTTTCTTTTCTCTGATTATATTCTTCTACTATCGACGAAGGTACAGAGCTTTCAAATTTCGCGTGACGTGACGTCACGACCAGCTACGATTTTTTCCGAAAGTGATGTAAATCCATCCCACTTCGAAACTTCGAAGCGCTGTATCTTCGTTAATTTTTACTTCTTTACTAATTGAAAAAGTATGGATTCTTTATTTCGGAATACTTTTGTTGACGAAAAATTTTGTTTAATAAAATAATATATTTTTTTCTCAGTCCACATCCCTATAGGACGGCTAGACGTTATTTTGAAACCCCGCGGAATTGAACGCATCTTAAGGGGAGATACCAGAATTTTCCTGGGTCCAGTGCTGCCCCCATTTGAAATAAATCATTTGATAGGAAACGGTGAATCATTTAAAATTTTGTCTTAACCAGGCTCTAGGTAACTCTTCAAACTATTTTATAAACTACTGTTTACAGTTTAAAGTGAGAAAGTGAAGCTTTTCTACGCACAATTGCGAAAAACGGCCACTTTTTGCGTATGTGCGTAGAAAAGCTTTACATTCTCACTTTAAACGTTTTTTTTCATTTCATAGGGCAGCAAACGAACAAGCAGTTCACCTGATGGTAAGTGATCACCGCTACCCATGGACAACTGCAACACCAGGGGTGTAACAGAAGCGATGCCGGCCTTTCAGGAAGGGAAGATGTAGGGATAGGGGGGGAGGGGAGTTAGGGGGGGGAGCTCCGGCTCTCTCACTCACCGAACGAAGCATAGAAGCGGTGACGCTACTACTCAGACGTCGATTTTCTGTGAGAGTGTGGTACTTCCCCGGACGAGCCGGCCCATTCATGCTACTAGCAAAACAGAGTTTTGCCGGTAGCGTGGCTCTACCACAACAACTGTAAACAGTAATTCATAAAATAGTTAAAAGGGTTATCTAAAACCTGGTCAAGACAAAATTTTAAATTATATCTCCGTTTCCTTTTAAATGATTTAATTCAAATGGGGGCAGCACTGGACCCCGAAAAATTCAGGTAGCCCCTTAAACTATACGTTCAGGAAGTTAAATCATTCGCGGCAGCTAGATGGCTCTATCGCTCCATTTGCCATTCATTCTGGCTGCGGTGCGATGCCAGTTTGGCAGGAGCGGCTCGAGTTACGAGAAAAAGACGGCCATGTTGCGGTAAGAGGCGTGCGCGGCGCCATTATTGTGGCGCAAATGACAGGCGAAAGCGGTTAGAAAGACCAGCCAAGTGCGAGTCAAACTTGGGCACCAAAGTTTCTGTACCATTCTTTCATCTATAAATAGTCACGTAAATATAAATAAATAGTGTTGTGTAGGAGCCCCACTTAAATATTAAGTTGATCTCTTTTTAGTGTTGGTTGTTATACCGGCAACAGAAATATATCATCTGTGAAAATTTCAACTGTCTAGCAATCATGGTTCATAAGATGCAGCCTGGTGACAGACAGAAAAACTGATGGATAGACGGACGGACAGCGGAGTCTTAGTAATAGGGTTTAGTAATCCCATTTTTACCCTTTGGGTACGGAATCCTAAAAACCACAATCAAACATCTTGCAACAGAATAAGTATTGGTACTCACGTACAGAAGTCTTATTCAGCAAAGAAATTAAAAAAAATATCTACTTAATGCGGTTAGCGCTATGGTTTAATTTAGCTCGCGTCAGAACTCCTCACCTCTTTGTTAGATACCTAGACATCCATTACAAGCCAATTTCATTCTTATATACAAACGATTAATTTAACTGAATTTTTCCCTCCGGAGTGGTCGCCGCGCGAATAGTAATATGTAATGTAGGTATAATTTTGATACCTAAACGGTGAGTGACACAGGCTTGACTTGGTGTCGGTTACGGTAACAGAGTCGCGAGTTCATTGGTCTCTTTTCATCTCAAAAAATGCTTTCCATGCATGGCAAGCCCAATGAACCTAAAGAAGTTTTTACTTTAAAAAGTAGTATTATTGCCAGTTTTTTTTATATTTATACTATTTTTGCCCGCGGCTTCGCTCGCGTAGGGGTGTAATTGATCAAAATCCTTTCTTAGGGGATGCCTACGTCATAGTAGCTTTATGCATGCAAAGTCTCAGCCCGATCGGTTCAAAATTGACAAAGTTTCATACAAACTTTCATCCCCTATTTTATCCCCTTGGGGTAAGAATTGATCAAAATCCTTTCTTAGCGGATGCCTACGTCATAACATCTACCTGCATGCCTAATTTCAGTCCGATCCGTCCAGTGGTTTGGGCTGTGCGTTGATAGATCACTATGTCAGTCAGTCTGTCACCTTTGAGTTATATATATTTAGATTTAGATGATTATATGATTATATTTATTATGTAAGATCAAGTATAATATAAACGCAATTATTTTAGCATTTTGCATCTTATTATTACGTTTAGATCCATTAGATTCATCGCCCGCTATCTCTTGTGACTTACGCCACGATCGCGAGACCCAATTTCGCCGTAACTGCATCGCTTGGCGCGCGAGTGTAAAAAGTATCGTCCTATAAAATAAGACGGAGCATACCGAGCCTCATTTGCATACGGTCATTGGAAATGTTACGTCACTTTATGCGGCCGTAAAAGCTTATTTTTGCATCATTATTTTATTTTGCACAACTTTGTCACAATATTATACAACGTGTTACGGAAAGGGGGTATCAACCCGAAAGGGAGTAAACATACTAATTAATGAGAACATAATTTACTTTGGGACCATACCTCAAATCGTAAAAAAGAATCTCCTCCATACAAAATTAAATATCCACCGTGTCAAAACATATGGAGCTGCTGATTTGTTTTTTACGGTTTCAGATATGGTCCCATAGTAAAAGTTGTTCGAATTGATTAGTTTGCTTACTCCCTTTCGGGTTGATACCCCGTTACACGTTGTATAAGGCAGTTACTTTTTTTTTCTTATTTTGTGACTTTTTCTTTGTAGAAAGTTGTTCAATATTATGAACTTATTCATATCTTATAAAACATACCAGGAATGTTTTTTTTTACATCTTTATATAATATTTTATTAATTTAATATCGTACCAAAATGGTTTGTCTTGTTTTAAGGTAAAAGTAAGAAATAAGCAAAGTTGCGAGCGTACATTTACATCTTGTTGGTGTGTAGTATATTTCAGTATATTTCAGCAAAATCAAGTAGTTATTCGAAGTCACGAGTATATTTCAGCAAAATCAAGTAGTTATTCGAAGTCACGAGTATATTTCAGCAAAATCAAGATAAAAAATTCCAAAACTATTTTCTATAAGAATGAGTGAAAATGTCTCAAATGTGCCTCTTCTCAGAACAGTACACTTCCTCAAACATCACAGTCTTTGTTACACGAAAATACTATTTATTTGCTTTAAACGTCTTACATATTTTCCTCGCATTTTATCAATAGAAACAATGCCTCGATTTCCTTGCCAATTCTATGACAAAGCGTATTTTATTTTGCTATTCCGTTGTTCCAAATTTAATAAAACAAAGGGTACGTATTTTATTTTCGTACGGAATGTAGCAGAAATTACGAAACATGTTCGAAATAATACGTTTTTAACGAACAAAACCGTTAAGAGCACGTGGAACTCAAATTTAATGCACCAATTGTGTTGAAACTCGCCGTTTCTGCAGAAATATATGCTCAATTCGTTGTAAGCCATCTACAAAGCACTTATCGAGTGCCACAGAGTAAAATTATACGTAACAACTCCATTTATCAACTGTAACATTGTGGGTTGTTTCAAAAGATATTTCTGATACTATGGCATGAGATAAGATGCTGTGTAAAGGTACATAATCGTATCATATCGTGTCTTCTTCTCGATTAAGCCAACAAATGAGGTGAGCGGGGAGTATTGTGCGCGAAAGAGAGAGCTGTACGTGAAAAATGAGAAGAATAAACTGTTATCGGCTCCGTCGATTTGTTTGTGTTAAGACTTCCGTTTGGAGAGAATCGAGCTTGACTTCCTAAATCGATTGCATTAGAGCGAATGATGGAGACATTTGATCGTGTGAGACGATGTATTTGTCTAAGCTCGAGTTTTGGTAGTAGGACAGCCAAGTAGTGTTATGCTGGTAAAGGATTAAAGAACTTGTAGTTTGATTTTATTTAGATTCGAGAATACGGACTGTAGAAATTTTAATCAGAGAATATTACAGAGTATAGGCGTGGCAGAAACACCGACAGACGGATGGACAGGCAGACGGACGGACGGAGGGACGGACGGACGGACAGACAGACGGACAGCGGAGTCTTAGTACTTGGGTCCCGTTTTCACCCATACGGTACGGAACCCTAAACACCATCGTCACCCAAAGAAGAAGACTTACTAGTGATCAAATATGGATCTCGGCATCTGACACTAGATGACACCATTTCTTCCGGTTAACCATTTTAGTAGCATATAAAGTGAATTTAGCAATCAATCAAACACGGAGCGTATTTAATCCGTCGCTATCAAATTGCAGAAGTCCTGACCGTCGGTGGTGCTCGCACATATGGAGGGAAGATGTTAGGAGAACTATTTCTTATGGTCAAATTCAAAGTCAAAACCATTTATTTATCTTTGGATATTTGTATTAGATAATTATTGTCATTTTTTTCTTTTACAATATGTAACAAAAACCCGATCGGATCCTTGTAGGAGCAACTCAGACCGTCAATATGAACAACTTTTTCTATGGGACCAATACATGAAACTTGAAAAAAAAATGGTCATTTTCATACAAAAGTGTTCGGCCGGCGCGGCCCGATAAATTTGTATGAAATATTCGTTTTTTTTTTCTTCGAGTTTCAAGGATTGTTGCTCTAGGAAATGTTGTTCATATTGACGGTCTGAGTTGCTCCTACAAGGATCGGACAAGGTTTTTTGTTACATATTGTATAATAGAGTTGTTGATTTCAGATCATTTACTTACAGTCAAGTTTATTGCCGCTTCCTAAGTGCAAGTACAGAAAAAGCCGCAACAAACTGTACTGCAGCATTTTATCCAAAAATGTTTTGTGAGGCCTTTCATAGCTTTCAAACCATTGATATAGTAGCATACAAAGTGAATCTAGCAATCAATCAAACCCGGGCAAGCGTATTTAATCCGTCGCTATTAAATTGCAGTGAAGTCCTGAGCGTCGGAGGTACATATGGAGGGTAGAGGTAAGTAGAGCATATGGGAAAAATTAGCAAGTGACCAGCTGTAATCTGTTAATAACAGTTCCAAATCGCTTCAGGCGCTACAGTCGCAAGAGTGTGTGAAATAAATTCAGCTGTTGATTGGCAGTGTAGGGGGTGAGAGCTACTCTAAATCATCCCCCAACTATATGAAGCTATTTTATTAATGCACATGCAAAATGAAGATTATGACTGAAACGCTGAATATGAACGATTACTGAACACACTGATGATTATGTCGATGTGTGTGAGTAACGTGGATAGTAGTTTATTTCGTAATCTAATTAACATTTTTATGTAACCGTATTTATAATACTAATAAAAATATTTTTTTAATTATCAGTAGTTTAATTCATATGTTTTTTAACGCTTCCTTTTGATGTTACAACTGGTATTGTACTTAACTTACTTTACTCATTGTCCTATATCCTCTGGGTGGGGCAGAGGGCTGCTACAATACTACTGCATCTCATTCTGTCTTGAGCAATGTGATTTACTTTAGCTGGTACTGTGGATCAACCCTAATTAACGCCATTCAACTGACACTTTTAGATACAAGTAGATGGTGCCTTACCTCTACCTTCCATACGCTAAAGGTACGAGTAGCACACACACCTGCCGCTGATCGATGAGAGTAAAGCTAACTTTAAAGTAAAGACACGCTTAGTTGTACAAGGCCTGTGTCACTCCCCGTTTAGGTATTGCAAATATACCTACATTATTACTATGCGAGAAAAATTCAGTTACATGAATCGTTTGTCCAGAGTAATAAGAATGAAATTGGCTTGCAATGGATGTCTAGGTATCTTAACGAAGAGATGAGGAGTTCTGACACGAGCTAAATTAAACCATAGCGCTTACCACATTAAGTAGATATTTCTTTAATTTTTTTTCCGAGTAAGACTTCCGTACTTGAGTTATTTATTCTGTGGTTTTACACATTTCAATATTATGTTTGTGAGTGAAGTGATGATAACTATGACCAAAATGATAAAAACGGAATCCTTATACACTCCTGCGTCAAAACTTGTTCCAGGTGATACGTGTTTTTCAGTAAGCCTTACAAGTATGTGGAATAATGTCTTTTTATTTAAAATTTTCATTACATTTGCAAAGTTTCTATCGGAATATTTATTTTTACCTTTACAATTTATGAATACTTTAAAACGGTGAAGTTCAAGTAAAATTTGTGCAAAAAAGCAGAATTGTTGAGGCTTATACCGAATTAGTTTCTCTAAATTTCAATTTTTTATTTTAATGGAAACCTAGAAATAGCACGCAAGGTACCTGTTAGTTCAAATAAATTCAAGAAAGATCAGTTACAACATCATAATCACGTACGAGCGTTTGTATGAAAAGTAAGACGGGAAGGCCGCTCTTAAACCCTACTAGATAGGGCTAAGTAGTAGTCGACCCACGCCTCACTGTGAAAATTTCAAATATGATATTTTGTATAAATTAAAAAACTTTGGCAATGTGCGGAACTCTCTCCACGCGAGTTCAACTCACACTTGGCTGTCTTTTCTTAAAAGATTTTAATGTGAAATTAAAAGCTAAAAACAAAATAATACTTTCAAAGTAATCAAAGTAATTTGTTAATAAAAGCCAAAGCTTTTCCTGTTATCGTTCGTTTCATAAAATCAAACAGATTTACTACTTACTGAAGAATAAAATAGCGGAAATCAAAAAGAAACAATTACTTAGTGAGCTCAGACAGAAAAAGAAAATACTATGTTCTGTGTCTCTTTGAATTACAAAGAGAGTTAATTTTCAACACAAATCCTTATAAAAGAAAAGCTGCAAAGGGTTCGAGAACTGAGACAGTTAAATGGACTTTATGCTAACATGGGACACTGAATGTGTCCATTATTTTAAAAGGAATTAGGTTTACAAAATAATAAATATTCAGTCTTACATGCCAAGGAAAAACGTTGTGTAACTGTTTTTACTCAAAGATAAGACTTTTATATTTCTGTTAAACATGGTTCTAGACCCAGCGGTTTCAGCTGAGCGTTGATCGATCACTCAGTTAATATAATTACTATACGTCAGCCAATTGTTTATTTTGTCGCATAAATAATACATACATATTATCACGCCATTTTCCGACAGGGGTAGGCAGAGACTAAGGACCTCCACTTGCTACGATCCTGACTGACCTCTTCCGCTTCATCTACACTCATCACTCTCTTCATGCATGCCCGCCGGTTTCGGGTACTTCTGACCTCTCCTTTTTTAAGAACGTCTGCAATATGATCGCGGTACGTTCGTCGAGGACGACACTTACCCAGTCTTCCACTCACTAAATGAAAAATATAAAAGCTTTAGACAGATAGACATGGAAAAGAGAGGAAGAGGCTTTTTCTCAACATTGAGACAAAAATTTCTTCGTGGTTTCTTCTTTTTGTCAGACTTTAAAATACAAAACCGATTTTAATAAATTTTTTATGGGACCAAGAGACCAGAACCGTTTAAAAAAAATTGTATCGTTTCAGGCGTTTTCGAATAATCGATGAACATACATAAAAATTGACAACCTTTCTCCTTTTTGGAGTTCGGGGAATTCGGTTAAATTAAGATTAATTTTCTAATCGACGTTTTAAAACGAATATTTTCATTACAAACATCTAACTTCGTCAGCCAGTTTCAAAATATTTATATTTTTGCCGATTGCAAATGGAGGAGTTGGAAGGTGGGTTGACGTCAGGTAGTCTGCCGGTTGTAAAACTACAGCCAAAATAGTTTTAATGTTTTTATTTTATTTTAATGATTCCGGGTTTAGTTATCTTATTTACCTAAATTCAAAATTCAAACGTTTATTCAGTAATTAAACCTTTACAGGCACTTTAACACGTCAATAAGCATAATTTACATTACGTGTAGTTTATATTAATTGTTAATTTATTAAAGAGAAGCTACCGATACCAGCGCTTCGTAACGACCACTGCTGAGAAGAAACACCGAAAGAAACTCATTTTCACAGTATTGGTCGCCTACTCGCCAGAAGGACTTTTTCATATTATTATTGTCTATTTTGATTAATCAATACTAAAAATATAGTACAATATCGATGCATAATAACATGTAATGCTTGCAAACGAGTTAACAAACATAAATTACCTAATCAGAAATCCTAAGTAGTCAAAAAAGCAAAGCCGAGCTGGCCGGTCCCTCAGGGCAGCACCCATTCACGAGTAGACGCACGGATCACTCATCGTTAAACTCAACCATATTAGAAGGAACAAGGTGTTGGCAACCATACATCCATAAACCATATAACCAAATATATGACGACCTCCGTGGCGTAGTGGTCACCATGCTAGTTCGCCACCCAGAGGTCCCGGGTTCGATCCCCGGCCAGGGCAAGTTGGAAAATGGCCTTTTTCAAATTGTCCTGGGTCTTGGATGTTTATCTATATATGTATTTGTTATAAATTATAGTATCATTGAGTTAGTATCCCATAACACAAGTCTCGAACTTACTTTGGGGCTAGCTCAATCAGTGTAATTTGTCCCTATATATTTATTTATTATTTTTATATATATTTAAAGAAAAAATTAGAGAAGAAAATAGGGTCTTACTAGGGATGCATTCGGGAATGTGCTATGGTGAGAACGAGTTTAAATTATAAGAATATTTCTCAAAATTCGCCTCAAAAGCAACGTCTTTTAGGAATTCAGTTGGTAGCGGCTATGATGTATGCCCACTTTCCGCCCGAATTAAAATGGCCGC
This sequence comes from Acrobasis suavella, assembly GCA_943193695.1. Classification (NCBI taxonomy): domain Eukaryota; kingdom Metazoa; phylum Arthropoda; class Insecta; order Lepidoptera; family Pyralidae; genus Acrobasis; species Acrobasis suavella. Next base: position 760,002 of record OW971935.1, read on the forward strand.
CGTGACTTATGACGTAATAATGGCGGCGCTGACGTCACACCTATCATATGAGCCAGATTATTGCCTGAGGTTATTTAGGCCAGAATTTCTGGATGTAATTGGGACATTTTTTGCAGAGTCATATTGTTCTTGTTATGATATGTATGTAGGGAATCCATCAAACTTATATTTTATTTGATTGTTTGCCATATTATTATAACGGTGGTCACTTAAGTTTTAATAAGTAGACGTCGATACTTAAACTAATCTTTCCGGAATCAGCCCTGAAATTTACAATTATATTTTACCTTTAAATTTTACTTTGTTTTTATGTAGCTTAACTTAAAACGTATAGGTATACCTTAACGATTTCTTCTTAACCTAAAAGGTAAGAAAAAGCTTATAATCTTAATTTTACTTACGCAACTTTCAGTAGCCAAAAGATGTGCTTTTTGTAAATCCTTCGAGATTAAGGGATGAAGTTATAAGGCATATAATTTTAGAATGTTGGTTAGATTAAAACAATGTTACACGAATAAAAACTTAATACATACTCTGTTTAGCGTTTACGGTGTTTAGCGTTTACGGTCTTTAGCTCTTTTTACCGTAAACGCTAAACATAATATGTATGTATGTAGACAAACCTTTACAGATCCAAATGTATACAAAATAGATCATTTTAGACCAAAACTAATAAGTGGTTACAGCAATAGCAGCCACTCAATATTCAGTTAAAGTGGTTCTTTTTAATGTATAGCATTTTTAAAAGTACATACGTTTAAATTTATCTCCCTTTTTGGCACTAAAAGGGCCCAAAATGGGGGCTAATAATATGTTCCTCAAACATCAACAATGATGACATTAATTCAATCATGATGCCACCTGCAAACAGACATTTGCCAAAAGCGAGCATCAGCTAAATCGCTCCATTTGAAGTTTGTGAAATATAAGCGAAAACGGCGTAATTGGCGTCTCGCTGGAGACGAGCCTAGTTTGGGCCATGAAAAAAGCGTGGAAGAATAAAAGAGACTCAACAATTTTAGGCAAAACGGAAAAATATATTTTTTGCTTATCCCAATAAATGTATAAACTGAGATACAGAAAAATTCTCATACAAATCGAAGTAGTCACGTAATAATATCTTTACTATTGACAGTGTTTTTTTTTCCATATGGATTTATTGGAAAAAACATTTTCAAAATGATAAATTGAATCCCCCTTAAAATATTTGTACTTAACAAAAAAAGACATTGTCTTTTTTTAACTAGATAATATATTGTGTAATTTATCTTTATCATCGGTCTACTGCTAAATCAAAATTAAGGGAGGAATTCCTCCCTTTGTTAGAATAAGCTTTTGGTATAGCAGATTACAGACAAGTGCCCATAATCACAATTAACTGACTCTGCGGTTTTTGCATAGAAGGCGCCGTTCCCGATCTCTGCTACCCTTTTTGCTTTTTACCACATTCATGGGATCAGAGAAGCTCTGTCACTGACTGATCTGACCGTGGCCAGCATGAGGTGAAGTTTGATGCGAATTATAAGTACAAACTACCTTTAACCTGAACCTTTGCAAAGAAGTGGTGACAGTTTTTTTCTACTCTGCCGTCACCACATCACACGACAGTATTGTAAGATACTTATTTATTGTTGTCAACCCTTTCAACGCAAACGTCGGATTTGTCCGAAAAACACTGTCGTGGTCATTCCGCGAGCATCGGATATTTCCGACAACAAAAAATGATGTATCCACATCCTTTGGTAGTTGTAGGTATTTATTTTAGATTAACTACTAGAAAATCAGCTTGATTGAATTAGACTTAAAATCATGCGATAAACACTATGTTGGATATTTTATAATTCATATTTCTATGTCAACAAAGTGTTCAGTGCAGAAGCAACGTTCATAATAGAGTGAAGTAAAAGCAATTAGTAAGTAGAACGGACCCTGTCAACAGGCGGGATAAACGCTAGGAAAAGAATAATGAAAGCGATCTTCTTTCCTAGAAACATTACAATGAACTATAAATGTTCTATAATATTATTACAAACGTGGAAGTTTGTTTGGATATACGGATATTTTCTTCTGTTCTGCTATCACACCAAGACGGAAATGAACTGATGAAATTTGGCATGTAGGCGGCTTATAACCTGGACTAACATAATATAAATACTTTACATTCTGGGAATATGTAAGGTTCCCGCAGTATTGACAAAAATTTGACCAAGCAGATGTAAGGTTACCGTAGTATTGAATTTGCCCACGCGGACAACGCCGCAGGCAGCACAGCAGTTAGTTATTAGGCAAAAACCTTTATCTCTTGAAATCTTACTGTCTACTAAAAAAAGATTGTTCTCAAATTTCGTGGCCTTAAGCTAATGGCGGTGTAATCACGGAGGTAATGCGTCGCCACGGTGCCGAACAAAAAACGTAACGGAGTGACGTCACCTGGCATCCGCTGAATTTCGCGCAACTTTGCTTTTCGCTGAAATTGCACTGCACACAATAGAAATTGAATTAAAAAATAAGTGTTAGTAACATTTACATAAATTCTGTTTGACTTTGCTCCTTATTTTATAGAGGGTGAAACCATTTTTAAGGAATCTTTCATCATCAATATCGTATCAACCAGAGATTCCATAATGTATAAGGTACTATTTAGTTATATTTTTATCCAAATTAAGACATGTAACGAAAAATTTCGCCACGAGTGGGATTCGAACCCACGACCCTCACGTTACAACATGAGTGCACTACGAATCGTGCTACCGTGACTTCGAATCACCCTGACGAACTTTCTCATCACATAGTACACACGCATTTGAAGCATGCGTTATTCATCACTACTACCCACTAAATGGAATTCAACTTAATTCAATTTAGATTAATTGAAAGTTGATTAAAGTGAAGAAGGTTTTTGTTTAAATTGTTGGTTTTTAACAGCATTACAATTCTCGGATGATTATCCAAATTAAACATGTGATGAAAAATTTCGCCACGAGTGGGATTCGAACTCGCGTCCCTCACGTTAACGCACTGTAAGTTGTAACAACCTGAATGATACATCCTGGGCATTTAGCACCAAGATTTAACATCCTAAACGCTACCTAATTGAATTATCTATAAACTTAAAAAATAAATACCTTAATTTACCATGAGACCTCTCTTACTATAAATCTTTATCTTGAACTTAGTGAGTCCTCGGTTTAGGCGGTGATCGTCATCGTAGTGGACCCAAGTTATACAAAGTAGTAACTCAGTTTCTAGCGCAACACGTTCCGTTCCACCATTCATAGTACATATAAATCAGTTGTATTTAGGATTCTGTATTAAATAATAAAACTAAAATTAGAGAATTAGAGCGATGAAGTTCTGTAGCATGTTCAGTTCTTTATGTAGAAGGATAGACTTATATATACATATTTATATTATAGACATTCGCTCATTATTTTATTACGGATATAGGAAACGCTCCTCCCCGCGTTTTCCTGTGAGTTCAACCATAGACATGACCACTCCCCATCCGAGGGACTTCAAATGCTCAGCATCATACATAAATATTAACTCTAATAAGCCTTTTCAGGCAAGAGACAGAGGGAGGAATGCGAGTAAAGCTCACCAAGCGTTTCCAGCAGCTTCGAGACCTGTACTTATACAGTATCCCGGTCTGAGCATCAAAGTATTATATCAAATCAACTGGAAACTGATTGCCAGAAGAGCATTCTACAAATATTTGTTCTAGTCTGTCTTGTCAGTATATATGAGTGTAATAAATAAATACTGTAATAACAAATATTGTGATCATAAGGTTTCATGAAGATGAGTAGAAGTCATTTCAGATAGCAATAGAAGCTTAATTCCATAGTGTACATAATTTGTAATATTGTTTAAGAAATACCTCTTTGTCAGTAGGTAATTTTATTGGTTCTACACGACTTCTCCGTGTTTTATAGAACATCATAATATCTTTGATATTATGTTAAAACAGCAATTAGAATACATAGTTAGAAGTCTGTTAAGACTAAGCTTATTCAACAGGCCATGGCAACAATGTCCAAAGATAAGCCTCAACCAGAATCGGTTTAGATATTTCTAATACATAAATGTTGTTCACAAAATATAAGTCTCTTAGTCAGTAGACTTCATTCCAAACATAACTTTTCTATGTTCAAAGGGAATGTTTATGACGAAATAGGCTTCTCTAAACAAGCGTGTATATAACACTGACGATGACGAAGGGAGTTTCTTTGCTCTGCAGTGAGAAACAAACCCTCTGAGCGTGACTTTAGCATAACCCAGTAAAGTGCCAACACATCCTGTTTAGGTAGTCTAAAATAATATATGGATAAATATCAGAATTACTTAATCTAACTTCAAGTCTCGACTTTTCCAAGACAAATCATCATTCCACTGAACAAGCCAGCCAACCAGAGTAAGTAGGTATAATAACAAAGCTATTACTTTCTGAAATTGAATCATTTTACATAACTCCAGCTTTGGAGGCAATATTCTAGGAAGGATAAGTATTCGTGAGGTGAAGTAGTTAATAATGATATCAGTAAAAATTAAACATATCAGCAATATCTGATGTAACAGATGAATATAAGTATCTTCAAGTCAATGACAGGAATAAATATGTTATCTTCAGAGATTGTAAACGTTGTTCAGGTTCTTTTGGAACATAAGAATCTAAGGTCCTTGGACCGTAATCCAGTTTATAGATTCCAACAGAGTTTGTTAGTACAACCCACTTACAGAATAGGTGAATCCTCATAGATCATATCATCTCATCGTAAACTCGTTATGTCGTTTTTATTAAAGAAAGTTATTATCAACTCAGATTATAGAAAACACAGGAAATAAACATATATTGATTAATTCATCCCACATAGGGATCACATATTGTAAATGTGGGGCAAAGGCTGAGAGAAAGATTCTACCTCTCTCATCTTAGTAGACATACATACTTTCAATGTAAACAGCGTATCCAAATAGGGTTGACTTGGTAGTAAAATTGAATTCAAAAGTTTAAATACCTTTTCATATCCATATCCTCTTGTGATAATCTTCTTTAAAATAGTATAGAGTTAAAACCTTACCCCGGTTTGTCCTTGTATATAGTGACGGATTTAGACTAAAAGATGGCCTAAGCAATCCACGTCTGTGGTCGATCTTTAAACCTTTACCGCTTCTTAAAGTTTCTACAATATTCCCTGTAAATAAATCTTTGAAAGATCTTTATTTTCGTAACAAAATTACTTCATCTCTAAAACAAAAACTATTTTTTCTCTGTCCGTTTTGATCTAAGCTTCTTTTTATTTTTATCGAATTTCTTCTCTTTTGTCAATTACTATAATATTTTATCCGACTGAAAAAAAAAGATAAATACATTCCTGCAAGTTTGTAAGGTATTTGAGAATGGAAATAACGAGTGCGTATTTGCGAATCGTTACAAAGTGCACTACCAATTGTACTACCGTGACTTCGAATCACCTTGAAAAACTTTCTCATCACATAGTAAACACGCATTTGAAGCATGCGTTATTCTTTACTACTTTTCACTATTTAGAAGTGTGAAATTCAGCTTAATTCAATTTTGATGAATTATTGAAAGTCGATTACGGTGAAGAAGGCTTTTAATTTGAATAACAATTTGAGCATTGTAATGTTGTTAAAAACCAACAATTTATATTTAAAAAAAACCTAATGTGGAGACATAAACATTATTAGCATGAATTAAAGGGTTACTTACCTAGAGAGTCCGCCTGGCCGACATCTTTCGACCTCATCCGGAGGTCTTCATCAGGGCAAATGTGACTAGAGGACCGCGTACATGATTTTTATATTTAGTAATATTTTGTATCGTACTAGCCGTGTGGTTTCTACAATAGAACCACTCCATTTTCTCCTGTGGACTTCGTAAAAGGCGACTAAAGGATATTTGCGTCACTTTCTATAGTGACTTCCACTGCGCTCACCAACCCGCCTGCTAAGCGTGGCGAGTATGCCAATATCCCCTCATGGATAGAAACCAAATGACCAGGCCCCCAGTACCCGGTAGCCCTGCTATTCCTGACTAGGACACCCACCCACAAGGTGGTCAGACGATCTGACCAAGGTCGCTGGAAAGCACTGGATGCAAGCCGCTCTTGATCGGTCATTTTGGTAATCCTTGGGAGAGGCTTATGTCCAGCAGTGGACGTAATGCGGCTGAAACGATGGTGATGATGAATATTTTGTATATTACTATAAGTAATATTTTAACGACGGCTACAGGAAAACCACTGCTGAATATAGATCTCCCCAAAAGATTTCCATAGCGACTTACTGACCAATTGGAAGCGGCCTGCATCCAGCGTTTTTCTGCAACTTTGCTCAGTCTCGTTCGGTTCAGAAACCGTCTTAACCCCGAAACTTTCTATGGACCTGACAAGTATTAATAGTATTGCCCTTTCAAACAAAAAAGAATTTACCACATCGGTCCAGGTCTTTGAATAATTGGTGAACATATTGTTAGCATTTCCATAAATCAGCCGTAACGTTATTAATACTTGCAACCCGAAATATAAGAAAATGGTAACACCGGTCACGCTGCTGTCAACTGTCAAGTTTGACATTAGAACGAATGCCGCGTTTTTAACATGACGCGAGATGATTTTGTAAGTGTTAAAATGTATTTATGATTCCAATACAAAATATAGAAGATTTATTAATTAGCACCCAGGTTTTATTTAAAAGTACCCGAATGAGGAAGTATGCGATACCCAGACGATCCGGAGATCCTAATAATATGTACATAAAAAATATAATAAAAGATTCCGACAAACTTAAAACTTCTTATTTTTGGTAGGTATAAAAATAGGTTATGTACTCAAAAAATAAATCTTTTATTTAACTGAATTTTTGTAGAGAATCCAAAATTTTATTTTTCATTTAAATTTTTCCCGCGTTATTTTTTTTGCGAATGAACGAAAATTTTATTTCGCCTTTATTAATATAATGTAATAACTCTATGAAAACATTTTAAAAAGTAGCCGACGTGAATTTAGTGGCTTGTATCGTTATTACAAATAATAAAAATATATTATCAATAGATGTTTGGTGATTCCAATTTTTCAGTAGTTCATAAAATAGTTTAAAGGGTTATCTAGGATCTGATCAAGGCCAAATTTTAAATTATGTCTCCGTTTCCTATCAAATGATTTATTTCAAATGGGGGCAGCACTGGACCCCGGAAAATTAATGTAGCCCTTTAACGTGGGTTGCACAAAACGTCAGCAAAAACAAATAAATAACCGCCTAAGTTGGACTCGGATTCCCGCACTAAGGGTTAAGTACCATCTATAAAAAAAATCACGTTTGTTTTATAGGAGCATAACTTAAATATTTTTTATTCTGTTTTTAGTATTTTCTTATCATAGCAACAACAGATATACATCATCTGTGAAAATTTCAACTGTCCAGCTATCACGATTCATAAGATACAGCCTAAAAGACAGAGTCTCAGTATTAGGGTCCCGTTTTTAACCTTTATGTGACCTTACAAAGATAATGCAATAATTAAGTCATGTTTAAATGTAATTCATGGATATAAAATACAATACTGCGGCACACACTCCCAATATCTCAATTTACTTAAATCTAAGTACTCAACGCCAAAGCAAATAACGTATGAAAACAAATTTAAATAACAGAAAGCTTCTCAAACTGTAATACAATCACAGTCTGACGGTTCCCAACCAATCACATTCATCATTTTAATCGCAAGATAGAAAACAACAATAAAGTATTGCTTTCAATTCGCTGACAGAATTATTCAGGATTTGATTTTTGAGATAAAACAGGCTGGTAATTCAATTTATTCATCAATATCAGAGTTCTGAAGCGAGCTCGCACCCATTCAGCCAGCGAAAATAGGTTCTCGAGGGGTGCGGGGAAAATAAGTAATAAAAATTTACCCAAGAAGTTTGACTGGAAGAGAATGCTTTTAGCATTAAGTCCGCCTGTTGTACATACTAACTACATTTGTATGTGTGTACAATAAAGTGTAAATAAATAAATAGACTTAGTAGTCTATGTCAAATTATAAAAAAGAAAAATCCCAAAATCAAGCCATTCCGATACATTAATTTTTCAGAATCCAGTGCTACACCCATTTGAGATAAAAAAATTAAGTTAAGGAAATACCTGAATTTTCCGGGGTCCAGTGCTGCCCCCCATTTGAAATAAATCATTTGATAGGAAACAGAGACATCATTTAAAATTTTGTTTTGACCAGGCACTAGATAACCCTGTAAACTATTTTATGAACTACTGTTTACAGTTTAAAGTGAGAAAGTGATGCTTTTCTACGCACATACTTTAAACTGTAAACAATAGTTCATAAAACAGTTTGAAGGGTTATCTAGAGCCTGGTCAAGAAAAAAGAAATTTAAATGATATCTCCGTTTCCTTTCAAGTGATATATTTGAAATAGGGTAAGCACTGGACCCCGGAAAAATTAGGTACCCCCTTTAACCCGCCTGTTGTAAATACTAACTACATTTGTATGTGTGTACAATAAAGTGTAAATAAATAAATATACTACGAGGTAAATTGTAAAAAAGAAAAATCCCAAAATCAAGCCATTCCAATACCTACATAAATTTTTCGGGGTCCCCCATTTGAGATAAAAATTTAAGTAAACAAAGATACTCGTATCATTAAAAAAAATTCTCATCATGCTCTAAATAACACTTTAAACTATTTTATGAAGTACCCGTGAAGGTTTTTAATCGCATATTTGACGAAAGTGGCCGTTTTTAGCACCAATTGAACTCAGAATATTATTAAGCATCAAGGGCTTAAACTACTTAATTTAAACAACCACCACACTGCCAATCCCCATCAAACTTGCCTCATATAAGCTAATAACAGCATATATGCTAGCCGCAACACGGCTAATATTAAACGTAATGCACACCTGAAAGGTCTGATATGAGCGGCATTACCGGACGCGATATTGTGAATCCAATTACGAAGGTAAGACCACACAATATAACTGCTGATAGAAGTATCCCACCGAAAACATAAACGTGAAAATGAGAGTCAAGTTCAAAATCCGACAAAAGAATTGAGATCTAAATGGCCGCCAAGTTCTTTAGTGAATATTGAATTTTATTTATAATAATCTTAACATTTGACCTGGCTAGGTTTAGTAAGCAAGAGTTATATCAATAATAAAGAAATGACAATTATCAAGTGATTTAAATATCCTAAGATAAATAAATGATTTTAGACTTTGACTTTGACTAAACTGTTTGAGCTACATTATTAAAATTTTGGATTCGAGATGAGCTAGACGACTTTAATGTATGTCTAAATTCCGTGTATTTAGGCTTAAATAGGTTTCGAGTTATGAAAGGGTCAAAAGTAGCTTGGAATGGTTCGTGAAAATATACACACGGGGTGTGCTGTGTCGCCAGTTCTTTTTTTTTAACTTGGCTCTGACACGCTGCTGAGTGTCTAGATCAACTCGTTTTATTTGTGGAGTGTCAGTGGGAAAAGGAAATAAGTTAAGTGATATTTCGATTTACGCTGATTACCGTTTTCTGGGACACTCGTGTAAAATATTTTTAACCGACTTCAAAAGAAGAGAATTTTTTTTTTATGTATGTTCGCCGATTACTCAAAGACGCCTGGACCAATTTGGATAGTTGTCAGGTGGTCCTATGGAATTTATATCAAAATCGGTTAGATTCCCTCTAATATGGTTAAGTTTAACGATGGCTGATCCGTGCGTCAACTCGTGAACGGGTGCTGCCGGGAGGGACTGCTCAGCTCAGAGTCGATTTTTTTACTACTTTGTATTTCTTCTTGTTATGTAATTTATGTTTGTTAACTCGTTCGCAAGCAATAGGTGTTATAATGTATCAACATTTTATATTTAAAGTATTTATTATTAAAAAAAGAGATAATAATATGATAAAGCCCTTCTGGCGAGTAGGAGACGAATACTGTGAAAATAAGTTTCTTTCGGCGTTTCTTCTCAGCAGTGTTACGAAGCGCTAGTATTCGTAGTTTTTCTTTAAAATAAATTAAATTTCAATATAAACTACACGTAATGTAAATTATACTTATTGAAAAGTGCCTGTAAAGGTTTAATTAATTAATAAACATATGAATTTTGAATTTTGGTTGTGTTGTTTGGTGTTGAAGTTGGTTTTTATCACTTATGTTGCAAATAGAATCCTATGTGTCTTACGGCCTTTGGCACACAAACCCAAAGCCTCAAGACCAAAATACAATTTTTTTGATGATAGGCGAGATGGTGGAATAATTAATCAAAATAGTTTTTAATCGGTGATAGTTTGCAAGCCATATCGCCTACTAACATAATTCACATTTTTCACCATTCCCTGAATCAGCTTTTACAATCTGCTGCTACGCAAAAATAAGGAAACGTGACATACATTCATAAATACCAGTTGCTTGTTGGTAAAATTATATATTTCTTTCTTTTCAGACAAACTGCTGGTATAGCAGAGACAAAACGACGGGTTGTACTCCGGAAGTGCCAGCAATCCCTTTACATCCAGCATTACTTATTTCTATCCAATTTGATGTTTTCAAGCCAATGGGGGTTGCACCATCTCAAAAATTTTTATACCACAAGGGTGACTATGATTTTATAAACTCTGAAATTCGAAATATAGATTGGGAGCAGGAATTCTCTATTCGAACGTTCGTCGAGTCAGTGGATTATTTTTATGAGACTTATCATTCTCTCAGACTGAAACACACACCATCTGTGCGACCAAGAAATGATTCATTTCCTAAGTGGTATTCAAGAACGTTGATTAAACTCATTAAAGAGAAGAATAAGTTTCGTAAAAAGTACCAAAACTACGGAAACAGTGGTGATCTTCATATCTTTCGATTATTAAGAGATAGAGTCCACTGTCTCGAAAATGAGTGCTATGAAGCATATATAAAAAATGTCGAAAGCTCTATATCTTCTTCACCCAGATACTTTTGGTCTTTTATAAAATCTAAATTCAAGTCTAATGCTATTCCAAGTTGTTTAAATTATAATGGCACTCAGGTCAATACGGGCGAGGATATCTGTAATGCTTTTTCTTCATATTTTTACTCAAATTTTTCACAACCGTTGCAAAACGATAGCACATATGACCCAAATTTTAATGATCACAATCACGAATCCCCAGTCAACATTGCACCTGTAGAAATATCAACTGAAATTGTTAGGGAACAATTAAAATTACTTGATCCATCAAAATCAGCGGGACCAGACGATCTTCCCGCATCATTTTTTATTGCTACTGCTGATACTATTTCTGTTCCTATAACTTTATTGTTTAAGCGATCGCTGCGAGAACACATAGTTCCTGATATCTGGAAAAAAGCTTTTATTAAACCTGTGCACAAAAAGGGGTCAAAAACTGATATTTGTAACTTCAGGCCTATTTCCAAATTATGCATAATTATTAAAATTTTTGAAAAGTTAATTATCAGCTTTATGCATCTCTTAAGGGCGCATTATGTTCTAGTCAGCACGGGTTTGTCAGTGGCAAGTCAACTGTATCCAACCTCGTTATTCTTAATGACTATATCACAGAGGCCATGGAAAACGGCCATCAGGTGGATGTCATATACACAGATTACAGCAAATGCTTTGATCGCATTGACCACAGACTTCTGCTACTAAGGTTAAGTAAGCTAGGAGTTAGGGGCGATTTATTGAGATGGTTTGCTTCCTATTTGGAGAAAAGGTCACAAGCAGTCGTAGTTAATAATTATATATCTAGCTGGGTTGACATACCAAGTGGTGTCCCACAAGGTTCTCTGTTAGGGCCATTATTATTCATTGTGTTTGTCAATGACATCATTGATTGCTTTAAGACATCACATCTCCTATGTTTTGCTGACGACATGAAAATTTATTCAGCCATATCGTCGTATGATGATGTGATTGCTTTACAGTCCGATCTTAAAAGATTAGAAAACTACTGTGATACTAACTGCTTGGACCTCAATCCATCTAAATGCTATATTGTGACATTTAGCAGAAAAAAGAACACATTACCCTCCGCTTACACGCTCAAAGGCGAGCCTCGCCAGCGAGATACTTGTGTACGGGACCTAGGAGTACATCATGATGAGAAACTAACCTTTGATGTACATGTAGATAAGGCGGTGTCTAAGGCCTTGAAGGCACTTGGGTTTGTAATTCGCTGCTCTTCCTCATTTCACGAAATTAAAACTTTAAAAATCTTGTTTTGTACGTTTGTCCGTAGTATTGTAGAATATGCATCGCAAGTTTGGAATCCTAGATACAAAATTTACATTGATCGTATTGAAAATATCCAAAAGAAATTTATAAAACATTTATGTTATCGTCTCAAAATTGACTATCGGTCACATAATTACAACAACCTGTGTAAACAACATCACCTTGTGCCTCTTGAGTTGCGGTGGGAAGTCGCTGACATTACTTACCTTCTAAAGTTGACTTCGGGCAACGTTGACTCCCCAGAACTCTTGTCTAAAATTTTTTTCTCAGTCCCTAGTAGACTCCTCCGTCATCAACCCCCTCCTATTAGTCTGTCAAAAGTCTCAACCAATTATAGAAAAAACTCATTCTTGTGGCGAGCAGGTAATTCTCTTAATAATTTCTCTAAAAATGTAGACATAGATATATTCGACATTTCTCCGGCCAAAGCCAAACGTCTACTTTACGACTCTTTCTTTAAAGGTGGTTAAATTACTTTCGCTCAGTACTTTGTGTTTAGGTACTTTATTATGTAATTTATCTTTTATCGCATATATTTATTAATCTTAACTGATTGTACGTATAAGTTTGTTTTATATAACTAAGTACTTAACTTGGCGTTTTTGGCGTAATTGTATTGTGTTTTTATTTGTGAAGACCTGTTATTGGCTTTTTGATTACTACTTTGTAACCTATGTTGTAAGCGTAGCTGTTGGTCATCCGAATGTATAAAAAATAAAAAAAAAATAAAAAAAAAAGAAGTGAAATTTGAATATTAACGTTGTGCATTAATCGGGTTACTCACGTAGAGAAATCAGTGTGTAAAGAGATCAGTTTATCTCGAGCAGACATCGTGTACACGCGTCTTCTAGTCACATTCGCCCTGACGACGACCTCCGGATGAGATCGAAACATGTCGGCCAGTATAGACTCTCTACGTGAGTAACCATTTATCATCCCAAACGTTAAATCATAAATGCCATAGCAACATTGATCCAGCCCTGCGATAAGTATCTACTCAATAAATACCGAATTTTAATTACACCAAAATTAGAATCAAAATTCACAAAACGCGAAACCTATTACAAGAAGCGAACTGAGAGTTTAATCAAATTTAATTAAGTATATTTATTCGTCGGAATCAAGCTATTTCCATTCAAATTATTCCGTAATTTGCGGCAAATTTATTTGGGGAGCGTGCATTGAAATCTGTACTCACGGAATATTAAAGCTGGGTTTCCAGGGTACGTTCCACAACGCACTGGGAATACAGAAGTAGCTCTGTCGGTGAAAATTTGAAAACAGATTAGTACTCGAGTGTTTGGCGATAATGTATGTAGACATCTTGCGTAGGACCTATACTACGCCACAGGTGTAACACTTCTTAGAAGCAGAGTATCATTCATGCCTACTACTACAAAGGAAACTATACATCCGTACACAAGTCAATGTGTGTGTGCTCAACACACTCGACAAAGCGAGAACGGAAAAGAGGTGAGCGGACGGAAAAAGGGGACGCAGATTGCGAGGGACCCCAGGACTTTTCGTTCCGTATGTAATACCATGTCTACCCATAACCTTATAAACATTATTATTTCTCTTCCTTGTCACTAGATGGCGCTATAGCTATTTTTTTTCAATAAAAAATATTTATTTCCGTTATCTAAATATACTAGTCCTATAATTAATTAAATATGACATGAAATCCAATAAATATTTTTAAAGCATATTCAACACTTTCTTTGTCACACTTTTGCTAGTCGTGTGTGCTGCCATCTGTGTGTTTCTACCAGCAACTCTAATTTTGCCTACTTTCGGGCCTTCCAATCGTATCTATGGTGTAGAGTATTTGATATGTTAGTAATTATATTATCTTTGGAAATACTTATAATAATTTTGTTAAAAGTATATTTGTACATTGTAACAAAAAAAATTAAAATAAAATAAGTGTAAGACCAAGGGGGAGACCTTTTCCCAGCAATGGGATTTAAGTAAGTATTTTGGATTTTTATTTTCTTGTTTGTGACCACAACATTGGGGAACATTGCACTTCACAGGTAAATAAAATGACTAAATTCATTTTGAGTCCATAACTACTCTAAGGTTACCTGGAAGAGATTGCTGTGCAATAAAGCCACCTTTTGTTAATATATATAAATGCATCCCTATAAAATGCGCTCTACCACTGATGCAGCAGCGACTTTAGTTCAAATGATTTACGAAACCTGGGAGAATTGACACGACGTTATAGGCATCTTTTGCAATCTGTCGAAAGCATTTGACTGTGTCAATCACATAATGTTAAAAAATAAACTAAAATTTTATGGCGTTACTGATACTGCACTTTCTGTAATTTCATCTTCAAAGAGTTGAAATCAACAGAATATCCTCAAATAGTGCACCAGTGAGCATGGGTGTGCCACAGGGTTCAATAATTGGTTCATTATTGTTTTTGATTTATATTAATGACCTCCCCTGTCTTGCGACCAACATATAACGAATATTTTCTCTTGACAAGGTCTGCGAGATCGGGTTTTTCATTCTCACTAAAATGTCGTTGGATTCCCTAATATGGTTGAGTTTAACGATGGCTGATCCGTGCGTCAACTCGTGAACGGATGCTGCCGGGAGGGACTGGTCAGCTCGGCTTCGCTTTTTTTAACTACTTAATATTTTTTATTACGCAATTTATGTTTGGTTACTTGTTCGCAAGCATCACATGTTATAATTTGTCAACATTGTATTATATTATAAGGTGGGTACCTTATAATATAATTCAATGTTGTGTTGTTGTACCATGGAAGGCCACGCTAAATCTGCAATTTAAAAAAGTGGTTAATATGTTACGTAATAAAACAAAGTATTACTTAAATATTTGTTAGTTTCATTTATCCAGTAAATAAACGAATAATAACTGTTTATTTGTTAGAGTGGCCTTCCATGGTACACCCACTTTATTTTAACGTCGTCGATTCCGATATCGAAGACGCGAGGGACCGTACTGCCAAAATAGTAGCGCGAGAGATTCGCCGCCGCGTCTGTGATTCCCAGTTCGATGGGTGTTTGTGTATATAGAAGGAATTTGTCATCACATGGCAATAACTACGAAATTTTAATAATTGGCCTTCGAAGAAGCATGGCCTTCCATGGTCCACCCACCTTGAGTATTTATTAATTAAAAGACAATAATAATAATATGACAAAGCCCTTCTGGTGAGTAGGCGACCAATACTGTGACAATGAGTTTCTTTCGGCGTTTCTTCTTAGCAGTGGACGTTACGAACCGTTAGTATAGGTAGTTTTTCTTTAAAAATAAATTATATTTCAATATACTTTACACGTAATGTAAATTATACTTATTGACGTGTAAAAGTGCCTGTAAAATTCTAATTACTGAATAAACATTTCAATCTTTGAATCTTGAATCTTCAAAAAATGTGTCACAACAACTCAAAAAATAATGACAGTTTTATGTGTCTTAATTCTTTTACTACGCGCAATCAAAGTATGAAAATTCTCTTCCAGACTCCACACGTCTTGTGATTCGTGCCAGATTCACAACGGTATGAGGTGCATTAGCTAACGGGATCTATTGCAGCTTAACGGGATATGAGCATAAGAGCCTCATTCACACTGTTTCGTAGTCTGTATTGATGTGTTGGTATTTTTTGTGGATGATAAACCCTTTTTAGGGTTCCGTAGTAAACAAGGAACCCTTATAGTTTCGCCATGTCTGCCTGTCCGTCCGCGGTTTTACTCAGCGACTATAAGTTTTAGAAAGCTGTGATTTGGCATGGATATGTATATTAATTAGGCGAAAAAAGTGTGATTCTAGTGAACTGTATAATATAAAATCGGTGTAGTTTAGTGTTATAAATGTTCATGCTCATGGACAATATGTGAAATGGTTAAAGTGGACACTCATAGTGCGGCTGTAGTGATATTTATTTGCGTACTGTGGAGGGCGTCTTTAGGCGCCGTCCGCCACTCAATTGGCTATGAAAACCAGTGGACTCGTATAGATTTGTCGCCAGAAGCTCCCTTGAAGCAACCTACACCAACCTATGATTGCAAAGTTAGGTTTAGGAATAAAGAAGTGAAAAAATAAAGATAGGCTCTAAGCACCAGTATACAGAGCCGTAAAATAACTTAAAAAAAACAACCCTCTTATTTGACGGGGATTAAAAATTGGCCGTGTAAAATGGACTTTATGATATCGTGTTTATCCATGTAAATGATTTACTTATCTTGCTTACTTTTAATTATCCACCGTTTAAGGCCTCGTCATCATCATCACTTCAGCCGCGTAACGTCCACTGCTGGACATACGCCTCTCCTAGTTTATGGACACAGGTATAAACACAATATCGAGTATTATCTATTAATTTAATGGTTAATTTTGTGCTGGTCTGCGTTGGACTCGCGCACGAAGGATTCCGCACTATTATCTGTAAAAAATCTCGTTATTTGTATGGGAAACCCCCTTGAATATTTATTTTACTCTGTTTTTTATGTTTTTCTGTTAAAGCGGCAACATAAATACATCATCTGTGAAAATTTCATGTCTAACTATCACGGTTCATGAGATACAGCCTGGTGACAGAAAGACAGATGGACAGACGAACAGATAGACAGACAGCGGAGTTTTATTAATAGGGTCCTATTTTTACCCTTTGGGCACAGAGCTCTAAAGAAAGAAAGTGAGACAAGCTGATTCTCTTCGTGTAGAACGTGATAGTCGAATAAGGAAATGGTCGAGAATTATAATCATATCAATAAGCAATGCGGCTTGCAACCCATTTCTATTTTGATTCGCTTTTTGCATCTTTACCAATACCAATGCGTGGTCTTCGTGTTTTATAGCCTGCTGGGGTCCGACGGTCCGCTATTCGACGGATCAGCCACGCACAGCCGACGAGCACGGACGGCGACGCACCGCAGGCAGGGCCGTTCCAACGGTGCGTGTCGTTCTGTATAGATCTTTTCAAGCGTCATTTCAAAATGCAAAGTGAAAGAGATCGTATCGTTGCTGCAGCAGCCACTGTGATTATATTAAATGCGAAAATTACCAATATGCGATTGCGTAAAATTAAAAAGAATGGTGGATGTCATCATACAACAAAAGTCGGTCAAGGTAAGTGTAAAGTTAACTAGTAATATTTTATACCATTAAATAAAAAATAAGTTCATTCGTCCGCTCCATTTTTTCCGCAAGCACATACACTTGCACGACACGACTACCTATCAGTAAATTAACGAGTTCTGACATGCCGTCTGTGCGGACGCGGATGCGCTCGGACCACCCCAGACGTAGACGCACCGCACTTGACCGCACCTTTGAAGTTACCGGCTCGCGATGGCGCACCGCCACGTGTCTGTGCTATCACGGACTAGGCCGGTCCCACGGTGCGTCGTGCGAGCTGGTCTACGTGCGCCCGCGATTTTTCGGATCGTGGGACCTAACCGTTAGGCTCTGTCTGCCCCGTTAGGGATAAATGTGTGATAGTGTACCTGTAAAAACATGGTAATAACACAGAATAAGTACTAGTAATCACGAACAGAAGTCTTACTCAGAAAATAAATTCAAAGAAATATCTACTTAATGTGGTTAGCGCTATGTTTTAATTTAGCTCGCGTCAGAATTCCTCACTTCTTCGTTTAGATACTTATACATTAATTGCAAGCCAATTTCATTCTTATAACTCTACGAACGATTCATGTAACTAACTAATTTTCCCCTTCGAAGTGGTCGCCGCGCGCATAGTAAAAATGTATATTTTCTATACCTTAACGGGGAAGTGACATTGGCCCATTATTTCACAACCACAAATTTCTCTAAGAACTCAAAAGTTGGCTGTTAGATAATGATTTTAGCATTAAGTCCGCCTATTGTGCTTTACAAATTGTATTTTGTATATATATATATATATATATATATATATATACAAAATATGTTATTTTTAAGCTGTTTAAGGGCCATCCTAATCTCGTACAGGCTGATGTCCGGGATATCTTCGGTATAGTGTCGGGTCAGCTTGGCTCTTGGGTCTTTAGCCATTTGTTCGTTGGGTTGAGAAACTGAGGTATATAGCTGTCCATAAAATTTGTGTTTGAATTACACTATTTGGCAAAATAATGTAACAAATCAAGAAATCAATGTTCAATTTATTTGCGTGTAAAAGGAACACTAGGTTTTGTTACCTAAAATGTTGTTTAGTGCCTCAATAACGTTATACCAGCTACGGCGGTTTGCCGGAAACCGCACCAATTTCCGGGAAACCAGCAAACAAACACTCAGTTTTAACATCCACTAATTCAGCGGTGGGATTCAAACTATAGGTACCAATCTACGATCATGCATTATAAGATCGATCCAAATTGGAACACAAGTATTCTTATTCTTACTTACCTATACATCGTCATCTTGCCGTATTCCCCGTTGCATTCTCAGCAGTAACGCTTTAGAGCCCACGGTCCACTACCTAACCTAGATGATTTGACGAGGTTACTGGTTTTTCACAGAGCGACTGTCGTCTGACCTCCACAACCCAAAGGGTAGACCAGAACCAATCATTGGATAGGTTTGAGCAATTGCTAGATGGCGTTCGGGACCCACAGTTTATACCTGCCTTCAGAAACACGGAATCGTCTTTATTTTTAGATAATCAGGTGATTAAAGTCTGGAATATCCTAACCAGACTAGTAACAACTTTTCCCTCTTTTATTTGCTAAAGAAAGCCCTGGCTTTCAAGCAATAACCCCTAATAACATTTGAACGAGTTAACCAATTTCCATCAAACATAGCGAAGAACTACCGAAATTTGCTTTCATGTAAAAAATCGCATCGAAATCGGACCATCTGTTCTAGAGCTACGATGCCACAGATAAACAGACAAACGTCAAACTTACAACCTGTTTTTTGTCGGGGGTTAAAATATAATTATAATATTTCAATAAAAAGCCAATTTAAGTTATAATACCATGGCTTGGTAAAATTCGCTATTTTCCAACAAGTCAAGTAAGATACTGTTTTCTAAATGTCAAAACAAATATTTCCCATGGGATGTGTATGAAGTACAAGCAGATGACGTCACGGTTTCTTAGAGTCAAAAAGCGCTCTTCTTATCAGTTTTTCTTCATTAATAAATCTAAAATCACGTTCAAAATGAACATAATTAATGACAAGTGACATTATTTTGCGACGTTTTTTTTTCTTATCTACAAAATAATTTAATTTTGACTCAGGAAAATACCCAATTATTCACAAGGCAACAAATTAGCCAGATTACGAGTACATGTTGTGTGGAGCGACGTCGGAGCAATCCGGGGAATGTTGCACGTTGGTGAAATGACAGGAACATGTCTTGCTTTGTTCCATTCACCAACGCGGTGAATGTATTAAATTAATCAACTTAAACACAATTTTCGCGGCGCCATGTTGTTGTACACAAAACCCAATTTAAGTATATATGCAGCTAAATTGTAAGAGAGTGATAAAGTCGTACTTTAGACAATCTCATTATTTTGATAAAATATTATTTTAGGCACAGAATAAGTACCAGTACTGACGTACGGAAATCTTACTCAGAAAAGAAATTCAAAGAAATATCTACTTAATGTGGTTAGCGCTATGGTTTAATTTAACTCGCGTCAGAACTCCTCACTACTTCGTTTAGATACCTAGATATCCATTGCAAGCCAATTTCATTCTTATTACTCTAGACCAGAGGTTCCCAAACTTATTTTGTCAAACGCCCACTTTAAAAAATCAGTTATTTTGTAGCGCCCCCCATTTTTTCACCATAAAAACCTGAATCACATATTTGTCTTGCCTGTAGTTTAATTCAACCTATATTCAAAACTAGACTTTTTTACAAGAGAGAGCAATAATAATACATACACCAGTACATTAGAGTATCTTTTATAAAAAAATAACAATAATCAACATTGTTAATTTTAAATAAAAAAATAGCAATAATAATACAATTTTACAATAATAAAGAGTTTCGGAAGTGGGGACCTCACCTGCGAAACTTTAAAACACGAAATTTTTTCAGTGTTTGATTCCTTTAACGATATAAATAGCGTTGTGAACGCATTAAATTACATTTTTAATAAATATTAATTACATTTTTAGTTTATATTTGTACATTAAAAAAGGATATAAATATGAACTAATAAATGGAAGTTGTGTAGTAAGAGGATTTTAATTTCAGTGAATTTTAAAATATGAAATAGCTGAAGTTAAAATCACTCATTGCCTAAATCACATCAGCGCCCCCCAACTTTATTCTGGGCCCGTTACTGCCCCCCTTAAAGCCTCCAGCGCCCACAAGGGGGCGTTATCGCCCACTTTGGGAAAGACTGCTCTAGACAAACGATTCATGTTACCGAATTTTCCCCGCCGCGTGCATAGTAATAATGTAGGTATATTTTCGATACCTAAACGGGAAGTGACACAGGTCTGGTTCCGTCTCTTCCTGAGGATTACATAAGCACTTGAAGCGCAAGAAATAAATATCTAGAACTGCGTTCGAAGCTAAAGCGGTCAAAGGGTTACTGAAGAGCTACAAGTGGGTGGGATTCCATCACTTTTTTGATTCCTTCTTCCTCCTTCCCGCCCACCGTCACACTAAAAGTGGCCTTGAGTCTTGCAGCCGCAAGATCCAACATGCTCTGTCTGCTTGGGATAAAGACGTTATAGTATGTATATTATTATGTATGTACAAGTGGGGTCACTAGTTCATAGTTTGTACGTAATATTATTAGTATACTCGTAATTTGTTTCCAATTTTTCATATATTTTTTAATAAAAGCCTCTGACTCAAATGACAGCACGCTCCAATCTGTCTCCCACTGATGACTGAATGCAATTTCGTTAAAACGGTAATAACACGGCTGGGGATTGCGCGCGGTGGCTGTGAGAATTCGAACCGGTGTACCATTGTTCAGTCACCTTTTTATTTTTACTCGACTGCGCCAGAAGGAGGGTTATGTTTTTCGAGAGTATATATGTTGTATGCATGTATATATGTATCATTGTGTAGCTCGCCCTGCAGCCTGAACGGCTTGATGGATTTCAGCTTGAGAGGTGTCGTTAGATTCGTATTTACTGTGAGAGTGACACTGGATATATAAAAAGGCAGTCGGGTAATTTGTTTCTTAAGGGGATACATGATTTTTTCGGGGACCAGTGCTGCCCCCATTTGAAATAAATTATTTGAAAGAAAACGGAGATGTCATTTAAAATTTTGTTTTGATCAATCCCTAAACTAAAAAGTGGTCGTTGTTAAAATTAACACTGCGTTCGTGTTTCCTAATATAGAAAGGCCTAATAAGTTCCTACTTCTGTGGTATAGTTTCATTTACACAAACGCCAAAGTAAGTTGTTTGTCACGCCCCACTACCCTCGATAACGACATAGCACATCCAAATTGTGTTTGCTAGTTTGTGCACCCATTTCACGGCGCTACTTACTTAATATGTTTCTTGTAATGTCTCTGGATTGGACGCCTTAAATTCCAGTTTTTACAGTTTTTTTTCCACTGTAGATTCTCTACTAGACATTTGCCTTGCCTTGGTTTTCTTTCTTTACAGACACAGATTGAGCTAGCCCCAAAGTGAGTTCGTGACTTGTGTAATTGGATACTAACTCAACGATACCAAATGTACGACGCAGGCTGCAAAACTACAAAACTATACATTTTTCAAACTCACAAAATTTCTCGAGAATCGGTTGAGAGGAACAGACGGACTGACAGCCGGACAAAAGTATTTTTGGCCAATCTTATAAAACGGAGACGCTTCGCTCACTTCGCTAGCTCGGTCAATTATATTTAATAATAAAAAACAGGATATTTTATACAATATGTAACAAAAGCCCTGTCCGATCCTTGTAGGAGCAATTCAAACCGTCAACATGAACAACTTTTCGTATGTAACCAATACTTGAAACTCGAAGAAAAAATCGACATTTTCATACAAATTGCCAACCGAATACTTTTGTATGAAAATGTCTTTTTTTTTTGAGTTTCAAGCTTCGGTCCCATAGGAACAGTTGTTCATATTGACGGTCTGAGCTGCTTCTACAAGGATCGGACAGGATTTTGTAATATATTGTTAATAACTTTTTTAAAACGAGCCATGGTTATGTATCGAACTCAAAAATAGGTGTAGTTAAAAACCGTTGTAGTTTCCAGAAGTCTATTTTTTCAGTGTTTATTTTTTTTTTCAATTTTTTGTCTCGGGTCACACATAGATGAGAGCAGCACAATACCAAGATGGGTGGCGTCGACGAGGAGAGATCTATGCTCAGCAGTGGGCGGAAGAAGGGCTGGGATGATGATGATGAAGGTTTTATTACACTGTCAGTAACGCGACTGCAGACTGACACGTATTAGGGCGTCGAGTCACGTAGCGACGTGTCGCGTCGAAACTCCGACAACTATCTATCTACACAACTTTTACTATCTACAGAGATAATGCCGTGGATGGAGATACCGACGAAAATGTTTTGTTTCGCCTTGACTTAAAGAACCTCAACTAAAGATTCAAGATTCAGGATTCAAGATTCAATATTCAAGATTCAAGATTCAAAGATTCAGATGTTTATTCAGTAATTAGACCTTTACAGGCACTTTTACACGTCAATAAGTATAATTTATGTTTCGTGTAAAGTTTATTAAAATTTAATTTATTTTTAAAGAAAAGCTACCGATACCAGCGCTTCGTAACGACCACTGCTGAGATGAAACGCCGAAAGAAACTCATTTTCACAGTATTGGTCGCCTACTCGCCAGAAGGGCTTTGTCATATTATTATTATTGTCTTTTAATTAATAAATACTTATAATTAATAATTAAACGAACTTACCTTAAGTAAAGTTCTATCATAATTTATGAGCTTATTCAATCGAAGATTTTAACTCCCACCCGACCCATAGAGATAGTAAATGCACTTACATGCCATATCTCCTCCCATTTAGAAAATGTCATGACTTTCGTGCTGTGCTATGTTTTTTTTTAGCTCTCAACAGGATGACAATCTAGACACATGTCATTGGCAGCATCCGGGCGTGACCTTAGAAGACGGCCTATTTTTTTTTCTCTTTCTCTGAAGTGTGCAAATCCGCAAGGCATAAGAGAATCTAATACGTGGGGCGCACTATAAGTTTCCGGAATGAATATATAAAAATACTATTAAAGGTACAAAATTAATTTATTGTTTTTCAAAATAATCTCCCTTGGCGTCTATGCACTTTTTCATTCGATGAAACCAGTTTTGAAAACTTTTGTGCCACTCCTCTGTGGTGACCTCTGAAACGTGTTTTTCATACTCCTCGACAGCCTCTTCTGGTGATGAAAATCGTTGACCGCGTAATTGGTTCTTAATTTTTGGGAACAGTAAAAAGTCACAAGGTGCCAGGTCGGGACTGTATGCAGGATGACTCATGAGTTTTACATTTTTCGCCTTCAAAAAGTCGTTTGTCTGTCTGGCCGTGTGAGAACTAGCATTGTCGTGGTGCAGGATGATACGGCGTTTACGGTTATTCTTACGGAGTTCGTCAATAACTTCCGGCAAACAAATGGTCGTGTACCAGTCACTATTCACTGTACGACGATTCTCTGAAGCAACAGTAGCCACGTGTCCAGTTTTATTAAAAAAAGAAGCAATCATCCGCTTAGATGCAGTTTTCACGCGCGCCACTTTGGTTGGTTTCGGCTCATCTTGAAAGACCTATACGCTCGATTGCTGCTTTGTTTTGGGATCGTAGCAATAAATCCATGTTTCGTCACCTGTTACTATGTCCCACACCAAATTTGACGCACCTTCGTTGAATCTGGTAAGCATGGCACTGCACCAAGTGACGCGGTCCGTTTTTTGAGCCTCGGTCAAGTTGTGTGGGATCCACCGCGAGCACAGCTTTCTCACACCCAAATGTTTGTGTAGGATTAATTGTATTTGACTCATGCCTATTTCTAAGGATGCGCGAATTTCATGGTAGGTCACATGCCTGTCTGTTTCAATCATACGGCGCACAGCATCGATGTTTTTGTTGGTCACAGCGGTGGACGGCCGACCATCGCGAGATTCGTCACTGAGATTGATACGACCACGCTTGAATTCTGCAAACCAGCTATAAACAGTTGTCTTGCATGGTGCTTCATTGCCAAAAGCTGTTTCAAGCCGAGCGATGCTCTGTTGAGCTGTCAAATTACACTTAAAATCGTAGAAAATCATACTACGAAAATTTTCCCGAGTTAAATCCATGTTGATGCAGACACACAATTTTTTAAATGGCGCCACAAGGTAAAAACAAAAGACAGTCAGATGAAACAAACTGCATGCTACAGCCAAAGAGTTCTATTTTCAAATGTTGCAATAAATTTTTAAATATTGTTTATGTAAGTGGCCAGTTCCGGAAACTTATAGTGCGCCCTATGTATATAAAATTCTCGTGTCACAGTTTTCGTTGCCATACTCCTCCGAAACGGCTTGACCGATTTTGATGAAATTTTTTGTGCTTATCCAATATCTATGAGAATCGGCCAACATCTATTTTTCATCCCCCTAAATGTTAGGGGTAGTCCACCCCTAAATTTTTTATTTATTTTTTAGACAAAATTTTTAATTTCTATTTTTTTGTGATACAACATACAAAAATACATACAATCCTCAATTTTGGCAAAACAACGTTTGCCGGGTCAGCTAGTATACCTATATGTTAAAATCTGAAGATTGAATAAGCGAGGTAAAATACAATGGTGACACATTATAACATGTCTAAAATCGACTTATAGTGTATGTTATCATTAGATATCGAAATCACGGGTGATATTGCTATAAAAAGTATGTATATTACTATATAATCTATAAATAAAACAATCATTGTGATTTCAGGATATATTTTAAAAGAAAAAATATACTTATCCTGAAATCACAAAATTATGATTGTTTTATTTACTTAGTTCCCAATTAGATTCTCGAGAAATCCTAGAACTTTTAGTCATATCCATACTTTTGATAGCAATAGTATCCGTGATTCCAATCTCTGGTTATCATTTATTATGAACATGTTTTGAAAGATGTAAGTCATCATCATCCTCACGTATTCCCGGTTGCATCCTCAGCAGTAACGCTTCAGAGCCCGGGGTCCGCTACCTAACCAAGGAGATTTGACGAGGTTACTGGTTTTTTCACAGAGCGACTGCCGTCTGACCTTCACAACCCAAAGGGCAAACCAGGAACCAATCCTTGGATAGTTTGATGATCAAACGCTAGGTGGCGTTCGGGACCCACAGTTTTACGTGCCTTTCGAAACACGGAATCATCTTTCTTTTCGGATAATCAGGTGATTCAAGCCTGCAATATCCTATCCAGATTAGAAACAACTTTTCACAAAGTATGCTTCCCAGTGGGAATCGAACCCATGACCTCCGGGTCACAAGGCGAACGCCTTGACCACTGGACTACGGAGGCAGTCAAGTAGAGTTCAGAAGTAAGTAATCTACCTAAAGTCGCTATTATACCAGCCTACTGTCGTGTACGGTTTGATGTACGGAAGGCCTCAAAAGTGGAGTCTCAATTTCTCATACAATAAGTATGAGTGATTGAGACTCCACTTCTAAGGCGGACGTTGCCTGTCTTTCTGAACGTCGATAGACAAAAATACAAATAAGAAACAAAAATAAGGGAGGCTATGATAACTTATAACAAAAGAAAAACAATAAAAAGCGGTTTCTCAAAGATTTCATCCCTTAACACAAGTTAAGGGGAGTTAGTATCCCATAACACAAGTCTCGAACTTACTTTAGGGTTAGCTCAATCAGCGTTATTTGTCCCTATATATTTATTTATCTATTCATCAAATCTTGACCTGACAATGAGACGAAATTGCATGATTTTTTTAATGACAAGGATTTTCCTAATTATGTATAATAAAAACAGAGAAGTTATTAATAAACCTTCCACCGCGAACGTCGGGTTTATCTGACAAACAGTGTCGTGCCCATTCCGCGAGTGTCGGATATTTCCGACAAAAAATGCTCGTATTGCACATAACTTAAGTATCCACATCCCTTTTTGGTTGTAGGTATTTATTTTAGATTTACTACCCCTCACGCTGGGGGCACGGCGACTGATATAAAGTCTCGTGGTGAAAGGGTTAAATTATTTATTTTTTATCTAAATATATATAACGCAAAGGTGACTGACTGACTGACATAGTGATCTATCAACGCACAGCCCAAACCACTGGACGGATCGGGCTGAAATTTGGCATGCAGGTAGATGTTATGACGTAGGCATCCGCTAAGAAAGGATATTGATCGATTCTACCCCCAAGGGGATAAATTAGGGCATGAAAGTTTATATGACACTTTGTCAATTTTAAACCGATCGGGCTGAGACTTTGCATGCATAAAGCTACTATGACGTAGGCATCCCCTAAGAAAGGATTTTGATAAATTACACCCCTACGCGAGCAACGCCGCGGGCAAAAGCTAGTATTTTATACAGGTAAACTACTCTTACATTCGAATTCAGAAGCTTCTCAGTTAAGTTGATTGGACTGAAGAATGTAACGTAAGTTTGTAAGTCACCTTTGACCCCGGGTAGAAATGCTCAAGGAACGCAATATTTTTTTTTCTGGGTTCTGAAGTATCACAGATAAGATTTTAACCACGCTTAGAAGAGAGACAGAAGAGGTGTTGCATTCAGACATTAATTTGCTTGCACACAAACCGTAATAGATTAACGTGCTCATGTCCAGAGCAGAGCATTAATATAATTTCTAGTAACAGTCCCGCCATAACGCGGCGGGAACTTTGTAAACGGAATATATTCGCTGCTAATGCCGCTATTATGCTTTACCACCAGTATGGAGACCACAGAAGAATCACTCTTAACGAGAAGGGTAAATTAATGAAAGAAAGCCGGTGAGCCTTGGTAAGCTGCTTGGCTCTTGCTTGGCATCTAAGATACCCTAAAATTGAAGACTCGATTATATGACCAGTGTGTACTTCCAGTAATGACTTATGCTTGTAAAACGGGACGGTAAACAAACCAAAAATCGCCCAACAAGCCATTGAATACTAAATGCTCGATATCATCCTGCGAGATCTAATACGAAACAACATCATTCGTCGACGCACAAAAAACTGTCAAAACCTTTCTTCACTTGGCCAATTATTCTTTCTTAGTCTCGGGTTCCTGAGTTCTGCTCTTGAAAAGGCCATGGCAAAAAAATATCAGGAACTTTACTTCTAGTATAGACAGCCGTCCAATAGTGTCATCCTATTTTCATGTGAAACCACATTATGATTAGAATACGTATAGTCATGTTATTGTAGCGCTTATAAAATATATATCACTTAATTAAAAATTCAATTTTGATGCCTTTTAACAAAATATGTTGTACACGACATGAAAAATGGAATTTATAATCAAATTATGTGTATAGTTAACAAGCTCAGTGTCGCAACGTGGACACGTAGAGTACATTTGTCGCTTTTAGAAGAAAAGCAGAAAAGTAGTCATAGAAAACAAAAATAATATTTGTTGCTTGAATGAATAATAAAATTAATTTTCTTTTAAGCTATTGCATAGCTTTTTTCGCGGGCCTTGAGCGTGGCGACCTAATCAAGAAATTTCGTAACGAAAATAAAACCTAACACTCGTCTAACGTCGTTTCAGTTCGGCAGACTTTGGCACGGTGTTTGTCTGCGTGGCGACTAGACTTATGCGTGTAGACACAAAGTACTATATATACTAGCGTAACAGAGTGACGGTCCCCATACTTCATTTAGTACCCGGCTAACTACTAACTATTACAGCGCCAGCACTAACAAGTTTTATCATGTCACGTTCAACCAAAGTATTCTTCTGTTTCTTAATTAATTTGCGCTTTTAGTGTAATTATACGTATTAAGCGGAGTAATGGAAATGAAACGGCTATTATGTATTTAAAACAACTGGAGCTGCCGTCCATCTTTTAAATTATGTAAGAGCTAATAAAAGATATCTGTTGCTTAGTGTTATTGTTATTATATTAGTAAGGCTGAGTGTTTTTGTTTAGCAAATAAAATGTTTATTTTTACCATTATAACTTAGTTTATTGGAATTTGTATAATAAGAGATATCTGCTACATTGACGTGTAAAAGTGCCTGTAAAGGTCTAATTACTGAATAAACATTTGAATCTTTGAGGCCGGGAAGTAAGGCATTGCCGGACGAGTAGAGTTTTCAAAGTTTTGACAATATTTACGAATTCGACACTCCCATTCCCTCCAAGGTATGTTCAGTGCTTTTCTCAATAAATGTAAGGAAATAAAAAAAAAACTAACTATGCAAAAATTTACTTAAACTCCATTATTGTTTACTGCAAAGAGTATATATATGTGTGTAATCACTAATCACTAAACACTACGTGGTTTACTAACAAAATTAGCTTTCCAGGATTTATTTAATTATTTAATTTCAGTTGACAATAAGTGCAAAAAGAAACACACGCCTTACAGCCTAGTCATATTTGACGCAAGAAAATATTATTATAATATATTTCTATAAAAGCCTAGAATAGGCGAAATAACGATTGTAGCACCGTTTTCCGATAATTATATTTGTCCAGTGAACTACCCACCGACACCTCGCACCTAATATTTCGTATTTCGACACCTCGTCGACAGTAACTCTTTATATTCGTACAAGGCAACACCCGTGTGTGATATTGCACGAATTTTTGGAGCCTCGTTTGACCGGTTCATACTGAAAAAATCAGTATATCATCTTATATCAATTTTAAGGATCTATATGTCATGTCGCAACTGCCCAACCCTCTGTACAATAGAAGACTTAAACTCCGCTAATAACAGAGGCGTAAATGTGGCCACATATTGGTCCACACTCATGTAACATATATATATTAGTCCATTCCGACTCGCTAAGAAGAAGAAGGATCTTTAAAAGAAATTTCAGAATTGTTTACGGAACTATGCACCCATTTAGATCCTTATACTATTGTCAGAGACTTCGACAATTGTACCATAAAGGACCACATAGATCATAATATGGTACTCGGCTTCCATTTTTACATTAACGTTTTTGGTTGGGTTAACATAGGTAAAGCCGCAACCATAAAAAAACTTACCGATGTGCAACTACATCTGAAATAAGATTTAAAAAATAACAAGCCCAAAGTCGATGGGATTGCGTCACTTTATTACTGAGTTCTATCGACCACTTTCCGTCTCCGTGATAGCACTTTATGCTAGATACTGTCTAACATAAAGTGCTTGTCAAGACAAATCACACGAGGCCTACTTAATGATGTGATGTTGTAAATATGTATTTATTTATCAACTAATGACGATGGCTTTTTTATCTGACATCAGATTTCGATGAAACAAAGCTTATATGTTCTCGAGGATGAGCTTAATCTTTTAGTGAAAACCGCGTGAAAATCTGTTCAGTAGTTTTAAAGATTAAAGAGAGAGACAGACACACAGATAAAAAAATCAAATAAATCTTTTTGTGTTCTGTTTTATCATATGTACAAACACGCGATTCCTGCTGTTTTATTATATGTATTGATGTATTGATGATGATTCATGTACATAAAGAATATATACAGAGAATACATAAAATAAAAGTTGTACAAAGTTTATTATTGAGTTCTGTCAAATATTTCCCGGCTCCATTATCAGAACAGCCCATTGACAATCCATAGTATTGTATTGTCATCCAAATTACATAAGTATGCCTTTCAGCTCAATCGGTTAAAGATAACTGGTTAAAAATTGAGTCGCAAGATTTGACCTCAACAAACATCATATAATTCCTTTTAGAAACTGTTGAGAACCTTCAACTCAATACACTCTAAGTGCCAGACCAGACGGGATGCAAGTTGCGTCGCGCAACTTGCGTCACGTTACGCGCTTACACAGCATTTCATACAATTTCTACCAATCGTTCACACGACGCGCAAGTTGCGCCTCAACGCAACTTGCGCTGCGTTACGCGTGCTCGCACGGGCCCGCACAGAGGTGTTAACACTAGAAGCGCGGGCGTCCCAAATTTGACCCATTTCGATGTTCTTCCTGCCCTATTTAATGTTTTATTATGCATAGAATCTTAATTTTTTATGACTTTTTATGGAATGTGATCATTATTGTTTATACGAGACTTTAACCACGTAATTGCAATATATATATATTTTTTAATCAAATTTACCTCAAAGCGCGGTTGGGTCAATTTTGACCCAGTCATGGATGTCAAAGTTTAACTTCATCTTTCTTTTAAATTAGACAAAATATCGTTGATTGCGTCAATGTAGGTACTCACGCGCTATACTAAATATTCGTGCCTAAGCGGTGAGGCTGGTGGGGGGGGCGGTGTGTGATTGAATCGCTGCATTAGTAGCCAGGCGGCAGTGGCGGGAGCGTAACGTGTGTTTTGTTTTTGTCACATCGCACGTACGAAACTAAAGCATTTTTGCGCACTATGGCTAAGCGTGGTCTAAAAGCTGCGGAAATTATTCAATCTCTTCAAGATATCGACGAAGACAACTCAGAAGGCGAGCCGCTGTATTCATCCGATGAAGAGTGGCAACAATCACCTACAAATAGCCACTTATCGTTATCCGATGATGAAAATTCTATAAATGAAATTCAAAGTCAGCCAGGTAAATATTTTTATTCATAATAATTAACTTATTCATACTATATAGAAATCAATATTTCTATTTGTCATGATAGGCGTTGTAGTGTTGTATTTCTACTTCTGATTTTTGTAATTTCTTATTTGTATAATTAGTGAGAACTAATTATTTTTAGGTGAAGAAATAACGTTAGCCACTTTTGTCGATGAGAATGCGGCGCGACAACGCAGAGGTTGTGGAAGAACCAGAAATCGTGGCGGTTCACGCAGTCGAGGACGAGGCTGGAGTCAGCCGTTGCTTCGTTTACATGATACATACAATTCTATAAAAGGTATTCCTTTGGGAACAAAAATTACTGCACCTGATGGAACAACTTGGAAAATTGAACCAACGAACTGTGCACTACCAGGTAGACGAGGTCAACAAAATCTGTTCAAAGATCATCCTGGACCTACTCCATATGCAAAACGTAAAGTAGATGAAACTTGTAGTAGTGCTTGGCGACTTATGATAGACGAAAAAATTTTGAAACAAATTTTGTCTTGTACCATAGCAGAAGCCCAACGTACTCACTCTCCTGACTGGGTCCTAACAATTGAAGAGCTCGAAGCTTTTCTGGCAATTATATATGTACGTGGAGCCATAGGCGCAAAATTTTTAGATCTAGATGCACTGTGGTCAGTCAAATGGGGTAACGATTTTGTGAAAGCCACCATGTCTCGGGATAGATTTCGGGAGATTATGAAGTTTTTGAGATTCGACGTGAGATCTACGAGAACACAAAGACTGACAACTGACAAGTTTGGATTGATATCTGAAGTGTGGTACAATTTTATTTCCAATGCTCAAAGTTGTTATACGCCAGGGCCCTACATAACAATTGATGAACAACTTTTCCCTTCCAAATGTCGATGCAGATTTACTCAATTTATGGCTTCAAAACCCGACAAATACGGACAAAAATTCTGGATGGCTGTAGATAAGGACTCTAAATATATAGTGAACGCATTTCCGTACCTAGGCAAGGATGACGTCAGGCCAAATAACGAGCGTCTTGGGGATTATGTAGTAAAAAAATTGATGCAGCCATACCTAAACAAAGGAAGAAATATCACTTGTGATAACTTTTTCACGTCCCTGTCCCTTGCTGAAACTCTAAAATCAAACGGAACAAGTATTGTTGGTACCATAAATAAAGCTCGTCGGGAAATACCTGCTTGTGTCAAACAAGCAAAAGAAGAATTGTACAGTACAGTGTTACTGAAAAAAGACGATATCACATTGACAGTATATCAAGGAAAGCACAAAAAAAATGTTCTTCTCCTGAGCACTATGCACCCAGATATTCAAATAGAAACTGGTACAAAAAAGAAACCGGATGTAGTATCATTTTACAATAGTTCAAAGTACGGGGTAGACGTAGTGGATCAAATGGCTCGCAAATATTCTGTAAAAGCCCCATCTAGGCGTTGGCCAATTCATACTTTTTATAATTTGCTAGACTTAGCAGCAATAAATGCTTGGATTTTGTATCGTGACCTGAATGGAAAAAAAATCAGCAGAAGAGAGTTTATTTTACAGTTAGGAGAAGAACTAGCTGAGGCATACGCAAATAGCAGGAAAACGTCTAATAGTCGTATCAATGTACAAAACGAAATACCTGAGCGTCAAGAAAAACGTACTCGTTGTCAGGTGAAGTCTTCTTGTGCCGGTAACAAATCGTGTGTAAAATGCCAAGCTTGTAAAAAAACTGTATGCAAGAAATGCACATCGAAAGAGTTTTCCATTTGCTCATTATGTGATTCGGAAGAGTAACTGCACTGCCTTTTTTATAATTTTATCTAATTTTTAACTGGAATAATTTGTGATTGTGATTTATTATTATTTTATTTTAGGCCAAAGTACACCAAAAATATGTGTAATGTATAATAAAAACATTTTATTATAATTACGAGTTTTATTTGTATACAAAATTTCACATTGCTGTAGCAAAATAAAAAATTGGCCAAAATTGACCCATCCGCGCTTATAGGGGTGTCAGGATGTTCCGCGCTTCTAGTGTTAAAGTGTTAGAGAGCTGGACAAAAATGTTTAGAATTAGTTTTTATATGCAAAGCAGACCTTGTCTATGACTTCTATCAAAAGATCTTAGAAAAGATCTTTATTTTTTTTCTATGTACATTTTAACTATTATAAATTTTTGGTATGCAATAAAGTGTTATTTACTATGTTAGGTTCCATACAAAGAAATAGTTCTTTTTTTCTCGTAACTTATAATATGGTAGTCACACTTATATAAAAGCTGTTGCTTTTAATGTATGAATATGATCAGCAAAGAATCAAAACAAAAACCACACTTTAATTTCTATGTATGTGCAGGCTGATTCTCAAACCACTGTGCAGCGGCGACACGAGGCAAGTGCGAGAAAGATGTATGTTCTTTAAAGTCGTTGACCCACACAGAAAATTAAAGTTATAATCGACATAAGAGAGAAACTCTCAGAATTTCTAACCGAAATATGTAAATGTAAATCTACCTAACCAATAAATTGGGTTACTAAAATGGCTTTGTATGAATGAAGATAATCCATTGCAGTAGATTAATTCAACTATACAGTTACTTAAATAATACCATCATTATCCTCGTTCTTATTTTCGACGACCTCCGTGGCGTAGTGGTCACCATGTTAGTCCGCCACCCAGAGGTCGCGGGTTCGATCCCAGGTCAGGGCAAGTTGGAAAATGACCTTTTTCAAATTGTCCTGGGTCTTGGATGTTTATCTATATATGTATTTGTTATAAAATATAGTATTGTTGAGTTAGTATCCCATAACACAAGTCTATAACTTACTTTGGGGCTAGCTCAATCAGTGTTATTTGTCCGTATATATTTATATTTATTTCCGTTGTGTGTTGTGTTATGTGTATGGCATGTATTTTATATTGTTATGTATGTGTATATATATATATATTTATATATATATATATGTGTATATATACTTATATATTACGTATTAAGAATCAATATTTATTACTATTTTTATCCTAAATAAGTTATCTTACTTATCCTTTATATGTATGTATACAGTTTTTACTGTTTGATATCGCAATATAATTTAAGTTAGTTAATTTTCACTATCGCATCACTTATTTATTATTATTTTTACTTCCCAATCCTGTCACCCAAAGGTAGCCTGTAAAAGATTGCCTTGTCGATAAGGCCGCCTATTGTACATCTGATTTACCTATGTATTCAAATGTAAATTTCATGTGTTTTGATGTAATAAAGTGTTTTTTGCTTTGCTTTTGCTTAGACTATCCTCAAGATAATGATGACAGTGGATTGTCTTCATTCAGATGAATTAATTTAGATAATCATTATAAAAAACCATTTTTTTTGTATAGAGCCCAACATAATAATTAAGTAAGCAATTTATTGGTATAGGTAAGTAAATTTATATTTTTTGATTTTAAATTTTGAGATTTTCTCATTTCCTCTGTCATAACCAATTATCATTTCCCATG
Organism: Acrobasis suavella; assembly: GCA_943193695.1. Taxonomy (NCBI): domain Eukaryota; kingdom Metazoa; phylum Arthropoda; class Insecta; order Lepidoptera; family Pyralidae; genus Acrobasis; species Acrobasis suavella. The sequence goes on from OW971935.1 coordinate 794,435, forward strand.
TCGATTACGATTATCGTTTTCTCTGTGGGTCAACGATTTTCATTTATAAAAAAACTACTTTTTTATGGAACCCAGCATAATCATCGTAAGTAATACTTTATTTTATACCAAAAAATAATAAAAGGTAAAATGTACATACAAAAAAAAAGTAAAATTGGCGGTCTTATCGCTAAAAACGATTTCTGCCAAACAAACGATGGATGGAGAGAATATGGAAAAACGGCACCATTTTGCTAGAATTTCCATAGGACAACGCCGGTTTAGTATTTAAAAATAAGTCTTTCAAAACATTTTTGTCGCGCTCTATAACACACAATCTCTAAGCGGGCGTCTGAAATAAATTACAGTGGAATTTCGTCCTCAGAAAAAAATTACAGTGGATTTTCTTCATTCAGACAAAGCCATTGACCGGACAACCCACTGTGGAAATTCATTTTCTTAGTGGACTGTCTAAAATTAGACAATGCCATTGACAGGACAATCCACGAAGACAATGATTGCCTTTACTTATACGACCCTATTGACAGGAGAGTATATACTGAGATAATTTATTGTCTTTACAAACACGAAGCCATAGACAAAACAATCTACAAAGATAGTTCATTGTTTTTATTCAGACGAAACCATTGACAGGTCAATCAACTAAGTCAATGATTGTACTCGTTCTGACAAAGTAATTAACAGGTTAATTCATTTGGACGGTGATTGCCTTCATTCCGACGAATCCTTTTACATGAAAATCCACTTAGGTAATTAAGTATCTTCATTCAGGCGAAGCCATTGACAGAAAAATACACTAAGATAGTGATTGTCGTCATTCAGACGAAGTCATTTACATGACAATCAACTAAGACAATACTGTCTTTTGGCCAGCTAAACTGACCAAATAATCTGTGTGCGACATTATGTACTTAGTGCATCTTGCGCGGGTAGAGCGGCCACACGGAGCGCGAGTTGCGCGGCGCAACTTGCGCTGTTACGCGACGCAACTTGCGTCTCGTTTGTTTCGACCCTAAACCGATTTGGAGTCTCGCCGGTAAATCCTTTTAGGATGCGAGACTTACGAGTAGGTATATAACTAACGTTTCTAAAGCAGTAGTGGTTTACGACGTACAAGCGAGGACCAATTACCATTACCATTGCATTAGATTTTGAAGCTAAACTACGGCAAATCTATTAATGCTACTGGAGAAAAGATAAACGTAGAATGTACCTAATGCTTCCGAAGCAAATTGTAAAAGCCATCAGCTGCTTCCCGAGCAAATTGTAGAAGCCAATTAAGGAATGAGCGAGAATATGTATCACGTGAATAATCGATGGATGATGTATGTTTTTTCGTTTCTTTTACATCAGCATAATAGACCCAGAGTGTTAACAAAAGTTGCTGTTGTTTCCATAGCAACAGTTACTTTTAACAGCACTGATCTCTGATCTCTAGTTTATGGCTCATGGTTGATATTTTTACGCAATTGAGTAAATGAATGCTGTAACATGACCAAAGCTGTAAGCAAACACAACATTAAATAAAAACGACCTCTGTGTCCTAGTGGTCATCATGCCACACTGTCGTACTGGAGGTCTCGGGTTTTGATCCCCGGACAAGTCAAGATGGAAAATGAACTTTTTGAGATTGACCTGTGTCTTTGATGTTTATCTATATGTGTATTTGCGATAAAATAAAGTATCGTAGAGTTAGTATACAACAAAACAAGTCTAGAACTTACTTTGGGGCTAGCTCAATGTCTGTGTGATTTGTCCTCTTCTTCTCTTGCCACGCCTTGTCCCGTTATTTGGGGTCGGCCCTCCTTGTACCGCGGCACCAGTACGCTCGGTCCCGGGTTGTCTGGTATTCTGGATATCCAGTTGTGTCCGCTACCCGTGGAAAATGATCTTCCTTTGCCTTTCTTCTTGCTGGGAATGGCTAAAGCCCTGTGTAATTTGTCCCTATATGTTTATTTATTTTATTTATTTAATACTTTCCAATCCTTGTCAAAAGCAGACAAGTTGTCACTCCATCTCATTTTAAGCCTGTCTCTTAATTGTTTCCCGTCTCCTGAAATCCACATGGTCGTGTTGTGAGCCCATCTTTCCGGCACCATTCGGCAAACGTGACAAATGGCAAATATCGAAATAGCTGGAAACAACAAGGGAAAGCCTTTGCCCAACGATGGGACCTAAATGGCTAGAATATATTAAAAAAAAACTACTGCTATAAGAGATAATAGTTAACCCTGATGATAAGTCATTACCAGAACTTACGTCCGCAACACAGTCATGCGACTGAAATGAAGATGAAAGGATTTTGTTGTGATTTCAAACAATACTAAACGCTTAAACTCCCATTAGTCTCGTCGTAAACCTTAGGTATAATATCCAAGCACTAAATGATCTGGATCTAAGATTAATTCACTACTGCGTCGGGAGCAAAGTGTTGAATAAATTACCACGCACTTTCCATATAAATCTTGAAGTTCGCAGTTCAACTGAAAAGAAATGTGGGAGTTAAGGCTGTTAGAAAAAATTCTGGTAATTTTAAACTGTGCTTTTTCTTTTTTATAGTAAATAGTGTGAGTTTGTGAGTGAAACACAGGAAGAAAATAAATATTTACCAGATTTTTTGATTAAAACTAACGTGAGACTCAGACATTAGACAGCACGCGCGACTCAACACTAACATCAGTGTGTCGTGCAGCGGCTTTGTGTACGAGCGCGTCAAATTCGCCCTGATGAAGACCTCCGGATGAGGTCGAAACATGTCAGCCAGTAGCTGACTTTTTACGTGAGTAACCCGTCCGTTATTAATAACTTACCTGATTATTTGAGTGTTAGCCAAATCTACTTTATTACTTTTGGATATTCGTATACAGTATGTAACAAAACCCTGTCCGATCCTTTTCAATATGAACAACTTTTCCTATGGGACCAATGCTTGAAACTCGAAAAAAATCGACATTTTCATACAAAAGTGTTCGGCCGGCCCGGCAATTTGTATAAAAATGACAACTTTTTTTCGAGTTTCAAGCATTGGTCGCATAGAAAAAGTAGTTCATATTGACGGTCTGAGTTGCCCCCATAAGGATTGAACAGGGTTTTTGTAACATATTGTATAAAATAGATTTTCTCGCACTATGTTTTCTCTTATCTTTTCTCTTATTTTCCATATGATCAGTTATTAAATCCTAAAACTCTGTTATGGATCCCACTCCTTTGTCTAAAGTGTTCTCTATTCTGGCTAGGACATTGAAGGCTTGATCAACTGAATAAAAAAAGAAAAATATTATTCCTTGCATCGGACGACACTAAAAGCTGTGGGTCTCGTATGCCATCTAGCGTTTGCTCAAACCTATCGTTCGAATCGATTGGTGCTAGTCTACCCATTGAGTTGCGAAGGTTCACGGCTCCTAACACTTGCCCTGATGATGACCTTCTTAATTGATCGAACCCTGGACGGCTTTTGCGCCTTTTTTACGTGAGTAAAACGTTTGAACGATTTTACAGGAAATACATACATAACATCACGTCTTTATTGCTAATGGGACAGACAGAGCATTTTAGGTGTTCCAGCTCTAAGCAGACACATCCCAGGGCTAAAAGTCTCAAATGCCACTTTTGGCGAGATGGTGGGCAAAAAGGTGGAAAAAGGAATCAAAATAATCATAGGTTGTTAACCGCATCGCTTATTAACATGATTCAAATCTCACCCATTTCCTCGAACGGCTTTTACGATCTGCACAGGAAAAGAAACAGCTGGTACAGTCAAGTACTAAGATACCTGACAAGCCTCTCTACTTATATCCTCAGTTTTCTCTTAAACTAAAAATAATATTAACATGAAAATTTTTATTCAGAAAGACTTAATTAAAATCTGTCTGAATATAAATTTTCATGTTAATATCGTTTTTTATTTAAGAGAAAATTCAAAATATAAGTAGAGGGCCTTCTTAGTTTTTCTTTTATCCCAGACCAGCATGGAAAAACATGAATAATTAAGTACGCTTACACACCCTATCCCGTAGATCCAATAAATCCTAATCAAATTATCTGTTCGCACGCACTCTGATCCCGGCGCACAACTAATGTCCAACAAAACTTGTTAATGAGAATCGTGTCCCGTGTTCATTTAGCTTGGAAGAACCTACAATAAAGCCTTATTGATCATTGTTGTGACAATTTAGTATCAACATAGAACTTGGACCTATAATGTCATGCGGCTGCATGTACATGCAGCGTGTACTGTGCGATGCATTTTGTACGCGTTACCGAAGGTCATACTCATATGCCAGCACGGAACGGAACTTTCGAATGGTGCTTTCCTTTTTGTCGCTGAGAACCGTCATTTGCTAGAGCAACAGAAAGCGACGGAACGCATCAGCATGGCTTTTCTTAAAGCAATCCTGTAACATTGTTCATGCAAATTCACTATCTAGTTCAATTTCTAATACATTCGCTATCTAGTTCAATTTTTTAATGATTTTAATTGTAATTATCGTGGATTAAATGATATTTTAAATTTAATTCTTCTTCTTCGTCGTGTCGATGACTGAACTTCTTCAAATTACACCTGACCAGTAGGAGGCCACAGCAACAGCATTGTCTGTGCACTGCATCAAATCAGCCATTGAACAAGAAGCAGGGCATGAGGGACAGCGGAGAAGATGTGGCATTGTCTGTCTCGGTTGGCCGCCGATAATATTGAGATAAATTTAATTGTATTGATATAAGTACCTACCTATTTATTAAATTCTCGTTCGCGCATTCTCAAGGGCGCCAGCTGAAAATCAGCTGTTACTCCTAGTGGACAGCGTTTAGCTAAGCTGTAGCCGTTTTGTGTACTGTGCTACACAAATGCATGCTAAATTTTAAGTATATATTATAATGTAAGCTACGTAATTGTGTTCCTTAAAGTTGAACTAGTCGATATTTTTTCTATAAAAAATTCGGAGGGTATTTTCTCCACTGTTTGACATTGCCCATTAATAGTTAAACAAGATATCGTTTTGTCTCCTTATAAATTTTGTCTGTATGGATACCGAATAGTAAAATAAAAATCCATTAAAAAGTTATAAGCAATCAAAGATTCGTTCCTTTTTTGCTTACTTTTATGTAACTTTCAGCGTAAATAAGTAAAAGAAGAAGTGTGAAAAACAAAGTCCATACCAACACAGTTTAATTATCAAATGTTTTAATAAACTTAATTTGTAATTGATGAATGCATTAGTTTTTGAACAAAACCCCTTTTGAAAAAGGACTTTACGTATATTTTTGAGCGCTCGGTTTACCACAAATTATTGTGCATTTCATCTCACTGCTTCGCCCGAACACAATGTTAGGTGTGACAGCGTGCTTAATCCGCGCCCACCTTTGACTTCGAGCCCGCGACTAGTTAAACCTTAAATCATGTATATTGTGTGTTACGGGAAACAAATAATTTATCATTCTGTCTATCTATCTATCTAAAAGGTTTCGGATTGAGCATTCAGTTCGATATCTTTATGCTGTATTTCTAACTCAAAGAAGATATATCTTCAGTAATTCAAAAGAGGGTAGGTATCACAACAAAGTTGCCTTGTTAATTCTGCGAAACGTGCGCGCTTTCCTTCCTTCATCAGCTTATCTGGTGTTCGAGAAGCGATACTTTGCCTTCGTTTTACAAACTTACGGGACGATATTCTGTTTTTGAACGCCACGTTTAAGCGTGATCATCATCATCATAATTAAAGAGCGGTGCTCTTGTCCGTGGTGTTACTTCCATTCTATTCTCTTTTGCTATGCAAATTTAAAAAGCGCCGCCTTTTAAGCGTTCACCCTCCATAAGTTTTGAAGCGCTGAACCAATTGCCATCAAACATCACAAGGAAACTGGTTTTCACGTGAAAAAAACAGCATCAATATCGGTCCATCCGTTCGAGAGCTACGATGCCACAAACAGACATATATACAGACAGACATTGGCGTGAAACTTATTATAACAGCCCTTTTTTCAGTTGTGAAAAAGGAATCAAAATAGGGTTTCTCGCCGCATCGACTATTTCGATGATTCACATTTTCGTTCATTCCCTCGATCGGTTTTTACGATCTGCGCAGTTTGACAAGCAACTGGGACATTTTAAGATTGTTCTTTTTTCCCAGACTAGAATAGGTGAACTCAGCGGAATAAATACGAATTCAGACAGATTTTAGTCGTGAAAGGTTAATGCTATAGCCGTGTACTGTCGCCATTCGTCTTCGTGTGTCTCCGAAGTATATATTATGATCATTACGATCACACACGCGATAAGAAGGGAGGCAGTCTGCATAAGGTCGATCTGGGTTATATCCTGCTTTGATATCATGGAACAGAGATAAAGCCTCATACAATCTCGAGTAGACTAATTGACCGAGCGAGCGAAGTGTCTAAGTTTCAAGGTTGGCACATAATGCTTCTGCTGTTAGGCTGTTCTCGCCTACAGGTCGCATTTCTCAACGGATCCTTGTGAATTTTTGTGAGAAGATATAGAAATATTTCTTCTCACAAAATCTCACAAGGATTATTTCTTTTTCGAATCGGCTTTTCTAAAAGTTTAAAAATGGCGGAAATATGGCGGTTGAAAACTTGAAACATTTCATATCTTAGCCATCTCGAAAATTTTTCATTAATGTTATATAACTTGTTTTCCCTTATTAAGACGCAACTTTTTGTCTCAACAACTTTTTTATCTTATAAACGACCTCAACCTTGCGAGTCTCACTGACCAGTGTGACTCGCGAGGCCTACTGTACAGCTCGCAGAGCTACTAGTGTTATAAAGAGAGAAGATCAAATAGTGTGTGTTGTTTGTAATGGATAACTAGTAATATGATTTTTTTTTAACTCTTTTACATATATAAAGCTACGTTGTCAGCGAGTAAATGGGTTTTATTTTATCTTCGACAAATTATCAATCCCTACGAAAATTACAAAAATGTAACCTATTCATCGGAGAAGTATAAGTACATATGTCTGGCGGCGACTCAATATTGTGTCATTTTAAGATAAAAAATACCAAAAACAATATTATATTACACAGACTTATGTGGCTTTATTTTTCTGTTTCTGAAAATACAAAAGGAAATTCTGCAACTCTTGCTGTCCACTGTCGTAATTGTGAAAGTGCTTTATTTCTGTACTTAACGTGTTCCGTGGCAAAATGTTAGGGGTTCCGTCCCACTTTATTTATCTACAATATCCCGCGAGGTTTAAAAATCCCTGTTCAGAGGATGTTGCGATAAATCTTAATTTAATCGACTTACGCTGTAGATGAGATGCCTTTGTGAAAAAGAAAAAATATGGGAGTCGTTCGAAAAATAGCAACCATTTTTGAGATTTTTCTTTTAGCGTCTGTATGCAATACACACACGCTATGGACGTTGCCATACAAAAATTTGGAAATATATTTTTATCTAACTAATTATAGTAATTATATCTTTTTGATTTACTTCAAAAAAGGAGGGAGTTATCCATTCGTCGGAATGTTTTATGGTTTTTTTTGTGTGTATGTTTACCGATTACTCGAAGACATCTAGACCAATTGGACTAATATGGAAAAATCTTTTTTTGATTAAAAGGGCCAGACTAGTCTGGTTGTCAAATTTTTTGATGACATTTTAATAAAATCAGTTGTGTAATTTGGTGTTAAAGTCAGTTTTAAATTATATTATACACAACGTGGAAGGGACACACCCGTAATAAATCAAACCACAGGCTGTACTAGATTACTATAGTAAAATGAAATTAAATAACAGTCAAAAAGCAAAAAATAAATTCGATATTCTCATTCAAGTCGCCCGGGCGGCTGCACACTTTTTTATAGAAATGCCAATTTTTTTTTGTTTTTCCCTGTTATTTTAATTTTATTATACTATAGTATTTAGTATAGCTCGTGATTTGTATATTACTATCTTATACAACAATCGATATGTACAGAAATATCGAAGACTAAAAAGTAATGCTGGGTCTCACTATAGGAACATTTCATCATTATCATATCAGCCACTTGCTGGTTCACCAAATCCACTGCTGGAAATAGGCCTCTCCCAAGGATTTCCAAAACGACCGATCGGAAGCAGCCTGCATCCAGCGCTTTTCTGCATGGTGTCCTACGCGGCGCTTGCTGTTACGTGGCCGCCATTCGAAAACCTTTCTGCCACAGCTGATCTTTCTGCTGATCCGTGCGTCAACTCGTGAACGGGTGCTGCCGGGAGGGACTGGTCTGCTCGGCTTCGTTTTTTTGACTACTTAGTATTTTTTAATGCGCAATTTATGTTTGTTTACTTGTTCGCAAGCATTAAATGTTATAATGTGTCAACATTGTGTTATATTATAAGTATTTATTAATTAAAAGACAATAATAATAATAATATGACAAAGCCCTTCTGGCGGGTAGGCGACCAATACTGTGAAAATGAGTTTCTTTCAGCGTTTCTTCTCAGCAGTGGTCGTTACGAAGCGCTGGTATCGGTAGCTTTTCTTTAAAAATAAATTAAAATATTTTAATATACTTTACACGTAACATAAATTATACTTATTGACGTGTAAAAGTGCCTGTGAAGGTCTAATTACTGAATAAACATTTGAATCTTTGAATCTTTGAACTAGGTTACTAGCTAGGCTATGTCAGTGGCTCTTGTTCTCCTACGAATTTCCGCATTTCTGATTCGATCATTTAGAGAAACTCTATGTAGTATAGCCCTCTCCATAGCGCGTTGGCTTCTTATGAGACCCATAGCAGTAAGAGACTACGTTTCAGAGCAAAAAGTCAGTGTAATCTATGGAAATCATGATCTCATTAAAGAGGAAATCGGTGGCAGGAGGAACATTTATGTTTCATTTTAACAGTAGCAATAAATGCATCTCTGCTGCAAGTTTCGCGGCGCAACGTAATCCTTGTTGCGACTTAGCGACACTGAGTTTGCCCACCACTAGAGTGACCACGCATTATATCATCTTTTGGCTGAGTTTACATTAAAACTTTGTGAATTGTAAAAAAAATGAATCCCTATTACATGAAGTAAAAAAAAGTTTTCACAAAAAAGAATCCCTAAGCTATTGATATTGCAAGAAGAAGACAAAACCTATTTTAATGAAATAGGTTTAGCAAACGTTCGTTTTTATTATTAAAAAGAAATGGAACAATTTTGATAAAAAAGAATCCCTATTATAACAAGTACAAAAGAAGTTTTGACGAAAACATCAAAATCACTATACTTGTGCTTAGAATATTTGAGGAGTTCCCAAGATTTTTCAAGTATTCCATCATTAGATCTTCATCTGTTGAAAATGGGAGCAACCTGCATGGATTTAAATACTAAAAATTGATTTTTCTAAAACGTCAGAAAAATTTAAAAGTTGTTATTAAGTTAAGCAAGCTCTTTTTTGAAGTCGCTTAAAACATGCGTCAATCATTAAAAAATACTCATTTTAAAATTCCTTAGTCACCAAAACCTTGTTGGGCTTACATTTTAAAAGAGCATAATAATAATGACGGTCCCTTTTCAAAATAAAAAGATATTTTTATTTTCCTCAATTACGCGCTTAGAAAGTGCTCAATTTCTATTCCAATGGAAACGAGACGTTGCAAAAACAATGGAAATGATCTTTTAAATTAATAAAGACAGTAGACGGACGAAAAATAAAATAAAACGCAATTTATCTGAATTAGACGAGATTGGAATGAGACAATGACTGACAGATTAAGTATGGAACAGAAGGATAATATTTATTTATTTTTCTTTGAGGGTTTCTTTTGAATTTTTAAGTTGTTAATGAGGGTAAGGGTTACGTTATAAAAACAAAATTAACAGTTGTTGATGGCCTTGCCATCCATCTTAACTTATTTTTTTTAAACCCACTTTTTTTTTCTTATAAAATATGATACCGCTCCCTAATGTAATAGCTTTGCAGGCAATTATAGCAGTCTATTGTAAGCCTGTTTTCAGTGTTCTGTAACTGCCAACTGGAGCCGGGCCGGGACAGGTTCTGTACGGAGGTACGAAAGTCTAACATAAAATTGTAACGGACTTAAGGCCGTGGGCCTTTTCTACCAGTTAACCTACATGTGATTCTGACATGCGAACATTTGGAAAATATGTGCATTATCTCTAATATCAAAACTGAGAACTCTTACAAATAAAAACCTAGTATAATCTAGTCTAACCGGAAGATGCGATTATTTTTCCAAAACCCCATACTACACATGCAATAAACATATATGCAAAAATGTTTCTTTTTTTAAATTAGATTAACCATTCAAAATTTATGTGGGACGATCATATGATTAACCCTCTCGTTGTCACCCTACTCGGTAGCGCGGCAAGCCAATAAGGATTACACTAAATTGTACTTACAGCGCAAGCGACGTAGTTTTAAACGGCGACTAGTGTCTGCTAAGCCTGCTTTAACTGATGCGGTGTTTGTGGCCAGATTACGACTGTTGGAGGGTTAGAGGCCGGTAGTCTTATCTCCGTGTTGAAGTCAGGTCTATAGGAGTTCTCAGCTGTTTGTATTATATTACTTGAAAATGTAGCAATAGTAGAGATCCATAGTCTCTGCCTACCTTCGTAGAAAACGTATGTATGTATGTAATATTATTATTTTTTCTTTCAATCTCATGATACCTAGTCGAAGTTATTTCATTTATTAATCGCTAACATGTTGCATTAAGGTGACAAAATATTGGTGCAATATTAAATGTACCCAGTTTGGGTGTAGCGATGTCAAGTGTTCTGTTACGTTAGGTTTAGATTTTTCGACACTGAAAAGAAGAGAGAGAAAGAAGATAAAATATACAATATGATATATACAATACTTTAACAAAAACCCTGTCCGATCCTTGTAGGAGCAACTCAAACCGTCAATATGAACAACTTTTCCTATGGGACCAATGCTTGAAACTGGAAAAAAATATCGACATTTTCATAGAAAAGTGTTCGGCTGACCCGACAATTTGTACAAAAATGTCATTTTTTTTAGTTTCAAGCATTGGTCCCATAGGAAAAGTAGTTCATATTGACGATTTGAGTTGCTCCTACAAGGATCGGACAGGGTTTTTGTTACATATTGTATTTATAAAATGCTTAGACTCTAAAGAAGAACTACACAGAAGTTTTTTTTTGTTACGTATTTATGTACATTTTTCTTGTCTGTTACAAGTAAGGTAGAAAATAATAAACATAATACGAATATGCACGAGAATAAACACACGGAAAATGTTCTGGCTGAAATGATGAATTGTTTTCTTGAGTAATGGTTCTGTAGCAGAGATGTGCGGTAGTGTGGTAGTTTTGTGGCAAAATACTACGGCGTAAGATGCATCCGAGTACAGACAGGGTTAACATACGAAAAATATTTACTGGACAAAATGTAACAGTCGGACTTAAGAGTCCTAGACAGAATCAGAATTTCCCATACAAACGTAGTCTAGGTTTTTTTTGAAACGACATGTCGGATATGGCCAAAATTATGTAATTTTAAAGAAATTGCAATTATCTAGGGTTATAATTGGTTTTCGACATTAAAATTATGAACTTAAAAGAGAATATAGTGTATTATATCATATTTGACCTTCAGTATGGAAAACTTCTACACCGTTATATTTTCTTTCCAGTTCAAAATTTTACTGTAGGAAACCAATTATAAGCCTGGATAGTTACATTTTTGTATGGAAAAGTCTAGGGTAAGGGGATTCTTAAGACACCCACCCAACAGGTGGTCTGATGACCTGACGAAGATCGCTGGAAAGCGCTGGATGCAGGCCGCTCTAGATCAGTCATTTTGGAAATCCTTGAGAGAGGCCTATGTCCAGCAGTGGACGTTATGCGGCTGAAATGATGATGATAAAAAAAATTGTACAAAAAGGACTCTCGAAAATAAATTAAATGTACAATATCTACACATAGACATATCTTACTAAAAAATAAATGAAACCATTATCTATAAAAATCACGTTTATTGTTTGGGAGCCCAATTAAATATGTATTTTTTTCTGTTGTTAGTATTTGTTGTTATAGTGGTAACAGAAATACATTTTGTCGATCTCCGTGGCGTAGTGGTCACCATGCTAGTCCGCCACCCAGAGGTTCCGGGTTCGATCCCCGGTCAGGGCAAGTTGGGAAATGGCCTTTTTCAAATTGTTCTGGGTCTTGGATGTTTATCTTTATATGTATTTGTTATAAAATAAAGTATCGTTGAGTTAGTATTCCATAACACAAGTCTTGAACTTACTTTGGGGCTAGCTCAATCAATGTAATTTGTCCCTATATATTTATTTATTTATTTATTACCTGTGAATTTATTTAGCTATCACGGTTCATGAGACCTGGAGACAGACCGACAGATACGTAGATGGACAGCGGAGTCTTAGTTATATGGTCCAGTTTTACCCTTTGGGTACGGTACCCTGTATGCATACATACTTTGCATGTTTACCCAAAAAAAAACGTTTCATCATTATACTCCATATATTCAAGCAAATGACATATATTTACGATGGCGTACGCGTGAAGACACTTCCCAAATAATTTGCTTAATGTGATCCTGTCGGAGCAGAATACAAATGAGGACATTTTCTCGTATCGCGCCTGTTGAGGTGTATTCGCGGAAATCAGAGTTTGAGGGTTAACGTGCTTGCGTGTGTTCTTACAATACTAATGGATTCAAACAAATAAAAAAAAATTCTCGGTGAAGTCGATAACCACACAATGACATAATATAGAACTTGGCTCCCATTATCACATTCATGTTTTTGGTGGAATATAAATATAGGTAACAATGAATGATTTATAAATTTCAAATTATAATACGGACAAATCACACAGATTGAGCTAGCCCCAAAGTAAGTTCGAGACTTGTTTTATGGGAGACTAACTTAACGACACTATATTTTATAACAAATACATATATAGATAAACATCCAAGACCCAGGTCAATCTGAAAAAGATTATTTTCCAACTTGACCTGACGGGGCATCGAACCCGGGACCTCCGGTGTGGCATGATAGCCACTAGGCTGCAGAGGTCATCATAATTATAGTATCGATACGTACATAACATCCCCAATATGTCAGCAAAAGAATAGTTTCCTCGTAAAATATGAATAACAAACTCCATTCAACCGCTTGAATAAACCGAATAACTTTTTTAAACGAAAAGCTAGTGTTAAAAATATTTGTGTAGAATATTTTGTTTAACATTTGTTACGTTAAAAACTTTTAAAAGAGATTTTTTATTTTATAAAAACAGCGTTTTAATTGATAAAAGTAGATTGAGTTTTTGTGTTTTAAAATGTAACTTTTGAAACGTATTCTATGCAAAAATGTTTACATGTAAAAAACATTGTTAATATTTTAAATAAAATATCAAAATAATTGATTCAGTAATTAAGTTTACAATTTTTCTGAATGACGACAGGAATCACTTTTAAGCATGGATAATATGGATATGCATGTATTGTTGATATCCGCTATCTATACAAAAGTTTTAACTATAAAACTATATTACATTACATATTTTATCATATTAAATAATGCCGGAACAAGGAAGGTCATAAGGAGGTAGAAATCCTGGCTATAAAACATCCGAGAGTAGACCGGGATGACGATTGCAGCTGAGCTATTTTTATTTATTTAACTTTATTACAAAAATTGTAACAGGCGGACTTATAAGGCCCAGGGCCTACTACCACTCAACCTACAGGTGATGCGGATAAAAGCTAATTTTGGACGACATGGTACATTCTAATTTAACTATAATTTAATTACCATCTTCAAGTTTTACCAAAAATACATTTAACGATAATTTTATTCATTTATATACTTATCTATATATTCATAAACATACATGGAAAAATACACAAATATTGCATAAATTCATAAACCCTACATAGACTACATAAATATTTATAATACTCTATGACAATTGGTGAAGATAATGAGCGCGCACAGCCCTCTTAAACGCTTGACGACTAGAGGCTTTGAGGACTTCAAAGGGAAGGGCGTTCCAAAGCATCACGGCTTGCTTGGTGAATGATTGATCGAAAAACCCACTCCGGCAGCGAGGCACATCGAGAAGAAGATTGTTGGAAGAACGAAGAACTCTGAGATGGGTATCACCCTGAAAAGTGAACTTCTTTTTGAGATACATCGGAGTTTTTGGGTCGAAGAGTACGGAGAATAGAGTAGTGAGAATATGCAAATTGCGACGTTGAGGGATAGGTAACCATTTAAGTTGAGACCGGTAAGCCGACACATGGTCGTACTTCCGAAGGCCAAAAATAAAACGCAGACAGTTATTTAGAAGTCTATCAAGTTTGTTGAGAAAGTTACAATTCAGATCCGAGCAACATACATCCGCGTAATCTAAAATTGGAAAGATGAGAGAGTACACCAGCATAGTCTTAATATTAATAGGGAGAAAGTTCTTTAACCTGTACAAAGAGCGGAGAGCCCCCGTTACTTTTCCAGAAACCTCTGCAATATGAACATCCCAACGGAGGTTTGTATCAATTCTACGCACATACGCCAAAAGTGACCGTTTTTCGCAAGTGTGCGTAGAAAAGCTTCACTTTTTCACTTTAAACTGTAAACAGTAGTTCATAAAATAGTTTGAAGGGTTATCTAGTGCCTGGTCAAGTAAAAATTTTAAATGATGTCTCCGTTTCCTTTAAAATGATTTATTTCAAATGGCGGCAGCACTAATATGAAATAAACAAAGAGAGAATAATGTACATTTTAGAAAATGTACACGACGAGTGTAGATCTGTCAGGATCTTAGCCAGTAGCGGTGTTTGCTTACCTTTGTGGTTAGGCGTACGTAATACGTTGCAAAGTCGCATTTTGCAACCAATTCTCGTGGAATTTTGTGAGGAGGTTCGAAAATGATGTAGAACATAACCACCGGTTCAGTTTTCCGAAAATTTTCAAAATAGTGGAAATATGAGGATGGAAAACTTTATAAATATCGTATTTCAATAATTTCCAAAAATTTTTAATATGTCGTAATTCTTTTTGTTACCTGCCATGCCACACTTTTTTTTTTGACCGAATATATTTTTTAACCCAACTTCAACACACTATGGCTCAGAGAGCCACTTATTATGTCAAGTTTAGTTACGAAAAGATTAAGTTACGGTGAATTGAAAGATTGTTATTTGTCTATACAGAAAATCCTATTGTAATACAGGGTGTAAGAAGAAGGCATTCAGATAAAAATATGCGGGTATGACCACTGATCACACGTAATATAGTGTGACACGCTATGAGCTTATACAGTATGTTCCCTGACATGGGTATGATTAAACGTCCGACTGTAATCGAATTGAAAACGTGACGTTTCACAAAAATTATTCCACTGCGTTGCGGTGTTCAGTTTTGTTTAATTGGATTGGATTTGCGAGTTTCGACATCTGGATTTTGAAAAAGTAAATAATGTGTTTTTTTCCATTTAAAGATTGCATTTTCGCACGCATTTCCTTTTAAAGATTGTTTTGTTTAGTTATTATTAAGGCTAGAGTTGCAGGTTGCAGCTGCACAAATAAAGAATACTAGTGGTTCGTCAAGAACTTCCGGCGTGTTCGGACGACACACGCACGTCAAATGCATGCCAAGCGGCGCTTTGAAATTTTTTGACATTGCATTCGTAACCATGCGAAATTATGTAAAAATTACCGGGGATCAGAGTTGGGCAAAATGTAATAAAACTACTAATTACTAACTACAATTACATTTTGTAGTTAGTAATCCAACTACATAATTACAAAAAGTAATCGAAAAAGTAGTTGAACTAAACTACAAAAAGTAGTTGTAATCACAATTACAAACTCCTTTTTGAAATTACATATTTTATAAAGATTTACTTACTTATAAATTTTCGTTTCTTGCTTACAACTTCTTACACTTACAATTTCGAAATATAACACCTCTAACACACGCCCGCGGTAATAAATTCTTATTGTAATTTGTAGTTATAACTACTTAATTACAATTACAAATTACAACTACAGTAGTTGCAATTGATGTAGTTAGATTTAATGTAATTTCAACTACTTGTAGTTAATTACATGTAATTGTAATTTGTAATCAAACTACACAATAGTAGTTAACTACGCCCAACTCTGTCGGGGATTCGGCTATAAACTTACAACAGGCCACCGCGCGATGTTTACTTCCTTGGGACTGCATTAGTTCGAACTCGAGATGTTGTGCCTAGTCCTTTAGTCAGCTCTTGCGACGTCCACAAGACGAAAAACATTGGTGCTTTACAAGGCCGAAAGAAAACATTACAAAACAAAGTTGTAGGCCATAATTGATTGGGAGAGAACGCTTTTAGCGTTAAGTCCGCCAATTGTTAGCAATTATTAATTAAATACATAGATATATACATATTACAACCCTGTTTTCCACAGGGGTAGGCAGAGACTATGAACCTCCACTTGATTCAATCCTGACAGACCTCTTTCGCTTCATCTATACTCATCCTTCACTCTCTTCATGCATGTCCGGTTAAGGGTACTTCTGACCTCTCCTTTTGTTATGAACGTCTGCAATCTGATCGCGGTACGAGGACGACCCTGACCTATTTACTCTTCCACTCACATTCGCTTTGTAGACCCTTTTAGTAAATCTCCTTTTATCCATCCTTTTTCATGTCCGAACCATCTCAACATTCTTGTCTCACTTTTTGTTACTACATCTTCTTTCGGTCTACACCGCTCCCCTATGACATCATTTCTCATCCGATCAATCGAAGTAACACCACACATACATTTATTAATTGTGGACCAATAAAGTTAAAATAAATAAATAGAGCAAAAAGGCATGATAAACAACAATGCACGCATCTTTGCACTTACATCGTCTTAAAATTTGAATTGAATTCTTCCAGGACGTTACCACTTTACTCCCTCTAAAAACATGGACCATTTTTTTAGTGGATGAATTTCAAACCTCTTTTTTCTCGACGTGTTTTTGAATTCAAATGACACCTGTATCACAAACAAGTTTTCCCGATAAATGCAAATTCAACTTTTGCATTCGTATCGTGCGCGAACGAAATCAGCCATCCACCTTGATCCAAACTTTGGAACACTGTGATTGGATGAAAATTCAAGAGCTGTGTTTTTACTTGGAAAGATAAACAAAGTCTGTTCGTTTTTAACATGTAATGAGACACGGAGACGTCCTGATTTTAAAATAGGTTTTAAGAAATCCCGGTTTTCTTTTAAGGGTAAAACTTGAGATACAAACTCTGCCAAAGGTGTCTTACAGACAAGTGATAGTATGCTCGCGTTAACTGGTGGTTACGATTGCCGACAGTCGACGAACTTCAGCGATAGTTGACAGTTTCTGACAATTCTTGTCAGTAGTGACAGACCGACACATGTCGCGCAACGTCACGACACAGTCGGAGGTGTCGCGCATCCTGTGGCACGTCTTAATATACTTTCCTCATCCCAGCACGTGCAAAGTCGCATTCTTAGCCGTCAGATGAATAGATGGCAGCAAGTTGCCCTAGATCGAGATCTGTGGAAGCAGCAAAAAGGACCTCCCTTTTTGCGGCTTCCATGCCCAACAATGTTTGCAAGCTGCACTTGATCAAGAACTGTGGAAGCAGCAAAAGGAAAGTCTTTGCCCAAGAATGCTAGCGAGCTGCCCTAGCTCGATAACTGTGGATGGAGAAAAGGAAGGTCTTTGCCCAACAATGTTTGCAAGCTGCCCTTGATTGAAAACTGTGAAAGCAGCAAAAGGTGAGGTCTTTGTCCAACAATGTTTACAAGCTGCCCTTGATCGCGAACTGTGGAAGCATAAAAAGGAGAGCTCTTTGTCCAACAATGTTTGCAAGCTGCCCTAGATCGAGAAATCTGTAAGCAAAAAAGGGAGGCTTGGCCTGCCCTAAATCGAGAACTGTGGAAGTAGCAAAAGGGGAGGCCTTTGTCCAACAATGTTTATAAGATTCCCTAGATCGAGAACCTTTGAAGTAGAAAATGGAGATGAGATGGCCGATACCGCAAAAAGGTCCTCGAATGGCGATCACGTACTGGCAAGCAAAGCGTAGAACTATCTCCCACAAGGTGACCAGACGACCTGACCAAGGTCGCTGGATAGCGCTGTACGCAGGTCGCTATGGAGCGGTCATTTTGGAAATCCTTGGGAGAGGCCTATGTCCCGCAGTGGACATTATGCTGCTTAAATGATGATAATGATAAAAAAATGAAGGTCTTTGTCCAATAATGTTTACAAGGTGCTCTAGATCGACAACTGTGGAAGCAGAAAGGATTTGCCCATCAATGGAATACAAAAAATATGCTCCTTGATATTATTTCTTATACTTCCGCCATCAGTTTCAACATGAAAACTATTGTCACCCGGCCTCCGCCAAAAGTCAGACTAAAACTTTAAAATTATTTTAGTGGTAATGATGTGAAGATGCAACTTTACACAGCTGATTTCTGGTTCTGTTTTTTTGTTTTACGTAAGCCATCTATGTTACCACTTATTTTGGCACCGGCTGAAAATCAGCGCTGTAGCAAACCGTCATCAGCACATAGTTGAGCTGGTCGCCCTTTCAGCAATTTGTAGTTGTATTTTTTTTTATGTCATAGGGCAGCAAACGCACAAGCGGGTCAAATGATGTTAAGTGATCACCGCTGCCCATGGACAACTGCAACACCAGGGGTGTAACAGAAGCGTCGCCGGCCTTTCAGGAAGAGAAGATGTAGGAGGAGGGGGGGAGGGGAGGAGGGGGGCTCCGGCTCTCTCACTCACCGAACGAAGCATAGAAGCGGTGACGCTACTACTCAGACGTCGATTTTCTGTGATTGTAAATACATGTAATTAGTCATGGTTTTGATTGCCGAATAAAGCTTTTCTTTCTTTCTTTCTATTAGTCCCAGCTCCCAGCATACCTCCACCAGCAGTAGATGCATATGTATGAAAAGTTTATTATGTAAGTTTAGAAATAAACCTATACACATAGTCACTTTATGTGGTCTACTGTTTGTTTGTTTTTCGTGTGCGTAAGTGGCCAAGACTGGTGTCAGATTTATCAAGCTTCGTTGGTCCCGGCTCACTGGCTGTCATCTTTGTATGGCAGTCATCAAACTATGTCAGATGCCTTTAAGTAGCTGATGTTGTCTACTTCATGTTTACGATGTTCAAAAGTACTTTATCTCCTTAAACTATTCCATAACTTGTGCTTAACCTGTAACTTAAACTCACACTTTCTAATGAAGTGCAGACACCGTTAACGGTCAATTCAGTCCGCAAACAATGTACTGGGCGAAGTTCGGTGAACCAAGTGATTTACTCTTTCCTGGCAAGAAATTTATGGTAATTGCGAGGGAAAGTTATGATTTACGGGTTTTGCTGTGTTCAAAACAACTTACAATTGCCTTCTCTTTCACTTGTAAGGAGTATTTTTGAGATGGATGTTCGGAAGGGTTAATATTTTTTTTTTGTTGACTTTGGTGGTTTAATCTTAGTATGTTATGTATAAATATATTTTATATGACAATATGAGACTGCAATCAAATTATGCTATAATTTAACTACCGAAATCACTACAATTAGAACGTAATGACAAAGATTGAAATAAAAACTATAATTCTTGAATAGTACTTAGAAGACAAATTACACAACTCGTTTTAAAGAATTCACAAGCCGTATGTCAGTTAACTTATTATACTGACATTTATATTATACTTTTTCTAAATCAATTTTGACATAGGTACTTTTTCAGCCTCCTCCCTTTTTATGTCGGTTTGAAAATTATTTTTTATACAATGTTGCAATTACCTAAAAATAAAAATATGCCATTTATTCAAAGTATTAAGTAGACATCAGTTACCTATAAATAATTTATTGAAAGAGAACATTTTATGGAGTAACAAGGATTAAAAAAAAAACAAATCTAAAACACACAATACACTCATAATTATTTATTTAGATTATCAGTTTGTATTTATTCAAATTATCGTAAAAAAATACATCACACATTATTTAAATGTCTAATTTCCTGAAATTAAAATTTAACTTATAAATTCTATGTATCTGTTGACATTTAATTTAATTACTAACAATTTCTGACATATCGCAATCGCAACAGTCCTGGAACCACTATTATGATATAAACTACACTTAACTACCTATATACTAATAGTTCGCAACACCCTGTCAGATTCACCTAATAACCATGTTATTATGAGTGCATGTAAGTGAAAAATAAAGGTATATAGACTAGAGTGGATAGACTATTTAATAAATAAATAATATATATATAGGGACAAATTACACTGATTGAGCTAGCCCCAAAGTAAGTTCGAGACTTGTGTTATGGGATACTAACTCAACGATACTATAATTTATAACAAATACATATATAGATAAACATCCAAGACCCAGGACAATTTGAAAAAGGCCATTTTCTAACTTGCCCTGGCCGGGGATCGAACCCGGGACCTCTGGGTGGCGGACTAGCATGGTGACCACTACGCCACGGAGGTCGTCATATAGACTAAAAACAATTGCCTTTGTAGCGAAAAATAATACAAACATACATACATAATATACATACATACATAATACACATAGTCTTGCGACTCTAAGCAGACAGAACCGCAAAACCACTTTAAACCGTGATGGTGAGATGGCGAGAAGGTTAAAAAATCAAAATATTTAACATGATTTGCATTTTCTCCCGCTTTCATTTCAGTAAAACGGACAGACATTAGCTTTAAAATTACCCCCTCTTTTCTGTCGGTGGTTAAAAATGACTGTACGGTACTCTTAAAAAATTGAGTCATAATTTCTTATACAACTAGTATGGGAAATTATGACTCCACTTTTGAAGCCTGACTGCACATGTGTTTAAACTCAGAGGTACAAGTGTTACTTAATATCATGCATTGTATACCGTTATTACATCACTATTTTATCTCTAGTGGATATATTAACCAAGCTCCATCTAAGTGGAAGCTATTACTATTACGAGCATGTGGTAATATGCATATATATATATATATATATTAGTGATGTATTAGAAAACCCTGATTTATAAATTAAAAAAACGTGTGGCACTCGAGGACTGAATTCTTTTGTTGAATAAATGAGAAATTAATATCGTTTAAAATATTTTTATTATCTTACAATACATGTAGGTTATTCAGGAATTTTTATTATAAGCAGTTAGCAGCTAGTCTTAGAGTTGGGCAAAACTGGCCATTTTTTTTTCACTTTTGAGCATAGATTCTTTATAAGAGACCACAGGGACCCCCATGTATCGATTTTGAAGGCAATCGGTCCAGAAACAAAAAAGTAAAAAATTGCGGCTTTCTTTTTCAAATTCGAGCACAGATTTATTATAAGAGACCACAGGGCCGTCCAGATATCGAGTTAAAAGGCAATTGGAACAGTGAAAAAAAAAATTCAAAATGGCGACCAATTTTTTCGATGCAATCGGTTAAAAAGAAAACACTCGTACACTCCAAAATGTAACTCTTCCCGACGCAATCGGCTAAAAAGAGAAGGGTAAGTTTAAAAAAAAAATATTCGTTTTTAGAATAACGAATAAAATCATAAGTTATTCGCGAATGAATTATATGTGAATTTTTTTCCACGAATAAATTTTTATTCGAATAATTATCTAGATAATTTTTTATTCGAATAATCCAACTCTACACGCATACGTCTAGTCTCACGCATACAAACACCGTGCTGAAGTCTGCCGAACTGAAACGACGCGACGATAGACGTGTGTTAGGTTAATTTTTGTTACGGAATTTCTGTATTCGGTCGCCGCCCCAAGGCCCGCGATAAAAGCTAGGCAATAGCTTAAAAATAAATATATTTAAATATGTAGGTACAAACTAAACTGATTGAGCTAGCCCCAAAGTAAGTTCGAGACTTGTGTCATGAGATACTAACTCAACGATACAAATACAATTTTATAACAAATACATATACAGATAAACATCCAAGACCCAGGAAAATTTGAAAAAGGCCATTTTCCAACTTTTCCTGACCGGGGATCGAATCCGGAACCTCTGGGTGGCGGACTGACATGGCATGACATGACCGCTACGCCACGAAGGTCGTCATATACATAGACATAATATATAATATATCTTTATTGTAAACAAAAGAAAAATGTAACACAAAGAAAAAAATTTAACATCAACAGTTACCGCCACGCCCATTATACTGTATTAACGATTTTTTTAAATCATTTTTTTAGCTTATATTGCTTTCTAATGATACTTTGTGTTGAATCATTAAATAATAAAATTAATTTAACTTTACATTTTACAACATAATTAAGAAATATCAATCAGATACGATATTTTTAATTTAATCGATTTATCTAAACATAGCACGGTGCTACTTATTTCTAAAGAAATTTCTTCCATCAGACCCGCAAGAAGAAATGGGAAGAAAGAGGTAACTGACGTGTACGACATAAAAATAAATGAATGGACAAGATACATAAATAATTTAATATTTATCCAAATAAAAACATTTTCAAATATTTTTTCATGTTTTATGTCAAGTGTCAGGTTTAAAGTTGCGACATATTACCTACTTCTAACAACTGCCATTATGTCAGCCGAGATCAACAGCTTACATGAGGCTCTTGACATTTTTATGCCACTTGTGGTCGATCACTCATCCAAAAGACCACGCCTGGTGTCCCTATACTTGCTACAGCACTAGTAATGCTTACTCCCGGGCCACTGACTCCTCGATTCTCATTGACCGAGTAATTAAAGGTTAATTGATATTCTCACGAGAAAATCACGTTTTTCCGGGTTATAAGCAGCCACGGAATGGCGAACCTTGAAGGCTGGTGACAAAAAAGAGGTTGCATTAGAACGCGATGGTCTGACAATTTCTCAAGATTTGATATCAAATGGCAAACTACCCCTACGCATAGAGACAAATGGAAGTCTGGAGAGGGGCCTTTGCTCAACGATAGGACACTACAAGCTAAATTTAAAAAAGTTGCCCATGTAATTATTAATCCAGATAAAAGGCCATCAACTGCAGACCAGATTGCATTACAGTCCATTCAGCCGTTTTTGGCGTGAAAGTGGAACAGGCGCCCATACATCCACTTATCCATTCATCCATACAAACTTTCGCATTTATGAGTAAGATAGGATGTTTGTTCAAATCATATCTAACCCAGCCAAGCGCACAAGATTCGGAATCCATCACACATACTAAATACGCCAGACTGTGTACATTTAATCCGGAATCCCATTATTTCAGTAGGTCCGCTCCTACATTAGCATTGTTCGCTCGCTAAATATCATCAATCAAGCTTCATATCGGGTTACTGTTAGGAATTTGTCCACTGAAACCGTACTATAACTAGTGGTTGTAAGCTATACTCCCTGGCGAGTCACCTCCAATAGTTTATCGGATAAAAAAATTTAGACAAAAAGGGAAATAATAAAGTTTCGTGACTTTTTGATAAAGAAAATGGCTGAATATGATTTTTAATCACCATTTGAAAACTTTCGAAAAAATGAATCGATAAAAATTCTATTTTATTATCGAACTTGCTCACAAAATTTCACAAGAATCTGTTGAAAAATGCCTTCTGTGAACAGACAGACAGACTGACAAACTGACCGGCCGAGGAAAGCACTTTTGCTCAATTCAGAAACTGAGACTCTTCGCTCGGTCAGTGTAGGTTTTTCACGCAGTTGAAGTGGGATAGGTGGGAATCATATAGATATTTTTCCGTGTTGATATGGAAAAGTAAGAGAGTATGAGCCATGTGGTTTCCAGTCTAGAAAAGGAGAACTTTATCTGTGTTTCATCTCATCTGATGATGAAACACAGATCAGCCACATACATCATGTTGGGGTGCCTGAACTAGGGTGAGTTGTTAAACGTAAAGATAGATTAATTTGTTAATAAACACTATATTTCAAAGATCGCAAATGTTACACGAAATGTTAATAAATGTTGATGTAAATGAAAATGTTATGAGCGCATCGTACGGCGGCGATTTTTGCACTAAGGTCAAGCGCACCGATATGCGATGCGGCTGACGACACTGTTAGGTGTTGCTACACCGAACACATCATATCAGCCACAGGAAGTCCACTGCTGGACACAGGCCTCCCCCAAAGATTTCCAAAACGACCGATCGGAAGCGGCCTGCATCCAGCCTGCAATCTTGCTCAGGTCATCCAACCATCTAGCAGGTGGGTGTCCTACGCGGCGCTTGCCGGTACGTGGCCGCCATTCGAGAACCTTTCTGCCCCATCGGTTCTTAGCGGTTTGTGCCCCGTCCACTGCCACTTCAATGAGCTAATTCGCTTGGCTATGTCGGTGACCACACGAAGATGATCTGTGTATAACAAGAAGGAAGAAAAATAGCCACGAAAATTACAAAAACATAGAGTACTGTACCGTCCAGAACACTCGCCAGAAGCCATTCATTTGCACGTTCAATTTGAGGGGTTTGGGACTAATTGGCGGACGGCAATTGCCGCCAATCGTATTGTTATACTCCAGTGAGTTTGATTGGCCACCTTGAGCATGGGCGTACTGAGGGGGGGGGGGGGGGGGCAGAGGGGAGGTATATATTTAAATTTTAAATTTAAGTTTAAATAAAAAAAGTTTTCCTCTATCGAAAATGATGTGATCGATGACTTAAAATTTTACTAGTGAGTTAGATTTGCGTTAAAAATCAACCTACAAATTTCTTAAATGAATTTTTTTTTACATATTTTCATTGGATTTAGAGACAGAAATAAGTATGTTTGGTGTTAAAATTTACCTACAAAGTACATAAATTAACTAAAAATAGACATAGATATTTAATTCTGTAAATATTCTGTCAATCTTTCGCAGGTTGACTGGTAAACATCCCTACATGGGGTAAGTCCGCCTTTTTTTGTAATGTATATTTGTTTGGTGATTTTAAAAAGATATAAATCACATTTTGCTGTATAAGCCTAGCATTTTATTTATTTTTTTCTTGAAAGTCGTTATTTTAGTTTTCCCTTTCATTGCAGAAATATTAGTTTACTTAAATGACATTGGTCAAAGACAAAAAGTTACTTGTTGGGAATAAGAAATAAAATCATCATCATCCGAGCGTATTCGCGGTTCAGAACCCGCTACCTGACATAGATAATTTGACAAGGTTACTGGTTTTTACACAGCACGACTGCCGTCTGACCTCCGCAACCCAAAGATAGACCAGAACCAATCTTAGGTCTGAGCTAACGCAAGAGCTATCTTGTTTCACAACAAGAGTCATCATCATCTTTTCAGCCGTATAAAGTCCACTGCAGGACGTAGGCCTCTCCAAAGGACGTCCAAAACGACCGATCTAGAGCGGCCTGCATCTAGCGCTTTCCTACGACCTTAGCCAGGTCATTAGACCACCTTGTGGGTGGGTGTCCTACGCTTCGCTTGCCAGCACGTGATCGCCATTCGAGAACCTTTTTACCCCATCCTATGTGTCCCGCCCACTACCACTTCAAGGAACTAATCCGCTGGGCAGTGTCAGTGACTTTTGTTCTCCTATCAAAAGTCATCTTGACACAAAAACAGGAAACCATCGATCGCAGTGAGATTTGAACCCATGACATACCTACCCATCGCCTTATAAACATGATTATTTCTCTTCCTTGTCACTAGATGGCGCTATGGCTATTTATTAAAAAATGAAATCTCTTATTACTGTTATTCAACCCATATTTTCACCGCGTACGTCGGATTTATCCGACAAACATTGTCGTGCCCATTACGCGAGCGTCGGATATTTCCGACAAAAAAATGCCCGTTTTGCACATAACTGAAGTATCCACATCCCTTTTTGGTTGTAGGTATTTATTTTTGATTTACTACCCTTCGCGCTGGGGGTACAACAACTGATATAAAGTCTTGCGGTGAAAGGGTTAAATAAAGTAGTACTAAAATTAATTAAGAATTACTTATACTAAATGCAATAAATATTTTTAAAGCATTTTCAACACTTTCTTTGTCACTTTTTTGCTAGCCGTGAGTGCTGCCATCTATGTGTGCCTACCCGAAACTACAGTTTTGCCTACTTTTGGGCCCTCCAATCGTCTCTATGGCTATCTGTTACGTTCGTAATTGTATAATATTTGCCCATGACCTCCAGATTACAAGGCTAACGCCTTGACTACGGAAGAATAAAAAAAGAAACGACGGGTTGCACTCCGGGAGTGCCGGCAGAAGTGAAAACTTAAATATTGACGTTGTGCATTTTTGATATTTTGGAATGGTTGTTCAATTTCCATATTTTTATCACTTTATGTACACGAATTTTACGAATACACACAATGTGGCCACTACACAGACGGTCGAGCCATCAGCTGTCACCATCCATGGATGCGCGTGGCACGCTGTAACATAAACACACACGAATATTCGCGCAAGTGCCCTGCGCCGCCTAAACGAAACAGCAGGCGCAGGCATTTTCGCCGCGCCGTAGAAAGAGAGGGGGATACTTCCTCTCCTAATCCGCGTCGGCTGTCTATTCTCCATTCGTCTTACGAATTTTTGATCAGGGTCGCGTGTCCTGACGCCCTGACGCGAGTTTAACATTTTTTACCCATTACAAAGAAAGTGTTCAACGCCGCTAAAGAAGTTTTCACTTCAAAAATATTTATGACGCGATAATATTCTTTAGTGGAGATATATTTCAGCATGGTGCGATATCTGTGACCGGTTTTGCCACGCTCGGGCCAAATTGCGTTACTTTGACATTAAATGCACTCCATATGGCAATGGGCGATGTTAACTTTGGAAATTGACATTGTGACCTGTTGTGCCCCCTTTTATGATGGTCATTTTGGCGGATCTGTTTATGATAAGGATTTCTTTAATAACCCCCGAAAAAAAGTTTGACGTTTATCTGTCGGTCGGTCTGTCTGTCTGTAGCATCGTAGCTCTACAACGTATGGACCGATTTCGATACGGTTTTTTTACGAGAAAGCAAGCTCTCTTGCGGTATTTCTTAGCTTTGTTTAATGTAAATCGTATATATTATATGACTATATAATAATATGATTGTGACTAGTCCGTCTCTTAGTCATCTAAAACTGCTTTATTGCAAGATAGTGTAGTATGTATGACAGCAAAGATAATCAAATACCGAAACAATATAAAGAATGAAATTTAAATTTATTTAAGAAAAGACTTGTGTTATTGATGACTGAAAAATTTTATTATAACGTAAAATATTTTTTTAAGATTTAAGTACGTAGTTTATTATATTATGGTAGATTGATAGATTAATTATAAGGGGTATATTTTTCTAGTATTATGATAGACAGCCTTTCTGAAAATTTGCACACCTGTGATGGTAAAACATGATTGGACGAAATGAAATGTAAATATTTTGCTTGTAACTAATGTCTAGCAAAATAAAATAACTTTTATCTTTAGAGTACTGAAAAATAATGGACCCATATATTCAATATAGCAAAAAAGTAATTAAAAAAAAACATAAATTACGGAGCATCATTTCAATGCGCTATATATTTGTCTTTGATGGTGTCAAAGTAGACTATGGTGAGAAAGTAAAAAATCTTGGGGTATTCTTTGACAGAAATTTATCTTGGATTCCGCAAATTGCCGAAGTAAGTCGAAAGTTATTTGCGTCCGCTGCATCTCTTAGAAGACTCAAAAATTTCTTACCTGTTGCAACTAAAATTTCGCTTGCACAGTCATTACTTCTTCCCATCCTAGATTACGCCGACTCTTGCTACCTCAATATCACGGAGGAGCAACTGGATAAGCTTGAGCGCCTTCAAAACTTTTGTATCAGGTTTATATTTGGACTACGCAAATATGACCACGTTTCCATCTTCCGTGCACAGCTCAAGTGGCTCCCAATCCGACTTCGACGTAACTATCACGTTCTCACACTTTTATACTCCGTACTTTTTATGCCATCTTCTCCTCCTTATCTAAAGGAGCGTTTTACGTTTCTCCATCAGGATAATAACCGTCCCACGCGGAGTATTAATGCCTTACGTTTAAACATTCCTATTCATTCGACCGGATTCTACTCCAAATCTTTTACAGTACAAGCTGTCTATCTCTGGAATGCTCTCCCTGTTGAAATTCGGACTGCTAAGACTAAAACAATCTTTAAAAATCGCCTTTATAAATATTACCTGACGATATAATCAGTTCTGTTCAGTGTTACTATATGTATTTATGTTAATATTTTTATGTATCATATAAGTATGTATTATTTATGCTTATGTATATATATATTTATTATGTATTATATATGTGTGTATATGTATTTAGGTATATATTCATATGTAAGTAGGTAAAATAGAATTAGTACTGCGCCCACCTTGTTTCAAATAAATTTTTCCTCCACCCAAAGGTTGGCTGGAAGAGATTGCATTTATAGCGATAAGTCCGCCTTTGTGCCTATATAATTTCTTGTTGTTTTGTAATTTTTGTGTGTCTATTATGGTGCAATAAAGTTGATTTGTATTTGTATTTGTATATTTGTCATTTTTAGTTTCTCAGAGAAAAAAAAAAATACATTTACAATATTTTTTTATAATCTAACCGCTGGGTAAAAATAATTTTCCATTCGTCATGCCTGTGTTCTCAGAAGATGCCTGTCAGAAGATTCATAATTTTCTTAAGCATTCGAAGCCAGTGTGTGGTCACTAACACAGGAAAACAAACAATTAGGCTAATAGGCAGGTAGAAAACAATAAACAACCACCATGGTTGCTCCTCGAATACTAATGTACGATCTCTTCATTTAGGGCAGCGAACTAGAATAATATGGAAGAGTATTTTCAAATGTTATAGTTCGCCCCGAACTGTGAACTCGCGAACCCTATATTTTGGCAACCCTTTGATAGATTTGGCTCATGTTAGAACTTAAAAACTCTGTTGGCTACTTTTACATGTCTACCAAATTTCATGGAGCTCCAATCAAAACTATTTGAGTTATCGTTGAACAAACATACATACATGCAAACACCGTATTATCCAAGACTCGAAGAACTTTGCTCGCTCGTTTAATTATCATCGCACATAACGAATTTATATAAAATGACATTCGCATGACGCAGCGACTATCGGCCATTGATTGGCCCAGAAATTGTCATGAAGTAACGTCATTCACGGTATTGGCGCACAAGGAGATGTAATTTTAACTTTTCTTTCGGTAGTCATTTTTTGCCCTAAATTATGCTTCCATATTATTATAGATCGTTGTTAAGGAGTTGTTGGATTGTTGCGCAAATAATTGCACGAAAGAAGAGCAAATTGAGTAGGACTGTTATTAGATTGTTTGATTTTTCCCGTTCTTTTTTTACGGTGCTCTGAAGTTTTTCATTTGAATTCCATTCATGTATGTATACAATTTCCTTTTCATGAAGTACAAATATTTTAAGGGTTAATTCAGTCTATTATTTTGAACAACTTTTCCCAATAAATGTTCAAAAGATTCAAAGATTCAAATGTTTATTCAGTAATTAGACCTTTACAGGCACTTTTACACGTCAATAAGTATAATTTATGTTACGTGTAAAGTATATTAAAATTTAATTTAGTTTTAAAGAAAAGCTACCGATACCAGCGCTTCGTAACGACCACTGCTGAGAAGAAACGCCGAAAGAAACTCATTTTCACAGTATTGGTCGCCTACTCGCCAGAAGGGCTTTGTCATATTATTATTATTGTCTTTTAATTTATAAATACTTATAATATAACAATGGTGACACATTATAACAGTGCTTGAAACAAGTAAACAAACATAAATTGCGTAATAATGTATATCGAAATACGAAAAAAAATGTAGGTTCTCATACAAATCGAAGTAGTCACGTGATATTGCTCTTATGGGAAAGATTTTTTTTACAGATGATGTATTTTTGTTGCTGCTATAACAATAAATACTAAAACAGAAAATAAATATTTGAGTGGGGCTCCCATACTACAAACATGATATTTTATAATGGGCCTTTTTGATCGAGCGTGACTCACACTTGTCCATTTTATATACTTTATTTCAAAATATAAAAAAAAATACTTTTGATATTATTTTACAGATATTTGAACGAACTAATGTTAAAATAAAATAAGGACGAATATTCACACAAAATAAGCTGATATTTATTGATTGATTTAAAACAAGTAATAACATTATTTAGTGATCATGAGACGAAATTTGTATTGATTTTTAAGAAACAACAGCCACGGAATATCCGAGTATATGTTAATCTTACTGTGAAATATATAATCTTTCGGTTCGTAGAATTTTTTTGTTGACGTAGAAAGGTGTTACTAGAGGTTCTGTGAGTACAGCAGACCTCACGAACCCTTATTGAAATCCATCCAGCAAACTTTCCTCCTTCACTCCCTCTTTTAGAATTTTTAGAATCAAGTCCTTAGTGTGCCTCTCAAGTTTGATATAAATTCGTTTATAAATAAGGCTATACAAACCTCCCCTTTCCCCCAACCAAAAATCGCGATCAATCAAAAGATGTTGATAAATCAATGCATCTGTGTGCCAATTTTTGTCAAAATCGGTTGGAAAATGAGACCTAAGTCGATTTTTTTGTATAAAAGCATTATTTGGCCGATCTTGAAACTGAGAAGCGTCGCTCGCTGGGTCAATGAAATGCACCTATATATCAAAATTATCAGTTTACAGGTGGTCTCGTTCTACTCAAAGCACGTAAATGCATAATGAACACACGCAATGCAGATTAATACGAGTATATTACCACATTGCTCATAATCTGGTAATAATAGGTAATAATTAGTGCAAAACCTCGCCTATGGCTCGTTTACCAACACACTCTTATTTTTAATTTACTTAAAGAAAGGAGGAGGTTATGAAGTTACTGGAATAGAGCATACATGTCAGGTAGTTCCATTGACATTTTATCATTGGTCGTAGTTTATTTATTTATTTAATTTCATACACAAATACAAGTGTAATGGTGGACTTAAAGCCTAAGGCCTTATCTACCAGTCAACCAAACGGGTGATGTAGAGAATGTCAGGGCAAAACTTGAATAGGTATGTGGCGAAAAAAAAAAGACTATATGTCAAAACAATAAACTACATACAAAAATTACACGCTGTTAAGTATATACTATGATAAACAATACCTACATATACTACATAAATACACTATGATCTATCTGACAGTTTTTGAAGAAAGTGTGCCTTCACCTGTTTCTAAAATGAAAAGCGGGTTTGAGCCTTCCAGGTTTAGTTCGGGGTGAAGTCATGAACTCATTATTTTACAGTACCATGAACTACACTGGCCCTGACTGAACGGTGGCCCAGAATGAGTGAGAGAAGCGTCGGGCGTCCGTCTATGCGATGGGTTGACGACATCATCGAGTAACACCTGGATGAGAGCTGCACAGGACCGAGATAGATAGCGTCGACAAAGAGAGGTCTATGCTCAGCAGTGGGCGGAAGAAGGACTCGGACAATGATACTGATGATGATCATCATTAACTACTATTATAGTACTTTACTTTTTAATAATGTCAGTCAGTTGCTAACAGTGTACAATTCAGAAAATTTCTTTATAAAAAGAACTGTCTCCAAAGCGATAAAAAGCACTTCCCAAATGAAAGTATTTCCAGAAAATGTGTAATAAAATCACTTATAATATTAAAATATAAGGAAAATCTTAGTCCCGAACGAAATTAAAAGTGAAATATTTGACTGACAGGCCAGATTACGGCGGAATTAGCAACAGGAAAACCGTAGAAATGCTGACAGCCTGCAGGCTAACACCGATGTCATATCAGCAGTTGAGAAACTAGGCCATAGCTTCAAATTTCGCTTCAAACTCATTAATAACAAGCTTTTATTTACATGTATCTTGTATATATGTTTGTTTAGGTCAAATCTTGAATATCAATTTTCAAACAGTTACCGATCTTGCTGAAATTTTGAATATTTGTGTAACTTTGATGATGGAGCTGGGGGACATTCGACGGAACTTAGTTAACCCCTTACCTGTCACTGGGAGGAATTCCTCCCAAGTCAATTATTTATCTATTGTTTCATTATTTGCAACAGATGAAGAGTTATAAAATCATCATCATCATCCTCACGTATTCCCGGTTGCATCCTCAGCAGTAACGCTTCAGAGCCCGGGGTCCGCTACCTATCCAAGGAGATTTGACGAGGTTACTGGTTTTTACACAGAGCGACTACCGTCTGACCTCCGCAACCCAAAGGGCAAACCAGGAACCAATCCTTGGATAGTTTGATGATCAAACGCTAGGTGGCGTTCGAGACCCACAGTTTTACGTGCCTTCCGAAACACGAAATCATCTTTCTTTTCGGATAATCAGGTGATTCAAGCCACACACAAGCATTCACAAAGAATGCTTCCCAGTGGGAATCGAACCCATGACCTCCGGGTCACAAGGCGAACGCCTTGACCACTGGACTACGGAGGCAGTCATGAAGAGTTATAAAATAATAGAACCTAATTGAGTAGAACTCGTTTGATTTATCTTAACGCGCATTTAATGATAGATGATGACTAGGGTCTGATCACGGAGACGGAGGGTGGTCGATGGAACTCTGTAAAATGACGCAACTCCATCTTGTTTAGGCTTATTTAATTAATCGCAATAAGTACTTTAGCCTCACAAAAGCTTGCAAAAAAAATGATTTTATTTTTCAAAAATCTTATTATCACACTTAATGTTATAAAGGCGAAAATTTGTGAGTGTGTGTGTGTGTTTGTTACTTCTTTACGCGCAACCGGTTGGACCAATTTTGACAAAATTTGGTACGTAGGAAGCTGACACCCTGGATCAAAACATAGGCTACTTTTCCGCGGATAACACTGCGGGGCGCAGCTAGTATACAAGGTCTTACAAAATATACTGAAACTATTTTAAGGCTGTATAAGGTCCATGACAGTGAACAACTTTCCCCAAGAAACATATATCGAATTATGAAAAATATTTTTAGGCTTTCCATACAAGTTGACTGATCAGCTGATCCGAGTTTGTATGGAAAGTCCAAAATAATTTTTCATATTTCGATATATGTTCCTTGCGGAAAGTTGTTCAGTTTCATGGACTGAATACACCTTTAAAATAGTTTCAGTATATTTTGATAGACGTTATATAATCACACTTAACATTATAAAGGCAAAAGTTTGTGAGTGTGTGTGTGTATGTTTGTCATTTCTTCACGTGCAAACGGCTGGACCAATTTTGACAAATATTGGTATGCAGGAAGCTGACACCCTGGCTATTTTTTCGCGGATAACACCGCGGGACGCAGCTAGTATATAATAAAATTAAATCAATTATTAAGTCACCGCCTTATTGAAACGGTCAAAATAGGTGACCGAGAATAATAATTAAGTACTCGGATATGAAGTCCTTCAAAGTTTAATTTAATAACCCGGTGATGTATTCAAATGATATGCGGGAACCTTTTTATCCCGCAGTTCAAAGTGACGGTTTTCAAATCAATGCCTCTCTATATTTCCTTACGCGGACGTAATTGGAAGATAGACCCTTCTTTTGTGGCGAGTGGGCAATGTTATAAGAGGTCGTTTTAAGTAGGGACTTACATTTTACTTCGCTCGCTTCGCTTACTTCGCTCAAAAGATATCTTAGTGTTTATATTATAATAACACATAAATTGTACTTACTTCATTGAACGAGTGAGTGAATAGATTGAATAAAGATCAAAGAATATTATTAGGAAAATAAGTTGAACAAAAATGGCGGACTTCAAAGCATTTTTGCACAAATTCCCCACACGCAGGTTGAACCTAAATAGTGCTTATCGGCGCAGGTACAAATAATGCGCCGTCGCCTGCCACTGAATGAGCCTCAATGACAACTGCCATTTTGGTTCAATTTACGTGTCGGGAATTTGTACAAAAATGCTTTGAAGTCCGCCATTTTTGTTCAACTTATTTATGTCGCATTGTACAGTACTTCTACTTTTTTATGTCTCTCGAAAAATTTCGTGTTTTGTCAGAATGGACGCTTGAAAGGATCTCTAACACCTGGATAGTGTAGTTTTGACTTTTTAACTAACTAAATAAAAAACTAAATACTTAAGCAACTTATTCTAAAACTAGTGGTTTTCTGACTGAATTTACAATATCATTCATTTTAGTTGCAAACCTAAGATTCAAAGATTCAAATGTTTATTCAGTAATTAGACCTTTACAGGCACTTTTACACGTCAATAAGTATAATTTATGTTACGTGTAAAGTGTATTAAAATTTAATTTATTTTTAAAGAAAAGCTACCGATACCAGCGCTTCGTAACGACCACTGCTGAGAAGAAACGCCGAACGAAACTCATTTTCACAGTATTGGTCGCCTACTCGCCAGAAGGGCTTTGTCATATTATTATAATTGTCTTTTAATAAATAAATACTTATAATATAATACAATGTTGACACATTATAACATGTAATGCTTGCGAACCAGTAAACAAACATAAATTGCGTAATAAAAAATATTAAGTAGTCAAAAAAAAGCGAAGCCGAGCTGACCAGTCCCTCCCGGCAGCACCCGTTCACGAGTTGACGCACGGATCAGCCATCGTTAAACTCAACCATATTAGAGGGAATCCAACGACCCGACCAGCGACGCCATACATATCGAATATAACTGTTGAGTCTTGGCTTTAGGTTTTAAGGGTTCTGAGTACTAGGTATTTAGGCACTAAGAATAGCTAAGTAAAACACGTGTATTATACTAATTGAAATATTTTTCAGACTACCAAGACAGAATTGATGCGCACATAACCACACATATTTCTTAAACAACCGAACTTAACACTATGATGACTACTAGAAAAAAGGTAGTTAATGTATTAAAAAAAGAACTTCCTTCTTTCTAGTAATCATTATATTGTTGTTGTAGGCATATATAATAATAATATAAATAAAGACAATATAACGTATATATTGTCTATATTTATATTTATTTTCGTGTTATATTATACAAATTGAAAATGAATTAATAAAGTTAAGTATAAAGGGGAAAATAATTTAATGAATTCAAATTAAAAACTCTATAAAGTTCTCACGGAAATTGAAAACAAAACAAGATATAGAGGAATACCTACTTAGTTCTGAATTCAAACTTTTATTAAAGATGAATTTAATATTATATAAACATGGTAAAAAGCATTTGTTTGTTATCGGAATTAGATGGACATGGTAAACATCATTTGTTTGTTACCGGAATCGGATAGACATGGTAAATAGAATTTGTTTGCTATCGAAATTGTGATGGTTGCTGAGCTACCTATATCAAGAAAAGAAATGCACTGTAATGGTGAATGCACATTTATCCGAGCCGAACGCGTCGAATCGATCGAAGTTTTTAAGGCCTCGCTTATTTATCACCGAAAGAAATGATCGCGCCGAAAGAATCGAGCGCGCCGAAAGAATTGTTTCCATTTCCTTTACACCTGTTGCACTGTTTTTACATGTAAATTGTGATGAATCTTGAAGAGATTTTATTGTCAGTGCTTTATTAATCAATTATGTTAGAATCACTCATTTTTGTAACATTAAAAATAAATCGAAATAGTTACTCGATCGCATAACTCTCGTTGCTTTTACACACACACTTGTCATTTCGAAATGCAGGTGATTCGATCGATTCGATCGCATCACCCGCGCCGCATCTGATGACGTCATCTGAATTCGTCTAGGATTTCTGTGTTTCTTCCAGATTCGGACGATTCAACGCGGTCAGGTATGCGAGGTTTCATGGAGTTTCATATAAAGAATTCAAAAATTCGTTTCGTTCGGCTCGTTCGACGCGTTCGGCTCGGATAAGTGTGCGTTCACCTTAAAGCTGACAAACGAGTAGTATATCAGTCGACGTAAGGCTTATATAAATGTTAAAACACAAATAAGATATTCACTCTTCAAAAACTCCGATTGTCACAACGTCGAGACATCCGGAATGGAACCTTTATCTTTTCAATTTTCTTTCTCTTTTCTCAGTTCTCGCTGCATCTTATTTGAATACATTATCGCCTTTATTCAATTATATTAGATACGGATTTTCCTTGTGATGATTTTGCATTTTAAAAGTTCTTTCTTGACTAGCGAAATTCTTAGAGTTTACTCAGATATTTGTGTGTATGTTTTTTCAAAAGTAACTCAAGCAGTTTTCATCAGAGCGAAATTTATGGTAGGCAAAAGAGACGCAACCATGTTGTATAAATTTGAACATGAGCCAATTCATTAACGGTGTGTCTTGTTGTGAATTTTTTTAGTTCTAGTACCTATGTAAGATAAAAAAACAAAATATATAAATATATATTTTTAAATAAATACCAATGTTAGTTATAATTTCGGTCGCTATAATAATCAATTAAGATAAAAATCGTAAAACATAGATTTCAAATGTATAAAATCGTTTAATATAACAATTACTAATGTAACGGATAGCAATGAACTGTCAATGAAAACCATAAAATACTGACTGCAAAGTCGATTTTTGGTAGCAAGTAACTTCTGTTAAAACTTCTCTCGCTTTCTGCGGTTTAATAAAAATTTAATGAATTTTATAGCTTTTAAAAATATATACTTTAACGATTATGTCAATTGAATATTATATCTTATGAACGTTATTAAAATGTGATTGTATCAAATGTTGTTATATCATACAATACGTCCTTCATCTTGAGCTGCTACTAGATAGTATGATATCATTTTAAAATTTTGACATTCATCAAAATTTGGCAGGCTGACTGGAAGAGACCCGAACATGGGATAAGTCCGCCATTGTATACTTGCTCTTTCGATTTTTTTGTAGTTTATTTTGTTCTTTGGTTCAATAAAGTTATTGAAAACCAACAAACAAACAAATTTAAATTATGCCATAACAAACAATGTATTGTTTATCCGAATATTAACTTTAAATATTAATTTTTGTCATGAGTTGATGTCCTTGGAGAAAATGCTGCAATGCAATTTGTTACCTCTTCTTTTGCACTAGCGCTTTTGAAGCGGCAGTAAACTTAGCTGTGAGTAACCATTTGACGTCAACAATTGTGCAACAAAACAAAGTGACGATTATTAAGAGATATAATAAAAAAATTATAATAATATAGATATATTTGAATTTGATAGCGATTAACCAAATGCTTAAAGCAGCTAAACAAATAGAGCTAAAAATAAAAAAATTATAAAGGGGTTGTTCCATAATGGGCCAGAACATTCTACACCAGCGCAAAAAATACTTTAAAATAGTAGGAATGTAATGAGGCTAACATTTTATTTTTATTCGTTGTAATCTTAGAGTAACTTTAACTTTTAAATCGAGTGTAATATTACACAATGGCGACATTGTCATGGCGGCTACTTTTCGGTGCATTCAAAACTTGTGGCAAAATTTCTAAGCACTTTCTGAAGTGCCATTTTTGAAACGCGTAGTCACCTAAACGAATGGTATTTCTATACAAAAAACCGTTCTTTTAGTGATTCTGCGTTTCAAAAATGGCACCACTGAACGTCAATGTGTAATGTCACATTTAGTAACTGTCAAAGTCGAACAACGATTGACAAACACCATAACGTCATCGATCGACCGGCAGACGATCATTCTTGCAGAAGTGCCATTTTTCAATCGCGGAGTCACCTAAACGAAAGGTTTTTCCATACAAAAAACCGTGCGTTTAGTGACTTCGCATTTGAAAAATCGCGCCACAGGATATATTTTGTCTAATTTGTGAAAATGTCATTTATATGTTAATGCTAATCAAACGTCAAAGTCACTTTGACAAGCGCGAAGTTGATAATGTTATTATTATTACCTCAATTACGGCATTTCAAACTAAAACTACATTAAAAATAGAATG
Organism: Acrobasis suavella; assembly: GCA_943193695.1. Taxonomy (NCBI): domain Eukaryota; kingdom Metazoa; phylum Arthropoda; class Insecta; order Lepidoptera; family Pyralidae; genus Acrobasis; species Acrobasis suavella. Next base: position 832,317 of record OW971935.1, read on the forward strand.
TTTTTTAGAAATTATCGATATCATATTGCTAACCATAAATAACTACTAATTTAAGGTAGGTGTACCATGACCTCGCCCAGCTACCATACATTTCTGCAACGACCCCTTTCGCCTAATCTAATGAAAATGTTATGTTTACGAGTATTTTCTTAAGGAAATAATGGTTATACTCGTAAAGCCAACAATTTCATGTAAATTTCAGTTTATGACGAAGCAGTTTTATCCAAGAGAATTCCCGCCTTTTTGCTACAAAATAACGCAACGACAAGAAATAAAGTCAACAGGCATCCAGTACTTATCGCACTTGACGACAAATTACTCGAGCCAAAAGCCAGCAGTAAAACTGTCAAAAGAAACACTGTAACTCAACGGCTATGAAAAGGAAATACGGTTGCATCCGAATTTGTGTTTGGAACGCATGCGCGAACTACCAGAATCCTTGGCCAGCCTCTCTACCAGCCAGTTCGTTTTCGGCTCTAGCGGGAATCTATTCGCTCACGATTTTTCGTATATCGCGCGTTCGTCATTTAAACTTTGTTCTTAATTTAAATTACTTGTCACTTTTTTCTTTTTAATTGGAATATGACTGCCAGTTGGGGTGTAAATTTTTACTGATTATGTGTTTGTAGTTTGTGAACATGAGTTTCAACTTTGTGATGTGTTCGGCGAAGTTAAAGATAGTTGTGTTGGGAATTTCAGTGTTGTTCCGATTCACGGATTCAGTTGGTAAGTTTAGACTATAAATAATGTAAAAAAAAAGTTTTTTTTAAAGAAATATAGGTTCAAAATACTACGACAAGTTGAAAATTAAAAACCACAAGACTTTTCCTTATAAAAGCGTTTTAGTTAATCTTTCCTTATTTTTAGTTTAAATATATTTTACCTTCGGCTTTGCTCGCGTGGTCAAAGAAGCAGTTATTCGACTATGTTACTATGATGTGTACATTTTTACTGGTATGTGGCTAAACCGAAATATTTATCCCAAAGGTTCATTGGTAGATATAAACACATTAGCTTAAAATAAATGGTACAAAATAATGTTTTAAATAAATATGTATACCAACGTCTCGCCAAAATGAATTGTTTTACTATTGTGTCTGGCTTTGATATTTGCAGCAAACAAAGAATAATCATTAATGTCTCAGTATTGGGAAAATGCCTTTCTCTCCACTCCTCCAACCAATAAGTAATTACCAAAAAATACTATCAAATTTACTTTACTATATATATTTAACACAATGTACTTACATTGTACGTACAGAGCTGCAAATCCTAAGAATGATTCTGGACAAATTAGACACAGAAATAAATTTAAACGATTTCATCTCGTAATAGGGATGTGCACTGAAAAAATGGGTCCTTTATTTTTGGATAATCAAGTTGATGGACGAAATAAAATCATATATTTTAAACCCAGCCCACATCCCTATTATAGAATCGCGCAGGTCGTCAAAGCTAATTGAGGGAATAGGCGGAAAACTAAGGAATCACGTCAATCGGTGAGGTGGTTACAACCTGGCGCAAAACGTGACTTTCTTTTTCTTATATCGTTGCCAAAAAGTATGTACAAAACTGAAAATTTTGCATATACGCATAAAAAAATAAAAAATTTATCCGTGAAGCAGTTTTCGCGTGATTATGTAACAACCATCCATTCTCACAACCTCAAACCCCTAAATTTTCAGATTTATAATATAAAATTAAACCGAATAAGCATCTCTCAAATACAAATTTAATTACGATCAAACAGAAACAATTAATTTGAATAATGTAACGTACTGGCCGCTTCGAGCGCAAGCGTTCGCAATTCGAATGTTAATCCCGAAATAATACAGCGATTAACTGAACTCGATTGTATTTGCTGTCGAGTTATTACATTGGTACCACACTCTGCGACTCGGCATTTTGAAAATGGAATTGTATATTTTCGGCCTTTGAAAATAAGCATCAATTGCCAACATTTTATTGGATATTGTATGTGATAACAAGAAATACATCTTCCATGGTTTGGTAGAAAAGAAAAAACTTAGAACGTACCAACTGCTATTTTCCCGTGCAGATAGTAAAAGCCGCAAATGAAAATCATGATGATAGGCGATTCGACTAGGAAACCATATCTCTTTCTACCTTCTCGCCCACTATCACGTTAAAAGTGATCTTTGAGTCAAACGGCTCTGGTCTTTGTTAAGAGCCGCAAGATCCAAGATGCTCTGTCGGCCTCATTAGCAGAGGTCGGAATTAGGTAGAGTTATTTATGTACTTGCCTCGAAATGTTGATATTAATATGGATCTTACCGGAATTTCTAATGGAAAATTCCGTGTTGCCAACAATATTACAAGTAAATAATAAAAACCTTAGAGACAGATAAGACCAATAAAACAAAATTAATTAACATTTAATTTTTATTAGTATATACATTAGTATTTTTATTCGTTTTTACATATTGACAACGTCGCGCGTGCAGTGGTTTAAATGGTGTAAAAGTTAATAACTTTTTCATTGATCCGGGGATTTGAGGCATATCCACTTTATTCTTTCGCTGCATGAAATTAGTGTAAGTACATACATAAATAACTCTACCTAATTCCGACCTTTGCTCATTAGGAATAAAGACATGATAGTGAATGCATATGTATGTAACAAGAAATTGCTTTTTTAAACTGCACTCTGTAGCTCGACGTATTGAAAATTAAGGATACCAAAGGGTAAAAACGGGACCCTATTACTAAGTGTCAGCTGTCCGTCTGTCCATCTATCTGTCCGTCTGTCTTTCACCAGGCTTTACCTCATGAACCGAGATAGCTAGACAGTTGAAATTTTCACAGATGATGTATTTCTATTGCCGCTATAACAACAAATACAAATAACAGAATAAAATAAATATTTAAGTGGAGCTCCTATACAACAAACGTGTTTTTTTTTAAAGGTAATGGTACGGAACCCAAGTCCGACTCGCAATTGGCTGGTTATTCTTATTTAACGTCGTCACCTACTGAGAATTAAAACCACTGGCAACAAGAGAGAGACAAATAAAATAAGATTCATACTCCAATGACAATAGCATAGCTCTTAAATATAGACACAGAATAAGAACAAGTACTCACGTACAGAAGTCTTACTCAGGAAATACATTCAAAGAAATATCTACTTAATGTGGTTAGCGCTATGGTTTAATTTAGCTCGCGTCAGAACTCCTCACCTATTCGTTGAGATACCTAGACATCCATTGCAAGCCAATTTCATTCTTATTCCTGTGAACAAACGATTCATGTAACTGAATCTTCCCCTTAGAAGTGGTCGCCGCGCGTAGTAATAATGTAGGTATATTTTCGATACCTAAAAAGAGAGTGACATAGGCCTGATATAGATAGGTAATACAGTGCAGATGCTTTGGTGAATAATTGTTAATCTATAATGTGACTTATAAATATATTTTTTGGAACGAAGTTCTTTACGGCAGGCTTGGAGGAGATAGGGATTTTGCTGCGCGACCGAACTGAAAAAAATGTGATAGTAAAACCGTAAGGATGACCTCGTTAAATAAAACCGTTGAATGAGACGTGCGCAGGCGCGACAGTCGTATACACAAGCGAGTAGTGTATAATACCTTTGAGCACGATTTTTCTTTTGCAAATTGTGTCGATTCTACATTAGCCGAAGGAACTTCGTTCCTACCTGGTGTCCCACGACACCACATTTCTTTTTTTTAATTAACCTGTTTCGTCTCACTGCTGGGCAAAGGTCTCTCCCATTTCCCTCCATCTGTCTCTGTCTGTTGTCATTACTGACATTATAAATAAATAAATAAGTATTATATGAATAACGTTCCTATACTGGGTCTGGGAGAAGAAAAAAGTAATCGAATAAAAATCATTACTATGTAAGTAGGCAGCAAATAAGCTTTGAAAATACGCGATGTATTTCTAGTTGATGAAACAACCCAATTAAACGCCGTGAAAGAAAATGACGATTCTTTTTTCAAAATCCAGTTCTTTCAATTCGGAGGCGAATTCGAGATCGTGCCGATTGAAATATCGCTGTCGAATGGCGGCCGATGATCGAGAAGTATTGAGTTAACGAGGTTTATTCCGTTTTCCTGAATTTAAAGAAACGCTTGAGTACTAAGTAATAGATTTAATGCTAATGGTGCGCTTAAAGGCTACTTTTTAAATCATTAGGGCTTTTAGGTGAAATTTCAAGTTTTTTAGAAAAACCTTTTCCTAATTTCTTTATACAGAATTATTTTGCTTTGTTCTTTAAATAACTATTATACCTACTTATATGCAAGTATTTTATATTAATGAATACTTCAAACCTAAAGAGTACTTGTTTGTTTATTAATTTATAAAAGACGAAAAATTGATTGTATAGTTTAATGTTAAAAATTTAAGTCAATTTAATTCAATTCAATTATTGCATTCATATTATACATCAGTTTTTAGTCTGACTAATATTACCACTGTTTATAATTAGGTACAATATGTACCCTGTTAAATGTTGCAAAGATAAGATGGAATAGCAAGCGGGTGTTCTAGACCAAGAAAAATTTATTACATAAATTAATAAAAATACTATTCAAAAATATTCATTAAAATCTATCATTATAAGCAGAGTTTTTTTTTTAATATCATATTATCGCATAAATCGTTCTTTTATTCCACGCAATTTTAATTTACCATCCACTTTTTTATTAATTCATTTGATTTTATTTCGTGAATTTTATCAAGTCAATTCAAAAGGTTAATGTCAAGTTTACATCTACCTATATTAATTATTTTTATGAGTATATTTATATAAAAGCCATTAAAAAAAACATTAAATATATAGATATAAGAAGACTACCACCTACTTATATTTTTATCTATGTTTGAAAAAGCTATTTCCTGTTATCACAAACAATATCAAAGAAAATGTGGGCTATTGATGCTTGTTTCTGAAAGCCATTAAAAATATAATATTCCATTTTCAAAAGGCCGAGTGACTAAGAGTGGTACCATTGTAACTCGATGCCGAATAAAACCGAGAGCATCGAGAGCGACTTAATCGTGTATTGTTTCGGGATTTACATTCGATTTGCGAACGTTTACTCGCTCGGGTGCCGGCCAGTACATTATTCAAATTAAGTGTTTCTATTTGCGAGTCATTAAATTTGTTTGTGAAAATGCTGTTTGATTGATATTACTCAAATACTTTCGTAGCATGTTATTCGAATGTACAACATGGGTTTGCGCTGCAGGAAATTTTACAAGTTTTTTTTTTTAACTGTCAATGTTTCTTGTATACAACATGTTACGGAAATACAAATTCGGTATCAAACCGAAAGCGAGTTAACATACTAATCAATATGAACAACTTTTACTATTGGACCATCCTTGAAATCGTAAAATCTTCACCTCCATACAAAATTAAATACCTACCATGCCAAAATATATGGAACTGCAGATTTTTTTCTACGATTCTTCTGCAGATATATTTTGGTAAATTCTTTTTTTTTTATAAATTAGTCGTGTAGTTTCGAGCTAAAATCGGTTTTTAGTTTTGAATAAATATTGTACGGACGGAGTGCGTATGCAAACAATATATTAATAGGAAAGTATATACTTTACTTTTAAGGTAATGGCTTCTGAACGCTCGCAATTCTATCTCAAATATTTTACATTGAGCTGATACATACATACCCGTTTAGGTATAGCTTGAATAATTTTATTACATTGTATGTATAACACGGTGATATTTCACTGGTTTTGGAGCCGAAAGCCACTTCATATGGATCGTTATTAAGACTTAATTAGCTAGTCAAAATAAAAATTCTGAAACAAAAAATGTTGACTATAACTCGAAAATAAAATCGTGAGATTAATTAGCGCCAGCGCCTAGCAGCGCAACTACCGGCTAGATTTCGAGTTCATCGGGGTCACGCGGCAGTTTAGGACGGGCGTAACTATGTGGTCTCGATCGAAAATCACTTTCGCAACTTTTTTATCTTATGTCATACACAAATTTGGATTACGTATATGGATAGAGAAATATATTTACTATACGACATTTTTTTTCCAAAACCAATAATAAGATTAATAAATTTATCTCTTATTGAAGGTAGTTTTTGTTAATATTATTTTAGTACGAAAGATAAAAACTACTAGCGTTTCGGAACGACCACTGCTGGGAAGATCAAGCCGAAAGAAACTCAGCTCAGTATTGGTTCCTACCAAGCCTGATGTGCTATTTTACTATTACAATACAGACATATTAGTACGATATTCTGAACGGAAACTCCAAGGGTAACTCCATGGGTCCCCATTCCCTGTTCCCGCACCTCTCCCCCGTTAACGCCATGTCGCGTGTGTTGGGGGCCGAACACACACATTGACGTGTGTACGAATGTATAATTTCGCTTGTAGTAGTAGTACGCATAAATGATACTCCGCTTCTATGAAGTGCCATACCTGTGAATAAAGTTTAATTAATAAATAAAGTACACACACCTCTTACGTAACCATGTTACTTCAACGTACGAGCTATACCGCCACACGTTTGCGAAACCATTGACTTGATTCTAATTAAACAGATACAAGTAAACCCTTCCGCGCTCGCAGATGTACTCAAGCGGATAACATTAGATGAACGGCTAAATTTGGAATACGCATCGGGTTTGCGTGACTAATCAAGTTATTGGGGTCTAATTGAAAATATTTATTAATTTGTTTATGAAATCTTTATTGACAAAAAAGGTACAAAAGGTGGACTTAAGGCGGCCCTTCCCGACCGCTCTGTCGTCAACGCGATCTTAGTTTAAAACGCTTGTTGTTCCATCCAGGGCAATGTAAAAAAGAGGCAAACCAAAAAGAGAGAGATAGCACCTAAGGGCACGAGAATTTAGTAGAAATTACTCTGATATCAACGGGTAAAGCATTCCAGAGTCGTGAGGCTTGAAGAGAAAAAGAGTTAGACATAAAATTTGTCCGGAAAGGGGGGATAAAGAGCTGACGTGTCTCATTAGAGCGAAGTTGTCGATCATAAGTGTCTGAAAGATATTTAAATTTACATTTTAAATATTCAGGATAGTCAGGATTTGTGAGAATAGAAAAAAGAGTACACAGTAGCCGAAGTTCCCTGCGTTGAATCTTCTAGGGTCTCGCACATTATGCGTTTCCGTTCCCCGTTCCCGCACCTCTCCCCCGTTAACGCCTTCTCGCGTGTGTTGGGGGGCGAACACACACATTGACGTGTACACGGATGAATAATTTCGCTTGTAGTAGTAGCAGGCATAAACAATACTCCACTTCTATGAAGTGACATACCTGTGAATAAAGTTAAATAAATAAATAAAGTATACACAGCTCTTACATAACCATGTTATTTCAACGTACGAGCTATACCGCCACACGTTTGCGAAACCATTGACTTGATTCTAATTAAACAGATACAAGATAAACCCTTCCGAGCTCGCAGATGTACTCAAGCGGATAACATTAGATGAACGGCTATATTTGGAATACGCATCGGGTTTGCGTGACTAATCAAGTTATTGGGGTCTAATTGAAAATATTTATTAATTTGTTTATGAAATCTTTATTGACAAAAAAGGTACAAAAGGTGGACTTAAGGCGGCCCTTCCCGACCGCTCTGTCGTCAACGCGATCTTAGTTTAAAACGCTTGTTGTTCCATCCAGGGCAATGCAAAAAAGAGGCAAACAAAAAGAAAGAGATAGCACTTAAGGGCATGAGAATTTAGTAGAAATTTCTCTGATGTCAACGGGTAAAGCATTCCAGATCCGTGAGGCTTGAAGAGAAAAAGAGTTAGACATAAAATTTGTCCGGAAAGGGGGGATAAAGAGCTGACTTGTCTCATTAGAGCGAAGTTGTCGATCATAAGTGTCTGAAAGATATTTAAATTTACATTTTAAATATTCAGGATAGTCAGGATTTGTGAGAATAGAAAAAAGAGTACACAGTAGCCGAAGTTCCCTGCTTTGAATCTTCTAGGGTCTCGCACATTATGCGTTTCCGTTCCCCGTCACCGCACTTCTCCCCCGTTTACGCCTTGTCGCGTGTGTTGGGGGGCGAACACACACATTGACGTGTGTACGGATGTATAATTTCGCTTGTAGTAGTAGTACGCATAAATGATACTCCGCATATATAAAGCGCCATGCCTGTAAATAAAGTTAAATAAATGAAGAAAGTACACACAGCTTTTACGTAACCATGTTACTTCAACGTACTAGCTATACCGCCACACGTTTGCGAAACCATTGACTTGATTCTAATTAAACAGATACAAGATAAACCCTTCCGCGCTCGCAGATGTACTCAAGCGGATAACATTAGATGAACGGCTAAATTTGGAATACGCATCGGGTTTGCGTGACTAATGAAGTTATTGGGGTCTACTTGAATCATCTTACATTTGTTTAATCGGCAATAAATTAAATATCGTAGGTAAGGTCAGGCCTGTGTAACTCCCCGTTTAGGTATCGAAAATATACCTACATTATTACTATGCGCGCGGCGACCGCTTCGAAGAGGAAAATTCAGTTACATGAATCTTTTATCCAGAGTAATAATAATGACATTGGCTTGCAATGGATGACTAGGTATCTAAAGGAAGAGGTGAGGACTTCTGATGCGACCTAAATTAAACCATAGCGCTAACCACATTAAGTAGATATTTCTTCGAATTTCTCTGCTGAGTGAGACTTCTGTACGTGAGTACTAGTAGAGGAAGTGCAGCATATTTGGAATAATGCAGAAAATTTGGGATAGTCGTGTTTACAAAGGAGATGTTTCAAATCCGGCCTGCACATTGTACATATTTTACAAAATCGAGGAAAAAACTAACAATAATTAAAAAAATACAAAAATTTTAATATTTTCAGCATTTTTGTTGCAATTTAATTATAAAAGCAATATTTTATTTTATCAGGCAACAACACATCCGTTCTGAAATGTAGGTCGAAGTATAATTTGAAATGTGACAGATGAAATGAAATTTAATAATATGAGCTAAGTTGATAACAAAATAACATTCTAAAAAATCATGATTTGGTTTATAGGCAAGAAAATACACTTAATAACAGTAAAATCATAACTTTTTATTTATCTATTTTTTGTTTTGTCGAATACTTATTCTACGGTATTCACTTGTAATTTCTGAACGAACGCACACACGCTCTTTCAAATGAAACGTCAAATGTGGTCAAGTGTCACTGTCAACATTATTTCACACCTATGGTACCATTTTTCAAACGTGGTGTCACACAACTATATACTAAACGAACGGTTTTTCATATGGAAAAATCATTTGTTTAGGTGACTCCGCGTTTCAAAAATGACACTTCTGTAGTTCAACATCTATATTTTTAAGGTAGGTTTTAAATATCACTGTCAGAGGAAAGATGATTATGGAGTGTGTGGTGTTGCCTATCTTATGAGTATTTAATGCTTTTACACCAATTATTTAGGCCAAAATGAGCCAAAATGTTACTTAAATCACTTTTATTTAATAATGTAGTTTCTAAATTATACATGTACAATGTCCAGGCCAGGGCTCCATACATTCGTGAAACAACTCCTTTGTACAGATGGCATTTGTGTTTTTTCGTGGTAAATTTAACATAACATGACGTATCAACCGATTGAGATCTAATGACAGGGCGCCATATTAACATTTCGGCTGACAGCCTCGAAAGCAAAACGCTTTAATCTACATGTTCCTTAAAAACATACTTGTATTCCAAATATACTGCACTTCCTCTACATATTCTGTGCTAAAGTCTGTTCGCCGAGAGTTGATAAATATTATAATTTGTCTCAGACTAGCGACTGTCGCTTAATTATCGCAAACTGTATGGAGACCATCGCTTGTTTCCCGCTTTCACCGTTTGCGTGGTACGGGGCAAGCAGATGATGTCAACCGCGGCCCGAAAGGGCAAGCGGACGCGGCGGCCATCTTTTGCCATTCCGTTCTGTCGCGCTTCGAATGAGTCGTTTGGGTGTTGCGTGTTGTTTACTGTTTAATACAGATATTAAAAGTAAAAATTAAACTGTTTAAGTTTATAAATAACTAGCTTTTGCCCGCGGCTTCGCTCGCGTAGGGGTGTAATTTATCAAAATCCTTTCTTAGGGGGATGCCTACGTCTAGCTTTATGCATGCAATTTCTCAGCCCGATCGGTTTAAAATTGACAAAGTTTCATACAAACTTTCATTTCCTATTTTATCCCCTTGGGAATAGAATTGATCAAAATCCTTTCTTAGCGGATGCCTACGTCATAACATCTACCTGCACGCCAAATTTCAGCCCGATCAGTAAAGTGGTTTGGGCTGTGTTTGAGTTTTATATATTTATATTAGCCCTAAATTTATCATCACTCCGCGAATAGATTTAGACGGGTCAAAGATTCAAAAATTCAAAGATTTAAATGTTTATTCAGTGATTAGACTCTTACAGGCACTTTTAAACTACAATAAGTTTTTTATCCTTTCATTTGCTGTGTTGTTTGAAGTAAAATCCTGTGGGAACGTATTCAGAATTCTATACAGTCTTAATAATCGCTTGACGAGAGTTATCCTCGGGGATAGATTAGGCTTAGCCAGACTTAACGTTGTTAACTTTGTGCTTTATCGGCGGCAATCCTGCTTCAAGCCCTCAAACACGTGTTCTGTCATCGACAAGTAATTAAGAAGATCAAGGGATTGCTTTGAATGTATGGGAGTTACGTTAAATGGAACGTTGAAATGATTAAATCTATATTGGTTTGGGAGGAAAGAAACAATGGAAAAGAAACCAGTTGCTTCTCTTTATGTGCAATGTAAAAGCCGGCTTAGGGAATATGAATTTCGGAGAGTATGGACTTGGCAGACGGGGGCTACGCGAAAAAAATTTAAGATTTTTCCGTCATTTTTTAGGTCACAAATTAAAGGTAATTTGACAAGTTTGATAATCTTGTCGATAGCTCAGTTAGGAGAGCGTTTGCCTGAGATGGTCGATTTTCCCGGTTCAAACAAACAAAAAATAATATTTTCTTTAAATAATTTTTTGTTGAATTTATTATTATGAATTAAAAATGTAAGATTTGTCCGTCACTTTTTTCCTTTACGAATTTATAAATTAATATAAAAGTAACCTTTTTCCAACCGAGTGTTCCACGATACTCACGTTCTTTTTATATTTTATTATTGATAAACCAACAGCAATACAGTTTCTCATAATTACAAAATATACGAAACATTTTAAGGCCTTAAAAGGGTTATACAATAGGGAATATGCACGTTTTTTTTATTTGCTTAGTAAAATCCTTATTATTCACAGTAAACAAATATGAAAGAATTTATAAAATATCTTAATTAGCGACGAACATGTGAAAGTTTCAATTAGAAAGAGAAGTCCGATATGGACTGGTGGCATCAAAGTCCATATCATCTATACAATTGCCATAGAAAATAGCGTTTTTGCGAGTGAGATAGACATACTTTCGTAAAATCGTTATATCTCGTTCGTTTTTCAACCTATTTTTATTCTAGACAACACTTATTTTTTTCATGCATATTCTTTATTATTTTATTGATGTAAATAACCTACTTATTGTTGATTATGATATCTATAGTATTTAAGAGCTATGCTTTTGTCAGTGGAGTATAAATTTTCTTCCATTAGTCTCTGTCGTCCGCCAGCCATTTTACTTCGTACGATACGACGTTCACCTGCTTCTTGATCTGCTTCATGTAGCTATGCATGGGTCTTCCTGGTCCTCTTGTCCCTTCTATGTTCCCTTCAATTATGTTTTTTATGAAATCATCGTATCGTATCAGATGACCTACCATCATCTTTCCTCGTCTATTCTCTTTTGAGTACAGAATGCACCTATTCTCTCTTATGTTTGACGACATAACGCATAATACGTGGGGCGCACTATAAGTTTCCGGAATGAATATGAAAAAATACTATTAAAGGTACAAAATTAATTTATTGTTTTTCAAAATAATCTCCCATGGCGTATATGCACTTTTTCATTCGATGAAACCAGTTTTGAAAACTTTTGTGCCACTCCTCTGTGGTGACCTCTGAAACGTGTTTTTCATACTCCTCGACAGCCTCTTCTGGTGATGAAAATCGTTGACCGCGTAATTGGTTCTTAATTTTTGGGAACAGAAAAAAGTCACAAGGTGCCAGGTCGGGACTGTATGCAGGATGACTCATGAGTTCTACATTTTTCGCCTTCAAAAAGTCGTTTGTCTGTCTGGCCGTGTGAGAACTAGCATTGTCGTGGTGCAGGATGATACGGCGTTTACGGTTATTTTTACGGAGATCGTCAATAACTTCCGGCAAACAAATGGTCGTGTACCAGTCACTATTCACTGTACGACGATTCTCTAAAGCAACAGTAGCCACGTGTCCAGTTTTATTAAAAAAAGAAGCAATCATCCGCTTAGATGCACTTTTCACGCGCGCCACTTTGGTTGGTTTCGGCTCATCTTGAAAGACCCATACGCTCGATTGCTGCTTTGTTTTGGGATCGCAGCAATAAATCCATGTTTCGTCACCTGTTACTATGTCCCACACCAAATTTGACGCACCTTCGTTGAATCTGGTAAGCATGGCACTGCACCAAGTGACGCGGTCCGTTTTTTGAGTCTCGGTCAAGTTGTGTGGGATCCACCGCGAGCACAGCTTTCTCACACCCAAATGTTTGTGTAGGATTAATTGTATTTGACTCATGCCTATTTCTAAGGACGCGCGAATTTCATGGTAGGTCACATGCCTGTCTGTTTCAATCATACGGCGCACAGCATCGATGTTTTTGTTGGTCACAGCGGTGGACGGCCAACCATCGCGAGATTCGTCACTGAGATTGATACGACCACGCTTGAATTCTGCAAACCAGCTATAAACAGTTGTCTTGCATGGTGCTTCATTGCCAAAAGCTGTTTCAAGCCGAGCGATGCTCTGTTGAGCTGTCAAATTACACTTAAAATCGTAGAAAATCATACTACGAAAATTTTCCCGAGTTAAATCCATGTTGATGCAGACACACAATTTTTTAAATGGCGCCACAAGGTAAAAACAAAAGACAGTCAGATGAAACAAACTGCATTCTACAGCCAAAGAGTTCTATTTTCAAATGTTGCAATAAACTTTTAAATATTGGTTATGTAAGTGGCCAGTTCCGGAAACTTATAGTGCGCCCTATGTAGATGCTATGTACAGCCGACAATCTCTGACACCGTGAGCTTTTTTCACACATCATCACCAGCAGCCGATGATGAAGAAGATGATATTGAGGCTCCCAGTACATCCGCGGGAGTTGTCGACGCAGAAAACCAGCAATCCCCAACACTGTCGCTACGAGCGAAGCGAGCGATCTCTCCCGCCGCCCGCGCGACCCAACAGTCCCAACACTAACACCAGTGTGTCGTGGAGCGGCTTTGTGCACGAGCGCGTCACATTCGCCCTGATGAAGACCTCCGGATAAGGTCGACACATGTCGGCCAGTAGCTGACTCTTTACGTGAGTAACCCGTGCTATATTAATAATGTCTGAGTCTCACTCGTTAGTTTTAATCAAAAAACCTCCTTATCCTTGCAATTTACTATTATTACATCTACATCCTACAGTTGATTGTAATGACAAAACAAAATGACTTGACTGATTTTAAGTAGATGCGAGGCGATGTGACTAGAATCCAATCGTTCCTTTGATTTCATATCAACCTATGCGTCCACTGTTGTGGCGGACAAACCACATTTATCAGACAGGTCGCTGGTTCTTGAAGGACGATGGTGATCCGATTTTCTACCTACCTATTGTGTGATGGCTAGCTCGGAGTATCGAGAAAATGGTAGTACAGATCAAAGAAACGGAATAGTACTGATCGGAAAAACGAGATGGATGTCAAAGAAATTAAACAACGGTTGACTATTGAAGAGACAAGCTAGGCCACCGTCTAAAACCGAACGAGTTAACCACAAACGCCGCTATCCAAAGTCAAAAGTCAAAGTAAACATTTTTTATTCAGTGTAGGATAAATTTTGAAGGTAATTTTTTTAAATATTATTTTAGTGCTAAAAACTACTAGCGTATCGGAACGACCACTGCTGGGCAGATTACACAGAAAGAAACCTTGTTCAGTATTGGTCCCTACCCAGCCTGATGGGCTATGTTTCAGTAACAATACAGATTTACACTTAAGCTCGTACGTTATATTATACATCTAAATAATACAATTAAAATTTGCAGTCAACTATTTCCAAGAATTTTGATCAGATAAATAGTCATTTACATGATAATATAAGTCATTCACGAGCGTGATAGCTCACACAAGGTGTGAGCTATCACGGTTTCTTCTGAATCTTCTGTATCTGCTGTAGATCCTCGGAGCTTCTATATCGCACGACTCACTGTAATGCACTGCTTCTGTATCGCGCGGCTGTCTGATTTGCACTGCCTTTGTCACTGTTCACTGTTCGTCGTGCACAACTATCATATACCACACTGAACGTCGTATCTAAACTGAAATAAATTCAGTTGTAATTGTTAATAACAGCCCGCAGCGTTGCCTCCGTAGAAAAAGTATTAAAACTATCCCCCGGGATCCTTCCATCGTTTTCGGATAAATGTGTTAATCCAGGTAGGTTATATTTTATTCTAATCATATTGTAGAAAATCAAACACCGCTTTTGTGGATAAAATTATGACGACTGAATTTATTTTATCTTATGTTTTCAAAATGACATAAATTAAAATTTAAACAAATTATGACAATTAAAAAAATACGAAAAAAAGCGGTTGCCAACACATATATCTTTTACATTTACAACATTAGTAAGATTTTTTTCAAATAATTTTTCATTTGATTAAAAAAGTTACGATCATAATTTAAAACTCGTCCCTCTCAAATTGTTTGAAAACCATGCAATTAACCTGTTTTTAAACACCACGGGTCCAGTCTATTTAAACCCGGGTATAAATCCGGGCGTAAAATTTTATTTCCAAATAAAAAGCGCCCTTTATAATACTTTGTCACTGGCCGTAAATCAAGATGACATTTTTAAGGAGACGGTTCTCAAAATGAAGTAGGGTATAGAAGAATAACTACTTAATAAACGTGTTTGAATTTTTAAAGGTAATTTTATAACACCAAGTGTATTAATATCAATGAAATAAATAGAGACAAAAAATTACAACGGTAATATCGGTATTCATGAACCAGGGCAAAAAGGTTCTCGAATGGCGACCGCGTACTTCCAAGCAATTAAAATTAAAAAACGCAAGTATAGGACACCCACCCACAAGATGGTCAGACGACCTGACCAAGGAAAGTGCTGGATGCTCATGATCGGTAATTTTGGAAATCTTTGGGAGAGGCCTATGTCCAGCAGTGGACGTTATACGACTAAAACGATGATGATGATCGGTATTCATAAAAAATAAAGGTTCCAATGTGTTTTTCAAGCAATGCCAATTTAAAAACGCCGGTCAAATTAAAAAGAAACAGTTCTTATAGTAACCTTTTAGAAATGAAAATAGAATCTGTAAATATTATATTTTAATTTTTAAAATGTCATAAAACCCCAAATTCAAAATCACAGATTTTGAATCAAGTGACTCAATTTGGAACATGAGGTCATCTTTCACAAGAACTGCTGGACGGGAACAAAAAAATGGAGTTACTTAAAAAACTTAACGCTGTTATTTCTGAAACTGTCACTCAGAAAGTATTGCGAAAAAAGTTTTAATGTATGCGAGACTGGCCAATTACAATCTATTTTGAAAATATAATTATTTATAAGTAAAAAGTGGTTTGTCAGTATCGTAGCAAGTGAAAGTCCATAGTCTCTATATAACCCTGTGGGAAAAAGGCGTGATATTATATATGTATATATGACCATTTTGCGTCACGTCACCTTCACGTCTTTCACGTCCTATCACGTCTTTATTTTTAAGGGACAGCAAAGCATTTTGAGTCTTGCGGCTCTAAGGAGATAGAGCCTAGGGCCGCAAGACTCCAAGGCCACCTTTAGAGTGACCCTATTTGAAAAGAAATAAAAAGGAAAAATATTGTGTCGCATCTGCTGCACTTTTTAATTTGAGATCGCGATTGCCGACAGAAGCGTTCATAAAAAGTAAAACGCCCATTCCTGATTTGCTGACGCCGGACGGACTTTCATTTTGTCCGCTTGCGGCTTAATTGTCGTCAAATTACGATTTTTCATGGCCATTTGATTGAAATCTGAGTTTTCATTTTGATAAATTGGTCTCGATAAATTGAAAACGTAAGGAACGTGAATAATGATGTGCAGATGGTGGAAAACAGGAAGCTATGGCGTCTGTTTGTTGTGTGTAATAATAATTATGAATAAATGAGTATCTGAGTATCTTTTATAGCGGCATTCAGAATTCGAAAAAAAAAATTACTCATCTAAATATATATAACTCAAAGGTGACTGACTGACTGACATAGTGATCTATCAACGCACAGCCCAAACTACTGGACGGATCGGGCTGAAATTTGGCATACAGGTAGATGTTATGACGTAGGCATCCGCTAAGAAAGGATTTTGATCAATTCTACCCCCAAGGGGATAAAATAGGGAATGAAAGTTTGTATGAAACTTTGTCAATTTTAAACCGATCGGGCTGAGACTTTGCAGGCATAAAGCAACTATGACGTAGGCATCCCCTAAGAAAGAATTTTGATAAATTCCACCGAGCGAAGCCGCGGGCAAAAGCTAGTAAATACATAAAATGGTTTTACTCTGGTTAATTAAATTAATACTATACCTTACGGGGAAGACAGGCCTTTATGTCATAAGCGTCAAAGGCCACATTTGAAGTGAAAGTGGAAGTGTAGGTAGAAAAGGAACCAAAATAGTGACGGGTTTCTAACCCTATCGCCTAGTGACAAGATTTACATTCTTGTAGACTTGCCGCTTGATAGTTATCTATAGATATTTTCAATAAAATCAATAGTATAAATTATAGTCTATTGAGAGTACCGATACTATCGATAGTATCGATCCTGACGTCTAACAAACTATCGATACTATCGATAGTATTGTTTTTCATATTACATAAACTATCGGTAGTATCGCTCAATGGGCCATCAATAGGCTATCAATGGGCCTATCGTAGCTTGGCATTTTTCGATTGAAACTATCGATTGTAAACCTATCGATTTTTCGGCAACACTACATTCATGCCCTTTATAAAATACTATCTTTAACCCGCGACTTCGTTCGCGTAAAAGTCAAAAATGGTTCTAATGGGATTTTAATTGGCTTCTTTGCTACATATGAATTATTATGTTCAAATGTTTTAATACTTATAAAATGTAAGATTCTTTATTATAACGTAGGGATTTGATTCCGTTCCCGGTCCCTTCATTTGTTAGACTGACAGAGAGCGACGAAGCGCTTCAAAAAGTTCAAACTAATTTTGTTTCTCCATACAATTTTTGTTATAACAACAAAATATATATTATAAAAAATAAATACCAACATTTAAATAAAAAATGTAAAGACTAGACATGCCGACAGGTAAACCATCCGAAAGATACCTGCACCCGTATAAATTTACGAGCTTTTTCACATTATCGTTGCGTGAGGGAAATTCATAGGAATGTATTATGTAGTGCTGAAGCGAGGTACGTTTTATCGTGTCTCGTGGAACGAATGCCTGACGGCCCGGAATACGAAATACGCAGTCGCTCGCTTTGTTTATTTGTCTTGTTTCACGTCAAAACTGAAAGGTCGACGTGAATGTGCAAAGATGTGGCATTTAAAAATATGAGTTGTTGGTTTCAGATACGTTAAAACAGAAAAGTCGACGTGAATTTGCAGTGATTTGGTATAGACTTTTTATTGTATGAATTTTTGGTTTAAAATATAGAAATTTGGTTTAAAATATAGAAATTTTATCATGTAATTTTACTTAATGCGTTTCGCCCGGATTTCGGAACGGTTACTATTCCCTAAAAAATGCATGCTAGCGAAAACGCTTCCAAAATATTCCTATTTTTTAATATAATAAAATAAAATAAAGTATACACATCTAACCGCCGCAGCTGGTTTTACTCAAAGAATTGGCATAGTTATTCAGAGAGCAAAAGCAGCCAGCGTTCTTAGCACTATGTTGCACTGTCAAATTAGCAGTTAAGACGAAGTGGTAGCTAAAGTGGCGCCCTCATTTGAAATAAATAGTTAATGGTGATAATTAAAAATTTGATTTGTATCACTATCTAGAAAGACCTATTTTATGAATAACCTTTGAAAGTAATATTGGTAGTCCGTCTAGTTTTAAAACGGGTTTTTGCCAAAAGTGGCCACTTTTGGCGAAAACCCGTTTTAAAACTAGACGGACTAGACAGTGATACAAATCAAATTTTTAATTATCACCATATTTAGTTTTAAACAATTTATTTCAAATGAGGGGCGCCACTTTAGCTACCACTTCGTCTTAATTAGCTTAATTGTATTTTTTTGTCTCAATAAAACTTGTTGAGAGAAAAGAAAAACACATTTTAAACCAAAAACTTTCTTTCTTTATGATTTACAGTTAAATAACCATAATATATTTAAATTATAATAATTTACAGTACAAAAAGAAGAAAAGTGTAGTGTTTAGGCTAAGATTATAAGTATAATACAAACATACGCACTATACAAGGTCGCAAGACAAATAAGGAAAACTGACCCTACGCTATCGGCGGCTAATGGTATGGTGGGGAAATCAGCCTATTACCACAGTTTTATGGTTATTTGCTTTTACCAATTTTCACTGAGCGTGGAACGAAGCGGCTAGTGATTTTTTATATATCTTACAAAGATATCTTGGAGAGAGTTGACGACCCTTTGACTTATTTTGCTTCATTCTAATTTCAAAATTAGAATAAAGCAAAATAAGTCAATATAGACCACTGTAACCATAGACCTAGATTTTTTGTGCGTAAAAAGACCGCATTAGCCATAAGTGCGACGGAAAATACGATAATTTGACGATAGCCATCGTTTTTTTTGTTTCTGCTCTTTCACGTAACTGTCAGTCTCACAAGAGCAAAAGAGATAACGATCAATTTGACAAAAAGACAAGTTTTCATACTAATCGTATAGTCCGTTGGCGGCTTGGCTCGAACAACGTCACACAAAAATCGGATTTTTCAAATTGTCAACTATGTTAATTTGTTAGTTATTTTTACCCCCCAATATGTTTGTCCGTTTGTTTATAAAGCTTTATTGTACATAAGAAAGAACACAGTTACAAATCAGAAAAGTAAACATACAGAGGCGGACTTATCCCATATAGGGATCTCTTTCAGTCAACCGGCCAGTAATTGAAAGGGATGTTGGGGGCAGAAGTGGAACAGTATAATATAAAATTACAGCAGGATACTGGACAAATAATATATATGTATATATATATATATATATATATATATATATATATATATATATATATATATGTAAACTACATGAATACAACTAAGAATAAACTTACTTTTAAGTATACACAAATAAACATACTAAAATATTTGTGTATACATATAAAATATAAACTAAAAACATTAAAGTAATTAGGTAGCTCGAAGAAACTTAGGATTCTGAAAAGTTCAATATTTTGTTTTTAAAGGAACCCATGGACGATGCCATTAACCTTATATATTGTAAGCATATAAAATAAAAACATATATGTAGCCCAACCTAAGGGAATTTATGTGAATAATGTAGATTAATTACGGTAACAATACTACCCTTTCCTTTCTTTTTTCGGCTAGTTTGAGGGGCCTATCTTGTGGGCGGCAAGCCACCACCTGCCTACTAATCTTGATTACGGCTGGTGACGTTTCTTTTGCAATAGCCCAGCATCATTCCATCCCAAGAGTTGCCTCCGGGCCATAACCTATCTTAAGAAACTTGGAGGTGCCTCAATCGACTACGTACTGAGAAGGGCAGATTCTTTATTCTTTATTGATAAAAATTATCCCGTGCACTTACGGTTACCCAAAACGTGCACGTGAGTCAAAAACTTAAATACTTATCAAATTTAATGGACAAATAACAATTACAAATATTAACAATTTTTTTGAAATTGCCGTAAAAGATGTCTATGTTTGGCATTCGAGCAATCAAGGCGTTGAGCAAAGTAACAGCTTGGCTAGTGGGCGCGTACAGATGCGGCGATATATTGGAAAATCGGAGGCCCGCTGCCAATGTGGTCACGCCGATAATAAAATGTTTTATTTGAGATACACAAAAAAAAGTATATAACATAAAAAGAAATCACAAATAAACCGTCAACTAAACGTCAACTAGGCTCCAACGGAAGACCAGCGCTGGCAGTCCTCACAGCCAGCATATGCTGAGTTGGAGCCTTGTTAAAGTACACCACTACCAGTGTACCTTAATAAGGCTCCTACTCAGCATATGCTGGCTGTGAGCCAGTGAGGCTTCCGTTGGAGCCTAGTTGACGTCACGGAAATATGTACTGATAATGAGAAAAAAGAGAAAAAAAAATGTACTTAAGAAAAACATCGACAGTTAATAGTGATATGAATAAATTAAAATGAAATAAAAATTGAAAATGCTATAAACTAAACTAAATCTATATGTTAAACAACACATAGATTTAGTTTAGTTTTAGAACACAAATGAAGTGGAGCCTGCGTAGCCATTAGCCTTAACCTATTAGACAAGAGCGATATCTACCGATCAGGGCAACAAAGTTGTCTGACACTTACCAGTCAAGCCAAATCAAATTATGTATAAGATAGTACCGATCAGACCATGCAGCACGTCCATCATGCCCGACCAGCTGTACAAAGTACGACCTGTCCTCAGCGCCGGAGAGAGGCAAGCTAGAGGAGGGACAAAATGTATTGTAATTTGAGCCAATCGACATGAAAAGAAGATGAACTCCATCCCAACATCGTTCCATAAACCATAAACCTTTCCTGTTTCTTGCAATAGATCTTTCTGCTGCTGAAATTCCTATTCAAGGGTACACCTTTCATTGGTATATCCAAGAATGGGTTTTGGCAGGAGCGCCATATTTTATCAACTTCTACAAGGAACCTCTACGTGTAGGATCTGTATACCCACGCAAGCCCCTCAAAGGACTGTGGTGAAAAGACTCGTGATTCATAAAGGAAATACACTTTCCTTAAACATCGTCACAAATTGGATTATGTAATGAATTTTAATAGCGAACCAGGATAAAATTCAATGAATCGTTCATTCGTTATCTATGTATTTAGATAAATACGATTGAATGATACACGAAGACTGTACGATTTATTCAAAGGTTGGTTGGAAGAAATCGCTTTTGTGATAAGTTCGACATCGTACTTACTCTATATTAAATCTTTTAAATTTACTTTTATTCATTGTTATGCTCAGTGGATGCAATAAAGAACATCTTTATGCAAGTTTCAAAAGTGCCCGTCCAAAAACGAACCAGTGTTTTCAGGGTTCCGTACCCAAAAGTAAAAACGGCACCCTATTACTAAGACTCCACTGTCTGTCCGTCCATCTGTCTATAAGTCACCACTTCACTAGGCTGAATCTCTTAAACCGAGATGGCTAGACAGTTGAAATTTTCACAGATGATGTATTAGGTTGGGGAGAAAGTCTTTTCGCATATAGTATGTATGAACTTGTAATAAAACCACTTTGGCTTTACTATTTGTACCTGGCTGGTTTTGGTATCATTTAAAAGTTTAAATTTTAAAGAAGATAATTCCAAATTCAAATTAGGAACAAACGTAAATAAACTATATTAAAAAATGTTTTAAATTTTCATATAAAACGCAAAAATACTTTTTTCCTAACCTATTATTTCTAATACTGCTAAGCAAAAAATACTAAAAAAAGAATAAAATAAATATTTAAGTACTAATCTCATACAACAGACTTTTTATAGATGGTACGGCACCCTTCGTGCCCGAGGCCGACTCGCACTTTGCCAGTTATTTATATTGGATGAGTGTATTTTTGTTCTCAGTGCGCAAAATAAATAAGAATGATATTAATAGCATACCTTTGTTCCAGCTGGTGTCTCAGAACAAGATTTATATAAATCTAAAAACTTTTAAATAGTTTTTCTTACGTAGTCTAATTGGAAAATAATAATATTTTAAAATACAGATCCACAACAATAAGTATGTTTTAGTATTTTCCTTTACTATACAAATTCGGTATATAAAAAAATTGTTTGTTCGAAAGTAAAAGAATTTAATTTATACTGAACCAAATTGCAAAAAAAGATATGCATTTAAAATACAAATACCTGAGTACGAGAGACATTTACGGGTAACAATGTATATATTTCTTAAATGTACTAATTAGGACTTTTTTTGATTTTTACAAAGTATATGTATGCCATTTGATTCGTCATTATCATCCGGATTACATAGGCTAAAATTTGTTGAATTAAGACGAAGTGGTAGCTAAAGTGGCGCCCTCATTTGAAATAAAGTGTTTAAAACTAAATATGGTGATGATTAAAATTTTTATTTGTATCACTGTCTAGAAAGACCTTTAAACTATTTTATGAATAACCTTTGAAAGTAATATTGGTAGTGCGTCTAGTTTTAAAACGGGTTTTTGCCAAAAGAGGCCACTTTTGACGAAAACCCGTTTTAAAAATAGACGGACTATTAGTAATAAAGGTTATTCATAAAATAGTTTAAAGGTCTTTCTAGACAGTGATACGAATCAAATTTTTAATTATCACCATATTTAGTTTTAAACAATTTATTTCAAATGAGGGCGCCACTTTAGCTACCACTTCGTCTTAACTGAAAAGAGTTTTTGGCGGGAAGTCAAGGTGGGATATTTATTTGCGGACTGTGGTGGGCGTCTTCAGGCGCCGTCCGCCACTCAATCAGCTATGAAAACCAGTGGGCTCGTAAAGATTTGTCGCCAGAAGCTCCCTTGAAGCAATCAAAGGACCTACACCAACCTTTGATGGTATAGTTAGGGCTAGGGTTAGGCATTAAGAAGTGAATAAATAAAGATAGGCTCTAAAGGATTAGTATCCAGAGCCGTAAAATAAATATAAAAAAATAATAATTGAATGAACATTTTTTTTGTTTCTTTTCCCATAGTTGCATCAAATGAAAGGTTTCGATAAGCATATTTCAAAAATATATACATTGTTAGCCGTATAAGCCTCTCGTAGTTGGATATTAGTTTTTTAAACGTTTACCGTCTTATTATAAAAACAGAACTAACTAGGTTTAAACCATTATCAGCCCAAAATCAAGTTGACATTGACAGGTGAGATAGTGTGATATTACTAGATGTCAACTTGATTTGGGCGGATAGTGGTTTAAACCTAGTAACCAAGTTAGTCCTCTTTTTTATAATAAGACGTATATTGTTCCAAATAGTATTGCATCACATTAAACTCTTCCTATATCCATGCATTTCTAACGTAAACACGTCCTTTCACACAACGAATCACATAAACATCCGCTGTCGCAACACAAATATTTACATTTGCGAAGCAAGAGATCGGCAGGAAGCGACAAAATCTTGACTTTATTGAATCCGCAATGTACTGTTGTACCTTTAGATCATAAATAAATAAATATTTATACGGATAAATCACACAGTTTGAGATAGCTCCAAAGTAGTAAGTTCGAGACTTAATAATAATAAGAAACTAAAGGAGATACGTATTATAAATAATATAAATAGTGTTTAACATCATAATTTTAGCCGCATAACGTCCACTGCAGGACATAGGACTCTCGCAAGGATTTCCAAAATAACCGATCTAGAGCGGCCTGTATCCAGCGCTTTCCAGCGACCTTAGTCAGGTCGTCAGACCACCTTATGGGTGCGTGTCCTACGCTTCGCTTGCCAGTCGCCATTCGAAAACCTTTTTGCCCCATGTGCGATCTGTTCGTCGCGCTATGTGTCCCGCCCACTTGACTTGTGTTATGGGATAATAACTCAACGATACTATATTTTATAACAAATACATATTATGCAACGTGCAAGGGACATGCCCGTAATGAACCGAACCACAGGCTTTTCTAGATCACTCTAGTATATGTTCATGGGCGTAGCTAGCTATGGGCTCAGGGTGGGGCAGTAGTCTAAAATAATATGTACCTAGCAAACTACACCCGCGTCTTATTTTTTTTATAAAAAATGGTTACACCCTATAGTACCCTATACCTGAATGTATAATTCGAATTATCCAACACAGTTTCTTAGTGCTCACCTACCTATGCCACGAAATCTTTCGGGGCGCTTTCCCGGTCAACTTAACCACTCACTAACACACGCACACAAACGAAAAACAATAGGATTGCGTTTGTGTAACGCATGACCAACCGCTGAGCGCGTGCAGCCAATCGCGCGCGCGCTTTTGTTTTGATCGCATTTTTTTGTATCGACTGTCAAGTGTGAATTTTCTTACGGATATTACGTATTGTAGTTATTACCTAGGTAAATTAATTTCAGTCAGAGCCAAGGTGGGGCAAGCGCCCCACTCTGCCCCACCGTGGCTACGCCCATGTATATGTTAATCCTTGTAGGAGCAACTCAGACCGTTAATATGAATAACTTTTCCTCTGAGACAACTGCTTGAAACTGGAAGAAAATATTTTCATAGAAATTGCCTTGTCGGCCGAACAATTTTGTATGAAAATGACGATTTTTCTTCGAGTTTCAAGCATTGGTCCCTTATGAAAAGTTGTTCATATTGACAGATTGATCTGCTCCTACAAGGATCGGACAGGGTTTTTGTTACATATTGTATATTATTGTTATTTTAAAAAAATTAGAAAAACAGTCAAAAAACAATTCGGAATTTCCAAAGAAGTGTCCAGCTATTTGTATGGGAATGTCGGATTTTTTCGTTTGTTTTTGACTGATATTTTAATTTCATTATACTAAAGTGATCTATTAAAGCCCGTGGTTCGATTTATGCGGGTATGTCTATTCTACGTTGTATAGATAAACATCCAAGACTCACCGTTGGTGGCGGCTGGGGTGTGGTGGAGGGCTGGGTGCTTCTTTTTCGACGAATAAACGTAGCTATTCAGAAAGAAAACGCAGCCAGCGTTCTTCAGCGACCATGCCGCTCGGCCAATCTCTTATAGACAAAGTTTTATTCTTAAGTTCAGTTTCTAGTTCAATTTTAATCTTAATTGTACGTTTTTCTATTTCTTTTTTAGGGTTCTCTACCCAAATAATAAAAACGGGACCCTATTGATACGACTCCTCTGTCCGTTTGTCACCAGGCCTTATTTTATGAACCATGATAGCTAGACAGTTGAAATTTTCACAGATGATGTATTTCTATTACAGCTATAACTAAAAACAGACTAAAATAAATGCTCCCATAAAACAAACGTGATTTTTATAGTACGGAACCCTTCATGCGCGAGTCCGACTTCCACTTGGCTGGTTATTTTCAACAAATAAGTAAACAATATCAAACAAGAAAATACAAAAAGTAAATTTCGATATGTGTTGTTATGAAGGTACCTATCTAAAGGTTACTCCTATCTTATAAATATAGGTTTTCCGATCGCCGTGGCCGGAAAGGTCTTATCATAAATACGGGGTTGACTTTGAAGTCGTTGATCCTTTTTCTTTTCCACAAAAGAATATTATTTTAGTGGCGAAAGAAACGGCTTACCCAGGGCGTAGCCAATTGATTTTGGGAGGGAGGGCTGGCCATTTTAGAGGGAGGTATAGCACGCACTCCGTCTACAAAAAAAATGCGGAAAAAGGAAACGTTTTTCCACTCCTAAATGTTATCAGATCCTTTAGGATTGGAAAAACATTTTTTCTTTTATTTCTTAAATTTTTAGGGTTCCGTACCTAAAGGGTAAAAACGGGAACCTATTACTAAGACTCCGCTGTCCATCCGTCCGTCTGTCTGACACAAGGCTGTATCTCCTGAACCATGATAGCTAGACAGTTGAAATTTTCACAGATGATATATTTTTGTTGGCGCTATTTAGCAAGTTGAAATTTTTACAGATAATGTATTCCCATTTCCGCTATAACAAAAAGTACTAAAAACAAAATAAAACAAATATTTGAGTGGGGCTCCCATACAACAAACTTAATTTTTTATAGATAATGGTACAGAACCCTTTGTGCCGTTATATTAGTATGTTATTTATACAACAAAAGACTTGGTTTAAAGGGAACAATTATTGAGGTGTTGGGATCTGATAACATTTAGGAGTAGAAAAAAGAAATGACATTTTTTTTTTGTGAACGAGTGCTTGCTATACCTGCTTTCCTCGCTCAGTTATTATCCCATAGAATACAAGTTGAAACTTGTTACGAATTATTGCTAATAATAATCTCTTTCTTGCTGGTAGGTTAATAGGGATCTTTACTAAAACTCTAATAATGTACATGTAAAAAAAAAAGACTTAAAAAATCCTTATATCGCGTGCGCTACGGAAACTATTGATGATAGAACAAAATAATGTATGACCACTTTATAGAATACATAATTATCAACAAAAAGAGTCGCAATAGAATATATAACTATTATAGTTGTCACAATAAGTGTAATATTAGTTTTTTTTTTAAATTGAATTGTCGCCGCTAGAAAAGGCTCTTTATTTTTACTTTGTATTAATCCTTATCAAAATAAATTACTTCACAGTCAAAACTGCTTTAATACCTTTCAATAACTTTTTGAATCATTCAATTCAGATATTCCATTCGACTGATATCACGAGTTTAAAAATGTAAGTAAAAATGTCACGTGGTTGCCGCTCACCCCGCCCGGCTAGCCATGCAGCACCGTAATACGATGCGATGTAGGCGCCACTAGGGTACGCTAGGCAAGTCAATGTTAGGGGATACTTGGATTTTTCGGGATCCAGTGCTAATTAAAATAAATTATTTGAAAGGAAACAGTGCACATTAGCCAAAAGTGGCCGTTTTTCGCAAATATGAAGCTTTTCCACGCACATTTGCGAAAAAAGGCCATTCTTGGCTAATGAACGTAGAAAAGAGCACACGTTTTAATTTTAAACTGCAAACAGTAGTTCGTAAATTAGTTAAAAGGGCTATCTAGGACTTGGTCAAGACAAAATTTTGAATGATATCTCCAAAGTGCCATGCGGCTCACTCGCGCGGTCGGGCCCCTAGCCCTTCACAGCGGTCGTGTGCGAATTGAATATTTTTCGATTGAAAATATTTTGAGTACAAAAAAATCATTAAAATAACACAAAACGAAGGGCTTGTGAGGGTGTGCTTTTTTAATTTATAATTTTTGAAATTTCTTTAAATACTCGTGCGAAGCCGGGGCGGGCCGCTAGAAAAACTATACAATATGTAACAAAATCCCTGCGCGATCTTTATAGGAGCAACTCAGACCGTCAATATGAACAACATTTCTTAAGGGACCAATGCTTGAAACTTAATCGACATTTTCATATAAAAGTGTTCGGCCGGCCCGGCAATGTGTATGAAAATGTGGATTTTTTCTTCGAGTGTCAAGCATTGGTCCCATAGGAAAAGTTGTTCATATCATACCTATACACCAGGTAAAAGCATATTTTGAGGATCTCTATTTCCAAATATTTTATATAGAAATTGGAACCTTTAAATCAGATACCAAGGTTTGATACGTTTTAAAATTTGCAGTTTAAAAGCACTGCAATCAAAATATACCTTGTTTTTCTACTAACCCTTATTTGGGCACGCCTCTTCCTTTATATTCCCCTCTAAGTAGTCTAGATAAAATATATTTTTTGGAGTGGTAACAAAGGCTCATTCGTGTATTGTTGAGTTTGTTACTTCAATTTTGTTACGAATTTTGTGGGTGAAATACACGAGTCTTGTCACGGCAAGGTTAGGTCTCAAGTCACTTTTTCTTTTGTAATGTGTAATATATTTTTATGTATGTTTCTCAATAACTTCTGCGCTTTTAGCCGATTCAGATTTTTTTGTTTGAAAACGTATACATTACAAGTTTATCCCATTGTCACCAGATAAGAATCTGATGATGAAATCCTCGAGAAATCGAAGGAACTCCACAAATATTCTACGCATACGTCATATAGTGATTCTGATGTTTTTGACAATATATCAAGCATTTGCATTCAAACTGTGTGTTTTAGTGAAGTGGAATTGATGAAAAAGACCAGTATTGAAGTTGCTTTTTAGGGTTCTAGGGTTCCGTAGTAAACAAGGAACCCTTAGCCTTACCCTTTTTTTTAGGGTAGCTCCCATACAAGTTAAGTAAAAAGTCAATTTTATTTTGTCGACTAACCAATCATGTGGGGTATTGTTGAATAGGTCTTTCAAAAATATTATGAGCTTGTAAACACCGTTTTTAGATCTAGGGATCCGTTTCAGAAATATTTGGTTTTTAAAGTGAAAAATTTTGTTATAGTCAAGTGTCCCCCCCCACTATTTGCTAAACGGTTATATATGGAAACGTGAAAAAATTCACAGGTATAATAAATATAACGAAATTTAAAGGAAAGGTATCAGAGCAATGTAGGGTTTACAAATTAAAAAGTTGTAGGCGATCAACTTATAAAATGTATTCCGAAAAGAAAATTTTCATACAAATTCAATAGAAATTAATTTTTAGACGTTTTTAGTGGCATAAACTCAAAGTTGGCATTCGTGACTACGGAACCCTATACTGCGCGTGGCTCGACACGCACTTGGCCAATTATTTTGTTTAAAATTATTTTACATTATACTAGTGGCTCTGTGAGCTGTAAGACTTCGATAGTTTATCTTGGCATAACTTCAAACTGACTAAAAATTCCCATGGCTCCTCTATTTAAAAAGATTTCCAAAACTGAATCGACAATAATAAATATAAAAAAAAATTCGCGGAGTGTTGATAAATTCAGGGCTTCCTCACTCACTAAAAATTGCGACCCGCTACTTATTTAAAAACTTATACAATTTCACACAATTATTAACTGTATAAAACAGAAAACAACACGCTAACACCCAAACGACTATTCGACGCGCAGTCCAAAACGCATTATAAGGTCCACTCGCCCTTTCGGGCCGCGGTTGACATCAACTGCGTGCCTCGTACCACGCAAACGGCAAAAGTGGGAGACAAGCGACGGCTGCCATACAATTTGCGATAGTAAAGCGACAGTCGCTAGTCTGAGACGAATTATAATATTTATCAACACTCGGCGAATAGACTTAAACATGATTAAGAATTAAAGATACATTACATTCCTAACCCTAATTAGCGCAAGTAATTAAACTAATTCAACCTGTTGCGAAGGGTTACAAACAATAGTTACCCAAGAGATAAACTGCCAACTACTAACTCGGCTGTTTAACTTCAACCGAGAGAGGACACCTCTAATTAGGTACTTTCCTGTGTCTAAACTAAATTATTTGGTACTGTTAAAAGTCCCCTGTACCCTAGACAGAATCAGATTTTCCCATACAAACGTAGTGTAGCTTTTATTTTGAAACGGCATGTCAGATATTAGCGACATTATGTTATTTCAAAGAAATTGCATACATTAAGGCATATAACTAGTTTTCACAGTCAAAATATGAACATAAAACAGAAAATAGTGTATCATATCATATTCGACCATCAGTATGGAAACTTCTACACTCTTATATTTTCTTTCAAGTTCATATTTGACTGTCGAAAACTAGATACATGCAATATCTTTAAAATTGCAAAATACTGCCGAAATCCCACACGTCATTTCAAAATAAAAGCTAGGCTACGTTTGTATAGGAAAGTCTAGGGTAACATTCATAAGAAAATAAAAAGTCACAAAATAATGTCGCTTGTCATAATAATATTCATTTTCATTGTGATTTCAGATTGACTTTTAGAAAAAAGTATTTGATTTCAGTTGTTGCAAAGAAGTGATTTATGAAAGCCCTATTTCCTTCGTTATATAAGTGATATTCATGTACTTCTGTGTTTTTTTATTATTTATTTATAACACATAACGTTCTAAAGTACCTGCAAACATTTATCACGAATGATAGACTTGATCCTAAAATCATTTTCTTCCTTTATTAATATAAATAATGTGAATTTGAAGTTTGTGTATATTCTAAATCGACGACTGACTACAGTTTTCAAAAAAAAAAGTTCTTCTGCTGTCATGGTCTCACTGGATTCCACGTCCCCGATAACTTACTTAGAATGAATGCAGCAACCAATCATTATATTTGTTCTTGTTTACACCATTCCGACCAACATAACCTTAAAAAAGGCCTTAGAATCTTTCAGTTTCTGTCTGCTTAGAGACGTAAGACCCAAAATGCTTTGTCTGTCCCATTAGGAATAAAGACGTGATGAAATATAAAATATTTTTTGAAACTACATTCCAAATTCATCCCCAAACTACACAACCAATTTTGATAAAATTTCTATAAGACCACCTCTTTTGAACAAAAAATAATTTTCCAAATCGGTCCGGGCGTCTTGGAATAATCGGTGAACATACATAAAAAAATGATCGCGACGAATTGATAACCCTATCCTTTTTGGAAGTCGGTTAATTAAAAGATTGTAGACTTATCGTCAACTAAGAGACAACTGAACGATAAGTAGTTGATCACTTATCGTTCAGTTGTCTCTCAGTTAACTGATCTGATATGATTGTTGAATTTTATGAGTTCCGTAACCAAATGGTAACTAGCGGTACCCGTGCGAATAATTCGCACTAAATAAGTATGATAATAATTATCACTTTACAAAATTTTTTAAAAATTATTTATTTTATTTATTCTTTATTACAAAACTTCTTTATAAACAATATTTAAAGTACAGATAAAGTCATCTGTTACAATTTGCTTGTCACTTTCTGTAATTGAAATAGCCGACCGTCAATCATATTGACGTTGTTTCAAAATTAAAGCCGTCAGATGGCAGCATTGTCGTATTGTGTCTTAATGTATATCTATATATATAATTTTAATAACTAATTAATTTACAAAAACAAAAGCAATAAATTTTTTAGTAGTTGATGCCGGTAAAGCAAGCAATTATATATAAAATGATATAAAATTTATATGGAGCAATTGTGAGGTTTTTTCTAAAAAGGGAGGCAAACATCTTAACCTTAACGTAGTAATATACTATCTCACATAGATATATTAGCTTTGTCACACGGAGCCTATAAAAAATGTGTTATGAATTCATTCGATGAAAACTGATTAATAACATCAAAGGCAAAGGTATGTAACAATTAGGTAGTTATAAGCTAGATATTTTTCTTGGCACTGTCAGATCTTTATGCACCAGGGTTTGTGATTTTTGATTTTTGTAGTGTGGATTAGCTTTTCACTCTTAAGATATACGTGATATAATGTATGTGGCCAACGTCGTTGGGTCTACAATTAGAATTTTGTTCAGTCTATTGGTTCATATGAAGAATTTGACGACCTCCGTGGCGTAGTGGTCACCATGCTAGTCCGCCACCCAGAGGTTCCGGGTTCGATCCTCGGTCAGGGCAAGTTGGAAAATGGCCTTTTTCAAGTTGTCCTGGGTCTTGGGTGTTTATCAATATATGTATTTGTTATAAAAAATAGTATCGTTGAGTTAGTATCCCATAACACAAGTCTCGAACTTACTTTGGGGCTAGCTCAATCAGTGTAATTTGTCCCTATATATTTATTATATATATATATATATATATATATATATATATATATATATATATATATATATGATAACCGGCCAAGTGCGTGTCGGGCCACGCGCAGTACAGGGTTCCGTAGTTGTGAATGCCTCCTTTGAGTTCACGCCACTAAAAACGTCTAAAAACTAATTCACTATCGAATTTGTAAGAACCTCTTCCTCTTCCGAGTACATTTTATAAGGTAAGTAGCCTATAACTTTTTAAATTGTACACCTTAATTAGCTCTGATAGTTTTCCTTTAAACTTCGGTATATACAACGTGTTTGGGACATACCCGTCATAAATCGAACCACGGGCTATACTAGATCACTTTAGTATAATTAAATTCCTTGCACCTTAGAGTATAATTAAGATATAGAGTATAATTAAATTCCTTTAATTCCAGAGCATCGTCGCAAAGTAGCCTGCTTATCGGTTTTCTATAGGATACATTTTATAAAATTCTTCTTTTATAAAATGTATCCTATAGAAAACCGGACTACGAGGCGCGGACAGGGGTTTCACCCCTTTGTCTTTGAAATACCTAAGTCTCGAACTAAACGCTTCGACAATTCCTTTTTGGTTCGAGTAGCTAAGGTGTGGAATGAACTGCCTGCGTCTATATTCCCAGAGAAATACAGTCCCGGGACATTCAAAAGTACCTAGATTGAATGGGTATCTTTTGGATAGGCATGCTTCATCCTAGTCTTCATCTTCGCTTACCATCAGGTGAAATTGAGGACAAATGCCTAAACCAATATAGTGTAAAAAATAAAAAATATTAAATACCATATTAGCGTGATAACTAGACAGTTGAAATTTTCACAGATGTATTTCTGTTGCTGTTTTATCAAGAAATAGTAAAAACAGAATAAAATAAATATTTAACTTGGGCTCCAATACAATAAACGTGATATTTTATAGATAACGGTACGGAACCCTTGTGCACGAGTCCAACTCTCACTTCGCCGGTTAATTTTAAATCATATCACCCTGCACTGGGTTCACGCATTTGAAGCATGCCGGAATCCAAACAATTTTCTCTATAAATTGTTTGAAGCTTATAATGAATTTCGCCTAATATGAAATTGATTGTATTAATTACGTAAAATTTGTGTTCAAATTTAATTTTCCGCATAGCTTCTCTTGATTCTGTATAACAAACCTATTTGTTAATCAAATCAAGTTCGTAGTATATTAATTTATTAAAACTTAACTCCAAAGTACTTACTTTGGAGCTAGCTCAATCAGTGATATTTGTCCCTATATTGTTATAACCAGAGGTCGGAATTAGGTAGAGTTATTTATGTAATTGCATCGAAATGTTGATATTAATATGGATCTTACCGGAATTTCTGATAAACAATAATAAAAACCTCAGGGATAAATAATACAAATAAAATAAAGATAATAAACAATCAATTTTTATTAGTATTTACGTTAATATTTTTATTCGTTTTAACATATTGGCAACGTCGCGCGTGCAGTGGTTTAAATTGTGTAGAAGTTAATAACTTTTTATTTAAGAAATCACGGTATTTTGTGCTCTTTTAAATTAATCCCGGGATTTGAGGCATATCCACTTAATTCTTTAGCTGTATGAAATCAATGTAAGTACATAAATAACTCTACCTAATTCCGACCTATGGTAATAACATACAAACATACAAACTTTCCCAAATTGGTGAACATAAATAAAAAATAAAACATAAAAGATCGCGACGAATTGATATCCTCCTTTTCGGAAGTCGGTAAATGAGTATTGAACTGGCAAAACTGCAACAGCCTTTCGTAAATATTTAGCAACATTAACAAACAGAGGATTTCAATGAAACTTACAATTTACATCGCATTTGAAACGTACAAGTTCCGAAACTGTCCAGTAATGTAAAGCAAACCAGCAACTGCAATTTCGCGGAGCAAAAACTTTGTTCCGTAGTTCCGAATCGTTCTGTTTGCGTTTGTTCCG
Organism: Acrobasis suavella; assembly: GCA_943193695.1. NCBI lineage: Eukaryota > Metazoa > Arthropoda > Insecta > Lepidoptera > Pyralidae > Acrobasis > Acrobasis suavella. The sequence continues at coordinate 865,913 of OW971935.1, forward strand.
TTACAATGCACCCGGGAACCCGCTGTTGATGTATGCACTTGCATCGTATAGCAATATTTACCGTATTTACGTTTGAGAAGTTGCAGTTTGAAATGAAAATATAAGTTTTAAATACTAAAATGTAACTAATGTTTGTTCATTTGAAGTACAGTTTTTGATTATTAGTGTTCCGTACAACAAATGAAAATACGGAAACCTTAAAAGATTACTCGTGCGTCTGTCTGGCCGTCCGTCTATCACGGCCATTTTGTTCCGAATCTACTGGAACAAATCAGGTGAAATTTCGTAGGATGGTGTAATCCTATGACCTAAACACAGATACGTGCAAAGTAAATGTCCTCAACGCACTGAGCGTAGCCTCGCGTGCTCGCCGCCCGCGCTGGGCTATTGGTAACGATGACTATTGGTGGTGTGTCCGTAGTGGTTGGTAATACTCTTGTAGCTGTAGAAATCATCGTGTCATCGTCACTACACACACTACGTACACTACGTGAGTAATACCGTTTTTAAATATATGTCATCTCACCTTACTTTTAATAATATATTTTTTTATTTATTTAAACTTTATTGCACAATTAAAAAAAAATGTACAAGAGGCGGACCTAATGCCATATGGCATTCTCTCCCGGTCAACCATTAGACCAAGCGGAAAATATGTATGGCTGGCGTGATGAAATTCATAATTTAGTAAACAAAGTATAAATATCTACATAAGTACATATAGAAAAATAAACCATTAAACATATAATATATATCAACATACATAAAATACAATATATATACATATTAATAAATGTATATTTAATATACATACAAATTAATACATATATCTACATACATATATTATTTATTTGTACTACATTGAACAGAAGTAATTGGTTTCAAGGTATAATAATACATACAAAGTGTGTCGTTGCCATGCGGAGGGAAAGTGTCCGTTGGTCAAACGATTCCTCAGAACACAACTCATTGTACAGTAATTTGCCAGGTAAAAAATCGACTTTTCAGCGTTTACCCCAACAACTTTTGAACCGCTGTACCTATTTCCATCAAACATAGCCTAAGAACCACCGCAAGCAAACTTGGTAACACGTTAAAACTGCCGAGATTACGAAATCTCCAGACAGACAGACAGACGTTTAAAAAACAAGTGTTCGATTATATCAGTTTTTTTTTTACCAAGATTTCAAGGTTTAGTGACGAACAATTTTCTTCTTTTATCAATCACTTCCCGCTACCGCCAGTGACTCTTGCCGCCTCTATCGTGACTGAATGCTATGTCGCGACGATTGATGGTGTAGTCGGCTCTAGTAGAGCTGTAGCTCTATGGATGCTATGTCGAAGTGCTTTGCTTACTGAAATATATTTAAGCGTTCGAATCAGGTAATAAAAAAGACTTTGTTACATATAACGTTATAAATAACTTTTTTTAAGGGGATACGTGAATTTATCAGTGCTAAGGCAGCAATATATATATATATATATATTAGAAAAACACAAAACAAAAAAAACATCCCTCAAAAAATAAATCTACGAATTTTTACATCCCTGCCATTTTATTTTATAAGCGGTATTATTACTATATATCTATATCTATATATATATATATATATATATATATATATATATATATATATATATATATATATATATATATATATATATATAGTAAATCATTTGATATATATATATATATACGCTAAAATAACTTCTGTGACCATGTACCGTAAAATAACAAACACACTTACCATTTCTATTTACCCTCATAAGGACGTATATCAAAAAAAAGCTGCGTTTATAAAACACTAATATCAGAAAACTGTTCCAATGTTTCTAAATACACTAACTATAAACAATAGAAATAGTTACTTTTATATATATAGTTAGTTATATATATGTGCTAAAATTATTTATACACGTACCATTCTTATTTACCCTCTTAAGGACGTGAATTAAAAGAAAGCTACGTTTATAAAAACCAAATATAAGAAAACTGTTCCAATATTTCAAAATACACATGACTATGAATATTAACGTCACTGTGAACAGGCTACAAAAAACGAATACACGTATCCTATTTACCCTCGTAAGGACGTACATTAAAAGCAAGCTACGTTTATAAAAGCCAGATATGACAGTCACGATTTTTCCAGCAAAAACTCCCATCCGTCTCCGTGAAGTCAAAAAAATCGAGAGTATAGAAATTAAGCTCATAAAATTATAAACAATACCGTTTAAAGAACTACGTTCACAAATTTTTGACCGGTTTCAAAAAAGGAGAAGGTAATCAATTCGATGCGTATGTTCTTTTTATTTTTGGGGTGTTAGTCTGTCTGTTCGTCCGCGGTTCTACTCAGACACTATAATTACAACAAAGTTCCAATTTGGCATAAGTATTTATATTAATCCTGCCAACAAAGTTTTTAAAGTGAAAACTTCTTTAGCGGCGTTGTACAACGTTTTTTGTATGGGTAAAAAATGTTAAACTCGTGTCAGGACGTCAAGGCGTCAGGACACGTGACCTAATCAAATATTCGTAAGACGGATGGAGAGTAGACAGCCGGCGCGGCGTAGGAGAGGAAGTAGTGTTTCGTTTAGGCGGTGCAGGGCGCTTTCGCGAATGTTCGTGTGTGTTTATGTCAAAGCGTGCCACGCGCATCCATGGAAATGCACAACGTTAATAAAGTTTTCACTTCTGCCGGCACTCCCGGAGTGCAACCCGTCGTTTTTTTTAATTTTAATTTTATTAGCTTTTCGTGTCCCACTGCTGGGCAAAAGCCTCCCCTCTTTCCTCATGAGGGGGTTTGGACCTTAATCCCACCGCGCTGGTCCAGTGCGAGTTGGTGTGTTTGTGAGTCGTCAGAGCCTCGTCTGTCGTTTAGCAGCGAGCACCGCGTGCAGGTGAGGTTGACTTGAGTGAGGAAGGTGTTGGTCTCACTCCTTGCCTGTCTTCTAGTCCTGCCTCGCCAACAAAGTGGTAAAATAAAATCACGAAAAATTTTTTTTTGGTATTTCCCGTACATGTGAATTTCTTTCTTTCTCGACTAACACATCGTGTGGGGTATCGTTGAATAGGTCTTTTAAAATATTGTGAGCTTGTTAAATCATTATTCGATTTACTGTTCCTTTACAAATATTTGGTTTTATACCACATTTTTGTTCGAGTCAAGTATCTCCCCGGTCTATTTACTAACGAAAAAAATCACCAGTCATATTTAACGAAGTTTAAAGGAAAACTATCAGCACTAAGTAGGGCTTACAAATTAAAGTGTTATAGGCAACCACCTTATAAAATGTACACGGAAAAGTAAAATTTCATACAAAGTCAATAGAAAATCCGTTTTTTTAGGCGTTTATTGTCCCGTAAACTCTAAGTCAGTATTCGCAACTACTGAATCCTACACTCCGCGTTGTCCGACACGTACTTTGTCGGTTATTATGTGTTTGTAACGCCATATCTTCGACATTTGTGAGTTGGTACCATATTATTTTGGTGAAGATATAACAAAAAAAAATTAGAGATATGTAAAAAACTCCTAAAGGAAAATAAAGTCGGTTGTTACTTGACGTGTAATGTTTTATAAATCGATAAACGTCGATTGCACGCATGAAAAATTGTCAAGTTCCGCCTGAGCCGAGCGTGAAAGAGAGAGCGCGTAGCGAGCGATAGAGAGGCACAATCGGCCTAAGCATCCGGCTTGTTACACATCTATCATGACATTATCATGTAAAATTATTGTCAGGAAAACCGACTTTACAGACAACCAATTTTTTGCTGCCCGATTTTGATATGGTTTTTTTACCTGAAAGCATGTTCCCTTGCATAAGTTCTTAGTGATGTTTGATGGGTATCAGTTCAGCGGTTCAATAGTTATGGGGGGTGACACTTAAAAGTCGGGAATTTTAATTTGCCTGAAAAATAAACTTGTGGATTAGTAATCGCTAGGTCTGAGTTCGCGTCGAACCACTAGTTAAATCCAATCAATCGAAATCAAATTGAATTAAAATGAGGAGCTCGGCGGCTCGGCGGTTGTGCGCATTGGTGGCGCTTTCGCAAGTAAAGCAACATCGGGCGTGGTCCGCACTTGGATGGGTAACTACTAGAGGCATAAAAAAAATCTCGAGCTCTTCCGAGCAGGAAGTCCCGTTCAGGAGGCACGTATAAGCCGTTGGTCCCGGCTGTAATCATTGTTGCAGTGGTCAAGCTATGTCAGATGGCTTTAGGCAGCCTGAAAAATCTGACACCAGTGTTGGCCACTTACACACACGAAAAACAAATAAAATCGAAATCAAATCAAGGGTATTTATTTGCAGTCAACACGGTATAATACAGGTGACAATAATTTGAAGGTGTTAAGCTAAAGTACACTGGCATGCTAAACAACTATTTGTAATATACGTTGTCATTTATATTTCAGCCGGCTTCTCTCTGTACTCTCAGTAGTTTCAGCTAACTGGAGTCAGTGAAATAAACACAAGTATTATTTATCAGCGCCGTTGTATTTCTCGGGAGGCTTATAAGGGTATTTTATCAAATAGCACTCCCTTTCCCTGTCCCGCGATTGCGGTCATTGGGACCGTTATAGGACAATTTGGGCGCACTTGTAGTTTACTGATAAAATTAGTGGTCCTGTGACGTTGCGAGTAAATTTAGTTTTGCAATTAGGACTTTTTTTATTGTTTCATGCTGATCTGGGAGAAAAGTAGAAAATTTAATGCACCAGATGCTTCTCTTCCCTAGCAGATCCTTAACGATAACGAAACGTTACTAATGGAGTTCTGCTGCCTTGCTGTAGAGTATTTATTGTACCGGTTAACTCTTTAAGTTAAGACCCTGTATTCGAACGGCTCACTCGATATTGCAGGCTTGAATCACCTGATTATCCGAAAAGAAAGATGATTCCGTGTTTCGGAAGGCACGTAAAACTGTGGGTCCCAAACGTCACCTAGCGTTTGATCATCAAACTATCCAAGGATTGGTTCCTGGTTTGCCCTTTGGGTTGTGGAGGTCAGACGGCAGTCGCTCTGTGTAAAAACCAGTAACCTCGTCAAATCTCTTTGGTTAGTTAGCGGACCCCGGGCTCTGAAGCGTTACTGCTGAGGATGCAACCGGGAATACGCTCGGATGATGATGATTCGAACGGCCCGCTCGGATGAGGTGCGGGGCGATCTGCGAGGCACCCCGCAGACTTCTACTCGTACATATCACTTCTACATTATATAAGGACGCGGAATGTAGATTTCATCGGTTTTTATTTTTTTTTAAAACAGGGTTACGGGTTATAAAAGACAACTTTGCGAATTTGTCTTAACATATTTAGTGGCTTTAAGTGAGCACAAGAATCAAATGTTAAGTATCAGTAGTTTAGTGGTAGTTTTGAGAAAATATTACAAAAAGGGGCTACTTCAGGTTTTTTTTTATAGAGTGTAGTTTATTAGATCATGTAACTAACTGCGAATTTTACTAGACTAGATCCTTAACTAAGACATGTCTTTTTTTCAAATTTTAAAACACAATGTCTCAGATGGTTTTAAAAATTAAAAATTTCGGCCTACCGAGCTTTAAACAGTTTTAGTATGTATAACATCTGCTTATTGTGTAAATTAATTTAGGTATTCCTTTAATTAGGATACTAGACATATTAAAAATTAGTAGGTGTTATTACTGTCGTACTCTTCCTTTTGTTGTAACTCATTATCAATGTGAATAGTACTGTAATAAACATTGGGAATATTTCGTTCAATATATATATATTTAACTGGTAGCATGAAGCAATAGAAACAAGCTGGAGTTCAATATCTCGAAATGCCAGACCATTTCATTTACAAAAGTGCATAACCCGGCAGGCAGGTATGCTGGGACTAACAGTAGTGGGTGGGCGCCGGCCGGCAATAGTTTGCATGAACTAACTGGTGGCGGAATTGCACAAAGTAATTCAAATCATGTAGTATGTAACTTTGACTTCCGCAAAGTAACACCTGAATCTATTAACTAAATTAAAGATATTTATAAATTACCTGCATGTCATAAAATTCGTCTGCTGTTCCACTTTTTTGCGATACCCGACAAGGTTCATATTGTACTTACCTATAAAACAGTGACCTTTGGTAGTTAGAACTGATATTGTACATTTTGAAACGCAATAAATGAATTAAATTGACTTGAATTGAAAGATAATCGAGGAAAAGTAGTTGAAAATGCAATGTAAATATTGATATTCACCTACAATATCCTATCGACTGAAACAATTTCGAAGAAAAATAAGATTATACTTTTCTAAATTCCACCAATGTTCCAAGGAAACAAAGCTCCTCTTGTCAAATAGAAGTTTAATTTTTACTGTTAATACAATATATTAGTGTCATAAACGAGATCATTGGCCTGACGGAAGTACGCGTTACTCCGCTTTTGCAAGTTAAGCGACACCAAGCGTGGTCCACACTTGGATGGGTGATAACAAGTAGCATAAAAATTTCTCCAGCTCCTCCGTGCTTTGGAAGGCAAGTAGAGCCGTTGGCATTGCAGTTGTCAAGCTATATCAGGTGCCTATAGGCATATATATGACGACCTCCGTGGCGTAGTGGTCACCATGCTAGTCCGCCACCCAAAGGGTTCGATCCCCGGTCGGGGCAAGTTGGAAAATGGCCTTTTTCAAATTGTCCTGGGTCTTGGGTGTTTATCTATATATGTATTTGTTATGAAATATAGCGTTGAGTTAGTATCCCATAACACAAGTCTCGAACTCACTTTGGGGCTAGCTCAATCAGTGTTATTTGTCCCTATATATTATATACAGGCAGCTCGGAAATTCTGACACCATTGTTGGCCACTTACACATACGAAAAACCAAAAAAACATTGACCTACATGACGAAAATGAATATGGTCCGTTCTACATTTTTAGTTAAGTTAATAAAAATCGAGAACAAAAAATAGTCCCTAGTAAGTAGGTGCTACAAAGTCATTGTTAGTCCTAGAGGGCTTAAAAAGGTATTTTATCAAACACACCCTTTCCCTGTCGCATGATTACGGTCATTGGGACGCGTTATAGGAGAATTTGGCGCCATCTTGGGGGTTACACTGCTACAATTTGTAAGTGAAGCGGAACGGCGATAAAGTGCGGTTTTGGGGCGGAAAAGTGTGGTTTATGAGGATCACTTTGTGTGCCCTAAGTAACCTTATTGAATCTTATTTAAAATAAGTAAATATTTAAAAAAAATTAGGGTAGCATAAACGGGACCCTATTAATAAGACTTCGCTGACCGTCCGTCCGTTCGTCTGTCACCAGGCTATCCCATGAACCGTGACAGTTACGTTATTAGTCATGTATTTAGGAACATTGGAACAGTTTTCTTACATAGCATAAACAGTTGAAATTTTCACAAATGATACGGAACATTTCGTGCTTGAGTCACGACTCGCACTTGGTTAGTTATTATTGTAAGAACAGCTGATATCAAAGACGATATCAAATTATTAAAGAAAAAATTGCAACTAACTCTCCGTCCGTCTAGCTTAGGAAAACCATAGACCTACATTTTTTTTTACTGCGTAAGAGGAAAACAGTTGATGATATTTGTGCTTTGTTTATTAGTTGATTATTACGTCACCCACAGGAAGACCAAGTTTATTTGCTAGGCAAATTAAAAAATCCTGACTTTCAAGAACGCCATCGCTCCGCGACGGCGTGCGGTGCAATGTGATCACCGCATCGCGCACCGTCGCGGAAAGCTCTTACGAGTACAAAATCTGACCAGATAGATTCCAGGTGTTACTTTGCGAAAGTCGAAGTTATATGCTATTCAAGAATTTTGTTAGTTAAAGCATAAATTCTGAAATGTATGGATAGTGACAGGTAATTTTTGAAGCCAGTAAAAATTTAAAAACTAACGGCAATGATGCATAAACATAGCTATTTGAAGCTAACTGCCCAATCGAAGTATACAATGGAATTTCTCGCTAAAATAAAATGCATCACGAATATTGGTTTTCGTTCGTTGAATTTGTTTTCCGCTTTTTTATAACTGTTATTCACAGTCCATTCAGTGCGTTCACAGTTTTGTATTGATTATATTTTATTCGTTTAACTGTTGTTTATTATGATAAGTGTATAACATTCTGACTTACAGTTTCACACCAAGACATCTACACACACAGCGTTACACGTTACACCACGCACACAACGCCAAAGACATTTAAAGATGATGAACGAAAGTAATAAAAGTTAAATGTAATTTCATCTTGCCTGTTAGTGAGAGCTTTGGTCTAGTGGCCAACGAGAGATTATGATAAAGTTTAGGAGTTCCAGGAGTCTAGACGTTCATTTTTAATAAAATTAGTATCTGAAATAATGGCGCCAATGGTGCTCGTGTAACCCCTTAAGAGCTTACTGCTAACTGCGTAGACGAACAAGGAAAAACGCGATAAAATACTGAACCAAATAAAATTGGTTTCCGCTCGTTCCATTTCTTTTTTTATTATTTTATAACTGCCAGTAACTGCAGCTGTTACAGCCCGTTACCAGTATTTTCTATTGATTTTGAAAGCATTGTTGTTTTAAAAATCGAAAAATAGTTCGACGTTTTCGTGGCTTTTAGTTATTTTTTTTAATGACTCCATAAAACTTATTGTGCTGACTGTTTACCCAACTGTCCAAAAGAATGGTTATGTTTTTCGAGTGTATTTGTAAATAGGTAATGTATATTTCTATGGCACACACGGCAGCTTGAGGGATTTTAGCTGGAGAGGAGTAATTGACACCGAGTCTCGTCTGGTTTGAGGGTTCCGTACCCAAAGGGTAAAAACTGACCCTATTAATAAGAGTCCATTGTCCGTCTGTCCGTCTGTCTGTCCGTAAGTCTGACACCAGGCTGTATGTCTCCACTACAACAACTAATACTAATAATTGGCCAATTGCGTATCGGGCCACGCGCAGTTTAGGGTTCCGTAGTTACGAATGCCAACTTTGAGTTCATGCCACTAGAAATGACTAAAAACTATTTTTCTATTGAATTTGTATAAAATTTTCCTTTTCCGGATACATTTTATAAGTCGATCGCCTATAACTTTTTAATTTGTAAACCCTACTTAGCTCTGATAGTTTTCCTTTAAATTTCGTTATATTTTCTATAGCTGTCAATTTTTTCACGTGTCCATATATAATCGTTTAGCAGATAGAGTGGGGAGACACTTGACTCTAACAAAAATTTTCATTTTAAAACCAAATATCGAAAAAACGATGTTCGCAAGCTCATAATATTTTTGAAAGACCTATTCAACGATACCCCACATGACTGGTTAGTCGACAAAATAAAATTGACTTTTGACTTTACTTGTATGGGAGCTACACAATTTATTTCAATATTTTGCTTTACCACTTTTTCCGAATGATTAATAAATATACCTATACCAAATTACAGCTTTCTACTACTTATAGTCGCTGAGTAAAACCGCGGACGGACAGACAGACAGACGGACAGACATGGCGAAACTATAAGGGTTCCTGGTTTACTACGGAACCCTAAAAACAGAATAACATACATACATACATATTTCACAGTAGGCAGAGAGACTATGGATTTCCACTGGCTACGATCCTTGCAAACCTCTTTTGCTTTTTCAACACTCATTACTCTTTTCATACATCCTCTCCGGTTATAGGTACTCCTTACTTCACCTTTCTTCAGAACATCTGCAGTTTGGTCGCAGAACGTTCGTCGAGGTTGACCCGGTCCGGTTTTCGCCTTCTCGTTCGGTCCGGTCTTCACGTTCTCGATAAATATTTTTAGTTAATCTTTTTTCATCCATCCTCTCCACATCTTCAAATCACTTTCCCAAATCAACATTCCTTTCTCAATTTTTGTCACTACATTCTCTTTCACCTCACACTTCTCTTGTATTACCTCATTTCTTATCCGGTCTTTCAAAGTTATACCACACATACTTCTTAAAGCTCGCATTTCAACTGCATTTATCCGACTTTCATTCTTCTTTTGCCATACCCAACTTTCATTACCATACATAAGAATAGGTATCAACACTCTCTGATGAACAGCAAGACGTGCTTTGGCAGACACCTTCCTACTGTTCATAAAAGAATGTAATGCCCCATTCACACGATTACCAGTCATCATCATCCGAGCGTATTCCCGGTTGCTTCCTCAGCAGTAACGCTTCAGAGCCCGAGGTCCTATATCTTACCAAGGAGATGTGACGAGGTTAATGGTTTTTACACAGAGCGACTGCCGTCTGACCTCCACAACCCAAAGGGCAAACCAGGAACCAATCCTTGGATAGTTTGATGATCAAACGCTAGGTGGCGTTCGGGACCTACAGTTTTACGTGCCTTCCAAAACACGGAATCATCTTTCTTTTCGGATAATCAGGTGATTCAAGCCTGCAATATCCTATCCGGACTGGAAACAACTTTTCACAAAGTATGCTTCCCAGTGGGAATCGAACCCATGACCTCCGGGTCACAAGGCGAACGCCTTGACCACTGGACCACGGAGGCAGTCACAGTCACACGATTACCAGTAACCACCCTTCTCTCTATATCGCTTTCGTACTTTCCATCTCTTGTGAACATACTACCTAAATATACGAATTCCTTTACTTGTTCTTTTTTTTCTCCATCTAATAAAATATCACATTTTGTTGTACTTTCATCCCTTTTAAATACTATGACTTTCGTCTAGCTTACATTCACTTTCATACTCTTTCTCACCAACGCATCATTCATAACAGTTACCATCTTTTGCAAATTCCCCTCCGAAGACGCAAGTATCACTTGGTCATCGGTACAGAGGAGGCATTTGATAAGCAACTCATTCATTCTTAGACCCCATTCATTTTCTTTCAAATCTTTCAGAGATTGTCCATGAATAAGTTAAACAGGCGATGCACATACCCCTGTCCAACACCTTTTTTGATATTAAACCAGTCCGTGTAGCCCGCATTTATTCTGACACAAGTGCTTGAATCTCTATAGAGAGATTTCAGCGCAAGTATCAAACAGCTGTTTACCCCAAACACGGACAATGTTGACCACAATTCATTTCTCAGCACTCTGTCGTAAACCTTTTCTAAATCCACGAAAACACAATACACTTTTTGACCTTTAGCCAAAAATTTATCAAGTATGCATTGCAAAGAAAATACTTGATCCGTATATCCCACTCTTTTTCTACCATACTACCTAAATATATGAACCGCTTGCACATTCCACATCTTATCATCGGTTTCTTTTATAACTCTTTCAATCATCAAAAACAGGATAAATATTTTAGTGGGGCTCCCATACAACAAACATGATTTTTTATAACGGTACGAAACCCTTCATGCGCGAGTGTGATTCACATTTGCCGGTTATAATGGTTGACCTAAAACGTGATCAGATATTGCTTGACCTATATCTTGAGGCGCATTTTCGTCCATTGCTTCAGTCGGCTTGTAAGATCTGAGCGGGAAGAGAAGCAGCTTAGAAATTAGTACTTCATTTCAATAGGCATAATAACAAAATATATATTATTTCAAAATTTAAAACTGACTTCACCCCCAAACTACACAACCGATTTGGATAACATTCATGACCACCTGACAATTATAATCTTTCAAACAAAAAAAAAATCAAATCAGTCCAGGTGATTTTATATAATCGGTGAACATACAAAAAAAGTCCGCGATGATAACCTCCTCTGTTTCGGAAGTCGGTTAAAAGCCAGGTCTTCGCAAATACTCTTTTAGGTCAATTTATATCGTTCAAGCCTAGTGGAATCGGTTTATTTCCCTCGCTCTGTAAACTTGTTGAAAACTGCAAGTTACTGCAAATTTTAACAAGACAAACTTTAACAAGTTTCTGTACTTAATTTTACTTTTATATAGATTTTACTCTGGAGTTCTTGAAAACTGAACTTCTGTTCTGTTCTGTTCTGTTCTGAGTCCTCCCAGCCAGCAGTTACGCTGCAAGAGCTTATGAATGAGGTTTACCTTGGAGAGTACGTCATCACGCTTGCAGACCAAAGCCGATGCATGTATATCGTCCTCAGTCCCTAGAACATGGCGACGCCAAACCTCGTTATACCACTCTCATGGCTCGAGAAACCAGTTAGACTCGTAGATAGGGATAAAGGAGTGTAGGAGATATTCGCAGTCAGGGAGTAGGGGAGAGAGAGGGAGTAAGAACCGACCGAATACCAGCATCAAATCAGTATGGGGAGGATAGATATAATACTTGGTGTGTGATATATACTTGGAAGGATAATAGACTGCTTTGTTGTTTTGTATCCGTCGCGTTGCTCTGCAGGTCTTCTTCGTAAGATTAGAGATTTGTTGGCACTGTCGTAATAGTGCAGCCTTCTGGTTTGTCTTCTGGAATTTGACTTCTGACTTCAGTTTACTGGTCTTGACACTCTTCACTTCTGGCTTCTGGGTTTGGAGTTCTTGAAAACTGAACTTTCAAAATAAAAAATATATTCACTTTGAGCAAGCAAAACTTCAGTTAGTAAAGTTTATCAATTTTTTTCCAAGGAAAAGAATTTCCGTGTACAAAAATTGGTAAATAAATTATTTAAAAAGTTTTCTTGAAGAAATGAGTTCCATAAGTACTTATTCTTTACGTCTATACAAAAAAGTTAAGAAATAGTTAAAATATCTATACAATGTATGAATACATAAAATTAAAGTTTTACAAAGGAACTAAGCTCTAAACCTCTCTTCCAGTAGGCGACCTCTGTAGCCTAGTGGTCTTCATGCCATGCTGGTCATACTTAAGGTCCCGAGTTCGATCCCCGGTCAGGCCAAGATGGAAAATGATCTTTTTTAGTTTGGCCTGGGTCTTGGGTAATTATCTATAATGTATTTGTTATAAAATATAGTATCAATGTTAGTATCCCATAACACAAGTCTCGAACTTACTTTGGGGCTAACTCAATCTGTGTAATTGTCCGTATATATTTATTTATTTAAGACATGTAAGAGGAGATGTTTATGTAAAAGAGGCATCAAGGCGTGTTCATACATAGGATCAAGGAAGAAGATAAAAACAATTGCAAAAAAACTACACAAAACTTCAAATAAACTTACATTTGCTAGTCCAGGTCTGTGTCACTCCCCATTTAGGTATCGAAAATATACCTACATTATTACTATGCCCGCGGCGACCACTGCGAAGGGGGAATTTAGTTAAATGAATCGTTTGTCCAGAGTAATAAGAATGAAATTGGTTTACAATGGGTGTGAAGAGGTGAGAAGTTCTGATGCGAGCTACATAAAACCATAGCGCTAACCACATTAAGGGGCTATCTGTATTTTCCGGGGTCCAGTGCTGCCCACATTTGAAATAAATCATTTGAAAGAAAACTGAGATATTATTTAAAATTTTGTCTTGACCAGGCCCTAGGTAACCCTCCAAACTATTTTATGAACAGTTTTAAGTGAGAACCTGAAGCTTTTCGACGCACAATTGTAAAAAATTGCCACTTTTGGCTTATGTGCGTAGAAAAGCTTCACGTTATCACTTTAAACTTTAAACAGTAGTTCATAAAATAGTTTGAAGTGTTATCTAGGGCCTGGTCAAAGCAAAAATTTTAAATGATGTCTCCGTTTCCTATGAAATGATTTATTTCAAATGGGGGCAGCACTGGACCCCGGAAAATTGAGGTATCACCTTAAGTAGATATTATTTTTGAATTTCTTTTCTGAGCAATACTTTTGTACGTAAGTACTAGTACATATTCTGTGACTAAACTTAAACCTAAATTAAACATAAGTGTATCTAGAAAGTAATATATTATGAAATATAATGAATATACTTTATAAAAATATAAATTCCAATTAAAATAATGTTTGTATTTCGTGTGGAAGTATTCAACTCTGGTGTCAGATTTTTCAGGCTGTTGAAGGAATCTGATATAGTATGATGACTGCCGGGAGCGACAGTTTCACGTGCCTACGAAAGCCCGGAAAAGCACGAGTATATTTTATGCCTCTTGTGGTCACCCATCCAAGAGCAGACTACGCCCACGAGTACCGAACTTCTTTTAAATATAAAAAGTAAAAGCGACAAAATAAATGTATATATTTTTTAATCAAACAATTTTCTCAATCAAGTATAAAGTGGATCATATCATATTTGACCTTCAGTAAGGAAAACTTTTAGAGTCTCATATAAGTTTAAATTAGACTGTCAAAAACTAGTTACATATATGAAACTTCTTTAAAATTACAAATTTTTGCCGAAATCTCATAATGAAAAAGCTTTGAGAACATGCTTATTTATAATAATTTAAAATTTATTATAAAGGATAAATACTCAACAGGTATAGGTAACACTGAATCTGTATGCTGTAATTTGTCGATACCTATCTGGCAGTTTGACTTGGGCTGTCTACTTGTGATTTTTCTATTCAACCCTTCATCCCCCCCCCCTCTCCCCTGCGACTTAATTTAGCTTATCTTAGAATAAAATTTTCAAAACTTCCTTCCTTCTAATCAACAATACTCGAATTACCCTGAAACAATATTTCCATAGATACAAACGCTAAATTATCATAATAGACTTGAAGAACTTCACTCACTTGGCTTGTTCAACAAAATTACAGTTTTTCTCAATAACAAAAACAGTCCTTCCATTCATCTCTGAAATCACAAAAGAAATCGCCGCGATTATCCCGCTATTGTCGTGCGTGATAGAAATTGCGGCGGCTCTCGGGCGCGTCATTTGTTACGTCCAAAAGGCAAGCTTACAATAATAATTATACGTCACAACTGTACTTATGATAAAGTGACCGGTTTTACGAATAGACAGCTACTTATTACATGTAAAAGTGAAAAAATAGTTCTTATACTAGATTAACTCCGAACTGTAAATTTTCCATCCCTCCGGAAATCATATTGCGACAATTATTAAAATGAAACAAAAAGGTCTTACTTTTAATTAATAAACATTTTTTTATTAATTTACGATCATACATACATATTTTCACGCCTGTTTCCCATGGAAATAGGCAGAAACTATGGATTTCCACTTGCTACGATTCTTGCAAACCTCTTTTGCTTCGTCAATACTCATTACTCTTTTCGTACACATTCTCCGGTTATAGGTACTTTTTACTTCACCTTTCTTCAAAACATCTGCAATTTGGTCGCAGAACGTTCGTCGAGGTCGACCTGGTCCGATTTACGATCATATAATTACTAATCTTCATCAAATATACAAAATTAATCAGAATTGTCAAAATTAATTCAGACAACTAGTGTGATTTTCGTTCAATGAAATGGCTGGTTATAATTCTCAATAATGAAAAAAAAAACACAGTCCTTCCATTCATCTCTGAAATCACAAAAGAAATCGCCGCGATTATCCCGCTATTGTCGTGCGTGATAGAAATCGCGGCGGCTCTCGGGCGCACCATTTGTTACGTCCGAGAGGCCAGCTCACAATTATACGTCACAACTGTCCCTTTGATAAAGTGACCGGATTCACGAATAGGCAGCTAATCATATTATGTTAAAGTGAAAAAATAGTATTTTATACTACATTAACTCTGAACTGTAAATTTTCCATCGCTCTGATACTCATATTGCGACAATTCATAAGTTTATATAAAAAGTCTTACTTTGATTTAATCAACTTTTTTTTAATTAATTGTCGATCAGTTAATTACTAATCTTTATCAAATATACAAAATTAATCAGAATTTTCACAATTAATTCAGAAAACTAGTGTGGTTAATTCGTTCGTTCAATGAAATGGCCGGTTATAATTCTCAATAATAAAAAACACAGTCCTTCCATTCATCTCTGAAATCACAAAAGAAATCGCCGCGATTATCCCACTATTGTCGTGCGTGATAGAAATCGCGGCGGCTCTCGGCGCGCCATTTGTTACGTCCGAGAGGCCAGCTCACAATTATACGTCACAACTGTCCCTTTGATAAAGTGACCGGTTTCACAAATAGACAGCTACTTATTGCTTTACGTGACGGTTATTTTGAAGTAAAAAATATTTCATTTCATAGGGTGAGGACACGTTCAATAGTTAGGTTAAAATCGGATTGCACTCGCTTTCTCAAATCTCTTACTCTAAGCAGCAGAAAAGAATATACTTTGAATTAAAACAAAACTTACTTCATTATTATTATTATTGTTAAATAATAGAATGATTAACTATAGTATAAAATATACCGGCCAAGTGTGAGTTACACTCGCGCACGAAGGGTTCCGTACCATTATCTATAAAAATCACGTTTATAGTATGGGAGCCCTCATAAATATTTATTTTAATCGGTTATTACTATCTATTGTTATAACTGCAACGGCAAGTACATCATAACAGGAAAAAAATCTAAACTGTCTAGCTATCACTTTTCATGAGATAGAGCCTGGTGATAGACGGACGGAAGGACGGACTGACGGACGGACAGCGGAATCTTTGTAATAGGGTCCCGTTTTTATTACCCGACTGTGCCAGAAAGAGGGTTATGTTTTTCGAGAGTATGTATATTTTTTTTTTTATAGATAATGGCACGGAAACTTCGTGCGCAAGTTTATTATTTATTACCTTCACGCATACATCTATACACAAATTCTGGTTAAAATATTAAAATTCTAATATTAATTTGTATTACAAACTTAATTTTGCGAAAATGATATTAGGGTTTATTTGTTTTAAATTAGCAGTCTTAGCGAGTCTGGCGTTAATTAGAGAATCGAATTATGTCTAATCCACTTAGAGTCTGAGCAATGTGTTTGTTTAAGTTCATAGTCTTGTAGGTTTATGTTACTTTGCAAATTACATTACGGAGATTATGACATGTCGCTGTATTTTTAACCGACTTTAAAAAGGAGGAGGTTATCAATTCGTCGGAATCTTGTATGTCTTTTTTTATGTATGTTTACCGATTACTCGAAGACGCCTGGACCGAAAAAAAGAATGTTTATTCTTTTTTTCTTTAAAGGGGTATACTTCTTAGGTAGTACCATAGTAATTTTATAAACATCGGTTGAGTAGTTTGGTGTTAAAATTGGTTTTAGTTTTGAAAAAATATTATTATAACGTATAATTTTAAGTTACGTATCATTATATGAATAGAAATGTTGACTTTATAAACAATATATTATTTTATGAAGTCCATCTACTAGATTATCCAAAAATAAGGGACTCACTAGTATTTTTTCGTTTAGCTAAGTAGTAAAAAATCACAAAGATACAGCGCTTCGAAATTTCGGAGTAGGGGCAATTTACGTCACCGTCGCGAGTGACTTTACGCGAAATTTAAATACGCTGTTTCATTGTCATTATTAGCTTATCAGAGAAAAAAATATGTGTAAAAACAATCTACGTAATGAGCTAATGCAACTGTTGTATAATGAGCTCGTATTTATGCAACTGTTGTATAATAAAGGGTATTAAAACACGAATGTGGGTTTATTACACGAGGCATAGCAGAGTGTGATGATAGAATCACATGAGTGTTTTAATACCTAATTATTACAGTTGCATACAAGGCTTTATCTAAACCCATGTGTAAATCCTCTATAAAAGGTTCCGAAACCATAGGGTGTTTTACAGTGTTGTAAGAACTCTATGTACATTCACAGTAAGTATTGCTGAGTAACTAATACAAACAAACTATGTATAGGTAATAATAGAAGTACTTAAGTTTAGGATCGTAATTTTTTTTCACAGACTCTCCGATACCATAATTTCAGCAACTAAAGGACAGGCCAAATCGAAGATTAACAATTTTTAACCTAGTTTATCTGGATGATACCCTCGTTGAAATAAATCATAGCTCGAGCAATTTACATAATAATGACGTCTCTGCCTATTTCGGGGCAGACAGAGCCCAGGCTAATGGGTCTAAAGCTACACCCAGCACCGGAAACTATCGGAAACTATGGACAGGGGCTTAAATTAAGGAGTCAAGTTTGCGTTGCATAATGAAATTTAGTACAACATTATAACACTCGTTTGCATTGCATAGTGAAATTTAGTACAACATTATGACATTCGTTTGCATTGCATAGTGAAATTTAGTACAACATTATAACACTCGTTTTAATGTTGGCAATAAGCTACCTGTTTCAGAAACTTTTATGGAGGATTTATGGCATGGGTATAGTAGTAGTGAAAGAATGTTAGTTCACATGCGTATTATATTGATACTATTTAAACTTTACATCTTCTTTACAGCCCTTTGTGTCCAAAAATTAGTCGACTACTTGACTTAAGACCTTTGACAATAACAGGAGGATAATAGTTTGACTTTGGCGGGAGCGCCATAACATCAACTTCTAAGGGCCTCTACGTGTTGGATCTGTATCTCCTCTCAAGCTTCTTAAAGACCCGTGATTCTCAAAGGAGATACAATAATTTAAAAAAAAAAGAACGTGAATGTCATGGAACACTTGGTTGGAACGAAGTTACTTCCGTAGTTAATTATTAATTCGTGACGGAAATATTTAATACCTTTTACTAATAATGATAATAATTTAAACAATTAACTAAAAAAAATAAGTTTGAACATCGGTCATCTCAGGCATACTTTCTCCCAACTGAGCTATCGACGAGATAATCAATCTTGTGAAATTACATATAACTTTAATTCATGACGGAAAAATGTGACGGAAATATCTTACACTTTTTCTCGCCTAACCTCCATCCGCCAAGTCCGTACTGCCCGGAAAGGAACATCGTTCCAATAAAACTATTGTTCACTAGCTGTGCCCCGCTATGTTACCCGCGGTAAAAGTAGCCTATGTGTTAATGTCAGCTTAGATGTCAGCTTCCTACATACCAAATTTTATCAAAATTGGTCCAGCCGTTAGCGCGTGAAGAAGCAAAAAAAATATACACACACACACACACACATACACACTCACAAACTGATTAAGCTATTTGCCCATAATCACCACGCTAGGTAGACAGGTTAGTGATCGCAATACACACATAGAAACACAGAAAAAAAAATTATATTACAGTTTTATATAACATACAATACGATACATTACATTACAGTTTTATATAAAACTAGCTGTAACCTGCGACTTCGTCCGCGTAGAAGTCTAGAAAATGTTTTTATATGATATTTATTTCTTTTTTTAAGGTATTAATTTTGTTATGACATATGAATTATTATGTTAAAAATTTAAAGTATTTGAATAATTCTACAATATAACAATCTTTATAAAAGTGTAGGGATTTGAAGGCCTAGCGACGAACCTTGTCGAGCTCCCCGCTCTCACTCCCGCTCCCGCTCCCGCTCCCGCTCCCGCTCTTGCTCCCGTTCCGCGCCCGCTCCCGCTCCCGCTCCCTCTCCTGCTCCCACTCCCACTCCCGCTCCCGCTCCGGTCAAACACGTCATGTCTCTCGCTTAAAAAATGTCGAAAATTCATGCAAACCTGCAACCCCTATAGGGATGTTATTTTCAAAATCTAATTAATGCATTATTATTTTCTACTAACTAATAAAAAAATTAAATAAAAATCTTGTCTCTCACTTTAAAAATTACGAAGTTTCATATAAACTGGCAACCCTTATTTCACTCCCTTAGGGATAGAATTTCCAAAAATCCTTTCTTAGCAGACGTCTCCTCATCTTCATTGGCTAAGTAGTTTTCGAGATTTCATGATGAGTGAGTGAGTAATTTTCGCTTTTATATATATTATTATATAGAAGAAGAAGATACACGAGAAATAAAAACATATTCAAACAATATGTACATAGGTACTAATTTAAATGTTTTTGGAGGATGGTATTAAGTCTATGCACAGAGGACGATGCTGCCCGTTCTGTGTCATGGATACTTCTGAGTCGCCTCTTACGACACCCGTGGGAAAGAAAATGGGGTGGTATTTAATTGTATTCCATTCTGCCGTAACACGCAGCAAATTACATAACATCTTACGAGTACATACGTCCTCTACCTAAGGGTGATAGGACGTCAGTAAAGACGATACAATTAAATTCGTATTGAGCTTGTGAAACTGTTATTATTACTTCGGAACTTACAACGATTAATCATTTGTAGTCAGATATTTCGACGACTTGTCTGCCGTCATGGTCGCTGGAAGAGTTATAGCCATGACGGCAGAAACCCTTCTGCCTTTTATTTGACGACCCTGTCAAAATATCTGGCTAAATATTATAATGATTGCGGTAAGGAAACTTTAAGATTCAAGATTCAAAGATTCAAATGTTTATTTAGTAATGAGACCCTTACAGGCACTTTTACACGTTAATAAGTATAATTTACGTTACGTGTAGTGTTTATTAAAATTTAATTTATTTTTAAAGAAAAGCTACCGATACCAGCTCTTGGTAACGACCACAGTATTGGGCGCCTACTCGCCAGAAGGGCTTTTTCATATTATTATAGGTAGATTTTTCAGACACGGGTCCAACGGGTCCATGGGGACCCGGTCCCTTGAGGCGTTCATGGGGCCAAAGCCAACATAAAGAGGCCTTTTAGTACCTTTTTATTTGAAAAGTGAGATGGCTGCAACTACAGAGGTCTATCCCTTAATTTTCTATTGAGATGTACTGACGGACAGTCCTCCACTGCTGCCGAACTATTGCCAAGGAGGGATTAACTTGGTTAGGGCTATGTGGATGGGATATAATATGAGTGGACCGGATAGTTGGGTTATGGAGTGAGATACGGACATCTGCCTCAAAATCTCGCACAACAATTTTTAGCCTGGTAGATGGTGACTTGCTGCTCGTTGGCTACACTGCCTGTGGACACCCAAACTAACCACAAAAATGCGGCCAGGGCGTAACACATTGTGAGCAGCTGAGGGTGTCGAGAGGTGCGGCTCCGGTTTCACCATCACAGGGCTTACCTCCGAGAGCGGGTTTCCCCGTTATTACCCCATTACGTGCAATACACTTCCACCCTGGAGCGTATGTTCTGCTCTTGCGACTCCACTCTGGCCGGCCAGCTAAGGCAAGACAGAGGCTGGGGGTGTGTAACTGTGTGAATGTGTGTGTAAGCGCATGTGTGTATGTTTCCCCTGGAGGTAGGGTACGTGGTGTCGCCACCCACCATCAGCTCGCCACAAGCTGCCCTGCATTGACTGACTGCATTAGGAATCCAGTGGGCGATGGGGTCGTCACGTCCCGACGCCTTCATATTATTATAATTGTCTTTTAATTAATAAATACTTATAATTTAATACAATGTTGACACATTATAACATGTAATGCTTGCGAACCAGTAAACAAACATAAATTGCGTAATAAAAAATAAGAAAAATACTAAGTAGTAGAAAAAGCAAAGCCGAGCTGACCAGACCCTCCCGGCAGCACCCGTTCACGAAATGACGCACGGAAATCATATATTAAGCTTCTATAATTTTACCTTGATATTCTATGAATCCCACGCAGTTCATAGAAACTGATTGAGGGAATACTTTTTTTATTCTGTTTTCAGTAATTTTTTTTATAGCGGCAACATAAATACATTTGTGAAAATTTCAACTGTCTAGCTATCACGGTTCATGAGATACAGACTTGTGACAGACGGACAGACGGACGGGCAGTGCCGTCCCGTTTTGACCCTTTGGGTACGGAACCGTTTTTAATTATAAAGAATAACACGCCCATCGTACATTTAAATGACTTTTTGTCACACATAGAGTAGCGCGCTTACCTAAAAAATATTACCTTTTACCGCTCGTAGCAAATTTTAGTACACGGTATCACTTACTTACTGCGTCCTCAAAGTAACAATACGAAGATAGGCTTATAACAATACAGACGAACTTACAAGACCTCGCAAACTTTAGAAGGCTCTTCTGGGAAGTTGCTGAGAACTGCTGAAAAGGAGTCGAGGGCGCTTTATCAGAAACATATCTTAACAATAAACTTCTATGAAAAGTGAAAACAATGCACTAGTTTCCAACAAGACAAATCAGAAACTTTTTGCTTGATGTTAAAACAAATATTTTTATGGCAGTTGATGAAATAACAAACTGTGTTCTCATTGGAATTCTCCTCATCCATTTCTTGGAGTAAATTTGTTTGCTTTAAAAATCTAAGTCACGTTCATAATGATTTTGTTTCGATTTCAGTTAAGAGTCATACGGGGATTTTAAGGTTTGCGGTTAAGCTTTGCAAAGACACGTTCACGAGGTGTACGGCTCACGCCACTAGTCAATATACTTACTTATTTTATTTATTTATTTAAAAACTTTATTGAGCCGAAACATACAATAGGCGGACTGAACAGCATCGCTGCAGCTGGGCAGATCTGTAAAAGTCAAAACCATTTCTTTATCTTTGGAATTACTTGATAATTGTCATTTTTTCCGGTTTGTTCCGATACGATGTTGTTGACGTCAGATCATTTACTTACAGCTAAGTTTACTGTCGCTTTTTTAGCTCACGTATAGAAGAAGCGTTATCAAACTGTACTGCAGCATTTTCTCCAAGAATGTTTTTTTTTTACAATATATTGGTTTAGGCATTTGTCCTCAATCTCACCTGATGGTAAGCGACGATGAAGACTAGGATGAAGCATGCCTATCCAAAAGATACGCATTCAATCTACTTTTGAATGCCCCGGGACTGTACCTCTCAGGGAATATAGACGCAGGCAATTCATTCCACACCTTAGCCACTCGAACCAAAAAGGAATTGTCGAAGCGTTTAGTTCGAGACTTAAGTATTTCAACGACAAAGGGGTGAAACCCCTGTCCGCGCCTCGTAGTCCGATAGAGAAATGGTGAGGGTTTCACAAGATCAAAAAGAGCCTTCGAACACTCTCCAAAATGTATCCTATAAAAAACCGATAAGCAGGCTACTTTGCGACGATGCTCTAGGGACTGCAATTTTCTCTTCGAAAGCTCATCGCTGTTTATAAGCCTGCGGGCTCTTCGATCAACAGAGTCTAGTGCCTCATGTTGGTATTTAGCGGAGCCATTCCACAAGTAACTGCAGTACTCCATGCAGGAGCGAACCTGGGCTGTATAAAAATTAAGTAGCCGTTCAGGGCTGAAGTACCGCCGGACCCTAGAAATGACGCCCAACTTGTTATGTCATAATTGTTAATTAAGAATAATGACAAATTTGAAACTTATATGCGCGCAAATGCATTGTTTGACTATTTCAGCTTCAAAGGAGTAAATGCTAAAGAATTCTCTTCCTGTCAACGAACTAACCTTTAGAAAGGTATAAAACTCAGCACAGGTGATAAATTCGACAAAGCCCTCGCGCTTGGCCGACTCGGAACAATCGCGGTGGGAATCGACAGCTTTTTGAGGCTTTTTCGTTTAATCGACTGTCTGCATTCATGGCTTTTAGATATTTTAGAGCTTTTTGTTTGAGATTTCCCTTAGTGAGTTATTTTGAGAGTATTTCTATAAACTTGATAAGAGGTCGGATTAGGTAGAGTTATTTATATACTTACACTGATTTCATGCAGCGAAAGAATAAAGTGGATATGCCTCAAATCCCGGGATTAATTTAAAAGAGCAAAAAAATCCCGTGATTTCTTAAATAAAAAGTTATTAACTTATACACAATTTAAACCTCTGCACGCGCGATGTTGCCATATGTAAAAACGAATATAAATACTAATGTTTATATTAATAAAAATTGTGTTTTAATTAACTTTGTTTTATTTGTCTTAATCTGTCTCTAAGGTTTTTATTATTATTTATGTGTAATATTGTTGGCAGCACGGGATTGTCCATTAGAAATCCCGGTAAGATCCATATTAATATTAACATTTCGATGCAAGTACATTAATAACTCTACCTAATTCTGATCTCTATTAATAACATTTTGAAAAGTCTTATAACTTGGCGAGATTTCAATATTGCAATTTTGGATATTACGTGACGTATCGGGATTAGTTTTTGTAAGAGCAGATATTTCAAGGACCCTACTGCTGCCATGGTCTCTGGCAGGCTGAGGTACTGCAGTGGACGTTTAGCTGTAAAGGGTGACAATATCGGTCTACCTTCTTTAAATATATATATAGGGATAAATTACATTGATTGAGCTAGCCCCAAAGTAAGTTCGAGACTTGTGTCATGGGATTACTAACTCAACGATACTATATTTTATGTCTTATAAATATATAGACAAACATTCAAGACCCAGGACATTTTGAAAAAGGCCATTTTCCAATTTGCCCTGACCGGGGATTGAACCCGGGACCTCTGGGTAGCAGACTAGCATGGTGACCACTAAGCCACGGAGGTCGTCAAAAATACTTTGATTGTCTCTCATCGAAATATAGGGGACAAGTCCAATAAAGCTAAAAGTTAAAATCAGTTATCTTGTAAATTATGTTTTTATATCTACTTACCAAAAAAAAAATTCTGATGAAATATATTTAAGTTTTCATCGAAAAAAGATTATTTTTTTATAAATTAAAAGAGCCACGACTGTCTAGAACGCCATCTAGAGATGAGTAGCGGAACTACATATTATGATTGATATCCGTAGCGCCATCTTTTATTTGCTGGAGAAAGCCCTGACTTACAGCGTTAACCCTCAATAACTTTAAAACGGCTTGTTCAGCCGCATAAAAAGTAGCCTATGTGTTAATTCAGGGTGTCAGCTTCCTGCGTACCAAACTTTATCAAAATTGGTCCAGCCGTTTGCGCGTGAAGAAGTAACAAACATACACACACACTCACCAACTTTCGCCTTGATAATATTGGTGTGATAGCTAAGAACCATAGAATAGAACTTGCTTTCACGCAAAAAAACGCATCGAAATCGGTCCATCAGTTTTAGTGCTACGATGCTACAGACATTAGATAGACAGACATTAGACGTCAAACTTATAAAACCCCTCTTTTTGGCTCCTCGGGGTCAAAAACAAAAACAAAAACAAAAACAATATGATTAAGAAGAATAAGGTCCTTTGTTCGAAGATAACAACATTTCTAAACTTCAGAAAAAATACTAGCCTCATTAAAATGAATAAAAATCAAAGAAATTTCGGTAACATGAAAAAAAATGAAACTAATAAAATATTTATAAAAAAAAACTACGCACTTATTGAAAAGTCGAAGAATCGTTCCAATATTTATCTTGATTGAGTACTTTTTATGATTATTTCGACGAAAAGCTGAAAGTTACTTAAAATGTTGGAGTTTTAAAGTAAATCTTAAGAAGCATATTATTAAATTAATAAAAAGAAGATTTATTAAAAATATTTATACAATATATTATTCAATGTATTACCAAAGAGTTACAATGAGAATTAACAACTGTACCGTTTTGGTTAGTAAAACCTAGATTTAGGATCTAGGAGGATAGATGAGATAAAGGAAAGACTAGATATTGGCAAATGAGATAGGTATAATGAACAACTATTACATTACATTAGTTACAAAGATTCACAAGAACACTAGGTACAGATTAGGTAGTCAGGGTCGTGAGTTATATGCACTAGATCCGTTGAGTAGCCCTTCTAGGTAGAAGAACTACTTAGCTTGAGATGCAGCCGAAGAAAAAGAGAGGACGAGCGCCGGCCGCCGCGCCTTATAAATGGGCATGCCCCCCCCCCCCCCGCTGCGCCGAAGAGGGGCGGAGGAGTGCTGGAGCCCGCGCGATGCACACAATTATACGCAAACACAAGAGCGCTTTCTGAGAGTACGCTAAGCGACAAAAACTGGGGGGTATAGGTATTTTTTGGCAGTTTAATAAATAAGATTTAATAAAATAAAATAAAGAAACTACCTTTAAAAAGTACACATAAACCTTTCACTCTATATTTTAGTAAAAAAAATATTTAAATTGGTTAAGTAAATTATGAGTTACAAACTACCTTGGCTGATGAGTTACAAACTACCTTGGCTGATAGCTCGGGGTATTTATTTATTAACTATTAAATTTTAATTGATCAAAAAGGTACAAAAGGTGGACTTAAGGGGCTACTTGAATTTTTCATGCTGTGTGTTTCAGTGCTGCCCATTTGGAATAAATCATTTGATATGAAACGGAGACATCATTTAAAATTTTGTTTTGACAAGGCACTAGATAACCCTTCACACCATCTTAGGAACTACTGTTTACAGTTTAAATTGAGATCGTGAAGCTTTTCTACGCACAATTGCGAAAAACGGCCACTTTTGGCGTATGTGCGTAGAAAGGCTTCACGTTCTCACTTTAAAATGTAAACAGTAGTTCATAAATTACTTTGAAGTGTTATCTAATGCCTGGTTAAGACAAAATCTTGAATAATGTCTCCTTTTCCTATTAAATGATTTATTTTAAATGGGGGCAGCACTGGACCCCGAATAATTCAGGTATCTCCTTAACGCTAATGCATTCTCTACAAGTCAGCTTTTAGGAAAAACTTGGGTATGCTTTCCGCCTGTTTTTTTTATCAAATCCATTCAAATGAAAAACAATATTTGTTATTTATCCATGATACGAATTTTTATCCGACTGCGCCAGAAAGAGGGTTATGTTTTTCGAAAGCATGTATGTTTAATTGTCTGGTACGCTCTGCAGCCTGAACGGCTCGATGGATTTCAGCTTGAGAGGTGTCGTTAGATTCGTATTTACTGTGAGAGTGACACTGGGTACATAAAAAGGCAGTCGTATTTTTTAAATAATGCTAATCGTAGTTTTAAATATCACTAAGCGTAGACTTACGTTCCATTTAATACGTCTATTCCATAGGTACTTATACGAAAGCTAAAATATCTTTGCAACAAATCTTCAGAAATATTCTCTGGACGAGACATAGTCTCATTAATACAAATACCGTGTATTACGCGATTAAAAATCCTGTTTCAAATATCGTTATTTTTAAATTCAACAAGATATTCAGCAAGAGTAAGTAATACAGATTTCTAGCTGCAGTCAGATTAAAGCGTATAATTTTAATAAAACTAAAAACCCGACTTCACCCCAAACTACACCAACCGATTTTGATAAAATGTCTAAGGAAACACCTGATATGTATGCTCTTCCAACAAAAAAAATATAATATCGCAAAAAGTCCAGGCGCCTTACAATAATCAGTGAACATACATAAAAAAAGATTCCGACAAATTGATAGCCTCCTTCTTTTTTGAAGTCGGTTAAAAACATCTTTTGTTAAAGCTCACGTACAAGTTTCAGATTTACCGGGAGCTTTCGGCGCCAATAATAAGTACACCGTGTAAACGTAATTGTTCAACTTTTTCCTTGTTTATCGTACCGTATATCACATAATTAAGAAAGGCTTTTCCATACATTTGGCAACAGTAGGTTTGTTTTACCCGAGAGCACCAGAAAGAGGGTTATGAAACATCAGATATTTTTTTTTAATATCTGAAGTTTCACATAAAAGAATTACCTAAGGTTTAAAACAGAATGAGTCAGTGACTCATTAAAAAAATACTTTATCAAAATATTGGCCATCTTTTAAAATATAAGATTTTGAATATGTTATTATATGACCATATATCTTAGAACTGTGAACTCGCGAACTCAATATCTTGGCAACTTCTTGACCAATTTGACTCAATTTCTTTATATCTATATTCATAACAAATTTCACGGCGCTCCGACCAAAGATACTTGAGTAATCATCGAAAACACATATTCTAACGAGAACAAATGTCGGGATAATTAAGTAAACTCTGAGACCTTCGCTCGCTTGAATATAGTGATGTACAAGACTCGAGTCCTCCGTGAGTCTTACTTAGGACTCGGAGTTGTTTACAGGATTCGAATCTTTTGACGGAAGGCTTGACGAAGGCGAGCTTAATTGAGCCACGTAGCGTAAAATTAGAGCTCAATTCTCTTTTTCTGCACCTGAGTCTTTTAAACGACTGCGAAGAGGCAGCAGGATAATGTATTTATATCGGCGCAAAACCACAAAATCTAACCACGTGCACAAGCCACCTGCAGAAACGTGTTCAAATTGTCGTAAACAAGTGCACAGCTGCTCTAAGTATCAACGAGTATAAAAGCAGTCGCCCTAGCGACTAGTGACTCTCCTGACCTACGCAAGCGTTGTCTTCGCACACGCAGCCCCAAACTCACATGCTTAGGCTTCAAAGAGTACAAAACCGATTCATCCGCAGAGCTACCAACGCTCCAAGGATAGCGAGAAACTGCGACCTACACCGCGATCTCGAACTCCCGTCCATTAAGCACTTTATGAAGGAAGCGTCCGAACGCTTCTTTGATAAAGCCGCTGACCACCCGAACCGACTAGTTAGAGAGGCAGCTAACTACATCCCGGAGCACAACCCTCGCCGACTCACCGGCAGACGTCCGAGGCATGTTCTCTCTGATTCCGATGACCAGATTATGGCTGACATGGTCCAATTCGATACCTCTGCGGCTCCGAGTAGCCAGAGGAACCTCGCGGTCCGACCCCCCCGCATTCGTCGTAATCGAATACGTAGGCGTAGGAACATTAGCTCGTTCACTAGGTACCGCCCGGCGGTACCTGGACGATTTGCGTCCTAAGTAGGCCCTTCTGGCACCGTAGCTTCGGCCCTTCCGGCAAAACATGGGTGTTGCAGCACCCCAAAATTTGCCATAATCCCTAGCGCGCCCAAAGCCGAGGTTTCCCCCTTGGGAGCCCTTTGCGCTGCTGCTAGTAGTATAAAAATATAGGAAGCCGGGCCTCTGGCCCGCTCCTCAAACCTTGTCCGGGTGAAGTAGGAAATGCCGTCCGAGGCAACCTATGTCTGTCATCTCAAAAAAAAAAAAAAAAAAAAAGACTAGTGACTCAGTCTTGTGCGGACCGGCGTACTGTGAACATCTCGGTTGTGTAGTGTATTATGGGCTTGGACGTGATTACTTTAATCGTAATTATTGTAATAGATGTGGATTGGTAAACCGATTTATTATAATGACCGTTTGATTTAGCTGGACAATAAGCCCAGGTGGACGCAGAATATCTGTGTGGGCTGGAGGGTTTAACTCATATGGTTGAAACTCACAGATCAGCGCGAGGTGGGGCGCTGACTTATCGTCACATTTTTTTAATAAGGTCCGCGTAAGGCATCTCTTGCTCCTTCATTTATGTATTTTTAAGATAAGATTCAAGTCATTGCAGCTCAGTGAGCTGCGGCTTTACTAGACTCGGGGCAAAATTAGAACTCGAGGACTCGAGGCTTGTACATCGCGGTTCAATCTCCTATTTAAGACTCGTGTAAATTTGATGACTCAAGGTTTTTCGAAGAGCTTGAGCTAATAGAGCCTGGCAAAACTGACTCGAGTTTTTAAAATTAGAACTCGAGGACTCTAGTCTTGTACTTACTTTCATCACTATTTAAAAAAGTTTTTGTTTTACCAACGTTATCTCAAACAATCTAAATTGTTTTGTGTCAAAAACTTTAACATAAAATAATACATTCAAGGGCTTACAACACACGATGCCGTTGTAAAAATGAACAATAACTCAAAAGCTGCGAGATAAGTACGCGATAAATTCGGCTGAGCGAGCGACGGTACGCAATCATGTGCGAAGCGCGGAATTAGTCAAACGGATGAGGTGCGTTACCTGTGCTGAAGCATTTTGTACTGTATTAGCATTATTTTTCTTTGCTGTTTGGAGCAAATAGTAAAACCGTAAATAGTACAAAGTAAAGTGAATATAGTGGAAGTGCGACGAAAAGTCTAATAACCAATTTACTTCAAACAATCCAAATAGCTTTGTCTCAAAATCTTTATTATAAAATAATACATTCAAGGGCTTACATCACACGAAGCCGTTTCAAAAAAGAAACAATAATTCAAAAGCTGCGAGATAAGTACGCGATAAATTCGGCTGAGCGAGCGACGGTACGCAATCATGTGCGAAGCGCGGAATTAGTCAAATGGATATGGCGCGTTACCTGTGCTGAAGCATTTTGTTCTGTATAAACATTATTTTTTGTATAAACATTTTTTTGGTCGGAACAAATAGCATAACTGGGAACTTTCTTGGGTCAAAATTAGATTACTTGGTACTGTTATGAAAATAAAATGTCACAAAATATTTTTTGATCTGATTTCCAACGTGATATTAGATTTATTGTTGCAGAAAAAACAGATATTAAGGCGGCCCTTCTCGGCCGCTCTGTCGTCAACGAGAGCATAATTTGAAAAGCTTGTTGTTTCATTCAGAGCCATGCTAGAAAAAGAGGCAAACCAAAAAGAGGGAGATAACGCCTAAGGGCGCGGTTTGCATTCTATTGAATTAAATTATTATTATTACTAACTATCCATTAAACGAATATTAACTATTCATAGGGTGCGGATATTTCATAAAACTTGTTGCAGGAGATACGTGTTTTTCAGTAAGCTTTACAAGTTTTTGAAATAAATGTTTTTTATTTAAAATTTTCATTACATTTGCGAGGTTTTCATCCATTTTTTTTTACTTTTACAATTTATGAGTACTTTGTGAACGGCTGAAGTTCAGGTAAAATTTGTGCAAAAAAGCAGATTTTTGGAGGCGTATACTGAATTGGTTTTTCCAAATTTTTATTTTTTATTCTGATAGAAACTTAGAAATAACGCACAAGATATATTTTAGTTTAAAAGTTTTCAAGAAAGATCAGTTACAACGCCAAACTCACGTATGAGCGTTTGTATAAAAAGTATATATAGTATAAATATAGTAAGTAAGTTTAGTATAAAAAGAAGGGAAGACTGCTCTTAAGAGAGTTATTTGACTACAAAAAATTAAGACGTCATTAGGCTATATTTCACTACAAATCTCATCAAAAATTTTGTTTTGACGTTTAGAAGAAAGTATAATTTTTGAGTTGCAGGAATTGTATTTATGAAATTTCAAAAGTCAAAATTCAAATGTTTATTCAGTAAGTAGACCTTTAGAGGAACTTTTACACGTCAATAAGTATAATTTACATATGACAAGTAGTTTATATTGAAATTTAATTTATTTTAAAGAAAAGCTACCGATACTGGCGCTTCGTAACGACCACTGCTGAGAAGAAACGCCGAAAGAAACTCATTTTCACAGTATTGGTCGCCTACTCGCCAGAAGGGCTTTGTCATAAAATATATATAAGTCATATTTAATTAATTAGAACACTAGCACTTACTATTATT
This sequence comes from Acrobasis suavella, assembly GCA_943193695.1. Taxonomy (NCBI): domain Eukaryota; kingdom Metazoa; phylum Arthropoda; class Insecta; order Lepidoptera; family Pyralidae; genus Acrobasis; species Acrobasis suavella. The sequence continues at coordinate 896,949 of OW971935.1, forward strand.
TAAATAAAAGTAATAGAAAGATTTGACCTGCGCTTTATATCAAGTTGAAGTAATATTGGTACAGAATAAGTACTAGTACTCACGTATAGAAGTCTTACTCAGCAAAGAAATATCTACTCAATGTGTTTAGCGATATGGTTTAAATTAGCTCGCGTCTGAACTCAGAACCTTTTCGTTTAGATACCTAGGAATCCATCGCAAGCCAATTTCAATCTTATTCCTTAGGAAAAATGAGTCATAATAGGTAGGTACCTACACAAAACCGATTTAATGAGCGGCGGATTTAGTATGTACTGAATTTCCTACTCTGGAGCGGTTGCCGCGCGTAGATATATTTTCGATATCCAAACGGGGAGTGACACAGGCCTGCTCACGGACTGGTTCTCAAACTCTTTTCTTAATTTTATCACATCTATTCCCTGTAAGAGCTATGTCTGTGCGTAAACATGTATTGGGTTGCTAAGATATTACGCTCTTACGAGTATAATTACCGAGTGCGTCTGAAAATTGCCGAGTGGTCGTACATCACCGAACACAAATATGTAAAAGTACAGAATAGCTCCAAAAGTAATTTAATTTTTATTATTATAAAGATTAAATTACTTTTGGATTTTATTATAGATTTTCATTTATTTTTATAAAATTTTAGTTTTATATTAATTTTATTTAGTTTGATTGTAATTTATTATTATTTTCATTCAAAATAAAGTTTCTTACGTTTTAGTACATATGTTCTTTATGACAAAAATTGTAACAGGCGATCTTAAGGCCCAGGGTCTTTTTTGCCAGTCAACCTACCTACAGTCTACAGTCTACCTATAGTATATTAGACCTACAGTTGATGCCGATAAAAGCTAATTTTGGACGACATGGCACATTCTTCAAATTCAAAATTGTAGTCAAAACCGATTTAACTATAATTTAATTTAAATATCAATATATTCATACTAACGTACTACGGTGACGCAGCAACCAGAAATGGTTCATGGCCTCCGACACTAGATGGCGCCATTTCTTGCGATCTTGTGAGTGTTGCTGCCAGTCGTCAACTCAGAGGCTTCGCAGGTCTTTCTATACCTCGACGGCCCATTTGTACCTGGGGCGACCTACAGGTCGGCGGCCATTCGGCCGACCCAAGTAGGTAGTCTCTTCAATACCCGATCCTTTCCCATTCTTTCTACGTGTCCGAGCCAGCGAAGACTGACTCGTTTCACCAATGATATTTGGTTCGGACACTATATCTTCAATCTCCTGGTTCTTTCTGATTCTCCAACTTCCATCTTCCCTTTGCGTTGGTCCCAGATCTTCCTCTCCGCCATTAGCAGCTTGTATAAAAGTAAAAAGTGATGTTGGTTAAATTTGGCATTGTAACATTAGCCAACAAGGAAAATGTAGTACCTACTTATTATTTACAAGAATATATACGTTGGCTTAGTGCATATACCCGCTCTGCTATGTCCTTAAGGCACAGAATAAGTACTAGTACTCACGTACAGAAGTCTGACTCCGAAAAGAAATTCAAAGAAATATGTACTTAATGTGGTTAGCGCTATGGTTTAATTTAGCTCACGTCAGAACTCCTCACCTCTTCGTTTAGATACCTAGACATCGATTGCAAGTCAATTTCATTCTTATTACTCCGGACAAACGATTCATGTAACTGAATTTTAACAATGTAGGTCGCCGCGCGCATATTAATAATGTAGGTATATTTTCGATACCTAAACTGGCCTGCCTAAGGTGAACTTGCCTTTTTAACCGATTTCCAAAAAAAAAGGAGAACGTTATCACTTCGTCGTGATAATTGTTTGATGTATTTTTACCGATAATTCGAAGACGCCTGGAACGATTTACAAATTCTTATTTTGTTAGAAAAGGGTTTACTTGACAAGTTGTTCCAAATTAATTTTTTTATTAAAATCGATTGTGTACTTTGGGGTTAAAGCTGTTTTTAGTTTTGACCTATATCTCACCGTCATTGTGCAATAAATGTTACTTAAATAAATATATCGAATTGTAAAATTGAATAATAGAAATAACATTGGCTTATTGATTATTTTAAATAAAATGATCAATAAGCCAATATATATAAATGATCAATAATAATAGTATCTTAGTATCGTGAATAAAACTTTCTGTATAATTAATATAATTATGCATTGGAGGAAAAATATACTGTATAAGGTCAGGTCGCTGGTTTTAGTGTCACTCGCATGGCGTTTCACCATTTACTATTTCATTATTTGGTTGGAGTACGTTGGTATTGTATCTTGCAGGCATAAAAATCCTATAAAAATCTTGAAGGAAAAAAAAATACGAAAGTCTACTTTTGTAGACTTACTAGTTTTACCCAAACCACTCGTTTATTCATTTGATTGCGTAGAAAAAAGGGTTATATTATAAATGTTATAACGAGATATATGTAATTCTGACGTGACGTACAAACATAAGTCACGGTGCGAAGCAAAACGTTTTATAAAAATTATATTGCTAGATTTATGAGTGCGATATAATGAGACAGCGAAAATGTAATTTGAATCATTGGAACGAGTCCTTTGTGTAATTTTAACCGACTTCCAAAAGGGAGGAGTTTTTCAATACGTCGCGATCTTTTTTTTTGTATGTTTACCGTTTATTCAAAAACGCCTGGGCCGATTAGAATTTGTTTGAAAGAGTGTACTTGTCAGATGTGTCTATAAAATTTTTATCAAAATCGGTTGTGTAGTTTAGGGGTGAAGTCGATTTTTAGTTTTGAAAAATTATAGTCTTGTTATATTTTAAATCTTTATTACTTTACATTTAGTATTTACTAGGCGAGTGAGTTTTTTAATTTGAGAAATAAACTAATATCGTAAGTGTTTGAAGACGTTTTTGTTTACTCGTCTGTCAAAAGCTTTTAGGTTGATTTAAGAAGATTGTATTTATCTACAAATAAACTTAATAAATAAATAAGCCAGGGCAGCTGAGCTTTTTTATTTTTTTTATTCATCCAAGATGGCCGCCGATTCTTAACTGTGTACGATTTGACTGAAATTTGGCATCCATGGTCTATTTTGGTCGTGAAATCTAAATCTAAATAAAAACTTTTTTGGAATCCGAGATGATATCTGGAAATACTTACTTATGAAATACTTTTTTAAATTATATTTCAGTATATTTATATTCTATTATAATTGTTACATAACAACACCATTTACACAAATCAGGCACCTTTCTTTGACCTTTGAGGTGGGCGCGCCGGATGGCACACCCATATGTTTTGTTCTAGACCTCGCAAACTGTCAGAATTCGGACGTGTCTGATAATGTGCGTGGTAGTGTGTAGTTGGACAGACAGATAATCTTGGGCTTAGGGACCCTAAACAAACCCAGCCAAGAGCCCAGGGCCGCAGGACTCAAAGGCCACTTCACTCCCGTAATAATAGACTAAAGGGTGGCCCTTGTTATGCAGACAGAAAATTTCGAGAAATTCGTTTCACAGAAAATTTAAACAAAAATTAATGATTTAAATATGTATTCTATCTAATTGAGTATTGCGATTATTCAACGAAATGATGATATAAGAAAAATAGGCTTTTTTGACTTAGTTTGTTTTTGGACAATATTTTATACGAATAACAAATAACACTAACAAGAAGCCGTTTTCCGAAAATAGAAAGTAAATTGGTTATTAAATGAGGCAGCAATTATCATTTTAAATATAAGAGTGGGAGCGTGGTGAGGACATCTTGCTATCTCTTTCGTAAACGTGACACCTAATGACAGTGACGTCACGCGCGTGTATGTGCATCCTTTTTCTGTTATTTGTCAGTTTCCCCTTCCACCGGATTTGAAAGGCTTATAACTCGCTTGTTTTTGAGCGGAGTAAAATTATTATTTATGTTTCGGTTTCGTATCATGTTCTATTTTTATATAAATAAAAAAAAAAATCGAGTCAAATACAGAATTGTCTTTGATCGAAATTCTATAAACTATTTTCTATAATACAACGTACATATTAACAGACTAGTCAATTTTGAGAAACCCAGATCAATGTAAATAACCATGATTGCCGTGAAACAAATACTAACACTCTTTCATACGTACTGTCTGCTACTGAACCCATCATCTTAAAAGCTAACTACTGCGAAATACAGACTAACGTCACAGAATAAGTACTATAACTCACTTACAGAAGTTTTAATTAGAAAAGAAATTCAAAGAAACATCTTGTTAATGTGGTTAGTGCTATGGTTTAATTTAGCTCGCGTCAGAAGTCTTCATCTCTTCGTTTAGATACCTACACAGATCCATTGCTAGCCAATTCAATTCTTATTACTCTGGACAAATCATTTTTGTAACTGAATTTTTCCCTTCGAAGCGGTCGCCGCGCGCATAGTAATAATGTAGGTATATTTTTGAAACCTAAATAGAGAGTGACACAGGCCTGTTAACGTCTAGTTTGTATTAAGGTTGTAGCCGGATGAAGGATAAACTGTAATCGCCATTACAACATGAACTGTAGTTTATTTTTTTATTATAATTTAATAAAGTTTTTATTTTATTATTTACAACGACACAAGTATTTCGACTGCCTCCTTGCTCCATGCGCTCGCTTTGTGACCAGGAGGTCATGGGTCCAAATCCCACTGGAAAGCATATTTTGTGAAAAATGGCTTCCAGTCTGGTTAGGATATTGCAGGCTTGAATCACATGATTATCCGAAAAAAAGATGATTTCGTGTTTTGGAAGGCACATATAAACTGTGGATTCTGAACGCCATCTACCGTTGGATCATGAAACTATCCAAGGATTGGTTCTGGTTTATCCTTTGGGTTGGAGGTCAGATGGCAGTTGCTCTGAAAACCAGTAACCTCGTCAAATCTTCTTGGTTAGGTAGCGAACCCCGGACTCTAAAGCTTTACTGCTGGGAATGCAAACGGGAAAATACGATGATGATGAACGACACCAAAGATGTAACATAGTATACCTTGACGACCACCGTGGCGTAGTGGTCACCATGCTACTCCGCCACCCAGAGGTTCTGGGTTCGGTCCCCGTTCAGGGCAAGTTGGGAAATGGCCTTTTTCAAATTGTCCTGGGTCTTGGTTGGTTATCTTTATATATATTTGTTATAAAATATGGTATTGTTGAGTTAGTATCCGCAATAACACAAGTCTCGAACTTACTTTGGGACTAGCTCAATCAGTATAATTTGTCCATATATATTTATTATTTATTAATTTATGTACCTGTCTGATCAAAGCCAGTCTTTAGTATGCAAGGTTAAATTTCCTCAAAGCACTATTCACAAGCTCACCCTAACTCGACAAGTCCTTCGTCAAACTATTAATTATTGCTACAACATTCCCAAGGATAAGCCACTTGATCGATTCCTTGACCCGCTGGAAAGTTCGCTTAGTCCCGGGTTATTTGGGGTTGTCATCGCTGGATTATCATAATAAATTGATGTATTTGTGCGTTGGGAAACTATTGGAAAAGTTGGACAACTTTCTTGTATATGTAATGTAATATGACATGATTTTGGGTCACGAAAACATATAGGTACTTTGTTATTTTTATTGTAAAGTGTTTCCCTACGTGATCGAATCAGAAATGAGGAAATTCGTAGGAGAACTAAAGCAACTGACATAGCCCAGCTGATTAGGATACATAGCGCGACGAACCAATGGCCAATAGGGCAAAAAGGTTCTCGAACGGCAACTACGTACTGGCAAGCGAAGCGTAGGACACTCACCCGCAAGGTGGTCTGACGACCTGAATAAGATCGCTGGAAAGCGCTGGATGCAGGCCGCTCTAGATCGGTCATATTGGAAATCCCTGGGAGAGGCCTATGTCCAGCATGAAATGATGAAAATGATGAGCTCGGCTTCGCTTTTTTTGAGTATTTTATATTTTTTATTACGCAATTTATGTTTGTTTACTTGTTCACAAGCATTACATGTTATAATGTGTCAACATTGTATTATATTATAAGTATTTATTAATTAAAAGACAATTATAATAATATGACAAAGCCCTCATGGCGAGTAGGCGACCAATACTGTGAAAATGAGTTTCTTTCGGCGTTTCTTCTCAGCAGTGGTCGTTACGAAGCACTGGTCGGTAGCTTTTCTTTAAAAATGAATTAAATTTTAATATACTTCACACGTTACATATATTATACTTATTGACGTGTAAAAGTGCCTGAAAAGGTCTAATTACTGAATAAACATTTGAATCTTTGAATCTTTGATGATAATGATTGTAAATTGCGGGACATATCAGCAAAAACTTCACACAAACGAAATGAAGATGCTGCGATGGGCGGGAGGTGTGACCCGACAAGATAAAATCGGTAAAAGCTGTTGCTGTCACTGAAGGACTTCTCGGTTGTATGTATTTAAGAATCCCCTTACCCTGGACACAATCAGACTTTCCCATACAAACGTAGTCTACGTTTTGTTTTGAAACGACATGTCGGATATGGGCAAAATTGTGTATTTAGAATATAGTGTATTATATCATATTTGACCCTCATTAAGGAAAACTTATACACCCTTATATTTTCTTTCCAGTTCATAATTTTACCGTCGAAAACCAATTACAACCCTAGATAATTGCATTTTCATAAAAATTACAAATTTTAACGAAGTTTGACATTTCGTTTCAAAATAAAACGTAGACTACGATTGTATGGAAAAGTCTAGGGTAATTCTTAATATCCGTAAATTCTGTCGTATACTTGAGCTAACAAACCTAATATCGGATAAACATTGTGCCATTAACCTGACAACCTTAAGTCAATGCAATTTATTATTTATTTAAACTTCTCAATTTATTATATCACACTATTTTATATATTTATATAAACGTACATATACTCTTATTTTTGCTATTTATTTTCATCATTTAGTATTGGATTCGCATCACACAACTCGTCAGGTCACAACTGAAAATCAGTGTATTGCTCCCGGGCAATATTACCACTGAGTTGTGGCTTTTTTGTATTGCTGTAACACATACATTTAAAATTATGTAGGTAGGTATCTGTTTTTTGTGTCTGCATTTCATTTTTTTGTATAGTTTTTGTACTTATGTGTGTTATAGCTGCAAATAAATAAATGTATCTATCTATAATACCTACGTACGTGGCAGCTTTAAAGTTCCCCAAAGGAAAAAGTTACAGAAAGTAGACTGCTAGAAGAAGAGACGAACAACATGTAGGCGAGAAAGTAGCGTTGCATAACTATCGATAGTCTGACTATCGATAGTTGACCTTGAAAACAGTCACAATATCGAATACTGTCGATAGTATCTAAATTCAATAGTATCGATACTATCGATAGTTTTACCTTATATAAATAGTATTGTAAACTATTGACAATCGATACTATCGATAGTAGAAGGAAGAAGAGGAAGGGTAAATAATAATAATATAATAATAATTCGTTTATTTCAGGCAACAAAACATACGAGTACATTATTGGCTCATATTTATATATACCTTACAGACTAACATACATATGATATAAAACTTAAACATAATACTATTTTGTACGTAATGTCTGTGACGCACTGCACGATGTCGCGGTATCGGGAAGCCTCCCGCGATAACGCCGGAAGACGACACCTCTCAGCCAGAAATCCTCTTGAGAGAAAGTCTCCAACTGTGCGGTTGGAACTCGCACCACATATGAATTAAAATTCACGTTGTGACGCGATTCCAACTTTACGACTCTTAAGGTGAACTTGGTCTTGATTCTCATATACTCCACCAAATCTTCACTCTTCGTAGAATAGTGAAGGCGGGATACGTAGAGCAACGTCGTCGGTACGGCAGCACGCAGCAACATGTTGGGGCTGCTGAGCGCAGTGCCGCACTTGTTTCTTCGAGAAGGCTTCTTGCACTTTCTTTTAACTTTGGTGAAGCCCTCATCGTCGACGGGTCCCTTCTCCGGAACTGTTTTGGAAGGTGGCACTTTTGATGGCGCCGACTTCTTCTCAGATGGTTGCTGTTGCCCGGGAGGTTGGCTAGCGACCTTAGCGTAAGCACGAGGTGTTGACGTGCTTACGTTCGTCACCACAGGTGCAGGAAATGCACGAGGAGCAGGACGGGGTGACGTAATCCGTTTGACGGCGGCAATGACCGGCGAATCATCCAATTTCGCTGACGCGAAACTTGAGTGCGATGCATTGAGTACACCGCTACACGTGTTGGGTTATGAGACTTCTTGTGACCTACTTACGGAATTAATGGTTTTTAATTCCATTATTTCCGAGCGCAAATCAGCGATGACTGTTTGAGAAGCCTCAAACTTCAACCGAATATCTGCCAGGTTTGACTTCAGCGTCGGTATGTCCCTTAACAACCTGGTAACATCGACGTGATCGAACGTGACGGGTGGTAGGCGGTGTAGATCCTTGCAGACAAACTCCACAGGCCACTCATCCGGGTCGGTCTCCTTGAACAACCTTATGGTGTCCTGGAGACTCTTCTCTCCCTTTTCATCTCTCCTGCGAGACGTCATTCGGTCGCTCTTTCCAAGCGTCTCATATAGTAGCGCTTTTGCGCTACGGATTTCGTCCTCGTTCCAGTTGCTGGGTCAAATCTGGATCACACTGACCTCGTCCATGCAATCCAGCTGCTTCCACAGAAACGCAAGCAATTCGTTGACCACAAGTTTTTTGGAACTCATGGCGAAGGCGGACAGCGGCTAAAGCCGCGCGTATCGCGAATTAAAAATTAAAAATTGTAATTCGTTAGCGGAGTGATGCGCGTCCAGTTACAAAGGCGCATAGCACTGCACCCACACACAGCTTTATAAAGCAAATAAAGGAGAAAGTAGGAGTGGTGTCGTACCGAGACGTCAAAAGACTGGCTGAGGACAGACAGGAATGGAAGAAACTCTACCGACAAGAGCGTCGCTCTTAAATTTAAATGAAATGATAGTACCTATCGATAGTATCGGTTATTCGATACTATCGATAGTATTATCGATATTGTGACTGCTTTTCAAAGCCGCGATAGCATCTTGCAACACTACGAGAAAGCTCTGTGCCTGCCTGAACATAAGAGGGGCTCAGGCTGCCCACCTGCGACCTGGTGGAGCAGTATGATGAAGCTATTAAAAGTGGAGAACCTACCCGACCGGACAACCCAGGGCAGACTGACCTGGCGCCGAGTAAATGAGAGCTGACCCTGCATCAAACGCGAAAGTGCTAGGACAAATAATATTGTAAATTGCGGGACGATGTTAGTTTATCCACCTGAAATAAAACAACATGTTGTAGTGAGGCTATGGAATCTTCTACCACAGGAAAATCACGAATCTAAAACAAAACGACGTAAGAAACGAGTAATGGTGATGCGGAGGGTTACTTATTTGGTAATTGGTAAATGAGGTCGCTGGGGTTTTTTTTGGAAGAAGGAAATTATTGTAAAGGGGATTATGATATAGCAGGATGTACCTGTGTTCCGTAACGAGTCTTCTTAAGGCACGGCACGTGGCGGCTAAGTTCAATTGTCCTTGCTTAGTATATTTCACAGTTTATTTTATTTATACTTCACACACTTCACTTATATTGTTATTCGACGTCGAAATATGAGCGTATTTTTAGCGGATATTTAATTAATTTATAATTTTTGCGGAGCGGATTAGCGACGCGCACAGACCATTTTTAACACTCCTAAGATGGCGCGCTCGTTGTCTTCGTTTCTTGTTCGTCCCATCTCCCTCGCACTTGTAGCGTGCCAGGTACGCAGGAAAGGAATGGATATATATAGGAAGATGAACAAGGCATGAGAAAGTGGCGTAAACAAGTAAAAGGTTTGTTTTTTAGTAAATTTTAAAAGTATTTTTATTGAATGCTTAGCAAAGGATTATTCTGAGCGAGAGAAAAGGATATCAGCATAGAAAAGTGCTGTTAAGTGCTGCCAAATGTGACCTTATTAATCATCATCAAATAATACAGTATCGTCAAATATTTGACGACCTCCGTGGCGTAGTGGTCACCATGCTAGTAGGCCACCCAGAGGTCCCGGGTTTGATCCCCGGTCAGGGCAAGTTGGAAAGTGGCCTTTTTGAAATTGTTCTGGGTTTTGGATGTTTATCTATATATGTATTTGTTGTAAAATATTGTATCGTTGAGTTAGTATCCCATAACACAAGTCTTACTTTGGGGCTAGCTCAATCAGTGCAATTTGTCTCTATATATTTATATATTCAATAAAAATTGGAATAAATTTTCAACAATGTTCCCAGAATACTGGCAACGTTTTCTCGCTGAATTGCTATACCTATACGCTGAGTGAAGTAGCTGCCAGCTCTATCTAGATCACCAGTTGCCTTGTGTTGGAGAATAGTATATGTAAATAAGTGTGGTATAAATAACCTACTAGTGGCTCTGTCAGCTGTAGACATCGCGAGTCACCACCACTCGTTGAAGTTTATCCGATAGACAAGTTGTTTAGGCAAAAAATTGCATCTTTATATAAGTAGGTAAAAAAAAGATACATGACATTTTTTGAAAACTTTTCTAAATGGCTTAAAATATGATATTTTTAAAGATTTCAACTACAAAATTTTTCAATTTTGAAAAATTAAAAAAAATTGTATTTACCCAAGTAAATAGATATTATTTTCAAGCATTCTCACAAAGTTTTACGACAATCGATTAAGAAATGCGACCTGTAGGCGAGAACAGCCGGACAGACTGACAGACAACCGGACAGCCGGACAAAATCATTTTTAGCCAATTACGAAATTGAGACGCTTCGCTCGCACTGTCAACTAAATCAGTCATCGTTTTATATTATATTTGTTTTTAAAACCTTATTACACACACCTAAATACAAAAATACAATTTAAGAGAAAAAACATAGTACAAAGTAATAATTCAGAATATGAAATAAAACTAAGTATTCCAGACTGTGATTCTAGTCATGTAAAGAAACAAAAGAAAAAGGTATCATTTGCATAAAGTCAAAGTTAAAAAAATATATTCAATGTAGGGTCCAATAAAGTTATCTCAATAAAGTTATCGAGAAATACGCCGAAGCACATGAGTATAGACTGCTTCACCATGTGAATGTTGAGGCGATCTAGCTCCACGATAATACTAATGAACTAAATCTTTTGAATTAGTGTAGTTTTAACAAATACAGTGATATTATAGTGCAGTGATGTGCCAACAGAGACACAAGAACAAAGTGCTTTCCCCTTAATAGAGTCAGTAAGAAGAGTGCCGATGGACACATTCTTAGTCAATAACGTATAAAACTAGGTCAATGTTAAATTACTTATTAGTCTGAGTTAAGGCTAGATTGTAATATTATTAGTGTACTTATTTACTTTAGTAGGTACGTTAAGAAAGGAAAAAAATGTAGAGACCAATAGGTACAAACATAAGATGAAATACTTTGAGAACAGTTAGTTGACCTGCGTTTCCCTTGTTTCGTCTTAGCGGTAGCACACCGTGCTCCCAGACCTGTGATTACTTGTATCGCTAAAGCTTAAAACCACAATCGTTTTGGAATGACCGCTACTGAGAAGAAACGTCGAAAGAAACTTGGTATAGCGTATATCCCTACTGAGCGTAATAGCAACAAAATCAGTGTTTTGTTCCGCGTAATATACATGTGATATTTACAGAAACGACACAGGGGTAATAAGGGACTATAGTACTACAGGTTACTATCGTCCCTTATTACCCCTGTGTCCTTCCTATCATAATTACCCCTGACCACGTCCGATCGTCCGGCCATACCTAGTCAGTCGTTGCAGACTTGCAATGACTGACCCTTTGTAGCGTTCATGAAATTCGTCCTTTGTCAAACGAATTATTACTACCAACATTTATAAGTATTTGTAATTTGATCATTTCGTAAGAGTCTTATGAAAACGCTCATGACACGTAGTGTACAGTGTACAGGCTGACTGGTATATCACGTTACATATTGAAAACAAGTACTTAGTGCCCCAGCACTAAGTACTCGATTCTCGATAGGTGCTAAAAAGTTAACCAAAATTATCCAATAAGAAGTACGGAACACCCGCGCTGCGTGCAATGACGAGCCGAGTTGGGTATATAGGTTCCGAGCGCGTATCGAGCGCGTATCGAGCGCGTATCGAGCGTGTACCGAGCGGCTACCAAAAGCGCACCAAGTGCGCGGTTCTCAACCATTTCGAGACTTTGCGCACTAATTTTTTTCGTTATTAAGTGGTCGTATAAGTTGTTTTATAATTTATTAGGTTAAGGTTATAACCTGTAATAATTAGTTCTTGTAAGATATTAAATAAAATAAATGAATAAATCAAAACTGCCGTTACGTGTGATCATGATTAACTAGGTCCTTAAGTATGACACGGGATTTACCAGTCGGCCTGTCCAAAGTACCATGCACTGAACTTGCTTCAAAAGATAAATACTGAATAAAAAAACAGTATTTCCAACGTTTGAACCCATATTACCCATAAAACTTTATGGCTTAAAAAGCAGCTCTCAGGTCGTTAGTAATAAAATGTGTTTTTTGATTAAAATTGTTGAAAAACTCGACAGCGCAATAGTCATATCCGAAAACATGAAAAATATACATAACGACGTACGACACGCGTATTTTAAATATGAATTACGGGGCCGGCCAAATTGGACGGGCACCAAATTGCCCCCCAGAGAGCAAATATAACATACGGTTATGTTCATTGAATTATGAACGTGGATTAGCGGGACTTTTCATCGGCTTAGTAACAGTCGGTTTTTTATGCTCAAACAAGGCTTTATACCTTGCTGAGAAGACTGAGCTTATATTGTAACTAGCTTTTGCTCGCGGCTTGGCTCGCGTAATTTATTTATCAAAATCCTTTCTTTAAGAATGCCTACGTCATAGTAGCTTTATGCATGCAAAGTCTCAGCCCGATCGGTTTAAAATTGACAAAGTTTCATACAAACTTTCATCCCCTATTTTATTCCTTTGGGGGTAGAATTGATCAAAATCCTTTCTTAGCGGATGCCTACGTCATAATATCTACCTGCATGCCAAATTTCAGCCCGATCCGTCCAGTGGTTTGGGCTGTGCGTTAATAGATCACTATGTCAGTCAGTCAATCACCTTTGAGTTATATATATTTAGTGTTGCGGACAACGGCAGCAGCGCCAGCGCACCCGACCGATCGCCGTGAGCAACTGGCGGCAGAAGTGGAGGGGAGGCCGGAGAGAACGGGACGCGTAGAGCGAGACAGAAGATATTCGCGCGTCCCTATTGGTACATGGCCAACGCGAGCCGTGTACTACGATTAGCGTTAGGATTTTGTATATGTAGCTGTAAGTTAGTTAGTAAAATGTTGCATTGTGTAGTGTTATCTGCGGTGTGCCAACGAACAGATCAGCGAACAGAACTACGAGGAGCCATCAGAAGAAAAGAACGATTGTGTAATAGTTAATTAGGTTAATTTGTATTCAGCCAGATCGGCATAGCGAAGTGTTAATAAATATCTAGTACTACGAACTCTTTGTTTAATTTGAACTCAAGTCATACAGTCCACTATAGCGCGTGAGCTATCGTCAACACATGGTCCTACGAGCCGGATCAAGAACTTTGGCGTTCAAGAATTCTGGTGCGCAAGTTCGGTGTTCAAGAGTAGGCGTTCAAAATGGTCGTAACGAGGAGCCAAGCTGGGGATGAACTACGAGCTAGCGAGACCGACGGTGCATCCGCCACCGCTAGTACGGTCCCCACAAGTGTGGCCGTCCCTTCAACGGATCGTGAAGCCGCGCCTCAACCGATCGTTGGGCTACAGCGCGGGCTTGTCTACGACCTGCCACCCGCATCACCATCGCAGACCACCGCGACTACACTACAACCGTCGTTCAGCACAGTGACTGGACTCACTGCGCCGCGCCCAACAAGCCCTCCGCGATCAGTTGCGTCGAACCGGACTTGGCGGTCAAACACTAGCGCCGCCCGCATCCGACGCCTCGAGCTTGAGATTGCCGAACGGCTATCCGAGATCAGGCAACAACAATTAGAGCTGCAAGCGGAGGCACTGCGCAGGAGGTTGCAACACGACATTGCACAGATCGAGGAAGAAAGCAGCATGGCAGATGCGGAGAAAAGCCGATCGCGGGGCGACCAATGGTTGCAGACCGTGCCGCACGATGACAACACACTTCGGCCACGGGAGGAGCGGCGAGTCGACGCGCCGGTTACGGACGGCGAGAGCCGCAGTCCGGAGCGGCGGCCCAGAACTGCGGGCCGCTCTCAACCAGCGCTACCTCTTCGCTACGAGAGATGCGGAGAGGACAACGACTGCAGCCCAGACCCTTTCCGCTACAAACGATGCGGGCAGAATCGCAGTCAAGAACGGCGGTCCAGAGCACCTCTTCGCTACGAGCGACGCGAAGAGGACGACGTCTGCAGCCTAGACCAGCGGCCCCGGGCGGGCCACAGATCGCCGCCACCGCTTCTCCGCTACGAGCAACGCGGAGAGGACGACGAGCGCAGCCCCGACCAGCGGCCCCGAACGGGCCACGCATCGCCGGTCTCTTCCCGCCACGAGCGACGCGGGGAGGAAACCAGTCCACAACGGCGGCCCAGAGCGGGCCACACATCGCCGCCACCGCCTCTCCGCTACGAGCGACGCGGAGAGGACGACGAGTGCAGCCCCGACCGGCGGCCTAGAGTGGGCCACACATCGCCGCCACCACCTCTCCGCTACGAGCGACGCGGAGAGGACGACGAATGCAGCCCCAACCGGCGGCCCAGAGTGGGCCACACATCGCCGCCACCGCCTCTCCGCTACGAGCGACGCGGAGAGGACGACGAGTGCAGCCCCGACCGGCGGCCCAGAGCGGGCCACACATCACCGACGCCATGCAGTTACGAGCGGCGTGTCGACGCGCCGGTCACGGGCAGCGTGAGTCGCAGTCCTGAGCGGCAACCCACAACTGCGGGCCGCTCTCAACCAGCGCCACCTCTTCGCCACGAGCGACGCGGAGAGGACGACTACTGCAGCCCGGACCGACGGCCCCGAACGGGCCACGTATCGCCTGTCCCTTCCCGCTACGAGCGACGCGGGGAGAATCGCAGTATCGAGCGGCGGCCCATCGTAGAAGGCCGCTCTCACCCAGCGCCACCTCTTCGCTTCAAATCACCGGTGCCTTCCCGCTACGAGCGACGCGGGGAGGATCACAGCCCACGGCGGCGGCCCAGAGTGGGCCACACATCGCCGCCACCGCTTCTCCGCTACGAGCGACGTGGAGAGGACGACGAGCGCAGCCCCGACCGGCGGCCCCGAACGGGCCACGCATCGCCGGTCTCTTCCCGCCACGAGCAACGCGGGGAGGATACCAGTCCACGACGGCGGCCCAGAGCGGGCCACGCAACAACGCCTCTTCGCTACGAGCAACGCGAAGAGGACGCCAGCCGAGCGCGACTAGAGCGCTCACCGACGCCGACACAGCGCCGCCGGCGCTACTCGCAGTCGCCGAACGAGACGCGGCGCACACCGACACCGACGCCGGCCCGGAGCCGCAGCCGCGGCATCGAACAACTCGCCCAGGCCCTGGAGAAGATGGCGAGGACCCGGCCGCTGCCGAGGCAAGCTACGGAACTGCCTAGCTTCTCCGGTGCGGCCACCGAATGGTTGCCCTTCAAAGCAGCGTGGCGAGACTCGGCGACCATTTACAAGTTCTCGCGCGCCGAAAACATGGCGCGCCTACGCAATTGCCTGCGCGGGGAAGCGCGGGAAGCTGTCGCCGCCCTGCTACACTCAGCAACCGACCCAGAGATCGTCATGACGACGCTGCAACGAAGCTTCGGACAACCAGAGGTCATCGTGCGCAAGACACTGGACGACCTACGCCGCCTGCCCCGACCGGGCAACACCGCCAGCGACCTCAACCAACTAGCTGTGAGGTTGCAGAACATAGTGAACGTGTTGGAGAGCCTCGACCAGCGGGGCTACCTATATAACCCCATGCTGACGCAGGAAGTCTTGGAGAAGCTGAGTCCGCACTTGCAGTCACGTTGGTGCGACTACGCCGAGGTCAACTGCAGCGCGAGTGAACCGTCGATAATCACGCTGTCACACTTCCTGACGCAAGAAGCGGACCGAGCTCTCCGACACGCCTTCACATCGTCGAGCAGCATCACCAAGGCAGGGACTTCGGTAACAACCAAGCCGAGAAACCCCGTCGCCAAGTCCGGGCGACGGAACGAGCGGCCTAGCCAGAGGACGCACGTTTACACCGCAACGGAGGCGAAGAAGAAGCCAGAGCAGTGTGCGTGCTGTGGCGACCAACACACCGTGGCCGCATGCCGTAAGCTGCGTGACATGCCCGTCCAAGAGCGATGGACGTGGGCGAAGAGCGCGAAGGTGTGTTTCCGGTGCATCGCGCAACGACACCGACGCGCCACATGCAGCGCGCCGCGATGCGGGGTCGACGGCTGCACCCGCTCACACCACACACTGCTGCACGCCGAGGAAGCCCGGCCTGAACGAGAGGCCGCCCCAGAACGACCAGCCAGCACGGGAGGAGAGGCTGAGGCAGTCATGTCGATTGCCAACGACGATCGCACGGTGCTGCTGAAAGTCTGCAGCGTCGTGGTCAACGGTCCCGCGGGCGAAGTCATAACGCACGCCCTGCTGGACGAAGGATCGACCGTCACTCTGGTCGATAAGAAGCTGGCGGACGCGATCGGCGCCGTGGGAACCCCGGCCCCCCTGACACTTCGGGGGGTCAACTCATCAAGACAGCGAGAGGACAGCCAGCGGGTCCAGATCTCGATCCGCGGGCTGCACGAGCGAGCCTACCACAAGCTGTCAGCAAGCTAGAGCTGCGCCAGCAAAGTGTGCCCCGTGACGTCACGCGGCGGTACGCCCACCTGCGAGGCCTCAACACGGCCTGCGCAGAGAACACCAAGCCACTGCTTCTCATCGGTGCTGATCACTGGCACCTGATGACATCGCACGAGCTACGGGCCGGCAAGAACAACGAGCCGGCTGCATCACGCACGGACCTGGGCTGGGTCATTTACGGGACCATGCCCCGCCTCCTGCATCGACGTGACGAAGACACGGTGCTGCACATTAGGGCAGCAAAACACGACCGTGCCCCACCAACACCAGACTACAGCGACGAGCGACGCCGCGGCCGCGTCGCCCAATGGAGATGGGTGCCTACGGCAAACAACGTGGCTGACGACGCCACAAGGGCGGCTAACATCACACCCAGCCGCCATGACAGTTGGTTCACCAGGCCTGCCTTTCTCCACGAGCCCGAAGACGCCTGGCCCCAAGAACGGAGGGACCAAAAAGAAGAAGAGACGCCGGTCGCACTCCACGCCGACGAGTGCGACGAGCCTGGTGTCCTGCCCGATATAAGCCGCTTCTCCTCACATGAGCGGCTCATACGAGCTACCGCAACAATCATCGCCTTTGTGGACAAGTGCAGAAAAAAGACGACCCAACTCGAAGTTCACCATCTTGAACGAGCTGAACGAATGTGGGTAGCCAAGGCCCAAAGGGACAGCTTTAGCGAGGAAATCAAGAAACTACAGGCCGGCCAACCACTGCCGGCATCTAACCGCCTCGCCAAACTGGACCCCATGGTCGAAGACGGGCTTCTACGCGTGCGCGGCCGAATCGACGCTGCCCGCGTCCCCACCAACATGAAACGACCGCTCATCCTAAACGGCCGCCACCCCCTGACTCGGCTGATCGTGCTGAGACAACACGCCGCCGCGGGACACGCCACGAACGAGCGCGTGTTGAACGACCTGCGGCAGCGCTACTGGATCCTGCGCGCACGACCCACCGTGCGCTTCATCGCCCGCGACTGCGCCCTATGCAAGGTGCGACGCTCCAGACCTCGCATACCGCCGCTGGGAGATCTGCCACCGGCTCGATTGGACCCATATTGCCGACCCTTTACGAACTGCGGGGTCGACTACTTCGGCCCAATGATGGTCACCATCGGCCACCGGCGTGAGAAGAGGTGGGGCGCACTCTTCACATGCCTCACCACACGGGCGGTCCACATAGAAATCGTCGGGAGTCTGAACGTCGACTCCGCTATCATGGCCCTCCGGCGCATGGCAGCCCGCCGAGGATGGCCGCGGCAGATCTGGAGCGACAACGGGACCAACTTCCGTGGTGCAGACACAGAGCTGCGTTCCGCCTACACGGAGTGGGCCCCGGCTCTACGCAGCTACGCGCAAGTCCAACGAGTGGACTGGCGCTTCATCCCGCCGGGAGCACCCAACCAAGGGGGTGCATGGAAGCGTTTGGTGCGCTCCATCAAGACTGCGCTGCACGCCACGCTGAAAGAACAAACGCCGAAGGAAGAGACGCTGCACACTCTGCTACTGGAGGCGGAGCATGCAGTCAACGGACGACCCCTGAGCCACGTTTCGACGGACCCGGCCGATCCTGAGGCGCTGACCCCAAACCACTTCCTGATCGGGTCGTCCTCAAGCCTACCACCGACAGGCCTCTGTGACACGGCAGACCGGAAAACCTGGCGGGCTGCGCAAGGATTAGCGGACCAATTTTGGAAGAGGTGGATCCGCGAGTATCTACCCACTTTGGTGCCGCGGCGAGGAGCCCAAGACCGTCGCCGGCCTATCAAAGAAGGCGACCTTGTCTTGATGGTCGACCCAGCGATGCCCCGGAATATCTGGCCTCGCGGCATCGTGCGACGGGTACACACTGGCCCCGATGGCGACGTTCGTAGCGCCGAAGTCAAGACCGTCGGGGGCACATTCATTAGGCCGACAAGGAAGCTGGTTGTCCTCCCAATTGCGGAGGCTGCGTCGAGCGACGAATGCAGCCGGGAGGAGGATGTTGCGGACAACGGCAGCAGCGCCAGCGCACCCGACCGATCGCCGTGAGCAACTGGCGGCAGAAGTGGAGGGGAGGCCGGAGAGAACGGGACGCGTAGAGCGAGACAGAAGATATTTGCGCGTCCCTATTGGTACATGGCCAACGCGAGCCGTGTACTACGATTAGCGTTAGGATTTTGTATATGTAGCTGTAAGTTAGTTAGTAAAATGTTGCATTGTGTAGTGTTATCTGCGGTGTGCCAACGAACAGATCAGCGAACAGAACTACGAGGAGCCATCAGAAGAAAAGAACGATTGTGTAATAGTTAATTAGGTTAATTTGTATTCAGCCAGATCGGCATAGCGAAGTGTTAATAAATATCTAGTACTACGAACTCTTTGTTTAATTTGAACTCAAGTCATACAGTCCACTATAGCGCGTGAGCTATCGTCAACATTTAGATAATAGATAATTAAATTTTTAATAAAACACAACAACCGAATTCATTTTCTTTCATATCTCCAAAGCTCTTCATCATATCTTGACCAAATTATTATGGGACTAACTTGTTGCTACAAACTTTCAAATTAAAAAAGAATTATCATAATCAGTCCACGGTTGACTGAGATATCGGCGTAACATACGTACAAAAAAAAAGAAACATACAGTCGAATTGACAACCTCCTCCTTTTTTGAAGTCGGTTAAAAGTCATCTAAAATTGAACCTAAGTCTTCAAATATAGTTATTTTATTATTATTTCATTGTTTAGCATAACTAGTTTATTTGACAGGCAAATTTAAAAAAAACCCGATGACACCATCTCGTGTTGAGTGACGGAACTGAGGAGTTTTTGGCGGGAAGTCAAGGGGTTCAGTTGGAGTTTCCTTTAAATTATTTTGCAAATTGATTCTAGTGGACTTTATAATATAAAATTGGTGTAGTTTAGTGTTATAAATGCTCATGCTCATGGACAATGTGTGAAATGGTTAAAGTGGACACTCGTAGTGCGGCTGTAGCGATATTTATTTGCGGACTGTGGTGGGCGCCTTTAGGCGCCGTCCGCCACTCATTCGGCTATGAAAACCAATGGACTCGTATAGATTTGTTGCCAGAAGCTCCCTTGAAGCAATCAAAGGACCTAAACCAACCTTTGATTGTATAGTTAGGGTTAGGGTTAGGAATAAAGAAGTGATAAAATAAAGATGGGCTCTAAAGGACTAGTATCCAGAGCCGTAAAATAATTATTAAAAAAAAGTGGCGGAACTACAGTCCATTGGAATAACAATTACACTTTATATCGGTTGGAATGATTCCAACCGATATTAAGCATAATTGATATCCGTAGCGCCATCTATTATTTGTCAGTTAAATAAAAAAAAAACTTGGTACCAGTACCCCCCAATAACTTTTTAATAGCTTAACCGATTTTCATCAAACATAGCCAAAAACTACCGCATTGAAATTGGTCCATCCATTCGAGAGCTACAATGACACAGACAGACATTAACGTCAAACTTATAACTACCCTCTTTTTTGTTGGGGATTAAAAAGAACAGTGTAATAAGTTTAACATGTATAACTGTGTGTCCCGTGTAAACCTTTTCCCTTCGAAATGGTCGCCGCGCGCAAAGTAATAATGTAGGTATATTTTCGATACCTGAACGGGGAATGACACAGGCCTGGTAATACGTGCTCCCACTGGGCTTTTGAGGCCCTCAGTATCCTCCATAAAGGCTCAATACTGCAAGTTTTCATGATTGGTGATTTTTTATTTTAAGATTGAGTATAAAAACCAAAAAGAGACTCCAAAACATCATAATGAGGCAGGTAAGCCAGAAAGCCAAAGAAATTCTATTCAGTGTAAAGGGGTAATGCTGCCAGCATTACCCCTTTACACTGAATAGAATTTCTTTGTGCAAAGAAATTACCCACCCTTGGATAGCCCACAACATCGCGGAGTCGCGATGAAATATCAGGCACAAAAGATTTGATGTTTAGTTTAGACGATACACGGTACATTACTTAATTAAACTGTCTACATTAAGCAAGAAACTTGCGCTGTCTAAATGGGCGTTAACTGTATAGGGGTGTTTATTGGCAAGATAAAGCGTAAAGCTTATAAACACTTACCGGGGCAGCCAATGACTATGTTATGGTACGCTAACCTTTATTGTTATGGGCCCAGTCTCGTGGTCAGTGCGATATAGGGAAAAGAAAGTAATGGCGGAGATAAAATGAAAGCGTTTTCAATTTTACCCCATGTTTATGAAAGTAACAACAGGCACCATATTATACTAGGGGCCGTATCAATATTACACTACGTAAAAATTCGAATTCTTGATTCCCCATGTTATCGCTGTGATGTAATATGTGCTTGGCCCCTTATAGGACCTACTTAGTCTTGAAATCAAATTTTGACTGCGATCAAGGCGTTCAGACGTTCACCTTGTGACCCAGAGGTCGTGGGTTCGAATAACACTTATGTAGAAGCAACCTTTGTGAAAAGTTGTTTTTAGTCTGGTTAGGATATTGCAGGCTTGAATCATCTCTTTGTCCAAAAATAAAGATGATTCCGTATTTTACGCATAAATAAACATTATCTATGAAGAGACGCCGCAAGCGCAGACGATTTTTGTTCTCAATCTACCCTACCTATCCAATAAATACGTGTTATTTGATTTCGCTCGCCGTCATATTATATTTTTTGTAATTATGTTATTTAAGTTTCTCTGTAAGTGAATGTTAATTCTTTTGAGAAATAAAGAATCTTTAAACGTAAATGGTAGTCCCGAACGCCATCTAGCGTTTGCTCAAACCTTTACAACTGGTTCTGGTCTACAGTTTAGGTTGCGAAGGTAAGACGGCAGTCACTCTGTGTAAAAATCAGTATCCTCGTCAAATCTCCTAGGTAGCGGGCCTCAGGCTCTGAAACATTACCGCTAAGGACTACCGGGAATACATGAAGATGATGATGATGTTTAGTCTTGAAATCAATCATCAAAACAAAGCAAATTAGCTATTTCAGCCGCATGTCGTCCACTGGTACACATATACCTCCCATAGGATTTCCAAAATATCGATCCAAAGCGGCCTGCATCCAGCATTTTCCATTGACCTTGGTCTGATCGTCTGATCACCTTGTATTGTGGCTGTACTTGCCACGTATTGGAGAACCTATTTTTCCCATCGGCCATCAGTACATCGCGCTGTGTCCCACCCACTACAACTTCAATATACTAATCCGCTTAGCTCTGTCAGCAACTTTTATCCTACAAATTTCCTCATTTTTGATTCGATCACGCAGAGAAACACCGAGCAGCCCTCAACTAAGCCCGTTGAGCGCCCTTGAGCCGTCTTATAAGGCCCATAGTAAGTCTATACCTATGTAAGATATCAGAAATACGAACAACTACTCACCACACGAGTACACGAAAAGTCTGTCAGCTTCCTACATCAATCCTCCGAAAATCCATTTCATATAACTAAGTCTACATGATGACGCGTCAGATTTCGGTGTATAGGATTTAGTAAGCTTAGAAAAGTATTAGAAATTTCGTCGTACCTTACGAAACTTACGATTATCATTATCTTTTATAATCTTTTACTATCTTTTTTAATATTATATAATGTTAGCATATTATTTTATTATAAATTTAAGAGTAACATAAAAAGATATTACTATCTTCTAGCTTCTAGCAGATCATATCCTTAATTGTAATTATAATGTGACAAAATAGGTATCATGATAATTTTTACTTTCTGATATAATGCTTATACAACAACTGCATATTTGCAAACCCAGTGTTATCAATTGTTCTTTCGGTCGGATTCAGGCGCATTGTTGTCGACACAAAAAATGATATATTATGAAGTAAGTCGCAAGAAGTACTGATGGATAGTCACTCATGTCTCCAAGATTTTTCAAAACAATTTATTGGAAGCAGCAAGTGTTTTTTCTGTTTATTAAAACAAACAAATAAAACTTTGACATTATCAAACCATTTTGTAAATTTCACGATGACGAAATTTTATAAATTATGGCGAATATATACGATAAAATTGTGACCATTCAGTTATTACGTTCTTTTTTTGCTTTTCTTTCAATGATGTCAAATGGCCTAAAAAAATGGAGTCTTTGTTTCTCATTCCAGTGCGTAGTAATAAATTATCTCCATATGGATAAGAACTCCTGGACACAGAGCTAAATCAAATCCTTTGTCCCAATAACTCGGACATGACTGCATTCGGGTTTCGAGTTATCTAGTAATAAGTCGCATTGACAGTTGGGATTCCGGGATTCTGAAAATGTGGGAACGACGTCCGTCCAGCGTAACTGGATACTGATGTAACCTTTTCTAAGGCATCACATTTTCTTCCACTTAAGCTCGTAGTTTTTCTTACAAAAAACTTTCTGCTTGTTATTATAATTCTGTAATAATTAAATGTACCCAGTCTATTAATTAAAACTATAAATTTGACGTTCTAAATTTTCCTAAACTCCGACACTGAAAAAAAAACGCCCTACGCCGCCTAAACGAAACAGCAGGCGCAGGCATACATTTTTGCCGCGCCGTAGAAAGAGAGGGGGATACTTCCTCTCCTACGCCGCGCCGGCTGTCTACTCTCCATCCGTCTTACGAATTTTCGATCAGGTCACGTGTCCTTTTAAGTTTAACTTATGTATCTGTGTCATTCAATCGTATCGTAGTTTCTCTATTTAATCTCATAAAATAATTTTATCATTATAAAGTTCCAAGTTATGTATTGTAACCTGATTTTTAGGATTCCGTACGAAAAATGAAAAAAGAAGAGAAAAAAAGGAATCACTTGTGCCTCTGTCTGTAAGTCCGTCCGTCACAGCCAATTTGCTCTGAATCTCCTGGACCGAATCAGGTGAAATTTGGTCCTACCAAATTTCACCTGATTCCGATCTTTTTGAGGTTACGAGACGGTATATTTCATTATTTTTTTTGAATTCTCATTTCATTGTTGCATTCTATAAACTTTTTGATAAATTTTAAATTGTTGAATTCAATTGAAGCACGATAGTTTGTAAATGGGCCTTTAACATCTTACTGTGTGTTGGTCTTGCACCTTTTCCCCCTCTTTTACTCGACTACGGCAAAGCCAAGAAGAAGGGTAGTGATTTTAGCAGTCTATGTATGTATATAAGAGTATGTATGTGGGTATGTATACATGTCTGTTCCACCGTAACATCCGAATCGCTTGTCGAATTTTCACAAACGATATTTCAATTGATTAATTATTAATGTCCTGGTGATATAAGCTACAATTTGTAAACAAAAAAATTACATACAATAAAGTGAGAGATTTTTTTTGTTTCGAATTTGAGTGGAACGGCAGATGAAAGTTCTTGGCTTCATAATTACCTTAAGGTTGAACTAGTCGATAATTTTTCCATACAATTTCGGAGGGGATTTACGTCACTGTTTGACATTGTACATTCAAAGTTTAACATGATATCGTTTTGTCTCATTATAAATATTGTCGGTACAGATACAGAATAGTAAAATAAAAAGCTTTTAAAAAGTTATGAGCTATCAAAATATAATTTTTTTTTGCTTATTTTTACGCAACTTTCGGCATAAATAAGCGTAAAATCTCCAAAACAGCAAAAAAGAAGATTTTAGCCTGCGACTAGTTCGACCTTAAGAGAGAAATTCGTTTACTTCTTTTTAGAGAAATATGTTGTAAATGCAATGCTCTGTATACATTATGTTAAATCTAAAAAAATATACATAAAAAGATATCGATACAAAGGTTAATCGCATAGCAAACTCTACTAGCCAATCTTTCAACCTAGCGAATATGATAAAAAAACGACGGGTTGCACTCCAGGAGTGCCGGCAGAAGTGAAAACTTGAATATTAACGTTGTGCATTTTTGATATTTTAAATTAATTGTTCAATTTCCATATTTTAAACACTTTATATAAACGAATTTTACGAATACACAGCAGTGTGGCCACTACACAGACGGGTGAGCCATCAGCTGTCACCATCCATGGATGCGCGTGGCACGCTGTAACATAAACACACACGAATATTCGCGCAAGCGCCCTGCGCCGCCTAAACAAAACAGCAGGCGCAGACATACATTTTTGCCGCGCCGCAGAAAGAGAGGGG
The DNA here is from genome assembly GCA_943193695.1 of Acrobasis suavella. Taxonomy (NCBI): domain Eukaryota; kingdom Metazoa; phylum Arthropoda; class Insecta; order Lepidoptera; family Pyralidae; genus Acrobasis; species Acrobasis suavella. The sequence goes on from OW971935.1 coordinate 921,898, forward strand.
GATACTTCCTCTCCTACTCTCCATCCGTCTTACGAATTTTCGATCAGGTCATGTGTCCTGACGCGAGTTTCCTGACGCGAGTTTAACATTTTTACCCGTTACAAAATAACATTACAACGCTGCTTAAGAAGTTTTCACTTCAAAAATTACAAAAACAGACAACTGACTTCATTTGTTTTCGTAAGTTTCTTCCATATCTCCAAAGTTCTTCATCATAATTATGTTCATTAAATTAATATGGGACCAACTTAGTACAATAGACTTCCAAATGAAATATCACTTAACATACTTATAGAAGAGAAAAAAAAAACATACGGGTCGAATCGATAACCTCCTCCTTTTTTGAAATCGGTTAGAAATGTGAAAAGTTTCTAACAACGCAGAAATATGGAACGAAGGTACCACCGTTATTTTACTCGTTTTATGAGCTATAAAGTACAAGACAAAACTGCCGCTAAAATCGGAGTACTACGACGGTCTATGAAAAATTATTACTTCTTGTACGAGCTTGTGAAATTTCTTATGATGGAGGCAATATGCAAGGTTCAGATCCAGTCTATTATCCTTCCAAGTGTATATCACACACCAAGTATTATATCTATCCTCCCCATACTGATTTGATGCTGGTATTCGGTCGGTTCTTTCAACTCCCTCTCTCTCTCCTACTCCCTGACTGCGAATACCTCCTACACTCCTTTATCCCTATCTACGAGTCCAACTGGTTTCTCGAGCCATGAGAGTGGTATAACGAGGTTTGGCGTCGCCATGTTCTAGGGACTGAGGACGATATACATGCATCGGCTTTGGTCTGCAAGCGTGATGACGTACTCTCCAAGGTAAACCTCATTCATAAGCTCTTGCAGCGTAACTGCTGGCTGGGCGGACTCAGAACAGAACAGAACAGAGGCAATATGCAAGGTTCAGATTAAGGGGATACCTGAATTTTCCGGGGTCCAGTGCATTTTAAATAAATCATTTGAAAGGAAACGAAGACATCATTTAAAATTTTGTCTTGACCAGGCTCTAGATCAGAGGTTCCCAAACTTATTTTGTCAAACGCCCACTTTAAAAAATCTGTTATTTTGTAGCGCCCCCCATTTTTTTCACCATAAAAACCTGAATCACATATTTGTCTTGCCTGTAGTTTAATTCAACCTATATTCTAAACTAGACTTTTTTACAAGAGAGAGCCATAATAATACATACACCAGTACATTAGAGTATCTTTTATAAAAAAATAACAATAATCAACATTGTTAATTTTAAATAAAAAAATAGCAATAATAATACAATTTTACAATAATAAAGAGTATCGGAAGTGGGGACCTCACCTGCGAAACTTTAATACACGAAATTTTTTCAGTGTTTGATTCCTTTTACGATATAAATAGCGTTGTGAACGCATTAAAATAATAAATATTAATTACATTTTTAGTTTATATTTGTACAATAAAAAAGGATATAAATATGAACTAATAAATGGATGTTGTAAGTGGATTTTAATTTCAGTGAATTTTAAAATATGAAATAGCTGAAGTTATAAATCACTCATTGCTTAAATCACATCAGCGCCCCCCAACTTTATTCTGGGCCCGTTAGCGCCCCCCTTAAAGCCTCCAGCGCCCACAAGGGGGCGTTATCGCCCACTTTGGGAAAGACTGCTCTAGATAACACATCGAACTATTTTATGAACCACTGTTTACAGTTTACAATGAGAATGTGAAGCTTTTCTAAGCACAATTGCGAAAAATGGCCACTTTTGGCGTATGTGCATAGAAATGCTTCACGTTCTCACTTTGAACTGTAAACAGTAGTTCATAAAATAGTTTGAACGGTTATCTAGTGCCTGGTTAAGGCAAAATTTTAAATGACGTCTCCGTTTCCTATCAAATGATTTATTTCAAATGGGGGCAGCACTGGACCCCGGAAAATTCAGTTATCCCCTTAAAGTAGGCTTACTAAATCTTATGATGTTCAAAAAAATCACAGATTGTTTTATTTTGTTGTTATTTGTTTTTCTTATATTGTTATTTGTTTTTACTAACCTAGATGTAATATACTGTTACATCGTGTACTGGGAAAAGGCCTGTGTGACATTGAACAAGTTACCCAGGAAAAAAAATTGGATTTACGAAAAAGTATGGAAGAGCAAATTTTTTTAAGTGTTTTGTTTCTCCGAATTAAAAACGTGTGGTGAACAATTTCGCCACGAGTGGGATTCGAACCCACGACACCCTCGTGTTCGCCGTGAGTGCATTACCGATTGTGCTACCGTGACTTCTAATCACTTTGACGAACTTTCTCATCACATAGTACACACGCATTTGAAGCATGCGTTATTCTTCACTACTACCCACTATTAAGAATTGTGATATTAAACTGTGTGGGCGAAATTTTTCAATATTTTTTTTATTTGGATAATAATACGAGCATTGTAATGCTTTCATAAAGTTTTTTTTTTTTTTTTTTTTTTTTTTTTTTTTGATATGACAGACATAGGTTGCCTCGGACGGCATTTCCTATTTCACCCGGACAAGGTTTGAGGAGCGGGCCAGAGGCCCGGCTTCCTATATTTTTATACTACTAGCAGCAGCGCAAAGGGCTCCCAAGGGGGAAACCTCGGCTTTGGGCGCGCTAGGGATTATGGCAAATTTTGGGGTGCTGCAACACCCATGTTTTGCCGGAAGGGCCGAAGCTACGGTGCCAGAAGGGCCTACTTAGGACGCAAATCGTCCAGGTACCGCCGGGCGGTACCTAGTGAACGGGCTAATGTTCCTACGCCTACGTATTCGATTACGACGAATGCGGGGGGGTCGGACCGCGAGGTTCCTCTGGCTACTCGGAGCCGCAGAGGTATCGAATTGGACCATGTCAGCCATAATCTGGTCATCGGAATCAGAGAGAACATGCCTCGGACGTCTGCCGGTGAGTCGGCGAGGGTTGTGCTCCGGGATGTAGTTAGCTGCCTCTCTAACTAGTCGGTTCGGGTGGTCGGCGGCTTTATCAAAGAAGCGTTCGGACGCTTCTTTCATAAAGTGCTTAATGGACGGGAGTTCGAGATCGCGGTGTAGGTCGCAGTTTCTCGCTATCCTTGGAGCGTTGGTAGCTCTGCGGATGAATCGGTTCTGTACTCTTTGAAGCCTAAGCATGTGAGTTGGGGCTGCGTGTGCGAAGACAACGCTTGCGTAGGTCAGGACTGGGCGAATGCAAAGTTTGAAAAGAGTTAACTTGTTGCCAAGAGAAAGCTTTTCATTGCGTATCATGGGGTTGAGACGGCTCAAATAGAAGCATGCAGTGTTGCATACCCTTTTGATGTGAGGACCGAAGGTCATGCCGCTGTCGAAGGTGACACCCAGATACTTGGCCGTGCGTGTCCAAGGGATGGGTTTACCGTAAAGTGAGATTTGCCTGATGGGCTTGGGTCGGTGCTGACTGTTGTTCTGAGGTCGCGACGCACCTTGTGGATCCTTCGTAAAGTAAACTGCGTTACTTTTCTCCGGATTCACTTCGATGCGCCACTTCCTGAACCACTCGCCTAGTGCGTCGACAGCGCGCTGGAGTCGATTTCCTATTGTCTGCACCATGGTGGCAGAGCAATAGAGGGCTGTGTCGTCGGCGAAGAGGGCCAACTCCACACCTTTGGTACGCGGAACGTCACTGGTGTACAGTGAGTATAGGAGGGGAGAGAGGACGGAGCCTTGCGGAACTCCGGCTCTTATGGGGCGGGGCCGTGATAGGCATCCCTCATATCTGTAGCGAAATGTGCGATTCGACAGGAAGTTTCGGATGATGTGCACGAAACTGTCTGGTAGTCCCATGTTTGCAAGCTTGTAAAGCAAGCCTGCATGCCAGACTTTGTCGAACGCTTTCGCGACGTCAAAGAAGAGAGCCCCTGTGCGGCGGCCCCATCGTCGAAATTTGAGGATGTGCTCCGTGAGGCGGTGCGCTTGGTGGACGGATGAGTGCTTGGCGCGGAAACCAAACTGTTCATCGGGGATGAGTGGTCTCTCAGATAACTGAAGGTATTCTCTGAGGCGTATCGCAATAATCCTTTCGTATATCTTCCCCATACAGCTCAGGAGGCTGATGGGTCGATATGCTGTCGGGTTTTTGAGATCCTTGCCTGGCTTAGGAATGCCAATGACGGTTGCATGTTTCCAGGCGTCTGGGAACGTGCAATTGGCGAGGCAGGCGTTGAATATAGTGACTAGGAGGAGGAGGAGGGTCTGTGGTAGGCGTTTTAGGACGCCGGTGGATATCCCGTCAGCACCGGGTGCTTTTCGGGGTTTGAGGGACTTGATGATCGATTGAACTTCTTCAACCGTCGTCGGTGTTAGGGGGAACTCGGGAGGAATCGAGGCAGAAGCGGCGAGCCGCTCTGCTTGCGATTCGACCTCTTGGAGGTGAACGGGGTCTACTGGCTCACGACTAGGAGAACATTGGCTCTCCAGGCTGTCTGCAAGGCATTCAGCTTTTTCGTCATCATCGAAGGCGATGGAGCCATCCTCCCTGTTAAGGGGAGGTGTAGATGAGATGACATCTGTCTTGAGAGATTTCGCCACGCGCCAGTAGGCGGTGTGAGACGGTGAAATCTCAGAGAGGAGTGTACCCCAGCGTTCGTCCCTGATCTCCGCAATGCGCTCTCTAACTCGACGTTGGAGATAGCGCAGGTTGGAGCGGGCTTCGTCAGTTGGGTAGAGGTCGTGTAGTCTTGTCGCGGCTCTCTTTTCTGTCATCAGCCGTCGCATATCCTCGGGCAGTTCGAATCTATGGGTTGGATCCATAGATGGGACCTGCCGAGAGCAGTCCTTTACGGCTGCTTGCAGGTGGCTGGTGAGAGATGAGATCGCCAAGTCTGTCTCGTCAGTGGTGGTTACCCTATCGGGGATTGCGTCCAAGTGCGCTGAGGTTTGGTCGAGAACCCTTTCGAGTTTCTTCCAGTCTGTCACCGTTTTCGTGTGGATGGTGCGTCCGTTGTCTGTCGGTCCTAGTTGCAGTACTACCGGTCGGTGGTCTGAGTCAAGGTCTGGGTGGACTTCTACTGAACACACCTGAAGGGTGATGTTCTTAAGTAGAGCTATGTCTAACACGCTGGGGTTTCCCTGGCCGTTGCGGGGGTATCGGGTGGGCGCCAAGGTGGCTACAACGTCAAAGTCTAGTTCGTCTGTGAAACGTTCTAGCCTGTTTCCGTTGGTCGAGTTAGTCACCGAGTGCCATCTGGTGGATTTGCTGTTGAAATCTCCCGCCAAAATGGTGGAGTTTCCTAGAGCGAATAGGGTTTCTAAGTCAGAGCGTAGCAGCTCTTTTTTAGATGGCAGGTAGATAGAGGCGATATTGATCGGCGAGTGGCCGGTCATCGCAACGCGTAGGAGGGAGCATTCGATGTTCTCGAGGAGTGGAGGGTCCAGTTGGATACAGTGGAGAGACCTTTTGTAATAGATCAACGTGCCACCCTTCTCAGAGTGGAGCCTGTCGTTCCGGATCAGGTTGTAGTTTGCAATACGCGGATTGCGATGGTGTGGTTTCAAAAAGGTCTCTTGGGCCAGGAAAATATCTACTTGGTGATCTGCCAGGAATTGGGAGATCAGTAGTTTCTTTTCTTTGAAGGCCCCGTCTGTGTTGTAGTACGCGATGGTTAGTGAACGCGGTTTATTCCTCTGATTGAGACTACCCATAATTAAGGCTGACGTGGTTTTGCCGCCCCGGCGGCTGACTTAATTTGCTCTATTTGAGAGCGGAACTTGAGGAGGGTCTGGACAAGAGACACGGTGTCGTTGCCCACTTCCACGATCGCGTGACCCATCTCGGTCAATTGGTCGAGATCCACCGCTTGGATCACGTGCAAGGCCGTTGCGATGGCTTGGTCGTCGCTTACCCCAGATCTCCTTGTGGCCCCTTCTGGAGGCGCAGGCCGGGTTTCCGGAGGGGCGACAACGGCCGGTCGTTGTCTGAAATTAGCCCAAGTGCTCACTGAAGGTGAGGGCACTAGGGGCTGAGTTGACGGACGCGTTGGACGAGAGACTGAAGGTCTCTGCCTCAACGGTGGGTAGGCAGCTGGATTGCTGGCTGACGGAGGGGGTGCGTGCGAGACAGGCCGAGCGGTCTGTGTACGCGTCGCTGGACCGCGTGAGTTGGAGGGCAGAGGGCGCTTGGCGGCCATCGGGGCCTTTGGACAGCCCCGCCAGTTGGCCGGATGGTCCAAACCCCCGCATAACACGCATGCGGGAAGTCCCTCAGACTCTCTGGTCCTCTCACAATCCCTAGTGTGATGGTCACCTAGGCACTTCACGCATCGCGCGCGGGCGTGACAATTTCTGGCGGAGTGGCCATAGTATTGGCAGTTATGACACTGCCCAATACCCCTCCGTTTGTGCGGAGGTTCGACTTTGAAGTCGGTCAGTCCGGCGACCGACTTTATTTGAAATATTTTTTTCCCTTCCGGGGACTTGTCTAGTATCACTAGAATCATTGGTAGAGGGGCCTTCTCCCTACCCTTGTACATTCGATGTACCTCTCGGATAGGGAGGTTTTCAGCCTCCAAAGTTTCCCTCACGAAGTCTACGGAGACTTCGGTGGGGATGGGCCTGATTACTGCTCGGAGCAGCTTGTCTTCCTCGAGGGAGAATGAGTGCCACGGAATGGCACGGGTGTTTAGTAGGGCTGTCACTGCCCTGTAATCCTGTGTGGATTGGAGTGTTAAAGTCACTCCGAGTTCGCTCTTGTGAGCCCTAATGTAGTTGATCCGACGCTCTATGAGCGTTTTGGACAGTGGTTCCCACTGAGCCGCATCACGGATGATGATGGGCGGGGGACGTTTTTGGCCGGCAGCCGCGCGGGGCGCGGAGGGTGACGCCTTTTTGGCTGGGGCGCCGTCGGTTTTCTTGGCGGCCTTCGGTGGTGGGAGCTCCTTGCTACCCGAGGCCCGGGCCTTGCGCTGCCTTTTACCTCCGCTGACGGGGATAAATTCCTCGTCTTCGGACGTAATGGGCTGCTCGACCTCGGACTCCGAACGAGCGCGGGCTGCCACTGCCGGGGTGGCCTTAGAATTGGTCGGGGTGGGGAGGGAGGGCTCTGTGTCCATTGCGGACAAGATGGGTCCCTTCGTTGTAGTGAATTCGAGGGGCTCTTGGCACTCCTCGAGCTCCTCTAGCTCCTCCAAGGGGAGGGGCGAAAATCGGTTTTTCAGTCCGGTCGCGGTCGGGGTCGGGGAGGGGGAAGCTGGTGCGTCGAGCACCAGTGGGCCTTTTGCGGGGCGAGTCACGTGCGGTGGAGGGTCCGCAGGTTGGGTTGTGGGCTTCTTTGCTGAAGGCGTAGAAGTCTGTCGGGCCTTCCAGTCATTGAAAAATTTCTGAAACGCCGTAGTTTGGTGGAACTGCTCGAGCAGTTCCGCGTCGGTCGGGGTTGGTGCCATTCTTACGGCAGGATTTCACGGAGCAGGGTGGGGACCCCGCCCGAGGGGTTCACTCGGGCGGTACTAAAGGGGTTCCTAGCTCGCTCTCCTACGGTCGGAGAGGTGTGTGCCTAAGTCCCTACTTCGTGGTGTCTGTAGCTCTTCCGGTGAGCGGTCTACTGCCAACCTTGTTTGGGCTAGTAGGGGTGTACCTGACTTAACTACCTAACCGATACCCGGGGTTGACTAGGGAAGCCCCCAAGGTCAGTGGTCCCGGGCCCAGCCTAGTTTCTTGCCGTTACCCTGAAGGGGTAAAGGCTAGTGCCAGGGTCCGCACTACGTCAGCGGAGCAACCCGTATTGGCGTAGAACACCTCAACACGATTGCTCCAACCGGCGGCCTCAGCTGAAAGTGAGGGCTTTCTCTGCACGTAAAAAGTGCAGGCAAAACGACGACGTATCGCAGAAACAGGAACACGACCCGCTACCCTGAGAAGGGCTTGCGTTCGTGGACGACTCCTTGGCGCACCGACCTACTCGGTGCAGTCGGTTGATCGGCGCGTCAAATTGCCGGAGCGCTGAGGCGCTTTCCCGCCCCTGGAATAAGTCCCGTGAAGGGCAGGTATTCCGTTCCCCGGAAGCCTCTGTTGAGAACCAAGCAAGCTTGGAACTCGACAGCTGCCGTAAGCGCACTGAGCGTCGTGAAGTGCACCGGTCCTCTACTGGCAGTAGCGTGTCGATACTGACGATAGCGAACAGGAGCGCCAACAGCGACGAGCAGCAATACCGAATCGTCTATCTGAGCTTAGGAACGTGCCGCGACAACACGTCCGTCCACTCCGACAGCCAAACCCAGTATGAGTGAGCTTTCATAAAGCAATAATTGTTTTCTTTTATGGGTAAAGCGCAGTGTGGGGTAGTGTAGGGATAAAGGAGGAGAGGGGAGACACAGGACTCTAACAAAAGTCTGCACTATAAAACCAAATATTTCAGAAACTAATGCTTTCATCGAAAATTGGTGTTCACAAGCTTACAATATTTTTTAAAAATCTATTCAATGATATCCCACACGATGGGTTAGTCGAGAAATAAAGACTCCCACTTTACCCAAAAAAATTTTTTATCATATTTTATTTTACCACTTTGTAGGCATGATTAATATACAAGTACGTACATACCCATGCCAAATTACAGCTTTCTAGAACATATAGTCTCTGAGTAGAACCGCGGACAGACATGGCGAAACTATAAGGGTTCCTTGTTTACTTACTACACGGAACTCTGAAAAAACTTTGTATCTATTCTGAAATATATTTCTTTTAAAAATATACCTTCGTTTTATCTTCGGTGATATATAAAATGTAAGGAGTATTATCTTTTGTGCCCGCATTAGTGGAGAGCAAGGATAATGGCTTTTATTTCCATCTTTATTTGGGCGGGTCTGACTTAAACCTCCTAAGCTGGACAATGACCAAGATTATCTTTTCTGTATTGTTACAATAGTAACTAGGGTTCCGTACCCAAAAGGTAAAAACTGCACCCTATTACTAAGACTATTTTGTCCGTCCGTCCGTCCGTCCATCTGTCACCAGGCTGTACCTCATGAACAGTGATATATATCAGGTATGTTTGCAGAAGTTCAGGTGGATAGTTCTCAAGCCATAGTGCGAAAGAGGGTGGCCTCCCTGATGCGCAGGGTATACTGCAGTTCCAACTACCTCCTCACCATCATTGCTGGCAGGAGAGATGGGCCCGTTTTAAAACACTGGACTCAACTGCATGCGAGCTCATATCGCGTATACACATACTAACATAGAAGAACAATGTTACTAGCAATTTATGGATTTATTTGTTCGAATTAAACAATTATTATTATAGACAGTTGAAATTTTCACATTTGATGTATTTCTGTTGCCGCTATAACAACAAATAATAAAAAAACACATTTGGACGTTCGATTATGTGAACACCTGTGTTCCGGAAGGGAATAAAGTAAATATTTAAGGGGAGCCTCCTCTACAACAAACGTGATTTTTTTTATATATAATGGTACGGAACCCTTCGTGCGCGAGTCCGACTCGCACTTAGCCGTTTATTATTAAAATTTATTAATTTAAGAAATTACTAAATATCTAAATAAACAAATATATAGGGACAAATCACACAGATTGAGCTAACCCCAAATTAAGTTTAAACTTGTGTTATGGGATACTAACCATATTATGATAAATACATATACAGATAAACACCCAAGACCCAGGACAAATTGAAAAAAGTCATTTTCCAACTTGCTCTGGCTGGGGATTGAACCCAGAACCTCCGGATTGGCGGGCTAGCATGTTGACCTCGCCACAGAGGTCGTCTAAAAATATGGAATGAAGTTGAGTATCATGGACTGAAAAAGTCACTCGGTAAAGGAAACAAGTCATTATAAGAAAAAAAAAAACGATAAACCGACTGCCTTTTTATTTACCCAGAGTCACTCTCAGAATTAAGACGAATCTAACGACACCTCTCAAGCTAAAATCCATCAAGTCATTCAGGTTGCAGAGCGTGCCAAACATTAGAATTTGGCGCCAAAAATCCGCCATGTTGTTTTTTATTTTGATATACCCAGTGCTCCAGTGCTCCAGACTGCCTCCGGGGTCCAGTGGTCAAGGCGTTCGCCTGGTGACCCGGAGGTCATGGGTTCGATTCCCACTGGGAAGCATACTTTGTGAAAAGTTGTTTCTAGTCTGGATAGGATATTGCAGGCTTGAATCACCTGATTATCCGAAAAGAAAGATGATTCCGTGTTTTGGAAGGCACGTAAAACTGTGGTTCGGGGACGCCACCTTGCGTTTAATCATCAAACTATCCAAGGATTGGTTCCTGGTTTGCCTTTTGGGTTGTGGAGGTCAGACGGCAGTCGCTCTGTGTAAAAACCAGTAACCTCGTCAAATCTGCTTGGTTAGGTAGCGGACCCCGGGCTCTGAAGCGTTACTGCTGAGGAAGCAACCGGGAATACGCTCGGATGATGATGATACCCAGTGTCACTCTTACAGTAAATTCAAATCTAACGACACCCCTCAAACTAAAATCCATCGAGCCGTTCAGGCTGCAGAGCGTGCCAAACAATTATACATACATACATACTCTCGAAAAACATGACCCTCCTTCTGGCGCAGTCGGTAAAAAGTAACATTAACTCCTTAATCTATATCGTATCAATAAAAACAGTATCCCATTTTTAAAAACCCGAGATAAAACCCGTTAATGGAAGCTTTAAAATAATAAAATCGCAGTGAACTCTCATTTTGCGATGGGAATCATAACAGTGGCCTTTATTATAATGGGATACTTTAAAATGCGGACGGTACAGAAGTAGTAATATCCTTTAGTGCTTTTATAATATTCTGGTTTATTAATTATTTCGTGTCCTGCGATTTAATTCGCTTTTTTTTCTTCATTTAAATTTGAGAACGACGCTCTTGTCTGCGGAGTTTCTTACATTCCTGAATGTCCTCAGCCAGCCTTTTGACGTCTTCTTAACCACAATCCATTGATATTCTTGGAGTCACTTTGTACTCCCTCAAAAACAAAATTCGTCTGATTTTAGATATCTAACAGTTTGTTTATTTTTATTTGTACTGTGCTTCTGTTGGTGTCACTGTGTAAAATTGTACTCAGTGACTTTCTTGGTAGTGTTTGTGGAGAGGTCTGCTATCGTCTTTTCCATTTCTAAACAATATATGCACTTACTATTGTATTGTATTGTACTGTATTGTAATGTATTATATTAAAAGTATTTATTAATTAAAAGACAATTATAATAATATGACAAAGCCCTTCTGGTGAGTAGGCGACCAATACTGTGAAAATGAGTTTCTTTTGGCGTTTCTTCTCAGCAGTGGTTGTTACGAAGCGCTGGTATCGGTAGCTTTTCTTTAAAAATAAATTAAATTTTAATATACTTTACACGTATCATAAATTATTATACTTATTGACGTGTAAAAGTCCCTGTAAAGGTCTAATTACTGAATAAACATTTGAATCTTGAATCTACTTTTAAGACTTTGGCAGCAATGTACTTCACCAAATATATATTTTTTTCATACTTAGTTCTCAATTGTTTTTATACTTAAAATTGCTGTATGCATTTGTTTTGAGTTGTTACCTTGTTAAAATATTTAATCATAAATGTAAATAATGTATTACTTCCGTGACAATTTGCTATGTTTATCTTATTAAAATAAAATAAAATAAAGTTGTGTCTGGGTTTTTCTTTTCCCCTTCCTTTTGTTATCGTCTCCATGAATTCGTCGGGTAGTACCAAGTAACCCAACATATTCCTCGCCTATTTCCGATAGCTTTTATTAATTGCCTCCTTTCGCCGAGGTTACCGAAAACTGGAACCGCAATAAACACGGACGCGTCATTCCATAAGCCTGTTGATTTCGGCCAGGAAGCACACAGGCCTTTGTAGTTAAATTTCGCACTCCAAACCCCAGAGCGTTTCGGCCGGTCCGACGGCCGAACCCTACAGGATATTGGAGTAAGTATATGTGAACCAAGTGAGGTTACGAATGCACGTTGATTTCGGCCAGGAACCACACAGGCTTTTGTATTTGAAACTCACACTCCATAGCCCAGAGCGTTTCGGCCGGGCCAAGCCCTACAGGTTAGTGGAGCAGAAAAATAGCGTTAATGCAACTACAAATCCCCGAGTAGCTCATCCAGTTCAAACTGGATATTGTGGCTGTTTTACTTTAGGAGCTTTTCGGTGCGCGTTCGGTTATTGGTAAAAAGCAACCGAAACACGTTATATAATTTATTCAAAGAGTGAAAGAGTGCAATTTTCATTGTTTTACTTGAAACAGGACGACATCGGCACAATATACCTATATTATGACATCAACTGGCTCGTGCTTGAACTGGTTTGTTTAAGTGATTGATTACTATTACGCTTCAAAGCGAGTTTATTGTGATCGTAAGTTGTTTTGTTCGTAAAAATTTGTGAAGAAACTGTGAATGTCACTAGGGCGGATGAACGATTTCATAATTACTTTCTTTAAGGATCTTACGGACGAGTAATACGAATTACATATACAATACAAAAATACAATGTAAAGAGTTATGTGGCAAATCGTTCGATGAAAAGTGCAACTCGTTTGTTTCTAGTTTTTCTAGCTACTTCCATAAACTGCATTATCAAACGGCGGTACCCTAATGCAAAGCGGTATGATTTTTGAGACTTTACTTGTCAACACTCAAGGTTTTAAAAAAAAACGATGAAAGAAGAAAAACATGAACAAAAATTATGACTGCGACGCGACGATCAGCATCAAATTTGGTAAAGTTAATGAAAATACCTACTCTAAGAAAAAATGAGTCAATAAAACAAGGATACTGTATAACCATATTTATTTAACATAGCAATTCTCACCGCTTAAAAATATCTCAAGCATTCGACATGCTTCGTTGTAGCAAAGACACCAAACATTCATTTGAGAGTGGAATGACCCCGGTGGCCCGGAGTCGCAAGATACAAAATGCTCTGTCTGCCCCATTAGGGATAAAGATGTGATAGTATGTATATATATCTGCGTGGGAAGAAAAGCAGCAGGAACATTCAAAGTTTATTGTTTTCTCCCAGACCAGCATGGAAGAGATTACCTTAATTAGAGATTATTACAAGCTTGTATCTATAACAATGACCTAAAAAGGTTAAAATACTCCTCAAGACTATTCGATTGAGCCCAAATTCGGTGGGGTTATGTTGTTTTATCATAGATGCCATGACCACCTTTTAGCTTCATCATCAGATCCGCTCAATGTCATCAAAATATTGTGTTGTCATGCGATATGTAATTAACTTGCAAGATTTGATTATAGACTGACATACAACGGGCCAGGTGATACTAAATAAAAGCTTGTAAAATAGCTTCAGTACATTTTGTCAAATGTTATATAGTGGCGAAACACAACCTTTTTTTGGCTTCGCCGTAGTTTGGTAGGAAACGACAAATAATCTCGCAGTCGGGGTTTTTCTAAATAATTACCTTCTTGATGTTTAATTTTATGTCCGTATAATAACAGATTAAACTATTTATGATACTACGAAATGTTTTTTTTAGCTGTATCCAATATAACTTAAAAAAACTTCACGTAAATTAATTTAACAGCTTTTAAAAACTTATAAGATCCACCAACAAAACCCAGAACGCTTCCTGGCTGAAATGGACAGGCAAATTTAATCTCACTTAATCCGGTTCACTTTTTCCAATACCCTGTAGGGCTCGGCCCAGCCGATACGCTCTGGGTTTTGGAATGAGTTTCAACTACAAAAGCTTGTATGTTTCCTGGCCGAAATCAACATGCATTTGTGACCTCATTTGATTGATAATACTTACTCCAATTGCCGGTAGGGAAACCGGCCGAAACGCTCTGGGTTTTGGACTTTCCTGGCCGAAATCAACAGGATTATGGAATGTCGCAACACGGACTGCGGTCCCAGTTGGCAAAAATTTTAATATTTTTCTTCCGGCGACTAAGATCACTCATATATTTAAAAAATACGTACCTACAGTCAAACGGAAAAATGTTTGAAAAAGGAAAAAAAATATTAGAGAAAAAGACTTTCTGATTCAAATATATATTTTTTAAATAAAATATAATAAATGATTTAACACTTTCATTACTGTTCTTAGTAGTTGTTTAAAATACACATAAGACATGCTGAGCACTTTTATATCTTTTCAATTGCTGATTGCTTCATCTTCGATGTTTTTAGATGACGTTAGGATTTTTAATTCTTCAAAATAATACTTTATCATCATATTTTATAATACTTTCTAAAATATACTTTTTGACTGTTTTGACTTGAACAATAGACTTTTACAAATTTGTGAGCGGTCGCAGTCACCGAATGAAAAATTTTAGAATCCGACAACTGGGACCGCGCGGTCCAATATATTTGGGGTACCAGTTGCCGGTAATCTCTCGCCTGCACTGTTTAGTAATTTTTTTATTTTAATCCGGTCCTTCCAGCATTTTTTTCCATCCTTCTCCAGCACCATATCTCAAATTCTTCTAATTTCGTTATTTCTTCATTCGTTTATGTCCACGTTTCGCAGCCGTATAACTATAATACTCCAGATGTACACATTAAAAAGTCTTTTACGAGATGTTCTTGATATATTGGATGTCATTAAATATTTCTTCTTATTAAAAGGTGTTTTTGTCATAGCAATTCTCGAAATAATATCTTATGTGTGTCTCTAAATAATATATGGAGTCACCCGTGATTATTCTACATAGATATTTAAACATGTTCTCCTTCTTCTTCTCGAGTCAAAAGGCTATAATAATTTGACCAGTGTTTGGCCACGGCGATTCCCCGATCATTTGCCTCATTAAGGTCCTGCAATGTGCAGAAAGTAGGGCTTTTTGGATAGGACAATAAGTTGGTTGTCCTGTCCAAAAAGCCCTGGTGGTAGGACAATTGATTGGATAGCACCACACTCGCATTTATCTTTTTTGGAGAAACGCCACCTAACTCGGTTCTCTTGACATCTCCCAACGCCAGTCCGGAGTCTATTTAACGACTTCCAGACTGCCCAGGGGACATCGGCACCCGGTGAAAGTTTCGCAGGCGGAATATCAGATGGTGAATCTGGAAATTTATGGCCCCATAGCTCTACTCTTGATCTAGCGGCTTCTTTGGCATCAAGGGCTGGCTGTCGGAGAAAACTATTCGGGCTTTTCAGACGTGAAGATGGTGGTACAAGGCTATAGACTGGATGCCTGCAGTCGTGTGTCTGCCTATGTCTTTCCACAGAACGAGCCGCGTTACTTCGTACACTCGGCGGAGCCGGCAAGCGTATACACGTGGGGCAAAGATGTTGGCTCTAAGGTGCCGGTGATAATGCGGCAGGAGGCATTAAGTGCCACATCCACCTTCTTGGCGTGAGCAGACCGCGCCCAGATTGGGCATGCGTATACGCCGGATGAAAAACACAAAGCTAGGTAACTTGTACGGAGGGTATGAGGTGATGCACCCCAGGAAGTAGTAGAGAGATGGCGCAGGATGTTGTTGTAAAATTGGATTTTACAAAGTAAACTCTTGCAACAACATCATGCGCCAACAACAACAACATGTTCTAAAATAACATTATTAACAGAAATGGGATGATCAATTTTCTTGATTTTGAAGTCTAGTCTTTTTTGTCGGAGGTTAAAAAGTACTGTCACTGCAACACAGCAACAACAAATACTTACTTTTCAGTGTGGTAGGTATTCTTCTTAGCTATCTTTATTTTGTGGTGGCATATTGTAACGATGCCATTTGATGCTCATTTTCGGAAACGATACGTATTTGCAGTTAGTTATGTCCCATATTACATTGATAATTAATTGGGATTGTCAATAGCAGTATTAAATCAAACTGTAGTGTGGACTCAACCTGTGTATACTATGTACGTGTGTTTATTACATATATAATATCTTTGTGTACCAATAAAGCCTAGAGTACGTCAGTAAACTTCAATCGTTTCACTTGTCACATACCTCCCACCTTTTTATGGCGACCCCGCCAGTCAGTACAGCCAAGTATCGGCGCGTATCCGCGTAAATAAAAAAAATAAAAAATTAAGATTAAAAAAAAGTAATAATAACCATTTATTTCAGAATTACATAACATAATTCCATAGCATTAAAATTGAATGCAAGCATAAACAATCGATGTATTGTAGCTAATTAGCTACAATACATCGATTATTTTATGCTTGCATGTTAGTCGATTGACTAACATTATATGATCGACTAAGCCCTAGTGTACTGTAGGAAAATAAACATTTTTATGCCCCAAAAACACTGTCATTTAAAAAAAAATACGTACATCTTATATATTTATAATATCTTTTTTTTTTTTATTACCATGGCACAAAATTTATATAAGTATTTACATACAGAACAAAAACTCCTAGGGTCCCGCGCAATATGCGTCCCCGTTCCCCCACCCCGCATCTCTCCCTTGGTATCGCCTTGTCGCGTGTGTTGGGGGGCGGACACACACACATTGCCGTGTGCACGGTTGTATAGGTTTGTTTGTAGTAGCAGCAGGCATAAATGATATTTCGCTTTTACGAAGTGCCATCCATACCAATCGTACAAACAGTTAACCTAATGGCAATGCATTTTATACAAGTTAAACTTTAGCAAAATTTAATTCAATTGCTAACTTTATTTAAGTAAAATGAAATGAAAATATTAAAAAATTCTTAGTAGCTAACACAGGTGTCAAATTTTTTGATCTGACGTGTAATGACAGTTATCTAGAAACAACAGAACGTACGTAGGTACTCTACGAGTCTTCTACTTCTTGTCGAGTCAAAATGGTTCCAGTCCAGTATAGTTTCCAATTCAAATGACATTTGACCAGTATGTGGCCACGGCGATCCCTCTGTCGTTAGCCTCATTTAAGTCCTCGATGGTACACAACGTAGGGCAATTCGGACACGATAGAAGGTGGTCCATCGACTGAATGGCACCGCAGTCGCAAAGGACGTTATCAGCGTGACGCCACCTAACTCGGTTTTCTTGACATCTCCCAACACCAGCCCGGAGTCTATTGAGAGACTTCCAGACTGACTAAAAAAACCTGTCTTTTTTAAAATTAAATTATTCAAAGTAAACTATTGAAATAAGTTTAAAAGGCGAAGTGATATAATTTTCGCGCTGATAGCTAAGTACTATGTGACGCAGCGCCGCGCGCCGGCGGACGTTCAATCTAGAAATTAACTCCAACGGCTTACGTAAATCCTGAAATGTAAAGACAGGTCCTGTGACCAATAACATGTCATCTGAAAATAGATTAGGCAAGCAAAAACTGACGTAGCAATTTAATTTAGTTAAAAACAAGCTTTTCTGCTCACATAAGCGAAAAACAACCAATTATTGAAGGGTTACCTAGGTTCTGATCAAGATAAAAATTTAAATGATATCTCCGTTTCCTTTCAAATGGGAGCAGCGCTGGACTCCGCAAATTTCAGGTAGCCCCTTAATTTTTTGCCGAAGAATTGTTCGACTTAATAACTGCTGCAAAATTTCACAACCTACCACCCGCCTGAAATTAAAATTTCATCCACACCACTTGGATAGCTGGCAATCAACCACCATACGTTTTGAAAGGAACTTTTTACCACGTACGACCGAACTGTGGAATCAACTTCTTGCAGTAGTGTTCCCGGACCGACACGATATTGAAACCTTCAAAAAACGAGTCTATATCTTCCTGAAAGGCCGGCAACGCTTCTGTTACACTCTTGGTGTTGCAGTTGTCCATGGGAAGCGGTGATCACTTACCTTTAGGTGACCAGCTTGTTCATTTGCCGCCCTATAAAATAAAAAAATAACTGACCTACACAGAAAAGTGACTGCGGCGGCCAATTTTCTAGATGTAGTCATTTAAAGTTTTTGTTATTACTCATATTTAATCCAGTAAAGTATTTATTACAAGATGTCGTCGCCTGTCACGCTCAACGTCTGCCCAAGATCGCAATCTCGAGAGCAGTACAAAGGAAGGTTTTATCTTGTATCTCAGGCGGAGTTATATTTCTTGTCTAAGTCTGAATTTGTAATTTTTTCGCTATGTTTTAGTAAAATCTGGTGGGAAATGGGACAGCTCTTTGACAACATTTTCGACAAAGTAACAAAGATATTTAAAAATAAGTAAGAAAAACGCTGTTTTTATATAAGTTACTCATTGTTTTGTTTATATAAGCAGAGTAGAGAAGAGTAAAAGTGCTGGGCACACTAAAATAATTATTACTAATTACAATGCACAAACCACGGAACCATTCCTTAAATGCTTTAACAATAATTCAATTCCGCTGACCGACAGTATCCATAGGCTGGAACCATACATACATACACCATGCATCCGCGAAATGTGGGAACCGACAAATCAACAAATCAATAACTAATCTTAACTAATATTAAATGACTTAAGTCTAATAATTACTGTCATTTAAGGGAGCACCTTACGCTCGTCCAATCTTGAGTCCTTTAGGATGGTTTTTTCCTTAGACTTCCCCGGTGGCCACCATTACCCCAAAAGTACACACAGGTCACACGAAATCATCTTCCTTGTACATAATGATCCGTCATTAACTTATAAGTTATAACCTAACAATGTCGTACGTGCTGAGTTCGGTAACAATCCATATATTTCACCAAAATCACTAGTCCTCTACTGGCACAATTACATCAATTAATATTAATATTTATTAAAAAATCTTTATTGGGTAAAAAAAGTTGTATGATTAACATTTTGTGGTAGGAGCCTACTTTTGATGTCTCTAATTTGACTTGATTGTGTCTTTGACTCGGGCGGGCTCGTGCGTGCGTGCGTGCGTGTGTGTGTGTGTGTGTGTGTGTGAGTGTGCGCGTGTGTGTGCGCGTGTGCGTGCGTGTGCGTGCGTGTGCGTGCGTGTGCGTGCGTGTGCGTGCGTGTGCGTGTGCGTGCGTGTGCGAGCGTGTGTGCGTGTGTGTCTTCGCAGCCTTAACATTGTGCGGTCTTAAGCTAGTCTGCAATCCTCATTCTGCGGTCGGACCTGGTTGCGGGGACGTCCGCATAATATTTTGACAATGCTTCAAGTATAGCTATCGAATCCTCGCGTTCTGATTAGTCGTCTGGTGAAGTATGAGCAAATTCTAGGGGGGGACCGTATAATCGGTATTTTTATTAAGGTTAATTAACACACGCCGAAAATTAGTTCCAGTGTGTCACCACCACGTGGCGCCACCAAATCCGAAATGTGTATGTTAGTACGAATGTGATAAAACGGGGACCTTTACAAAGGACCGCACTTTATTCTTTAAAATAGAATCCTTCTGAGATGTGTTTAAGATCGAAGAATCACAGATGTTGAATATTAGTGAAACTGAAGCTATGAGTACAAAGTACGTAAAATACCGGTCATACTATTCAGAACGTCATGAACATGAGCGTCAAAACAAGCAACATTTAATACGGGACCGACATTGATTAAAAAAAATTGGTCAAGCGCGAGTCGGACATTAAAGGTTATGTTCGTCTGTACAAAAAAGTGAAGAAAGCACGTTTCTTGTATGACGGCCGCCATTACATTTTAACTGCAACTTATTCTTAGTATTTG
The DNA here is from genome assembly GCA_943193695.1 of Acrobasis suavella. Lineage (NCBI taxonomy): Eukaryota > Metazoa > Arthropoda > Insecta > Lepidoptera > Pyralidae > Acrobasis > Acrobasis suavella. Next base: position 941,445 of record OW971935.1, read on the forward strand.
TTGTTATAGCGGCCACAATAATACATCATCGGTAAAAATATCAAGTGTCTAGCTATTATCAGGCCCGTGTCACTTCCCGTTTAGGTATCGAAAATATAACTACAATATAACTATGCGCCCAGCGACCACTCGGAGGGATAAATTCAGTTATATGAATCGTTTGTACAGAGTTGCAAGGGGTGTCTAGGTATCTAAACGAAGAGATGCTGAGTTCTGACACGAGCTAAATTAAACCATAACGCTAACCAAATTGAGTAGATATTTCTACGAATTTCTTTTCTGAGTGAGACTTCTGTACGTGAGTACTAGTACTTATTCTGTGCTATTACGGACGGACGGGCCGGACGGACAGGCGGACAGGCGGATAGGCGAAAAAGCGGATAGGTGGATAGGCGGACAGGCAGACAGACAGGCTGGCAGACGAACAGGCGGGCAGACGGACAGGCGGGCAGACGGACAGGTGGGCAGGCAGATAGGTGGACAGGCGGACAGGTGGGCAGGCGGACAGGTGGGTAGGCGGACAGGTGGGTAGGCAGACAGGCGGGCAGGTGGGCAGGCGGACAGGCGGACAGGCAGGCAGACGGACAGGTGGACAGGCGGGCAGACAGACAGGCGGGCAAGAGGACAGAAGGACAGGCTGACAGGCTTATCTTTTAGGTAAATTATGTATAAAATAAAACTCTAAATTTTCTTTTATGTTTTTATTATTATATTTAAATCGAAAAAATATAGAGAAAATCGAATGTATTACCGATAAATTAAAATAAAAAGCTATGCGCTAAGTTATTGTAGTTTATCTCTACCCTTAACATTAAAAACGATCCGTATCGCGTCCTTTCGCTTGTTTTTTTAATAACATTATAAACGTAATATTTTATATCCGTCCAACTTCTTCTTTCCAAATCTGGTTCCTGACTAAGACATACATCACATTCTTTTTTGTTGGGTACTTTCTTCCTTATCCAGTAAATTGCCATTTGTCTATTCATGGCGTCTTTTTCTTGATTAATCCAAGCCAGTCTTCTTATTGGTCTTTTCTTTCTTTGTACTTTTTTACTTTATTGATTAGCAGACTTATTTTTCTTTACTAGTTCATCATCATTTTCGGATTCTGGTTCACTAGAAGTTCTTTTATTTTGATTCTTGGTTTTATAGTTCATTTGCTTAATGAAACTCTTTTGTCCATCATTTTTCCTACCTATTTTTCCTTGTTTTTATTAGCTTCATCTATTCGATCTATATATTTAATCTTATCTCGTCTTTCCATTCTTTCTAGTCCCTCAAGTTCCTCCGGCTCTTCATCCATATTTTCGTCTGTTCCGTATATGTCCATATCGTCAAAATTTTTAAGCTATTGCATAGTTTTTATCGCGGGCCTCTGGCGCGGCAACCGAATCAAGGAATTTCGTAACGAAAATTATACCTAACACTCGTCTTACGTCGTTTCAGTTCGGAAGACTTCGGCACGGTGATTGTATGCGTGCGACTAGACGTATGCGTGTAGAGCGTTGGACATTATTCGAATAAAAATTTATCTAGATAATTATTTGAATAAAAATTATTCACGAATAATTCATTCGCGGATAACTTTTTCGCGATTAATTTTGTCACGAATAAAATATCATGATTTTATTTGTTATTCTAAATAACGTTTTTTTTTAAACTTACCCTTCTTTTTTAACCGATTTCTTCGGGAAAAGTTACATTTTGGAGTGTACGAGTGTTCTCTTTTCAACCAATTGCATCGAAAAAATTGGTCGCCATTTAGAATATTGAATCTATGCTCAAAATGTAAAAAAAAAACTGGATCGATTGCCTACAAAATCGATATCGGGGGTCCCTGTGGTCTTTTATAATGAATCTATGCTCGAATTTGAAAAAAGTAGCCGCCATTTTGTACTTTTTTGTTTCTGTACCGATTGCCGTTAAAATCGATATCTGGGGGTCCCTGTGGGCTTTTATAATGAATCTATGCTCGAATTTTAAAAATGTAGCCGCCATTTTGGACTCTTTTGTTTCTGGACTGATTGCCTTCAAAATCATTATCTGGGGGTCCCTGTGGTCTCTTATAAAGAATCTATGCTCGAAATTGAAAAAAATGGCCAATTTTGCCCAACTCTGAGACTAGCTGCTAACTGCTCATAATAAAAATTTCTGAATAACCTACATGTATTGAAAGATAATAAAAATATTTTAAACGATATTAATTTCTCATTTATTCAATAAAAGAAACAAAATTCATTTCTTATCGGTCACCCGCTCAAAAAGTGTAACTTGAATTAATATCAAAGAAAAAAAATACTGCATAAATAAACAATAAATGAATAATTATATTGCATAAGTTGATAAAAATTGCTATGCAATAGCTTTACCGCGGTCCCCGAGTGCCACACGTTATTTTTTTTATATTTTTTTTGCAAAGGTACCCGTATCCATAGCAAGCAACAATTTACTAACTTTTGTAAGCTGTGATACACCATCCGGCAGTCTTTAGTTGTTAACACAATAGCACAACGCAATGTGCGTTGTGCTATTGTGCTTACAACATTCATTCAGAAAAACATACGCACATTCATACAGAAAAAACTAACACAATAACGTCCATTTCCACCAAGAGACACCCCCGCAATGGTAAGTACTAAGTAGGCGTAGGTAAGGTAGGTATGAGCTGACTAGTAGGTGAAGCGCATGCGCGAGAAACTTCAGTCAGAATTTAGATTTTAACGGATTTTTACGTACGTATTTACTATAACGTGGGGACGTTTATAAGTACCGTGTTAATGAGTACGTATTTACATCAAAATGCGGTCGGCGTGTTACTTCGTACGTAAAAAGTAAAGTGGGGACAGTGTGTAAATGTATTCGTATTTGATGTAAAATGCGGTCGGTGTGTCATTGCGCACTTATTTGCTCTAAAGAGCGGGCCGACCGCATAATAAATTAGGACCGCAGAAGCCGCAATTTTGTCAAGAATTGTAAGGAGGTCTATCTCTGTCTCATTTACGTGTATAGAAATTTTAAACAAAAGTTCATGCCAGAAAGAGAAAACTCTATATCCGAAACAAATTTACACTCTGCTATGTCGACGGGAAAGGTAGGACCGCATAATCGGGAATTCTGTTAAAGTCCTCACTATATATGCTTTGCGAACAAGGGTGTGTGTGTGTTTGTGAGGGTTATGGTTATTGCGCCTCGTATATGAGATTCTACTGTAGTTCAACTTGATTTCCGAAAATTAGTTCGGTCAAACGGTTTCATGTCCTCTACTATACTATCTACTCGTACCGTTATCACCATACAAATAAGGTTGATAATACTATTGCAATATTACCGACATATTACATTTTCTTTCTTCTTTATATACTTTATCAGTACACACTGAAAAAAGGAAAAAGCTAAACTAGTTTTGCGACTTGCGATTTGGTTAGTATGAGATGTAGCGCGAGGGGGTGTATTAAATCAAACACACTCGAAGTAGGTTCATAGGTAACTGCACCTTTATTGTTACTTAAACAGGGTTTGATTGGTTTATATACATTTTGAAAATAGAGCACAAGTCGTCATAAGGTATGTTTATCTAGACCTAGGATGAGTAATCTAGGTGATCTACATAGAATGGTTACAAGGTGTAAGTAGGACAGTAATGAGTTCAAGTACACACTTGTTCTAAATCATAGAACCATGTAAAATGTAAAGCGTAGCAAAAAAAATTCTACAAGCAACCATTCTTTTTTTGTCAGTGCACAATTTGAAACCAGTTTTGGCCACTTACACACATTAAAACTGCTACAAAATCAATACACACTTAGACTAAAAGCCTCAATAAAGGGCGAGCATTTGCTCAGCATTTGCCACACTGGATAGGCTGGTTAGACATAGCAGTAAATGCCTAGTTTTAGATGGATATCGTATCTTTTTTTTTTATTATTTACTAACATATTACAGAATAAATATAACATAACATTACACAACATTTCTACAAACCACTGAGGTTTGTAGTGAAATGCTTAAAAGTTATTCTACGTCTTAAAAAGTATACAGGTCTTAAAAAGATCACACAAATCGAAACTCATTAAAACAAATACTCAACTCAACAAATACATACCTACCCAACTTAACAAGTTATAATAAGACAGTAATTTTATAGTTAGCTTATCTGTTATTAAGACGCTTCTAGAACTTTTTTATTTATATTTCTTGTCCTTAGAGTTGACAGAGGAAGAATACTTTAGCATTGAGTTTATCTATTGTAGTTTTTAGATCAATTAAGTTTTAAGTAAATAACAGGAGATGTTACTACCTGTTCTTTGTCCCATACTTATGTCAGTGTAGCAGTTTGAAACTTGGATATGTGCATATATTTTAAAGTATTATTTTTTTAAATGCGAATATATTATGTTTATACAACGTGTAACGGAAAGGAGTATCAACCCGAAAGGGAGTAAACATACTAATCTATTTGATCAATTTTTAGTATGGAAACATCCCTGAAGTCTTAAAATAAAAATTTTCAGGTACATACATTTTGGCACACCGTTTGTATTTAGTTTTGTATGGAGGTGAAGATATTTTTTTCGATTTCAGTGATGGTCCCATATAAAAAGTTGTTCACATTGATTAGTGTGTTTAGGTACTCCCTTTCCGATATACGTTGTATAAATAGATAACCGGTTTACCTACTGAAAATCCTTAACATATTAACGGCTTTTGAGGCTAAACAAATAAAAGAAAACCCAAGAACGAGTGATTTATAAACAGAGCTAAAAGACTTTTTTCCTTTTAGCAGCTCTTAAATCACGCTCCCTCACACAAATACGAATCGTAAAAACCGACACAAAACACCGGAAAATATACGTACTGCGGGTCGCACGTCGAATTTAATCAAAAGTAATTTATTAGAGGGAAACTTTCGGAAAAGCTCGGAGGTAGCGGCGCGATCAAACGGAATGTTTGGGAGCTTACATATATACATATATAAATGCATACGCTTACAAGAAAGGTCTTCTTATATTTATATAAAAAACCCGCCCCGCTTCACACGGGTTTATGTTTTATTATATATTTATGTTATTATAAGGAAGATATGTAAATAAATAAATATAAAAATATAAGGACAAATAACACTGATTGAGCTAGCTCCAAAGTAAGTTAGAGACTTGTGTTATGGAATACTAACTCAACTATACTATATTTTATAACAAATACGTATATAGATTAACATCCAAGACCGCAGGCAATTTGAAAAAGGCCATTTTCCAACTTGCCCCGACCGGGGATCGAACCCGGGACCTCTGGGTGGCGGACTAGCATGGTGACATACTACGCCACGGAGATCGTATAACATACTTCTTATTTTTCTTCTTAAAAGTCAGACTAGTTCTATGTTGTTTTAAATGATGTTTGACCGGTATATGGCTACAGTGGTACCTCATTAAGATCTTCAATGGTACATGAAGACCTTCAAAGCGTAGAGGTTAACATGCCAGTCCACTACTCCAAAGGTTTTGGGTTCGATCCGCAGCCAAGGTTAGAAAATGGCCTTTTTCAATTTTTTTTACGTCTTGAATATTTATCTGTATAAATAATTTATTTATATGGATAAATATTCAAGACTTATATATAGAATCGCGCCGACGGTCGCAAGCAGTTTGTGATAGACTGACATGTGTCACGCGACCGTTTGCGACAGTCGGCCATCGTTAGCGACTATCGGCGACCGTCGGCGACTTTCAGCGATAGTCTTCGATGGTTGGTCGTCGTCGAGTAACCAAGTATGCATATTTTATTTTGTCAGCATTTCGTCAGCACAATAAACATTGTCCCAGCCCTTCTTCCACCCATGGCTGAGCAAAGGCCTCTCTTCGTTGATGCCACTGATTTCGGTCCTGTGCTGCTCTCATCCAGGTGAGACCCGCGTTTCTTATTAAATAGTCAAAGATTCAAAGATTCAAAGATTCAAATGTTTATTCAGTAATTAGACTTTTACAGGCACTTTTACACGTCAATAAGTATAATTTATGTTACGTGTAAAGTATATTAAAATTTAATTTATTTTTAAAGAAAAGCTACCGATACCAGCGCTTCGTGACGACCACTGCTGAGAAGAAACGCCAATAGAAACTCATTTTCACAGTATTGGTCGCCTACTCGCCAGAAGGGCTTTGTCATATTATTATACTAGTCAACCCATCGCATAGGCGGCCGCCCGACGCTCCTCTCACCCGTTCTGGACCACCATTCGGTCAGTGCCTTACTCCACTTGCCACCACTCGGGCCAGGTGCTCTGCCCAGTTCCACTTTAAGATTATGACCATTGTACCAATAAAAGTGCTTCAAAATGGAATGCCAAAAAAGTTACATATGTAATCTGAGAGTTAAACAGGCAACCAAAGGCAACTTCAAGATTCTAAATGCTTTATGCATTTTATATCCTCTAGCAAGTTACTATTTCAAAGGGCCCCTGTACGGGAACACTTTGCATGCAGCGAGCTCCACAAAGGGATAGTAAAACTAAACGAGCGTATAGGAGTTTGTTACATTCGTCAGTCTAGATGTTGTTTACATTTTTAGATATTAGGTTAAAGATAAAGATAAATTTATTTTGCTAAACATGAGTTACAAGCAAGATATTTACATTTAAGTTCATCCAATCATGTTTTACCATCACAGCTGTGCAAATTTTCAGAAAGGCTGATTATCATAATACTAGAAAAATCCACTTTTAATGAATCTATCAATCTACTATAATATACTTACTAATATCAGTAATTACAAATTATCAGATAAAAAATCTTTTGCACTATTATAACAATTTTCAGTCAACAATAACTTAAATCTTGTCTAAAATGGACAAATTATGTTACAGCCGAATCAGAAAAAAAAATCTAAACTATATAAAATCTTTTTTGTTAGTTATTCTTATTAAAACGCAACTTTTTTGTCTGAACAATATTTTTATCCGATAACCTTCAACAAGTTGGGGTGACACGCGAGGTCTATATCTCACAGAGCCACAAGTGTGACAATGGGTGGCTAAAGTGTTTAAATTACTATTTTTCCTTAGAGTAACAATATCAGTCGTTATACTACGAGTATAACGAGTATTATACGAGTAGCAGATTGCCTATTTTCTAGCTCCGCTCTAAAACTAACTTTAACATATACGTATATTTTTAACAGTAATTTTACATTAATAGCACCGTTAAGGTTGAACTAGTCGAACTAGTCTCGAACTCACAGGTGGGCGCGGCCGAAAAGCATGCTGTCTCACCTAACATTGTGTTCGGGCGAAGCAGTGAGGTGAAATGCACGATAATTCGGTAAAAAAATACGTTAAGTCCTTTGGGAAAAGGGGTTTTATGCAAAAACTACTGCATTAATCAATGACAAATAAAAAATTTTGAATCTTCGATTATAATACCGTGTCGTTATGGACTTTGTTTGAAAGATTTTACACTTCTTTTATTACTTATTTACGCCGAAAATTATTTTTTTATTCTGTATCCGTACATACAATATTTTAAAAGAGACAAAACGATATCATGTGAAACTTAGAATTTACAATGTAAACAGTGGAGGAAATTTGTATAGAAAAATTATCGACTAGCTCAACCTTAACACTGTAATGCCGTGACATTTCTTAAACTATATGACGTAATTAGCATGGCAACTAATCGTGGCTCGTTTGTAGTCAGGTAATTTAGTTCAAAGTTAATTTTTTGATTGTTTGTAAATAACTTCAAAAATGATTTTTCGTGTTGAAAACCAATAAAAGGTAAACTTCTAGTCATTAGACGATAACAGTCATTGGACAGAACATAATAAAGCCTTATTTATTAAGGTTTCTTTCACAATGGAGCTACAGAGTATAAAAAGTAATCACCTGGAGTGGACAGAACACAATATTTTTCTTCTTTTTTATTGTGTTCTGTCCAATGACTGTTAGCGTCCAAAGTTTACCCTACTCGTCATTTAAAAACATGTTTTTTAATTCCCTATTTTTTAAAAGCAGATTCTCGCAATTTAAAAATATATTTTTTTAATTGCCTATTTTCTAAAAGCAGATTCTTGAGTAACAACAAACGAGGCAACCGGTAACGCGCTTACTTAACAAGAAGAACAATATGAGTGTGGACTAAAATTGGGTTTTGGTAAATAATAAATAGAATAATAAAAATTATGGTACCAATACGTATTTTTTCATTTCTCTGATTAGCAAATTATGACGAAGATAGATAGATAAAGAGAAGAGACGTCACAATCAACTACAATTTTAAACAAAGGTGACGTAAAGCACCCCCTCTTCGAAGCGCTGTATCTTTGTGGATTTTTAATACTTTCCAGGCCGTGTGGTTTCCGGCAAAGTAGAATAGGGCCTCTCCAAGTCCTCCCGGGGATGTCGTAGAAGGCGATTTAGGGAATACAAGCTAAACAAAGCTTATTAATGTCAACGAGACCTTTATAACCCGTCTGGCCAGCGTGGAGAGTGTAGGCCAAGGCCTCTGGCTGCTCTGGTGCCAAGTATGACTCTGGTAGTACAGAGAGGGTTATCCTCCTGCAGTGGAGACAAAAACACCTGATGATGATGATTACTTTCCAAAACGAAAACATATGGGTCCATTATTTTTGGATAATCTAGCTGACAGACGAAATGAAATAATATACTCAATACTCAATCATTTATTGCTTCCTTAATGTACATACAGGTCTTTGATTTTTAAATATAGGATCAATTAAGGGCCCTGACGGGCGCTGCAATGAGAGAAGGGCTATTTAAAAAAAGGAATGATTAAATTAATGTATAACATGCATTTTTTTTTTTTTAGTTTCCATATATTATTTCCATTTGGTAGTTTCCTGCTTTTATTATATATAATAAACTAAATCAATTAATACGATTTTAATTAATTTAGTCAATCAATAAGACAAAACTCAAAATTCAATATCAAATTTACCATATTTGTTACCCAGTACACATTGCCATAAATTCCAATGGAACAAATTGACAGAACATGATGCATGTAAAACTAACAAGAACTACAGAGGTAGATAGTAATAAAAGTTGGCCCCGGCAAGTTAAGATGGCGGCTGGGCTTTATTTTAGTTTGCGATACCTTCCCGCTCCCCGGGCGAGGGGTGGATATTGCGCAGTTAGATAACTATCAAAGTTGATACCAGTCTCAAAAAGTAGAAGTAGGGATTCGAAAAGTGGATACCTAGCTATTTATATGAATCCATGATGCGAAAATAATATTGGCTTTCGGTGTTGCGCTCTCGACTCTGTCTTAGGGCCGCAAGACTGGTATTAATGTATGTGTGTAAATCTATAACGCGAAAAAGAAGAATCTATTTTATTTTTATATGAATACATGATGTTAAAAAAAAAATATTGACTTTTAGGTCTTGCGGCTCTCAACTCTGTCTTAGGGCCGCAAGACTAGTATTAATGTATGTGTGTATATCTGTGACGCGAAAAAGAAGAATCTATTTTATTTTTATAATATTTAATATTTAATATTTATTTAATAATTTAACATACAGATTAACAGTATTTATACACCAAAATATCTGCATGCTAGAGACTTACAAACATAATAATTAAAATTAATTGACAATCATTTACTTGCACATATAAAAACAACGTTCTCTAATTAACGTCATAATTATAATAATTAATTTTAATGAATATAATATAATAATATTATATAATATAATATAATAATATAGGAATCCATGATGCAAAAATAATATTGGCCTTTGGGTTTTGCGGCTCTCGACTCTGTCTAAGAGCCAAAAGTCTAGGCCTGTGTCACTCTCCATTTTGGTATCGAAAATATACATAAATTATTACTATGCGCGCGGCGACCACTTCGAAGGGAAAAGTTCAGTTACATGAATCATTTGTCCAGAGTAATAAGAATTGAATTGGCTTGTAATGGATGTGTAGGTATCTAAACGAAATGGTGAGGAGTTCTGACGCGAGCTTAATTAAACCATAGCGCGAACCACATTAAGTAAATATTTCTTTGAGTTTGTTTTCTAAGTAGGACTTCTGTACGTGTACTTATTCTGTGGCAAGTCTCAAAATACTCGGTCTGTCCCATCTAATAAAGAAGCACTAATGTATTTTGTATGTGTATGACGCGAAACAAAGAATCTTCTATTCGATCGGATGCTTGAGTAAAAAACTCAAGTGAAAAATATGTGCTCACTTGCGAAAGCTTATTTTTGTCACGATTTTCTTTATCACTACAGCGGCATTTGCATCACGGTACTATGCACTTCGATGGTATCTTGCTTATAAATAAAAAAATGTAGAAATTAATTTTAAATTATTTTAAGTACCTATTAGAAAATTCAATTTAAAATGCAGTCTAGCCGATTTGTTTACATGAGCTGTTTAATACGACATAATTTGAATGACATTGTCTAATGACATTGAATTCTGATCCCACGACTTTTCTATTTAATAGTGGCTTAAAAGGTAGTGAATGGCTAAATCCCTCCTCTACATTTCAAAACAGTGTACGTTTAGGAGCCTTCATCGCGGAATCTATATACCTCCTATATCTTTCAAAAGATCAAATTTTGTCGTATTAAACAGCTCATGTAAACAAATCGGGTAGACTGCATATTAAATTGAATTTTCTAATACTTTGGTACTTAAAATAATTTAAAATTAATTTCCACATTTTTATTTATAAGCAAGATGCCATCGAAGTTCCTAGTACCGAGATGCAAATCCCTCTGTAATAATAAAGAAAATCGTGACAAAACTAAGCTTTCACAGGTGAGCACATATTTTTCACTTGAAATCACAGATTTTTATAGGTACACGTATTAGTCGTATTACATTTTTACTGGAAATTGAGTTGCCATACTTTCCCATTTTATTATAAATAGAGAATATAGTAATTTATGCTTATATTTCTTATTATATAAGTATTTTGTAAGCTGTTCGTAATTATTGAATTTGATGACACTGGGGTTAGAAAAAAACAAGTCGATAATAATATCGATACCACTTAACCCCTTACCTGTTACTGGGAGGAATTTGGCCACAGGTCAATTGTTTATCTATTGTTTTATTTATAGGGACAGGTGAAGGGATAATATCACATGATATTTTTATTTTTAAAATTAATAAAGAGATAAAAAAATGGATGAAGGAATAGCGTAGCGTTTTACATTTCTTGGTTGGGCTCGATTTATTTGCATCCGCGCGACCAAGCGGATTGGCCGCAGATTCCAGCGACCACGGCCGCGCCGATTTTCGATATATATCGTCTGCGGGATTGGACATTTCAAAAACATTACAGAGTGTGCTCAAAATATTTTGAATTATCTTGTTTCACTTATATGAAGAAACGCATGATTGGGTTGTTATCTGCCGGATGCTACCTCTGCACCTTTGTTCAAAAGTATCCTACGTGTAAACGCAAGGAATCAATCTAGTATTAGTTTAAAATAACAGTCAAAAAACGAAAAAAAAAATCCCCATATAAATTTCCCGGGCGCGGGTCGCACACTTTTATATGAAAATGCCGATATTTTTTTTTTCGTCAGTTATTTTACTTTTATTATACTGTAGTGATCTATTATAGCCCGTGGTTTGATTTATTACGGGTATGTCCCTTCCACGGTGTATATTTTTCAGCAAGAATCTCCCTGTTGTCTGGTTTTAATTTTTAAAACGATATGTTGTATAAATAAATACTGTACTCCACGTGTAAGACGCTTCGAACGACACCTCATTTGTCAAAGTGTCATGGATATATAGTGAAAAATAAATTATTTTTTAATTGAAAAGTCTTTATTCTTTTAGTACTGACTACTTGCTAACCCTATTATCCATGCACGAGGGCGTGTATCTCCCAAAAGTATCGATGTCGATATTTTTCATGTCATCCCTCCCTCGGTTTTCACAAACAGGTTACGCTCACAATTTTGACGTTTAACGAAGTCTCATTCTTGCAACAGCAAATTCCCATAACAGGGAAAGAGACACAAAATTGGTTTTATGTCAGATTATCTCTTTCTGAAACAAAATTTTTTTTTGCTCTTTGGGTCTAATGGTACGGTTGGTACGTTCGTACGGTCGGGTGTCTGTGGCAAGTTGTTACGGACAAGCGGATGTTTTAAAAATTGGCAACACCAAGTGACCGGTTATTGTGAATTCATTCTAAATGAAGGATGAGGGTAAAAATAAAAAAAAATGGTGAAAAATTGTAACAAGCTCTTTTGGGCGTTGACGGTGGAGATTAAATCACGTATCATGGAATGTATGCGGATCTTTTATTTTAACAATATGTATGATGCCATAATTTTTAAAAACTAAAAACCGACATCAACTCAAACGGTTTTGAAAAATTTCTATGACACCACCTCACAAGTATGTCCTTTAAACAAAGAAAGATTTTCCCATATTGGGATCCAGGCGTCTTTGAGTAATCAGGGAACAAACATAAAAATATATTTTTAATAATAACGTTTAAATTGATTACCTACTCCGTTTTGGGAATACGTTAAAAGATGAGGATTTGAAAAAAAAAAAAATTCCTTACATTTTTAAGTTATTCAAGGAAGCTAATCAAAACAAGTAATTGTTACAAAAAGAAAAAACCCGACTGCTTTCTTTTTGTATTTTGTATATTTTTTTTGTTTTGATATACCCAGTGTCACTCTCACAGTAAATACGAATCTAACGACACCTCTCAAGCTAAAATCCATCGAGCCGTTCACGCTGCAGAGCGTGCCAAACATACATACTCTAGAAAAACATTACTTTCCTTCTGGCGCAGTCGGGTAATAAGTAACCAATATAGTAGCTTCATAGAAACTATTATTCATTTCGGTCATAGAAACTAGATACAACAGATGTGTCTGGGAATTGATCCAATATTGTTCAAGACGCGTGACCGACCGTCTCACATCGGTCCCCTGAGTCTGATCGAAGGAATCCCGTTCATTCTTCATGGATAAATATTATTCTTTGATATGTCGAAAAGGTCATTAGCGGACAAGATGAAGACCGTTTGATCTGGTATGGCTACTTAATGAGGAGGGATGCCGCACGCCTTACTAAGAGAATGGCCCATCTGGAGTTAGATTGCTTTTTCTTTTAGGCATTCTTTTAGTAATAGCACTAACATAGCGCGAAGAACAGATGGCCGATGGGGCAAGAAGGTTCTCGAATGGCGACTGGTAAGCAAAGCGTAGGACTGCCTCAAGACGAAAGTGCTAAATCAATGTGTGTTACCTCATAAGAAGGCTCAAGGTTGCTTAGCGCGCTATGGAGAGGGCAATGCTCGGTGGTTCTCTACGTGATCGAATCAGAAATGAGGAAATTCGTAGAAGAACAAAAGTCACTGACATAGCCCAGCGGATAAGCTCGTTGAAGTGGTAGTGGGCGGGACACATAGAGCGAAGAACCGATGGCCGATGGGGCAAAAAGGTTCTCGAATGGCGACCGCGTACTGGCAAGCGAAGCGTAAGACACCCACCCACAAGGTGGTCAGACCAAGGTCGCTAGAAAGCGCTGGATGCAGGCCGCTCTTGATCGGTCATTTTGGAAATCCTTGGGAGAGGCCTATGTCCAGCAGTGGACGTTATGCGGCTGAAATGATGATGATGATGATGAATAGGTTTAGGTCTGTAGCCATAAGTCACATCAAATAACCGGCCAAGTGCGTGTTCGTAGTTACGAATGCCGACTTTAAGTTCTCGCGACTAAAAATGTCTAAAAACTATTTTCTTATGAATTAGTAAAAAAGTACATTTTTAATATTAATAGCCTTATAACTTTTTAATTTATAGACCCTAAATGCTCTGAAAGTTTTTCTTAAACTCCATTATATAATGTGTATTTTTTATACTTGATCAAACGAAATGTGCGGATACTAGACGAAATATTATCGACAAAAAACGAAAAAAATATACGTTATGTTAGTTATTTAAAAAATACAGGCACTTTAGTTTTTTCGTCAATTTTACTTTTTAACTAATTTCCTGTTTGGTATTGTTAATTATTTTTTACTTTCTTAGCATCTTAAACTTTGTAGTTATCGAATGAGACCACTTTGTAGAAAAAAAGCCTTTTACTTAAAGAGAAAAGAAATAAAAATCGAAACATGACCTTTAGAAAAAATTAAAAAAAAAAAACGATTTTTTTTCCGGTTTTTTATCGAATATAATTCGTCTTACATCCGCAGATTTTGTTTGATTAAGTATGAAAAATACACATTGTATATTATACTATTGCCGTGAATTTTTTCATGTGTCTATATACATACATATATGTGCACTACGGCACGACAACGACGACACACTTTAACAAAAATATGTGTACGGCGGCGCAGGCTTCGGTTGTCACCTAGGCCCGCACCGTACACGCAGATATGTTGATGTAGAGGTTGTGAGATGTTGGTGTGGAGACACAAGACAACGTCACGTAGAAACTGTTTATTATTGTAGTTACATGTTGTAGTTGGGGGTGACGGATCCTTTCTCGATCGCCGCTCGATAGTGTCTCAATTGTTGCTATTAATAGATGTAAAATGTAAGGTAAAACAGCTGACACGCAACCTACATAGTATGTGGCCGCGCGCAGCCGAAATGTGCGAACATTGCTCGAACAATATGCACTATAAAACTAAATATTTTAGAATTGACTTCAACTTTACATGCATGGGAAAGTCAAATCACAGCTTTCTATTACTTATAGTCTGACTAGAACGGCGGACGGAAAGACAGACAGATATGGTAAAATTATATGGGTTCCTTGACTGTTTGATGAACATAAATTTTGAAGGTCCAAATTATATACACATATCTTGGTGTAATGTCTGGGGATTTCTCCAATATTGTTCGAGATGCGTGACTAGGGTTGCCAGATAGGAACTTATCAAATACGGGACAGTTCTAAAAAAAAAAACAATGTCCGGTCGTGGCCATAATAGAAAATATCATATATTTTTTTTTTATTTTCAAAGGATTCATATTTATATTTAAAAGATGAAATGCCATTTTTTCAAAAAACATACTTTTATTAGCTGTAGGTATGTAATTAGCTTAAATTGGTAAATTAAAACTTTGGTAGACAATTACTAAATTACAAATTAAATTCGCGCCTCCCGCACTCGCTCACCGGCAGCCATGTCATTCCATTCGTTGCTAGTTTATTTTGTTAAAAAATAATAACTTTTCAAAATCCGGGACAATGAGCGCTAATTCCTGGACACGGGACAAGAGGCAAGATTCCGGGACAATCCCGGATTTCCCGGCGGGCTGGCAAGGACTGTCAACGATAACTGATCGGTTCCCTAACTGTACCGGGCGTATGAATTCCCTCGAGTTTGTTCCTCTTGGACAAATAGTCTTGTTTGATAAATATTTGATCTCTTTTGTATACAATGTGTATTTTTTTGACGTGACAACGTCTTATAAATTGGTTTGCCGGGTGACACTTCAAGAAACTGCGTTACGCTCCGCTCACGTTATGCGCTCACAATGAGAGCGAGTGAGAGGCACGCGTCCCTTCCACTCGGGCATTCAAAGTCGTTGTCACGTAAAACTTTCGCCCGTATACCGACTTTACAGGCAACCAATTTTTTACTTGATCAAACGAAATCTGCAAATATAAGATGAAATATTATCGAAAAAAAGAAAACGGAAAAAATCATTATTAACACTGTTTATTTTTTTTTTCTAAATGTCGTTTGATTTTTTTTTTCTCTTTAAGTATACGGCGTACTTTCTTCAAAGTTGTCTCATTCGAAAACTACAAAGTTTAAGAAGCTAAGAAAGTAAAAGAAAATTAACAATACCAAACAGGAAATTAGTTAAAAAATAATTGACTAATAAATTAAAGTGCTTGGATTTTTTTAAATAACTAATAAAACGACTTTTATGTTTTTAGGCGATAATATTTCGTCTAAAATCCGCACATTTCGTTTAATCAAGTATAAAAAATACACATTGTATATGTAATGGCTGCAAAGTTAATAAAATTAATGACGTTACTTACGTTTACTTAAGTTTTATTGGTGTAATAAAAACTAATAAACTTTAATCGTCTTATTATAAAACCCAGACTAACTTTGTTACTAGGTTTAAACCATTATCCGAGCAAATCAAGTTGACATCTAGTAATATCACATTATCTCGCCTGTCAATGTCAACTTCATTTTTGGCGGATAATGGTTTAAACCTAGTAACAAAGTTAGTCTGGGTTTTATAATAAGACGGTTTATGTATACCACAAACGATCAGAAACAAAAACAGCAGAATCGTGATATAAAATGGAAACAAGCAAAATTAATTACTTTACCGGGTCAAATATAAATTATTTGGCATCTTCTGTTATGAAATCAAATAAATCTTCACAAAATAATGTAACAAATTACACAGATTGAGCTAGCCCCAAAGTAAGTTCGAGACTTGTGTTATGGGATACTAACTCAACCATACTATATTTTATAACAAAGACATACAATAGGGTTACTGCTAACTAGCGCAAAACCTCTTAACAAAGTAATCAGAATATTACCATAATATAGATCTGCAAGAAAAAAAAAAATATCTAAAAAAATAGACTCTCCATAGAAACTTGACCAGGTAATTTTGTAAGGGAGACTCATATTTTTTTTGTGCAATTTGTGTCTTTTATTCTTGCAGATCTATAATGTGTTGGGGAGTCTGATTATGATTTTAAGAGGTTTTGCCTTAGTTACCAGCAGTGTTGCCATTTTAGCGCTTTGGGCGCTAAATCTAGCCCTTTTTTGGTGTGTTTAGCGCCCATTTTAGAAAAGCTTTTCATACATTTAGCGCCTCTAAAAATTACGTTCAGCGTCCGAATACGAACATTTTTTATACAAAATACAGAAATCTAGCGCTTTTCTTAGGTCTCGTAGCGCTTTTTCGCTTAAAAGAGTTGGCAGCACTGGTTACCAGCAACCCTGTATAGATAAACATCCACGACCCAGGACAATTTGAAGCTAATAACACATTCAATGTAGCCACCAGTGGATTCATATATACTATCACGTCTTCATCCTTAATGGAGCAGACATGGCCTTTTGCGTCTTGAGGCTCTACTCAGACAGAGTTCCTAAAATAATACGATAGTGGTATCTGGGCCGCAAGGAAAGTGGAGTTTGGAATGAAAATAGTGATGGATTGCTAGCCGCATCGCCTTATAACATGGTTCGCTTTTTCGCCCATTCTCTCGATCATCTTCTACGATCTACGCGGGAAAAGAAGTAGCAGGACATTCTAAGTTTTTTCTTTTCTCACAGACTAGCATAGAATAGGACATTTGTTTTAGCTAACAATACACTATAACACCTCAAATACTATTCTAAAATGAATAAAACAAAGACAAAAATAGAAATGTAACTTTTTCGATCACACTTGGAACAGTCCCTCGGGATAGTACAATATTGCTCAAGATAGAACTCGCGCGTGACCAAACGTCGGCAATCGCTCCCTTGGGAGTAGAGAGCGGAATATTATTTACTTTTACCTGAAACAGCCATTTTATTTCATCAAAATAATAAGTACAAATATTAAGAACTATCTTAAATCTAAATTTGACCTTCAATTTCAATGTTATCTACACATTATGATTTTGTGCCTGTCGCCGTAGAGACTGCTGGCCCATGGTGTCTGGAGGCAAGGGACTTTATTAGTGAGATAGGAATTCGCTTAAGGGATCGTGGTTATGACTACCGCTCTGGCTGGTACCTGGTTCAAAGGATATCCATTGCTATTCAAATAGGAAATGCAGCTAGCATAATGGGTACCTTTGAGCCAGGTACAATCCGTGGGGGCATTTTTGATCGACAAATTTATATTAATTTTTAATTTTTGTATGATTTTATAATGTGTCCACCGATTTAATACTTATAGACATCTAAATATATATAATTCAAAGGTGACTGACTGACTGACATAGTGATCTATCAACGCACAGCCCAAACCACTGGACGGATCGGGCTGAAATTTGCCATGCAGGTAGATGTTATGGCGTAGGCATCCGAAAAGAAGATTTTGATCAATTCTACCCCCAAAGGGATAAAATAGGGGATGAAAGTTTGTATGAAACTTTGCCAATCTTAAACCGATCGGGCTGAGACTTTGCGTGCATAAAGCTACTATGACGTAGGCATCCCCTAAGAAAAGATTTTGATAAATCACACCCCTACGCGAGCGAAGCCGCGGGAAAAAGCTAGTTTATTCTATTTTCACTGTTAGTACTTTACTTTTGAATATTTATGAATAAACTGGTTTAATTTAACCTTCTCAGTGTCACTTACTCTCGCACACTTCGCTCCTCTAGCACTTTCATCCTCCTATCATCTTCATAGGCAAGTCTTTCCAAGTCTGGGCTATCCTGCTTAGGAATGCCCTTCTGGAGTCTATAAAAAGAAACCATGGGCGTAGCCAGCCATGGGCTCAGGGTGGGGTAGCATTCTAAAATAATATGTAACTAGCAAACTATACCCGCGGTCTTACCCCGGTGAATTTTTCATACAAAAAGGTTACATCATATAGCACCCTGTATCTGTATGTATAATTCGAATTATCCTAAACATTTTCTTTGTTCTCACCTACCTACACCAAGAAATCTTTCGGGTCGCTCTCCCGCTCAACTCAACCACTCAATCACGCACACACAAACGAAAAACAAAAGGATTGCGTTTGTTTTGATCGCATTTTTTTGTGTCGACTATCGAGTGTATTTTCTTTCGGATATTAAGTATTGTAGTTAGTACCTAGATATTTTTTTTGTTAGATACCTTACAGATCAGAGCCAGGGTGGGGCAAGCTCCCCACCCTGCCCCACCGTGGCTACGCCCATGTTCCTAGTCGTTTGGATTTCAAACGAGCGGTACATAAATTATTTCTACAGCTGTCCCAGTCCCAGTTATCCTGATATATGTATTTATATTACATATTTATCTAATATGTATGTATATGTATTAATATGTATACTGTATTTTGAGTATATTGATGCCTGAAAATCTGACACCAGTTTTTTCCTTACACACGAGAAACAAGATAGCTGGATTTTTAGTTGAAAGATGCTTTCGGTGTTATATTTTGTTTTCCTATATTTTATGTCATCAAGACGCCACTGTTATTTAGCCTACTTCATTCTTCTCTTACATAGCTTACTTAAGTACTTAGAGTTTTTGAGAATTTCAAGCTGTTTTATAACAAGCTTCTTTAGGAAAAAATAAATAATTACAAAGTGAATACTAGAGTAAACAAAAGATTGTTACTCGTAGTTTTACTTGAGTTAGAACGAAAATATACTCATGTTGTTTTTGAATAAAACTTAAAAGTGTTACAAAACTTTAATAAATCCGGCCACGACACTAAGGGTTCCATATCATTATCTCTAAAACTCCGGTTTGTTGTATGGGAGGCCCCACTTAAATATTTATTTCATTATGTTTTTAGTGTTTGTCGTTATAACGGCAATAGAAATACATCATCTATAATTTCAACTGTCTAGCTATCACGGGTTCATGAGAAGCCTGGTGACAGACAGACGGGCAGCAGAGTCTTAGTAATAGGTTCCTGTTTACCCTTTGGGTACGGAACCCTAAAAATGTGCACCGACGCGATAGCACGAAGCAATTGTCTGGAGAGCGATTGAGATGTGACGTTTGAGTGTGCGAGCATAACTGAGAAGATTGTTTGATTCTCTAGGGATAGTTGAAGTCGAGCAGTAAAACTACTTTATTTTAAAGTAGGTAAAACAACAGGGGTTTAGAAAAAGATTGACTTAGCTATTATAAGTGACTTAAGTAAGTTGTACAACTTATATATAATTATTGGGTCTTTAAGCATAAGATCTCACGAGTCTGTTTTTACCTAGCAACTCACATCTCTGATCCCTTGAAGTCTACGGTTATAAAGTTATTCGAAAAAAAGAAAAAAGGAATGACATTTTAGAACATTTTTCAAAATGGCCGAACTATAATTTTATTTTCATTTATACCACCCCGTGTCTTTACGGCTTTTGGAACATTACTAAAAATGAAATTAATACATTTAATAAAACAGTAATAAAAATATCAGTACATTAATTACAAAGTAAGTATCCAAAAAAAGAAACAAAAGGGGCTATGGAGACATATTATAGTACTTAAGAGAGTAAGAATTTTAAAAATGTCTGTCTGTTTGTATACGCTAATCTCCGGAAACACTAGAAGGATTTTTTGTTATATAGCTGTTAAACCTGGGCATCATATAGGGTATAATTGATTTTGGAAAATGAAGCACCTGATGCAGAACCATAAAGGTCCAGCTAAGGTATAAGAAATAATTTGGAAATTTTTTTGTTGAGGTATAAAAATCGAAGATTTGAAACACCTAATGCAGATGCGCCGGAGTCATAAAGTCCACGCGAACGATCTCGCGGGCATCAGGTAAATCGATAAATTTACACACACAGAACTATATCAAGTAGAAGGAAAAAGTGTATGTGCTAAAACGATATGATGTAGGCGCCAGTGCTCGCCGCAAAGTTCAGTCTGCTCCACATCGCTTTCCGCGTGCGACGTCAGGTTTCGAAAGAAAAATTACTCGTTATTCGGTAACTAACTGTTCAAACACCACTAATAAAGTTGGAGCTTTGAATCGAGGTATTTTCTTTCATCAGTAAGTACTCTTCGTCCTGAAATATCTGACATTAATTAAAAAACAATTTATTTTGTAGCTTAATGTAGTTAAGTATTATTTTCATTAAAACACGAGCGGGCAATCTTGTGTCCAAGGCTAGTTTTCCATTGCGGCTTTAATTAGACAAGCAAGTCTTCATTTACATTCAAATCCAGCAATGTAATAATAAGCCATTTCAAGTGTCGAGTCGTTTCCAAGGCTAAATTCTAATTTTATGGCAAACGTAAGAATAGTGCTGTACGTTGCGATTTTCTTAACTCGACTCGACTTCATTTGAAACGACGATTTTCAAAGCAAATTAATTATACATTTTTATTAAAGTTTTATCCGCATAGTGTACCTAAGTCTTCTAGGGCTTTTGATAGGTTGGCCTCAGCTGACCAAAAGACTTTGTTTGAGAGATGTGAGCCAGATCATTAGCGTATATAGGAATCTATTGTTATCAAGGGGACTGGGTTGGGCGTTAGTATAAATATTAGACTGGACAGGAGCTAAGAGCGAACACTTCACAATGGGAGCCATTGTTTTTGGTTTCCTTAACAATATCCGTAGCGCTATTTATTATTTGCCAGGTAAATTAAAAACCCCGACTTTCGAGAGTTAACCCCCAATAACTTTTAAACCATTAAGAACCACCGCAAAGGAACTTCCTTTTCCGTATTTTTTTCCGTATAAAAACCATATCATAATAGGTCCATCCATTCGGAGCTACGATGCCACAGACAGACACATATACACACAGAGGTTGTCAAAATAACTGTAAAAGGTTCTGACAAATGTAACGCAATTTATTGGTTAGGTAGGTAGGTAACATACCTATATGGTTGTCGATTTAAAATTTTGAGATTTTCTCTGTAAAATTATTATTATAATTTTCTAAGTCGATTATGATTATCAGTTTCTTTGTCGGTTCATTTCGATATTTTGAATCGATAAAAATACACTCACAATAACTTGCGTCATATTATTTCATTAACAAACATTTTACACCTAGTAATTTGTTTGTGGTCACACGAATAAAGTGAAAGGTATGTAGGGAGGTACTTACTTGTCTTCACAACGAAAACGAACGTCCGATGTTTTGATCTTATCAAGCACAGTTGCTACGCTGACTTCGGTGCGGTAATCGGTTTTCCGCGTTCTACTCGATGCTTTTAAATCGTTTTCGCGCGGCTTATGGTTTCCATCTCTAAATTACAGTCAGGACGCCAAAGTACCTACGGAATATGTTACACGCTCGCTTCTCACACAAATCGTTGAACTCTATCCGTCTACTTGATATATGTCTGTGTTTACACATATGAATTTTTGCAAGCAGGTTTGATAATTATCGAACCTCCTCCCGAAACGAGAATCGATTGAGAAATGTTATATGTGAACGAGAACAGCTGGATCGGACAGCCAGACAGACGTATACGTTCGAATTTTTTTCCAAGCTGACGATAAGTACGTTGAACTTTCAGATTACCCTTATATCGTACTTAGGTTTAATATTGTTTGGTTATTGTTGGCCTCAAGGGAATAATCCACAAAAGGTCTGCAAAGTTTTATTTTGTTTAAACTTCGAGATATTGAGTGGTATTAGCATCCATGCAATACAAAATCAAAAATATTCATAAATCCGTCCTTTCAGTTATTCAAATTCTGAGAAATTTATGCATGTAATACTAAGTAAATTAAATGATTTCATATTTTAGGGTTAGAAATTCAAATATATTTTTATTATCATAGGATATTTATAAACGCTGAGATGAGAGAGAGTGAGAGAGAGAAAGATTTTTAAATATCTCTTAATAATCGTCACCACAGATATGGATGAGTCCCTTTGTTTTAATGCATAATAGGGGTGACGACAGGGTTAGGAAAGTATAATAATTATTTTTGGATAATCTAAAAGATTGACTCATCTTTTAGATTATCCGAAAATAATTGACACATATTTTTCAGTTTGGCAAAAAATTAAAAATTTACAAAGATACGAAGCATCAAAGTTCCGGAATGGTGGCTTGTGACCACCTCTATGTAAAAATCGTACGTAGCAGTAGCGTTATGCGGAATTTCAATGCGCTGTATCTTTGTCATTTTTTGTTTCTCAGAGAAAAGAAAAAATACGTGTACAATATTTTTTAATGCTCTAACCGATGGGTTAAATTTTTTTTCCATGCCTCATGCCTATTGTTGACGTCAATTGTTACTTTCAGCTAAGTTTACTGCCGCTTCCAAAGCGCTAGTTCATTATGTATATACAAACCAATTTAAAAAAGTCTTTGTTTTCATGATATTTTTATATGATGATGTTACTTTGTTTGTGTCATTTTATATGCCTTAGGGCATTAGGTCCGCCTCTTGGACCTTTTTTCTTAACTGTGCAATAAAGTTTAAATAAATAAATTTCAGAAACTCCACGATACTAGAAACACTCATTTAATGAAACATTTGGATTTACTTTTATAAAGTAACAAATTTAATTCAATAGCTTTATCGGTTGAACTTGAGAGCTGTGCTTTACAATGTTTAAACAGGTGGCGGGAAAATCGACCAAATTGTCTCGCGTTTTCTCTCACTTTCATCATTAGTTGAGACGAGACTTGAGTTATCGTCAAACAAGCATACCTACATACATACAAACGCCGGATGGACAGTATAGTCTCTGAGAACGTCGCTCGCTTAGATAGCATGTTAAAAAAATCTATTTAACGGTCTTTAAAATTGTTTGAAGTTGAGCTTATAAATATTTTTTTCAATCTTTATTGTTCATCAAATACAAATTGTACAGAACTATAGGCGAACTTAAAGCTAAAAGCGTTGTCTATCAGTCAATCAACTTTATTTATTTAAGGTAAATCTGATAGTTCAGTTTAGGTTTTAAATGAAAGCTTACTGCCTTTAAAGTCGATTGAAGTAGAGTTAATAATTTTAAACATTTTAGGTAAAAATAATATTTCATTTTAGGTTTCAAATTAAATAAATATTATAGGCTCTAAATATAATCGAAGTAGAGCTTTCAATTTAATGCATTTAAAAAATAATATTTCATTTTATGTCGAAATTAAAATCAAGCTTACGGCGTCTAAAGCTCATTGAAGTAGAGCTTTCATCTACTCCGCATAACTTGATTGCAGTCGAGATAGCCAGAAGCGTTAAAGTGCGCCAAGTAAGTTAGCGGCAAAACTTGACAACTGAAAATGTGAACGCGCCTAACTTTGGAGCAGACATTTTGGAAAGACATTTAAATTCTTTAAAAATAAATTAAATTTTAATATACTTTACACGTAACATAAATTATACTTATTGACGTGTAAGTGTGCCTGTAAAGGTCTAATTACTGAATAAACATTTGAATCTTTGGTAACTTTTTTGATATTCATATTCATGATCGTTTTGCGAAATGCTAAGATTTTGATTGATTTTTTTTTAAATCTACTTTTAGAAAAGGCAGTATATATTGAACTTTATTATTACTTACCTTGTGCTGAATATCTGGCAGATAAAATGGTTAGCTTGACGGTGGATGGCCACAGAGATAAAGAACTATCTAGAAAGACGTGGGGGGAATGTGTGACGTGAAGCGGGACATGGCGGAGAGGGGGTTAATACAGACATAGAAAACTATGGAAGGAAATGACGTACAGAGCCTACCCCAAATAGGAAGAAAGCGAGGAAGATGATGGTTATTGCTTACCTTAATTCATGTCTATTTTACTTATTTGTTCACTTTCTTAAAACTCACTGGTTCTGTGAGCTATAGACCTCGCGAGTCACTCGGACTTGATGAAGATTATCGGATAATTTCGTAAAATAAAATTGACAAAAAAAAAACTATATAATTTTCAAAGCTTTTAACAAAATTTCACAATAATCGGTTGAGAAATGCGACCTGTACGCGAGAAGACAGCCGGACAAACCAACAGATGGACGAAAACATTTTGGCCAATCTTGAAACTGAGACACTTCGCTCGGTCAATAATAATGACAAGAATAGGACAAAGTGAGTAGAGATGTGTCAAATAAATAAATATATAGGGACAAATCACACAGATTGAGCCAGCCCCAAAGTAAGTCCGAGACTTGTGTTATGGGATACTAACTCAACGATCCTATATTTTATAACAAATACATATAATATAGATAAACATCCAAGACCCAGGACAATTTGAAAAAGGCCAACTTGCCCTGACCGGGGATCGAACCCAGGACCTCTGGGTAGCGGACTAGCACAATGACCACTACGCCACGGAGGTCGTACGTCAAATTTAATAAAGCAATAGAATTTTGTGATTAACACTCGAAATAAAAGTTTGTTTCAAACTGGTAATATAAAACTGCTCTGAAATAAACTTGAGTTTCAATCTTGCGCTGAAATAAACATTTCGCGTCTAATTTCTATAAAATATGATACATTTTTCAAAAATAGTGACACAACAGAACAGAATTACAGTTTTCACAAACAAAAAGCTTAATTCAG
Source organism: Acrobasis suavella (assembly GCA_943193695.1). Lineage (NCBI taxonomy): Eukaryota > Metazoa > Arthropoda > Insecta > Lepidoptera > Pyralidae > Acrobasis > Acrobasis suavella. The sequence goes on from OW971935.1 coordinate 966,601, forward strand.
AACAATACAGTCTGCCTGAAACAAAACAATAACAAAACACGAAATTAAATCTCAACAGAGCGGTAGTGAACTCAAGAGCACTTCGAATCGGGTTAAAAACATGTTTAAACCGGTTTAAAAAGTTTAAAACCGGTCCTTTAGCACGTCCGTGTTCCGTTTCCCGTCCGAGCGTCCGCTACGACATAATTTCCGGACGATACGGCTCGTCCGGTGTCCGGCCATTTATTCTCCTAAGCCGTTGTTTATTTTTTATTACATAATAGATATTGGTGTTTTTGTACAGCCAATTCAATGGATTCGCGGTATGAATATTTATGATGGATAATAATGGAAGTTTATTTATAGAATTTAGTAGGTTTTAATATTCTTCTTAACCCCCGAAAAAAACAGGGATGATTCAAAGATTCAAATGTTTATTCAGTAATTAGACCTTTACAGGTTGTAAAGGTTCCTCATCTCAGCGATCGCACCCTCAGCTGTGCTGTTGTGGAGTCCGGGTCCGTTTCCCCACTTTTTTTTCGACGACCTCTGTGTCGTAGTGGTCACCATGCTAGTCCACCACCCAGAGGTTCTGGGTTCAATCCCCAGTCAGGGCAAGTTGGAAAATAGCATTTGTTAAATTGTCCTGGGTCTTGGATGTTTATCTTTATATGTAATTGTTATAAAATATAGTATCGTTGAGTTAGTGTCCCATAACACAAGTCTCGAACTTACTTTAAAGCTAGCTCAATCAGTATGTCTTGTCACTATATATTGATTTATTTACTCAGTTTCTCAACTCAACTCTCGTTTTACAAGTTTATTTGTAAAGCAAATTAAAGAATCCCCCGATTGTTAGGAACATCATCTAGTGATAAATAGCGAAACTACTGAAGTTCTATCAGTAGTTACGCTACTCAACACTAGATGGACATCTGAAGCGCCATCTATTATTTGCTAGAGACAGCCCTGTCTTTCAAGCGTTAATCCCCAATAACCTTTAAACTTCTCAACTGATTTTCATCAAACATAGCTAAGAACCACCCCAAAGAAACTTGCTTTTACGTAAAAAATCTTTATCAATATCCGTCCATCATAGACAAAAACAGATAGACAGACTGACGGACAGAGAATTGGCATCAAACTTGTAACACCCCCTTTTTTTAGCATCGGGGGTTAAAAAACAAAATAAACAATTTTTGAAGTGAAAACTTCTTTAGCGGCGTTGTACACATTTTTTGTAATGGGTAAAAAATGTTAAACTCGCGTCAGGACACGTGACCTGATTGAAAATTCGTAAGACGGAGAGTAGAGAACCGGCGCGGCGTAGGAGAGGAAGTATCCCCCTCTCTTTCTACGGCGCAGCGAAAATGTATGTCTGCGCCTGCTGTTAATATTCAAGTTTTCTCTTCTGCCGGCACTCCCGGAGTGCAACCCGTTGATTTTTATTATTTATTTATGTTTAGCCACACGGCTCTCGTCTAAAAAGAATATTTTGTAGAAAAACTGTTAATTTGTTTCAGATTTGCCACGGTTCGTGGGGCCGGGGTCGAACGTGACCGTCGCTGTGGGCCGCGACGCAGCCCTCACGTGCAGGGTCGACAACCTTCAGACTTACAAGGTTTGTTTGGTAATGGTTATCATATAATATGAAAGAAGCTAAAGATCAAAAGTGAGCTCTATTCATAAAAGTAAAGTACGAAAACTCTTTACTTTTATGAATAGACCAAAATTTTTTTACCACTTCTAAATCTGTGCTTCTATGTCTGATGTATGGATGTCAAACGTGGGTTCTTTGGAAACAAGTAAATAAATAAATAAAATAACGTTTATTCGTTCAAAGAGTGCATACATACTACAACAATATTTGTATGTCATTTTAAGAAGAAATCTGGTTCGAATTGAAAGAGACAGGCAAGAAATGGGGAAAATTTGAACTTTAGTCAAAAGTGGCTGCTTTTCGCTAATGTGCGTGGAAAAGATTCACTTTCTCACTTTAAACTGTAAACAGAAATTCATAAAATAGTTTGAAGTGTTATCTAGGGCTACGCAAGACAAAATTTGAAACATCTCCGTTTCCTTTCAAATAATTTATTTTAAATGGGCCCCCATTTAAAATAAATTATTTTAAATGGGGGCCCACTGGACCCCGAAAATTCCATGTATTCCCTTAACATTTAAATTGTAATAAAATGAACTCATCCAATAAATCTTCTTTGTTTTCCAAAGTGCTTTTATTTCAATCGCATGCTTAGCTTTTCTATTTTTAAAAGCTCGGCTCAGCGGAGCGTGAAAGCTCTGAGTAACATAATGGAAGTTTTAATTGAAATTTTGACGCCATATTGTGCTTTCATTTATTAAAATGCATTTGTTTTTGTTTGTCTTTATCTAGTATAGTATTTATAAAAACAATAGAGGTGAAGACAGATTAGATTATCCAAAAATAATGGACGCATATTTTTCAGTTTGCCAAAAAAGTAAAAATTCACAAAGATACGAAGCGTCAAAGTTCTGGAGTGAATGTTTGCGACGTCACCGCTAGGTAAAAATTATACCTACTTAGTCGTGACGTCATGCGAAATTTTGTATGTAAAATGCGCTGTATTTTCTGTTTTTCAGAGAAAAGAAAAATGCATATTTTTTAATAATCTAATCGATGGGCTCAAAATATTTTTCCATGCGTCAGGCCTATTGGGAATACTTTTACTAAGGCTGGATTGTGAATCGTGGAAGCAAGAAGTGGAGGCCTTTGCCCAATAATGGGACACTACATAGGTTTAACATGTTAATTTGCCAGGTAAATTAAAAATAAACCTGACTTTCAAGTATTCACCCCTAACTATCTACCTAACATTTGAACAGCTGACTCGATTTTGATCAAACATACTAAACCATCGAAAGGAAACTTGCTTTCGTAAAACAATTCTCATTAAAAACCAGCCATCCGTTTGGGAGATGCCACAGAAAGACACACGGATAGACAGACAGACAAATGGTGACAAACTTATATCACCCCCTATTTTGGTATTGGGGCTTAAAAAACTATAAATAGTTCTTTCGTGATGTTTTAGATTCTATCTATCACGTCAAAAAGCTTTTTTAAAAAGAAATATAGTCAAGTAGGTACCTAGATATCGAGAAGTCTTTACCCACCTTTATCCAGATATCAGATCGCGATAAAGCAATGCGATAAAACGACTGCCTCCGATCTAGACAGGCATGCATCTTGACCCTTTACGGCAGTATTGATTTTGCAGTGTACTGAGGAGGGTCTTAAAGCAATAGTTTAACTTAAGCTGATAATGCTTTGCTAAGGCATCCACAGAGTATAATAAGTAGTAGATTGTTTCTGCTACGTCCCAAAGGTGAGCTGGAAGACAATGCTTAGCATTAGGTTGTACCTTTTGTACTATTATCTTAAGGTTTTAAGTACAATAAATTAAAAAATACGACGCCAAGCGGTGATAATAATCGTCTTTATTTAATGAGTATATTTTTGTTCTGCTTAAGTGGATACCTAAATTTTCCGGGGTCCAGTGCTGTCCCCATTTGAAATAAATCATTTACAAGGAAACGAAGACATCATTTAAAATTTTGTCTGGATAACCTTTTCAACTATTTTATGAACTACTGTTTACTGTTTAAAGTGAGAACATAAAGTTTTTCTGCGCACATACGCCAAAAGTGGCCGTTTTTCGTAATTGTGCGTAGAAAAGCTTCACGTTATCACTTTGAACTGTAAACAATAGTTCATAAAATAGTTGGGAAGGTTATCTAAGGTCTGATCAAGACAAAATTTTAAATGATGTCTCCGTTTTCGATCTAATGATTTATTTCAAATGGGGGCAGCACTGGACCCCGAAAAATTCAGGTAGCCCCTTAACGTTGATACTTTTGGTCCGTGGGGCTCAAGTACTAAAAAGAAAAAGAAAAAACCAGCCAAGTGCGAATCGCGCTTGGAGAAGGTTTCGTACAATGCCAATTTTTAATTAAATACAAAATATCACATGTAAAATCCTGACAATAAGACGCGAGTTAACTACTACTAGCGCTATCTAGTGGTGTGTTAGTGAACTGTTTTCCGTAAGTGAACGTATTATATTGAGTTTGTCACTTTATTTTCAATTGATAGAATTCTGACGAACTCCGTGGTGTAATGGTCAACACGCTAGTCCGCCAAATTGGATATGGTCAATTTTTGTCTTCTATCATGAATAAAATGAAAACTATTTATTTTACAATAATAACAAAAATATGTATAATATATTTGAGATCCTCATAAGGAGGATCTCAAATATAATATACATATTTGATAAATGACACGGCAAGGTTCGCAAATCTTTTTGGCCACTTGAACCAGATTTCGATTTTTTTTAGATTAATTTATCAATTTTGATTTTTAAATTAAAAAAAAAACGGTTTTTAGTTTTATTGTAAATAATTTCATTCAAATATATCTTTATTATCATAGGACATTTATTATATCTCTTAATAATCGTCACTTTGTTTTGTTACACAATAAATGTTGATGTCAAAAAGTTACTTAGAGCTAAGTTTACTGCCACCTCCAAAGCGCTAGTGCAGAAGAAGCGGTAACAAAAAATTAATAAATATGAAGAAATAGAATTAAGGAAAGTCACTTCTTTTTGCCGAATCGAAATGTTTGTTTTATTTGTAGTTTCAAATAATCCATGAGCGATATGTGACCACGGCGATCCCTCTGTCGTTAGCTTCATTAAGGTCCTCAATGGTAGGTGAGGTAGGGCAGACACTATAAAATATTAAGAGTGTCAGAAGGACCAAGACAGAGTTATGTAAATAAACTAAAAGAAAAGACAGGGATCATGTCGTACCAAGCTATAGAGCAAAGCGAAAGATCGAGAAGCCTGGCGCATACTCCACCGACAAAGAAAAGTTTATTGCTAGGCAAATTAAAAACCTACCAACTTTCAAGAACGCCATCTAGTGACTCGTAGCGGAACTACATATTTCAATTTATATCCGTAGCGCAATCTATTATTTGCTCGGAAAATTAAATAACCCCAAGTTTCAAGCGCCAACCTATTTTTACCCATCCATCGCAAGGGCACTTGCTTTCACGTAAAACAAACCGCATCGAAATCAGTCCATCTTTTCAAGAGCTACAATGCCACTGACAGACATACAGAGAGATATTAATGTCAAACTAATAACACTCCTCTTTTTTGTCGGTGGTTCAAAATAAGACAAAGAGGTAAGAAATTATAGGGATATGCGGTCTCCAAAGACTGAGGCAAATGCATTTTCAATTCAGCTCCGTTAAACTTATAGGAAAGCTATTCGTATACTGCGAAGCCACACTGGGGAATCCTTTGTATCGGTTTGTTCCGTGTGTGTTTGGAATACATAATTTTTTTCTTCGATATTTTCCGTGAGCGGTTTTTATAGACGTTAAAGACACTCATGAGAGAAACACACTTATGAGATACTCATGCTGACACAATTATCACAATTGTTTATCGTGTATAGCGGTAAATGTTCTAAAATTATTAAAAAATACCAAGTTCTTAAATTATTTCAAGTATTTTTTCAATATAGTTATTGAAATGAAAACACGCTTCGTCGATATGGCTACAAATCAACTATTACTCTAACTTTATACAGGGGATATCTGAATTTTCCGGGGTCCAACTACTGTGCTGACACTGTCATCTTCAGTTTACCGCATACCTATTTTTGAATGCGGGAGTCAGCAAAACACAAACGTTCCTTTAGCGACACTCTTGAGAAACGCTCTAAGATCGACTTTGTGGCAAAGCAGTCAGTCACGATAGCATTATACGTTATGTTTGAAACCACCGTGTTAGCAAAAAACGATATTCTTTCACACAGAAAACTTAAAAAATCTCTCAGAATTTTTTTCTTTTTCATTAAGTGATGACTGTTTCTTTGGCTACCTCCCGTGTTTAAAACTAGGTTTCCTACATCGATATCTCACTTATTTTCCCCTCATGACATTGACAGTTGACAGAAGTCTTGTTTTTGTTCAGTGTAGGTAAATAAATAATGTTCACATCTTTGCTGTGTGTCCTCACTTCCAGTGAAATGATTAAAATTATATAAGTAAATGATGTCTCCGTTTCCTTTCAAATAATTTATTTCAAAGGGCCCCCCTTTGAAATAAATTATTTGAAAGGAAACGGAGACACATTTACAATGTTGTCTGGACTAGGACCCAGATAATCCTTTAAACTATTTTATGAACTATTGTTAACAATCGGGTGGTCAACTAATCAATATGATAATGTTGCAGGTGGCATTAATCGAAAATATAGACCATTTTAAGAAGGCTATTTGAATAAAAAAAGTCTGCGTGTTATTAGGATTTTTTTGTATAATTTAAAACATTTCACCGGTAGTGACGACACACAGCATGTGAACATTATTTCTTTATCTACACTAAAAGAAAAAACGACTTTTGTCAACTGTCAATGTCATTAGGGTAAATAAGTGAGATATCTGTGTGAGATATCGATGTAAGAAACCTATTTTTGAACACGGGAGGGAGCAAACGAAACAGTCATCATTTAATGTAAAAAAACTCAGAGATTTTGTTAAGTTTACTGCGTGAAAGAAAATCATTTTTTGCTAACACGGTGGTTTCGAATATAAGGTATAATGTTATCGTGACTGACTGCTCTGCCACGAAGTCGGTCTTAGTGCGGGTCTTAAGGGGCTACCCGAAATTTTCGGGATTTAGTGCTGCCCCCATTTGAAATAAATTATTTAAAAGGAAACGGAGACATCATTTAAAATTTTAGATTGACCAAGCCCCAGATAATTCTTCAAACTATTTTATAAACTACTCTTAATAATTGAGCAGTCAACTAAACAATATGACAATTTTGCAGGTGCCTTAAGTCAAAAATATGGACTATTTTAAAAAGGCTATTATATTTTTATAATAAAAGTATCTGCGTGTTATCAGGATTTTTTAATATAATTTTAATCATTTCACTGGAAGTGAGGCCACACAGCAATCGATGTGAACATTATTTATTTACCTACACTGAACAAAAACAAGACTTCTGTCAACTGTCAATGTCATGAGGGGAAAATAAGTGAGATATCGATGTAGGAAACCTAGTTTTGAACACGGGAGGGAGCCAAAGAAACAGTCATCACTTAATGAAAAAGAAAAAAATTCTGAGAGATTTTTTAAGTTTTCTGCGTGAAAGAATATCGTTTTTTGCTAACGCGGTGGTTTCAAACATAAGGTATAATGTTATCGTGACTGACTGCTTTGCTACGAAGTCGGTCTTAGAGCGTTTCTCAAGAGTGTCGCTAAACGAACGTTTGAGTTTTGCTGACTCCCGCATTCAAAAATAGGTATCCGGTAAACTGAAGATGACAGTGTCAGCTCAGTAGTGACAGACTGACAGTACCGCCAACAAAAGTATATATAGCCAACATTACTCAAAAACATCTTCATCTGCACTTCGACTTCACAAACTCAAATAAGCTTGACCTTGCTTAAAAATAAAGATTATTGGGATTTTCGCATATTTGTAAATAAATACGACCTTATTTTAAATTTCTTCTCCATAAGGCTATTTCTCGCCATAGTATGCAAATCAGATTTTTTTAAATGAGTCGACTAGCGAATTATTGAGAATGTGAAGCTTTTCTACACACATAAGTCAAAAGTGACCGTTTATCGCAAATGTGCGTAGAAAAGCTACACATTCTCATTTTAGTTCTCAGTTTAAAGTTCAGGTAGAGACCTTAAGGGGCTTCATGAATTTTACAGGGTCCAGTGGTGCCCCCATTTCAAATAAATCATTGGAAAAGACATTGAGACATCATGTTAAATTTTGTCTTGACCAGGCACTAGATAATCCTTCGAACTGTTTTATGAACTACAGTTTGAAGGGTTGTATAGTGCCTGGTCAAGACAAAAAGTTAAATAATGTCTCCGTTTCCTATCAATTGATTTATTTCAAAGGGGGACAGCACTGAACCCCGGAAAATTCAGGTAGCCCCTTAACAAGGGAACTTACTTTCACGTTAAGAAAACCGCATCGAAATCAATCCATCCGTTTGAGCGCTACGATGCCACAGACAGACAGACAGTCAGACAGACATACAGACAGACAGTCAGACAGACATACAGACAGACCAACAAACCGACACACATTAGCGTCAAACTTATAACACCCCTCTTTTTTTGTCGGGGGTAAAAAAAACCGATGAAAAACGCCAATTGGATGAGAGTATCAATATTATCTTTATTAATTGACAATTGATTTTGATGATTTTTTTATAACAGTGTCATACGGAAAATTCTTGAAATATTACTTGCTGTTAAAATTACAAATACTTCATAATCATCATGTCAGCCCTTCTTCCGCCCACTGCTGAGCATAGGCCTCCCTTCGTCTAAGCCACTACTCTCGGTCCTGTGCTGCTCTTATGCAGATGACTATATCGTCAACCTATCACATTACAGGACGTCCGACGCTTCTTTTACCCGTCCTAGGCCACCATTCTGTTAGTGCTTTACTCCACCGGCCATCACTCCGGCGTGCCAGGTGACCTGCTCAGTTCCATTTAAGGTTCATAACCGTTTTTCCGATATCCCGTACTTTGGTACGTTGTCGGATCACGTTGTTAGGAATGCGGTCCTGCAATCTGACGCCAAGCATTGCACGCTCCATGGCTCTCTGTGCGACCCTCAATTTGCGTACAACAAGTACTTGCAGGTACTTATTTTAAATTCATTTCTTACGACAACCTGACATTGATTTATTTATTACTCTCACTTTTTAGGCACTAATGACTTTTTAATAAGAAGTGAAACAATTTGTGAAGGTCCGACCTTTGTTCGTTTTAAGCTAAAACTCGAAGTTTCTAGGGATTTGTGTTATTTATGAAATAACTTCTCGACTTTCATAATTAGGTTTATATTGGAGTACTTTTTCAATTTAGGCCGAGCTGAATTTACCAGTCTATAACAAATTTGCAGTTTATTTGAATTTTTTGAGGCCTGTTTTTATTTTTAATGTTTTAAAAATTTATAAATGTTAATGTTTCATATAACTGTTTAAAACTAAAAGCCGACTGGAACACCAAACTATACAACCCACTTTGACAAAATATTCAAACAAAAAAAAAGATTTTTTCAAATAGGTCCAGGTGTTTTCACCCTTCGTCAATCGGGAAACAAACATAAAAAAATATACATCGGGATTGATAACATCCTCATTTTTGAAGTTGGTTAAAAACAGAAGAAATATGCCAAGTAACGCCCAGAATTAAAAAAAAAATACTTTGGTACATACCACGAGAGCGGTGTTTCCTGGCACAAGCAAATTTTGCTTAAAAGGAGGCACCCACTACTAGTTACCATTGTAAACATTTAAGTACCCAATAAACATTTTATTTTTATTTTATTTTAGATTAAAATCGCGTTTAAAAATTCTGCTGTTAAATAGATAAGTTTTTCTATCCTGATTATTTGTTATTTATAAATAATAAAATCTTGTCAAAACTGTCAGTCTTATAAATATAAGGCCTTCTATAAAAAAGTTCTATAGTAGCCGTTTTAACGTATAGTAATAAAGGAAAATTAACACAAATTAAATTTTCTAATCTTGTTATTTAGAAACAAACCCTATGACTACAAAGTTTTCACAATGGCCGAGTTGATTTCAAAATAATACAGAGTAAATTAATTTCAAGTGTCCCTCCAGAGCTCTTTTTAGTCAAACATTTCAAACTAGTAACGAATTTGAATGACATTGTAATAAATTACAATTTGTTAACAATTTAGAGTTCAATATGCCTTAATTAATATTCTTAAGAGACAGTTATATTTACATAAATTAAGACGTTTAATCGAATTTCGGCTGGGATCGATGGGTTATTATTATCTCAGAGTTTGAGCACAAAGTAATGAGAATATAGAAAAATATATATATTTTTTTTAATTTTTTACTTATTATCTCAGAGTTTGAGCACAAAGTAATGAGAATATAGAAAAATATATATAGTTTTATCTGAGAAACAAAACATGTCAAAGATAAAGCGCATTGAAATTTCGCATGACGTCACGGCTTTTTTACATAGAGGTGACGTCGCAAGCCCCCACTTCGGAGCTTTGATGCTTCGTATCTTTGTGAATTTTAATTTTTTGACAAACTGAAGAATATGGGTCTATTATTTTTGGATAATCTAAAAGACAGACTAATTACAATTATACTTTTCTAACCCTGTCATCACCCTTTTTACTAGGTGTTATTTGAGATACACAATGTGAGTTTTAAAAGAGTTTTAGGTACCTACTTGTAAAATTGGGGAGGTTGTGTGTGTACTTGTGAAGTGTTCATTAATAATATAAACTTAAGCCGTTATTAAAATTGTTTTTTTTTATTTCAGTATCTAGTTTCACATACATAACGTGTACTATAAAAATGACATCCAGATAGTTATATTATTACAAAGCAGGTAATGTAAGTATATTAATTGGCACAAAATCTTTGGACAACATGTTATAGCAACTTTACTTAAGTAGCTAAAACCACTTTGGGACACCCTGTATTATAAAAATTTAGTCTTTGACCATAAAAAAATAGATTCAACAAGCAAATGTAGATCAGAATATGGTTATTATTATTATAAATGCTTGTCCTTCTTTTGTTAGATTGACACTATTTAAACATCCTGCCATGAGCAAAGCAGTGTCATGTTTTGAAGCTACATAATGTATGTAAGAGTATCTTTATAGTGTATCTTTATATTCATAACTTTGAAATTAACAAATTTGGATGTTTGAGAAATCCTTCATCATTGCAATTGACATTTACCACTTCTCATTAAACAAGTGCCGGCGGCAAATAATTATTCACTTAACCAGATAACCTAATCAATTAATGATTTTGATTTTATAAAAAAAATTGTACTTCACTATCTTTTCCATACCAAATTTTTTTCAGTTTCTCTTTTAATATTTTAATTTTATCAATAAAATTTGTCAATCTCTAGCGCATTACCTTGTGATTTGAATTGTATTTACACTTTTAGGAATACATATGTAAGGAAAACAATTTAGATCGACTCTAAAAATTTATTGTACTAACTTATTAAAATATGATTGTTATCTGTTTTGTGTGCTAATAATGAAATGAAATTGCTAAAATTAGGGCAAACACTTTACTGATGCACCTGCGTTCCAGGCACTCATCAAACAAATCAAAATTATTGTAAAAATTTAAGGGAAGCCGTTTTTTTATTTTTTTGATAAAAATATTTTAAAATAGACTTGTGTTTTCATTTTTAACAAATTGGAATAGCATATTTGCCAACTTACTATTAAAAATCGACCACAAAACATCCTTAATGGCGGACTAGCGTGTTAACCATAACGCTATTGAGATCGTCAAAGAAATTGTTTCAATTTTGTTTTCTTGCTAAATTGTGCTTTGGATTTCAGCAATTTCTGTAGCTATTGGTAAAGGTCGCTGTTCATTAGCATTTTTATTGGAACAGGCTTTGTCTGCGAAGATATTTCAATAAACCACTTTTTGATACTGACGCTAACGATATCATCGTATTAGAAAATCTTGTTACGTCATTCTCTTTAATAGTGTTTTATTTTCATTCTAAATACTAGGGAATAAAAATAAGGCTAAATTGGATCTGACATTTAAAAATAAAATGCTCGGTTTTCAAGTCCATTTTAACTAGTATTTCTCCTTATATACTAGGAGAAATTACATAGTAACTTGCTCACATTCAATTTAAATCTGATAGATCATAAATCAAAAATCTTTTCTTTCCAAGTCTTGGCTAACAAAGTGAACTTAATACCGAGTGTGAGTAGTTTTCCCAAACTTAAATAGATACAAAAGTCATTTATTACTGTAATCTTGGTTACAACATGATGCTAGGTGCTATCATTATATTACTCACTAGGAAGTCCTAGTGAGTAATAAAATGATACTTTTTATGGAAACGACCCGCTGCTTACAAGGTATACATTAAGACTACATTTGTAAATGTACTATATTTGATTAACATGACTATGGGTTTCTAAATGTATCGTCTATCGATTCCCCGATATATTTGCCCATTACTTTGATTGGTAGTAACGATCAGTGCAGCAAAGCAAGCGGTGCAAACCAAGTAGCATATATACAAAAGCCGTATTGTAAGTAGACTACGAGACTACTACTACTTCTAGCACTTCACTAGCTTGCTCAATTGCCTCTCTCATCTCAGCGTAGTCCTAGTTGCATTCTTAAATGTAACGCTGAGAAGTCTGGAGTCCGCTTTCCAATTTTTTTCCTCCACTTCGCACGGTCTTGAGCATCCTTGCTTTCAATTGTACTTTCATACATATTTTCACGCCTGTTCCCCATGGGGTAGGCAGAGACTATAGATTTCCAGTTGCTACGATCCTTCTAAATCTCTTTTGCTTTGTCAGCACTCATTATTCTTTTCATACATGCTCTCCGGTTATAGGTACTTCTTACTTCACCTTTTTTCAGAACGTCTGCAATGACATCAATTATATCATGTCTTTCTTCTCAGGTGGCGTGGCTCCGCGTCGACACCCAAACGATCCTGACGATTGCGGGCCATGTGATCACTAAGAATCACCGTATCAGTGTAAACCACGGCGACGGCGCGTGGACCCTGGGCCTGAAGGAGATCGGGCCCGCGGACGGCGGCCGTTACATGTGCCAGGTCAACACCGAGCCCATGATGAGTCAGACGCACCTGCTCCAGGTTGTCGGTCAGCAGACAATGACACTTACTTTGTTCTTTATTGTGGAAAAAACACAAGTCATACAAATTAACAATGGGTTTAAGATGCTTTGATTATCTTCTTAAACATTATAAAGGATAGATGAAACTAGATTAACCAATAATCATCACTATCGATTCAGCTACATAACGTCTACTGCTATATAAGGCTCTCCCAAGGATTTCCAAAATGACTGATCTAGAGCGGCCTGCTTCCAGTGCCCTTGGTTAGGTCGTCCCACCACCTTGTGTGTGAGAGTCTTATACTTAACCAATATTATTTGTATGCAATTAAAAATGAGGTTATATTTACCTACATATAATTTGGAGCAAAATCTGATCTTCCATTACAATTAACTTTGCTACAGCGTAAGCAAGTTGCAAATAGACCTGCATTACGCAAATATTAGAAATAATATTCTTTTTTAATAAAAAAGTCATAAACGTTATTCAAAATTAAACGTTTTTACTTCACAGTCCCGCCAGATATAGACGACGATGCGAGTAGTAATGACGTCACAACTGGAGAGGGCGAGAACGCTGCCCTAAGGTGCGTCGCTTCGGGCGTGCCTCCCCCCAACATACTATGGAGGAGGGAGGATTCTAGGCATTTTAAAATTGACAATCAAACTTTAGGTAAGTTTGTTTTACTTCATTATTTAATTCTACATCTTTCGTAGCTTATAGTATTGTAGTAGTTTACTTTATAGAAAGCCATGGTAGAATCTTTACATGTCAAATTAAGGACAAGCGTTACTGAACAACAAAACATTTTTATTAGACATTAGAGAAAAAATGGTGTTAGGAGAATAAGAAATTATTTTGATAAAATAATTTTTTTTTTACATGATGGACAAAATCATCAGTAATTTTTTTAGGAATGAATATGATGAAATTAGATACAAAATATTTATTGTAACTTATCTCTTTATGAATCCCTTTTTTGTAACTAAACATTCATATTATGTAGAATGATTTAGAGAAAGATTTATTCTTCGTACTACAAAAAAAAAATATTTTATTCTAATCCAAATAATTCACTGTGTTTAATTATTCATTTCAGTTTATTACAGATATGAAATAATCGTGTAAGTCTATAATTTATTGATATAATTCAGAAAATTTAAGTATTCCACGAATAAAATACAAAAAACCGCATCGAATAAAGCATTCATTGTTCTCCATGAATTATTTAGTTGATGAAAAAAACTGAAAATGTTGAAAGAATTTTTCATAGCACAGCTATTCCACTTGCGACTGCGTAATAAAATGTTTTTGCCCTGTTTTGAGCTTTAGTTAACATTGCACAATTATTTATATTTTCAAAGAAAACAACGTTTGTTTGAATATGCAACTGAATAATATTATGGTTGTTTGTTTTCGAGTATTCAAATCTAGGTTTTGTTTATTTTGCAGAACTGGGGTTATATAAATATGAATGTATATTTTATGCCTCTCGTATGGAGCCTTCGAGATTGTAGACTGATGATATGGCTGGCATGAATACCATGACTAGTAACCGTTTTCTACTATTACAACATCTATGAACATTTTTATTATTTATAAATCTTATCTATGTAAGTTTAAAAATCTTTCCATTTTCAAAATTTTAAGTACTCAACCGATGCGGCGTATTCATTCAGACGATGCATACTTTAATAAATATTAAATTCATTAAATACATATAATGACCAGATACAAGATGAATGAGGTATTTTGGCAATATTCACATAAATAAGTCATAAAGACATAATAAATTTTATAACAATATGCGACATATTAATATTATTTGTATTCGTGTTTCAAAGCTTTGATCAAAGTTCGAAAACTATTTAACTTTAGACCAAAACCGCTTAAAATGAGACATTTCACATTGCACTCGAAATTCTAGTTAAATTTGTTTTGTCGTCGGACTGTGCCGTCATAAACTATCAAAAAGTATGGCTAGACCCAAAGTAGAGGCCGGCAGAGAGCAGCAGAGGCCGGTAGATAGTGTTGTGAAATTTATGAAAACCCCGAGTCTAGTGGTGCCATTTTTCAAACGCGGAGTGACTAAACGAACGGCTTTTTTATGGAAAATCCATTCTTTTAAGTGACTCCGCGTTTGAAAAATGGTACTACATAGAGATGTAAAGAACTCGAGTCTTTTGAGCCCTACATTTTAGGCTCGGCTGACAAATTGCACAGCTCGACTCGTTACAACAAGACCCCCAGATTAGAGCACTTAAGTTTACATGAAGACTCGAGCGCAACATGGCGCTCAGGTCTTGATTCGCGCTCGAGTCATTTTACGCAACGAGTCGCGCTCAAGTTCTTTTCCATTTGGAGTTCCTTTATAAATAAACAGGGAATAAAATATGTAACTTTTGTAAGATATAATAGTAATTTAGTTATTTTTGTAAAGTTTAGTATTCTTAGCTTTTGAAAATCCTACTAATATCATAAATGCAAAAGTTTGTAAGTATCGATGGATATATGAGAATTTTTGTTACTCTTTCACGAAAAAACTACTGGACGGATTTGGTTAAAACTTTACAGTAATATAGTTTATACATCAGATTAACACATAAGCTATAATTTACGAAGTCGCGGGAAACAGCATAAAATTATAAGTAAAAATATTTAAATAAATCAGCCTTGATACGCTTAACACACTCGAACTCTTTTTAAGACTCGAGTTCTTTTTGAGACGTGAGCTTCTTTTTAAGACTCGAGCTCTTTTTGAAATACGAGCTCTATTTTGGCGCTCGAGTTTTCGAGAAAGGACTGGTTTTCGAGAAAGGACTAGAGCTCGGCTCGAGTCAAGGCTCTGAGTTTTGTTAGTACACCGAGTCTTGTAAAATTGAGCCGAGTCTATCGAATTAAGACTCAAAGACTCGAGTTCTTTACATCTCCTGTAGGTCTTACATGCACTCGAATTTTGGGTGCTTGCGCTTTGTGGACATTTCATATGTGCAGAGTCACTTGAAGTACGAGTCATCAGAGCACGGATTCAAGTAGAGATGTAAAGGCCATACAGAGACCAGCGACGGGCAGTTAGTATTGTGAAAAAACTGGAATTCAGGAGTCTACTTTCTATAAACTTGAATTAATTCTGGGTGCTTGGTGGGCATTTAATGAGTAACCAGACGTATTTGAATGCAAATAGGATCTCAATGCAAACAACTCTGGATATGGAATAAGAGACATTTATGAAATTTTAAAACACAATACCTAATAAATTTACCCTTATGTATCTTAATACAGGGAAATATCAATATATAGACTTATTATTAAGACGTAACGAAATCTAAATCAATCAAGAAGAATCTAAATGAATATGAATTAATTCTAAAACTAAAAGATTTGTAAAACTTTGAGGATTAAGAGTTTTGTTTGCGAGTCAAGTCTCAGATTTGAAAATAATTTTAAAATACTGACTCGCGGATTCGATTGCTTTACAACACTAGCAGTGAAACAAAGCACAACTTTCCTGCCAACCGCCACGAATTCAGTATAAGCTGTTATTTGCTTTGAGCTGACATACTGTTGTTTTTTTTATATTCATTCCAGAGCATTTAGATTGAAACATTTTTGAAATCCGTAATATTTTATAAGTATACTTACTTTTTCTGAAGAAATTCGAACTGCCAATTGCTAAATTTGTTAGCGGATTTTTTTTTTCGTTTTTAAATTTTTTTTCTATGCCCAATATCACGGACGCCTTTTTGAAACATTCTGTATACTTAATTTCTATTGCTTAAACACGGGTAACTCACGAAATATAGTCGGAAAAGCTGGACACGTTTCGATCGATGTGCAAGATTGGGCGAATGTTAGGAACATTCGCCCCGATGATGATAGTCTAAATTGATCGAAAACTGGGGGCTTACCATGACTCCTTAAAACAGTATTGATTTTATATAACTTAGTAGGCTAATAAGTCGATAGTTTTATGCGCGGCGTGCAAACTAAATTGGACTGTAATACACTGTTACTGAGCTTAATTTAGCTTTTCTATTCAAGAGTGATTCTTCTGTACTGACGTATTCTGTGACATTGATTATACTACAACGGCGGTGTATGTCGTTAAGATCCGCAAAAAGCTAAATCCTCACAGCGCTGTATCGGGTTTCCAGTAAATCTCATTAGACGTGATTAGAGTTTTTGTGACGGGATAAAAATAATGAGGAAACGGGTGGATGGAGACCAGTGGAGACTCATTATATTGTGAGTGAAGTATTATTACGCATACAATCAGAAATCTATACATATTTATTTATTAAATATCAGCAACATTATAGGAGCAAATTTGGACCATGATACTAAACTATTTTTTATAAAATATCAATTGAAAATTTATAAAAGAAAATCATCCGCCCATACAAATCTATTTGGCTAAGGGCTGATTTGTATGGAACGTTGACTTTTCTTTTTTATTTTCGATAAGTGTTTGTCACCCTGTATATATAAAAGAAGACGCTGACAGGTCGACTGACTGATCGAACAACGCACAGCGTAAACCGCTAGGTTTAGAATTATGATATTTTGCAAGAGCGTTCCTTAAATGATGTAAGTGTGCAGTGAAAAGGGATTTTGGGATCCATCCCCTAAGGGGTTGAAATTTCATATAAAACTTGGTCAACTTTGAAGTTATAAATGTAAAAGATGACATAGAAGCTCACGGTTTAAAAAAACAAGTTTACCGTATCACTTAAAAAATAAACATTCTCTTATTTACCCCCTTCAGTTTGTATGAAACACAGCTTAAATCAGCTGAACAGCGGGAAAATGTAAGGATATTGTCAAAAACTTAACCTTAGCTAGTAAAATATAAATGAATTTCATGTTACATTTTTCATTAAAACTAACGTAAGAGAACGACATTATTAGCATGCATTTTACGGGTTTACACGTAGAGAGTCAGCTACTGGTCGACATCTTTCGACCTCATCCGGAGGTCTTCATCAGGGCGAATGTGACAAGACGAGCGCACACAATGTGAGTGTGTCTCGGGGTGAATCGAGTCTTGTATTTCATTTAAACCATTTGAAACTTCGCGGGATAAAATGATTTAAAGTCATTTGGCACCCCGGAACAACACTTTTCTATGCCGCTATCCTTTTCTGTCGTCCAGAACCGTCATTTGCTAGAGCGAGAGAGACCGACGGAATGCCACGGAATCGACAATGCTGATGCGTTGTATCGCTCTCTCTCGCTCTAGCGAGCTCTAGCTGGCGTCTAAACGACGGTTCTGAGCGACAGAAAAGGATAACACCATAGAAAATTGCTATTCCTGCCGAATGAGTCACAAACCTTAAAAGTTTTATGCATTGAGTAACTTTAAGTGTCAGTTCAAACTATTGATGACAAACTTATAATGATCAGTTTTTTTGCTATAACTGACAAACTTATATTAATCAGTTTTTTTGCTTATTTCACGCGATTGGCACATTACTCCGCATCACGCTGCGTAGCGCGAGACCGCCATACAAAAACATGGTTGACTGGGAGAGATCGCTTTTAGCGTTAAGGCCGTCAATTGGATACAATTATATCATCATTATCCTCGCCACTTCCCTATCTGGGGTCGGCTCTGTATGTCAACTGTTTCCACTTCTTTCTGTCATTTACCATACTTTCAGTAGGCCCTTGTTCCTTGTACACAATTGTATATTGTGGATCAATAAAGTTATAATAAATAAATAAAACCGACGCGTGGAGACGCGGTATCAGTGTGTTGTCCTACGCGTGTTTTCTATACAATTAAGATACTTGCATACAGTTAAGCCCCGCGCTGGAGTGCAGAGCAGTGTGCGAATCGCCTTAAAACAAACCATTGTTTCAGTGTCAAAATGGAACGGTCCGTGGTTGAACCTGACCGGCGTTGAACGTGTCGCGTCGGGAGCCTACCTGTGCATAGCTACAAATGGGGTGCCTCCAACGGTTAGCAAGAGAATCGTCATCAACGTCATGTGTAAGTAAGATCTTTGATGCCCCATCTACCAGGAGTGTTATTTTTCATTTAAGGACTCACTGAAACACAAATCGTGTAGTTTTCCAACTTATTGCTCACGTAAAAAACCATTTGGCCGTATTTTAGAAACCGTCGTGTCAGCTAAAAACGATATTGTTTTACGCAGAAAACATCAAAAATATGTCTTTGATTTTCTAAGAATTTCACCATGGATAAAAAAGCGGCATGAATCGGAACGGATTCTCTATGAAAGGTTTCTTTGACATATTTACGCCACAAATGTCAAAATGACGACTGATCGAGAACACACGTTGAAAATCCTTCGCATAACATCGTTTCAAAAATGCGCCCGTTTGGAAACGCTCGCGCAAATCATTCCTGATGTGACAAGTGATTTCAAAAATACGGCCCCGGAACTTTGCAATAACATTAATAACCTCTGAGCGAGCAGACCGGAATCCGGTCCACATGCATTGTTTTACTATTGTGTCTGGTGTTTGGCACAGACAACCAGCTAAACTATGATAATGCTAAAAAAACATCAAATGATATAAAATAAATTACTGCGCTTGCAGACTAGGGTGCCCAAGAGGCTGGAGGCATTTTCGTATTGAATGGCCAAACTTAGCCTTTGGCCAAAATCCGCACCATCCCCTGAGGCGTTGATTAGGCGTGTGTGCATGTTTTGCTATTGTTTATTTAAATAAGTAAAATTGTATTCATTCGTCGTTCACCGCTCATCGTTTATCGTGCGTCATTCATTGTTCGTCGTTTATTCTTCATCTTTCATAAAGATAGGAAAAACTAAAGATCCAAATTAGTTTTTCCTAAGGATTCAAAAGAGTTCAGGGCCGTAACATAATGGATGTCGAATTCCTCTTAAAAATGCTAAAACATGCAGCGTTATTTTGATGTAAGTAGTTACTGTTGACCTATGGCTTAGATGTTGGCAGCTGCGCCCCGCTCTACTTGGCAACTCGGAATAAGTATAGAGCCAAATACTACTTTTATTAATCTCTGATGCAAATGAGGCGAGTTATTCTTACAAAATACTTAAGGAGCTATATGAATTTTCTGGGGTCCAGTTAAAGAGTGGCCAAAAATGGCAATTTTTCGCAATTGTGCGTAAAAAAGCTTCACATTCTCACTTTCAACTGTAAACAGTAGTTTATAAAATATTTTGAAGGGTTATCTAGGGCCTGGTCAAGACATAATTTTAAATTATATCTCCGTTTTCTATCAAACGAGTTATTCCGAATGGTGGCAGCACTGGACCCTGGAAAATTCAGGTATCCGCTTAATTCTACATTATCTTTTTAACATCTTGTGGAAAACTGAGTCAGACACAATAAAAAATATCAATTGATTTTAGTCTAGTGCCGTAATCGTCTGAGGGGTACAGGGGCGCGGAGGCTATCCTTTTCTGTCACTCAAACCTGCCATTTGCTAGAGCGAGAGAGACCGACGGAAAACATCAGCATGGACGGTTCCGTGGCGATCTGTCGCACTTTCGCGCTTTAACTAATGACGATTCTGAGCGGCAGAAAAGAAAACCAGCATAGGAAAGTACTTTTCCATGCTGCCAGAGGTAACTCAACCCTAAGTTGCTATACCTCCACGCCCCTTTGTCCCTTAGATGATTACGACTATAGACGAATCATCATAATTTCAGCCGCATAACGTCCACTGCAGGACATAGGCCTCTCCCAAGGATTTCCAAAATGACCGATCTAGAGCGGCCTGCATCCAGCGCTTTTCAGCGACCTGAATCAGGTCGTCAGACCACCTTGTGGGTGGGTGTCCTACGCTTCGCTTGCTAATACGTGGTCGCCATTCGAGAACCATTTTGCCCCATCGGCCATCGGTTCGTCGTGCTATGTGTCCTGCCCACTGACACTTCAATGAACTAATCCGCTAGGCAATGTCAGTGACTTTCGTTCTCCTACAATTTTCCCCATTTCTGATTCAATCACGTAGGGAATTACCGAGCATAGCCCTCTCCATAGCGCGTTGAGTGACTTTGAGCCTTCTTATGAGACCCATAGTAAGGGACCGCGTTTCAGAGTCATAAGTCATCACTGGTAACACACGTTGATTAAACACTTTCCTCTTGAGGCACTGAGGTATTTTGGACGAGAAGACACTGCGTAGCTTCCCGAAGGCTGCCCAACCGAGTCGGATACGTCGAAAGACCTCTTTCTCGAAGCTGTAGATGAATATCAATTAATATTTTAATAGTGTCCCAACCTTTAGGGCTAAGGCTAAAAGAAGGTGCGTGTACACAATCACACCATTCACTCCTCCCCTCATTCGTCATAATCTTGCCCCTGTAACGGCAAGCGATCTTTGTACTTTGTGAGAAGGCTTATTACGGAACCGATGATTATCTTAAAGACAAAAACGTCTGGCTTGAGCTTGGCGCGGGTCCCTTTTAAAGGTTTATATTTGTACACTCACAAATTACATAATTTGAGTACAATCAGTACATGAATTTTATACAAATTGATATTAATTTCAAATTTGACATTTTTAATTAATAATTATGACATAGCAATGTATTCTCAGTCCACACATCTAATTTTAATAACAGTATAATTGTAAGGTTGACGTTTTTGGAGAAAATGCTGTAGTACAGTTTGTTACCGCTTCTTCTGTACTTGCGCTTTGGAGGCGGCAGTAAACTTAGTTGTAAGTAAATGATCTGACGTCAACAACTAACTATTAAGAAATCGAAAGAAAAAAGAAATGACAATTATCAAGTGATATAAATATCCAAAGATAAATAAATGATTTTTGACTTTTTGACTTTGACTTTTGATCGGTCTATAGTCTGGGTTGTTTTTCTGAGTTTCTGAGATAATAACTGTGTTCACTACTTTAAATGTGATTTTTTTGTCACAGTTGCACCATCAGTATGGACGGGGAGAGTTGCACTGCGTGCGCCGGCAGGCGGCGCTGTGTCCTTACAATGCACAGCTGAATCGTACCCCGCACCACAGGTCTATTGGACCCTCAACGATAACAGACTTATAAATGGTACGTAAATAAATAAATAATAAAGAAATAAATATAAAGGGACAAATTACACTGATTGAGCTAGCCCCGAAGTAAGTTCGAGACTTGTGTTATGGGATACTAACTCAACGATACTATATTTTGTAACAAATACTTATATAGATAAACATCCAAGACCCAGGACAATTTGAAAAAGACCATTTTTCAACTTGCCTTGACCGGGGATCGAACCCGGGACCTCTGGGTGGCGGACTAGCATGGTGACCACTACGCCACGGAGGTCGACATAACATAAGTAACAGTTTAATTTGTTTATTTCAAGTTTAAAAGCAATTGTTTCAATTTATGGCCCGTTAAATGAAGTTCATCAAAAAATAGTTTTTTTTTTAAATTACATTTTATATACAAGCTTTCATTGTGAGACCAAGGTACTTACTAAGGCAAACGAAATACGCCTAAACTAGATGGAGTTGCGTCGTTTAATTATTGAGTTCCATCTACTACCTTCCGTCTCCGTGATCAGACCCTAGACATCGTCTACCATAAAGTACTCGTCAAGACAAATCTTAGGAGTCCTACTCTATGAGGTTATGTTGTTTTATAACTGAGTTCTGTCGAATATCTCCGGGCTCCATCATCAGAACAGCATCATTGACTCCATAATACTGTATTGTTATCCGACTTAGGTACACAAGAATGAAAAATTTCAGCTCAGTAGGTTAAGAATAACTGGTTGAAAATTGAGTTGCAAGATTTGACCTAAACAAACATAATGCATACAAGGTACGTTGCAAGTTAATAAATTACCTATTTTTGATGAGAATTGGTTGAGCCATTTAAATATTTGTATGAATAAAGCCGAAAATTACAGTATCAAAGTAAACAGTTTGAAAACATTACATGCATTTTTAGAGTAAATGAGTATTATTAAAACTAAATACCTACATCATTTTTTTGTCCTATTAGAGGAATAACAATAAATAAAGTTTATTTTTTCACAGTTCGTACAAACTACAACAATATTAATATGAGTAAAGCCGAAAATTACAGTATCAAAACATAACATGCATTTTTAGAGTAAATGAGTATTATTAACACTTAAACAAGATACATCAGTATTTTTTTCCTATTAGATAATTAGACGAATGAAGATTCAAAGATTCAAATGTTTATTCAGTAATTAGACCTTTACAGGCACTTTTACACGTCAAGAAGTTTAATTTATGTTACGTGTAAAGTATATTAAAATTTAATTTATTTTTAAAGAAAAGCTACCGATACCAGCGCTTCCGCGGTGATTAACAATATTATAATTTATAACTTAAATTTGGCAAGCCATAGGAAGTACAACAAACGACTTAATATTTACTTTAGAATGAGATACAGTTTAGTTGGCTTTTAAATATGTTTTACACTGCATTATTACTAATATCAGTTCCACTTAACACTGGTTAGATTATGTATTCCGCTTCTCATCACTAGATGGTGTTGTCGGAGTTTCTTTTTTTAATTTGCCTGGCAAATCAACTTGTAAATGCCTACTACCCTTAGTACGAATAATTGCGTCAAAGTATTTGTATCGCCATCGTCTATGTTTTGTATGCAAAAATAAACAGCGTCTCTATCGTATGTAAAAGGAACTTTAATTTTTGCATACAAAACGTATTTAATAACAATACTTTGACGCATATATTCGTGCTAAGGCTGATTTTGCTACAACCATGCAAACCTACGCTGGCATTAATATTCCAATTCTCAACTCCCAAGTCCGACTGACAGCGTTGCAGCGACGCTTGGCAGTTGGCGCATTGTTCTAAATTGGAAGACGAGTAATATCGTTGCAGACATTGTATTTGTGCTAATGACATTTGAACCCCTGGCAAAAAAGAGGGGTGTTATAAGTTTGACGCTTATGACTTTCGGTCTGTCTGTTTTATCTTTATTAAAAAAATGGTTTGTTTGATTTTATGGTTTGGTTGCCTTAGTTACGATTTTAACAAGAAATAAAAATTCTGTCAAAATATTGTCTGAATACAATGAAATATAAAATTCCTTCTCATACTTACTCCTTCTTCCATTTGAAAAATACGCATTCCTAAAAAAAAAAACATGAACAATAGGCATGTCGAACGGAAAAATATTCCTAGTATATCGGTTAGATTATTAAATAATTGGTGTCGGGCCATGTGCAGTAGGGTTCCGTAGTTAACGCCACCTTTGAGTTCATGGCACTAAAAACGTCCAGAAACAAATTTTCTACTGAATTTGTATGAAATTTTATATGCCGTTTTTTCCGCCTAATTGATATACATATTCATGCCAAATTACAGAATTCTAGTACTTATAGTCGCTGAGTAAAACCGCGGCCGGACAGACAGACAGACATGGCGAAACTATAAGGGTTCCTTGTTTACTACGGAACCCTAAAAACATTGTTCACGTATTTTTTATTTTCTCTGAGAATCAAAAAATGACGAGGTAAGATTTTTAACCGACTTCCAAAAAGGATAAGGTTATCAGTAAGTGGCGAACTTTTTAAGTATGTTCACTGATTCAAAAACGCCTAGATCGATCAGAGTTTTGTTTTGCTTGAAAGGGTATACTTGTCAGGTGATCCCGTAGAAGTTCAATCAAAATCGTTTGTGTAGTTTGGTGATGAGGTCGATTTTTAGTTTTGAAACATTATTACTTACCGGTGACGTCACAAGCCCCCACTCCGGAACTTTGATGCTCTGTATCTTTGAGAATTTTTGCTGTTTTGGTAAACTGAAGAATAAAGGCCCATCATTTTTGGATAATCTAAAAAACGGACTAATTACTATCATATTTTTCTGACCCTGTCGTCACCCCTATTACTCTGGAACTCTGGAATTAATATTGTTATTCCTAAGAGCAATCTGCGCTTGGTATAATTCGAAATTAGACGGACAGACAGCGTTGGCAGCGAAACTTAGAGCATTGTTCTAAATTTAAGACGAATAATAGTGTTCCGGACTCGTACCAGACCGCCTTTAACTGTCATTTACTTTACTGAAGTGGGTTTCTTTCGGTGTAATCTTCCCAGCAGTGGATGTTCCGAAACGCTAGTAGTGTTTAGCTTTTTCACTAAAATAATATTTAAAAAAAACACCGGCCAAGTGCGGGTCGGATTCACGAACGAAGGGTTTCGTAATTTTATTATCTTTAAAAAATCACGTTTGCTGAATGGGAATTTATTCTGTTTTTTGTATTTGTTGTTATAGCGGCAACAGAAATACATCATCTGTAAAAATGTCAACTGTCTAGCCATGACGGTTCATGAGATACAGGTTGGTGACACACAGACAGATAGACAGCGGAGTCTTAGTAAAAGGGTCAAATTTTTACCCTTTGGGTACGAAACTCAAAAAACGACCTCCAATAAGAGATAAATGTATCCTACTTTGAATAAAAAATTTTGATATAAGTTTGAGTTTCTCAACAAATTTAACGAGTTTTTTTTTCTTAGGGTCAAAACACAGAATGAGCATGTCGACGCGAGGGTACCGGCACATCATAGAATTGACGGTATCGGACATGTCCCGCGAGGATGCTGGGGCTTACCGGTGCCACGTGGAGAATAACTTGGGAAGAGCTCAAGCGGAATTGTTCCTACACAGTAAGTTGATCTGTAATTTTGTATACCATTAGTTAAGCGGTGGCCAGTACAAGCCAGATGCCTAAAGTCCTAGACAAATGCAGGTCCACCATGACAGTATCGATAAACTACGAATCTTACAAAGAAGAACCGAAGAGCACCCCGACGGACGCATAACAACAAAGCAGTCTATTATCCTTCCAAGTATATATCACACACCGAGTATAATATCTATCCTCCCCATACTGATTTGATGCAAGTATTCGGTCGGTTCTTACAACTCCCTCTCTCCTACTTCCTGACTGCGAATATCTCTTACACTCCTCTATCCGTATCTACTAGTCCAACTGGTTTCTTCAGCTATGAGAGTGGTATAACGAGGTTTGGCATCGCCAAGCTCGACAAATTGAGGACGGTACACATACCGGCTTTAGTCTGCAAGCTTGATCACTTTTCAAGGTAGACCTTATTCATTCTTGCAGCGTAACTGCTGGCTGGGCGGAATCAGAACAGAACAGAACCATTAGTAAAGCGGTGGCCAAACGGTTTAGACACTGGCTCAACATCTACCCATATATCTATGTATATTATTTAAGAGCGGAGGATCCCACTTACTTTTCATACAAATGTCCGTACGTGATTATGGCATTATAATTGATCTTTCTTGAAAGCTTTTGAACTAACAGGTAGGTATTTTGTGCGCCATTTCTCATTTTCTATAGAAATAAAAAAAATATATTTGGAAAAACAAATTCAGTATAAGCCTCTAAAATTCTGCTTTTTTGCACATTTTTTTCATGCTCTTCAACCGTTCATAATGTACTCATAAATTGTAAAGGTAAAGAAAATATTTCAATATAAATTTAGCAAATGCAATGTCAGTATGAAATTTCCGCACCCTATGAATAGTTGATATTCGTTCAATGGATAGTTAATAGTAATACTAATTTCGTTCAATAGAATGAAAACCGAGCCCTCAAGCGCTATCTCATTCATTTTGTTTTCCTCTTTTTCTAAATTTGCCCTGGATGGAACAACAAGCTTTTCAAACCATGCTCGCGTTGACGATAGAGCGGCCGGGAAGGGCCGTCTTAAGAGCTCTTGTCGGTGGAGTATGAATTTCTACGATATGTCTCTCTCATCCCGTCTCGTCTCGTCAGTCGTTTTAGTTCGCTGTACGTTAGAACGTTCACCTTCTCCTTTATCTGCTTCATGAAGCTATGCCTGGGTCTTCCTCTTTTTCCTTCTGTCTTTCCTCCAATGACGTTTTGCATAAAATCGTGGTATTTTATCAGAAGACCTAAAATCTTTCCTCGTCTATTATAATCTATTAAGTCAGAATGCACCTACACTGTCTTACTCTTTTGAGGACCTCCTTATTGGTAATTTTTTTAGTCCAGCTTATCCCTTCTATCCTACGCCAGCACCACATTTCAAAAGCCTCTAATGTTTTTCTTTCTTTTTGTGACTAAGTCCGTGGTTCTTATATAATGACGACCTCCGTGGCGTAGTTAGTGGTCACCATGCTCGTCCGCCACCCAGAGGTCCCGGGTTCGATCCCCGGTCAGGGCAAGTAGGAAAATGGCCTTTTTCAAATTGTTCTGGGTCTTGGATGTTTATCTTTATATGTATTTGTTATAAAATATAGTATCGTTGAGTTAGTTTCCCATAAAAAAAATCTCGAACTTACTTTGGGGCTAGCTCAATTAGCGTTATTTGTCCCCTATATATTTATATTTATTTATTTATATATAGTTTTAGGAGCCATTGTCGTAAAAAATATATTTTAACGTAAATTGTAAACTTGCGCTTGTAAATTAAGGCTCTACGAGGCATGAATTCGATCCACACTAAGCGCGATTTATATCTCTGTGTTTGTACTTATGTATGGTCGTGTTGTCGTGTTCAACCATCACTAAAATCCCACACATGTTTCCCATAAATAAAATCTACTAAAAAGTTTACTGACTTGATTTACATACTACATGATTTGAATTACTTTGTGAAATTCCACCACCAGTAATTCAAATCATGTAGTATGTAACTTTGACTTCCGCAAAGTAACACCTGAATCTATTAACAGTTGGCCTTTCCGACTAAATCAAGTATAGTCGGGAAGGCCAACTAGACGGTTTCGCTTCGAAAGTTTCGGATCGCGCCGGTTCTAACTCTCGCCCTGATAATTATCGTCTAAATCGATCGAACCCGGTCTAAGTATTGTTGGAAATAGCAATAATTTATAAATTTAAAACCATAAAACATTTTTGTACTATGGCAACTTGAATTGTTACTGTCATTCACTCTCTCGACTCAGCCTCCATCTGCTGTGTAAACCACCATCTCACGCCTCCATCATTTTCCTGATTTAACTTGTTTGGTGCTAATTAAAAGGATTTGTACCATAGAACTACGCAGTTTTAAAACCATCGCAAGACCCTTCCAAATATTCATGATATTTTTTATCAATAGCGATGCCGTTCGGGTAAAAAAAAAATATTCCTTCGACAAGATTATCCAAAATTAAAAGGCACATCTTTTTTTTTCGTTTAGCAAAGTAATAAAATTTCATAAAGATATAGCGCTTAGAAGTTTCAGAGTGGGTGTAAACCGTATCGTGACATCACGCGAAATTTGAATAAGCCAAAAAAAATGTTTAGTCCAAATCCGCATTTTCACTGTGATACTTTCTTTTATCTCAAAAACTCATTCCACAAAGAATTTTCTAGAAAGAAATATATTTCCCGAAAGCGAGTTTATTTTAGTGTCCAAAGCCGAAGTTTTGTCCACGTAAGACGGAAACTTTAATTTTATAGGCGATTGTTAAGATTTTCAGTGTAGAGCAAAGCTTGGGACTTTACCATTGTTGAGTTTGTATTACACGGGAGGAAACTTTGCTATTATCGGAAATGAATGTTTCTTTCAAGAAATACAATGGTAGGAAAAGTGAGAGCAGAGTTTCAAGAGCGACTGTAATTTTCTTGTTATTTTAGATGTGAATAGATAAGAAAGTAAAGAAACAGATAAGGAAAATATTGTAACTTACGCCAAGCCCAGATATTTACGTAGCTAATCATTTTTTTTAAATCTCTCATAAAAAGATCTTATTAACTGAATGTTTTATAATTTCAATAAAAAGAATGTGAATACAAACGTACCATAGTTACCATTAGGTGAGATTGAGGACAAACGCCTAAACCAATATATTGTAAAAAAAAAACGAGCTGCCATTTAAGTCTCTCAAAATAAGTCTCAAGTACCTAGTTGTTATTGGTACTACGGGACAGGATTGGTACTACAGATATTTCGACGACCCTTCTGCCGTCATGGTCGCTGGCAGACTGAGGAACTGCGATGGATGTTCGGCTGTCAAGGGTAACCATATCGGTCTACCCTCTTTTCTCGTCGTTTGTTGCATAAGTCTCTACACACAACTCTGACGGTGTCCGTTTGGGAATTGTTTTTTGTTGTTCGCACACACTTTTTACATAGCTCAATCACTGGATTCCACGTCCCCGATAACTTGAAGCCATCTTCCCAATTGAAATTGGGATGCTTCTTTATTTCAATCGCCTCTCTAACTAAACGTGATATATAGTGGCGTTCAGTCGCAAGTATTTTGGGTTGCTGTAGGTAAATCCAATGATTGATTCAGCTGGTGAAAATAAATAGTGAAACAATCATATTGCGTATGCATGCAACATGAAATAAAATGGGATTTTTTTTCGATTACCGAGGAAAACGTTTGACAACATTGCTTTATAGTCAACTTCAACCTGCTTGCAATGAATGTTTATATTTGTGAAAATTCTGTGGATAGCACCATCCAATCGTAAAAAGATATAACGCTAAATAAAATACTGCTCCATTACATTACTCTCAAAATAAACCCCAGTTTACTCCAAGCCTTTCGATTACCGAAGCAAAACAACGAACAAAACGCGACAGTACAAAGTTCTTTCAATGAGCGTTTAATTTCGTTTATCGCAAAGTTTTCGCATTAATTAAAACGAATGGGATCCTCCGCTCGGAATGGAGCCAATATATGGAATTATTGCCTAGCGCCACCTGGAAACTGCGAGGATTATTCTTGTTATGGGTTAGATTTCGCATTAGAGCCGTTTGGTTGCAGTGTACATAGCGACGAACCGATGGCCGATAGGGCAAAAAGGTTCTCGATGGCGACCACGTACTGGCAAGCGAAGCGTAGGACACCCACCCACAAGGTGGTCTGACGACCTGATTAAGGTCGCTGGAAAGCACTGGATGCAGGCTGCTCTAGATCGGTCCTTTTGGAAATTTTTGGGAGAGGCCTGTGTGCTGCAGTGGAAGTTATGCGGCGAAATGATGATGATGAATGATGAGGTGGCAGTGTTGTTAAAACAATTTGACTCTCTGCAGCCAATTACGTTCTAATAATATTTGACGACTTCCGTGGCGTAATGATCACCATGCTAGCTCGCCACCCAGAAGTCCCGGGTTCGATCCCCAGTCAGGGCAAGTTGGAAAATGGCCTTTTTCAAATTGCCCTGGGTCTTGGATATTTATCTATTTATGTATTTGTTCTAAAGTATAGTATCGTTGAGTTAGTATCCCATAACTCAAGTCTCGAACTTACTTTCGGGCTAGCTCAATCAGTGTTATTTGTCCCTATATATTATATTTATATATTATATTATATTCATATAGGAAGTCCGGCGTTTAGGTGGATCGATGATATAAATACAGTTGCAGGAAAGAACTGGATTGCGATGGGCAGGGCAAGAACAAGATGGCACAGGCAAAATGGGGCTTATGCTCTACAGTGGGTTCAAAGCTGACCTTTATGATTTCAAAGAATATTTGTGTGCGGGACGGCCTTTCGAGGTGATACGACACACTGCCTCACACACGTCGGGTCTGATGTTCTGTGTCAAGCAGTCGACTGTGTTGGTACATTATGGTGGCTCGTAGCGGGGGCCAAGCAGAGAAGAAACAACAGTATGGCGGTTCAAACGCAGCACGCCTTGGGGAGTGGGAGACCAGAGCTTCTTCTCAGGGTTTCTTCTTTCTTCTTAGGGCTCCTCGCGATCGTATCGAAATTCCACGGACTTCTTTTCTGCTAACTAATCCCGCTATATTTATTGATGCGCTTCCCTGTGAGCTTGTAAACTTTATTTCCATTTTATACTTACTCCTTTTTTTTCATTTTTTTTTTCATTTATTTGGGTCAACAAACAATTTTACATTTTAAATTGACACAGAATATTATAAACATACAAAATAAAATAAATGTAAAACCAACACCGTTTACCACAGTTTACCACAAGAATACGTTGAGAGAGTAACTTACTTATGTATTTTACAATAGTGAAACTTATACCACCGTATAGATTATGTAATCCTTTATCCATTTCTACACGAAATCTTACGAATGTTAAGACCTCTATTTTCTGCGAGGAAAAGTTAAGGAAAACTCTCTAGTATAAATACGCCACACTTACGCTTAGCGCCCCACATTCCGCTTTTTTTTGTATTGACCGACATTGGTTGCCTCGGACGGTATTTTCTACTTCATTGGACTAAGTTTAAGGAGCGAGCCTAAGGCCCGGCTTCCTATATTAAACACTACAGGCAGCAGCAGCGGGGGGCCCTATAAATACTTGCCCTCATATTCATAAAAAATACAACCGTTAGCTAAACCTATTTTAGCTAAAACATGTTTTGTCCCTTTTTCTCTTCTCAATATTTGACATTGAGAGAACGAGACAAAACATATTTTAACTAAAATAGTTTTAACAAACGTTTACGCGCTTTCATTGCTAAAGCGAGCGTCTTGACGATCAAACAGACCTATTTGCTTAGATCCATGTATTCTTTATGTACACTTAGGCAAGTGTTATTTACTAGTTTCCATAATAGTGCGAAACAAATAAGTTGACCAAAAATGGCGGACTTCAAAGCATTTTTCTACAAATCCCGGCACGTAAGTTGAACCAAAATGGCGGTTATCGGCGCAGGTACAAATAATAAATGCTTTGAAGTCCGCCATTTTTGTTCAACTTATTTGTGTCACATTGTACATACTTGTGTGTGTAAGTGGATATGAAGTACCCACTTCTAATGTGTAGTTATCTTAAGTTACTTTCTCTTAGCAAACAAAAGCTAGTTATCCTATCTTCGATCTAAGGTACCTAACAGTAAAAGATAAAAACAAAATAATCTTTATGTATTTTACATATAAAACCTATATACATAATAACTTATTTCTTATAAATGAATGATAAAAAAAAGACTAAACATACACAACATCATTGGGTACGAGATAGGTATTCCGTCGTGTTAAATTTGCATGATTTAATGGGTTACTCACGTAAAGTGTCAGCTATAATAATGCCTATGTCTCGCGTTAGTTTTGATTAAAAAAATCATAAGTATTCGTTAGCACTATGCATACTGTTTTTCTACGAAGTTCAATCTAGGCATAAGTTCTTTGAAATGGCAGTAATTATCACATTTTTTATTTTATTGGAACGAAGTTCCTTACGGCAGGCTTGGAGGAGATAGGGATTTTGCTGCGCGACCGAACTGAAAAAAATGTGATAGTAAAACCGTAAGGATGACCTCGTTAAATAAAACCGTTAAATGAGACGTGCGCAGGCGCGACAGTCGTATACACGCACGATTTTTCTTTTGCAAATTGTGTCGATTCTACATTAGCCGAAGGAACTTCGTTCCTACCTGGTGTCCCACGACACCACATTTCTTTTTTATCTAGAAAAAAACTAGGCTTTATATTTCACATAGGCTTATAATTTATAAATTTCACATCGCCGAAAAGTTTTTACTACTAGCTTTTAACTACTAAAGTTGAAAGTTTTAGTTACATCAAACAATTATCCTACTAATACAAGTATAAATGAATTGTCCAGTCTTATGTCTAGAATAAATAAAAAACCAACTGTGCTAGAAGGAGGGTTATATTTTTCGAGAGTATGTGTGTATAATTGTTTGGCAGGCTGAGCGGCCTGGACAAGTTGATTGATGGATTGAAGCTTGAGAGGTACGCCATTATCATCTCCACTGCAGAAGCACGACCCTCTTTGCACTACTAAAGCCATACTTGGCCAGAGCAACCAGAGAACTTGGCCTACACTCTCCACGCTGGCCAGACGGGTTGGAGAGGTCTCATTGTATTTCCTAAGTCGCCTTTTACGACATCCACAAGGAGAATTGGAGTGGTCCTATTCTATTCTGCCGGAAACCACACGGCACACGTCCTACGTACGTCATTAGATTTGCCTTAATTCTGAGAGTGACAGTGGGTATATAAAAAGGCACTCGGGTTTTTGTTCTTTCTTTTTAAATAATGACTTGTTCATTATCTGGATCCTACGAAGAAGTAGGATTTAGACGACAACAGAACTCAAAGCTATTGCACCTTCGTGCAATATTTTAAAAGCGATTACTGTTTCAGTGCTAACAACAACGACTACGACAACAACGACGACGACGACCACGACAACCACTACAACAACTACAACTCCACCGCCAACAACTACATTAACGCCTTGTAAGTTTATACTAAATACTTTCTCGTATTTCATTGAAGCAGTTTTGGACAAGAACAAATGGTATAGACAGCAACATTTTCAGTACCTACGTATTAATAATTTTTGTTTTTCTTAATATCATCTGGGTGTGTGTGTGTGTGTGTGTGTGTGTGAGGGTGTGTGTGTGTGTGTGTGTGTTTGAGGGGGTGTTTGTGTGTGGGTGTGTGTGTGAGTGTGTGTGTGTGGGTGTGGGTGTGTGTGTGTGCGTGTGGGTGTTAGGGTGTGTATGTGTATGTGTGTCAACTAGTTTCCAATAAATATTTTCTCCGCCTAAAGGTTGGTTGAAAGAGATTGCATTTATAGCGATAAGTCCGCCTTTGTGCCTATATTGTTTCTTGTTGTTTTGTAATTTTTATGTATTTATTATGGTGCAATGAAGTTTATTTGTATTTTAATATTATTATTATATTTTAATTATATTTTAAAAACAAATATGATAACGTACCTGCATATAATTATTTTATGACTCAGTGGATACCCGAAAACGGTCAGCGTCGCAGGGGTAGGCCTAAAAAGCGTTGGCGCGATGATTTAGACGTTTTCCAGCGTGATTGTTTAGAAGCTGCTCTGGATAGATAAAAGTAGAGGAAAATGGAAGATGCCTTTGCCTAGCAGCGGCACGATACAGGTTTAATAATAAAAAAAAATCAGATTTTTTTATTTCTTTTCTCTGTTCCTTTTTTTTCAATATTTTCCTTTTTCTTCAATCTATACAGGGTTACTTTTAACACACCAGTAACATTTTAGGAGCAAGTTCAGCTTTCCATAAATACAAATTGAAAAGCGAAAGAAAAAAAATTGAGTTTCCATAAAAGCCTGCGCTTGAAATTTTTTTATCTATTTTTGATAATCTTTTTTTTTATAGGCAGCAAGTAGTTCCGTAAATGGACCGAAATGTTACTGGTGTATTGAAAGTAACCACCCTGTATAATAAGGTTACTAGGACCAGCACTGGTATCAGATTATCACATCTCTTTTGTTATTCCTAGACGAAGCAGAGCTTCACCTCGAGCATCTGCACCGAGAAGTGCTCGAGGATCCCGGAATGGAGAATCCTTACGTCGTTCTCAGCCAACACCAAATGCAGAACCTGGGTGAGTGTAACGCTGAAAGTGCCTAATGGATCTACATTATCACGTCTTTATCTCTTACGGGGAAGACAGACTTTAAGACTGCAAAAACCAAATAAAAGAAAAGATAAATATTTTATTTGTGCTTTACATGAGTTATATTACTTGACTAGCTTTTGCCCGCGGCTTCGCTCGCGTAGGGGTGTAATTTATCAAAATCCTTTCTTAGGGGATGCCTACGTCATGCATGCAAAGTCTCAACCCGATCGGTTTAAAATTGACAAAGTTTCATACAAACTTTTATCCCCTATTTTATCCCCTTGGGGGTAGAATTGATCAAAATCCTTTCTTAGCGGATGCCTACGTCATAACATCTACCTGCATGCCAAATTTCAGCCCGATCCGTCTAGTGTTTTGGGCTGTGCGTTGATAGATCACTATATCAGTCAGTCAGTCACCTTTGAGTTATATATATTTAGATAACTGAAACTAATTTCACACCAAAATGGCTTCCAAAGCCTATCTAAAGCAAAAGCCTAATAAAATGGTGGGCGTTAAGATGGAAACACGGAATCAAAATAGTGACGGTTGATTTAGGTTTACCTAACCTGATTTGACGAGGTTACTGCTGTGATTACTGGTTTTTTACACTATGCGACTGCCGTCTGACCTCCGCAACCTAAAGGGTAGACCAGAACCTTGGATAGGTTTGATCAGCAAACGCTAGATAGCTATGTAGATGGTTAGATGGATTGCAAAAGAATAAAACTAAAAATGTACCAGCTTGTAGATCTAGTCAAGAAACATTCTAAATATGATGGTGATTCTGCATTCCAGAGTGATAATATCTATTAGATTTTCAACATCCCTGCAAAAGACTAAAGGGAGCGTGCCTTTTGAGACTGTTTTAGAAAGCCCACCAGAGTTTAATGCAAAAGAAAATGGAGACGAAAAGCTGTTAATTATAAATCTTTCGTATAAAGTAACCAGACGACCAAAATAGAAAATGTGGCTCTTTGACAACGAAAAGATTAATTTTATCAAAAGATACTGTAGCTAGAATTACACAGATTCGTTTCTCTTTGTGGTATTGGAAGCATGATAGGTTATTTGAGATAGCTAACAGAACGAAATTAATTTTGAAACAAAATAATGGTGTTGATAAAAGAAAGCCATTTTAATAGAATCAATGAAAATGTACTAAAAATACATATTTTTTAAACATGATTACAATATAAATGTTGAAGTTCCGTGAACTTCTCAGAAATTTCGTTGAAATTACGCCTGCAATGCTATTTGAATTAAGCACCAGCACTACACTATGTCGAAATTACGTCGAGATTTTTTACGAAGAATTAAATCAGCCGCGGAATTTCAGCCCCGCTAGTGTGTTAAAATACATGGGTCTTGGATGTTTATCTATATATGTATTTGTTATAAAATATAGTATCGTTGAGTTAGTATCCCATAACACAAGTCTCGAACTTACTTTGGGGCTAGCTCAATCAGTGTTATTTGTCCCTATATATTTATTATTTATTTATTTATTATTTATAGGTACAATAGTAGTAAGTAATTATTCAAAAAAATATTTTGATAAACGAGCTTTTTTCTGGTAGGGTCTGTTTAAGCGATAAGACCGCCCAGTCTAATTACGAATAAATTTAAAATTATTTCTTTGTGTTACATTTTTCTTTTGGTGTACAATAAAGAATTATCTGTTTATCTATCTATAGATCTTTTATCTATAACAATGCCCTTAAAAGTTCAAGTGCTCATCAAGATGAATCAATCGAGCTCAAACTCGGTGGGGTTATGTTGTTTTATCACAGTTGACTGCCTCCGTGGTCCAGTGGTCAAGGCGTTCACCTTGTGACCCGGAGGTCATGGGTTCGATTCCCACTCGGAAGCATACTTTGTGAAAAGTTGTTTCCAGTCTGGATAGGATATTGCAGGCTTGAATCACTTGATTATCCGAAAAGAAAGATGATTCCGTGTTTCGGAAGGCACGTAAAACTGTGGGTCCCGAATGCCACCTAGCGTTTGATCATCAAACTATCCAAGGATTGGTTCCTGGTTTGCCCTTTGGGTTGTGGAGGTCAGACGGCAGTCGCTCTGTGTAAAAACCAGTAACCTCGTCAAATCTCCTTGGTTAGGTAGCGGACCCCGGATTCTGAAGCGTTACTGCTAAGGATGCAAACCGGGAATACGCTCGGATGATGATGATGACAGTTATGCCATGATTATCTTGCCAGATCAGCTCCATGTCATCATAATATTGCATTGTCAAGTGATATAACTATGCGTGCAAAATTTCAGCTCAATCGGAACTCAAGGGAAGTGTGTCAAATATAACTTGCAAGATTTGATTACAGACAGACAACGGGACAGGTGGAACTAAATAAAAGCTTGTAATAACAAGTTTACCTGCTAGCAAATAAAAAAAACGCGAAACTACTTAAGTCGTATCGGTAGTTCCGGTTCTCATCACTAGATGGATATAGTGCGCCATAGCGCCATCTATTATTTGCTCGAGAAAGCCCTGACTTTCAAAAGTTAATCCCCAATAACTTTAAAACGGCTCGACCGATTTTCATCAAACATAGCTAAAAACCACCGCAAGAGAATTTGCTTTCACGTAAAATCGCATTGAAATCGTCTGTCTGTGGCATCGCAGAGCTCGGATGGATGGACATCCATCCGAGCTCTGCGATGCCACAGACAGACATACAGACAGACAGACAGACAGACAGACAGACAGACAGACGCGACATTCCATAAGCCTGTTGATTTCGGCCAGGACCAGGAAGCATACAGGCTTTTGTAGTAAAAATTTGCACTCCAAACCCTAGAGCATTTCGGCCGGTTTCCTTACAGGCAATTTCAATTAATATTATCAATCAAGTAAAATACAAATTCATGTTGATTTCGGTCAGAAAGTGCACAGACTTTTGTAGTTAAAACACACATTCCAAACCCCAGAGCGTTTCGGCTGGGCCAAGCCCTACAGGTTGTTGAAATAGGAATAGCGTTAATGCAACTACACATCTCCGAGTTGCTCACTCAGTTCAAACAGGACTTTGTAACTTTCATAGCGAGAGCTCATCGGTTCGCGTTCGGTCTAATGCAAACAGCAAGCGAAACACGTTACATGATGTCGTCAACTTTACATTCTTTTAAGTTTAGATTGAGGAAGCTTGTAGAAACCTCTGAAGACTTGAGTTGAGTTATATATGTATATAAGTATATATTGCTTAGGTGTATATTTATTGCATATGTATATATATTTTATGTGTGTATTCATATATGTATTTATATTTACTGTGTTATAGTAAAGTATTTTTTTACAAGTATTCATTTTAAATATTGTTTGTAGTGTAGTAAATAGCTAAGTGTAATTGAATTCTGTTTTCTATTGTTTATCTTCTGTATATTGTACCCGCTCTCTACCCTGTGTTGTAAATTGTCCTCATATTTCAAGGTTGACTGGAAGAGATCCCTATCTGGGATAAGTCCGCCTTTGTACTGTTCTCTAGTTCAAACCTGTATTTTTATCCTTTGTTTATGTACAATAAAGATTTTACAAACAAACAAATGATTTATTCAAAAAGATAATGCTATTTTCATTGCTTTACTTTTTATTTTTATCTTATATACTATTTTAAAAAGGCTTGTTTTGACTAATAATAATAAAGACTTGTTAATGATGTTTAATTTTAATAATTACGTAATTTTTGTTTGATTAATAAATGAAAATATATTTTTCGTGTGTTTAAGTATCCAACACTAATGACAGATTTTTCAAGGTGCCTAAAGGCATCTGACAGCTTGTCGACTGCCATACAATGATGACAGCTAGGACAAACAGCTTCGCGTGCATTCCGAAGCATGGAGTAGCTTGAAAATTATTATAACATCTATGATCACCCACGCTCGGAGTTACTTAACTTGCGAAAGTGCTCGTAATGATGCGTTCTATTATTGAGCCACCAAGCTCTTAGTTTGTCGTTTTTGTGTTTCATGTACTAGGTATATAACTTGTAACTAGTTTTGTGTTAGATCAGATAACAACATGATAAAAATTATTTATATTGCTATGGAATGTTTTTTTTTTTTACTTTTATCTGTAACCCATACTCTATTACTCAAACTTTACAGCAATTATAAGTAGTATTTAAAAAAAATACTCTAGCACACTGGGGTTTAAAGTACTTATAAGATCCAACAACAAAACCCAGAACACTTTCTGGCTGAAATGGACAGGTATTTGAAATCTCACATTTACTTTTATTAATAAAAGAAACGGCCGAAACGCTCTGG
This sequence comes from Acrobasis suavella, assembly GCA_943193695.1. NCBI lineage: Eukaryota > Metazoa > Arthropoda > Insecta > Lepidoptera > Pyralidae > Acrobasis > Acrobasis suavella. Next base: position 1,004,932 of record OW971935.1, read on the forward strand.
GGTTTGGACTACAAAAGCCGAAATCAACATGCATTTGTAATCTCACTTGATTGATATTTACTAACTTTAATAGCCAGTAGGGTTCGGCCGTCAGATCGGCTGGAACGCTCTGGGGTTTATAGTGCGAATATTAACTACAAAAACCTGTGTGCTTCCTGGCCGAAATCAACAGGCTTATGGAATGTAGCCAGAGAGACCGACAGTCATTAGCATCAACTTATAACACCCCTCTTTATTTTCGGGGGTTAAAAGGCGTATTTTATCGTCTCTAACACATATTTTCTTTTCAGAAATGGTGACAACGATATGACCAGAGGTCAAAGGGCGCGGACAGGCGCCCTGGAGTGAGGGTTGGCCGCCCCACGACTCCGCTGTGTCGAGTTGCATGCAAGTGTGGACTATATTACTGTATGTTGTAGTGGCGGTTTTGGCGTGATACGAACCGTAGTGAGGACTGATGGAAACAAGGTTGTTGATACGATGATTAGAATAAGTTATAGTAATTGCTTGATGGTTTCTTTTATAAAATGACTTTGTTTACTTACGTTGGACATGAAATGTTTGAAGATTTTGTCTACTTTAGTCATGAATTACTGAAAACCCTTCTATAAATCCATAAATAAATGTAAAAAGAATGTCTACAAAAGTTTTTAAAAATGTTTAATGGTGAATTGATTTATTAAACGAAAATCTACTGCAAAACAGTGTAGAACTACAAAAAAAGGAAAGAATAAAACATTGAGAAATGAAAAATTACAACAAGAAATACAATGGGCTTTGAATGATACATACAAACCTACATTTGCAATATTATTAATATATACAACGATTGTTAAGACTCAGGGCATGGTATGGGCAGGCGCAACTAGCGTGAGCTATTTCTATATAGGTACATTGCAAGTTATATGTTTAAAAACTTCTTGATTGACATTTTTGTAAGCGTGAATGTGAACACCGGTTGTTTTGGAAACTGGTTAAGAATCCATAATTTTAGGTAATTTACTGTATATAATATAATAGGAAATAAAGTTTATTCTAGATTTAATCCATCCTAATGCAAAACACGAACTAACTTTAATATACGATTTGAACAATTATCCGACCGAAACAAGTTGACATTGATAGATGGGACATTAACTTAATATTAGAAGCAAGCTTGTTTTAAGAGAATACATGAATTTTTCGGAGTCCAGTGCGGCTCCCATTTGAAATAAATTATTTGAAAGGAAACAGAGATATCATTTAAAATTATGTCTTGACCAAGGCCTAGATAACGCTTCAAACTATTTAATGAACTAGTGTTTATAGTTTAAAGAGAGTACGTAAAGCTTTTCTACGCACATTAGCCAAGAGAGACAGTTTTTTTTTGCAAATTTGCGTAAAAAAAACTTTACGTTCTTACGTTAAACTGTAAACAGTAGTTTATTATATAGTTAGAACGGTTATCTAGGGTTTGCTCAAGACAACATTTTAAATGATATCTCAGTTTTCTTTCACTGGACGTAGAAATATTCAAGTATCCCCTTTAAGTGGATAATGCTACGCCGAGTATTAACGTTAGTCCATGTTTTTAATAGGGTGGTACGTGTTAAGAACGCTGTACATAATTTTGCACGAAGCTAGCCATATCAGATTTATAGACACTGGCAATGTGTGTATAAAATAAGGGTGAGATCAAACGAGCGTAATTTCATCAGTCGCGTTTTTAAGTCGCGTAATTTTACAATGCTTTTTCACAGGAGTTGTAAATGAAACTGAAATTACGCCATTATAAATGTGACATATGATTTAAAATTGCGCTTGTTTGGCTTCGCTCTAAATAAAACAAATTCGTTATTAGATTAAACGTGCCCCGTGTCCAAAGTTAACAGTATCGATTTTTTTTCTTGCAAAATTATTTTAGACAATATTTTTTTAATATAATAAATTATGTTGATTAAATTATGAAGTTGTAAATATAAAAAAAAAAATTATTATAAAGAATGCTTCAGAGGAATAGCAAACCAACAAAATTCCTGACGAGAGAATGTTCTTTTTAATTACTTTTTTGTTAAAAATGCGATTAAAATTAGGTATTTCCGAATGATTATTTTTAGTTTTGTATGTAATAACAGCCAATAAATAAATTTTCACTTACAATACAATTTACATGTAAAGCAAATTACATTGTATGTACTGTTTCGTTGTAAAATAAACATTGAAAACTGTATTTTGTTTTACTTTAATAATTCTTTTTGGAACGAAGTTCCTTACGGCAGGCTTGAAGGAGATAGGGATTTTGCTGCGCGACCGAACTGAAAAAAATGTGATAGTAAAACCGTAAGGATAACCTCGTTAAATAAAACAGTTAAATGAGACGTGCGCAAGCGCGACAGTCGTATACACAAGCGAGTAGTGTATAATACCTTTCTCTTCCTTTGAGCACGATTTTTCTTTTGCAAATTGTGTCGATTCTACATTAGCCGAAGGAACTTCGTTCCTACCTGGTGTCCCACGACACCACATTTTTTTTTTAAAGGGTATACTCGTCAGGTGGTACCATAGGAATTTTATCAAAATCGGTTGTGTAGTTTGAGGGTAAAGTCGGTTTTCAGTTTGGAAAAATGATAGACAAATTAACCTATATAAGTACCTAAATGGTTTTAGGTGTTACTTTGCGGAGGTCAAAGTTACATGCTCTTCGATCTAAATTACTTTGTGTTCTTCCGCCACCAGTTAGTTCATGCGAAAGAGGTCTGTCAGGATCGTAGAAAGTGGAGGTCCATAGTCTCTGCCTGCCCTGTGGGAAACAGGCATGGTAATATGTATTAATACTCGTAATATACAGGGGGATTAATCCAGTATACCTGCGTACCCGCCACCAATAGTTGATACATGCCTTTGCTGCTGCATTTGTGGAAGTTGGGTTCGAGTATGCTGAGATATAAATACTAATAAGCGTGAATGTGAACACCGGTTGTTTTGGAAACTGGTTAAGAATCCATAATTTTAGGTAATTTACTGTATATAATATAATAGGAAATAAAGTTTATTCTAGATTTAATCCATCCTAATGCAAAACACGAACTAACTTTAATATACGATTTGAACAATTATCCGACCAAAACAAGTTGACATTGATAGATGGGACATTAACTTAATATTAGAAGCAAGCTTGTTTTAAGAGAATACATGAATTTTTCGGAGTTCAGTGCGGCCCCCATTTGAAATAAATTATTTGAAAGGAAACAGAGATATCATTTAAAATTCTGTCTTGACCAAGGCCTAGATAACGCTTCAAACTATTTAATGAACTAGTGTTTATAGTTAATAGTAGTATTAACCTCCCGTATGCCGGAATATCAGACACAATAGTTAAACAATGCATTCTCGCATAGATCTACGCAACGGCATACGAGAGGTTAAAGTAGCTAGGTAGTATTAAATACATTTTAACTGTAAACCCTGGGTTGAGAATTACTAATAGGTAGATAAAAATACACATACTTATCACGTCTCTATCCCTAAAGGGCAAACAGAGCACTTTTGGGTCTTGCGGGTTTAAGTACACAGAGCCCAGGGCCGCAAGACTTAAAGGCCACTTTTAGCGTAATGGTGGAAAAAGGAATCAAAACAGTTATAGGTTGCTACCCGCATTGTCTATTAAAATTATTCGCATTTTCACCCAGTCCCTCACTCGGCTTTAACAATCTGCGCGAGAAGAGAAGCAGCTGGTGTATTGTAAGATCAGCATGGAAGAACGATAAAGTTACAGATATGACTTAAGTCCGTGAAATAGGCGATAGAAAAAATTATAAATAAACCCTGGATTGAATTTACAGGGATCCGCTTCATAGGGTTTGGACGCGTTTCGTGCGTCGACATTTTTTGTAAACAAGAAAGTTAGTCGCGATTCGTGCGTCGTTGGTTTAAATCCATAGATTTACTAAGTAATCAGACATGGCATATTAAAATAAAAGATCATTTAAATTTTTAAATTGTAAAACAAATAGAGAAACAGTGAATCATTATATTATAATAATATTTGGATGCCTAACAAGTTAATATAAAATTACTTAATACTAGTTTAATATGACTTCATGTTTTACCACTTAGTTAATCTATGGGTTTAAATCAACGACACGCACGAACCGCGACTTATTTACTTGGTTACAAAAACTAGCCAACGCACGTAAGGCGTTCAGACCCTTCATATAGTGATATGCAGGGCGTGTAGTGGATTTCAGTGATACAATGAAAAAGGTATTTGTAAAATTGCAAATACTAATCTAAAGTTTCGCAGAAATTGAATAAGAAGATAATTTGTAGATTTATGGTATATGATACAATACAGTAATGTATTTTTTAATAATGTTTATTGATGAATTTAATGTCTTTTACTGATATAGGAATAATTAAAGTACCCATATAAGAACCACCAGGCTTGACAAAGGGCTAAATACTGGCTGAGGCTTAGTAACCCCAGATATGTGATCAGATCTCACAATTTTTTATAGTCAAAAGAAAGCTATAGAATTTGCTTGAAATAAATAACAAAATTCAAATTAATAAACATTCTATTTATTATTTAAACTTTTTTAAAATTCTCGTCCCAAGTTATCTCAATTCCAACAAAATTGATTTGATGAGTTAAAAATATACCGCCGAACGATCAACAACTTGTTTGGTGCCTCGTGGAGAGGCGAAACACGTGTCGCGTATGTGGTGTCTGATGTTGCTGCAGCCGCAGCGGATGCAGCAGTATCATGCATCAGGAGGGAGCATGCATCAGCTGTTGGTGGCGGGTGCACACGGGCTGTTAGTGGCAGGTATGCTGGGACTAACAGTAGTGGGTGGGCGCCGGCCGGCAATAGTTTGCATGAACTAACTGGTGGCGGCATTGCACAAAGTAATTCAAATCATGTAGTATGAAAAATATACATAATAACATACAACATACAAACTTGTAAATGAATACGCGGAAAAAGATACATTATTCTAATTACGTGTATAGTCATCGATAAAACTTTTTATTCGTTGAACCGAATGTTTTGAAACAATAACGTCTGGTTTAACATGGAATTTTCTATTAATAACAACTCAACCTAAAATCAATTAAAATAATAATGACGCTCACAAACAGGATGTTAGTACTGATAAGTGATAACGCATGGTTCACATTAGTACACATATAATAATTTCATAATTTTTTTTTATCTTATTCTATCATATGAAAAAAGTTGTGATCAAATAGATTAAAAGATTGAAATGTTTACTTATTCAGTAATGAGACCTTTACAGGCACTTTTACACGTCAATAAGTATAATTTACGTTACGTGTAAAGTATATTAAAATTTAATTTATTTTTAAAGATAAGCTACTGATACCATAGCGCATCGTAACGACCACTGCAGAAGACTAAAGAAGACTGTTATTACAATTTGTTCAAGGTAATGTAATTCAAAAAATTTTTGTTAGTGATCCTTAATTTATTTTATTGTTCTGAATTTCCGCATTAAAATTTTTTAAACATAACAAATGGATAATAGCAATTTTTCTAAAGTAAAGTTCTTCCAAATTCATATTTGTGGAACAGATTGGCTATTATACCGCACACATAAATTGCATCTTACGGTGAGGTTCCGCTGAAAATAAAAAAACCTCCGCATAGAGTAAACTAGACCGCGCTTGGAGTAAGTTGCCTACGAAATCATGTTAATCTCATTTGTTTGTGTCCCTTGTTAGAACCATGTATATTTGTACTAGTCTAGTACAAATATACTAGTAGCTCTGTGAGTTGTAGACCTCACAATTCACCCCAACCTGTTGAATTTTATCGGATAAAAAAGTTGTTTAGACCAAAAAGATGTGTCGTATTTAGGGTAACAAAAAAAATTTAAGTTGTAGCGCCTCCTTGTTTGATCAACCGCAAGGTTCGACAAATGTCTTAATAGTTAATAGATTCAGGTGTTACTTTGCGGAAGTCAAAGTTACATACTACATGATTTGAATTACTTTGTGCAATTCCGCCACCAGTTAGTTCATGCAAACTATTGCCGGCCGGCGCCCACCCACTACTGTTAGTCCCAGCATACCAGCCACCAACAGCCCGTGTGTACCAGCGGGTGCACACGGGCTGTTGGTGGCTGGTGGCGGAATTGCAAAAAGTAATTCAAATCAAGTAGTATGTAAATGTCTTAATAAAAATTAAAAAAATGGATTGTCCTGCCTGTCACTACAAGAAAATTACTTTTGACTACACAAAATAAAATATTTGTGTGAATTAAAATAAAAATTAACTGAAAGAACTTTCAGCCTTTATTTTCTTCCATCAAGCAGCGCTTCAAAGTAATTTTTAAAATTCTTTTGAAATGGCTGAAATATGATATTTTCAAGTTTTCAGACCCGATATTTCAAGCATTTTAAAAATTTTCAAACAAGTTGCATCGTTAAAAACGTTCTATATAATTTTCGACCCTTTTCACAAAATTAAACAAGAATCGGTTGCGAAATGCGACCTGTATGTAAAAACAGCCGAACAAACTGACAGCCAGACAAAAACATCTTTGGCCAATCTTGAAACAGACGTTTCGCTCGCTCGCTACCACAAAACTCGCCAATGACTTAAATAAAAGAGTTTTAAAGATAAGGCGAAAAAAAGCTTTATTATTTAAAAATATTTCGATTGTCTTGAAAACACTGCAAAATTGATTTCTCGCAAAGCCGGTTTCTATCAACATTAATTTCCTTTGTTTACGGTGCGGACCCGAACGGCTGTACATTTGTCGGGCGCCATATTTACTTTGATTCATTGGTCCCAAGCGTTTTATTTGGCTATTGTGAACGTTCCAATTAACAAATTTATTTGTTTCACGTGCAGTTTGTTTTTGATTAACTCAATTTAGATTTTTGCATTATTTATAAAAGATTTTTTGTATACAAATTTCGGAGGGGATTTCCTCCACTGTTTGACATTGTACATGCAAAGATAAACATGATATCGTGTTGTCTCACTTTAAATTTTGTCTGTATGTATACAGAATAGTAAAATAAATGGCCATTAAAAAGTAATAAACCATCAAAGTTTTTTTTGGCTTATTTTTACGCGACTTTTAGCGTAAATAAGTAATAAAAGCACTGTAGAATTATCGTGTATTTTAACACACTACTTCGCCTGAACACAATGTTATGAGATGAGAGACAGCATGCTTTTAGACGGCGCCCACGTGTGAGATCGAGCCCGTGACTAGTTCAACCTTAATACACAACATACAGATGGATATACGTTGTCCTTTGATCAAACGAACGAAACGAAAAATTTAACATTCTACATGACGTGAGAAGTTTCAAGTATTTTTGCAATTAGAATATTTTCTGTTCAGTCAATTGAATGATGCACTTTTATGGATTCTTTGATGATATCTGCTGCTTCAGTTCTTTAAGAAACAGTTAAAAATCGACCTGTGTATTGTTTTTTTAAACAATAGCGCTTTGCACACATTATTAATGTAAAACGGGCTTTTTTTTACTAGGACGTTTTGAATAGGAGTTTCCTTCGTGGTCGCAGACAGACTGGCTGGAAGAGGTGTTTTATTTTCTATGGTAAACGCAGATCTTGAATATTTTTGATAATGACACTACCCGCATTTCATAATATCACTACCAACATGAGTAGTCTATATATTTACGCTTTAAGCCCGGTAAACACTACAATAACTGTACCTATAGGTATTCTGTTCGACACTGACTAAGGCGTTTTAACTATTTGAAACTTCAGATGTAAAGAAAATGGTTCATGCTAAGCTCACATCAACCTGTAACACAAGAACTTTTAGAATGGGAGGGCGGAATTATTTTTTCGTATTTAATTGGCAAGCGAAGCGTAGGAAATCCCAAGTACAAGGTAGTCAGACAACCTGACTAAGGTGGGTAGAAAGCGCTGAATGCAAGCCGCTATATGGGTCATTTTAGAAATCCTTAGTAGAGGCTTATGTCCAACAGTGGACATTATGTGGCTGGAATGATGATGAAAATTATTGGTGTCGGAGAATCTAGTGACAAATTTTGACTGGAACTAGCGGTGAAAATCCTTTGGTCCTACAAGGATCGGACAGGGTTTTTGTTACATATTGTATATAATATATATTTGTTTCATCATCATCCGAGCGTATTCCCGGTTGCATCCTCAACAGTAACGCTTCAGAACACGGGGTCCGCTACCTAACCAAGGAGATTTGACGAGGTTACTGGTTTTTACACAGAGCGACTGCCGTCTGACCTCCACAACCCAAAGGGCAAACCATAACCATACCATAATATATATTTGTTTATATGTACCAAATTTATTTATTGGAATGTAATTTAGACCCCTATATAAATTTATATTTTACTTCGTTCCATCCGCGTGTCTATTGACACCTCTTAAGTTTTTTTTAAGTAAGTAGTGTTACAAGTCTACAGTAGTTAATGTTATGTAGTCATTGTAAATATTTATCTAAATTTTATTATGCCCAATCACTTTCCCTTTTACCTATCCCATTATTTTACACCCACCTAAGTTTCTTTTACAACCCAAAGGTTGACTCTTAGATAATGCTTTTAGTATTAAGTCCGCCTATTGTGCTTTACAAAATGTATTTTGTACAATAAAGGTTAAATAAATAAATGTCCTGTATATTTGACTACTAGTGTAATTCAATATATCAGACCACAATTAGTGCGAATTAAAAGCAACACCAACAATGTGTGACCACAAACTCTCTGACATATTGAATTTGATCGAAATAAAAATAATTTGTAAGAATTATTTACTTATTTATAAAAACTTTATTGATCCACAATATACAATTGTTTACTATTGACGGACTTAACGCTAAAATCGTTCTCTCCCAGTCAACCATTACCAAAATAATTATGAGTAAATCCAACACACACCTAATGTATATATATCTACATTTTTAGGGTTCCGCAGTAAACGAGGAACCCTTATAGTTTCGCCACTTCTATACAATATTTTGAAAAAAACATTTTTTCCGGTTAGCCAGTGTATGGGAATACAGTGTGTTGAGTAATTAAAGTGTGGTTTTAAAGTGAAAATTATTGTTAGAATCAAGTGTACCCCCCCCCCCCCTCTGACTGCTAAACGGTTATGTACGGGCTCGCAAAAAAATCACAGCTATAGTATATCAAAACATCAGAAAACTATCTATCAGAGCTAAGTAGGGTTTAAAAAGTTATAGGCGATCAACTTATAAAATGTACTCGTAAAATAAATATATCAAACAATTTCAATAGAAAATTAGTTTTTAGACGTTTTAGTGCCATTAACTCAAAGTTGTCCCTTTCTTGTTGTATTTGTACGTATATAGAAAATATTTACTATTGTTAATATTTATTTACCAATAGTAAAATTGGTAAACATTTACAATACTAAATATTTTCTATAGAAAATTTTCTATAGAAAATATTTTCTATATACGTACATATACAGCAAGGAAGTATAAGAAAGAATATATATTTATTTTAAATAGTAAATATTTTCTATATACGTACACATACAACAAGGAAGTATAAGAAAGAATATATTTTTATTTACAATAGTAAATATTTTCTATATACGTACACATACAACAAGGAAGGAACATAATCATCATCATCAGTCCTAGCCATGGTCCCATCTCATTTGGAGTCGACTCTCCTTATCTTCTCGCGCCAGTTTTCCCTATCATAAATCATGTCCGGGGTTACACCCATCGCCTTCATGTCTTTTTTAACAGTACTGGACCTAGTCGTGGGATGGCGTCCTCTGCCTCTTCGTTCTTTAGCTTTGCTCATCACCTTTTTTGTCATGTGGTTATCATCCCTGCGCATTACGTGACCATACCAGTCTGCTTTCTCGCATTTTGTCCTGAATCTTGGCTACCTCTAAAGACCCGCGGATGTGCCTGTTCCTAACCTTATCCCACAACGTAACTCCTTACTCCCATCTTAACATCCGCATTTCCGCACAGTGCATTTTTTGCTCTTCTTGGCAACGCATTACCCAGCATTCCGCAACATATAAAAGCGCAGGTCGGATGGCACGTTTATAGATGTTACCCTTAACTTTCACCGGCATTTTTGGCAATTTCGCACCATATAAAAGCGCAGGTCGGACGGCACGTTTATAGATGTTACCCTTAATTTTCACCGGAATTTTTGGCATTTTCGCACCATATAAAAGCGCAGGTCGGACGGCACGTTTATAGATGTTACCCTTAACTTTCACCGGCATTTTTGGATCACAGAGCACCCCTGTAAGTGACCTCCATTTAAGCCATCCTGCTTGGATCCTATTGTCGACGTCTTCTTTGCTGGCATTGCTGGTTATCATCGATCTTAGTTAGGAATTTAAATTGATTTACTTTGTTAAGGTTAACAAGGAAGGGACATACATACCCGTAATAAATCGAACCACGGGCTGAACTAGATCACTATGGTTTAATGAAATTAAAATAACAGTAAAAAGCAAAAAAAAAAAATTTGGCATTCCCATACATTAGTGTGCAGACGCTCGGGCAATTTGTATGGGAATATCGAATTTTTTTTTTGCTTTTTGACTGTTATTTAAATTCAATTATACTATAGTGATCTAGTACAGCCCGTGGTTTGATTTATTACGGGTGTGTCCCTTCAACGTTGTGTAAATACACATACATGACATATACTTTCTTATTACTTTATAAAGCTATAAAAAAGGCAAAACCCATCGCCACTCCAATTAATCTAGCTATATGCATTGAGAGGGCGCTAATGTGCGGCATAAAATTACAATAAAGCAGAGTTATCTAGGTAATGGCTCAGTATTTATAGCACCTGTCCGATAAATCCGAGAGGATTCATGTCTTTAGGCGACTCGTTCATATTGTACGGTCCTTAAAGCTGCTATTTTTGACATCTTTGGTCAGTTATAGTGTTAAGAATAAAAAGTTGAGACCTTTTTGGACGGTACAGACTTGGCGGATGAGGGCAGGGTGAAACAAAGTGTAAGATTTTTCCGTCACGAATTAAAGTGAAAAGTAGTTCACAAGTTTAATTATCTCGTCGATTGCCTAGCTCAGTTGGGAGGGCGTATGCCTGAGATGGTCGATGTTCCTGGTTCAAAACCCAGCAAACGCCTATATCTTTTTTATTGTATTGTGCAATGTATCATTCTTTTTCAGATTCACGGGTCTTTTCACCCCGTTCCTTTGAGATGCTTGCGTGGGGATACAGATCCTTTGGAGAAGTTGATGTAAAGTTGCGCTCCCGCCAAAACCCATTCCTGGATATACCTATGAAAGGTGTACCCTTGAATTCAGCAGGAGAAAGATCTATTGCAAGAAATAGGGAAAGGTTATGGAATGAGAGTGGGATGGACTGATGCTGGGATATTGCAATAGCAACGTCACCTGCCATAATCATGATTACTGTTATCTTATCTAAACTACTTTGTGTACTTCGAAAACCAGTTAGTTCTGGAATTTATTGGACGCCAGCGCCCACCCAGTACTGTTAGTCCCAGCATACCTGTCACTAACAATCTCAGCGTTCACCGTACCAATAGTTGATGCTATTGAAATCGAAATAAAAATTTGACAAATATAAAGAGACTAGCTTTTTCCCGCGGCTTCGCTCGCCTAGGGGTGTCATTTATCAAAATCCTTTTTTAGGGGATGTCTACGTCATAGTAGCTTTATGCATGCAAAGTCTCAGCCCGATCGGTTTAAAATTGACAAAGTTTCATACAAACTTTCATCCCCTATTTTATCCCCTTGGGGGTAGAATTGATCAAAATCCTTTCTTAGCAGATGCCTACGTCATAACATCTACCTGCATGCCAAATTTCAGCCCAATTCGTTCAGTGGTCTGGGCTGTGCGTTGATAGATCACTATGCCAGTCAGCCAGTCACCTTTGAGTTATATATATTTAGATAGAAGATAGATACAAATATCCAAAGATAAATAATTGACTTTTGACTTTGACTTTGACATGTCCCTCACTCCCTGCCTATGCTAGAGTATCACTTTCATTAATGAGAATTTTAGAAATAGATTTCTCTTATACAAAAAACATATTGCTGACACACCAAAGTTTCAATATTCCAGTACAAAGTTAAATCCTCGTGACCTCGATATCTCAGGGTCGGTGAGGTATTAAAAGATAAAAAGTATCATTGTATGGCCGCCCTTAAGCTTTAATGACGTGTGAGGGCTTTTTAATCTCGCCGTGATCCTTTATGGGGCTTCTTCACGAAACATCTCAAAGGAAAGAAATAATGAGAGTACAGACACGTAGCTTGAATGGTAACGTACCAATTACCATTATGTCTTCATGTCAGTTAAAAAAGTTAAAAAAATAAATACACAAACAAATCACACAGATTGAGCTAGCTGCTAGCCCCAAAGTAAGTTCGAGACGTGTGTTATGGAATACTAACTCAACGATACTATATTTTATAGCAAATACATATAAAGATAAACATACATTGACTGCCTCCGTAGTCCAGTGGTCAAGGCGTTCGCCTTGTGACCCGGAGGTCACGTATTTTAATATTAATAAATTACTTCACTGTCGCCAATATGAATTTACAAAAGGGCGCTCTACCACTGATGCAGCAGCGACCTTAGTTAAAATTATTTACGAAGCCTGGGAGAATCGACAAGACGTTATAGGTATCTTTTGCGATCTGTCGAAGGCATTCGATTGTGTCGATCACATAATATTAAAAAATAAACTAAAATTTTATGGCGTTACTGATACTGCACTCTCTGTTATTTCATCTTATCTTGATAATAGAACTCAAAGAGTTGAAATCAACAGAGTATACTCAAATAGTGCACCTGTGAGCATGGGTGTGCCTCAGGGTTCAATAATTGGTCCATTTTTGTTTTTGATTTATATTAATGACCTCCCCTGTCTTGCAGAAAAGTTGTGTGAAGTAGTATTGTTTGCTGATGATACATCTTTACTTTTTAAGGTTGACAGAAAATGCACAAACTATGACGATGTAAGCAATACTATGTCACAAGTACTTAGTTGGTTTACGACTTATAATCTGGCCTTAAACACACAAAAGACTAAGTGCGTTAATTTTTCACTATTGAATAAACCTAATACTCACATACCTTTGAGTCTTAATGGTCAAGTTCTAGAATGGGTACCCAACACCAAATTTTTAGGCATAACTGTAGACTGGAACTTAAAATGGGATAAACATATTGAGGCCACTGCCAAGAAACTTAGTTCGGCAGCATATGCTGTGAGGAGGGTCAGACGGTGTACTAACGTTGAAACTATTAGGCTGGTATACTTTAGTTATTTTCACAGCATAATGTCATATGGCTTGCTCTTATGGGGTAAAGCGGCTAACATACATGCTATCTCTGTGCTACAAAAGAGAGCAATTCGGTCGATCTACGGACTAAAATCACGCGATTCCTTAAGAGAGTTATTTAAATCTATAAATATTCTTACTGTGACATCTCAATTTATTTACGACAATCTTCTATTTGTTAAATCTAGGTTAAATAATTTCAAGAAAAATAGTGATGTTCACAGTTATAATACTCGCAACAAAAATCAGCTTCATACGCCTAAATTTCGACTTGCTAAAACTAGAAAGTCACTCTTAGGTCTAGGTATAACATTATTTAATAAACTTTCCGAAGCGATCGTTAACCTACCAATGGCAAAATTTAAAACACATGTTAAAAAAGTTTTATTGAACAATGCGTACTATACTATCAATGATTATTTAAGAGATAAAAATGCGTGGATACTTCCTAAACATTTTCCATTACACTCCACACATGAAACATAAATAGCTGCATTTTCTGTTACCATAATAAGCCTACTGTAAAAACATGTAAATGCTCTGCGATCAATAAGTGACCAACATATAATTAATATTTTCTCTTGACAAGGTCTGCGAGTTCGGGTTTTTCATGCTCACTAAAATGTCCAATCCGGTGGTGGCGTCGCTGGTCGGGTCGTTGGATTCCCTCTAATATGGTTGAGTTTAACGATGGCTGATCCGTGCGTCAACTCGTGAACGGGTGCTGCCGGGAGGGACTGGTCAGCTCGGCTTCGCTTTTTTGACTACTTAATATTTTTTATTACGCAATTTATGTTTGTTTACTGGTTCGCAAGCATAACATGTTATAATGTGTCAACATTGTATTATATTATAAGTATTTATTAATTAAAAGACAATTATAATAATATGACAAAGCCCTTCTGGCGAGTAGGCGACCAATACTGTGAAAATGAGTTTCTTTCGGCGTTTCTTCTCAGCAGTGGTCGTTACGAAGCGCTGGTATCGGTAGCTTTTCTTTAAAAATAAATTAAATTTTAATATACTTTACACGTAACATAAATTATACTTATGACGTGTAAAAGTGCCTGTAAAGGTCTAATTACTGAATAAACATTTGAATCTTTGAATCTTGAATGGGTTCGAATCCCACTGGGAAGCATACTTTGTGAAAAGTTGTTTCCAGTCTGGATAGGATATTGCAGGCTTGAATCACCTGATTATCCGAAAAGAAAGATGATTCCGTGTTTCGGAAGGCACGTAAAACTGTGGGTCCCAAACGCCACCTAGCGTTTGATCATCAAACTATCCAAGGATTGGTTCCCGGTTTGCCCTTTGGGTTGTGGAGGTCAGACGGCAGTCGCTCTATGTAAAAACCAGTAACCCCGTCAAATCTCCTTGGTTAGGTAGCGGATCCCGGGCTCTGAAGCGTTACTGCTGAGGATGCAAGCGGGAATACTGGAGGATGATGATGATGACATATAAAGATAAACATTCAAGACCCAGGACAATTCGAGAAAGCCTTTTTACAACTTGCCCTGACCAAGGATCAAACCCAGAACCTCCGTGTGGCAGACTTGCGTTGTAACCAATTCGCCACGTAGGTCGTCAAGAAGTTATTCTTGTGTACTCTCGTGTTTTGTACTGAAGGTCTTATAGCGGGAAAGTAGGGCAAGTGCGTGTGAAACGGGTGTTAACTGAGCTTCCATTGAAAGTAATAGTGCGCTGTGTAGTTTGTACCAAATATAAATTTACTCAGAGTACTTAAGGGAAATCGTATCAATGATACAGGGTTTTACTTCTTTATTTTTCTCGTTCTTCGCCTTCTTTAACTGATCTCTTTATCTTAGCAAGCGGTTGTGTCCTAGTAAGGGATGTATACTGAATTTTTTTTGCTCATTGTATAAAATATTATAATTTTACAAAACTTAAACCAATTTCACCCCTAAATTACTTAATCGATTTTGATAAAATGTACACAATACAATGCTCTATTATAAAAAGAATGGGAAAATAATAGTATTTTAAGCAACAGTTGTATAAGACGGGTCAAAAAGTGCGAGTGGCGCACATCGTAAGAGACGCCATCGAACATTTTTTGACGTATTTATACAACGTTGCATACAATACTTTCTCTACGACTATATTTACTGAATAAAATACAAAAATAAACAAGGAAATAAATGAAAATGTTTGACATATTATGTTAGGCAGATAATAGGTACCTATGATAAACTTTACTTTTTAAAAATTGACTTTTACTTCTTATAGTGACAATATAAAAAAAAAGTTTTTCTTACTTTGACAGTAAAGAATTTATTGGGGAATGTTTTATTTTTAATATAAACTGTATAAATTCAGTTGTTTGTTAAGTTGGTAGTTGTGCTTTTTTTGTAAAGGTAATGTTGATCGAGTAAAACCTAAACCTTAGTGCATCTACATAGGCACTATGGGGCATATATCCCAAGAAAAATTGGCCAAGTGCGTGTCGGGCCACGCGCAGTGTAGGGTTCCGTAGTTACGAATGCCAACTTTGAGTTCATGCCACTAAAAACGACTAAAAACTAATTTTCTATTGAATTTATATGAAATTTTCCTTTCCCGAGTACATTTTATAAGTTGATCGCCTATAACTTTTTAATTTGTAAACCCTACTTAGCTCTGATGGTTTTCCTTTAAATTTCGTTATATTTACTATAGCTGTGAATTTTTTCACGTGTCTATACAATGTCCTTTTTAATTAAGTACAAATATTTTTAGAGGTGATTCAGTCCATCATTTTGAACAACTTTTCCCAGTAAATATATATCGAAATACGAAAAAATTTTTTGCGTTTATCATAGTAACGATATCACGTGACTACTTCGATCTGTATGAGAACCTAAATATGTTTTTTCGTATTTCGATATACATTTATTGGGCAAAGTTGTTCAAAATGATGGACTGAATAACCCCTTAAAATATTTGTACTTAATTAAAAAGGACATTGTATATTACCGTTTAGCAGATAGAGGGGGGGACACTTGACTATAACAAAAAATTAAATTTTAAAACCAAATAATTCAGAAACGGATCCCTAAATCGAAAAAAATTGTTGATAAGCTCATAATATTTTAAAAGACCTATTCAACGATACCCCTCATGATTGGTTAGTCGACAAAATAAAATCGACTTTTGACTTTACTTGTATGGGAGCTAAACTAAAAAAAAAATTTCAATATTTTATTTTACCACTTTTTTTACATAATTAATATACATAGCTATACTAAATTACAGCTCCTTGTTTACTAGTTTTACTTCCTACTAGTGTTACTTCCTTGTTTACTACGGAACCCTAAAAAAGATTCTATATCTATGGCAAGGAGTAATAGTAGGAGTATGGGCCTACTGAGGAGCAACTTGATAAGCTTTAGCGTCTCCAAAACTTGTTTATTCAATACATATATGGCCTTCGTAAATATGACCATGTCTCTCACTTTCGTAATGATATCAAGTGGCTTCTGATCCGGCGTCGTCGTGACTGGCACATCCTGTCTATGTTGTACACAATTCTTTTTAATCCTACCTCTTCTAACTATTCTCGATAGTTATTTACATTATTTAGTGAGTCTCAAGTTCGTCTTCTACGCACCTCTGAAAATCTTTCTTTAAGAATTCCTTTTCACTCCACTGAATTTTTCTCACGTTCTTTCTCTGTTCGAGCCGCACGGCTATGGAACTCACTACCACTTACTATCCGACGCGCCGGAACGCTAGCCAGCTTCAAATCCCAAGTTAAATCTTATTTTCTATCCTTATAAAAGGTAAATAAATATCCTTCTCTTGTTTCCATTTCTCTTCATCTCGTACTGTTAATATATTTTTTTTAGGTTTTATGTATTTCTGTATTCTATATGTATGTGTATACAGGGTGTTTTTTAAATCACTGGCATCCTTTCTACTGGTAAAAGTACTCATGAATATGAGCAACATTTTGTATGGGACCAACTCAATCCAACCGAAAAAAAATCAGCTGTTCCATACTATTTTACAATACTTAGAATCCCAAAATGTATGGAACAGCTGATTTTTTTTCGGTTGGATTGAGTCGGTCCCATACAAAAAGTTGCTCATATTCATGAGTACTTTCACCAGTAGAAAGGATGCCAATGATTTTAAAACACCCTGTATAATTATGTTTATATAGCGAAGTTGCCTGGAAGAAATTGCTATTAGCGATTAGACCGCGCCTTGTGCATTTCCTAGTTTTTAAGATAATTATGTCCTGTATATATTTATTTTGTGCAATAAAAGGAATTTTATTGTAATATTACTGTATTGTATTGTAGTATCTTTTTGGCGAAATAACGACGCATATAGGTATTATGATAGTATTATAATAGAGTATAGAAGTCTATACTCTAATATTACTACTCTTTCATACTCCTTTACTTTAAAATGGTCTAAATACTTGGTCCTTTTCTTTTAAATGGTCCCGAACACTAATATAAAAACAGAAAAGTTTCTGGAATCATATTATCTATGTTCTAATATTTGTTTCGGGACCATTTAAAATACAGATAACAGTACAGGACTAGGAAAGAGTAGTAATATTCGCAGAAACAATACTCATCATCGGTAGGTATTGTAATTTGGCACGTAAGCCTCCGAGGGTAACTGACCGAAAAAGGTAGGCTGCACGTCAATCACACGCCGCGAACGGACGTATAGGAATTAGGATACAATGGATCAATAATTCTTCGCACCCTGAAATAAGTTTTAAGGGATCCATACCCAAAGGGTGCCAACGGAACCCTATTACTGATACTCCTAAGGAGCTCTGTGGCCGAGAGAAAGCGTTATCCTAGAGGTTTAGCAAGTAAAGCGACACCGGGCGTGGTCCGCACTTGGATGGGTGACCTCAAGTGGTATAAAACTGCAGCTTCTCCGTAATGGATCAATAATTCTTCGCACCCTAAAATAACTTTTTAGAGTTCCGTACCCAAAGGGTGCCAACGGAACCCTATTACTGAGACTTCCAAAGAGCTCGATGGCCAAGGGAGTGCGTATTACTAGCGTTTTCGCAAGTAAAGCGACACCGGGCGTGGTTCGCACTTGGATGGGTGACCTCAAGTGGTATAAAACTGCAGCTTCTCCGTAATGGATCAATAATTCTTCGCACCCTAAAATAACTTTTTAGAGTTCCGTACTCAAAGGGTGCCAACGGAACCCTATTACTGAGACTTCCAAAGAGCTCGATGGCCAAGGGAGTGCGTATTACTAGCGTTTTCGCAAGTAAAGCGACACCGGGCGTGGTCCGCACTTGGATGGGTGACCTCAAGTGGTATAAAACCGCAGCTTCTCCGTAATGGATCAATAATTCTTCGCACCCTAAAATAACTTTTTAGAGTTCCATACCCAAAGGGTGCCAACGGAACCCTATTACTGAGACTTCCAAAGAGCACGATGGCCAAGGGAGTGCGTATTACTAGCGTTTTCGCAAGTAAAGCGACACCGGGCGTGGTCCGCACTTGGATGGGTGATCTCAAGTGGTATAAAACTGCAGCTTCTCCGTAATGGATCAATAATTCTTCGCACCCTAAAATAACTTTTTAGAGTTCCATACCCGAAGGGTGCCAACGGAACCCTATTACTGAGACTTCCAAAGAGCTCGATGGCCAAGGGAGTGCGTATTACTAGCGTTTTCGCAAGTAAAGCGACACCGGGCGTGGTCCGCACTTGGATGGGTGATCTCAAGTGGTATAAAACTGCAGCTTCTCCGTAATGGATCAATAATTCTTCGCACCCTAAAATAACTTTTTAGAGTTCCGTACCCAAAGGGTGCCAACGGAACCCTATTTCTGAGACTTCCAAAGAGCACGATGGCCAAGAGACTGCGTATTACTAGCGTTTTCGCAAGTAAAGCGACACCGGGCGTGGTTCGCACTCGGATGGGTGACCTCAGGTGGTATAAAACTGCAGCTTCTCCGTAATGGATCAATAATTCTTCGCACCCTAAAATAACTTTTTAGAGTTCCGTACCCAAAGGGTGCCAACGGAACCCTATTACTGAGACTTCCAAAGAGCTCGATGGCCAAGGGAGTGCGTATTACTAGCGTTTTCGCAAGCAAAGCGACACCGGGCGTGGTCCGCACTTGGATGGGTGACCTCAAGTGGTATAAAACTGCAGCTTCTCCGTAATGGATCAATAATTCTTCGCACCCTAAAATAACTTTTTAGAGTTCCGTACCCAAAGGGTGCCAACGGAACCCTATTACTGAGACTTCCAAAGAGCTCGATGGCCAAGGGAGTGCGTATTACTAGCGTTTTCGCAAGTAAAGCGACACCGGGCGTGGTCAGCACTTGGATGGGTGATCTCAAGTGGTATAAAACTGCAGCTTCTCCGTAATGGATCAATAATTCTTCGCACCCTAAAATAACTTTTTAGAGTTCCATACCCGAAGGGTGCCAACGGGATCCTATTACTGAGATTAATAAGGAGTTTGGTGGCCAAGGGATTGAGTATTACTAGCGTTTTTGCAAGTAAAGCGACACCGGGTGTAGTCCGCACTTAGATGGGTGACATCAAGTGGTATAAAACTGCAGCTCCTCCGTACTTTAGCTTATTCCCGGATGTCATCAATGTATGGCAGTCGTCAAGCTATTTCAGATGCCTTTAGACAGCTTGAAAAATCGGACACCAGTTGACAAACACGAAAAATAAACAAACAACTCATACTCCGCTGTCTGTCTGTCTATCTGTACGACTGTCACAGGGCTCTATCTCTTTAACCATATCAGCTAGACACTTGAAATTTTACTCTACGGTGATGCCGATTATTTGTGACTGTAGCCGCTATAACAACAAATACTAAAATTAAATTAAATAAAAAATTAAAGGGGATCGTCATACAAGAAACGTGTTCTTTATGCGTTAAGTTGATCTTTATAAGAGCATCAACTAGATACTTGAAATTGAAAACAATGTACGTAGATAAGGAACCTTTCATGTACTAGTCCGACTCCACTTGACAGGTTTTTTTTGTGTAAGGTTTACAGACTGTCGGGACACAGAGATCTACCTGCATTTTAAACCACGCAAGATACATTTTATGCCGCCAATGGTCTAAATGTTGCCAGAACCACGGCATGATGCTATTTCATTGGCATGTTATCTAACATCATTATAATTAATATCGGTATAATTGTAAGCTGACGTTTTTGGAGAAAATGCTGCAGTACAGTTTGTTGCCACTTCTTCTGTACTTGCGCTAAGGAAGCGGCACTAAACTTAGTTGTAAATGATCTGACGTCAACAACTAGCTATTATGAAATAGAAAAAAAAATAACAATTATCAAGTGATACAAATATCCAAAGATAAATAAATGATTTTTGACTTTTGATGTTATCTCTCTCTCTCATTGTCAATTTCATCATCATCATCATTGTCAATTTCATTGTCAATTTCATCATCGTCATCATCTTCAACAGTTTCAGCATTTTGATTCAAAGATTCAATGATTCAAATGTTTATTCAGTAATTAGACCTTTATAGGCACTTTTGCACATTTTAAGGTATAATTTACATCGTGTAAAGTATATCAAAATTTAATTTATTTTTAAAGAAACGCTACCGATACCAGCGCTTCGTAACAACCCTGATGAGAAGGAACGCCGAAAGAACTCATTTTTTTAATCTTCGTCATTCTATTGTGTCAATGCCTATATATGAATAAAAATATTTCTTTTAACCCTCGACGAAAAACGGGATTGATTATGATTCAGGCATTGTACAGTCACGTACCAAGATACCTGACCAGGCCCTCTACTTATATCTTCAATTTTCTCTTAAACTAAAAATAATATTAACATGAAAATTTATATTCAGAAAGACTTAATTAAAATCTGTCTGAATATAAATTTTCATGTTAATATCATTTTTAGTTTTAGAGAAAATTGAAGATATAAGTAGAGGGTCTGGTCAGGTATCTTGGTACTTGACTGTACCTATATACAATGCCTGAATTCGACACATTGCCCGTAACATTAACATAAACAATGAAGTGGCCAGTTTGTGCACGAGTAGCGACCTTATTGAATTGACTTGACTGCCTCCGTGGTCCAGTGGTCAAGGCGTTCGCCTTGGGACCCGGAGGTCATGGGTTCGATTCCCACTGGGAAGCATACTTTGTGAAAAGTTGTTTTCAGTCTGGATATGATATTGCAGGCTTGAATCACTTGATTATCCGAAAAGAAAGATGATTCCGTGTTTCGGAAGGCACGTCAAACTGTGGGTCCCGAACGCAACCTAGCGTTTAATCATCAAACTATCCAAGGATTGGTTCCTGGTTTGCCCTCTGGGTTGTGGAGGTCAGACGGCAGTCGCTCTGTGTAAAAATCAGGAACCTCGTCAAATCTCCTTGATTAGGTAGCGGACCCCGGGCTCTGAAGCGTTCCTGCTGAGGATGCAACCGGGAATACGCTCGGATGATGATAATCATTTTTAGTTTTAGAGAAAATTGTAGATATAAGTAGAGGGCCTGGTCAGGTATCTTGGTACTTAACTGTACCTATATACAATGCCTGAATTCAACACATTGCCGGTAACATTAACATAAACAATGAAGTGGCCAGTTTGTGCACGAGTAGCAACCTTATTGAATTGATTTCGACATTTTCCCGCTATAATAGAATCAATAAAACTTCCCTGTGGATCCACTGGTGAAACTGGTGGGTGAACAAGTCGCGGCTCATGTTATTTATAAGTTTGATGTGTCCGTGTGCCTGTGTGTCTGTCTGTAGTATCGTTGCGCTTAAACAAATGAGCCGATTATGATGCGGTTTTTTTGTTTGAAATCATTAATCGAGATAGTTCTATGCTATATTTCATAGAAATAGGTTTAGCAATAAGTTGAATCAACCAAAGTATGCAAATATTCCTAAATGGTGTAATTATTAAATTAAATGTTTCAATTTGTAGATTAAAAGTGTAATGAAAATCTGGTTCAGCAGTTCAAATGTCTGTTTTTTTTAAATGCCTGGCGAATTCTTTACTTTATTTCGTACTGTGCATTCGCATCCTAAGGATAATGCAATCATCTTTCGAAACTAAATAACCATATTTACCACCAAACTACTCAACCGATTTTAATAAAAAAAATTAAGTGACTACTTGACAAGTATATCCTTTAAAAAAAAAGAGGTTTTCAAATCGGTCCAGGCGTCTTTGAATAATCGATGAACTATATAAAAAAAAGATCGCGAAGAATTGATAACCTCCCCTTTTTGGAAGTAGGTTAAAAAGATATTAGTTCCCCGCTGTGTTGACTCAAGAGCCGGAAAGGGTTTTCGTAACCCGGGACAACAACAAGTACTTATTGGCGACGACCTCTGACGTTGCAGAATCATGATTATTAGGGGAAACGGTACGAGGATGTTGAGCTTGCTTTTATAGCGTTGGATGGTTCAAACAATTATGATGAAGAAGATAAATAAATAAATAAAAAACTTTAGAGGTGTCAAGGGACACCCGGATGGAACGAAGTAAAATATAAATATAAATAGGTCTAAATTACATTCAAACTCTTTTCTGTGTTCTAAAATCAAGTTATTATTATCTTCATAAATTTGAATGAATAAAAAGTGTCGTTACAACTTTTGGTCTTAATTTTTTCCTTTCGCAACGCGCGATAAGTAAGTTCGTTCCAATATTAAAGGACAAATCACACAAAGTGAAATCACAGAGGTCGTCAAAAAAAGGTAGAAAAGAGGTAGAGCTGGGGAGGTTACTACAAAACCTGTCGCATAATGACTGGATGTCTGAAACCAACGAAACTAAACTTGCTCTATCCATTGACAGGTATTGCACCGCCTTTAGTTCGCCAAAGTGTAGCATGGGCCCTGGAGAGGGGGAAACAGGTTTTTGTTAGAAGACACCCTCTTTATGTAGCATAACTATAAATAATATAATATAGCCAACACCCAAAAAAATTACGTTTGTTGTATAGGAGCCCCCCTTAAATATTTAATTTATTCTTTTTTTTAGTATTTTATTATAGCGCAGACAGAAATACATCATATGTGAAAATTTCACTTGTCTAGCTATCACGCTTCATAAAATACAGCCTGGTGACAGACCGACAGACGGACGGACGGATGGATGGACAGCGGAGTCTAATAGGATCCCGTTTTTACCCTTTGGCTACGGAACCCTAAAAATGTGCACTCCAATCAGTTGTATAGGGTCAAACCTGGATAGTTGTCAGCTGTTGTTACATCGGCCGATGTAGTCCCGATATCGTCGGACGATGTCGTCCCGATATTATCCGACGATATTCAGTATCGTGTATTTATAGTTATCGTTCCAATGTCAAAATGCTCATTCCCTGCGTTTTGACGGGCATTTTTTTATGTTA
This sequence comes from Acrobasis suavella, assembly GCA_943193695.1. Taxonomy (NCBI): domain Eukaryota; kingdom Metazoa; phylum Arthropoda; class Insecta; order Lepidoptera; family Pyralidae; genus Acrobasis; species Acrobasis suavella. The sequence goes on from OW971935.1 coordinate 1,028,641, forward strand.
TAGGGCGGCAAACAAACAAGCGGGTCACCTGATGGTAAGTGATCACCGCTGCCCATGGACAACTGCTACACCAGGGGTGTAACAGGTGCGTTGCCGGCCTTTCAGGAAGATATAGACTCGTTTTCTGAAGGTTTCAATGTCGTATCGGTCCGGGAACACTACTGCAAGAAGTTGATTCCACAGATCGGTCATACGTGGTAAAAAGTTCCTTTTAAAACATACTTTGGTTGATTGTCAACTATCCATGTGGTGTAGATGAAATTTTAATTTCAGGCGGGTGCTCTGGTGGGGATATTTTGCAGTTCGGCAACTAGCGACGACTCGCCGGTCTATCGCAGCGATCCGTTGCGAATCTGATCGGCTAGTGGAGTTTAACCAGCAATGCGCGCTTTTTGCAATTCATTTCAGTGGAAACAACTTCAAAATATCTGTAAACGTGAACTGTTAAGCCAGTATTAAATATTAATTGTTTTTTTTTTTGTTACAATAAAGTTTTCATTTCTTGTACAGACTTTTTAACTGACTTCAAAAAAAGCAGGAGGTTATCAATTCGTCGCGATTTTTTATGTTTTTTTAATGTATGTTCACCGATTATTCGAAGACGCCTAAACCAATTTGAAAAATTCTTTTTTTGTCTGAAATGTTATACTTGTCAAGTGGTCCCATATAAATTTTATTAAAATCGGTTGAGTAATTTGGGAACGAATTCGGTTTTTAGTTTTGAAAAAATATTATAAGTTATATAGTACCTATATTTGTATGCTTATGAAACAGTTTTCCGTTCTTTTTATATCTTTCTACAGATTTATACTTTAACAAAGAAAGAAAATTCACAAAAATGCGGAGCAAGCGAAAGTTACCCTTGTCAGTATAAAATATGAAACAAAATATAAACATTGTTTATTCGCCGGGTTATTCATGAGAGGTTAGAGGGAAACATAAGTAACAAGCTGATATAATGTGCTCTTTCGTAAGTTATGTCTTTCCGGGTCGACACAAGTAGGCCAGGTTGCAATAAGAGGGTTATACGGGTTATTTTTTACTGACTTCAAAAAAGAAAGAGGTTTCAATTCGACTGTATGTTTTTTGTATGTATGTTACGCGATTTCTTCGTTACCAGTGGACTGATTTCGTAGATTCTTTTTTATTATGTTGGAATACTCATATCTGAAAAAAAATCTGTTGATGACGTAGACGGTTGATTCATCTCGACTACTTGAACTGTTCTTGTTCTGTCTGTAGTTTTCTGCTGATTCATTCTTTCAAATAGTAACAATCGTTTTCCACATGTCCTCTCCGTTTACAATGATGACACTTTACAAAGGACTTTTTTATTATCATTTGGAAAGTAGTTATTCGCCGTTATTCGTTGTTAAGCCCAAAAATTTGTTCTATAACCAACCAACTGGGTTACGATACTCTTGCGCTCGTGAAGAATTTCCAAACTGCACAAAATAACCTTCGCCGCAAAATATCTTTTCGCAACTTGCATAATTGGGTCACTATCAATCACATCTAACATATATAATGCACTTAGTAACTCGTGGGATACTATGATGGCGTTTCCAAAAGCTTTATTTTCACCGTCAAATGGTTTTACATTTCTGTTGGATTTTTACGAACAGATATTTTTCTTAGTTAGATGTTTAAAAAGATTTATGCGTGTCTGGGTTCATAACCCGTTGGAATATCTGTTCGGTTTGGGCTAAATTAAAATACTATTTTGTCTGGTGAAGTATGAAATTATATTATTTCAACTTTTACTTGGAACTCTTGGAAGTAATACATGTCTGATTCCTATCACAATCCAAGGGAGAAGAGAGATGACATAAGTGGGAGTTGCCAGCAATAAAAGGTTGCCAGCTATATGTAGTACAAAAATAAAGATTAATTTTTGCAATTAAAATAATATAAATCTACAAAATTTAACCTCAAAAATTAATCTCTTTGACAATAACAAGTCCCTAAACAGAGCATACAAAACTTCCAAGTTTATCTGGGGAATTACAAAATAATAATCCAACATTTGTTGCGAGGATTAGGAAAACCCCAGTAAAACCTAACCAGATCATTTCATTCTCTAAATTAGTTTCATAAACCAATTCCATTAATCAGTATATAATTTTCAAAATGTCATTTATATATCTATCTATATAATTTATCAATAACAAAATCAATATAATATGTACTTAAATAATACATTATTGTAAACCCATGTTCCCGCTTCATCGCAGGTAATGGTTTCGACTTTGTCAGTACATCTGCCAGTAGTCGACCTGTGGGTATGTAATTTTCATTTTATTACATTTTCTTAGTCAGTGTACCTGTCAGTTATTGACTTGTGGTAATGCAATTTTTTTTATTACATTTTGTCAACATGCTCTCTGAAAATAAAAATTGATGTCGATGCTGTTTTGTCCGTTTGTGATTAATCGGATTATTTGTAATGCTTTGACATACATTGATAGTCTTCAAATATTTTAATAGATGTATCGACATCCACATGTATACTTTTGGCTAAAGACTGAAGCCACTGGGCTTCCCTTATAGCTTCGAACAATGTGCTAGCAACAGACTGACAGTTGTTTCTTTGTACTCCAGGGTATTGAAAGTTGCTCAAATAATTTAGAGAGATACCTGTCATTTTCACTCAAATAAGAATCAATATAAGTATACTGTATAGTCACACCTTTTACAAAGTTCACACCTTATAAAAAGAGTGCTTAGGTATTTACCTAATAAATAAAAATCGACATTCTTATACAAAAGTGATCGGCCGGCCCGGCAATTTGTGTGAAAATGTAGATTTTTTCTTCGAGTTTCAAGCATTGGTCCCATAAGAAAAGTTGTTCATATTAACGGTCTGAGTTGCTCCTACAAGAATAGGACAGATTTTTTGTTACATATTGTATTTATGCAGCGAAACAGTATCCTTTTGGCTTCCTCGTAGTCGGGTAGAAGACAATTAATTAATGTTTCATTATTAATCTACGAAAGTAACACAACTCTGTTTTTTCTTCATCAAAATGAGATCATACAATACAAATGGAGATGAAGTTTATTAAACAGAGATATTTACTCAGACGAAGGCCCTCTTTGTAAAATAAACACAATTAAATCAATACACACAAAATAAATTGAATTGTTCGACGAGTAAGTAAATATTTTCCAGGAATACAACCTTTTCGGAATCAATCAGCGACAGAACGCAAACTTGAACAAAATTGTAATTAATTTTAAAATATTGAAGACGCTAAAGATAGAGTTCTCCTGCGTTCCTATACATATTTGCGTCATGAAATCCACGATGTTACTATGCGCTTGAGCATGTCAAGACACGCACGGCCGCGCGCGGCTCACGACATCGACATTCGTCGGCCGCGCGCTTCTTTCGCGAGCCTCGGAAGCGGTGCCATACATACATACATACATACATATTATCACGCCTGTTTCCCACAGGAGTAGGCAGAGACTAAGGACCTCCACTTGCTACGATCCTAACAGACCTCTTTCGCTTCATCTACACTCATCACTCTCTTCATGCATGCCCGCCGGTTACGGGTACTTCTAACCTCTCCTTTTATAAGAACGTCTGCAATTTGATCGCGGTACGTTCGTCGAGGACGACCCTGACCCGCTCTTCCACTCAAGTTTGCTTTGTAGACTCTTTTAGTGAATCTCCTTTCATCCATCCTTTCTACATGTCCGAACCATGTCAACATTCCTTTCTCAATTTTTGTTACTACATCTTCTTTCAGTCCACACTGCTCCCTTATGACATCATTTCGAATCCGATCTTTCAAAGTAACACCACACATACTCCTCAGCGCTCTCATTTCAACTGCATTTATTCTACTTTCGTGCCTTTTCTGCCATACCCAACTCTCACTTCCATACACCAGCGTCGGTATCAGCACTCCATTATGAACAGCCAAACGTGCTGTGTTTGACACTTTCGTGCTATACTTTTTCATACTGTAACTACTGTCGCGAGCGACCGACGACAGTCGTAGGCCGAGCGCGTCCGCGATCGATCGCGATGCACGGAATTGTACCATAATTCAAACGGACTTAAGAATCCCCTTACCCTAAATTATTCCATACAAACGTAGTCTAGCTTTTATTTTGAAATGACATGTGAGATTTCGGCAGTAATTTGTAATTTTAAAGAAATTGCACGTACCTAGGCATATAACTAGTTTTCGACAGTCAAATTTGAACTTGAAATAAAGTATGAGAGTGTAGAAGTTTTCCATACTGAAGGTCAAATATGATATGATTCACTATATTCTCTTTTAAGTTCATATTTTGACTGTGAAAATTAGTTTTTATGCAATTTCCTTGAAATGACATTACTTTTTCGAAACATTGACATTCGTTTCAAAATAAAAGCTATACAACGTTTGTATGGGAAATTCTGATTCTGCTAGGGTAAAGGGACTCTTAACAAGGTTGTGCCCGACAGAAACCAAAGATAAGTGGAAAAGCAAAATTCTTGTCAATCCTTCATTCAATGTTTTATTTGTTTCAATTATCAAGCCATTCATCGCAGTGGTGTCTTTCGCAGTCGTGTATGACACTTGCCAAGACTGGTCACTGGTGACAGATTGTTCAAGCTTCCTAAAGAAGTCCACCATTAGGATTCACTGTTTCTAATTTTATATTTAATTGTTTGTTTCTTTGTAATAACTTCATTGTACTAAAAAACAAAATAAAGTGCAAAAAAATCAAAAGTGCAAACAAGGGCGGGACTTATCCCATATAGGGATCTCTTACAGTCAACCTGCAATAAATTGAGAGGACATTACTCAATTAAAAAGGTAGAAGTAAGTACGTGCTTGATATTTTAAAAGGTTATACATAAATAAAAACATTTTTTGTTTGAAAAGCAATGCAATTGCTCAATAACCTCCTCCGGAATGTAGTAGTTACAACTAAAAACATCTTTTACGTTTTTCGTATCTACTAGGCAACATTAGGCACGCAACACGTTACGCTCAACATGTTCGGCAACGTTGCACAACAGTGCGCGGCATCGCCGGCTGGTGCGCAGCATGACGCGCGGCTTGCTTTGTGTTTCCGAGCAAGATGTAGTTGGGCAAGAAACGTTACGAACATCTAATTGAAAACATTTTCTTTATTTGGTTAGTAATTTACAACCCATGCACCAAAGTGGCTTATGCATTTTTCGATATAATTATAACCATCACCGCTGCAATCAACACAGATAAAGTTGCTAAATAAAAGTTTAGCGCTAACTTTGAACACTTTGTACAACAGTAGGACATAGGCATCTCCTAAGGATTTCCAAAATAACCGATCTAAAGTATGTAGTGTTCCAGTATTCAGCGACTTCCAACGACCTTGGTCAGGTCCACCACCTTGTGGGTGGGTGTCCTACGCTTTGCTTGCCAGTACTTGGTCGCCATTCGAGAACCTTTTTTCCCCATCAGCCGTCGAGTCGTCGCGCTATGTGTGTGTGTGTGTATTGTACAACATAACACGTAACTGACCAAGGTCGCTGGAAAGCGCTGGATGCAGGCCGCTCTTATGCGGCTGAAATAATGATGATAAAATAGTCCTATTTTACGCTTTAATAATAATAATAATAATAAATATATACGGACAAATTACACTGATTGAGCTAGCCCCAAAGTAAGTTCGAGACTTGTGTTATGGGATACTAACTCAACGATACTATATTTTATAACAAATACATATGTAGATAAACATCCAAGACCCAGGACAATTTGAGAAAGGCCATTTTCCAACTTGCCCTGACCGGGGATCGAACCCGGGACCTCTGGGTGGCGGACTAGCATGGTGACCTCTACGCCACGGAGGTCGTTTGAACCACACAGCTCTCCGTTTGGATCTTGTTTAATTTAAAAATGGGAATTCGTACAGTATTATCATAAAGATTGAAATTTATAACGTTATGATCAAAGAGAATATTATTAATACCTACCAAACCAAGAATTTATGAAAAATATTAAAATAAAAGAATAAAAGTCCAAGCTTCCAGCTACTCGTGTTATAGCCCATACAATCAGGCGTACTAATTAAGGGTCATGTCACATCGAGCCCGCGGGTGCGTGTTCTGTCCGACCTCTCTGCTTACCTGTGCCTAATCAAATGTTCGCGGAAGGCGCAACAAGGGAGGAAAAGCTATTTATTGTTTTTGCTTTTAATAAAGATTTTTAGGTATTTTTTTTACAAAATTATAAAAGCAAGAGGGTAATTATGAAGGCAATGGGTTAATAAAAAGTACCTATCAGATAAAATTCCTTTTTTGAAAGCACAAAAGTAGTTCAGTCTGTGATATTGATAGATAGTATGATGCGTGTTCGGATGACACACGCACGCCAATCCCACGCCTAGCGCACGTGAACTCCACGCTTAGCGCATGAATATAGCCCTTTAAAATTTGTTGCATATAATTTGAGTCTTATCAGTCTTATCAATATAACTCAAATTGCATTAAGTCAACACGCGCAAGTAGTGTTGCCAGGCGTCCGGATAAAGCCGGACATAGTAAGGCTTTTTATTGCGTGTCCGGCCAAAATAAACGGTCCGTCTTGTCCGAGCAGAGCGAGCGCCGAGCGTGGCCGAGCGCAGCGCAGGCGAGTCGACTGTCGGTCGCTCCCGCAGAATTTAAGAATTCAAAATTCATTTCACATTTAAGAATAATTTAAAAATGTTGATTAATGTTTATCTAGAATTTAATTTTGACTGATGAATTTATTTGACTGATTAATAATAAAGCTATAAGACTGATTTGGCATTCGACTTTATTTCTATTTCATTAGAATGTAACATGATTTATGGTAATAATAAAAAAGCTTGATTTTTCATAAAAAAACATTTGTCTTACTAAAAATCCTCAATAATGTAGGGTGCCCGGCCATTTTACCTAAATATCTGGTCAAATTGGCTGCTCTGTCCGGCTATTAGGTTTGGTGACCTGGCAACCCTACGCGCAAGCCACGCCTTGCGTCCGCAAGGCGCTCACTCCAACTGGACTTCGGTGACTGCAATTTGAGTAATTGTATTAATATGTGATAGGACTAAAATTATATGCAACAAATTTAGACCGCGCTTGTCACGCACTAGGCGTGAGTTTGGCGTGCGCTTATCGTATGAACGCGCCCTTACCGTACCGTAGGCGACCCGTAACCCGCGAGAGTCGCCGTCCGTCGCGCGATAGTCCGCAACCGTCGCCGACCAGAGTTGCGGCCATTCTATCGCTGGCGATTGGACTGTATAATAGACCCTTTTGGGTACGTCAGACAGCGTTATTATCCTTAGGGCCGTAACAGACGGGGCGCAAGTTGCGCCGCGTAACAGCTAGTGATGGAAGTTGCATTAATACTCAATCAACCCATTTGAATATTTACTCAGTAGATTAAGTAAATACTCGATAAATATCCTTATTTATCCATTTGGTGAGTAGATTGTTTTATGTGAGTTGCGACTCACATTCATTATTTCATGTTTTCATGACAATTTTGAAACTTAAATCTAGTGCACTTGCAATTCTTGTCGGAAAGTGTGTGCGTACGCCGTAATATGCTTAAAATGTAGGTAAACGTCAAATGCGACTATAAAAAAAAGAAATGTGGTGTCGTGGGACACCAGGTAGGAACGAAGTTCCTTCGGCTAATGTAGAATCGACACAATTTGCAAAAGAAAAATCGTGCTCAAAGGAAGAGAAAGGTATTATACACTACTCGCTTGTGTATACGACTGTCGCGCCTGCGCACGTCTCATTTAACGGTTTTATTTAACGAGGTCATCCTTACGGTTTTACTATCACATTTTTTTCAGTTCGGTCGCGCAGCAAAATCCCTATCTCCTCCAAGCCTGCCGTAAGGAACTTCGTTCCAATATATGAAAATACCATATTAATCATACACTGAAAGTAGACTTCTCTGACTAATTATCATTTTTTGGTGGGAGGTGTGCATAGACGTAATTTTACTTAAAAATAAGTAAACAGACATCAAATGCGATGTCCATACATGAGCACGCTCTATTTACTCTATTTATTAAATCTAGTGAGTAAATACTCAAGTGAGTAGATTGAGTACTTATAATAACTTTCAATTGACACATCTGTACTGATATTTATCGGGTATTTACTCAATCTACTAAGTAAATACACAAATGGTTTGATTGAGTATTTATGCATCGCCCATCACTAGCTGTTACGCGGCGCAACTTGCGCCGCGTCTGTTAAGGCCCTAAGACAGCGTTAGTGCCGGACCAGACGAACGCAAGTTGCGTCGCGCAACTTGCGTCGCGTTACGCGCTTACATAGCATTTCATACAATTTCTACCAATCGTTCACACGACGCGCAAGTTGCGTCTCAACGCAACTTGCGCTGCGTTACGCGTGCTCGCACGCGCCTGCACAGAGGTCGCGTAGTGTTAGAAAGCGGTACAAAAATGTTTTGAAAAACTTATTTTTGAAATACAAAACCGACCTTGTCTATGAGACTTGTCTTTAAAAAATAGTGGCATTTCACCATATTCTCTCCATACATCGGTTGTCTGGAAGAAATGTGCTTTTAGCGATCTGACCGAGCTACATTTTAACTATTTTTATTTTTTGGTCTTCATTAAAGTATTGCTTACTCATCATTATGTTGGGTACCGTACATTTCTTTTTCTCGTAATTTATAATAAGCACTTAACTTGTATAAAAGTTGAATGAGGTATTTCACTTAGGGCACCCGTCTGAATGGCATCTGCGCGAATGAAATCTAGTCTATTCCACGAACGGCACCTATTTTTGACCACGAAGTGAACCTATACATCAGCAGCCTAGTGCTGGGATTTAAATATTTTAATTTTTATCTATCTATCTATATATATATATATATATATATATATATATATATAATTAATCTAACTCACTCACGCATCACGAAAACTACCAAGCCAATGAAGATATAGATATAGAAGGTAGAGTGTGACTAAGAGACGCCCACTAAGCAAGAATTTTTTTAAATTTAATCCCTAAGAGGGTAAAATAGGGGTTACCAGTTTATATGGAACTTCGTAATTTTAAAGTGAGACACACGAAATTTTTAATTTATTTTAGTAGTTAGTAGAAAATAATAATGCATTTATTAGATTTTGAAAATTACATACCTATAGGGATGAAATAGGGGTTGTAATTTATATGAATCTTCGTCATTGTTGAAGCGAGACATGACATTTTTAAATTAGTGGTCAATTAAAAATAACATTACAGAAATTACATTTAAAAAATTGCATTCCCTGGGGTGCATTAGGGGTTGCGAATTTATATTATTATTAAATTTCATTTTTTGAGTGATAGACAAAAAAAATTAGACAAATAGATCATTTGTTCTCTTTTGCTCTAGCAAATGACGGGAACGGGAACAGGACGTAAAAACCAATTAAAGATTCTATTAGAACCATTTTCGACATCTACGCGAACGAAGTCGCGGGTAACAGCTAGTAATGAATAAAAGCAATATAATTCACTAAAACGTTAATTAATTACGCATACATTCAGACATATTAACACGTCTTTATAACATTCGGAATAAACAGAGCCCGAGGCCGTCAGAACAAAGGCCATACGAATTACGCATATGTACTTAGTACAAAAGAATTGCGTTAGGTGTCATTTAAAGAAAAAGTTAAAAATATACTAGTACCTACATTTTATTCATAACGAGTAAAACAATTGGCAATTTCGCATCTGCTGTGCTCTTCTTGGACAAAAATGTAAAAATAAAAAGTCCATGAAAAGCACCTGCGAATATTAGGTGTCCTATGTGGAATGGTATAGGTGCCATTCAGATAGGTGGCCTTAGTGGAATACATCAGTTGAATCAGTAAAGAATCCAAACAAAAACCAAAATTTCATTTCTATGTGTACGCAATTCGATTTCCAAACCACTGTGTGGGGCATAACACGAGGTAAAAGCGAGAAAGAAGTAAAGCTGTTTTTACACTATCCAATTTTAAGAGTGAACTAGTCGATACTTTTTCTATAAAATTTCGGAGGGGATTTCCTTTACTGTTTGACACATACAGTGCATGCAAAGTTTAACATGATATCGTTATGTCTCATTAATCTCATTATACATTTTGTCTGTACAGATACAGAATAGTGAAATAATTATAAAAGCCATTAAAAAGTTATGAACCATCAAATATTCTTTACTTTTGCATATTTTTACGCAAATCATCATCATCATCAATCAATCAGGCATCTTTGGTGCCATTTTTCAAACGTGGAGTCGCTTAACGATAGGTTATTTGTATGGAAAACGTTTAGGCAACTCCGCTTTTCAAAAATGGCGTACGATTTGGGATGCGAGTAAAGATTGTGTAATCACCAGCGATTCTAACTCTACTTACAATGCGACGTAAATAAGTTGAACAAAAATGGCGGTTTTCAAAGCATTTTTGTACAAATTCTCGACAAGTAAATTGAACTAAAACGGCCGTCGTCGGCGCATTATTTGTACCTGCGCCGATAACCACCATTTTGGTTCAACCTACGTGCCGAGAATTTGTACAAAAATGCTTTGAAGTCCGCCATTTTTGTTCCACATTTTTGTGTCGCATCGTACCATTCTACCTAGTTAGGATGCTAAGTAGAGTTCTTTAAAATCGGATAGTGTAATAACACCTTAAGTATGTTCATGTCGTTGGCTGCGTGTCGGCTTGTGCAACTCAAAAGAATCAAAGAAGCACCGCCTTCTTTTTTCGATTGCCGCCGTCGAATACTAGAAGAGGTCAAAGCCGCCGCCGGCATAGAATAGATACAGACAGATTCATACAGTACAAATGCGACAGTAGACATAGAAAATTGCAATGAGTACATTTACACAGCAAAACATTTTTATCCAAGTGCACCAAAAGAAAGGTTATGTGTTTCGAGTGTAATTATATATTTTTTAAGCATCCCCCCCTTCAGCTTAAATGGCTTGATTGAAAGTACTAAAATTAATTTCTTCTTAAGGTGAGGTTTTCGTAAACTCGAGGCGGCTGAGGTGCAAGGCGATCTGCGAGATGCCCCAGTTAATTACCTATTCAGAGTGACGGGGGAGCGGGAAGCGCAGAATGAAAGCAGAATGATGAGGAACGTAGATTTTATCGTTTTCTTGTTATAAATCTTAACCTTTTGTGTGTGGCTATACCGGATCCAGGTATAAATAAATTGTTTTACTATTGTGTCTAGTTTTTGCTACACACAAAATGTTAAATAACTAATTTCAGAACTTTATGACTTTGCACATTCAATCTACTTAGTACTTCACCAGTATATCTTTATATATTAATACTATCCGTAGTCCACAGGCCATAGCTTTACCCATGTGGAATTTTTTAAAAATATTTTTAGGTTTCCGAACAAAAAATTAAAAAAACGAAACCCTTACAGGATCACTCGGACAGACGGACGGACAGACAGATGCAAGCCGTGCATTTGTCTGTCCGTCCGTCTGTCACATCCAATTTGTTCTAAATCTTCTAGACCAAATCAGGTGAAACTCGGTAGAATGGTGTAATCATATGGCCCAAGCACAGTTGTGTAAAGTAAATTTTTTAAAGGGTCATTTTCGAGGAAGGAATTTGGAAATTTAAAAAAAGGTACCGTGTCATTTATCAAATAAAAGGGCTCCTTATGAGAATCATATTATTGTTATTATTATAAAATAAATAGTTTTGTTTTTATTCATAAAAAAGATGAAAATTGACCCTGATCACAAAAACTACTGAGTCTACAAATTTGAAAAAAATACAGTATATAGTTTATTGCTTTTAAATTACAGGAATAATAAGGAAATAAAATTTTTGAAGTGAAAACTTCTTTAGCGGCGTTGTACACTTTTTTTGTTATGGGTAAAAAATGTTAAGCTCGCGTCAGGGCGTCAGGACATGGGACCCTGATCGAAAATTCGTAAGACGGATGGAGAGTAGACAGCCGGCGCAGCGTAGGAGAGGAAGTATCCCTTGAAATATCTTTCTACGGCGCGGCGAAAATGTTTGCCTGCGCCAGCTGTTTCGTTTAGGCGGCGCAGGGCGCTTGCGCGATGTTCGTGTGAGTTTATGTCAGCGTACCACGCGCATCCATGGATAGTGACAGTGACAGCTGATGGCTCGACTGTCTGTGTAGTGGCCACACTGCTGTGTATTCGTAAAATTTGTGTATATAAAGTGTTTACTTAATGTAATATAAATTGTCATGTTTGTGTACGATACCGCAATAAATGAATATTATATTCTACCTCATAAATGATAGAACTTATATACTGATAATTAAAGCAATTCGTGCAAAATTATTCCCTTACCATTCCAAAATATCAAAAATGCACAACGTTATTATTTAAGTTTTCACTTCTGCCGGCACTCCCGGAGTGCAACCCGTTGTTTTGTTTTTTTTTAATAAGGTTCATTTTCGAGGGACAAATTAGGAAATAAAAAAAATAGTTTTGCAAACCTTACTGTGTTATATACAAATGAAAGGTCTCGTAATTAGGACCTCAAATATATTTTTGCTATTATTGTCAAATAAATAGTTTTGATTTTATTCATGAAAGAAGATGAAAATTTACCATTTGCCCCTGATCACCGAATGACTGAGCCTAAAATTTTGAAAAAAAAAATAGAAAAATATAGTCCATTGCTTGTAGATTACAAAACAAATAATAAAAGAATTCTATTAATTGAAAATGAACTGGAAAACTCAAAATACGTTCACTTACAAAATATTTATGGTATTGTACGGAACCCTCTTCACGTGTGTTCAACTCGCACTTGCCCGGTTTTTAGGGTTCCATTGTAAACAAGGAACCCTTATAGTTTCGTCATGTCTGTCTGTCTGTCCATCCGCGGTTTTACTCAGAGATTATAAGTACTAGAAAGCTGTAGTTTGGTATAGGTATGAATATTAATCATGCCAAAAAAGTGGTAAAATAAAATATTGGAAACAAAAAAAATTGGTTAGCTCCATACAAGTAAAGTAACTCTTTTTTTTTCTCGACTAACCCATCGTGTGGGTTATAGTTGAAAAGGGATTTTAAAAATATTGTGAGCTTGAGTCATTTTTTGATTACGGTATCCGTTTTTGAAATATTTGGTTTTATTATGCAAATTTTTATTAGAGTCAAGTGTCCCTTGAAAAATTTGTAAATTTTGCCCTCTATTTATTAAACGGTTATATATGGACATGTGAAAAATTAACAGTAGTTGTATATAATAATAACGAAGTTTGAAGGAAAAAATATCAGAGCTAAGTAGGGTTTACAAATTAAAAAGTTATAAGTGACCAACTTATAAAATGTACTCAGAAAAGTTCATACAAATTCAATAAAAGGTACCAGACGGACAGCGGAGTCTTAGTAATAGGGTCCCTATTACTAAGACTTCGCTGTCCGTCTGTCCGCCCGTCTGTCTATCTATCACCAGGCAGGATCTTATTAACCGTGCGTGATGGTGATAGATAGACAGTTGAAATTTTCACAGATAATGTATTTCTATTGCCGCTATGACTACAAACTAAAAACAGAATAAAATAAATATTTCAGTGGGCTCCCATACAACAAAGGTAAAGGAACTCTTTGTGCTCGAGTCCATCTCGCACTTGGACGCATATATCTAAACGTCAAAATAAACATTTTCTACGGAATTTGTATGAAATAAAGGCGGGTGACGTCATAGTTTCTTATAGTCAAATAGCGCTCTTTTTATAGTTTTTTTTATGCAATAATAAATAAATAAATAAAAAAATCACATGGAAAGTGTATATGATCAATGACAAGTAACATTATTTGGTAACGTTTTATTTTTTGAACAGTACCTAATAATGTATTATCGACCTAGGAAAATACCCAATTGTCGCATCTGTACTGTGTGTACTCTTTGTCCGCGGTATAGCTTCTTTGTCGGCTTTTCTAATAGCCGTCCGCGACAGTCGAGAACGAAAGCGGTACTTTTGAACTCTTTGTGCAAACACCGACACGCGATAGACAGTTTTCTATTTCGCTCTTGCCTGGCTGTGTGCCTGGTGTCGCCGCGGCGTCGTATGTGTTACTTTGATTACGTTACGGCTCGTTCAGTTTCATTTTTCATCTCGCTGTATTAGCATAGGTATCCTTTTGCCGCTTATTGCCGATTTCTGATAAGAAATCAACCGGCAATGAACGTTATTAAAAATAGGTAGGTCCCTCTGATATGTACGTGCAGTGTGAAAGTTTAATTTTTGGCAAATGTTTAAAGAGTTTCGAATGTTTGAATGTTTATTTTAAATTTTTGGTAGATAAAGTCCAGGCAGTTATGTTTATACCTACCTAGTTCATATTATTACATACTTAGTAGATAGGCACCTCACTAGGTAATGAAAGTAATATAAGCATATTTCATTATCATGTGTTAATATATATCATAACCTTAACATAAATATCATATCATGTGTTAATATAAATCATAACCTTAGACCATACTCGAAGACTATAACCATAAGGTTATAGTCTTCGAGTATGGTCTAAGGTTATGGTCGAAGGTCTAAGGGCATTAATCTGTATCACCCCCCGCAAGCTTTTCAAAGGACCGGGATGACCAAACTCGTAACTCCCACAGTTAGGAAGTAGGAAGAGGTAGGGTAGGGTAACAAATAATAGACCGAACGAGCAAAATGTGCGAAGCGTCTCAGTTTCGAGATTGGCCTTAAATGTTTTTGTCCGGCTGTTCTCGCCTAAAAATCGCATTTCTCAACCGATTCTTGTGAAGTTTTGTAAGAAGTTTCAAAAATTATGTAGAACTTTCGGGAAAATTCAAATTATTGAAATTTTTCAAAATAGCAAAAAGCGGGCAAATCGTCTTAATATTTAATTTAATAAAATAGCATATTTCAGCCATTCGGAATTAAAAAAAAAAAACTAATTATACTTTTTTTTCTGAACCACTTTTTAGTAATAATTAGGTAGGTACTTATCAGCCCTCTAGGTTAGGTATTTATAACTTACTTACTTTTGTTTATGTATCTTATTTGTGTTTATATTTTGTACTTTTACCTACCTACTATGTTATATTTTAGTTTTTATTAATATATTAGGTATAGTCGTATTTATTCATACGACGCCATGGACAGAAAAATTTATTGAGATAATAGGGGTGACGACAGGGTGAAAAAGGTATGATTACCTGCAAAGATATATAGATAAAAGATATGTAGATTGAGAGAAGAAAGAGATTTGTTGAAATAAAATAACAAAAAGTAAATAACGTACCATGATTATAATCCGTTTTTTAGATTAAATAAAAATAATGGACCCATATTTTCAGTTTACCAAAAAAGTAAAAATTCTTAAAGACACGGAGCATCAAATTTCCGGAGTGGGGGCTTGCGACGTCACCGTTAAGTAAAAATCGCACCTCGCCATGATGTCATACGAAATTTTAATGCGCTGTATCTTTTTAACTTTTTGTTTCTCAGAGAAAAGAAAAAATAAATGTACAATATTTTTAATATATTTATTATATAGGCAAAATATATTTTTTCATTCGTCATGCCTATTCATTTTACTTATTCTGATGAAGCCATTAACAGGACAATCCATTTGGACAATGATTGCCTTCATTCAGACAAAGCCATTGACAGGATAATCTACAAAGATAATGACTGTTTTTATTCAGACAAAGCCATTGACAGGACAATCCACAAGACAATATTATCTTCATTCATACGACGCCGTTGACAGGACAATATACTAAGTCAATTCATTGTCTTCCTTAAGACGAAACCATTAGAAGAACAATTCACTAAGATACTTCATTGTTTACATTCATATGAAGCCATTAAAAGGATAAGCCACTAAGACAATGATTGTCTTCATTCTGACAAAGCCATTGATAGGACAGCCTTCTTAAACAGTTAATTGTCTTAGTGGAATCCAGTTGGACAGTGATTGTCTTCATTCATACAACGCCATTGACATGACAAACCACTAAGCCAATTTATTGTCTTAATTCAGACAAAGCCATTGATAGGACAATCCACTTAGACAATGATTATCTTTATTCATACGAAGCCATTGACAGAAAAATCTACTATGACAGTGATTGTCTTCATTCAAACAACGTCATTGACATGGCAATTCACTAAGACAATTCATTGTCTTAGTGGATTGCCATGTCAATGAGTCTTCATTCACAAAGCCACTGACGGGATAATCCAATTAGACAATGATTGCCTTCATTCAGACGAGACCATTGACAGGACAATCCACTAAGACAATATTGTCTTTTAGCCAGCTCAATTGACCAAATAATCTGTGTGCGTCATTATGTACTTAGCGCATCTTGCGCGGGTAAAGCGGCCACACGGAGCGCGAGTTGCGCGGCGCAACTTGCGCTGTTACGCGACGCAACTTGCGTCTCGTTTGTTTCGACCCTTATTATCCTTAGGGCCGTAACAGACGGGGCGCAAGTTGCGCCGCGTAACAGCTAGTGATGGAAGTTGCATAAATACTCAATCAACCCATTTGAATATTTACTCAGTAGATTGAGTAAATACTCAAATTGACAGATTGAGTACTATCCACTTCTCATCTCTAGCTGTTACGCGACGCAACTTGCGTCCCGTCTGTTGCGGCACTTACTGTCAACAAAACGCATTTTCGGCTAAATTCATACCGTCGTTGCATCGTCCATCGCTGCTGAGTTGTCTAGTTAAATTCCATCACGAAGTATCGATAGACTAATTTTGCATGTCCCTGATTCCCCGAACGTATTTCGCTTAGTTCCGTATTGCTTGCATTAGAGACCAAAATCTATTCTACTGTTACGATGTTGCAATAAATCTCCATCCTTTGCACGGCGTCTCGGAGTGCCTTAGAAAAACCGGACAGAAGTGACGTCACATATGTCGCATTTGTAGGCGTGATGTAAGTCATTTGTTCGGGGGCTATGTTAAATACTGAGAACATTCATTTCATTATTTCCACCTTTTTAAATATCATATCTAAATTCAAATTTTAAAGGCGATACAAATTCCCTGTCTCATTATTCTGACTCATTCCTCTACCACCTCTCATAATGATAGCAACTTACTTATAATTGTTAATTGTATAATTTTATCCGTTCTGTTATAACAATAACAAATAAATTTATTAACCCTTTTTGTTTCTCTCTCCTCTCGATTTCTTGCTCTACGACTACTTATATCTGCATATTTCGTGAGGTGGAGTTCCCACACTACATACTTAGAAATTTCACGAAACTTTCAATTTAAATGAATTGAAACTTTATAAATAACGCATGCTTCAAATGTGATGAGAAATTTCGTCAGGAAGATTCGGAGCCACGGTAGCACAATTGGTAGTGCACTCACAGCATTAACGTGAGGGACTCGGGTTCGAATCCCACTCATGGCGGAATTTTTCATCACATGTTTTAATTTGGATAATAATCCGTGCTTTGTAATGCTGTTAAAAAACCAATAATTCTTTGTTTTGTATTTTTTATCAGATAAATAATTTAAAATGTATTTACATTATTTTTTTTTATACATCATTTTTAATGTATTTACATTATTACCAACTGAAATAGTTAATTTTAGGGTGTGGCTAAAGCTAAGTCGAGTGTTTAATGGCACGCCGCTACCCAGGTTTAGACTTACTTTGGCCTATTTCATTTACATTCTGAAGGTTGGAGAATTTAAACTAGTTAAATTCAAGGTTTATTCATCATGGGCCGAGGGCCCCTTGTGCTAGGCAGCCCCGGTGCACGAAACCATTTGCCTTTGGTAGCTACACCACTGAGTGCTGTCCGACCGCTCCCCGTAATGAACCGAACCGAAGTGGTTCAGTTTTTGCGACCTCCATTGTAATCATAAGTTGGTCACTCCCGCCCGCGCCGTTTTTGTCGTCAAGAGTTTTAGATTTATATCGAGGATAATGCTCTGCTGATTAAATTAATTGTAGAAGTAAATGAAAAGGTTTCATTAAAAAAAAAAAGTTTTTATCAATTAGTGAGTAGCTAAACGATTAATAAAGTAATGAATTATGAGGGGTGAAGTAAGAAGTACCCAAAACCAAAGAAGAAAATAATTCGCCAAGTGCGTGTCGGGCCACGCACAGTGTAGGGTTCCGTAGTTACGAATGCCAACTTTGAGTTCATGCCACCAAAAACGACTAAAAACTAATTTTCTATTGAATTTATATGAAATTTTGAAAGGACAGACAGACAGACAGACACGGCGAAACTATAAGGGTTCCTTGTTTACTACGGAATCCTAAAAATAATGAAAATTGCCAGGAGGCAAAAAAGAGGTCTGCCAGGATATTAGCAGGTTATGAACTAAGGTTTGTGCCTACCCACAGGCGTGATAAAATAATGTATGTCGTAGAGTAATAATAATAACATTATTATGCTTACTTGTATACTGTAATGTAAGTGGTATTTGTACAATATGAATATGGGTTTATTTATACCTGAAAATAAAGGTAATTCATTTTATATTTTAATTATGTTTTATCTTAATAAAATTAATCTGTCATGATCCAAGAGCCGTCTAATAACACACGATAGATCCGTAGGCATCTTGTACCTATACATTCTCTGTTTCTCCGCAAGAAATTAAATTGTAAATATATTACAGGTATATATTTTTTTAATTGAAAAGCCCAATATCAATGCATCATAATATAATTAAGGCACGCTCTCTGTTTCAAAGGCCTGCTAATTCAATACGGCGCCACCGTAACTTGATTTCCGCTCCATCTCCATAAATTGGCTCCAACAATAGCTTTATCCGGAATATCATCAATGAAGGCTTATCATCATCATCCGGGCGTATTCCCGGTTGCATCTCCAAGCCAAGGTCCGCTTCCTTACCTTGATGATTAGACGAGGTTACTGGTTTTTACACAAAGCGACCGCCGTCTGGCCTCTGCAACCTAAACGGAAGACCATGAAGATTGTCAGAAGAATATGAACAGCTCACTGGCTCATTAGGACGTAAAAAGCCATTTTTGAAATGTGGAGTCACATATAAGAATGGTTTTTCCACACAAAAAACCGTTCGTTTAGTAGTAAAACAAAACAAATGACACATAAATTCTCTCTAAGTAACTGATATAAATTTTTCCGAAAATCGCCCAATATCCAGTGTTTCATAATATAATTAAATTGAGCTCTCTGATTCAAAGGTCGGCTAATTTGATACTACGCCACCAAAACTGGAATGGTTTTATCCATAAATTGGCTCCAACAATAGCTTCATTCAGACGGCCGGTGAACTTTTTCCCTCCAAGGCCTTGTGCAATGCACGAAACGACCACTGTGTTGACTTGTGGTTTTATTTGGTCGTTTTCCCGCATACCCCGTTTAATTCCCGCATGTTGTATATCGACCAATGAAAATAAACTAATAACAGCATTGTTCATAGCATGGGGTGGTGGTTAACACGCCTGTCCGTTACTTCCGAGGTTCTGGGTTGAACCCCAAGGCAAGTTTAAAAATGGAATTTTCCAAATCAAGTGAAAAGTAAAACTTTGTAAGACAATACAAAATGGCTATCGGAGTTATTTACATGTATAAAGTATACGCTAAAAGTTTTACATAAAGCCTTTATATTTGATGGCTCTTACTAGTTTACTTTCATTGGTCGATATACAATATGCGGGGACTGAACGGGATATGCGGGCTAATGACCAAAGAAAGCCACAAGTCGAGACAGTGGTCGTATCGCAGTCTACGGTTGTGCCCCGCATGCTTGTACATACATTAATCTATAGACTATTGAAAACGGCTCCCCGTAAACATTACGGAAATTTAGCAAATTTTAAGTGCTAAACCGAACAGTAAAAGCGATTTGAGCCCTATGGCATGCGAATTCGGACCAAAACAACCAATAATAATTGGCCAACTGCGTGTCGGGCCACGCGCAGCAGTTAATGCCACTAAAAACGTCTAAAAACCAATTTTCTATTTAATTTGTATGAAATTTTCCTTTTCCTAGTAAATTTTATAAGTTGATCGCCTGTAACTTCTTAATTTGTAAACTCCACTTAGCTCTGATAGTTTTCCTTTAAATTTCGTTATATATCCTATAGCTGTGAATTTTTTCACGTGTCCATATATAACCGTTTAGCAGATAGAGGGGGGGGGGGGGGGACACTTGACTCTAACAATTTTTTTCACTTTAAAAGCATATATTTCAGAAACGCATCCCAAAATCGAAAAACGGTGTTCACAAACTCATAATAATTTTAAAAGACCTATTCAATGAATTGACTTTTCACTTTACTGGTAAGGGAGCTACAATAAAAAAATTTTTTTTTTAATAATTTATTTTACCACTTTTTCCGCATAATTAATATACATACCTATACCAAATTACAGCTTTCTAGTACTAATAGTCGCTGAGTAAAACCGCGGACGGACAGACAGACAGACATGGCGAAACTATAAGGGTTCCTTGTTTACTACGAAACCCTAAAAACGAGCCATAAGTCACCACAAAAGCCTGCTAATTTAATAGAGCGCCACCATAACTCAATTCTCCATAAATTGGCTCCAACAATAGCCCCATCCAGAATACGAGTGACGGAGACTTTTCTCCATTGTTTCGAATCGAAAGGATTGATTGACTACCGATTTATGTTAATAGTCACTAGTGAAACAAAGCAAGGAACATTTGCATTCCAGTCTCTGAATTAAACGTGATTTTACTAGAGACTTATTTGACTTTATAAAGGGACTAGCTTTTGCCCGCAGCTTCGCTAGCGTAGGGGTGTAATTTATCAAAATCCTTTCTTAGGGGATGCCTTCGTCATAGTAGCTTTATGCATGCAAAGTCTCAGCCCGATCGGTTTAAAATTGACGAAGTTTCATACAAACTTTCAACCCCTATTTTATCCCCTTGGGGGTAGAGTTGATCAAAATCCTTTCTTAGCGGATGCCTACGTCATAACATCTACCTGCATGGCAAATTTCAGCCCGATCCGTTCAGTGGTTTGGGCTGTGCGTTGATAGATCACTATGTCAGTCAGTCAGTCACCTTTGAGTTATATATATTTAGATTTAGATAAGCTAGCCATGCTCACTGCCCATCTGAGATTCGAGAGGTTATATTTTCTTTTTAAACTAAAATCGACGCCAAATTACACAATTGAGTTTGATAAAAATCATACGACAAGTATGCCCTTATAAACAAAAAAAGAATTTTCCATATTGGTCAAGGCGTGTTCGCATAATCGGAGAAAAAAATAATAATTTATTCTGACAAATAACACTGATTGAGCTACTTAATTGATACTTGTGTTATGGAATACTAACTCAACGATACTATATATATACTATATAAAGCTCTTTCCGCCATTCGGAAACTTCCGGGCTGTACACCAAAGCTGAGTACTTCTATAGTCCTGAATCAACGAAACTCGTGCCTTTCGAACCTACGACCCCTGTCTGTGGCATTTTTCTTACTTCGGTACCTAAATTGTAAAATTCGAAATACAGTGTTTGGTTTCCTTAATATTGTTTCCTTTAAATAAATTTAACGTCACAACTTTATAACATATACATATATAGATAAACATCCATAACCCAGGACCATTTGAAAAAGGCCATTTTCCAACTTGCCCTGACCGGGAATCTAACCAGGGACCTCTAGGTGACTAGCATGGTGACCACTACGCAAAGGAGGGAGGGAGGAAAGAGAAAGAAGAAGACAGAAGGAGGTTATCAATTCGTTGGTATTTTTATTTTTATATATGTAATCCCCGAAAATGGTTTCTTACATAAACTATCAGCTCAGGTCAACATGTCTATCTCATGAGAATATTATATGAGGCACAAAATTGACTGTTTACATAACATCAGTATATTGTACAATAGTTTGCCTATCTAAGTTATCAAATATTGTGTAATATAATGTAAATCTTCTGTACAGATATAATATCAAAACCTATTAAACTTATTGTATTGGGCAAGTCATTGTGATGGCCTAAACTAACAGTCTGGGCGAAAGATTGGACCACAAAATTTGGAAAATGCAGAAATTCTAATGAAATAGTTGTTAATAATAATAATAATCTCTATTTCGGACATAATCCATATTATGTTAGTAATGAACAGAGTAAACTTAATCTAGTGTTAGTAACAGGAAACAATTATAAGTACATAACAAAGACAAAACAACACAACTAACAGTATGAAGGCGCATCGAGTGGCCCAGTAGTGGGGAGTCCCATCGATCCGTAAACACGCGCAGAATACGTAGTATAGTATTAATAGTAGCAGAGTAAGTAGGTATTTAAGCCTATTATTTGAATCAATAACACTTTTATTGTCGACACTACTTGCTTAAACTTTCGTTAAAAAAATATATTTTACAAACAAATTTTAAAATCCGGGTGCTTCCTGGCCGAGTTCTTCGCGGACTGTGGGCTTAAAGGCCGGACCCTTTTATAAAAAATAAATTTTTTTTTTTTTGCCAAAAAGGACGACAGTTCATCTAAATTAGATTGACTAAGTGGTCAATCTAATTTAGATGAACGAAATGAAATGATAGTAAAAAAATATCGCACAAACTTCAAACTAAAATGTGAAAGGGACATACCCGTGATAAATCGAATCAATGGGTATACTAGATCACTTTAGTATAATAAAATTAATATAAAAACCAAACATTGCCCTGCCCGGGCGGATGCACATTTTTGTATGTAACTGCCAAAAAAGTTTTTTGTGTTTT
Source organism: Acrobasis suavella (assembly GCA_943193695.1). Classification (NCBI taxonomy): domain Eukaryota; kingdom Metazoa; phylum Arthropoda; class Insecta; order Lepidoptera; family Pyralidae; genus Acrobasis; species Acrobasis suavella. The sequence goes on from OW971935.1 coordinate 1,051,385, forward strand.
GGCTGATATATTAATTTCATTATAGAATAGTTGTCTAGCCTTTGGTTCGATTTATTACGGGTGTGTCCCTTCCACATTGTATATACACACACACGGTAAAAATACTAAAGGAGAGCAGGAATTTCATCTTGAGCATTCTACTCACGAAACATCTAGGTATATTATTACAAACGACTCACTTAAATACTAAATTCATAGCTCCGCTACCTATACCCACTCCTTTTCCGTGCAAGCAGTTAGGCTATGGATTCGGCTAACACTGAAAATTCGTGAATCAAAAACCATCCACGTTTAAGAAACGAGTAAAAGATTACTATATGTCTTTATCATCCTGATCATCATATTCAGAAATATTATCATATGTATTCATTAATTGTATATATCAGTATATATTTATGTAAGTTTATTTCACGTACGTCTATGTAGGTATGTTTATTAATTTATTTATGTTTCTAGTGTTAGTATTTATTATTTTTTGTATTGTACACGCCAATTACCTCTTTCTTCCACTTTCCTCTCGCGGGTCTGCTGGAAGTTTGTTTAGAAATAAGTAGCACCTATGTACTATGTCAACTTTTATGAGGTTTTATTTGTAAATTTTCAAGTGTACATGAAACAATAAAATAAATTAAATAAAAGACAAATCAAAATAATCTACTTTTTCATGAAAACAGGCAAGAGGTGTGATTTCTGTATTGTGGCTATTTTGTAGGTAGCCGTACAGAAAAAGGTTTGCTTTGGGCCTTTATTAATTTTCTGTTTGACTGCTTAATTGAATTCCTTTATTATTGCGATGCAATGTTTGCCTAAGCAATTTACTTGTGTTGATTCATTGTATTATGGAGCCAGCCTTTGTTTTTAGAGAGTATGTTAAAATCACAGTAGAAAGCTGATTTATAACTGCTCTAACCTTTTTTTATTAATTGTAAGTGTTTTGTAAAATCTAATGTGATATAAATTCATGAATATTTTAACATGAGTAACTTACACAGTTTACTCAGAATCCAGATCGAGTCCTTTCAAATTTTATATCTAATTTCCGCCCACTTGATCGTTTTTTAAGATTTGCGCGATAAAAGAAGCAACTGGTACATTTTATGCTATTTTACAAGCTTTTATTTAGTTTCACCTGTCCCGTTGTCTGTCTGTCTGTCGATTTGTCTGTAATTAAATATTGCAAGTTAAATTTGACCCACTTCCCGGTTTCCGATTGAGCTAAAGTTTGCAAGCGCAAATCCCGTGACATTGCGATAATATGATGAAACTGATTTGATGATGAAGCCGGAAGGAAGTTTTAGGAGCTCTGTAATGAAAAGATGCAACCCCATCAAGTTTGGGCTCTTTTAATTCGTCCTAAAAAGCACTCTAAACTTTTTAGTTCATTATTTTTGAGAAAATCTTGTTTTTAAAAAAAATATTTTTTACAGTTACTGGTTTTCCCACTCGACCATCATGAAAGTTGAAAAACATTAAACCAAACCTTCAACTGAAACAACCCTTACTAATGCTCGTTATTTAATGGCAACCCCATAAATAACTAATATTGCCCACTATCACCTGAACACATTCATAGTCCTAAAGCCGCACACAAATGACAGTTCGCCCGTTTTCGACCCTTCCCGCGGCCGAATTTTCAGCATTAAAATCGGCTATTTGGATGCTTTAATTATGGTCTGAATACACTTGCTTGTATTTAGTTTAACTTTAATTAAATTTGATGCTTTTGACGATAAGAAGATTAAGAGGATAACTTTATTTATAGAACAGCGTCCACTAGGGATTATGGAATGGTGACCACGTACCTTCAAACACGGATATTCATCTGACTGAGTTTCTAAAATTGTTTATGAGTAAACTAGTGAAACAGTAAGTAGAAGAATAAGCTAATTTGTCAACCTAGCAAAACTGTCTAATGACTAAACTGGTTAATCAGCTAATTAACGAATAAGTAAAATTGACAACCAAGCGAAACTGTCTTATGAGTAACCTGGTGAATCAGTGAATTGACGAATAAGCGAAATTGTCAACCTTGCAAAACTGTCTAATGACTAAACTGGTTAATCAGCTAATTAACGAATAAGTAAAATTGACAACCAAGCGAAACTGTCTTATGAGTAACCTAGTGAATCAGTGAATTGACGAATAAGCGAAATTGTCAACCTAGCAAAACTGTCTAATGACTAAACTGGTTAATCAGCTAATTAACGAATAAATAAAATTGACAACCAAGCGAAACTGTCTTATGAGTAACCTGGTGAATCAGTGAATTGACGAATAAGCGAAATTGTCAACCTAGCAAAACTGTCTAATGACTAAACTGGTTAATCAGCTAATTAACGAATAAGTAAAATTGACAACCAAGCGAAACTGTCTTATGAGTAACCTGGTGAATCAGTGAATTGACGAATAAGCGAAATTGTCAACCTAGACAAACTGTCTACTGAGTAACCAAATGAGTAAAAAAATAGTAGTAAAAATTACTTTTTATTACGTTTGTTTACTTGTTCGCAAGCATTATGTTATAATGTGTCAACATTGTATCATATCATAAGTAATTATATTAATTAAAAGACAATAATAATATGACAAAGCCCTTCTGGCGAGTAGGTGACCAATACTGTAAAAATGAGTTTCTTTCAGCATTTTTTCTCAGCAGTGGTCGTTACAAAGCGCTGGTATCGGTAGCTTTACTTTAAAAATAAATTAAATTATAATATACTTTACATGTAACGTAAATTTTTCCTATTGGCGTGTAAAAGTGCCTGTGAAGGTCTAATTACTGAATAAACATTTGAATCTTGAAATCTTTGAATCTTAACTTGGTGAATCAGTGAATAGAAGAATAAGCGAAATTGTCAATCTATCGAAACTGTCTAATGAGTAACTCGGTGAATCAATGAATTGACGAATAAGGAAACCAATCAGTGATACAAGGGACGTGCATTGCTTTTTTTGTGGGAAAGGCCCTGTGATCAGTGCCTACGCTATAAAATATGAAACCGTTTTTGTAAATTAGGTATGAGTAACGAAATTACGAAAACTGCGGCATATCGAAGAAAATAGGTAGATTTCTCACTTTGCCGTCATTGTTAAAATTGCTATTTATCTATATGGAGTGCACGCCACTGAGTGATACCTTCTTGAAGAATTTCTATCTTAGTACAGAAATGTCATCTTCTTTAGTTTTTCTTCTTATCAAGTATATTTATAGCTAACTCTGGTGTCAGATTTTTTAAGCTACCGTAACGCACATGATGTGGATTAAAGACTGCTATACGATGATGGAGCCTCACATTTTCCCGGGATGAAAGTATTCTATATGTTAATCCAAGTAATAAGCTATCTACATGCCAAGTTTCATTCCAATCCGTACAGCCGTTTTTGCGTGAAAGACTAACAAACATATAAACATACAAACTTTCGCGTTTATAATATGTATTAGTAAGATAATACATGGTGCTACGCATATCAATTGGATTATATAGTTCAATTACTTATCACTAGATGGCGATATTGTAAATCAGGAATTTTTTAATTTGCCTGGCCAACAAACTTGTAAAAATATTTGATTTTGTAAATTTTCAATTGAACCAAGAAAGTAAAATTTAATATATAGTCAAAGAGCACAACACCAATCACAGAGGTAGTATTTTATTCCAAATTGAATGTACAAGCGCCATTAGCAGGTAATCCGAGAGCTCACGCATTATGTAACGGGGCTTAAATATAGGAGGTTATGGTGGAAGGTGTTTATGAGGTCGTTTACGGGATTCGTGGTGATCATTTGTTTAAAATGATTACTTCTTTATCCTTGACGGGATAAACAAGTCAGAAGTTACAAAAAAAATGAGCATATAAATAAATAAATATATCGGGACAAATAACACAGATTGAGCTAGCCTCAAAGTAAGTTCGAGACTTGTGTTATGAGATACTAACTCAAAGATACTATATTTTATGACAAATACATATATAGATAAACATCCAAGACCCAGGACAATTTGAAAAAGGTATAATATGGTTTGGTATAATGTAGAAAGCAGAAATCAGAATTGATTTCAAGGTCTATACCCAGATTTCAATCGATAGTTTGGCATTTTTCAATTGAAACTATCGATTGTAAAACCATCGACTTTTCGGCAGCACTAGTCAGATTGAAAAGGTCTTAAAGGTAAAAAAAATAGGAATCTGGAATGAAAATCACATAAATAAGCGATGATGCTAGCAATTTATCACTATTTTGATTTTGTTTTCCACCTACACGTATGCATAGATTTTGTGTGTTACAACCCAAGGCTCTGTCTATCTCGTAAGGGATTAATAAGTGAAAAGTATTACAAAAACCATATAACAGTTACTTAATAATTTTCTTAACGCTACGCTATATCATAGGTATGGCACTTCATATAAGCGAAGTATCATTTATGCCTAATACTTCTACAAATGAAACTATACATCTGTACACACGTCAATGTGTGTGTTTGCCCCCTAAGTGCCGCAACAGACGGGGCGCAAGTTGAGTCGCGTAACGGCTAGAGATGGGCAGTGGATGGTACTCAATCTACCCATTTGAGTATTTACTCACTAGATTTAATAAATAGAGTAAATAGAGCGTGCTCATGTATTGACATCGCATTTGATGTCTGTTTACTTATTTTTACGTAAAATTACGTCTATGCACACCTCCCACCAAAAAATTATAATTAGTCAAAGAAGTCTACTTTCAGTGTATGATTAGTATGGTATTTTCATATAATTTAGCGTCGCGTATAACGTTTACCTACATTTTAAGCATATTATGGCGTACGCACACACTTTCCGACAAGAATTGCAAGTGTATACAAGATTTAAGTTCGAAAATTGTCATGAAAACATGAAATAATGAATATGAATATAAATATGAGTCGCAACTCATATAAATCAATCTACTCACCAAATGTATAAATAAGGATATTTATCGGGTATTTACTCAATCTACTGAGTAAATACTCAAATGGGTTGATTGAGTGTTTACGCATCGCCCATCACTAGCTGTTACGCGGCGCAACTTGCGCCGCGTCTGTTACGGCCCTAACTCACGCGACAAGGCCAAACAGGGGGAGAGGTGCGGGGACGGGGAAGGGAATGTATATTGCGCGGGACCATAGGAGTTTCCGTCTTGTAGTTGACCGAGCGAACGAAGCGAGCGAGGTCTTCAAATCGAGTAGAAGGCAAAAACACATTGTATGTATGTACGTTTGTATTTGATGGTCCGATTTTGATGAAATTTGGTAGGCCTGTAGTAAATATCAATAGAATTTTCAAATTCGTTGGGCATTAAGATCGGTTATACAGTTTTTGAAATATTAATAAAAATGTCCGCTATTATAAAGCAAACGAAACAATAGCGCGTTCTAACTTTGGATAGCGCCATCTAGGTGTTAGGAACTGGATTGTGTTATAAAAATTTCGAATTTAGACCAAGCGGTTGTAGATAGTAATCGCGAGATCTTAGTTCGCGGCGAACTGCTAGTTATATCGGAGCGGACTGCATCCAGCGCTTTCCAGGTCTAAATTGGCCATTTTGGAAATCCTTAGGAGAGGCCTGTGTACAGCAGTAGAAGTTATGAGACTGAAATGATGATGATGAGGGAAAATAATAATAATAATAATAAATCTTTATTTTCAGGTATTCATACAATGTCAAAGTCAAAATTTTAATATATATTTACAAAATTGAAAAGTAGTCTTATTTGTATAAATAAAAAATTTTACATACCTAAGCACTTACTTCCTGTTCTCACTCTGGTGAAGTGAGATCCAGTGTCTGAAAATGGGGCTGTCTAAATCTGTACACACGGCACTCAAAATACTGTTTCGAGAGCTGCACAACCTTTTCCAAAAAGATGCAACCCGCGTCCTCAGGACCGCAAAGAAATCGGGCACCCCCGCCTCGGCAAACATGCCGGACGCGCTGCAGTACCTGGGTAGGCGCATTAGGATTCGAAATGCATCATTGTATTGAACCCTAATGGCGTCCCAACTTTTTTGTTTAAATTTTACCCATAAAAGTGTCATATCAAGGTGTCAAGAAGTTGGCGGAAATTAGAAAAGAATGGAAGAATATCCCGACAAAAGCAACTCCTTTAAATTATGATAATGAAGTTAATTTTATCGATATTAACTCTTCAACAACCGCCATTTTGCAAACCTATTGTTATCAATTGTTCTCTCGGTCGGATCCGACCGTCTGGAAGCTGACGGGTTAAAAGTACTCTTACGTCTATGCATTACGATTTTCACAAATAATATTCAGTATACGTATCAAAATTTAAATAACTTCCAATTAATAAAATTGGCCAAGTGCGTGTCGGGCCACGCGCAGTGTAGGGTTCCGTAGTTGCGAATGCCAACTTGAAGTTCATGCCACTAAAAACGAAACTTTCATTTTCCGAGTGCATTTTATAAGTTGATCGCCTATAACTTTTTTATTTGTACACCCTACTTAGTTCTGATAGATTTCCTTTAAATTTCGTTATATATACTACAGCTGTGAATTTTTCACGTTTCTATACAATATCCTTTTTAACTAAGTACAAATATTTTAAGGGGTGATTCAGTCCATCATTTTGAACAACTTTTCCCAATAAATATATATCGAAATACGAAAAAAAATATTTAGGTTCTCATACAGATCGAAGTAGTCACGTGATATCGTTACTATGAAAAATGCAAAAAATTTTTCGTATTTCGATATATATTTATTGGGAAAATATAACCGTTCAACAGACAGAGGGTGACCCTTGACTTTAACAGAAATTTGCACTACAAAACCAAATATTTCAAAAACAGATCCCTAAATCGAAAAATAGTGTTCACAAACTCATAATATTTTTCAAAGACCTATTCAACGATAACCCACACAACGGGTTAGTAAAAAGAAATTCACTAGTACTTTACTTGTATGGAAGCTACCCTAAACAAAATAGTTTTTAGATTTAATTTTACCACTTTTTTGGCATCATTAATAAACATATCCATGCCAAATAACACCTTTCTAGTACTTATAGTTTCTAAATAAAACCTCGGACGGACTGACATACAGACATGGCAAAACTATAAGGGTTCATTGTTTACTACGGAACCCTAAAAAACGGTCACGTGCGAGTCGGAATTGTACATGAAAACTTTCGTAGTTCCGTACAATATTTGAAAAATATATTTTTAGTATTTGTTATTATAGCGTCTACAGTAATGTATAATTACACATAATAATCAAAGAAAAATTCAAGTATCTATAGCTATTATAAATAAATAAATATAAATATATAGGGACAAATCACACTGATTGAGCTACCCACCCCCCGATTGACCTACACGACCCCAAAGTAAGTTCGAGACTTGTGTTATGGGATACTAACTCAAGGATACCATATTTTAAAACAATATATAGATAAACATCCAAGACCCAGGACAATTTGAAAAAGGCCATTTTCCAACTTGCCCTGACCGGGGATCGAACCCGGGACCTCTGGGTGGCGGACTAGCATGGTGACTACTACGCCAAGGAGGTCGTCGAATTATGGTTCAAAAGACGGACGGACAGACGGAAAGACAGAAAACTGAGTCTATAATAGAGTCCCGTTGGCATCCTTTGGGTACAGAACCTTTAAAAGGTGCACACTTACCTTCTTCAACAAAGCGTAAATAAAACATTTTCACCAGCAGCAATATTCTGCAATTCTGTTTGGAAGGTGATTAAGAGGATTAGCTCGGATCATTAGCTATTTAAACTTACTCGATTTATTTTTGGTTGAAGCTGTATTAATTGGGATTTATTTGAGATAAGCCGTGGAATGGTGGCTATTTTGTGTCACTAAGCCGCTCTGAAGTTAATCGGTGCGGAGTTACGAAAATTACGCTATTTTTATTAGGTAAACTCACTAAAAGTAGACTTATAACAAAACTAGCTTTTGCCGGCGGCTTCGCTCGCGTAGGGGTGTAATTTATCAAAATCCTTTCTTAAGGGATGCCTACGTCATAGTAGCTTTATGCATGCAAAGTCTCAGCCCGATCGGTTTAAAATTGACAAAGTTTCATACAAACTTTCATCCCCTATTTTATCCCCTTGGGGGTAGAATTGATCAAAATCCTTTCTTAGCGGACGCCTACGTCATAACATCTACCTGCATGCCAAATTTCAGCCCGATCCGTCCAGTGGTTTGGGCTGTGCGTTGATAGATCACTATGTCAGTCAGTCAGTCACCTTTGAGTTATATATATTTAGATTTAGATACTCAATATTTTATTGCAAACCATAAAGTACATGAGATGTTATCAATACAATATAAGATCATTTATGGACCCTGTCGAGCACAGCAATTTGGTTAGATAAGAAGAGATAAATTACTTATAAATATCAAAGCCCCGGCAAATTGCTGCCTCGTGGTAACAAAGCTGGCAGCATTTCATGGTGTAAGGCAATGCTTATCTTTTGAGCCAGATCAAGACCAGTCTTCTGGTCACGCGTGATCAAAGTCAACTTTCAGGCAAAAGTCAAAGTCAAAAATCATTTATTTATCTTTGGATATTTGTATCACTTGACAATTGTAATTTTTTATCTTTCGATTTTTTATGGGTAGTTGTGGATGTCAGATCATTTACTTACAACTAAGTTTACTGCCGCCTCCTAAGCACAAGGACAGAAGAAGCGGTAACAAACTGTACAGCAGCATTTTCTCCAAAAACGTCAACTTTGCAATTTTATCTATCTTCTATACATATATATATAAAAGCGAAAATCACTCACTCACTCACTTACTCATCACGAAATCTCGAAAACTACTTAGCCAATGAAGAAGAAATTTGGCAGATAGGTAGATTGTGACTAGGAGATGTCCACTAAGAAAGGATTTTTGGAAATTCCATCCCTAAAGGGGTGAAATAAGGGTTGCCAGTTTGTATGAAACTTCGTAATTTTTAAAGTGACAAACACGATTTTTTAAATTGATTTTAGTAGTTAATAGAAAATAATAATGCATTCATTACATTTCGCAAGGTTGTATGAATTATCGACATTTTTGAAGCGAAAAACAATTCGTGTTTGAGCGGAGCGGGAGCTTGACAAGGTTCGTCTGGTCCGCTCGCTAGGCATTTAAATCCCTACACTTTTATAAAGATTGTTATATTAAAGAAGTATTTAAACATTTTAAATTTTGAATATAATAATTCATATGTCATAACAAAATTAATAACGTAAAAAAATAAATAAAAATCATATTTGAAAGATTCAAAGATTCAAATGTTTATTCAGTAATTAGACCTTTACAGGCACTTTTACACGTTAATAAGTATAATTTATGTTACGTGTAAAGCATATTAAAATTTAATTTATTTTTAAAGAAAAGCTACCGATACCAGCGCTTCGTAACGACCACTGCTGAGAAGAAACGCCGAAAGAAACTCATTTTCACAGTATTGGTCGCCTACTCGCCAGAAGGGCTTTGTCATATTATTATAATTGTCTTTTAATTAATAAATACTTATAATATAATACAATGTTGAAACATTTTGTCGACTTCTACGGGAACGAAACCGCGGGTTACAGCGAGTACTGTAATAAATTTAGATTATAGATTTAGATTTTATAGTTATATATTTTATGCGCTGATGGTCCCTGCGACCCGTTACGTTAGAAGAATATTCATCATCATCATCAGCTCTTAACGACCCACTGCTGGGCATAAGCCTCGTTTTGTCTGCGCCGTTAAATTCTATACCTAGCCTTAGCTATCCAGTTTTTTCCAGCAATCCGCTTGATATCATCCACCCACCTAGCTGCCGGAATATTGTCTAAGAGAAAAACATATTGCGTAGAATAAACCGGCTGCTTTTCTTCCCCCGAAATTCATAGACGCTGATAGAAGAATAGAAAATACCGAAGAAATAAGGTCGATAGGCGTCTGCATCGCTCATTGACCAGCATCATGTAGCATCATTTTGACAGACTATATGGCTAGCAAGCCATCACTACTTTTATTCCATTTTCCACCTACACGTTAAATACGGTCTTTTTGTCCTTTACTCCAAGGCCTAGTATACTCCGTCAGGGAATAGAACGTGATTCGTTTGTATGCATGATCACACTGTCCACAAATAAGCTTTCAAGCAATAAAGAAAGCAAACAGAACCTTTTTAAAAGTCGTTAAGAGTATTTTCCAAACGGTTAGGGCTCGGCAAAGATACCCGACCTTAATGAGTTCCAATAAATTGTATCGGCGATAAGATCAGGTATCTGTTTTGGCCAATTAAACTCACGTGGAGCACGTACGCAAGTAATGTCAATTGAGATTGCTACACGCATCGTGTTGTGCCTATGTCACAACGATCTGGTTAAATCAGCCAGTTAACTGGATGCCTAGCTCGTTCTGTAAAAGCCTCTGTGGCGTAGTAGTCATCATGCCACGTTGTCACACCAGACGTCCTGGGTTCAATCAGCGGTCGGGTCAAAATGGAAAATGATCTTTTTCAGATTGACCTGGGTCTTAGTTGTGTATCCACAAGTCGCGAACTTACAGGTAGGTCAATCTGTGTGATTTTTCGTATAAATTTATAAGTTATTATCAGAGGTCGGAATTAGGTAGAGTATTTAATGTACTTACACTGATTTCATACAGCGAAAGAATAAAGTGGATAAGCCTCAAATCCCGGGATTAATTTTAAAGAGCGAAAAAATCCCGTGATTTCTTAATTAAATAAAATTTAAGAACTTCTACACAATTTACACCACTGCACGCAATACGTTGCCAATATGTAAAAACGAATAAAAATACTAACGTAAATACTAATAAAAATTGTATGTTTATTATCTTTGTTTCATTTGTCTTATCTATGCCTGAGGTTTTTATTATTATTTATTTGTAATATTGTTGGCAACACGGGATTGTTCATTAGAAATACCGGGAAGATCCATATTAATATCAATATTTCGATGCAAGTACATAAATAACTCTACCTAATTCCGATCTCTGGTTTTTATTAGTAAAAGAAAAATATAAAAAACATAGTTCAGACGAGATGTATACACCAAAAATTGCGTTCACAGAAACAGCTGTTTGCGCTGTTGACGCCATATTTGTTTTGATACGATACTAGCGTTACAGTGGGAAAAATCTGTACTAATTTTGAATTACTTGGCTGAGTCCTTGATCAGTCATCTTTAGAGGGCTGAATTTTAATAGGCCTAGTTGTTAAACGTTGAGTAATTCTAGATTAATGAACTATCGGTCTAGGCATCCAGCTAGCTGGCTTATTTAAGCAGATGGCTGCAACACCTATATGGAGATACGAATTGTGTCAAGTTTGTAACGTTACTGGATAACTTTCACCCTGAACACGAACTGAGTCAACTTGGTTAAGTGATGAAGTTGTGCCGAATCGAATTGGAAGCTCAACATGAGTAGGTATATACATTTTTCGGATTCCTTGCTCATCCTTCTCTTCGAGAAATATTACGTAAATAAATAAAAAGGGACGAATCACACTGATTGAGCTAGCTCCAACGTTAGATTTGATCTTGTGATATGGGATGCTATATTAACGATTCTATATTTTATGTTAAATACATATATACCTACAACATGAAAGGGACATGCCCGTAATAAATCGAACCCCGGCCTATACTAGATCACTATAGTTTAATTAAAAAATAAAAATCTACATGTCCATACAAATCGCCCGAGCGGCTGCACACTTTTGTGCGAAAATGTCAATTTTTTTTTGCTTTTTGAATTTTATTTTATTTTCATTATACTATAGTGATCTAGTCTAGCCCGTGTTTCGATTTATTACGGGTATGCCCCTTCCACGTTATACAATATGTAACAAAAACCCTGTCCGATCCTTGTAGGAGCAAATCAGACCGTCAATATGAACAACTTTTCCTATGAGACCAATGCTTGAAAATCGAAATAAAAACGACATTGTCGTACAAATTGCCGGGCCGGCCGAACACTTTTGTATGAAAATGACGAATTTTTTTCGAGTTTCAAGCATTGATCCCAGAGGTAAAGTTGTTAATATTCTCGGTCTGAGTTGATTTTATAAGGATCGGACAGGGTTTTTGTTACATATTGTATAAATAAACACCTAAGATCCAAGACAATTTGAAAAAGATAATTTTCCAAGTTTATCTGGCCGGAGATAAAGCCCGGGACCTCCCGAGTGGCTGACTAGCATGAATACCACTACGCGACGGATGCCGTCTAGGGAAAATAAGTTAAACCATAAGTACAAATTATTACGCCTGTTTCGTTTGGGAGTTGCCAGAGACTATGGACCTTCATTTGTTAAATTCCTGACAGACCTCTCTAGTTTCATCTACACTCATGGTATGTCATCTGCGCTATGGTCATTAGTCCAAGGGTCAGAATTAGGTAGAGTTATTAATATACTTACATTGATTTCGTACAGCGAAAAAATAAAGTGGATATGCCTCAAATCCCGAAATTAATTTTAAAGAGCAGAAAAATCCCCTGATTTCATAAATAAAAAAGTTATTTACTTTTACACGATTTAAACCACTGCACGCGCGACGTTGCCAATATATTGCTAAAACTAATAATAATAGTAATGTAAATATTTATTAACATTGTATGTTAATTATCTTTGTTTTTATTATTAAATATTTGTAATGTTGTTGGCAATACGGGATTGACCATTAGAAATCTCTGGAAAATCCATATTATTATCAACATTTCGATTCAAGTACATTAGTAACTCTACCTCATTCCGACCTCTGGCATCACATAATTTTTAAAATGGAAAAAATACCGGGGTTGAAAAGTAAAAAAACATTGTTTTCCTCGCGCGAAGGGTCTACAGATCACAGAGCCTCTAGTTTATGTCACTAGTTTATGACGACCTCCGTGGCGTAGTGGTCACCATGCTACTCCGCCACCCAGAGGTCCCGAGTTTAATACCTTAGGCAAGTTGGAAAATGGCCTTTTTCAAATTGTCCTAGGTCTTGGATGTTTATCTATATATGACTTTGTTATAAAACATAGTATCGTTGAGTTAGTATCCCATAACAAAAGCTACTAACTTACTTTAGCTTAATTCGTGTTATATGTCCCTATTAATATTTATTTATTTTTACTGATTCAGATTCAAGAGTTTTATTGCAAGTCACAGTTTTTAAGGTGTTACATAAATTAAATAGGTACAAGTGACGCCCTGCTAGGGCACTGCAAACAATAAGGGCAGCAGGATGCCATTTGACTTAAATATGTTAAATTAAATTTCATCATAAACATTTATTACTACTAAACATATACTACTTACATCATAAAGTTCTGATAAAGTTTTCGTTTTTGAAATATTTAACAAGATTTAGTGCTTCACACAATTGTTGAATTTGTACCTTTGTTATATCTCATAACTGGGTTATGAAGTGAGATACGGACATCTACATAAAAATCTCTCACAACAATTTTAGCCTGGTAGATGGTGACTCGTTTGCTACACTGCCTGTGGGCACCCTAACTAGCCACGAAACTGCGGCCAGGGCGCAACACAATGTGAGCAGCTGAGGGTGTCGAGAGGTGCGGCTCCGGTTTCACCATCACGGGGCTTACCCCCGAGAGCGGGTTTCCCCGTTATTACGCCATTACGTGCAATACACTTCCACCCTGGAGCGTATGTTCTGCTCTTGCGACTCCACTCTGGCCGGCCAGTCATACATCTGTATGATAAAATAATACAAGGCTCGACACAACACAAAAATTTCTTTTCATGTCGACACTAAAATAGTAAAAAATAAGCTCAATAAAGGCGCGTCCGGACCCACGTAACGCAAGTTTTTACTTATAACTTGGCAGCCATTTTCTGAAACATGTTTGGGTACAATGGCGGCTTGCTTCCGGCTATTTTTTTTGTTGGGCCTCTGAAATACGTGTCATTTCCTGCCCCGAGTAATTGTGTTGGGATTGGATTCTGGAGAGGTTTATAATGTAATGTAAATAGAAAAGCTTTTGAAAATATTGCGTGCTGTCATCTAAATTGTTTTGGCTAAAGATAGATACGTACTAACATTTATAGTTAACTAGCTTTAAACCCGCGACTTCGTACGCGTAAAAGTCGAATTCGTTTCTAATATATACGCTCCTGCTCCCGCTCCCGCTCCCGCTCCCGCTCCCGCTCTCGCTCCCGCTTCCGCTCTCTTGCCAAATTTCATCTTCATTGGCTAATTCGTTTTCGAGATTTTGTGATGAGTGAGTGAGTGATTTTCGCTTTTATATATATATATATATATATATATATATATATATATATATTTAGATAGATTAGCTGTGCCGCGGGTTTTGCTTCTGGTGGGAATTTTCGAACAATACCTACCCTAACATTTATAGTTAACTAGCTTTAAACCCGCGACTTCGTAGGCGTAAAAGTCAAATTCGTTTCTAATATGATTTTAAATTGGTATTTTAACTTAATTAATTGTGTAATTATGTTAGAAAAGTCAATTATGATAAACCATTAAAAATGTTTGAAAAGTTATTCATGTTCGCGTTCCCGTTCGCGTTCTCGCTCCCGCTCCCGCTCCCGCTCTCTTGCCAAATTTCATCTTCATTAGCTAATTCGTTTTCGAGATTTCGTGATGAGTGAGTGAGTGATTTTTGCTTTTATATATATATAGATAGATTAGCTGTGCCGCGGGTTTTGTTCTGGTGGGAATTTCTGAACAATACCTACCCTACGTCCTTGAACGGATCTCAAACTATATCATATACCAAAAATTTAGTGGTAGAAGCGAGAAGAGGTAACATAAAAACAGAAAGAGTTTCTCCCGCATTTAAATAATTAAAATATGGATAGTGCAAAGTCTATTCGCCAAGTATTAATAAATATTATAATTCGTTTCCGACTAGGGACTGTAGCGTATGGTAGCCGTTGCCTAAAGGAATCTGACATACAACGATGACTAGTGATGAGAAAGCCATGAGTAAAGGTTAGTTATCCGAAAACAAAACAAAAACCTTACTTTTATTCTTCACCAGCTGATGTTGCAGTGATGTTTGCCAATAACATGGAGATCTCCAATATTCCCTTTTATGGTGAACGCACATTTATCCGAGCCGAACGCGTCGCATCGATCGAAGTTTTTATGGCCTCGCATATCTATCCGCACCGAAAGAATAGACCGCGCCGAAAGAATCGAGCGCGCCGAAAGAATTGTTTCCATTTCCTTTACAACTGTCGCACTGTAATCACTCATTTTTGTAACTTTTAAAATAAATCGAAGCAGTAACTCGATCGCATAACTCTCGTTACTCTTACGCACACACATGTCATTGCCGAAATACAGGCGATTCGATCGATTCGATCGCATCACCCGCGCCGTATTTGTTGACGTCATCCGAATTAGTCTAAGATATCTGTGTTTCTTCCAGATTCGGATGATTTGACGCGTTCAGGTGTGCGAGGTTTCATTGGATTTCATACACAGAATTCGAAAATTCGTTTCGTTCGGCTCGTTCGACGCGTTCGACTCGGATAGATACGCATTCACCTTTAAAAAGTATCCATTGTGTAAATCCCGGTAATAAGCTTTCGAAATGCCAAATTTCGAACCAATTTGTTTATCCGTTTAAGCAAAAAAACATCCGTAAATCCAGACATATGTGTGTGAGTTATATGATGTGCTTATATTATACTAATACTAAAATGAAACAAGATAAACTAATATCGGAAAACATTACTCACTTATGTATTCCTTTCATTGCTGATGATTTCTTTGATTTTCCGACCAACGTCTGAGGCATAAAAAAATATTATGTTTGAGGAAAACAATGGAAGCATATTCATGCTTTCCTTTTACAACAATATGCTGTAATAACATGTTTTTTTACATGAAAACAACATGCTGGCCCAAGGAGTGTTTACTCTGGTAAGTCGCTTAGGTTAGGAGGTTAGTTGGGTGTGGTCTCAGTTGCAGCGTATTGATTATACCTAATTATAATTACAGTTTACGGAACCCTAAACTGCGTCTGGTTCCGTAATTTTAAATGCCCACTTTCAGTTCACACTACTGAAAACTTCTCAAAACTTATTTTCTATCGAAATTGTATTTCCAAGTATATTTTATAAGTTAGTCACCTATAACTTTCTAATTTGTAAACCCTACTTAGCTGTGATACTTTTCTTTAAAACTTCATTATATATACCACTGCTGTGAATTTTTTTAAATGTCCAAATCTAACCGTTTAAAAGATAGAGGGGGGGACACTTGACTATAACAAAGATTTGCAATATAAAACCAAATATTTAAGTAACGGATCCCTAAATCGAAAAATTATGTTCACAAGCTCACAATATTTTTGAAAGATCTATTTAACAATATGCCACACGATGGGTTAGTTGAGAAAATTAACTCCTACTTTACTTGTATGGGAACTAACCTAAAATTTTGTTTTAATTAATTTTTTTCACCATTTTTTGGCATGATTAATATACCTTTACCAAATTACAGCTTTCAAGTAGTTATAGTCTCTGAGTAAAACTGCGGATGGACAGACAGACAGACAGACATGGCAAAACTATAAGAATTCCTTGTTTACTACGAAACCCTAAAAAAAGAACGTGAGTGTCGTGGAACACTCGACTGGAACGAATTTATTTTCGTAATAATAATATATTATGGAATTGGTGAATAAAGGACGGATTAACTTCAAGGGGCATAGATGAATCACAAATTCATGTGTTAGAATCCTGAGCAATGCGAGTGATGCATGGCCCTCAATGTAAATCCACTTTATTCAAGATTTGCATACTGTATATAGGGACAAATTACACTGATTGAGCTAGCCCCAAAGTAAGTTCGAGACTTGTGTTATGGGATACTAGCTCAACGATACTATATTTTATAACATATACATATAAAGATAAACATCCAAGACCCAGGACAATTTGAAAAAGACTATTTTCCAACTTGCCCTGACCGGGGATCGAACCCGGGACCTCTGGGTGGCGGACTAGCATGGTGACCACTACGCCACGGAGGTCGTCAAATACTATACTTTATACCATGACTACGAGAATAATTTTTCAAAACTAAAAACCGACTTCACCACGAAACTACACAACCGGTTTTGATAAAAAAAATTGGGACGACCTGACAGGTATTCCATTTAAAAAAAAAGAATATTCTAAATCAGTACAAACGTCTTCGATGAAATCGATCAACATATATAAAACATAAGATTCCGACGAATTGATAACCTCCGCTTTTGGAAGTCGGTTAAAAAGAAAAATTTAAGCGGAAGTATACATTTAATGAAGATAAAAGAAGGTTACATTAATTAAAATGGATATTAAAATTGGAATATTACTAAAATTAAGAGTAAATTGTTCTAAATTCAAACATCAAAATAGTGAGTAAAAGTGCATTTTATTCACTGTTTTTAGTGAATAAAACAAATTACCAAAATAGTGAGTAAAAATGCATTTTATTCACTGTTTTCAGTGAATAAAATAAACTTTTTAGAGGGGGCATGGTATAAATTATTAATTCGAGACGGAGAAAAGTGACGAAAAAATCTTACTCTTTATTATTATTAATAATTATTATTATTTTCTCTTGAATAAATCTCAATATTTTTACCTGGCAAAATCCCGTAAAATTAATTCCCTTGAAAAGGGTGTTTAGAAATATATAATAATAATAATACGCTCTCCTAACTGAATTTTCGACGAGATAGTCAAGCTTGTGAAATTACCTTTCGCTTTAATTCGTGACGGAAATATGTTACACTTTTACCTAGCCCCATCCGCCAAGTTAGCACCGTCCGAAAAGGAACTTATTTCCAAAAACAAAGTTTAGCTATATTAACAATCAGCTCACATCTCACAGCGATAAAATAGTCAAAATGTCAAAGTTTTGCGTAGCGTAATATTAGGATAGCCCTAAGTAAAAGATATGGTACGTATTGTTACTTTCATAAACATTGGGTAAAATTGAAAACGCTTTCATTTTATCTCCGCCATTACTTTCCTTTCCCTATATCGCGCTGACCACGAGACTGGGCCCATAACAATAAAGGTTAGCGTACCATAAGATAGTCATTGGCTGCCCCGGTAAGTGTTTATAAGCATTACGCTTTATCTTGCCAATAAACACCCCTATACAGTTAAGGCCCATTTACACAGCGAAAGTTACTTGCCTAGATAATTTGATCAACAATTTTATTGTAGCATTCCTTGGGAAAAAGTAATAGCTGAACCAGTTTTGCTACTTGCGATTTGGTTAGTCAATACCAAACTTTTGTTCTAATTAGCAGAACCAGTAGTTTATATTAAAACACTTCTAGTAGCCCTGAGATCAGCAGTCACTCGATTAGGGTACCGTGTATCAAAACTTTTTGCTTTTAAGAACCATTATTTTTTCTCAGTGTTAGTTAAATAACTTAAGTCGTCTAAACAACATCAACTATACAAATCATTTATTGCTTCAATTGAACTATAAACCAAATGGCGCAATTACAGGTTGATAAATGATGATTTTATTTTAGTGCCGTTTGGCGTGGAGACTTTCGGACCTTGGAGATCAGGTACGAGGGCCAAGACTGATCTCCGCCGCTCGGCTGGTGATCAGAGGGCTGGCTTATGAGTGACATAACAATGTATTCTCAGTCCACATATCTTATTTTAATATCAGTATAATTGTAAGTTGACGTTTTTGGAGAAAATGCTGCAGTACAGTTTATTGCGGCTTCTTCTGTATTTGAGCTTAGAAGGCGGCAGTAAACTTAGCTGTAAGAAAATGATCGGTCGTCAACAACTACTATTATGAAATCTAAAGAAAAAGCTTAAAAATTATCAAGTGATACCAATCATCATCATCCTCACTTATTCCCGGTTGAATCCTCAGCAGTAACGCTTCAAAACCCGGGGTCCGCTACCTAACCTAGGAGATCTGACGAGGTTACTGGTTTTTACACAGAGCGACTGCCGTCTGACCTCCACAACCCAAAGGGCAAACCAGGAACCAATCCTTGGATAGTTTGATGATCAAACGTTTGAATCCTAGGTGGCGTTCGGGACCCACAGTTTTAAGTGTCTTCCGAAACACTGAATAATATTTCTTTTCGGATAATCAGGTGATTCAAGCCTGCAATATCCTATCTAGACTGGAAACAACTTTTCACAAAGTATGCTTCCCAGAGGGAATCGAACCCATGACCTCCGGGTCACAAGGCGAAGTCCTTTACCACTGGACCACGGAGGCAGTCATATCAAGTGATACCAATATCCAAAGTTAAATAAATTATTGTTGGTTTTTGACTTTGGCTGGTTTTGCGCCCAACGCATCAGTATTGCGATCGAACGGAGAAAGGCGGCCAGCGTTCTTAGAACATTGCCACATGGGTACGATTTTTTAGATTAAATTTGTAGCAGGTCACTTTTTCTTTTTATTTGTAAATATGTAAATTAGTCTTTCTTACTTTTACCGACATGAAACTTGCAACCGTTATAGGGGATTGTGGCGAGTTGACGGTCGAGTCACTGAACCGTTGCAACGAGGCATAGGAATGCGAAATCACGCCACCTCGACGTCATCGATTATACGATGTTATGCCTCACCGCTGCTTGCGCGCCTACGAGCTGCGCACGCACACTACGAGGCTACGCAAGCGCCGCCTCCTGTGATAAGTGGCTAATGAACTCGCCGCGGTGCTACGACGCGCAACATGGCCGACACTGCATCCTTTGTTTTCGTAAGGCGACCATCTTGAATCATCCCCCACCTGCTCGCGCGCATGGTCAAGCGCGAACAATTATTATTGTTAAATAGTGCGTACTATATAAGGCATTTTTGTTGTAAAAATTAACATAGTATATTAATATAGGATGCCGGGCCTCTGGCCCGCTCCTCAAAATTTGTCCGGGTGAAAAAGGAAATGCCGTTCGAGGCAACCTATGTACGTCATTTCAAAAAAAAAAAAATTAACAGTCTGCAAATATATTTCTAGTCGATAACACCTATTATTACACGTACCTGTTCTAATCTCTCAGTTTAGTAAGTGTTAGGACCGCTAGGTAGTTAGGTACACGCACCCTTACGTAGGACACCTAGGCCTTCAGCGCACCTACCACTTCAGGATAATTCTCTTTTTAAACTTTAAACAGTAGTTCATAAAATATTTTGATGGGTTATCTAGGCTTGGTCAAAACAAAATAAAATAAACAAAATAAAATTACATGATATTCCCATTTCCTTACAAATAATTTATTTCAAATGGAGGCAGCACTGGACCCCGAAAAATTCATGTATCCATAAGAACGATATGGATAACGAGAATGCGTTAAGTGCCTTGACAAAGGAGAGAGGGAACTGAAAAATGGGTACATGCTGTCCCAGTCCCACGTAAAGTTCAATTCAATTCATTTATTGCATTCATATTATACTACATCAGTTCTTAGTTTTACTAATATTGCCACTGTTTATAATTAGGTACAATATGAACCCTGTTGGGTATTGCAAAGATAAGATGGAACGGCAAGCGGGTGTTATAGACCAAGAAAAATTTATTACAAACAAATAAATTAATGAAAATACTATTCAAAACTATTCATTAATATTTATTAGCATTGTAAGCAGAGGTTTTTTATTTTTAATATTTTTTTTTTTTCTTTTTGACACAATATCGCATAAATCATTTTTTTATTACATGCAATTTTAATTTACCATGCACTTTTTTATTTTTTTTATTTGATTTTACTGCGTTAATTTATCAAGTCCATTTAAAGTGTTAATGTCAAGTTTAGATCTAGTTATATAAATTATTTTTATGAGTACCTATATTTATATACAAGTCAGTTAAAAAAAGATTATTAAATTGGATATGGAATTGTGTTAATTAATATTGTAAATGTTAGTTATAGTCAGTTGGATATTCCTTTATCGTTTAAAAATTCATTTACCGTATATAAGTGAGATATGGTGCGGCAGAAGAAGAATATTTTTTTTACCGACTTTAATTTAAAGAGGTTATCAATTCGTCGGGATCCTTTTTGCTTTTTTATGCAAGTTCACCGATTACTCACAGACGCCTAGACATATTAAAAAAAATCTTTTTTTTTTAATGTTGGTTATGAAATTTGAAGAAGTATGTTGTAGTTTTGTAAAATTTTGAAATAATGATTTGTTAGATCTTTAAACCGCTTTAAATAAGGCCAAACCCCACGCATAATCATTATGATGGACTCCAGCCAAGACAAATGCACGCAAATATGGCTTAGTCATTGCAACATCCCATTTGCCAAATCGCCGGCTATCTAACTCGTAGCATAGGCTTATTCGCTTACAAAGTGGATAGCCAAAGGATTATTTCGTGAGAAACGTCTATTAATTATTTGAGCACTAAATATTGAGAGTTCGGATATTTTCATTCATTTATTTTGTCTGTGGTAAAGCCAAGTTTCAAAGATTCAAAGATTCAAATGTTTATTCAGTAATTAAACCTTCACAGGCACTTTTACACGTCAATAAGTATAATTTACGTTACGTGTAAAGTATATTAAAATTTAATTTATTTTTAAATGAAAGCTACCGATACCAGCGCTTCGTAACGAGCAAGCCATAGGAAATTATGCTATGAAAATAACTAAAGTATACTAGCCAAGCAGTTTCAACGTTAGTACACCTCCTGACTCCTCCTTGGCAGTGGCCTCAATATGTTTATCCCATTTTAAGTTACAGTCTACAGTTATGCTTAAAAACTTGGTGTTGGGTACCCAAGAGGAAGGGTAATGATTTTAACGGTCTAAAGTATGTATGTGTCGACAAATTGGTGATTAATTATAGTTCGATCATCTGTATTTCTATTTTTATAAGTGAGAAATTTAAAACGCTTAGTGGTTGTAAAATAAAGATACTTATAATGGAGGATTTGAAAGATATCTGTTTGAAATACAAAAAAGTACTTATATTTATCTGAATATCCAAACGCAACTGAATTCATATACTAAGTAACCAAACAGTGGACTTGCCGATATTCATCATACGTCCTTAAATTAATTTCGTAGTGCCATATTGGAAGGTCTATGAACTTATATTTGTACTAGCTTTTGCCCGCGGCTTCGCTCGCGTAGGGGTGTAATTTATCAAAATCCTTTCTTAGTGGATGCCTACGTCATAGTAGCTTTATGCATGCAAAGTATCAGCCCGATCGGTTTAAAATTAACAAAGTTTCATACAAACTTTCATCCCCTATTTTATCCCCTTGGGGGTAGAATTGATCAAAATCCTTTCTTAGCGGATGCCTACGTCATAACATCTACCTGCGTGCCAAATTTCAGCCCGATCCGTCCAGTGGTTTGGGCTGTGCGTTGATAGATCACTATGTCAGTCAGTCAGTCACCTTTGAGTTATATATATTTAGATTATTGTATGTATCTTATTATTTGTATTATTTTCTAATTTTATTTTATTTTCTTTTGGTTTCTCTTTTATTAACACTCCACCTGCCAATGGGGTCCGCTGGCGGCACCCAAACCATAGGTATTCTATAGTGTCTTTTAACTTGGCAGTGAGAGTGTTGTAGATGTTTGAGCATTTTTTTTTTTTTTTTTTTACAATGTATTTGTTTAGGCATTTGTCCTCAATCTCACCTGATTGTAAGCGACGATGAAGACTAGGATGAAGCATGCCTATCCAAAAGATACCCATTCAATCTACTTTTGAATGTCCCGGGACTGTACTTCTCAGTGAATATAGACGCAGGCAGTTCATTCCACACCTTAGCTACTCGAACCAAAAACGAATTGTCGAAGCGTTTAGTTCGAGACTTAGGTATTTCAACGACAAAGAATTATAGAACTACAATTGCAAGATGCATTATATATATTATTAAAAAATGATTGCTACCCAAAGCATACTGGGTTTACCTCTAATTGGTTAAACATAAGCTTAAGTTTTTACTTGTAAGTTCTTTGTATAAAAGTATTGTTGTATTAATTGTTGGTGAACTAATAAACAAATAAAAAACCTTAATAATAATATACTAACCTTTTAAATTAAAAATCAAATAGTCATAGAGAATTATGTTACGTATACTAAACTTATTGACGTGCAAATGTGCCTGCAAAGGGTTAGTTAACGAATAGACATTTGATAATTGGATAAATAAAGAGAATTTTTTTTTATGTATTTTAACGATTATTCGAAGACTCCTAGTCCGATTTCGGAGATTCTTTTTTGTATGAAAATTTATACTTATCAAGTCCCATAGACATTTTAACAAAATCGGTTGTGTATTCTCGAGTGAAACCTTAAAATTTAGAATTTGTAACAACAATGAAAGCTCTTGTGTTAAACAGTATTAACATGTAACTAATGCTGAAAGGTTCCCGAAATTGAATGAGCTACAAACAAATTCGAGTTTCCCAAATTGAGGTATTAATTTTCAAAGGAAATACGAGTATGCATTTTGCTGTAATAATTCACTGCTATTCTGTTGTTCTAGTAAGTGGTTAAGTTTAGATGCATATAGATAGATAGATGAATGATTTATTTAAATAAATATATAGGGACAAATTACACTGATTGAGCTAGCCCCAAAGTAAGTTGGAGACTTGTGTTATGGGATAATAACTCAACAATACTATATTATATAACAAATACATATATAGATAAACATCAAAAATCCAGGAAAATTTGAAAATAATAATTTTAACTTACCCTGACCGGGGATCGAACCCGGAACCTCTGGGTGGCGGACTAGCATGGTGACCACTACACCATGGAAGGCGTCAAATTTAATTAAATTTACTTTCTGTATTTGTTTTCTGTAACACACAATAAACATGATTTAAGGAACACAATTAATAATACTTCAAGTAAATAGTGAAATAAGCAATGGTGGAAAAACTACCGCTCACGTGTGAGCGGGGATTGAACCATCGACCTTGGTCTTGATACGACCATGATCTTAAGAAATGAGCTATCACGTGTTCAACTCCGCACGCCGAATCTAGCATTTTGAACACCTAAAACCCTATAAAAACAAAAATATGTATAAAATATAATATATGCTGAAAACTAAGCATGCATTTGTGTGGCACAGTACCCAAAAGTGCTACAGCTTAGCTAAACGCTACCCACTAGGAGTAACAGCTGAATTTAAACTGGCACCCTTAAATGCGCGAACGAGATTTTATAAATTGTAACTTATATCATGTCTTTAAATAAGATTTAACATTTAAAATAACAGTCCACGATATTTAGAATTAAAATCATTGATAAATTGAATTACATAGCGACATATAATTTTTGAACAGTACGAAAAATTAAAAAATTGAATACTTCATAATATAAAGTATAAATAAAAAATATCAACTAGCCTAACTAAAATTAAACAAGGATATTTTTGTTTTTAAATTGAAAGAACAACGTTTGACGCAATATTGAATCGTCTTCACCTAGGTAAGTTAAAATCCATAGGCCTTTACATATACAAATTTAAAAGTAAATAAATCATGTTGTTTTAGATATTAAGGTGATATGATTTGAATATAAAATATGGCCAATATGTAAAATTTTAGTAACATTGATTTTAGTAAGTATAATAAAAATTTGGGAACTAATGATGTGAGAAGATTGATATTTATAAATCGAATTTTATCGACAGATAAAAATTCCGAAATGAAGATATATTTATAAGACTTTCAAGCGCGTTTTCAGTTGCATCCTCGGCTATGCTGCTTCGGAGCCTGGAATGCTCCTTCCTTTATTTTTTTCTCTAAATATTATATGCATGTCTCCAAAATCGAATTTAGTTTTACAACCGGCCGTCTGCATAAAGTCAATGTTCTTTGAGAATTCTTTTCGACGCCCACTATTCTTACTTAAGTTTAATAATTACAGATTTTATATTCCAAAATGGCAAACAGGTTCTCGAATAGCAACGACGCACTGGCAAGAAGAGCGTAGGAAGCCACCACCAAGGTGGTCAGACGAAATCAAAGCGCTGGATGCAGGCCGTTCTAAATCGATCATTTTGGAAATCTATTTGGCTAAGGAGAGGCCTATGTCCAGCAGTGGACGTTATGCGGATAAAATAATGATAATGATGACAGTTTAATATTTCAGTTTTATATTATCTCATTGTTTTAATTTAATAAACTTCCACTTAATGAACATGCCAGATTATTAATAAATTTTATACTATAAAGTGATGACTTCAAAATAATTTTGATAGGAATTTATTGAACAATGTCAAAACACGACGAACGCATGTCGAAACAATTAGTTTTAAATTAATAACTACACAGTGTGTTATAAATTGTAACAGTTTGTTAATTAAAACCCTATTGTTTCCTGTAAACAGTGCATGCGGGTAAACAATATTAATTTACATATATTTTAATATAGTTTTGCTCGTGTATATTTTGCTATTTTTTTTTGTATAAGACATTTTTTGTGGTGGACATTTTTCGTACTGGACGTTTATAATGTATTTCATGAGTAGAGCAAATGTTTTTTTGTCGAATTCTGATTTACTTACCATCATATGGAATATAAAGTTATAAATTAAAAATTGGCTAATATTAGGCGCCTAACTTATTTTTTTAAAGTTTTTTATTTAAAATCATGCAAGGTATAGAACATTTCCCTACAAATACAGCATAGAATGCACGTCAAATTTGCGTTGAGAGGAATGCCGCACGGAGCAATGCGGGAATTCCACATCAGACTGAAGTTTGCTGGAAGTTAGTGGAGTTTATTGCATAATGCACCATGGCAGAGCTAGGCGCGTATTTGCAAAATAGTCTACTTAGAGCAGTGATATCCTTATTTTGATTAAGTACCTTATTCTAATATTTGAAACGTTATACTGTGTCTAAACTTCTTTTTGAATAAACCTAAGACAAAACAATGTGTAAATTAGTCGGTTGTTGTCCGAAATATGTACATTATTTCTTTAACTTGGTATTAGTTCCACTAGATGGCGCTGTACCAAGTTAAAATGCGCTATAGAGATTTTTTCGTAAAATTACTAAAGGTTCGAGTACTTTGGCTACGAGGTAGGATGTAACAAAAACAATACGGTTTGATTTACAGTTGTGATAATGATTCAACTGATAAAGTAGACCGTAAAATATCTTTTGCATAAACTATGCTCAAAATATGTATAGTAGTTAAGTATGGTTTTTAAAATAAATCACTTTCACTATTTTTATTACAAATAAAAAAAAAAGTTTTAAATTAAATACTTACTAATCCCGTAAATCAAAAAGTAGCACTTTTTCAATCAGTTAATACTACAACTCTATGGATCTTAGAAACGCTTTTCGTAGTTAAATTAAAAGTCTGCAATCCTTAAATTGGTAACTTCATAGAAGCAGAGTATCGTTTATACATACTCTTCTGCAAACGAAACTAAACATCTGTGCACACGTCAATGTAAAGAAATAAAGAAAACTATTTTATTTAGTGCAAATTTACATCACTTGCATCGTTCGCCCCTCAACACAGTCGACAAGGCGAGAACGGGGGACAGGTTCAGGGACAGGGAACGGGGGCGCATATTGCGTGGGACCCTAAGAATTTCTGTTTTGTATGTAATGCATACATCAATTTTGCTGATTTGAGAGACCAGACTTTTTATGAATATTGCGATCACAATTTAACTTATAAGCAATTCCAAAATAAAACTTACACTGACACACACCACCTACAAGAATACATTAAAAATCCTACCCGATTCCAGGCAGTGCGGAACTTCATCAACACAATCCTGCAAGGAGCATAACGTAGTGCTCTCAGGAGACTCTCCGAACTACTTTCATAAGCACTGGAATTTCATAATCTGCTTAAAAAGAGCCTCGTATCTTTTAAACCAACCTTTCTTGATGCAGAGAAAAATTGTGGAATTTTGCTTTAAGTATTTTTTAATGAAATTTTGAAGAAATTTGTTTTTGTTATTTTAACCAATAACTATCTAAAAAACCGTTTTTTTTTTTTACAAATACTTTGATGATTGTTTCCGAATAGGAAAAAATACACTTACCGCATCTCTATACAAAGCACAAACATCACGTGCTTCAATATCATTGCCAAAGAAGGTGACATCAGACAGATGAGCAGCTTTAAAACCAGCAGAGAGCTAAATGAAATAAAAAAATATAACTAAAAGAATCAGAAAGGCTCTAAGCTGTTAAAAATTAGAAGTAAAATTGATTACCATTTTTAAGTGAACAAAGTAGGTACTAAATGTGACCCAAAATGCTCTTTCTCTGGGCTGCGTAACAATAGCTCGATAAAAATATAAAAAATTCTAGCTTCCGCCCGCAGCTTGCCCGCGTACCAATTGTAGCCTTTATCTGATGTCTAAACGTTTGTCCTGGAAAGTTTCATCAAAATCCGTTCGGTAGTTTGAGCGTGAAAGAGTAATAAACATCCATCCATCCTTACAAAATTTAGCATTTGTAATATTAGTAGGGTGTAACAAAAACAATTCGGTATTTAAATCAATTGTTTTTATAATTCATATCAATAAGCACCGTAAACTAAATTGAAAAAAAAAAATTTTTTTTTTTTAGTTGGCTTTAAAATAATTAAGTTATAAGACTTTAAAATTTGATGGATAGGTGCTTGACGACTGCTATAAAGTCTTGCGTGCAAGAAAGAGATAGTGAGATGTCCCCACCCGCAGTAAAATACATTCACACTCTTCTTTGGAGTAACGTTTCAAATCCTAATTGATGCTTCATTTAAAAACCAATTCTATTGCTGTATTTAAAAAAAAGTTTCTTTGTTTTATTTTTTGTTCTGTTATGTTAATCAAAAACATACAAAGTAAAAAGGCTTTGTGCAGTTTTTAGAAAGCTTTGTTAAAGGTTTTTACATTCATCAATTTACCATACCTTCCATATACTCGTATTTTCTAACAAGCTTTCAAAGCGAATTTCACGAGTAGCGCTGAGCAATTTCGGCGAAGAGTGGCAGGCAGTTTAAAAAAATTCAATAAAGCTCCAAAAAATCCTATATCCAGCCTTTAAAACAAATTGGGAGAAATAGTGTTGAAAAATGGATTACCTTTGTTGGTTTTACGCGGTCTGAACTGAAAGACTATAATGAGATTTTTTATAGCATCCAGAACGTAATAGTATTTGTAGGCTGGCTAATTTTACAGGTAGCCAGTAAAATTAGCCAGCTAATTGGATGTTCATTTAAGGCCGGCAACCTATTTAATTCCCAGGCCGATGGTCTGAACTATTTGGTGTATTCATTTCAGCCGTATAACGTCCACTGCAGGACATAGGCCTCTCCCAACGATTTCCAAAATGACCGATCTAGGGCGGCCTGCATCCAGCGCTTTCCAGCGACCTTATTCAGGTCGTAAGACCACCTTGTGGGTGGGTGTCCTACGCTTCGCTTGCCAGTACGTGGTCGCCATTCGAGAACCTTTTTTCCCCATCGGCCATCGGTTTGTCGCGCTATGTGTCCCGCCCACTGCCACTTCAACGAACTAATCCGCTGGGCTATGTCAGTGGCTTTTGTTCTCCTACGAATTTCCTCATTTCTAATTCGAGCACGTAGGGAAACACCGAGCATAGCCTTCTCCATAGTGCGTTGAGTGACCGTGAGCCTTCTTATGAGACCCAAAGTAAGGGACTTGGTGTATTGACAGTAAGCTAATTGAATTTGACAGACCATTTTTTTTTTTCAAACTTTCACACATCTTATCAAAACTCCTTTTTTATAAAAAAAAATATTTTTCTATTAGCAGTCACTTTGTGGTAGGGTATATTAGTAAATAAGTTTGGAAAATCCAAAACTGAACGCCTCATCCTGCTCATAAAAAAAAAATATTATAAGTAAACGACACTGAATCAGATAGTAATTTTTAATAGGAAACAATTCCGTGACGTAATGAAGCTATTTAAAAAAATGGTATAAATACTTTAAGTATTTCGAGCGTAATTGTGATACATACATCAATACAGACATCCACAATTTTTTTTTATATAATAGGCTTGACAAATATTTTCTACAAGTATTAAATGTGGTTATAAAGGGTTGTTCTACATATCTCTGTACTTATATTATTGTATTAGTGCAATATGAATATAATAAAGACAGTTTTCGTACCATTTGCTCAAAAAAGGCACATTCTATGGCACAAAAAGCGAACATAACAATACATACATATTATCACGCCTGTTTCCCACAGGGGTAGGCAGAGACTAAGGACCTCCACTTGCTACGATCCTGACTGACCTCTTCCGCTTCATCTACACTCATCACTCTCTTCATGCATGCCCGCCGGTTACGGGTACTTCTAACCTCTCCTTTTTTAAGAACGTCTGCAATCTGATCGCGGTACGTTCGTCGAGGACGACCCTGACCCGCTCTTCCACTCACGTTTGCTTTGTAGACTCTTTTAGTGAATCTCCTTTCATCGATCCTTTCTACATGTCCGAACCATCTCAACATTCCTTTCTCAATTTTTGTTACTACATCTTTTAACAATAGTCATTTTTAATCAATTAAAAATAGGGAAAGAACTGAATTTCATTCATCCTCTAGAGGGAGAATGTGGTTTAAGTTTGGAATACTTACCGAAATTTATACTGAACTGAAATCATTTCTATATTGTTAAGCGTAAAAAAATAACGAGTTTGAATCGACACCATGTATCCGCAAAATCCACAAAACCTCTTAAATTTCATTAAATAAATAATTAAATTAAGTCATGTCATTGTTTGTCTATTTTTTCCAAAAAAAAAGCAAAGGGTCATTTGCGTCTCACACATACAGCCAAGTTTTCTGCGTACCTATATTTATTCACAACGTCAAACATTTCGTATTTTTTATGTCATTGGATAAAAATTATTTAAAGTTGTATCTTTTAATAAATGCTTACCTCTTGTTATTATTGTCTTAGTCTTGGGTGAACTCAAATCCGTCGCTTCACTCAGGACTCGTCCTAAATCCCTCGCTTCGCTAGTGATTTAAGTATTTAACACCCTCGCTCCGCTCGGGAGTAAACCTCAAGTCCTTCGTTGCGCTCGCGATTTAAGTCGTCACCCGCGACAGAAGACAATGCTTTATCCCCTTGGTTAAATAATAATCTACTATTAAATAGAGTTAAATGCTTGACCCTGACATTTTGAGAGAAGAGCACTACCTCATCGCACACTGCCAAGCAAATAGCTGACCCAACCAGATGTTCCTTGGGAAAAATTGTTCAGTATCAATAAATGAGTCCCCCCTTTAAATAGTTTCAGTGTGTTTTGTTAGACCCTGAGGGCTGTAGATTATGATAATGGAAATGGCGTCGCTGGTCGGGTCGTTGGATTCCCTCTTATATGGTTGAGTTTAACGATGGCTGATCCGTGCGTCAACTCGTGAACGGGTGCTGCCGGGAGGGACTGGTCAGCTCGGCTTCGCTTTTTTTTGACTACTTAATATTTTTTATTACGCAATTTATGTTTGTTTACTTGTTCGCAAGCATTACATGTTATAATGTGTCAACATTGTATTATATTATAAGTATTTATTAATTAAAAGACAATTATAATAATATGACAAATCCCTTCTATGAGTAGGCGACCAATACTGTGAAAATGAGTTTCTTTCGGCGTTTCTTCTCAGCAGTGGTCGTTACGAAGCGCTGGTATCGGTAGCTTTTCTTTAAAAATAAATCAAATTTTAATATACTTTACACGTAACATAAATTATACTTATTGACGTGTAAAAGTGCCTGTAAAGGTCTAATTACTGAATAAACATTTGAACTTTGAACTTTGAACATGATCATTCTTGTTGGCGTTTAAACATATTTTTTCCAAAATAACTAGCCCGTAACGGCCACAGACTTTCATTACCGCTAACTAGCCGATATATTACGCAAGGCTCGAACCCAGATTAATATATTTGGGTCCGGCCCAGTTAATTACTTGCGAAGATAAGTGTGTATGGACTCTCGTAAATTGGACCCTGCGTGGTCTACTTTTAAATTAGTCTAATGTTTGTTTCATATGGTAAATACATGCTGAAATTAAGCGAAATTATAGCGTAGCGATGGTTTTAAAATTAGCGTAAAATATTGTATTTAAAATAATAAAAAATGCGTTTTATCATGTAAATGACTATTTATCATCATTTGATCAATTTTTTAAGTGAAAACTTCTTTAGCGGCGTTTGTAATCAGTAAAAATTTTAAACTCGCGTCAGGACACGTGGCCTGATTGAAAATTCGTAAGACGGATGGAGAGTAGACAGCCGGCGCGGTGTAGGAGAGGAAGTATCCCCCTCTCTTTCTACGGCGCGGCTAAAATGTATGCCTGCGCCTGCTGTTAATGTTCAAGTTTTCACTTCTGCTTGCACTCCCGAAGTGCAACCTGTCTTCTTTTTTTTTGAAAATTGTAGACTGAAAGTTTTAATTGTATATTTTGAATGCATAATAGAATGTGTAGCATAAGATGTGCATCTGTTTTGTTATTGTAACATAGCCCATCAGGCTGATAGGGACCTATACTCAACTAGGTTTCTTTCGGCGTGATCTCTCTTGCAGTGGTCGTTCCGAAACGCTATTAGTTTTTAGCTTTTGCACTAAAATTATTTAAAAAAAAATGACCTTTAATGAAAAATAAATTTATCGTACATTGAATAAAAATGTTGACTTTGGGTTTGAGTTTATAGATAACAGATACTGGATCACGTGGTCTTGTAAAAAAGTAAGGTGAACAAAACCAGGTGGTAATACGTGTACAATAACCAACCAAGTGCAAGTCGTAGTATCTATAAGAGACGACCTCCGTGGCGTAGTGGTCACCAGGCTAGTCCGCCACCCAGAGGTCCCGGGTTCGATCCCCGGTCAGGGCAAGTCGGAAAATGGCCTTTTTCAAATTGTCCTGGGTTTTGGGCGTTTATCTATATATGTATTTGTTATAAAATATAGTATCATTGAGTTAGTATCCCATAACACAAGTCTCGAACTTACTTTGGGGCTAGCTTTTCTTTAAAAATAAATTAAATTTCAATATACTTTACACGTAACATTAATTATAATTATTGACGTGTAAAAGTGCCTGTAAAGGTCTAATTACTGAATAAACATTTGAATATTTGAATCTTTGAATCTGAATCAGTGTAATTTGCCCCTATATATTTATTTATTTATTATTTATTATAAGCCTGTTTCCCACAGGGGTAGGCAGAGACTACGGACCTCTACTTGCTACGATCCTGACAGACCTCTTTCGTTTCATCTACACTCATAACTCCCTTCATGCATGCCCGCCGGTTACGGGTAGTTCTGACCTCTCCTTTTTAAAGAACATCTGCAATCTGATCGTGGTACGTTCGTCGAGGATGACCCTGACCCACTCTTCCACTCACGTTCGCTTTCTAGACTCTTACTAAGTATTTCGTAACATTATCTATAAAAAAATTACGTTTTTTGGAAGCCCCACTTTAATATTTATTTTATTCTGTTTTTAGCATTTGCTGTGACAGCGGCAACATAAATACATAAACTATAAAAATTTTAACTGTCTAGCTATCACGTACATGAGATGCATCCTGGTGGATGACAGACAGACAGACAGACGGACGGACGGACAGATGGGCAAACAGCGAAGTTTTAATAATAGGGTCCCGTTTTTACCGTTTGGGTACGGAATCCTAAAAAGTAACAGTAGAGTTGGAGAGACGCCCGGTAGATTGACAATCACGACGCATTTCCGCTTGGCGACCACACCGGATGCGGTGTGGTACAAGTAAGAGAAAATTCTCTCTTCTATGCTAGTCTGGGAGAAAAGGAAAAATGTACCAGCTGCTTTTCTTTTCGCGCAGATCGTAAAAATCTAAGAAATTTGCGAGAATTTGAATCATATCAATAGGCGAAGCGGTTAGGAACCTATCACTATTTTGATTTCCTTTTTATTATCCCGCCCACCTGAGTGCTAAACATGGCATTGTTAATTTAGACGACATATAACAATTTTTAAAAGGGTGACTTTGCATCCTCGAATGAGATATTTATCGGATGAATTGCCACAGTCAAAGTCTTTTTTCCTAGTTGTTTTGGTTTAAAATCTGAACTACTAGTAGTTTGCCCCGAACTGTGAAATTGTGAAACCCATATTTCCATCATTTGACCGATTTGACTCAAATGTTGGATACACGACTACCAGTTTTTATGAAACTCCGACCGAGTAATCGAAGAAACATACAAATATACACACATACAAACGCCGCATTGCTCAAGTATACTCTGAAAATCGCTCGCACGCTCAACTAAACCGAATTTAATAAAATTTCTGTGTGATCAACCTAAAAATATATACTTTATAAAAAAATATAACTCCCTTTTTTTGAATTCGATTCAAAAATTATAACTATAATTTTCGAATAAAATAACGCTAAATTCAAGACTGAATTTAGCGTTATTTTAGATATTTGGCTTTGTACCTATACAAATTAAAAGTTAAGCGCGTTAATTTGCGTTGAAAGCTTTATCTTAGCATTATACTTAGTAGTACTCTGGACAAGAAATCGCTTCCGCCTGTGACTTGAGCCGCTATCCAATAAAACCGAACCGCACATTTGACGTCGCGCACCGTTAAATTACGAGAGGAATCTCTGACAAATGATCGATGTAAAGATATTAAAGTCTTTCTTTTGCACGTAACAAAAGATCGCTCTAAGAATTGGATTTTCGGATTGATTTGTGGCTAATGAAAATGCTTTTTGTTGGCTGAGATTTCTTTTGAATTTATTTATTTTGTAAAGTATTTACTCGTACTGAATCAAATAATACTCGTAAGAAAAGCCTAAGGCTGGTTTCACAACTATGCGGAAGATCCGTGCGTGTCACCCGTACCATGTCTACACATCGCCTTATAACATAATTATTCCTCTTCCTTGTCACTAGATGGCGCTATAAGTATTTATTAAAACATTTAAATCTTTTCTCACTATTATTTAAATAAAGTAGAACTATTATTATGTAAATATGACATGAAATGCAATGAATATTTTAAAAGCATATTCTATACTTTCTTTGTTACTTTTTTGCTAGTCGTGTGTGCTGCCATCTCTGTGTAGCTACCTGCAACCCTAGTTTTGCCTACTTACAGGCCCTCCAATGATTTCAATGGCGTTGGGTATCTGTTACGTTACTAATTATTTTATCCATCCCATACGGTCCAAATGCGGAGACATACGTGAGGCGCAAGATTATCGTTTCACAGTGATGCGGATGGTTCCGTACGGAACCCTTTTACCACTTATTCAATCGTACCTAATTCTCTTTTCACCGCAGATTTTCTTGGACGTTATTCGCAAAAATGCTAAGAAAAGCTTCACATTCTCCTTTTATATTGTAAACAGTAGTTCATATAACTTTTCAAAACTAAAAACTGACTTCACCCCCAAACTACACAAACGATTTCGGGTATACCTTTTCAAACAAAAAAGAATTTTCCTAATCGGTCCAGACGTCTTCGAATCATCGGTCATTATAACATTGCAGGTGATTCGTAACGAATCGATAACCTTCTCCGGATTGGAAGTCTGTCAAAAATAGTTTAGAGGGTTATCTAGAGCTGCGTGAGATAAAATTTTAAATTATATTTCCGTTTTACCTCCAATCTCAATAAATTCAAAAGTTTTTAAATGTAGGCAAATACCAGTAGATCTTTAATGCAGCCTCATGAAATCTTTGTTTTTTAGCCAATATGAGCATTCATAAATTAATAATACATTAATTATCTTAATGTAACCTACAGTGTCATCTACAGTGACATTTTGTTATTTGATAATTGGGGTACATAATTGGAACGGATTGTTACATTGTCACTTCGTTTTATTTGTAATTGGTTTTAAGTAAATTTTAGTCTACTGTTTTTTTTTTTTTGATGTAAATTCATGTATTCCTGTCAATCCCTTCCCTAACAATAAATATCGTTTTGTATTATTTAAGAGTAGGTTCTACCTTGCTTCAATAGAAATCTATCTCTATCTAAATATATATAACTCAAAGGTGACTGACTGACATAGTGATCTATCAACGCACAGCCCAAACCACTGGACCGATCGGGCTGAAATTTGGCATGCAGGTAGATGTTATGACGTAGGCATCCGCTAAGAAAGGATTTTGATCAATTCTACTCCCAAAGGGATAAAAAAGGGGATGAAAATTTGTATGAAACTTTGTCAATTTTAAACCGATCGGGCTGAGACTTTGCATGCATAAAGCTACTATGACGTAGGCATCCCCCTAAGAAAGGGGGATGCCTACGTCATTTTTGATAAATTACACCCCTATGCGAGCGAAGCCGCGGGCAAAAGCTAGTGATTAATAATCGTTCAATAGAAAAGTAATAACAAAATAATCTGGCTTTTAACAAGAAAAAAATTATTAACCATTCCTAACTCTTTCAAGCTAGTGTATTATGTTTTCCAGACGTATTAAGTCTAGTTCATTATCAACCCTCATTAAAAGTTTTATAAAATTCTAATACCTCGCCAATTTCGAACTCAAATCTTAAAGATTTAACAGGGAATAGAAATAAAAAAGAAAAGTCTGAATCTCGAATGATCCTCGGACTTCAGTCGATGGTCGACTCTTGAAAACTTAATTTAAACTTCCACTGGCCTACGCTGAACGCCTGACTAGATTTTTAAAACCAATCAAAATGTTAATTAAACTTAGAAAACTTTGTCATACAAAACATATAGTCTTATTTTAGTTTAATTCGATTTTAAGGTTTCATTTTTTTATGGATGAGTTTACTGTTTGTAAGTTTATTTTTATGTGATGTGTAGGAGGGTTTTGGCTAAGTCTTCCGTATTTGGCGCTTTGCATCAAGTACTTCTAAACGCTTCTTTTCAAAACTTTCAACGCTCTTGTGAATAGTTTGTCGCCATTCCGGTCTGAGACGAGCGCGATCCTCCCAGTTATCTGTTGGTGTGTTACACTGTACATCTTGTAACCGAGTCTTCAAGACGAAGTTCGGTTTTGCTAGCCACATAAGAGCTCACCGGAATAAAGACGGAAATACGGTCGCCGGATACGGGGTGGACGACATGATGATGATGATGATTTATGTGATGCAGTTCTTGTGAATAAAACTCTATAAAAAGGGTATAATTTGTAAAAAATATATGTTATTAGGTAAAGTAAGACAATAAATAATAGTAATAATCATAAGTAAAATCATGATATTTATTATTGTCTTTATGTGGATTGCCAATCTGATACCAGAGTGGCCATTTACACGCACAATAATTAGACAAGTGCGTGTCGAGCCACGCGCAATGTAGGGTTCCGTAGTTACGAATGCTCATTTTGAATTCATGCCACTAAAAACGTCTAAAAACTAATTTTCTATTGAATTTGTTTGAAATATTCATTTTGCGAGTACATTTTATAAGTTGATGGCCTATAACTTTTTAATTTGTAAACCCAACTCTGATAGCTTTCCTTTAATTCGTTATATATACTATAGCTGTGAATTTTTTCACGTGTTTATATATAACCGTTTAGCAGATAGAGGGGGGGACACTTCAACCAAAAATTTTTACTTTAAAACCAAATATTTTGAAAGTCCTATTCAACGATATCCAACATGACTGGTTAGTCAAGAAAGTAAAATTGCCTTTCAACTATAATGTATGGGAGGTACTCTAAAAAAATTTTTTTCAATATTTTATTTTACCACTTTTTTGCCCAATTAATATACAAATCCATGCTAAATTACAGCTTTCTAGTACTTATGCTCGCTGTGTAAAACCGCGGACGGACAGACAGACAGACATGGAGAAACTATAAGGGTTCCTTGATTACTACGGAACCCTAAAAAGGGTATAATTTGTAAAAAAATATGTAATTAGGTAAATTCGTAAGACAATAAATAATAATAATCAAAAGTAAATCATGATGTTTATAATTATTGTTTTTATGTGGCTTGCCAATCGGACACCAGTGGTGGCGATTAACACACACAAAAAACCACTTTGACGATCTCCGTGGCGTAGTGGTCAACATGACCGCATGTAGTCCGCCACCCAGAGGTCCCGGTTCGATCCCCGGTCAGGGCAAGTTGGAAAATGACCTTTTTCAAATTGTCCTGTGTCTTGGATGTTTTTCTTTATAATATGTATTAGTTATAAAATATAGTATCGTTGAGTTAGCATCCCATAACACAAGTCTCAAACTTACTTTGGGGCTAGCTCAATCAGTGTTATTTGTTCTTATTTATTTATTTATTTATAAAAACAAACAACAAGTTTATTTGCTAGGCAATTAAAAAAAGGTCTTGACTGTCAAATCAAGGGTTTTATTAAATTTGGCGCTACAGATATCCTTACACGGATATGTAGTGCCATCTATTATTTGCTACAGAAAACCTTGCCTTTCCGATTGGCCGAACCGATTTTCATAAAAACCATCACAAGTTAACTTAATTTCACTTAAGAATCCCCTTACCCTAGACTTTTCCATACAAACGTAGTCTACGTTTTATTTTAAATCGATATGTCAGATTTCGATAAAAATGTGTTATTTTAAAGAAATTGTAATTATCTAGGGTTATAATTGGTTTCCTACAGTAAAATTATGAACTTGAAATTAAATATAAGGGTGTAGAAGTTTTCCATACTGATAGTCAAATATGATATAATACACTATATTCTCTTCTAAGTCCATAATTTTAGTGTCGGTAACCAATTATAACCCTAGTTAATTGCAATTTTTTTTTAATTGGTTCATCTTGCCCATATCCGACATGTCGTTTTAAAAAAAAAGCTAAACTACGTTTGTATGGGAAAGTCTGGTTCTGTCTAGGGTCAAGGGACTCTTAAAAAACTGCATTGGAATCTATCCATCCGTTCGAGCGCTACAATGCCACGACAGACAGACAGACTGAAATTCATTAGCGTAAAACTTATTACAACCCCCGTTTTTTTTCTAAAAACATAGCAAACATTTGTACTCTAAGCTTTCTATAACCCTGCGACGCTGACGTCTACACTCAAAGCCGAAACGAGTCTGTGACGTCAACGCCATTCAAAGGTTGAATAAAACTTCAACAGAGAAGTATACTTGAATCCGGTCCAATTAAAATGTTAATTACTAATGAGTCAGTGGACGGCGACCTTTATAACGGCCGACTGAAATTGAGTTTGTAATTTGGATGGATTCTATTAATATTATTAATGCGAAGGTTTTTATGGATTTGTAATAAGGCAAAACGGATTAGGATAAAGTCTTGTCCTCTTATTCATAAAAATTAGCAACCGTTTGCTAAACCTATTTTAGTTAAAACTAGCGATGCATCCGATACCGATACCGATACCGATATATCGGCGATACTTCGGGTTAGCCGATATATCGGTATCGACGATATTTTTATAACCGATTCAACGATACTTTTTTTTTTAAATCGCCTTTCTCCGCAAAACTTAAGATTACTTTGTTTTTTAAATAAAAATGTTATTAATGTTAATTACTAAAATTTATAATAATTATCTAATATCGACCTATGTAACTACTTTTCATTATAATAAAAAAATAATCCGACTGGTGATTTATTTATTTTATTTTCATGTTTGATTCAA
The DNA here is from genome assembly GCA_943193695.1 of Acrobasis suavella. NCBI lineage: Eukaryota > Metazoa > Arthropoda > Insecta > Lepidoptera > Pyralidae > Acrobasis > Acrobasis suavella. The sequence goes on from OW971935.1 coordinate 1,089,996, forward strand.
TTAACGTATCGGTATCGGTATCGGTATCGCCGATATTTGTATAAGAGTATCGGTATCGGTATCGTATCGGCGAAAAGGCGTATCGATGCAACCCTAGTTAAAACATCTTTTGTCTCTTTCCCTCTTTTCAATATTTGACATAGTAAGAACGAGACAAAATACATTTTAACTAAAAGAGGTTTAGCAAAGGTTTAATAACTTTTATGAATATGGAGGTTGGCATGTAAGTTCTATGATTTATTTAATTTATGTATACTTAAGCTTATTACTTGGGTTTACATACGAGTAGTAAACATTTATAACCGAATTCCAAAAAGGTTATTGGGTGTTTCCGACCGCGAGTGTTTCGGACCGTGGTCCGAATCGCCCAAGTACTTTTTCTGAAGGGGATCATTCGGACTGCGGTCCGAATCGCCCAAGAACAATTTTGTGAGGGGTCGATTCGGAACACGATGGGAAATAATACAGTTGCCTTGCGTATTGAATTAGTTCAGAAAACTTTATGAAGTTTTATAACACATCTACATAAAATCTCTTTTTTTATAGTAAGACGGCTAGTTTGTCCTCAAGCTGTGATTATACCAAGTTTAAATTGTATATTTATTTTAAAATGCATATGATAATTGTGTATTGTATTGCATTTTTTTTTTTTTTTAAACACTTTTCTACTCATCTCTACAAATAAATAATTGGTCCAAATCGGAACTACGAAAAGAGCATTGGTTAGTGGTGCAAATCAACCCATTCCAAAAGATACCTAAGGCCATTCGGACCGCTTCTACCCCTGCGGTCCAAATGAGAAATTGGGACGCCCCCTTCAGAAACCCCCTTCAAAAAGAGTACTTGGGCGATTCGGACCGCGATCTGAAACGCCCAACAACCCTTTAAAAAGAGGAGGTTATCAATTCGTCGGAATCTTTGTTTTTCTTTTTATATATGTTAACCGATCATTTGAAGATGCCTAAATCGATATGGTTTTTTTTTGTTTGATACCAAAGTCAACCTAAAGGATACTTGATAGGTGGTCCGTTAGAAATTATATTAAAATCGGTTATGTAGTTAGGGGGAGAAGTCGGTTTTTAGTTTTGAAAATTTATATTATAAAAATTATAATAAGTAAAAATATTTTCCCGCGTCCTTGTATTTTGTATTATTATAAATACAAAATATGTATGAGTGTTTGCTCATTATTAACACAGCACGGGTTACTCACGTAGAGAATCAGCTACTGGCTTACATGTTTCGACCTCAACCGGAGGTCTTCATCAGGGCGAAAGTGACGCGCTCGTGCAAAAAGTCGCTCCGCGACACACTGATGGTAGAGTCGCGCGGGCGGCGCGAGCGATCGCTCGCTTCACTCGTAGCGACAGTGGTGGGGATTGCTGGTTATCTGCGTCGACGACTCCTGCAAATGTACTGGAAGCCTCAATTTCATCTTCTTCATCGTCGGCTGCTGGTGATGATGCCCGTGTGTGAAAAAGCTCCTGTGAAGACTGTCGACTGTACATGGCATCTATTATGCGTCACTTAAAGTATTTGTTTACTCTAGGGGCCATAACAGACGGGGCGCAAGTTACACCGCGTAACAGCTAGTGATGGGCGGTGCATGAATACTCAATCAACCCATTTGAGTATTTACTCAGTAGATTGAGCCTTATTTATTCATTTGGTAAGTAGATTGATTTATATGAGTTTCGACTCATATTTATGTTTATATTCATTATTTCATGTTTTCATGATAATTTTGAAACTTAAATCTAGTATACACTTGCAGTTCTTGCCGGAAAGTGCATACGCGATGATATGCTTAAAATGTAGGCAAACGTTATATGCGACACTAAAATATATGAAAATACCATACTAATCATACACTGAAAGTAGGCTTCTTTGACTAATTATCATTTTTTTGTGAGAGGTATGCAAAGACGTAATTTTATGTCAAAACAGACATCAAATGCGATGTCAACATATGAGCACGCTCTATTTACTCTATTTGTTAAATCTAGTGAGTAAATACTCAAATGGGTAGATTGACTACTATCCACTGTCCATCTCTAGCTGTTACGCGACGCAACTTGCGCCCCGTCTGTTGTGGCACTAACGCGGCTGAACGGATGGTCAAATTTGGCATTTAGATGGCTTATTTCCTGGATTAATATCTATAATACTTTTTACCCGAGTGAATCATATTATACAAGACTCGTAAAATTAAAAATACGGCCAAGTGCGAGTCGGTCTCGCTCACAAAGGGTTTCGTACCAAAATCTAATAAAAATTCACGTTTGTTATATGGGAGCCCCCCCTAAATATTTATTTTGAACTTCCATCAAAATCATACTAAGTGCATATTATCGCTTCTCACTGTTTACTAAAATCTCAGCAATAGTTGGCAGTGGCATAAGCGTAGCCAGCCATGGGCTCAGGGTGGGGCAGCAATCTCAAATAATATGTAACTAGCAAACTACACGGTCCGCCGCTTACCCCAGTTAATTTTTACATATAAAATGTCGAGTGTGAACTTTCTTACGAATATTAAGTATTGTAGTAAGTACCTAGATAATTTAATTTTTAGGTTTGGTTCGGTAACTTAAAGGTCTGAGCCAGGGTGGGGCAAGCGCCCCACCGTGCCCACTGTGGCTACGCCCATGGGCAGTGGTCCTAAACACACACACAAAACCCGGACGGGACAGCCGCGGTCGATAAGTTCAATACAAAATACCATTTACTAACCGCTGTTGGCAGTCATACTTACATGTTTACTGACTGTCCGCAGTGCGTCTCCGATCTATTCCTGTTAATGTCGTTGTACGATTCTTGTACAATAAATGCATGTAGTCTGACGAAAGAAATAATTAATAATAATATGACAATCGCCCTTCTGGCGAGTAGGCGACCAATACTGTGAAAATGAGTTTCTTTCGGCATTTCTTCTCAGCAGTGGTCGTTACGAAGCGCTGGTAACGGTAGCTTTTCTTTAAAAATAAATTAAATTTTAATATACTTCACACAAAACATACTTCATACTTATTGACGTGAAAAAGCGTCTGTAAAGGTCTAATTACTGAATAAACATTTGAATCTTTGAATCTTTGAAGGTCTGGACTTTCGACGGTCCTGAAACCATTAGCGAAAAATTGCCACTTTTGGCTTATGTGCGTAAAAAAGGTTTCACGTTCTTACTTTAAACAGTAAAAAGAAGTTTATAAAATAGTTTGAAGGGTTATCTAGTGCTTCGTCGAGACAAAACTCAAATGATATTTCTGTTTCCTTTCAAATGATTTATATCAAATGGGGGCAGCACTGGACCCCGAAAAATGTACGAGGGGGGGTCAAAAAGTTCGCGGAATGGAGGGGATAGCGGGGGGTGGGGGACCTGCCGCAGGTAGTAACTAATGAGCAACTCTTTGTGAGTATATATGCCAAGTTTGAACCTGATTGTGTCAATAACCTTTGACCTGTCGTCGATCAAACAAGTGAATCCGGAAGAAAAACTTGAACATGGAAAAAATCGAGTTTCGTGCCGTCATAAAGTTCCTCACTAAGCAAGGAAAACCACCTCAGAAAATTTTGGAAGAAATGTTATCAGTATACGGGGACTCTTGCCCTGGGAAAACCATGGTGTACAAGTGGAATAGCCTTTTCAAGCAAGGCAGAGAGTCTCTTGAAGACGACCCTCGCTCAGGACGGCCGATTGAGGCCACCACCTCAAACATCGTTGAAAAAGTGGAGAATCTTATACTGGAGGATACTCGTTTGAAGAAGAAACAACTTGCAGAAATGGTTGGAGTATCACCTACAACCATTTTAAATATTCTACACGACAATCTTGGGATGTCAAAAGTCAGCGCAAGATGGGTGCCAAGAATGCTCACACCACCACAGAAACAGCTGCGCGTCGAGTATTCAAAGGAGTTTTTAGACCTCTGTAGCGCCGACAAGGAAGGAATTTTTGCAAGACTTGTTACTGCAGATGAAACTTGGGTTCATCATTATGAGCCTGAGTCGAAGCAAGAGTCTATGCAGTGGCATAAAAAGGGTCAGCCCCCCCCTAAGAAATACAGGGTGTCACAATCGGCTGGAAAAATCATGGCAACTGTTTTTTGGGATACAGAGGGTATTTTATTAATAGATTATAAAGATAAGGGTGTTTCTATAACGGGAGAATACTACGCTAATCTACTAAGACAATTAAAAGAAGCAATCAAGGAGAAAAGGCGGGGAAAGTTGACAAAGGGTGTGCTGCTTTTGCATGACAACGCACCGGTACACAAGAGCCGCGTTGCGATGGCTGCCCTTCATCACTGTGGCTTCGAAATGTTAAACCATCCTCCCTATAGTCCAGACTTAGCCCCCTGTGATTATTTTTTATTTCCCAAATTAAAAAAAGAGCTTCGGGGGAAGAAATTTTCCGATGATGAAGAAGTCAAGTCGGCGATTTCGGCCTATTTTGAGGACAAAGACAAATCATTTTTTTTCGACGGTATTAATAAGTTAATAGAGAGATCTGAAAAATGTATTCGACTTAAGGGGGAATATATTGAAAAAGAAAAATAGTACAGTATTTTATTTCACCCCCCTTCCCCTCCGTTCCGCGAACTTTTTGACCCCCCCTCGTATGTATCCCCTGAAAGTGAGAAACAGATATTGTAAAATAAGCGATATAACGATTACTCGCGTATAAAGTCAGCTGTTGACCGACATAATATATCGACTTCATCTGGTCTTTCTCATGGTGAGTGCGGTACGTGACGTCATCGTGCATTTCAAATCACATTCGCCAATAGATGAATTTATACGCGTGTAACCAGGGGACGCATTTTTGAAATCACTTTTCACATAACGAATGGTTTACGCGAGCGTTTCCAAACGGGCGCATTTTTGAAATGGTTTTTTGCGAAGGATTTGCAACGAGTGGTCTCGACCACTCGTAATTTTGACATTTGTGGCGCAGATATGTCAAAGAAATCTTTCATATAGAATCCGTTCCGTTTCGTGCTGCTTTTTTATTAGTAGTGAAATTCTTAAAAAAACCATAGACATATTTTCGATGTTTTCTACGTGAAACAATATTGTTTTTCACTGACACGACGGTTTCAAAAATACGTCCGAATTGTTTTTTACGCGAGTGGTGAGTTGGAAAACTACACGTTTTGTGTTTCGGTGAGTCCTTAAATGAAAAATAACACTCCAGTAGGTCGCGTTCAGACGATACGTGCACACCAAGCGCACCACGCCACGTCCGTCAACACCCGCTTATAGCTCGCTGTAAAACATGTTGCATATAATTAGAGTTCTATGACACATCAATACCGCTCAAATTGCATTTACTGAAGTCCACACGAATACAACTCGCATACGCCTCACTCCCGCTTGGCGCCTGCCTCGCACTCGCCCCGCGCCCGCATCGCACCATCCCCCGCTCACCCCGCCCGCATACGCGTTGCGCCCGCGCTTTGGCTAGTGTCGTATTTACTTGTCTTATGGGGTTATTACACCAGGTATTTATAGGTACTTAAATAACCTTGCAAAAAAACGCCGAAAATAGCCAACGCAACATTGCAGGTTTATACTCGTAACTTATCGGCTCTGCAATTCTTGGAAACGAGGCAGTTCATCAAGCTGGTACAGACGAGATAAAGTATCTCGACACCCGCGCACTATCTCTGGATCCAACGCCCTCAACTTATATCCGCACTATATTGGATTTCAAGCCGATTTCACAAAGGCGCTGCTTCACATTGTTATAGTAAGTTTAGCCAACACTTTCAAATTCGAAAAAATACACTATCATTCTAATGCAAATCCCAGAACATGCTGAGTTGGAGACCATTTTCTTTTTGGGAAATTTACAAATAATACTTTAAAAAAGTAAACATAGAACAACATAGGTGCTATTTATTTCTATCCAACCATTCTATCGATAGTATCAATCCTGACGACGAACAAAAAACGATAGTATTGCGTTTTACAAACTATAATATTATCGTTAGTATATGTATTATGAAAAGCAATACTATCGATAGTATCGATGGTTTGAACGTCTGATAATCGATACTATCGATAGATTATCGACATGTATATCGGTTTTATTTAAAATGCCGATAGTCTATCGGTAGGCTATCCATAGTGGACTATCGAACGGCAACACTAAACTCGACCAACGTGAACTTTATTCAATAACGTAGTCAATCGTTGCGAGGAAACATTTGAAGCACGTCCGCAGCATCAGAGAAATTGTATTCATAAAGAACTTCAGCCCTAAGGCATATAGAGGATAACCCCGGACACCTACAAATAGTTGCCGAGTGTAACAATAGACGAAATAGATTTTGAATGTGTGGAAACTCCACCCGTCCCGGCTAGTTGGTGTGCTCCCACATAAAATATTGGAACGAAGTTCCTTACGGCAGGCTTGGAGGAGATAGGGATTTTGCTGCGCGACCGAACTGAAAAAAATGTGATAGTAAAACCGTAAGGATGACCTCGTTAAATAAAACCGTTAAATGAGACGTGCGCAGGCGCGACAGTCGTATACACAAGCGAGTAGTGTATAATACCTTTCTCTTCCTTTGAGCACGATTTTTCTTTTGCAAATTGTGTCGATTCTACATTAGCCGAAGGAACTTCGTTCCTACCTGGTGTCCCACGACACCACATTTCTTTTTTTTAGTTTCAAAACAATCGTAGAGCAAGAGAGAGACACGGCAAGGGTTAATACTCGTACATTTATTTGTGTTAGCACTGATAAAATTATATATATAATTCAAGATGCTTGTATCAAAGGTGGTGGAAGAATGAGTCGTAATGGTAAAGATGGAATAAACGTGTAAAAATTCAGAAATTGAATTTAAAAATGTGGACGGAATGAAATGATATATAAAGGAGGTATGTAAGGTCATGAAGGAAAGGATTTATTGCAACATCTATATGGATTACACGAGAGCAGAAGTAACCTAACTTAGCCAAAATAAGCAACTAACAAATTTTTCAACAAAAACAATAGTAAAACAATGTATTTAAGCCGGGAGCCGGTATGGCCACACATAAAGAGGCATGTCAATTGAGTAACTTTTTTTTTTAAAACAAATATTTATATCAAATTTTCGTTAACAAAAATACACTCAAATATGTATTTATCCCTAATGAGGAAAAGCATTTTGGGTTTTGTGGTGCTAACCAAACAAAGTACAGAGTTGCAGACCCAAAGGCCACTCTAAGCGTGATTATTTTCAAAACATATATTTAAAATTGCATTTTAAGCACCTCCTTTTATAGACTTACTCTCAGTTACTGGCCAGTTGACTGGGAGGCGGGCTTATCCCTATTCGGGATGAGTCCGCTGTTGTATGTTTACTTTGTTAATTTTTATCTGTGTTTTTTTTCTTAAGTAAAGGGGTCGTTGCACAAATGTATGGTAGCTGGGCGAGGTCATGGTACACCTACCTAAAATTAGTAGTTATTTATGGTAAGCAATATGGTATTGATAACTTCTAAAAAATCATTCTATTTTTAATGTAGTTTTGGTTTAAAATGCCGTAATTGAGGTAATAATAAAATAACATTATCAACTTCGCGCTTGTCAAATAGACTTTTGATTGGAATTAACATATGAATGACATTTTCACAAATTAGACAGAATATATCCTGTGGTGCGATTTTTCAAACGCGGAGTCACTAAACGCACCATTTTGAAGTTAAAGTTACTCTAAGATTACAATGAATAAAAATAAAATGTTAGCCTCATTACATTCCTACTATTTTAAAGTATTTTTGCGCTGGTGTACAATGACCTCAACCATTATGGAACAAACCCTTTAAATTAAAATTTTTTGACAGGTTAGACAATAAATCTTACCTGAATTACCAGAATGCTGCATGTCAAGTAAAACACATTTTTCGCTAGTTTCCCATATAAAGGGTGGCGCAAGATTACTGATGTACAATAAAGCTTTATAAACAAACAAACTTATTATTCTCGGCATCTCCAGTGGGTTGACTGGTGGATAAAGCTTTCGGCTTTGAGACCGCCGATTACATTTGTTATAAACTAAGAAAATTCTTCAAGAAGCCCTACTTAATATGTCTTGTGTAACGCCTGAAATACAGGATGAGTTTCATCCTAGCTCAGGTACCGTTAGATTATAATATATATCCTTAATGTATCAATAATGTATTCCTTTTAAAATTTCTAGCACCTAATTATTTGAATAAAGATTTTATTATTATGTTGGTACGCTTTTCAGCCACGGGTCCACGGGGACCCGGTCCTTTGAGGCGTTCATGGGGCCAAAGCCAACATGAAGAGGCCTTTTAGTACCTTTTTATCTAAAAAGTGAGATGGCTGCATCTATGGAGGTCTATCCCTTAATGTACCATTGAGATGCACTAACGGACAGTCCTCCACAGCTGCCGAACTATTGCCAGGGAGGGATTTACTTGGTTTGGGCTTTATGGATGGGATGTTTATTATTATTATTATTATTATTATTATTATTATTATTATTATTAAAGTTAAATAAATATTTTATAAAGAACTAAAGAAATCTTGTTCGTCTTTTAATCTCTCACTCAGATAAAAAATCTTGAAAACTAGGTTATGTCTTTCATAATACGTTGCACGCACTTAGAGACTGTTAAGATTGGTTAATAATGATATTATACATAAATAAATTGATATGGACAAATCACACAGATTGAGCTAGCCCCAAAGTAAGCTTCTTCTTCTTATCGAGTCAAAATGGCTCATATTAGATATTGTTAGACCAGAACCTAGCCACGGCAACCGCCCTGTCGTTAGCCATATTCAGATCTGCCTTAGTACAAGGAATCGGGCAGTTGGGACATGACAAAAGATGGTCCATAGATTGTGTGACCCCACAGTCACAGAAACTGTTGCCAGAGTTCCAACCCCATTTGGCTCTGCTCTCCCGACATCGCCCTGTACCAGATCGGAGTCTGTTTAAAGATTTCCAAACAGCCCAGGGGAGTAAAAAGTAAGCTTAAGCTTGTGTTATGAGATAATAACCCAACGATAGTATATTTTATGATAAATACATATAAATTTAAATAATGTAAATAACAAACATAAAAATCAACCGAATCCAGAACCTTCAAATAGAGGGTTATTATAAGTTGCTAATCTGTCTGTCTCTCTGTGGCATCACAGCCCTCGAATGGATGGAGGTATTAAGATGCGGTCTTTTACGTGAAAGCAAGTTTCCTTGCGGTGGTTCTTACCTATGTTGGATGAAAATCGTTTCAGCCGTTTGAAAGTTAACGCTAAAAGTCAGGGTTTTTCCTAGCAAATAATAGATGGCGCTACAGATATTAATTAGAATATGTAGTCCCGCTACTCATCACTAGATGGCGTTTTTGACAGTCAAGGGTTTTTTTTTAATTTGGCTAGCAAATAAACTTGTATAAAGTGATATAAAATAATTTTGAAATTGTAAATATATAAGCTTATTCTTTACAGTAACAACTAATTAGTTCTAAATTATGTAACATCCACCCACAAGGTGGTCGGACGATCTGAACAAGGTCGCTGGAAAGCGCTATAGATGCAGGCTGCTCTTCATCAGTCATCTTGGAAATCCTTGGGAGAGGCCTATATCCAGCAGTGGACGTTATGCGGCTGAAATGATAACGATGAATTCTAAATTAAACATGTAATACTAAATCATAATTCATAAACTTACAACAAATAATAGTATCTGGTAGTACCTATTATCTTATAAAATGCATCTTATATACATATGCGAGCATCGCCAAAGCAGTAAGTTTTTTATAAAATTAGAAGGCATATAAAACTACAGTCCTACCCAGTTCTATCGACAAAAGTTATATTTTTCTGATCCAAATGATAACTGGCGATCGTAAAGATTTATCTCGAGCCATCAAATATTACACTTCTTCTATACGACTACTATAAAACTCAGAGATGTGACCTATAAACTATACAAATAATTGGCCAAGTGCGTGTCGGGCCACGCGCAGTGTAGAGTTCCGTAGTTACGAATGCCCACTTTGAGTTCATGCCACTAAAAACGTCCAAAAACGAATTTTCTATTGAATTTGTGTGAAATTTTCATTTTGCGAGTACATTTTATAAGTTGATCGCCTATAAATTTGACTCAATCAAAAATGTTCACTTTAAAATCAAATATTTCAGAAACGGATCCCTAAATCGAAAAACGGTGTTCAAAACTTCAATATTTTTTAAAGACCTATTCAAAGATACCTAACATGACTGGTTAATCGATAAAAAAAATGCCTTTTCACATTACTTGTATGGGAGGTACCCTAAAATTTTTTTTTTCAGTATTTTATTTTACCACTTTTTTCGCCTAATTAATATACATATTCATGCCAAATCACAGCTTTCTAGTACTTATAGCCGCTAAGTAAAACCGCGGACGGACAGACAGACAGACATGGCGAAACTATAAGGGTTGCTTGTTTACTACAGAACCCTAAAAAAGGAATGTTATAAGTTTGACGCTGAATGTCGGTCTGTCTGAGTTTTTTTAACGTGAAAGCAAGTTCTCTTGCGGTGGTCCTTAGCATTAACGCTTAAAAGTCGAGGTTTTTTAATTTACCTGGCAAATAATAAATGGCGCTACGGATATCAATTCCACTTAACATCGGTTGGACTATGAATATATGACATAATTATTTCTTTCTGTTTCATTTTTCTTTTGGTGTACAATAAACAGTTATAGTTCCGTTACTCCTCGCTAGGTGGCGCCGTCGGGTGATTTTATAATTTGTCTGGCACATAAATTGGTATATATTGCATACAGTTCAAGATTAGTAAGTACACTATCACATTTTAATCAAACAAACATCCCCGATGCACTACAGAAGCGAGGCAGCTCTAACAGCATTCTGAAAACATTGTTGTTCTAAACGCGCAGAACATCTAGCGTTCGATAAGAAAAGCAGCTGATATATAGAACTACGTTTTTTCTTTTTTCCTAGACCAGCATGGAAGTGTTATGAATGAGGTAAACCTGTAACGATGTTGCAATAAACCCTATCCTTCATGTCTTTACATACTTCCACCTCCATCATTTCATTCTGTCCACCTTTTTCAAATTTCGTTTCTAAATTCAATTTATAAATTTTAGACACATTCCTTCCTGATCATACTGACTCATTCTTGCACCACCGCTCAAATAAGCAACTTATTATTTGTAAAAAATATAATTTTATAGTTCTGAAAAATAAATGTATTAACCCTTGTCGTGTCTCTCTCTTGCTCTACGACTATTTTGGATCTGCATATTTTATGTGGAGCACACCTACTAGCTGGGACAGGTGAAGTTTCCAAAAACTAAACTAAATACTAGTTTACTATGAACTTGCTTAAGTTCACTCAAGTATTATTTGTATTTGATTAAAGTTATGATTTAAATGTTTTTATGTTTATGTTAAACAAAATTATGTGAAATAAATCATGTCCAAAAATATGTTTGAATAACTTATTTCGAAATATTAAACCTTGAATGGTTTTTGCTCATCTCATTACCATGTAATAAATTATTTTTTCTAAATAAATTAAATAAAATAAATTTGGCTTATAAAAAAGTTATGTGAAGCTTATTAAATTACTATTAATAGAGAACCGTAAACTTACACACGTACGTACGTATTCATACTACAAAGAGCTAACACCAAATTCAGGGCCATAACTTTCCGAAACGAAACCCATTATATTATTAGAACGAATCGACAATACATTACATCCGTATATTCATTTAGCGATGTATTGGAAATATATCGCCGACGGGTCTGGTATTTATCTCAATGAAGCGGTAATAACATTCAGTATACGTTTTGTGATAAACTAAAGAACCGATAAAGTTAAAAAAATATATATTTATCTTCGGATATTTGTATAAATTTCAATTTATTTATGACTTTTTCAATTCTTGAATGAGTGCGTATAATATGAACCCCAATTAGGCATTACAACAGAAACCAATGAAACGGCATGCTGATTTTGATTAATACAATTTTGTTATAGGGCGCAAAACGAATAAGCGGGTCACCTGATGGTAAGTGATCACCGCTGTCCATGGACAACTGAACACCAGGGGTGTAACAGAAGCGCTACCGGCCTTTCAGGAAGATAAAGACTCGTGTTTTGAAGGTTTTAATGTCGTATAGGTCCGGAAACCTGCTGTAGGAAGTCGGTTCCACAGTTCGGTCGTACGCGGTAAAAAGTTCATTTTAAAACGTACGGTGGTTAATTGCCAACTATCCAAATGGTGTGGATGAAATTTTAATTTCAGGCGAATTGAAATTTAATTTTTTATGTAATTTACTAAATAAAAATCAATTTATCCTGTAGTTTTTTAGATAATATCTCTTGATATACTTGTAATTTTTACTTCGATTTTATGAAAGTTGCTGACGACAGATGGTTAACTTACAGCTAAGTTTTCTGCCGCCTCCTAAGCGCAAGTACAGAACAAGTGGTAACAAACTGTACAGCAGCATTTTATCCAAAACAAAGCGTGCCAACGATTTAGGCAAATGGATCCACGTCTGTATTTGAACAAACCAGCGTTTGTTTAACGGTTACTTGAGTATCTTTATACTAACAACAAGTAAGTTCGAGACTTGTGTTATGGGATACTAACCCAAAGATGCTATATTTTATAACAAATACATAAATTGATAACACCCAAGACCCAGGTCAATCGAACAAAGATCATTTCCCATCTTGACCTGACCGAGGATCGAACCCGGGATCTCCGGTGTGGAATGTTGACCACGAGGCCACGGAGATCTTCAACTTTAATCGGAGTTTCATGAAATTTGCTACCCAGACGTGTAGAAAAGTACATAGAAAAATTCTATTGGCTATATTTCTATCAGAAAAGAATACATAAATATGTGCATACGCTATGTGATAATCTCAGGAAATTTGACTATATTTCTGAGTTCCGCGCGCGGCTTAATTGGTTAGGTACCTATTAATACTCTGCGTGACCTTCACATTTTATGTGTGTATTCATATATGTATTTATATTTACTGTGTTAGAGTAAAGTATTTATTTACAAGTATTAATTTTAAATAGTTTGTAGTGTAGTAAATGGTTAAGTGTAATTGAATTCTGTTTTCTGTTGTGTGTCTTCTGTATATTGTACCCGCTCTCTACCCTGTGTTGTAAATTGTCCTCATATTTCAAGGGTGACTGGAAGAGTTCCCTATCTGGGATAAGTCCGCTTTTGTACTGTTCTCAAGTTCAAACCTGTATTTTTTTTGTCCTGTGTTTATGTATAATAAAGATTTTACCAACAAACAAACAAACAAATATAAATAAATAAATACGGACCATTTACACAGATTGAGCTAGCCCCAAAGAGACTTATTTATTTAACTTTATTACAAATGTAATAGGCGGACTTAAAGCTATATGCTTTATCTACCAGTCAACCTGCTGGTGATGCCGAGATTAAGAAGTCTTTTGAAGGAGGCGCAAAATATGTGATTTTGAAAGATATATTAATAATAATAATATAAGAATATTATGTGTTATGGGGTACTAACTCAATGATACTACTATAATTTTGACGACCTCCGTGGCGTAGTGGTCACCATGCTAGTCCGCCACCCAGAGGTCCTGGGTTCGATTCCCGGTCAGGGCAAGTTGGAAAATGGCCTTTTCCAAATTGTCCTGGGTCTTGGACGTTTATCTATTTAAGTATTTATATAAAATATAGTATCGTTGAGTTAGTATCCCATAACACAAGTCTCGAACTTACTTTAGGGCTAACTCAATCAGTGTGATTTGTCCCTATATATTTATTTATTTATTTATAATAATACTAACATATTTAATAAAAAATACATACTAGTGCATAAAGATCCAAGACCCAGGTCAATCTGAAAAAGATCATTATCCATCCTGACTTTACCGGGGATCGAACCCGGGACATCTGGGTGGCAGACTAGCATGGTGACCACTACGCCACTGAGGTTTTTTGTTTTATTTACGGATTACTAACCGGTGTGTCAGCATGGCATGTTGACAATAGGCCACAGAGGTCGTCATCTTACCTATCCATCGGTACCTAGACGTGTACATAAAGCAAATGGAATTTTCAAGTTCAAATATGAGCCAAAACAGTCAAGAGAGTTCGCGGTTCAGAGCACGGGGTGAACTACAAATTCTTTTTAGTATCAAAATCATTATCCATCTTGACTTTACCGGGGATCGAACCCGGGACCTCTGGGTGGCAGACTAGCATGGTGACCACTTAACTACGCCACTGAAGTTTTTTGTTTTATTTACGAATTATTAACCGGTGTGTCAGCATGGCATGTTGACAATAGGCCACAGAGGTCGTCATCTTATCTATCCATCGGTACCTAGACGTGTACATAAAGCAAATGGAATTTTCAAGTTCAAATATGAGCCAAAACAGTCAAGAGAGTTCGCGGTTCAGAGCACGGGGTGAACTACAAATTCTTTTTAGTATCAAAATCATTATCCATCTTGACTTTACCGGGGATCGAACCCGGGACCTCTGGGTGGCAGACTAGCATGGTGACCACTTAACTACGCCACTGAAGTTTTTTGTTTTATTTACGAATTATTAACCGGTGTGTCAGCATGGCATGTTGACAATAGGCCACAGAGGTCGTCATCTTACCTATCCATCGGTACCTAGACGTGTACATAAAGCAAATGGAATTTTCAAGTTCAAATATGAGCCAAAACAGTCAAGAGAGTTCGCGGTTCAGAGCACGGGGTGAACTACAAATTCTTTTTAGTATCAAAATAAAAGGCGACAGAGTAAGCACAGGAAAATATTGCTTTCTTCTTTATAGGACAAAGGCTATAAATCATATCGGGTTATATCTCTCGCTGTTCTTATTAAATACAATGTCTTGTTTTGGCCACACTGAATATTTTGGCGGGAAGTTACGACGTTACAAATACGCGTTTATTTATCACAAGGAAAATGTGTTACAATAAATAACGTATCGTGATTTTGCATACGAATTCGGGGCTGGCTTATTTATGAAAAAAAAAAAATACATAAAATAATATCTGTTGGCGTTGGACAATGTTATTGTGTAATTCGTTTCAAAAATTGAGGAATTACGATTTATAAAAGCGTAGTTTGTTTTTATTATTTCCGTATAAAAAATATACGACGTAGAAGGAAAATACTCGTAATAAATCATATAACTGAAATTAAAAATACAGTCAAAAACAAAAAAAATCGGCATTTCCATACAAAAGTGTCCATTTTATTTTTTATTACGCAATTTATGTTTGTTTACTTGTTCGCAAGCATTACTTGTTATAATGTGTCAACATTGTATTATATTATAAGTATTTATTAATTAAAAGACAATAATAATAATATGACAAAGCCCTTCTGGCGAGTAGGCGACCAATACTGTGAAAATGAGTTTCTTTCGGCGTTTCTTCTCAGCAGTGGTCGTTACGAAGCGCTGGTATCGGTAGCTTTTCTTTAAAAATAAATTAAATTTTAATACACTTTACATGTAACATAAATTATACTTATTGACGTGTAAAAGTGCCTGTAAAGGTCTAATTACTGAATAAACATTTGAATCTTTGAATCTTTGAATCAGCTGACCGAGCTATTTGTATGAGAATGTCGATTTTTCGTTTGTTTTTTGACTGTTATTTTAATTTAATAGACTGTAGTGATCTAGTATAGCCCGTGCTTCGATTCCTTAATTTCCAATTCTTACTTCTGTCGGCACTCCCGGAGAGCCAGTGTGTTTTTTTCTTTTCTAACAGCATTGAAGACCATGGTTTGGTTGCCTGTAAGAGATTGCTTCGGCGATAAGGCCGCCTCTTGTACCTCATTATATTATGTTACCCTTATTTTGTAAGTATTTCGAATATGTGAATGTTTTTTGGTGCAATAAAGTCTTTTGTTTTGTATTGTACACCTTTGGTACGTCCTCTGAGCCATCTCAATGCACTTCGGAGGACCAACACTCATTTAATTTTTTTCTTTGACAACTGGTCTGCCATTATAATCACTGCTATATTAGTCTGAAAATCTGAATTACCAATGTTGTGATAATCCGCTATTTCAACTTTCCAACAAGTCAAATCAGATACTTTTTTCTAAGCGTCAAAACAAACCTTTGCTATGGGACTTGTAAGTATTGCAGCCAGGTAACGTCATAGTTTCTTGAAGTCAAATAGCGCTCTTGTTATCAGTTTTTCTACAATAATAAATTTAAAATCACGTAAAAATGTTCAATGAAAAGTTACATTGTTGTGAGACGTTCTATTATCTTATTTACAGTACAAAATTATTATTTTTGACCCAATTGCGACTACGATAGAGACGATAGTGAATAATTAATAATAATAAATAATAATGTTATTTTAAAAAGTATTTATAATTTAAATTATTGATTGACGTATCTTTATTAATTATCTTCCATTATTCTTTTATTTTTGTAAAAATGCATGTTTGATAAATGTTATCTAATCTAAATATATATATAACTCAAAGGTGACTGACTGACTGACATAGTGATCTATCAACGCACAGCCCAAACCACTGGACGGTCGGGCTGAAATTTGGCATGCATGTAGATGTTATGACGTAGGCATCCGCTAAGAAAGGATTTTGATCAATTCTACCCTCAAGGGGATAAAATAGGGGATGAAAGTTTGTATGAAACTTTGTCAATTTTAAACCGATCGGGCTGAGACTTTGCATGCATAAAGTTACTATGACGTAGGCATCCCCTAAGAAAGGATTTTGATAAATTACAACCCTACGCGAGCGAAGCCGCGGGCAAAAGCTAGTATAATATAAGTTTAAGTACTAAAGGAAAGGGAAAATAAAAGGGTTATAACCGTAATAAATCAAACCACAGGCAATACTGGATCACTTTAGTAAAATGAAATTAAAATGACAAATAACACACAACAACAAATTTCGCCATTTCCATACCAAAGTGGACACTCGGGCAATATGTATGGAAATATTGTAATTTTTTTGTATGCTTTTTGGTTGTTTTTAGGGTTCCGTAGTAAACAAGGAACCCTTATAGTTTCGCCATGTCTGTCTGTCTGTCTGTTCGTCCGCGGTTTTACTCAACGATTATAAGTATTAGAAAGCTGTAAATTGGCATGAATATGTAGGCAGAAAAAACGGTAAAAAACGGTATAGGCGGAAAAAACGGTAAAATAAAATACTGAAAAAAAAAAAAATTTTTTTGGTTAGCTTCCATACAAGTAAAGACAAAAGTCAATTTTTTTTTCTCGATTAACTAATCATGTTGGAAATCGTTAAATAGGTCTTTTAAAAATATTGTGAATTTGTTAACACCGTTTTTCGATTTTGGGATCCGTTTCTGAAATATTTGCTTTTAAAGTGAAAAAAAATAATTAGAGTCAAGTGTCCCCCCCCCCTCTATCTGCTAAACGGTTATATATGGACACGTGAAAATATTCCCAGCTATAGGATATATAACGAAATTTAAAGGAAAACTATCAGAGCTAAGTAGGGTTTACAAATTAAAAAGTTATAGACGATTAACTTATAAAATGTAATCGGAAAAGGAAAAATTCATACAAATTCAATAGAAAATTAGTTTTTAGACGTTTTTGATGGCATGAACTCAAAGTTGGCGTTCATAAATACGGAACCCTACTGCGCGTGGCCCGACACGCACTTGGCCAATTTTGTAATAAGTGATCTAGTTCAGCCCGTAGTTCAATTTGTTACGGGTATGCCCCTTCCAGGTTGTATAAGTAGGTTATTGCAATAAAACAAACTAACAAAATGATCTAATGAAAGACATTATATAGTCATAGGATCATGACACTCTCTGCCTATATTTAAACAGGCATACATATTCATTCACTCGAGCAATTGAGTCTCTGCACCATCAATATTAATTTGTTTTCACCTTGCTCAAAGTCAAAAGGGATGCCCAATTGTTTATTTAATATCTGTATGAAGAAGCTCAAGGTACAAGATATAACATTAATTTATTTATGGGAGAAGTTATTGAGCTGTGTAACTTTTGCTTACCTATTAAAGTTGTTTGAAACAGAAAACAAGGTTCTCATGGTTTTTCACTTAAATAAAAATTTTGAAAAAAAGCTACAAAGTTAGTTTCCCTTTTTATATGACTGCGCCAGAAGGAGGGTTATGTCTTTCGAGAGTATGTATGTATGTATGTATAATTGTTTGGCAAGCTCTGCGGGCTGAAGGGCTCGATGGATTTTAGCTTGAGAGGTATCGTTAGATTTATTGTATTTGCTGTAATGCTTGGGCCGGACCTGCGCCTGTCGTCACGAAGCTTCGTGCTATTACACGATACACGAAAATGTGACCGGCCGTTATCGGGTATCGTCCCAAATATTCGGACTTCGTGTTGGTTATCGCGCGGGCGGCGATACATCAAAGGATTTTAGCACGCTAACCATTCGCTCTGGTCGCACTTGCGTTGTTCATTTTGACTTTTGTTTTCAACTTGTTTAGACGCGTGCTGTGCGACGGTGCCACGGTTGTTAATGCGTAAAAATGGAGTGCAACGATAAAATGGTGTTAAAATTTTTAGCTTTTTCTTTCCAGGTTTCTTTTTAGGTTTCAATAAATGCATTATGTAATTGTTAGCACACATGTTAAGGGAAAGAAAGTCTTCGTCCATATTTAAAACACGTAGATGACGCCATCTTAGATTATTGCCAGATAGTTCGTGAAAAATAACGAAGCCACTAGTGTGACGCGATAACTTTTTAGTGTACAAAACGTACGAAGATTCACCGCGAATAGCTTCGGGACGATAGGCACAAGTGCGGCCGAAGCATAAGAATGAAACTGGGTATATCAAAATAAAAAAATGGCGAATTTTTGGCGCCAAATTCTAATGTTTGGCGCGCTCTGTAACCTGAACGGCTCAATGGATTAAGGCTTGAGAGGTGTCATTAAATTCGTCTTAATTTTGAGGGTGACACTGGGTATATAAAAAGTCGGTCTGTTTTTTTTTTAATAATGAAATGAAACCAGCAGCTAAAATTACTAGCAGTAAGTTATTTTTATTTATCGGAAAATACAATTCTTCCCAAATAGAAGGTCGTCTTAGCATTTCATTAATGCTGTGGTCTTAGTAAAATAGATATATTTTTTGCATGCCTGTTGTTACTTTTTTCCATAACAAGACGCTAACAAAAAAAAACAACCAAAAAAAGTCCCACATTCCCATACAAATTGCCCGGGCAGCAGCACACTCTTGCATGGAAATGCCAATTTTTTTTCGTGATTTGTCTTTTATTTCAATTTCATTATAATATATGTATCTAGTATAGCCAGTGGTTCGATTTATTACGGGTGTGTCCTTTCCACGTTGTATATATGTCGCAGCCAACTGGTTAAAAAAGCCTTTTAATCAAACAGCTAGCCCTTTGACTGAACAACGCCATTCAATCACACAGCTTTACTTCGTTTAGCCGACTTGTTGACTGCAACAACACAGCTAGACGACGCTTAGCCAACTGGTTAAATGGCAAATTAACTAGGGTGACCATTAGTTTAGTATGTAATTTGAAAGAATAGGATTTTTTTTTGTTATTTCTTGGGAGATTATTCTTGGATTAAGTTTAAGAGGTGACCAAAAGTTTGATGAAATAAGTAACAATGAAAAACAAATTAATAATCATAATATTCTTTATTGCACCAAGCAAAAAATAAGAAATTATATATTATTTGTTCGTAATATTTAATCACATGAACATGTTTAACACATACAATAGCTTATTTATTATTTATAGAATTGCAATTAATACCTCGGTGGTGCATTTCATAATCCCGTAATTTCTCCTCGAATATTTGTTTAAATTTTGATTCACTCGTATCACTCGTATGTGCCTCCATAATTTCTGTCTCTTTAATAACACTAGTTATTTATATTTACTACTTTCTTTACGAAAAATATCTTGAAACAATCAAAAACACCGGCTAGTTGACGCCATATTGAAAACAAAACGCACCTAGCGCCGCGGTAGTGAGCACTGAACTAATTCAATTAGACGGCGGCTTTGAATCAGCTGTAGCGTTGATTCAAGATTCAAAGATTCAAAGATTCAAATGTTTATTCAGTAATTAGACCTTTACAGGCACTTTTACACGTCAATAAGTATAATTTATGTTACGTGTAAAGTATATTAAAATTTAATTTATTTTTAAAGAAAAGCTACTGATACCAGCGCTTCGTAACGACCACTGCTGAGAAGAAACGCCGAAAGAAACTCATTTTCACAGTATTGGTCGCCTACTCGCCAGAAGGGCTAAGGGCTGTCATATTATTATAATTGTCTTTTAATTAATAAATACTTATAATATAATACAATGTTGACACATTATAACATGTAACGTTTTGAGCGTCTTAAATTCAATTAAAAAGCTAGACGTGTGATTGAATGGCGTTGTTCAGTCAAAGGGCTAGCTGTTTGATTGAACGGCTGTTATAACCATTTGCCAACGACATATATATAAGAATTGATAATCTCCTCCTTTTTTGAAGTCGGTTAAAAATACTTACATGCACATCAAATAAAAAGCCTTCATAAATTCCCTTACACTTTATTCGGGTAACATTCTCACAGACGATATACAGGACCCGCCCGATAAACACTGCTCGGACATTTTATTTCGGAAAGGGTGTGAGTAGCATAAATGGCTGTTGGGGCATCGTGTGGCTCGCGATCCATGGAGTAATGGCTCGCTCGCAGATAAAGCGGGTTAGGATCGCCTGTTAATCTTCCTAACGCTGTGGCCACACAAAATATCTAGAACGAAGATATAACGCACGGTTTTATCAGCTATTGCACACCACACTTGGACATCACTGGTCGGAGTCTAATATTCTGAACCCTATCTATTATTTCTATGAGAGTAGCATAAATGGCATAACGGGCATTGTGTGGCCCGCCATTCACGAGTAATGGCTCGCTCGCAGATAATGCGGGTTAGGATCGCCTGTTAATCTTCTTAACGCTGTGGCCACACAAAATATCTAGGACGAAGATAACGCACGGTTTTATCAGACACACCACACTTGGACATCACTGGTCGGAGTCTAATATTCTGAACCCTATCTATTATTTCTATGAGAGTAGCATAAATGGCATAACGGGCATTGTGTGGCTCGCGATCCATGGAGTAATGGCTCGCTCGTAGATAAAGCGGGTTAGGATCGCCTGTTAATCTTCCTAACGCTGTGGCCACACAAAATATCTAGAACGAAGATATAACGCACGGTTTTATCAGCTATTGCACACCACACTTGGACATCACTGGTCGGAGTCTAACATTTTTAACCCTATCTATTATTTCTATGAGAGTGGCATAAATGGCATAACGGGCATTGTGTGGCCCCCCATTCACGAGTAATGGCTCGCTCGCAGATAAAGCGGGTTAGGATCGCCTGTTAATCTTCTTAACGCTGTGGCCACACAAAATATCTAGAACGAAGATATAACGCACGGTTTTATCAGCTATTGCACACCACACTTGGACATCACTGGTCGGAGTCTAACATCCTTAACCCTTTCTATGAGAGTAGCATAAATGGCATAACGGGCATTGTGTGGCCCGCCATTCACGAGTAATGGCTCGCTCGCAGATGCGGGTAAGGGTTGGATCTCTTGTTCTGTTGCTCAGAACCATCATTTGCCAGTGCGAGAGAGAGCGGCAGAACACTTTCGCACCGGCCATGCGATAGCATGATGTAGCATTCGGCGCTATCTCTCTCTCTCTAGCAAATGACGGTTCTGAGTGACAGAAAAAGACAGCGGCATAGAAAGTGCTGTTCCGCGCTAACAAATGAGATCCAATCCTAAGGAACAGTTGTTATTATCAAAGCTGGGGCAACACAAAATACCTAGAACGATGATATGCCGCACGGTTTTATCAGTTATTGCACATCGTACCATGACGTCACTGGTGTGGAGACAATCTAAACCGTATCTATCAAATCTATGAGAGTATCATATAAATGAATGTTGGAGAATTGTGTGCAAGCTACACGAATAATAGGAACACAATTATTTGTTCATATAATTGCGATCATTCCTGGATTTCTATCTAGGACACAGAGGCTTAGTCCTATTACTTATTTTATACCAAACCTCATCTCCAAGGGGCTCTTACAGACGAGCGACATTATGCCAGCGACATTTGTCGGCGACTGTCAGCGACAGATCATCGATCACTATCACCTCCTCCTGGACGACCTCCGTGGCGTAGTGGTCACCATGCTAGTCCGCCACCCAGAGGTTGCGGGTTCGATTCCCGGTCAGGGCAAGAAAATGGCCTTTTTCAAATTATCCCTGGGTCTTGGATGTTTATCTATATATGTATTTATTATAAAATGTACCTAGTATCGTTGAGTTGTATTTCATAACACAAGTCTCGAACTTACGTTGGGGCTAGCTCAATCAGTGTTATTTGTCCCTATATATTTATTATTTAGTTTTATTATTATCGGCGATTGTCATCGACGATCACGCGGCAGTTTTGATTACTTTACGGCATGTAACTCCTCTGCAAGTGCGCTCAACGATGTTCATATATTATTGTGTAGGCACGTACTTATAACAAGCCCATTGATTTTGACTCAGCGATCTAAACCTTATATTATGAATATAACATTTCTATTATACAAACATTTATATATAAAAACAAATTCATTTTCATCAAATCTATTTCCCTTGAAGAAAAAGAAAAGAAGTAACATAAAAAAAGCAAAAGTTGTGTCATCATCATTAAGCCAAAAATGGGAAGACTTGGAAAATACCACCGACAAGAACCTAGTTCTTATATTTATTGATGATGATGATTTTGCCCTTACCGTCTCATCATCATCCGAGCGTATTCCCGGTTGCTTCCTCAGCAGTAACGCTTCAGAGCCTGGGGTCCGCTATCTTACTAAGGAGATTTGACGAGGTTGCTGGTTTATAAACAGAGCGACTGCCGTCTGACCCCCACAACCCAAAGGGCAAACCAGGAACCAATCCTTGGATAGTTTGATGATCGAACGCTAGGTGGCGTTCGGGACCCACAGTTTTACGTGCCTTCCGAAACACGGAATCAACTTTTCGGATAATCAGGTGATTCAAGCCTGCAATATCCTATCCAGATTGGAAACAACTTTTCACAAAGTATGCTTCCCAGTGGGAATCGAACCCATGACCTCCGGGTCACAAGGCGAACGCCTTGACCACGGAGGCAGTCAAATTTTGCCCTTACCGTCTATCTCACTGTAAGGTCTCTGGGTCTTACGCATAAAATAGTGTCATAAATACTACTAAACCGAAGAGAACAATTATTAAAAAGTTAAAGTAAAAGAAACAAGTTACTATTAAAAAAAAAAAACCAAGCTTCTATCTCAAACAATGACATTAAAAGTTTAAAGTGACAAATTAAACGAGCCCAAATTCATTGGCGGAAGGAGTACCTATGGCCACCTTCCGCCTACATCATCAGATTAGCTACATGTCATTATAATGCATTGTCACGCGATATACGAGTACGTATGTATGCAAAATTTCAGCTCAATCGGAAACCGGAAAGTGGGTCAAATTTAACTTGCAAGATTTGATTACAGACAGACAGACAGCGGGACAGGTGAAACTAATTAAAGCTTGTAAAATATAGCACTTAACAGGTACTTACATTCATTTTTTTTTAAATGAACGTACATTTCGTAAAATAACATCACAATTAAATTGTACTTTTTTATTGGTTCCGTATCCAAAGGGTAAAAACGGGACCTTATTACTAAGACACTCCGCGTCTGTCTGACCGTCCGTGCTATCTCATCATGAACCGTGATAGCTAGACAGTTGAAACTTTCACAGGTTATGTATTTCTATTGCCGCTATAACTACAAATACTAAAAACAGAGGCTTGCTCCTATACAATAAATGTGTTTTGTATGGAAACCTTCGTGTCCGACAGGCACTTGGCAGGTTATTTTTTGTTCATTAATATGAAAGAAGTAATTTTATTCACCAATTATTATGCAAATAGATAATTTGATTTGTTTCATAAAAAAAGCCTTGATAAAACGATATAAATAATAGACTGTCACTAAAGACAATAAACTGAAATAACGAAGAGAAATTGTTTAAGTGTTTTCATGTGTCCTGAATCTGATAAACATTTGTCTAAGACACTTTAATGTAATGTCTAGACAGATTTTTAAGATGCCGTGATCAAGTCAAGTACTTTGCCTTTATTTAAGATTTTAAAAGTGTAAGTGCATTTTTTTTTCATAAGATAGCAAAAAACTAATTTAAATGTAAAGCGTCTTTGTTTTTTTGTTTAAATCTTTTTACTGCACGGGAATAAAATCTTAACTTTATTAGATGAACGTTCCTTAATATTTTTTGCCATTTTTTTTTGCAATAACTTTATTTTACCAAAAAATAAAATATGATCTAAAATTACTGCCATACCGCGGTCCAGTGGTCAATGCCTTGTGATCCGAGTCGGTTCGAATCCCACTGGGAAGCATACTTTGTGAAAAGTTCTTTCAAAGGATATTGCAGGCTGAGTCACCTGATTATCCGAAAATAAAGACGAAAACGTGTTTCGGAAGGCGCGTATAAACTATGGGTCTCGAACGCCATATTGCGTTTGCTCATCTTACAAATCCAAGGATTGGTTCTGGTTTATACCCCTCGGGTTGCGAACGTCAGACGGCAGTCACTCTGTGTAAAAACCAGTAACCTCCTCAGGGTATATACTGGCATAAACATAAAAATATAGAAACTTAATTATAAATTCATCATTTATTTACTTGTTTCGTGATCAAAGGTATTAAAACTGAAATTATCAGATCATAACCCACTGACAGCGGCTTTATAATAAACATAAAATTGAACTAATCCTGCCGGTCGTAAGACCAGTGGTTCTCAACCTTTATTAACTGAACGTTTTAATATCTGCACTGGTTTATGGCACATTCTCATTTTATGGCGGCGAAACGCTGCCTCAGGGTTTGGAGACGTGATCTTACATATAACCTTATACAATTTTAAACACATTATTATGCATATAAAACAATATTATGTGTTTTAAAAATTTACTTTGTTGCATTATTTTAGTATACCTCCTTCCATCATTTAGAATGTTGAGCCTTAATGAATTTTTCATGGTAAAGTGCTGCCTCAATTTGAAATAAATTATGTGAAAGGAAACGGAGATATCATTTAACATAATGTCTTGATCAAGACCTAGATACTACCTTATTTTACTGTACTATAATACCCTTTAAACTATTTTATGAACTACTGTTTATAGTTCAAAGTGAGAACATGAAGTTTTTTCGCACATAAGCTACAAGTGGGCGTTTTTGCATATGTGAAAAAAGTCATTCATTCCCAGGGGATACATAGGCAATGTGGCTAGCTAGTTTTTCCACCTAGTTCACCATCACCCTAAACGTGGCCTTTAGGTCTTTCGGCCTAGGGTTTTGTCTGTCATAAGACTTAAAAACGTTTTACGACGTTGAAAGGACATGCCCGTACAAATTGCCTGGGCGGCAAAACCTAAAGGCAATTAATCATTTATTTCCAACAATATAAAGATTCATCAGCTACAAGCTTCGTCAAAAAATTTACAAATAAGTATCCGCAACATGCTTTGTCAAAAGTTGTACTTACCTAAATACAAATAAGTATCCGCAACATTGGATGTTTATCTATTTAAGTATTTATTGGAACGAGGTTCCTTATCGCGCGTTGCGAAAGGGAGCTAGACGGAAAAAATTAAGACCAAAAGTTGTAACGACACTTTTTGTTCATTAAAATTTATAAAGATAATAAAAACTTGATTTTAGAACGCAGAAAAGAGTTTGAATGTAATTTAGACCTATTTATATTTATATTTTACTTCATTCCATCCGGGTGTCCCTTGACACCTCTCAAGTTTTTTTATAAAATATACAATATTTTCAGTAAGTATCCTATAACACAAGTCTCGAACTTACTTTGGGGCTAGCTCAATCAGTGTGATTTGTCCCTATATATTTATTTAGATTTATTTATTTAACATTTTTCGTCAAAAGTAGTACCTACTTACCTAGTTACAAATAAATATCCGCAACGTGCGATATCTGTGTTTTCGTTATTTTATTAATATGTTTATAATACTTAAAGTGATCTAGTATAGCCTGTGATTCGATTTATTACGGATTGGATGCCGTTTGCGCTTTGTCCATGTGTTTGTTCCTAGTGGACTGTTATATAGGTGCTGAAGAAGGTGGGAAACCTGCTGGGAGCTGATTGAAAGATGGTATAGCCACTGCAACAGTGTATTTCTGGATCCAGAGCACTATACAAATTACAAGTATTCTTACGTGCTAGCAGAGACGTGCGCACAAGGACCTGACATGCTTTGATGAAGCGAGATAGTCTTATTGAGATTTATAAAAGAAGAAAAAGAAAAGAGTGCCGTGTTTCGTCTCTATCACCGACCGAAAATTTTTTCATGGTCGGGTTATAGGCACACTTCAAATTGCATATAGGTATTTAAAGTGTGCCTATAACCCGACCATGAAAAAAATATACGTAGTATCATAAATATGTCTTTCTCTTACCCCTGGACGCTCGGTGGCAAATCTACACTACTTGCATATTCTAACCCTCAAATTCATAAAAAATAACAAGCGTTTGCTAAACCTATTTTAGATAAAACATGTTTTGTCCCTTTCCCTCTTTTTAATATTTAACATAGTGAGAACGTTGTTACTACGGAACCCTAAAAACGGCACTTTTTTCTTTTTTTTTCTTTTAGAAATCTCAATAAGACTATCGCGCTCTTTGATAGAGCGCGATAGTCTTATTGAGATTGAGCGTGTCAGGCCTTTGATATAGAGGCAGCAACGTCATGCCAAAGACAACACATTTACTTTTTAATGTTACGGTCCTGGTAGAACGATATTTGTATGTTGTTCTCAACACGGATGTCCCTTTCACGTTGTATACAACTTAGAAGGGACATAACCGTAATAAATCGAACCACAGGCTATACTAGATCGATAGAGTATAATAAAATTATAATAACAGCCAAAACACAAAAACATTTTTCGACCTTTCCATACAAAAGTGTGCAGCCGCTCGGGCAATTTGTATGGGAATATCGATTTTTGAAGTGAAAACTTCTTTAGCGGCGTTGTACACTGTTTTTGTAATGGGTAAAAAATGTTAAACTCGCGTCAGGGCGTCAGGACACGTGACCTGATCGAAAATTCGTAAGACGCGCGGTGCGGCGTAGGAGAGGAAGTATCCCCGTCTCTTTCTACGGCGCGGCGAAAATGTATGCAGGCGGCTGCTGTTTCGTTTAGGCGGCGCAGGGCGCTTGCGCTTCGTGTGTGTTTATATTACAGCTTGCCACGCGCATCCATGGAAATTATTCAAGTTTTCACTTCTGCCGGCACTCCCGTAGTGCAAACCGTCTTTTTCTTTGGGTTTTTGATTGTTATTTTAATTTCATTAAAATATAGTGATCTAGTATAGCACATGGTTTGATTTATTACGGTATATCCCTTTCACGTTGAATATTTTTTGGTTTACTCTGGTATTGCAAACAATAGTATAAAATATCGATTGTCTATCGATACTATCGTGGCCTTGAAAAACAGTCACAATATCGACAGGACTATCGATAGTATCGAATAACCGATACTATCGATAGTATCGATACTATTTAATTTAAATACTATCGACAGTATTCAATACTATTGATAGTATCTATAGTATCTAAATTCAATAGTACCGATACTATCGGTAGTTTTGCCTTACATCAATAGTATTGCAAGCTATTGACACTCGTTACTATCGATAGTATCGGTTATTCAATACTATCGAAAGTCCTGTCGATATTGTGATTGTTTTTTAAGCTCAACTATCGATAGTTATGCAACGTTAGTTTACCCACACCAAAGTTCAATCTGTTAAAAGTATATAAGGAACCTGTACCAAAAGCGGCAATGTTTGCAAAGCTAAAATCTATTTCCCTTACTTTCCGTTCGTTTTCACGTCGGGTCGCAGGTAAATAAAAGTTGGCAAATTAGTTGCGAACTCGCGGACAGCACTTTTACAATGAAAATATTCCGGGCGCCATCTGCGGGGTGCGGGAATGGTGGAATTTTAGTTGGAAACTGAAGGTTTCTTTATTTTTACCCGACTGCGCCAGAAGGAGGGTTATGTTTATCGAAAGTATGAATATATAATTGTTTGGCACGCTCTGCAGCCTGAACGGCTCGCTGGATTTAAGCTTGAGGGGTGTCATTAGATGCATCTTAATTCTGAGTGTGACACTAGGTATACATTATTTATTTATTTTTTTACACACGGTGAGTTTTCGTTGGTTTCGGAGCCAAAGGCAACTTCATGAGGATCGTTAGTAAGACCTAATAAGCTAGTCAAAATAAAAAATCAGAAACAAAAAATGGTGACTGAAACTCGAAAGTAAGTCAAAAGTCAAGAAGTAGTACCGCCGGCCGGCTAGATTTCGAGTTCATCGGGGTCACGAAGCACTTTCGGACGGGCGTAACTACGTGGGCTCGATCGAAAATCATTTTCGCAACTTTTTTAGAAATCTGCCTAGACAAACAAACAAGAAAACTTGAGAAAATTATGAATATAATAATATGTGAATCTGTAATTGGAAGTTAGTAATAGTTTATAAGATAAAATGATAATATATGTAAAGTGCTGTTGATTCTGTAAAGAATAAATAAAAAAAAAAAAAAATGAAAACAGTTACAAGTAAGGACTGGGGTACAACTGACAGTTTCAGTCTCTAGTTGCATTAGTACGCCGTCAGACTTCGCTGCTAACTTGGTATCAGAGCGCTGGTTCAAGTTTGGGAGTTCAACTTCAAGCAGTCGAATACCGTTGCATGCCTCGTTGTTCTCTATTTTATTTATTTAATTTTTACGGGAACCCCTTGATTCTTCTAATCTTTTAAGTCATAATATTGATTATTTGTCATAATGACTCAGTCGTATTTTATTGTCACAAACTTAGTTTGACTATTTTTTCTTATCATATTTCTGTAGTCATAATAAATAAATATATAGGGATAAATCACAAATTGGGACGAATTCCACAGAATTCACAGACTGTTATGAGATACTTACTCAAATATACTATTTTTTATAAAAAATATACATATAGATAAGCATCATTCATTACGCTAAAGTTTTTTGCCATAATTTAGAGTCCCATAATATTGTAACCCATGATAAGATATGATAGATAATAGAAACTATTATATCATACCATGAATAGGTTAAGATTCGGCTATGCCGCCAACGCTTTTTTTTGTTCATCTATAGTTTCGTTTATATAAATAGAATTACGATTACGAGTAAGGTGTGTAATGCTGAACAATATTATGCGAAATAAAATTATGGTAAAAATATCACCATGGGCTTTTACAGAGAAGGAGCCGTTACATTTAAAACTTTTTCTTTTTTCTAAAAGAACAATAATAACCAAGAAGAAAGAATAATAATAATAAACAACCCAAAAACTAAACCAATTTAATACTTTAGAAACGGACCAAACTTGTCGATACTCAGAAAGTTCGAGCTGTAGATTTAACCCTTCATTTTAACCGGAACCGTCCCGTTACTTGCCCAACCGGTTGAATATTAAAAAGCTGTTAATGTTAATATTGTTAATGGAGCCTGCCACTGCGAAGATAATTTTCCTCAAATTTGACAGTCAATATAACTTTGAGTTCGCTGCCGTATTTTAAATTGTACATTAGAATCCGATTTGTCACTTTTAATTATAGATTATTCTTCTCATTTTCAAATCATGGGTAGACATTGTCGCACTGACATTACTTTGTTTGGCTTAGTTGGGCAGAAGTTGATCACACTAGTTTTAAGTAGCCGCAGTTCACAATTTTCGTACCACCATGTCACTGACCCTCCTTTATTGACCCTGCTGACAGCTCATTCCTCGAGATACAGACTCACATCTAATTTTAAATAAATAAATAAATAAATAAATATACAATGTCCTTTTTAATTAAGTACAAATATTTGAAGGGGTTATTCAGTCCATCATTTTGAACAACTTTGCCCAGTAAATATATATCGAAATACGAAAAAAAATATTTAGGTTCTCATACAGATCGAAGTAGTCACGTGATATCTTTACTATGAAAAATGCAAAAAAAAATTTCGTATTTCGATATATATTTATTGGCAAAAGTTGTTCAAAATGATGGACTGAATCACATCTTAAAATATTTGTACTTAATTAAAAAGGACATTGTATATATATATATAGGGACAAATTACACTGATTGAGCCAGCCCCAAAGTAAGTTCGAGACTTGTGTTATGGGATACTAACTCAACGATACTATATTTTAAAACAAATACCCATGTAGATAAACATCCAAAATCCAGGACAATTTGAAAAAGGCCATTTTCCAACTTGCCCTGACCGAGGATCGAACCCGGGACCTCTGGATGGCGGACTAGCATGTTGACCACTACGCCACGGAGCTCGTCTCGTATAAATAAAAGGAATGGGAAAAAATGAAAGAAAAATACTGGTGTTCGTTCGATGACTGTCATGATGTTCCAAAAATAATTAAAAAAAAAACTGTACTTGTTACCAGTGATGACTTATGGCTCTGAAACGTGGGCTCTTACTATGGGTCTCATAAGAAAGCTCAAGGTCGCTCAGCCCGCTATGAAGAGGGCTGTGCGCGGGTCCCTCTTAAAGGTTTGTATTTGTACACTCACAAATATCATAATTTGAGTACAATCGGTACATGTACTTTATTAACAAATTGATATTAATTTCAATTCTGACATCATTTTTAATTAATAATTATGACACAACAGTGTATTCTAATTAATTAACTTTAATATAAGTATAATTGTAAGGTTGACGTTTTTGGAGAAAATGCTGCAATACAGTTTGTTACCGCTTCTTCTGTACTTGCGCTTTGGAGGCGGCTGTAAACTTAGTTGGAATTAAATGATCTGACGTCAACAACTAACTATTAAGAAATCGAAAGAAAAAATAATGACAATTATCAAGTGATACAAATATCCAAAGATAAATAAATATTAGACTTTTGACTTATGGTCGGTGTTTTTTTACGTGATCGAATCAGAAATGAAAGAAAATCATTTTCACAGTATTGGTCGCGAGTAGGCGACCAATACTGTGAAAATGATTTTCTTCTCAGCAGTGGTCGTCGCTAAGCGTTGGTATCGGAAGCTATTCTTTAAAGATCGAAAGACCATGGTAGCGCGCTAGCGCCCTTCGGTTTTTGGAACGAAGTTCCTTATCGCGCGTTGCGAAAGGGAGCTACACTGTAATTATATTTATAATAATTATATTTTTTGTCTATTAACTTTACAAACTTTACAAGTTTCAAAATCTAATTTATATCTTCTAACCTTTGAAATCAATTTAACTTTTTCAGCATCCAACGTTTTCCTGCAATCTTGCTAAGGTCGTCCGACCACCTAGTTGGTGGGTGTCCTACGCTGTGCTTGCCGGAACGTGGCTGCCATTTGAGAATCCTTCTGCCCCACTTCAGTGAGCTAATCTACTGGGCTATATTAGTGACCTTCGTTCTTCTACGAATCTCCTCATTTCTGATTCGATCACGTAAAAAAACACCGACCATAAGTCAAAAGTCTAATATTTATTTATCTTTGGATATTTGTATCACTTGATAATTGTCATTATTTTTTCTTTCGATTTCTTAATAGTTAGTTGTTGACGTCAGATCATTTAATTCCAACTAAGTTTACAGCCGCCTCCAAAGCGCAAGTACAGAAGAAGCGGTAACAAACTGTATTGCAGCATTTTCTCCAAAAACGTCAACCTTACAATTATACTTATATTAAAGTTAATTAATTAGAATACACTGTTGTGTCATAATTATTAATTAAAAATGATGTCAGAATTGAAATTAATATCAATTTGTTAATAAAGTACATGTACCGATTGTACTCAAATTATGATATTTGTGAGTGTACAAATACAAACCTTTAAGAGGGACCCGCGCACAGCCCTCTTCATAGCGGGCTGAGCGACCTTGAGCTTTCTTATGAGACCCATAGTAAGAGCCCACGTTTCAGAGCCATAAGTCATCACTGGTAACAAGTACAGTTTTTTTTTTTAATTATTTTTGGAACATCATGACAGTCATCGAACGAACACCAGTATTTTTCTTTCATTTTTTCCCATTCCTTTTATTTATACGAGACGAGCTCCGTGGCGTAGTGGTCAACATGCTAGTCCGCCATCCAGAGGTCCCGGGTTCGATCCTCGGTCAGGGCAAGTTGGAAAATGGCCTTTTTCAAATTGTCCTGGATTTTGGATGTTTATCTACATGGGTATTTGTTTTAAAATATAGTATCGTTGAGTTAGTATCCCATAACACAAGTCTCGAACTTACTTTGGGGCTGGCTCAATCAGTGTAATTTGTCCCTATATATATATATACAATGTCCTTTTTAATTAAGTACAAATATTTTAAGATGTGATTCAGTCCATCATTTTGAACAACTTTTGCCAATAAATATATATCGAAATACGAAATTTTTTTTTGCATTTTTCATAGTAAAGATATCACGTGACTACTTCGATCTGTATGAGAACCTAAATATTTTTTTTCGTATTTCGATATATATTTACTGGGCAAAGTTGTTCAAAATGATGGACTGAATAACCCCTTCAAATATTTGTACTTAATTAAAAAGGACATTGTATATTTATTTATTTATTTATTTATTTAAAATTAGATGTGAGTCTGTATCTCGAGGAATGAGCTGTCAGCAGGGTCAATAAAGGAGGGTCAGTGACATGGTGGTACGAAAATTGTGAACTGCGGCTACTTAAAACTAGTGTGATCAACTTCTGCCCAACTAAGCCAAACAAAGTAATGTCAGTGCGACAATGTCTACCCATGATTTGAAAATGAGAAGAATAATCTATAATTAAAAGTGACAAATCGGATTCTAATGTACAATTTAAAATACGGCAGCGAACTCAAAGTTATATTGACTGTCAAATTTGAGGAAAATTATCTTCGCAGTGGCAGGCTCCATTAACAATATTAACATTAACAGCTTTTTAATATTCAACCGGTTGGGCAAGTAACGGGACGGTTCCGGTTAAAATGAAGGGTTAAATCTACAGCTCGAACTTTCTGAGTATCGACAAGTTTGGTCCGTTTCTAAAGTATTAAATTGGTTTAGTTTTTGGGTTGTTTATTATTATTATTCTTTCTTCTTGGTTATTATTGTTCTTTTAGAAAAAAGAAAAAGTTTTAAATGTAACGGCTCCTTCTCTGTAAAAGCCCATGGTGATATTTTTACCATAATTTTATTTCGCATAATATTGTTCAGCATTACACACCTTACTCGTAATCGTAATTCTATTTATATAAACGAAACTATAGATGAACAAAAAAAAGCGTTGGCGGCATAGCCGAATCTTAACCTATTCATGGTATGATATAATAGTTTCTATTATCTATCATATCTTATCATGGGTTACAATATTATGGGACTCTAAATTATGGCAAAAAACTTTAGCGTAATGAATGATGCTTATCTATATGTATATTTTTTATAAAAAATAGTATATTTGAGTAAGTATCTCATAACAGTCTGTGAATTCTGTGGAATTCGTCCCAATTTGTGATTTATCCCTATATATTTATTTATTATGACTACAGAAATATGATAAGAAAAAATAGTCAAACTAAGTTTGTGACAATAAAATACGACTGAGTCATTATGACAAATAATCAATATTATGACTTAAAAGATTAGAAGAATCAAGGGGTTCCCGTAAAAATTAAATAAATAAAATAGAGAACAACGAGGCATGCAACGGTATTCGACTGCTTGAAGTTGAACTCCCAAACTTGAACCAGCGCTCTGATACAATTCTGAAACAAAAAATATAATTATTATAAATATAATTACAGTGTAGCTCCCTTTCGCAACGCGCGATAAGGAACTTCGTTCCAAAAACCGAAGGGCGCTAGCGCGCTACCATGGTCTTTCGATCTTTAAAGAATAGCTTCCGATACCAACGCTTAGCGACGACCACTGCTGAGAAGAAAATCATTTTCACAGTATTGGTCGCGAGTAGGCGACCAATACTGTGAAAATGATTTCCACCATAACGCTAAAGGTGATCCTAGATTCTGTCTACCTCATCAGGAATAAAGACCGGATAGTTTATGAATGTATACTAGATATTAAATATATTGCCTTTATATACAGATCCAAAAGTTATAAATATAACATGTCTGAGCGTTTCAATGTTCTGTAAAACAATATAGATCTAATATGAGTAAGTAGTGTTGCTGAAAAATCGATACTTTGACAATCGATAGTTTTATTCCAAAAATGCCAAACTATCGATAAGCCTATCGATACTCGATGATCGATCTGTTACAAAGGGGCGAGGTTAGCACTTTTTAAAAAAACTGTTTTTTTTTTATAAGAGATTGAATTATATTCGAATTTAGTTTACACTGATTTAACAAACGGGATTTAGCAAAATTTGGATTGAGTCGGAGCAACTTCTCTGTAATAAGGGTTGGTAGAGGACTGACTGGAGTACTGCCCCTCTCAAAGAGGCTCTTCAACATAACTACTGCCACAGCGCTGAGTCAGCGGTGTGGACAGGGCTAGTCTACTAAAAGGGTGCATGTAACAGATCGATGAAGAACTAACTATCGATTTTATTTATTTGTCGTGTGTGTAAATGGCCAACACTGGTGTCAGAATTTTCATGCTGCCTAATGGCATCTGACATAGCTTGACGACTGCCAATCAATGATGACAGCCGGGACCACCGGCTTGTACGTACTTTCCGAAGCACGGAGGAGCTAGAGATTTTTTTATGCCACTTGTGGTCACCCATCAAAATGCAGATTATGCCCGGTGTAGCTTTCCTTGCGACAGCGCTAATAATGCAGTCCCGCCGGACTACCGAGCTCCTCATAATCTTACGATAGAACTATCAATTTATAGTATCAATAGAATTGATAGCTGTTTTCGTTTTTTTTTTTGTATCTGTACTATTGATAGTCTATCGATAGTATCGGTTTTATTTAAATACCGATACTCTATCGATATGCTGCCTCCGTGGTCCAGTGGTCAAGGCGTTCGCCTTGTGACCCGGAGGTCATGGGTTCGATTCCCACTGGGAAGCATACTTTGTGAAAAGTTGTTTCCAGTCTGGATAGGATATTGCAGGCTTGAATCACCTGATTATCCGAAAAGCTGATTCCGTGTTTCGGAAGGCACGTAAAACTGTGGGTCCCGAACGCCACCTAGCGTTTGATCATCAAACTATCCAAGGATTGGTTCCTGGTTTGCCCTTTGGGTTGTGGAGGTCAGACGGCAGTCGCTCTGTGTAAAAACCAGTAACCTCGTCAAATCTCCTTGGTTAGGTAGCGGACCCCGGGCTCTGAAGCGTTACTGCTGAGGATGCAACCGGGAATACGCTCGGATGATGATGATGACTCCATCGATATGCTATCAATAACGGACTATCAAGCGGCAGCACTATTAACAAGTCAAGTTCTAAGCCCTACATAATATTGTATCTTTATGTTCAAAGTTAGGTAGCAACGTAAAACACGATGAACTTTCCTAAACATACGAGTGTCATACTTTAAGTATTAGAGTTGGCAACTCCTGATCCTCAAATCTAATTGGTGGTACGTATTATAAATTCAATTTTACTTTTCGTAGCTTATTAAGTTATTATGAAGAGTAGAGTTGAGATATGTACGCGTCTTAAAATAACGTTCATAATTAGGGCCTCTATTTGAAATTAATTGTTTTATCGTAGATATGGTGTTATTTAATATTTTTATAACCGTCAAGCGTTTAATAGATATTTAAGTGATCATATCATAACCTTTAAAAGTATAATTTAAATATTACTGTAATCTGTGTGAAACCTGCCAACGGATTAAACACAATGTATATTTACATTACGTTACGATGCGTTGCGTTGCGTTTCGTTACGTTGCATTGCATTGCGTTGTATTACGTTACGTTAAATTGCATTACGTTACTTTTGCCAACCTAATGTGACAGATTTCGTTCGACAAACACAAATAATACAAAAATACTCATATTGAGTTCTACTTTGGATAATGCCATCTATGTTTGTGTTATACAAACTATGCCGTTTGTACACTATTATTTGGCTGATATTCATCATTGTTGGAAACTAATCAAAGTTATCTTAGACGGTTTACAATAACATATAACATGTAGGCAGGTACCGGAATACCGATATTTTGTATTGATATATTGATACCTGTTGCCAGTATTTAATCGATTCAAATGTTATAAATAAATAATAAATAAATATATAGGGACAAATAACACTGATTGAGCTAGCCCCAAAGTAAGTTAAAGACTTGTGTTATGGGATACTAACTCAACGATACTATATTTTATAACAAATACATATATAGATAAACATCCAAGACCCAGGACAATTTGACCGGGGATCGAACCCGGGACCTCTAGGTGGCGGACTAGCATGGTGACCACACCACCTCGGAGGAGGAATGTTTATTCAGTAATAAGACCTTAACAGACACTAGCGATCGATATATCGATACAAAATATCGATATATCTGTACAAAATACTGGTATTTTATAGATATTTGAATCGATATTGTCGCGTAATAAGATGAATGACATTGTCAACGTCACGAATTCGAACAAAAAGAATTCAACTGAAGGAAAATTTCGTCAATTGCGTCAGAACAAGATTGGCCTATTGGTCTAAGCGATGGACTGTGAATCTAGAGACCGCTGGTTCGAATCACACTTAGTGTTTTTTTGAAGTTTTGAAAGAAGTTTCTACATTATACTAGACTAAATGGAAAAGAAAATACGGGACAGAAAATGAGTGAGAGAGAAGGCGATAGAAAATTAGTAATTTGAGTTTGGAACATTGATGCGATTTTGTTCGAATTCGGGGGGTATAAAAACGGAACAAGGCGCCGCCTGAGGTAGTTTAGTTGGAAAGTGAAATCCGAAGAAGAAGGAAGAAAAGAGAAAAGAAATAGTAGTGAGTAAAGTGAAGTAGTGAGTAAAAGTGAAGTGTTCAGTGCAGTGAAGTCCGCGCGTGTGACAGTGCAGTGACGTTTACGCGCGTGTGACAGTGCAGTGACGTTTCCGTGCGTGTGACAGTGCAGTGACGTTTCCGCGAGCGTGTCAGTGCTGTGACGTTTCCGCGGGCCGGACAGTGAAGTGACAGTTGGAGTGCAAAAAGGACTTGACGCTGTCAATTGTGAGTACCTAGTTGTAAATAAAGGCACCATTCAATAGGATTGTTGTTTCCTTTCCTATCCCCAACCCACTCTCGTGACAATATATTGATAAAATACTGGTATTCGATGCAGGCCGCTATAGATAGGTCGTTTTGGAAGTCTTTGAGAGAGGCCTATGTTCTACAGTGGACGTTATGCGGCTGAAATGATGATGGCTGGTATAAGGTATCGATATCTCGATACAAAATATCGGTATTCCTGTCCCTGCATGTAGGCCTGCTGCGCTAAGTTTCCACTAGTTCAACAAGGTACGAGAAAGTTAGATGGATGCAAAGCGGTGTAATTATTTGCAAGTAAGTTTAGCCTACTGTAGCTTTCCGTGTTGTTGAGGCAAAAAATAATTCAAGTTTCAACAAAAAAGAAAAAAATAATCGACCTTTCAAGAGTTTTATTTAATATCTCCAAAGTTCATATTTTCACCAAATTGATATGAGACCAACCTTGGTGCTACAAGCTTTCAAATAAAAAAAACTTGAGAGGTGTCAAAGGACACCCGAATGGAACGAAGTAAAATATAAATAGGTCTAAATTACATTCAAACTCTTTTCTGCGTTCTAAAATCAAGTTTTTATTATCTTCATAAATTTGAATGAACAAAAAGTGTCGTTACAACTTTTGGTCTTAATTTTTTCCGTGTAGCTCCCTTTTGCAACGCGCGATAAGTAACTTCTTTCCAAAAAGAATCATCAAAATAGGTGCACGGCTGACAAAGATATCGCGTAACATACATACAAAAAAAAACAAACAGTCGAATTTATAACCATCTTCTTTTTTGAAGTCGGTCAAAAACGTGAAACATATCCTAGTGTGAATGTTTAAGAATGAAACCCCGATGCAGAAAAAGAGGGGTGTTATGAGTTTAAAGCCTGTCTATCTTTCTGTGCGTCTGTCTGTCTGAGGCTTGGTAGCTCTCAAATGGATGGACCGGTTTTGATGCGGTTTCTTTTACATGAAGACATTAAGTTTCATTGCGGTGGTTCTTAGTTATGTTCAATGAAAAACGGTCAGCTGTTAAAAAGTTGGAGACTTGGAGGTGAACGCTTGATAGTCGGGGTTTTAGTTAATTTTCCTCGTAAATTACTTGTGATTTAGCGGCGCAGTGACATGCAGTGTATGATACCGGACGCATTTTGTAGGTAAATACACCGCACAATTTTGCTGCGTCTGCATCGTTATCGTCCTACATTTATTAATTGAGTATTATGATTTAAACTAAGTGTTTATTTATATACGTGCCATACTTACAGCCATTGTATTGTATTGAATTGCATTGCATTGTATTGAATTGTATTGCATTGCATTACAACTCACTAGTTAAAAGAAATTCAAATGGTTAATCAGTAATTACACCTTTACAGGCATTATTTTACATCACAAAGTATAAATTAACATTATGTGTTGTGTATATTAAAATTTAATTTATTTTTAAAGAAAAGCTACTGATACCAGCGCTTCAAAACAGCTGGGAAGAAACGCCGAAAGAAACTCATTGATACATTAAAAATGTCACTTTAAAGTCGTTATTAAAAACCTTAGACACATCATCGTAATCCGAGCCAATTAAGTAACGCTTCAGAGCCCGGGTTTTACTACTATTAGACGACCTCCGTGGCGTAGTGGTCACCATGCCAGTCCGCCACCCAGAGGTCCCGGGTTCGATCCCCGGTCAGGGCAAATTGGAAAATGGCCTTTTTCAAATTGCCCTGGGTCTTGGATGTTTATCTATATATGTATTTGTTATAAAATATGGTATCGTTGAGTTAGTATCCCTTAACACAAAGTCTCGAACTTACTTTGGGGCAAGCTCAATCAGTGTTATTTGTCCCTATATATTTATTTATTTATTTATTTATACTCAATCTTTCTCTCTGTGATTTAACGAGGTTACAGGTTTTTACACAGAGCGACTGCCGTCCGATTTCCGCAACCTAACGTTAGACCAGAACCAATCCTAGGACAGGTTTGGGACTGAGATAACACAGAATGGCGTTCCAGATCCACTGATTCATGTACCTTCTGAAACTCGGAATCATATTTCTTTTCGGATAATCAGGTGATTCAAGCCTGTTATATCCTAATCAGACTGAAAACAAATTTTCACGAAGTATGCTTCCCAGTGGGAGTTTGACCCATGACCTCCGGATCACAAGGCGAACGTCTTTACCACTCTACCACGGGGAAGTCGTTTAAAACCAAATAGAAAAGTCTATGTAAATTTCGTTTCTGCTTTATTTTTTACAAAATGAACATGACTAAGTGAGACTTTGAATATATACTAATTTGCGAAGTGTTTTTAAGTAACGTCGTACCCATCTCAAAAAATATCCTTATTAAAACTGACAGTTACAACAAACTCAATTTTCGAGAGGCTCTAAAATTATTATATCGAGAAAAAGAAGATTTCAGGTGGATTAATTAGACTGCCTATTTTTGACCAAAAATTACCGTGGTTATTAAAAATGGTTTTAATGATATTTGTTTTTTTTTGAATATTTTATTTAAGGGGCTACCTGAATTTTTCGGGGTCCAGTGCTGCCCCCATTTCAAATAAATAATTTGAAAGGAAACAGATATATCATTTAAAATTTTTTTTGATCAGACCCTAGATAACCCTTTAAACTATTATATTAACTACTGTTTACAGTTTAAAGTGAGAACGTGAAGCTTTTCTACGCACATCCGCCAAAAGTGGCCGTTTTTCGCAATTGTGCGTAGAAAAGCTTCACGTTCTCACTTTAAACTGTAAACAGTAGTTGATAAAATAGTTTGAAGGGTTATCTAGGGCCAGGTCAAGACAAAATTTTAAATGAACTCTCTGTTTCTCACATGATTTATTTCAAATGGGGGCAGCACTGGACCCCGAAAAATTCAGGTAGCCCCTTAATATTTCTGTTGATATTTTTAAGGATCTGTAGAACAAGGTAAAGTTAAACTTTGCACTCCGAGGAAAAGGATACGGAATTAGAATCTTGAATGTAAAACTGACCGGTCCAGTCATAATTTTTTAAAACTAAAAGCGACTTCTGCCCCAAACTATACAACCAATTATGAAAAAGAAAGTCAAAGTCAAAGTCAAAGTCAAAGTCAAAGTCAAAGTCAAAGTCAAATTTTTTTATTCAATGTAGGATAAATTTATCTCTTATTGAAGGTCATTTTTTTTAAATATTATTTTAATGCAAAAGCTAAAAACTACTAGTGTTTCGGAACGACCACTGCTGGGAAGATTACGCCGAAAGAAACCCAGTTCAGTATTGGTCCCTACCCAGCCTGATGAGCTATATTACAGTTACAATACAGATTTACACTTTAGCTAGGTATGCATTATATTATATATTTAAACAATACAATTAAAATTTGCAGTTATATTTCCAAGAATTGTGATCAGACGATGATAAATAGTCATTTACATGATAATAAGCATTTTTGATTAAATGATTTTTAATGGCAGTCTTAAACTTAGATAATGGTAACGCTACTACATTATCTGGAATCTTATTATAGAGGCGTAAGCCAAGACCCACAAAAGATTTTTTTGTTTTTTGCAACCGAAAAGCTGAGATAGCTAATTTATTTTTATTTCTAGTGTTTATACTATGAATATCACTATTTTTCTTATATACATGTATATTTTGACGCATGTACATAATGTTTGCACAGATGAATTGCGAAGGGAGAGTCTATAGGACCTGGAAAGTATATCCTTTCAAACAAATTAATAATTTACCAAATCGGTTTACGCGTCTTCGAGTAATCAGTCAAGTGCGAGTCGGGCTCACGCACGAAGGGTTCCGTTTCATTATGTATAATAAATCACGTTTGTTGTATGGGAACTCCACTTAAATATTTAATTATATTATAGCGGCAACAGAAATACATCATCTGGGAAAATTTTAACTGTGTAGCTATTACGTCATGCAATACAGCTTGGTGACATACAGACAGATGGACAGCAGAGTCTTAGTAATAGGTTTCCGTTTTTACCCTTTGGGTAGGGAACCCTATTAAAATAACATTCAAGTTAAAAAACAACTAACTCTAGCTTTCTACCATACCTACCGTTACTGACGATACTTCATGCCAATTGCTGAGCCAATGAACGGCTACTGAATGATGCTGTATCATGGCAGACGTTATTGGCTGACAGCGGGCGCAGTAGATTATTTTTTTTTTTATGTCATAGGGCGGCAAACGAACAAGCGGGTCACTTGATGGTAAGTGATCACCGCTGCCCATAGACAACTGCAACACCAGGGGTGTAACAGAAGCGCTGCCAACCTTTCAGGAAGATATAGTCTCGTTTTTTAAAGGTTTCAATGTCGTATCGGTCCGGGCACACTGCTGCAGGAAGTTGATTGTTTATTCAGTAATTAGAACTTTACAGACACTTTTACGAAACAAGCCGGTTTCCGTAAAGGCTTTAGTACCACTGATCACATTCACACCCTGCGGCAGGTTATAGAGAAGAAAAGGGAGTATAACCGGCCGTTATGCTTAGGATTCGTGGGCTATGAAAAAGCCTTTGATTCGGTCGAAAAGTGGGCCGTGCTTCAGTCTCTCCAGCGATGCCGTATTGACTATCGGTACATCGAAGTATTAAAGTGCTTATTCAGTAACGCCACTATGTCAGTCCGAGTACAGGAACAGTGCACGAGGGATATTCCACTGCAAAGAGGTGTAAGACAGGGAGACGTTATATCTCCGAAACTGTTCACCGTTGCCTTCAAGCTGGAAGATGATGATGAGGCACTTTTAAACGTCAATAGGTATAATTTATATTACGTGTAAAGTATATTAAAATTTAATTTATTTTTAAAGAAACGCTACGTATACCAGCGCTTCGTAACGACCACTGCTGAGAAGAAACGCCGAAAGAAACTCATTTTCACAGTATTGGTCGCCTACTCGCCAGAAGGGCTTTGTGATATTATTATTATTGTATTTTAATTAATAAATACTCATAATATAATACAATGTTGACACGTGTAATGCTTGCGATCAAGCAAACAAACATAAATTACGTAATAAAAATACTAAGTAGTAAAAAAAAGCGACCAATCCCTCCCGGCAGCACCCGTTCACGAGTTGACGCACGGATCAGCCATCGTCAAACTCAACCATATTAGAGGGAATCCAACGACCCGACCAGCGACACCACCACCTGATTGGACATTTTGGTGA
Organism: Acrobasis suavella; assembly: GCA_943193695.1. Classification (NCBI taxonomy): domain Eukaryota; kingdom Metazoa; phylum Arthropoda; class Insecta; order Lepidoptera; family Pyralidae; genus Acrobasis; species Acrobasis suavella. The sequence continues at coordinate 1,132,586 of OW971935.1, forward strand.
GCATGTAAAACCCGATCTCGCAGACCTTGTCAAAACCTAAGTCAGGTGACATTAATTTTTGCAATGCAAAAAGAGGGGTGTAGTAAGTTTGACGCCAATATCTGTCTGTCTGTGGCATCGTAGCTGTTGAACGGATGGACTGATTTCGACGCGTTTTCTTTTTAAATCAAACTTCCTTGTGTAGCTTAAAGGCTATGTTTGATGAATATCGGTTCAGTTGAATAAAAGTTATTTTGGGAGAAACATTTAAAAAGAGGTTTTAGATTTACCTAGAAAATAAACTTAAGACTAATATATTTAATTCGTAAACCAATATCAATGTTATATTTGTGAAACATTAAATCAACATTAATATTACAAACGAGACAACAGAAAACTCATTTAGCAAATCTGCCAACAAGCCAGCAAATATGAATTTGATATAAAATGAACAAAACATATTAATTACGAGTAGAATGGTTTGTATGTGAATTAATTACATATAGTATGGGTACTGTTGACATATATTGTTGCGGAAAATATGTAAACTTAGGAAAAAAGTTATAATACATAATAGCCAGATAATTACGGTCCAGGGCTGTCCCATTTGAAAAAAAATATTTGAAAGGAAAAAGAGATATCATTTAAAATTTTGGTCTCATCATGCTCTAAATAACCCTTCAAAATGTTTCATGAACTTTTTTATAGTTAAAAGTGAGAACGTGAAGCTTTATTTCGCACAGTTGCAAAAGACGGCAATTTTTGCTAATGAGCGAAGAAAAGAAAAATTTCAAACGATATCTCAGTTTCCTTTCAAATGGTGGCAGCACTGGACGCCGAAAACTTCATGTACCACTAAGGACAACTTCATCTCTTTCTGAGGATAAGGGATTTTTGCCAAGGATTAAAATATCTTTCATTTTTAAGTTTACTTGCTATTCTATTAACCATTGCCAGATGGGGCGAAAAGGTTCTCGAATGGCGACCACGTACCGGCAAGCGAAGCGTAGGACACCCATCCACAAGGTGGTCAGACGACCTGAACAAGGTTGCTGGAAAGCGCTGGAAGCAGGCCGCACTTGATCGGTCGTTTTGGAAATTTTTAGGAGAGGCCTATGTCCAGCAGTGGACGATGATGATAATGAAGTTCCAAGTTTCAGTTAGATGCTTTTCCGCCTTATTACTGACAATAAATAGATAAATATATACGGACAAATTACACAGATTGAGCTAGCCCTAAAGTAAGCTAAAGCTGTGTTATGGAATACTATCCCAACGATACTATATTTTATGATTAATGCATATAGGGACCCAAAACCCAGGACAAATTGAAAAAAAAAAAGGGTCGCCTTAAGTATCTATTACACCCATGATAAAAATTAATTTAAGAGCCTTTTCACCTTTAGTTGGCTGTCTCGCTCGCACAATCAAACATTTTTAAAGATTATCAAAAAATGTGACTCATTTGAAGAAAAGTGTTTTTTATTGTTTATGTGCGTGTGTATCGAGAATAAGGTCGTCAAAATTTTAAATTTTGACGACCTTATTCTCGATATACACACACATAAACAATAAAAAAACATGTCTACAATATCTAACATATAATATATTAAAAAGTTTATGAAACACTTTTTTTCGAATGAGTCACATTTTTTAATAATGTTTGATAGTGCGAGCGAGACAGCCAACTAAAGGTGAAAAGGCTCCTAAAGTAATTTTTATCATGGGTATAATAGATACTTAAGGCGACCCTTCCCGGCTACTCTGTTTTCAACGCGAGCATAGTTTGAAAAGCTTTGTGTTTCATCCAGGGCAATGCTAAAAAAACGAGGCAAACCAAAAAGAGAGAGATAGCGCCTAAGGGTAAGGTTTGCATTTTATACAATGAAATTTGTATTCACTTTATTTATTCATATTTTCTTAGATTAGGGTTTTATAATATATCTATAAAAAGTAAAATATAAAATATTCTACGAAAAATACACATATTATAAAAAACCTAATCTAGCTGCCCACTGGCAGCGGGGCAAGGCCCAAGCTACCGGCGGTTAGGGCCGCAGAGAGAGAAACCTCCTGACAATGCGTGCCGTGTCCAGGAGTACTGCCTTCTATATCTGACCTTTGATCCAGCTATCTAGCGAGAGAGTCTTGAGGTGCTGATCAAGACTCTTCGCTATAAGACCGTTCGCCGATACGACTATCGGGACAACGATCGTTGAATCCACATTCCACATGGCAGTCACCTCGTGGGCCAAGTCAAGGTACTTACTAAGCTTGTCCTTCTCGGCCTTCACGAGGTTCTCGTCATGCGGGATGGTGATGTCAACAAGCGCTAAATAAATTAGTATTATTATTAACTATCCATTGAACGAATATTAAAGATTCAGAGGGTGCAGAAATTTCAAGAAATAAAATTCATCGAGCCGTTCAGGCTGCAGATTGTTACTCCAAACATTCATATTCATACATTCATACATACTCTCGAAAAATAAAACTCTCCTGGCGCAGTCGGATAAAAATAAGTTTATTCGCTCAAATAGTATGCAGTACACCCACAAGGTGTTTTGAAAACTGTTAATAAAAAATTATTATATTTTATGATCATTTCATAAATCAATCAATCAATCATTTATTTGTCAAACATAGGTACAAATAGATAAGATGTTACAATATAATATAAAATAGTTCGCTATGTTTTGCCGTTTTTAGCATTTAAATATTTAGGAACTAAAAATATAAAAATAGGTATTAACTTTACTTAAATATCAAGAAAATTGGTATAATAATAGTAATGTCATATAACAAAAAGGTAGTCTATAATTATGTCTATGAAATCATTGAATAATGGCAAAATTAAAGCTTGTCGTCTGTACCGTTTTGGTTAGTAAAGCCTAGATTTAGGATCTAGAAGGATAGATGAGATAAAGGAAAGACTAGATATTGGCAAATGAGATAGGTATAATAAACAACTATTACATTACATTAGTTACAAAGATTCACAAGAACACTAGGTACAGATTAGGTAGTCAGGGTCGTGAGTTATAGGCACTAGATCCGTTGAGTAGCCCTTCTAGGTAGAAGAACTACTTAGCTGGAGATGCAGCCGAAGAAAAAGAGGACGAGCACCGGCCGCCGCGCCGTTTTTTCTGACTAGAGCGAGCCTATATTTTTGTGTGCATAGAGTATGCCTATCCTGTGATCTTGTGGGATTCTTTTTTACTTCAGAATAAAATGTCACAATTAAGATACAATTTGTTTTATTTTACTTTATCAAAGTATATAGTTAATTTACATAACTATGTATAAAAAGTCAGTTATACAGACCGCTTCTTATCGTTTCCAGTGTGAAATTGCCCGAAACGCAGCATTGCCACGCTGGATCAAAATGGCCGTCTTTTGCATGAAAAACGAACACTTATAATATTTTTTATAACCATTTGTTTATTTTGATTAATGGAACAATGGGAAATCAACATACATGTTGAGTATGTTCTCCAAATAACTCAAAATGTTAATTTTAAAAGTTTAGCTGTGGAGATCAAGGGGATACCTGAATTTTCCGGGGTCCAGTGCTGCCTCTGTTTAAAATAAATCATTTGGTAGGAAACGGAGATACCATTTAAAATTTTGTCTTGACCAGGCACTAGATAAATAATCCTTCAAACTATTTTATGAACTACTGTTTACAGCTTGAACTAGTCGCGAGCCCGAAATCACAGGTGGGCGCGGCCTAAAAGCAGGCTATCTCACCTAATATTGTGTTTGGGCGAAGCAGTGAGATGAAATGCACGATAAATTCACAGTATACCAAGCGCGTAAAAAATATGTAACGAAATTTGGAAAAAGAGGTTTTATGCCAAAACGAATGCATGATTCAATTACAAATAAAGTTAAAATCTTCGATAAATGAGCCGAGTCGATGTGGACTTGGTTTAGGAGATTTTACACTTCTTTTTTTACTTATTTAGGCCGAAAATTGCGTAAAAATAAGCAAAAAAAAAATGAATATTTGATGGCTCGTAACTTTTTAATGGCTTTTTATTTTAATATTCTGTATCAGTACATACAAAATTTATAATCAGACTAAACGATATCATGTTAAATTTTGAATGTACTATGTCAAGCAGTGGAGGAAATTTGTATAGAAAAGTGTCGAATAGTTCGCTCTTAGAGTGAGAACGTGAAGCTTTTCTATGCACATACGCCAAAAGTGGCCGTTTTTCGCAATTGTGCGTTTAAAAGCTTCACGTTCTCACTTTAAACTGTAAACAGTAGTTCACAAAAGAGATATCTAGTGCCTGGTCAAGACAAAATTTTAAATGTTGTCTCCGTTTCCTATCAAATGATTTATTTCTAACGGCGGCAGCACTGGACCTTGGAAAATTCGGGTAGCCCCTTAATGTTTATGTACGAATACAAACTGTGGGCACGATGCACCAATGTCTTCTGCGAGTATACAGCCTCTTTGACCGAGCCGCTGTCATCTTTGCCGAGCTGCCGTAAAGCGTTCTCAACATTTGGGTTGAATGAAATATATCTACTTGGCCTCCAATTAACTTTACGCCCTATTATAAGAAATATTATTGTAGAGGCAATGTCAGGTGATAAATAACATAATTATTACATATGCAGCTGCTTTTATTCCTAGTGTAAAAAACCGGCCAAGTACATGTCGGGCCACGGACAGGGTAGAGTTCTGTAGTTACGAAAGCAGACTTTGAATTCAAGAGACGTCATAAAAAAATTTTTTTTTTTATTATTTTCATTATTTTGATAGATAAATGACTATGGATTAAAAACAAATTAAAATCAATTTATTTTTTTATGAAAAAAGCATTAAATAGTACGGCAGAAGCTAAAAACTTTAAATATTGATAAGTTAAATTAAACTACAGAAAACAAATTACACTAAATTATGAAACTAAAATATTTCTAAATAATAATATTTAATATTTTTACTTTGCAAATGACGAAAAAAAAAATTATTGGCAGTCCATCAAAACAAAAACAAATTATTTCTAAAACAAACAATTTATGTTGTTAAGTAATAAGTATTATAAATTATTAAATATTAGAAAATTCGCATCACTCAAAAATAATAATGTCATAAAATGTTTCTATGACTAAAATATTATTAAAAGTGGTGGTAATTAAAAATGATTTTATTACAAGCTTTTATTAACTTGCAATGTACGAGTATCTTGTATGTATGTATGTTTGTTTAGTTTAAATCTAGAAACTCAATTAACAGTCAGTAATCCTCAATCGATTGAGCTGAAATTTTGCATACTTATGTACGTCCGATGACAATACAATATTATGGAGTCAATGAGCTGTTCTGATGATGGAGCCGGGAGATATTCGACAGAACTCAGTTATAAATCAACATAACCTTATTGAGCAGGACCCGTTTGATTTGTCTTGACGAGCACTTTATGGTAGACAATGACTAGGGTCTGATCACGGAGACGGAAGGTAGTCGATAGACCTCAGTAATAACACGATGCGAATCCATTGAGTTTGCGCGTATGTCATTTGTCCTAAAAAGTACTTTGGCCTCACAATAAAAGCTTGTATTAAAATTTTCAAAAGAAATATTTTCAATTTTAATTTAGACAAAGCGGCATCAAATTAAGGGAAGACCATACCTAATTAGAGTTTAAGAAGCAGGTACAGGAAAGTAACTGCTTGTTAAACTCTGATTAGGTAAATGTAGGTGTTCTACTTTTATTTATTAGTGTATTATTCGCAAAATTTTCTCATAGATGAAGTTCTACTTAAAGTACAATGTAAATATTTTTACATTGGTTGGTATACATAAATAGCTCGCTTCACTCAGGATTCAACAGTAGAATTATTCGCTACGCTCGTGATTCTACTGTGGAATCCTACGTTTCACACTAGACTCAAAGTGTCCCTAAAATATTTGCTTAACGTCATAAAGCACATCTACTATAAAAGGTTTCATTATTGGCCGCGGTATCCTGAGAGCTAATGTAATATGTATTAATTTGCGTTAATCGATTGCTAGCAGTTCTATTACTCTGTTATTATCTACTTGTTTTATATTTTTTCTTTCATTCCAAGAAATAATCTTTGTCAGTATTGATGTAAGAAGACTCACTAAAAATATGTTTTTATTGAGTGACGGTAGCGATCTTCGGTAAGTAGCCTAGTTTTGCATAATCAGCAGAGATCGGAATCACGGGTGCTATTGCTATCAAAAGTATGGATATGACTATATAATCTACAAATAAAACAATCATAATTTTGTGATTTCAGGATATATTTTAATAGAAAAAAAATAGACTTATCCTGAAATCACATAATTAAGACTGTTTTATTTACCTAGTACCTAATTAGATTCTCGAGAAATCCCGGAACTTTTAAAAATATTCATACTTTTGATAGCAATAGCGCCCGTGATTCCGATCTCTGATAATCAGCGAGCTTGGTAAAATAACAACAGCAATAAGATTTAATGGTAATAAAAACATGGAAAATATTCCACCGAGAAGAATCTAGTTCTTAAATGTATTGATGATACTAAGATTTAATACTATGTATTAACCTTATTTGTAAGATACCTTCTCGTATTTAATACGACTAATTTGTTAATGAAAAATACGAGAGTTTTTGAAATTCAATTTGGAAAATAATTTATTAATAAACTTTAAGATTGAAGTTATTGTTCTTATAGAATATTTAACATTTCAGAACATTTTTATGCGTTGGCATAAAAATGGTTGTTTAGTAATACGAGTACAAACTTTTGGACACTTATCTGGAGAATGTCGTATACAAAGTGTAACGGGAGGGGGTATCAACCCGGAAGGGAGTAAACATACTAATCAATGTGAACATCCCATAGTAAAAGTTGTTCACATCGATTAGTATGTTTACTCCCTTTCGGGATGGTACCCCCTTTCTGTTACACGTTATATAATTCTTTTTTACTGTCAATATCAGAGATCGGAATCACGGGTGCTATTGCTATCAAAAATATGGATATGACTATATAATCTATAAATAAAACAATCATAATTATGTGATTTCAGGATATATTTTAATCAAAAAAAATATATTTATTGTTTGTTGTATTAATTTACTTAGTACCCATTAGATTCTCGAGAAATCCCGGAACTTTTAGTCATATCCATACTTTTGATAGCAATAGCACCCGTGATTCCGATCTCTGGTTGTTATATATAAGCATATCATATTTTTTCAGTGGAATAGAGAGGGTGCAAGATATAATATACATGAAATATCTGCGCTTTATATTGATTATTATTAGTGGTTTGCCAAGCCATGAAATTAAAGGATTCAAAACTATTTACATGTGCTATTAGGTCTGTTGCGTTAGTTGCGTGGCATCTTGTTTCATCGGCTGCAGTCTTTTTATCGTGAACAATGCTAACAAGATTAGCTTTTATGAAATAGGGTTTAGTTACGTCACAGTTTGTATGTCGTTGGTGTGCGCGGTAAGTATAATATTTTTTTAAAACTATGAACCGACTTCAAATTTCTTTTGGAACAACCTGACAAGTAGTTGTTCGTTGAAGTGGCAGTAGGTGGGACACAGCGCGACGAACCGATGGCCGATGGGGCAAAAAGATGCTCGAATGACGACCGCGTAGTGGCAGATGAAGCATAGGACCCACCCACAAGGTGGTCTGACGACCTGACTAAGGTTGCTGGAAAGTGATATATGCAGGCCACTCTAAATAGGTGATTTTGGAAATCCTTGGGAAAGACATATGTCCTGCAGTGTAACGATGATGATTATGATGAACCTGACAAGAATTTTTAAACAAATAAACAACCAAACCGGTCCTGGCGTCATTGAATAATCGATGAATATACATGTCGGAGAGTTCAATGTAAAATTCCCTTTTTATTATTTTACACGTGAAAGAGAAAGTTGTTTACTATAAAATTCAACGGTTGGATTTTAAATGGCAACATTCGTTAGGAACAAGATATAAAACCGGTCGACCTAGTGACAGTGAGGCACAGTATTGTTCGAGCGGCCGTACTGTGCACAACTCGTTTGTGTAGTTTGCTGTGGCTTGGCCATGACTCATTTAATTGTGATTATTGTAATAGATGTGGATTGGTGAACCCATTTATTACAATGAAAGTTTGTTTAAAGCAAGACGGTAAGCCCAGGTGTATACACAGTATTCAATTCTGTGAGGCCAGGGAATCCAGACATGGCGGTTGCGATTCATGATTCATTCACATTTTTATAATGCTCACGTAAGGTCTCTCATGTGGCGGCATCGGTAAGGTGACGAGACTGTAAGTAAGTTCTCATCCTGACATTATAGTCTGTTCTCGTACTGTAAGTAACTAAGTGGGTAGTTCACGTCACTCGGGATGTCACATGCCGATCACGCCACGCCATGCTCTACCCACCCCCCTTTTTACTCGCCCCTTCTGCGACATACATATTTAAAAAAGATCGTGACGGATTGATAACCTCCTTCTTGGCAGTTGGTTCAAAATAAAAATTACTATAATTAGCCGCATGAGGCTCGAACTATAGAGAATTAATGAAACTTTGGTCAGATCGTATGATTGTACAGTGTGTTTGATAATTTGATTTAAGCAAAAACTTATTGAAGTAGTCTTGAAGTTACCTTGAATCAAGTTTAACAGTTAAAAATCTTGATATTTCTTGACTGTTTGCGTTCCCGGTAGCAAATCGTTTGCTGTGCTTCTTTGGAGCTCGAGTGCGATTTACGTTGCTTTTTTGTTTCCTTGATAGAAAATGCCGAAAACCTTGCAAAAAGACGAAAATTTAGAAACGGAGAGGTTTGAGAGAAAGAAGATCTACTCTTTTGGTTACAGTAGTGATAGGAGAAGTTTGACTGCCTCCGTGGTCCAGTGGTCAAGGCGGTCGCCTTGTGATCTGATGGTCGTGGGTTTGAATCCCACTGGGAAGCACATCTTTTAAAAAGATTTTTCCAGTCTGGTCAGGATATTGCAGGCTAGAATCACCTGATTATCTGAAAAAAAAGATGATTTCGTATTTTGGAAGGTACGTATAAACTGTGGGTCCCAAAAGCCATCCAGCTTTTGTTCAAATCTTTCTAAGGATTGGTTCTGTTCTAGATCAGACGGCAGTCACTCTGTGTAAATCCAGGAGTCTCGTAAAATCACCTAGGTTAGGTAGATAGCGGACCCCGGGCACTGAGGCGTACCGCTGAGGATGCAACCGGGAATACGCTCGGATGATGATGAGTGATAGAAGAAGTTTGTGCTTGGTTTTACAGGATGTCATAATCAAAGGTCGGAATGAGGTAGATTTATTTATGTACTTGCATCGAAATGTTGATATGAATATGGATCTTCCAGGGATTTCTACTGGTTGAGGTAAATTTACAAATAGATAATAATAAAACAAAGATAATTAACATACAATGTTAATAAATATGTACTTACATTAGTTTTTACATATTGGCAACGTCGCGCGTGCAGTGATTTAAATTGTGTAAAAGTAAATAACTTTTTATTGAATAAATCACGGGATTTTTCTGCTCTTTAAAATTAATTTCGGGATTTTAGGCATATCCACTTTATTCTTTCGCTGTATGAAATCAATGTAAGTACATAAATAACTCTACCTGATTCCGACCTTTGGTCATAAGATGCAAATACTATTATTTATGGCACTATACTTCCTGTATATTCGTTTTATATTTTATGAGGCGATGGAACTACTACGATTTTTTAGTAATCATGCTAATACTTACTTGACTTTTTTCAGTCTAGGGTCATAATCGTTTGGACAAAAAAATACGCAGAAATGTTTACAAATTTTATCACTCATTTGCATTTATTCAACCACAGGAATAAATCGCCTTATTTTATGAAGGTATGTGTTTAAAAAAATGTAGACTGTAAAGGGGTAAAGATAAGAGTTTTAACGATAGCGAGTGATTCTATGCTGGAATCCTGAGTGAAGCGGGGGATTCGTGTGTATCGCCCGAAGTAAAAATATTACACATCCTCTAATTTTTATCTCCATCTATGAGAAAAACTACCAAATAATAAATTAAAACAAAGAAGGAATATAAATAAAAGAAGAACACCTACATATACACACCTAATCAGAATTTCCAACTTAAAAGAAACTAACATTTATTTGGTGTCGTTTTCTTTCAATAAAAACTAAGAAAAAATTTTTAGAAGGACACCAAAATTTTCACTCATAACTTTGTTTACGTTGTCTTTCAATTTTTTTTATAATAAATAATCTTGAGATTCTCTCTCGGATTAAACTTACAAAAAAGTATTCAAATTATTACATGTCGTCGACAATATAATCTAATATTCTGTATTTACTTTGAATCAAAGACAAAACTTGCGCTTTTTGAATTATCCTTATTTCTTCTTCCGAAGCGAAGCACATAAAATATTTGCCTACATTCATCCTACGTTGACGACGATATGTACTCCAAATTAAAAAAGAAATACTACGCCTCTTTCTATGACTTATTGTTTAAAAACGAATTTATTTTTTGCTTTACATAGATTACATTAGAGTTCAGTTTTTAAATTGTTTTTAAGCCATAGAGATTTTCATTTCACTTTTCATTCCCAAAAGAATCAGCAGTAACTTTAGCTCCATATGATTTTGGGATGAAAACAACGTTTTTCGAGTAGTTAAGATGAAAAAATATTTACTTATATAATAATCTGTAGCATACAAAAATTAAATATCTTTTTCATCTCATCTACTCGAAAAACGAGGTTTTCATCCCAAAACATTTGGAGCTAAAGTTACTGCTTATTCTCTCGGGACTAAAACGTGAAAAAGAAATCTCTAGGGATTAAAATCAATAATTTGAAAACTGAATAAGAGTGTAATCTATGTATAATTAAAAAATTATATTGGCAGTCCAGCAAAAAAATAATAATAATAATTTTGTTTTAAAATTCAAAAATAATATGGCACAGAGGTCGTGATTTTTTAAATTTGGAGTACATATCGTCGTCAAATTGGATGAATGTAGGTAAACATTTTTATGTTTATCACTTTATGTTTATCACAAAAAGAAAAAGTATAGAAGAAAAAGAAAACGTATATATACTAAAAGTATATAATACAGAAGTTTTAGGTTTCTTGTATTGACATGTAATTATTTGTGTAAATGTGAATAATTTTTTCGTAAGCTTAAGCCGATAGTGAACAAATATCAAGTTTACTCATCAAAATAAAAAGATATGAAGGACTACGCAAACAAAGTTATGAGTGAATATTCTATCGTAAGTTGGAGGTCTTCGAAAAAATATTTCTTAGTATTTATTGTGCGAAAGCGACACCAAACAAAGGTTAGTATTAAATTACCGGTTGAAGTCTGATTAGGTATTATAGGTTTTCTTATTTTCTTTATATTCTGTTTTGTATTTGCTAGTTTTTCTCATAGATGGATATGAATAGTAGAGCGTGCTACTCGGGTACGGTAATAATATTTTTATCTCAGCGATATACATGAATCCCTCGCTTCAATCAGGATTCCACCGTAGAATCATTCTTTACGCTCGTGCTTCAACTGTGAAATCCTTCGTTTCGCTCTGGATTCAAAGTAGCGCCCTCGCGTTCAAAATATTACCTTATCCCCTTGTAGCATAATCTACTATTATCAAAATTATTCAAATATTAAAATGTAAGTGAAGGCGAGTTTCACACTAAAGTGGGTTTTTCCAGCCATCCTTTATATTATATATAAAATAGACTTTTTTTCGTGTTTACTATCGCCTTTTCTAAATTAAGAAACGGAAATCTAAAGAAAAGGTATTTACTTCCTTCCTTAAGATATTATGCATATTCTCGAGCTTGACCGAGCGAGCGAACATTGTCAGTTTCGAGATTGGCCAAAAATGCTTTTGTCCGGCTGTCAGTTTGTCTATGTATTCTTGCCTACAGGTCGTATTTCTCAATCGATACTCGTGTAAATTTTTGAAAATTATATTGATAGAGTGGCGGAAATATAGGGGGTTGAAAAGTTCCCAAGACGCAATTTTTTTTTGTCTGCGCAACATTTTTATCCGATAAACTTGAACGGGTCGGGGTGACTCGCTAGGTCTGCAGCTCTCAGAGCCACCATTATTTTTATTCTTTTATTTATTGTGACGATTCAACTTTGTCTACATTGTGTAAGAATAATGTCGTACAAGAATATTTGTTTCCGTTATGATCGTTACATTTTTCAGACGCATCTTTTAATCCACAAACTATCTCATTTCTTTACTGTCGTCATAATCGCAGTGATGATTTGTGGAATTCTCCTCTTCAACTTTATCCCCCTGTATAACAACATAGTCGCTGGAGGATTCAGGAACCCACCTTCTGAAAATATCACTTATGAATTATCCGTCTATTTGGCTCTACCTTTTGATTACCAACACGATTTTACAGGTAAGAAGTAATGAATTTACTTTATAGTATGCTAATTAAAAGCAGAAATGTTTTATTTTTGTATTATTTAGCACAGGATTGAATCCTAGATCTGGTTTCCATCCTGTGTTAAATGAAAAGACATTAGGTGGGTACAATGTACATACTTATGAATGATTTATGGCTGTTTTTAATCTAGCAAGTCCACTGACCTTAACTGAACAACCTAGTAGTAATTTTGTTATCTTTGATTTTTTTTAAACCTATACAGTCTTATTATAAAAAAAAGCCATAATCGTGGTTTAGTCCCGTATTATCTAAATCGGGGCTTAGTACGGTAACAAGTGATAAATCTACTTTAGTTTTTCTTTTATTACAAAACCTGAACCAAACACAGAATAAGATAGATTCAACTTAGTCTGACCGGAAGTAGGAAAATCGTTCCATTTTTCATAATAATATATTTTCGTCGAAAAGATTTTAAATAAAAGCGAAATAAGTTTAAATAAAATTAATTCAAAAGTATGCAACGTACATAATTTTATCAATAACCTTTTATTTATTGCTCTGATTATTAAATAACAATTATTTAAGAATAATAAAGTAATTACAGTGTAGGGGCTTATGATGAGGAATGAAAGGAAATCACTTACAGCAGTTCGATCTGGTATATTCACTCAACACACAGCACACAGTTAATACAGTTAGAAGGAAAGGCACAAAGAAGAAGCGAAGATTAAGTTCGGAAGGATAGATAAGCACAAAACAAATAACACAAATAATAGGCAAGCGTAAGGGCGTACGAGCGCGATAGGTACTAGTAAAGCAAGGAGCAGCGTGCGTCTGCTCCGATCATGCGTGGCTGACTGTCGTCAAGCGGCCGGCGCGAGAGCATCGGCAGGAGGCGGGGCTCGTCCGACCGGTTACCTACACCGGGGACGCGGCGCAAGGACATTTCTAACTCACGACAATGATACGATTATTTAACAATAACAAGTAAGTACTTATTATGAATTTATGGTTTATAATTAAGTTTATATAAATCAAGGTAAGTAAATGAGTATATTACGTTAATAAATATTATTCTATGTATATATATTATATAATGTATGATATTTATTTATGCGCTTCGTACGGAAAGTATTATTATATTATTTTATATAGTAAGTATTTATACAATACTAATGGTTTTTATTCTACTAATTAATACAAGTATATTTCGGCAAATGTATGGTTAAGGTAAGTGCTATTCCTTTTTTATTATATTTTATACATTTGTTTATTTTACTGATTTATATTTTTGTTTCAGGTTTTCAGCGGAGCACGCCACACCACACCCCTCCAGAGACCGTCTACGGGCGATAATAATCAGGTATTCTGACTGTTCTCCCGGATCGTGTTTTCTTTTCAGGTCTTTCCTCTGTTTCCTTTTGACATGTTTTTTGTACAGGTGGCGGCGGAGTTGCGGCACTTGGAGGATGGTTGGTGCTTTCTGAGGTAAGTGTGTAGGCAGGTTTTAGTCTTTCAATGGTTACAGTTACAGGTTTCCCTTTTACCAGAATTTTGAAGGTTTTGTCGTTTCTTTCTAATACTTCATAGGGTCCCGTGTAAGCTGGCTGTAGTGCTCCTTTGACAGTATCATCTCTGAGGTAGACATGAGTGGTTGTAGCTAGGTCTTTGAATATAAATACCGTTTTCTGGCAGTGTCTGGAAGCTGGTTGTGGCTGTATCTCTCTGGTGATTGATCTTAGACGTGCTATAAAATCAGTAATGTCGGTTGTCTTATCACTTGATGGTTGAAATAGCTCTCCTGGCAGCCTCAACGGTTCTCCATAGACCAGTTCTGCTGACGAAGCTTGTATGTCTTCTTTCAGAGCACTTCTGATTCCAAGTAAGACGAATGGGAGTGCTTCTGTCCAGTTGACGTTAGAGTGACAGATTATAGCAGCTTTCAATTGTCTGTGAAATCTTTCGACCATCCCGTTACAGGCAGGATGGTAGGCGGTAGTGCTTTTGTGCTCAAAACCTACCATTTGTGACAGGTACTTAAAAAGTTCTGACTGAAACTGTCTTCCTCTGTCTGTGATAATGGTAGTGGGACAGCCAAAGCGTGCTATCCATCCGGATATCAGAGCCTTGGCGACTGTCTCTGCCGTTATGTCATGGATTGGGTAAGCTTCTGGCCAACGGGTGAATCTATCCACGGCTGTGAGGCAATATCTGAACCCATTCGACGAAGGCATTGGTCCTATGAGGTCGATATGGACAGTAGAAAATCTGGCTCGTGGAAGATTGAATGTGGCTGGTGTTGTCTTCACATGTCGTGTGATTTTACTCTGTTGACATTTGTGACAGTTCTTTGCCCAATCTCGGCAATCTTTCCTTATACACGGCCATACGAATCGCTGAGCTATGAGGTTTGCTGTAGCGTTTGGTCCAGGGTGGCTAAGCGAGTGTAAGCTGTCGAAGATCTGGCGTCTGAGTAATTTGGTTACGAAGGGTCGTGTCATTTCGGTACTTCTGTCACAATATATTTGAGTCTTCGTTCCAGGGATTGTCATCTTTTCAAGCTTGAGTGATGTACCTCCGCTGAGTATTTGTCGAATCTCTGGATCATTATTTTGTGATTCAGCCAGCACTTCTAGATCAACGGGCTTCGCTAGTTCGTTCACTCTGGACAATGTATCTGCCACGACGTTTTCTCGACCTGAGATATGTTGTATATCAGTTGTAAATTGTGATATCAAGTCTAAGTGACGAAATTGTCTCGGCGAGCACTTGTCTTTGTTTTTTGAAAATGCATAACACAGAGGCTTGTGATCGGTATATACCGTGAAATGCCGTGCCTCCAGCATGTGCCGAAAGTAGCGGATTCCTTCATATATCGCTAGTAGCTCCCTGTCATACGGAGAGTATTTACTTTGCGATGGACTGAGCTTCCGCGAAAAGAATGCCAGGGGTTCCCACGTGCTGTCTTTATACTGATGAAGTGCGGCGCCGATGGCGGTGTCTGAGGCATCTGTTACAAGTGCGAGCTTGGCGTTTAAGTCTGGGTGCGCTAAGAGTGCGGCGCAGCACAGACTGTCTTTGCATCTTTCGAATGCTCTTAACTTGTCGCCTTTGATGTCCACCGGGTGTGCGCCTTTTACTTTGTCTGTCAGCAGTGCATGCAGTGGGGCTTGAATTTCAGCTGCTCCGGGTAAGAACTTGCGGTAAAAGTTTATCATACCTAAGAATCGTCGCAATTCTTTCACTGTTTTTGGTATAGGGAAATCTTTAATAGCTTCGACCTTTGATTCTAGCGGCTTCAAACCAGCTGACGATACTTTATAGCCCAGAAAGGTCACTTCCGTCGCTCCGAATGTGCATTTTGACGTGTTGATGACCATGCCATACTTCTTCAGTCTTTCGAACACTTGACGTAGGTGATTTTCGTGGGAAATTTCGTCAGCTGAATAGATTAAAAAATCGTCGAGATAAGCGTATACAAAATCCATTTCTCTAGTGATTTCGTCGACAAAACGCTGAAATGTTTGACCTGCATTGCGCAAGCCGAAGGTCATGAATGGAAAATCAAATAATCCGAATGGTGTTGTAATGGCAGTCTTGCAAATATCGTCATTATTTACGGGTATTTGATTATAAGCCTTTACGAGGTCTATTGTCGAGAAGATGCGACATCCAGCAATGTTGTGAGTGAAGTCCCCAATGTGTTTTATCGGGTATCTATCTGGTATGGTCCTCGAGTTTAACATTCTGTAGTCACCACATGGACGCCAACCGTTATCTTTTTTAGGTGCGAGATAAAGCGGCGACGCCCATGGGCTTTCGGATGGTCTTGCGGTTCCATTCTTAATCATGGCTTCGAATTCTAGCTTTGCAATTTTTAACTTGTCTGGAGCCAGCCGGCGTGGTGAGCAAGCTACCGGTGGTCCAGGCGTCGTTCGTATGTGATGTACGGTGTTATGATTTATCACACGTTGAGTTCCAGCTGGTCGCGTTATTTCTGGGTATTGACGTAGCAGTTCGTGATATTTTGAATCACCAATTGTTGTTTTCACTGAAGACAGGTTGTTCGACGATGGAACATACGATGCAGGTGCCTTCAGAGTGGTGGTGCTGTCAATCAAGCGTTGATTACGACAGTCGACGATAAGTCCGTAGAACGACAGAAAATCGACGCCGATAATTGGTTTGGTGACGTCCGCCACGATGAATCTCCAGCTGTAATCACGCCGTAAGCCAAGGTTGAGCTCGAGGTGGGCGAATCCGTAGGTAGCTATAGTTGTACCATTTGCAGCATAGAGTGTGTATTTGGTCGGAGGTCTACGTTCACGAAGTAAGGTGCGCGGGAAAACGCATAAGTCACTCCCAGTGTCGACGAGGAACTGCATTTTTGTCCTGCGGTCGGTAATGAAGAGGCGACCAGTTGAGGTGGGGCTGTCACTCGTCGCCATTAGCGACCGCCCTGAGAGTTTTCCTGCCCGTAATCGCATGGCTTGACGCACTTGTTGGCATTAGATCCGTATTTAAAGTGATACCAACATTTAGGAAATCGTCGATAGTTGGATTGCGATCGAGTCCTGCTACTGCTGCGGTCACGCTGGTGGTTGCGGTTGGTTGAGCGCGATCTTCGTCGGTCATTTGATGTCAGGGCTTCAACCTTCCGTGTCAGCTCTGCGATTTGTCTCGACATCGCTTCAAAACTTGAGCTAGCAGTGTGCGGTGATGACGTAGCAGCAACGTGTGGTGTACACGGTGTGATTTCATGCACGTTATCTGCCAAGTCTGCTAGTGCTTGTAGGTCTGCTGTCTTCTGTGAAACGATGATCGGCTGGAGAGTGACAGGCAGTCTGCTAGTCCAGATGGTTTTGATAAATTCTTCCGGGACTGTGGGGCCTGCCAGCCGTTGCATGTGACGCAGTAACTGTGATGGCCGGCGATCACCGAGCTCCTCATGCATCAAGAGCTGTTTGACTTCCTTCTCTCTTGAGGCAGATAACCGCTTGATAAGCTCGCTCTTCAGTCGCTCGTATTTGCCTGTTCTGGGTGGTGATATAATTATATCTTTTACTTCCGCTGCGTATCTTTGCTCAAGCGTCGAAACCACATAATAAAATTTTGTATCTTCATCTGTAATGCGGGATAGTATAAAGTTTCCTTCCAGTTGGGAAAACCAGACAGCGGGCTCTTCGGGCCAGAATGGAGGTGGTCGAACACCGACACGAAAAATTCCGGTCGTGTCGTGAGGTGTGAAAGTCCCAAATGAGTCGGTACTTTTGTTCGCCGTCGCGTCATCGCCATCTTTGGTTGCCGGATCCATGTCCAAAAGAGGGGTCACCAGTTGTAGGGGCTTATGATGAGGAATGAAAGGAAATCACTTACAGCAGTTCGATCTGGTATATTCACTCAACACACAGCACACAGTTAATACAGTTAGAAGGAAAGGCACAAAGAAGAAGCGAAGATTAAGTTCGGAAGGATAGATAAGCACAAAACAAATAACACAAATAATAGGCAAGCGTAAGGGCGTACGAGCGCGATAGGTACTAGTAAAGCAAGGAGCAGCGTGCGTCTGCTCCGATCATGCGTGGCTGACTGTCGTCAAGCGGCCGGCGCGAGAGCATCGGCAGGAGGCGGGGCTCGTCCGACCGGTTACCTACACCGGGGACGCGGCGCAAGGACATTTCTAACTCACGACAATGATACGATTATTTAACAATAACAAGTAAGTACTTATTATGAATTTATGGTTTATAATTAAGTTTATATAAATCAAGGTAAGTAAATGAGTATATTACGTTAATAAATATTATTCTATGTATATATATTATATAATGTATGATATTTATTTATGCGCTTCGTACGGAAAGTATTATTATATTATTTTATATAGTAAGTATTTATACAATACTAATGGTTTTTATTCTACTAATTAATACAAGTATATTTCGGCAAATGTATGGTTAAGGTAAGTGCTATTCCTTTTTTATTATATTTTATACATTTGTTTATTTTACTGATTTATATTTTTGTTTCAGGTTTTCAGCGGAGCACGCCACAACAGTATCAAAAAACAGAACGAAGCTAAGTTGACAACTTTGACATCGTAATTCTATATAAAGTCTGTGGACACTCGTCATAATAAACTGTCATGGAGCCTAACCTATGATTTTGTTTACGTTTGTAAATTGCAAATAATCTTAACAAATATTGTTTTTTATATGTGTGTTGTATTGTGTTATAAATATAAAATCGTGTTTTTAATGTTGTGAATGGAAATAAACGAACAAAAGTGTTGAAATTGTGTTTGACATGGAAACTATTAAAACAATAAAAACACTTTTATATCATAATCATGGCAGTTTTAACACATTTCCTGGATATAATAATAATTTATTACTAGCCATCAGGTAAAATTTCGGATTTACTAAAATTTCACAATAATTTTTATGTTTTGTTTTGATTTCTGTCACGGTTTTGAGGTTAATCGTAGGTTAAACTAGCCTCCTAGCTAGTTTATCTTTAGGCCGAGGATCGTCCTCAGAACAAAACATAAACTTTGTTTTATAATAAGATTTTCCTTGTTACCTAGTTTTGATCGACTTTAAAACTCGATCTATCTATAAACCTTGTTTTATAATAAGACTGATATTGTCCCACTGAGCTGGGTCTCCTCCATATCGTTCCACTTATCCGGATTTTATGCGAAGTGCGACCAATTCTTCTAAATCCCTGATGTCATCACTCCAACGTTTCCTAGACCTGATAGATGGACCAAATGAATCTATTATAATATATAAAAAAATATTAGTCTAACAAGTAAATCAGCAGAATAATGACTGTTTTCAGTAGATAACCGTAATATAATTGACCTTATATAAAGGAGCTAATTTTGACTTGTGAGTTACTCTTAAAGAGAGTTCTTGTTTTATAATTCGTACTAATGTCGTCATGGTTTTCTTACAGGATATATTGTTATGTTCACGTACAACTGGTATATTTCAATTCTAGCTTCAACATTATTCTGCAATTTTGATTTATACCTAGCCTTGATAATGTTTCACCTGTGGGGACATTTGAAGGTTCTTATTTACAACCTCGAGAACTTTCCTAAACCTGCCCCTAGAAACGATATAGTTAATATTATTGAACATCAAAACTATACCGATGAAGAACTTGAGGATGTCCATTTGAGATTAAAAAATATTGTGGAACATCACAACATGATTTTAAAGTACGTATTTTGTGTTCATAAATCCTTTCAATGATGATAAGAAAGGGATAGAGAGAATTGTAAAAAACAAGATCGGTAGCACAAACAAAATGCCTGCAATTTCCTTACGATTAGGAAATATTCGTTCTACACTACTGTCTATTCCACCCAAATCTGTTTATACTGCATTTACATTAGTTTATGACAATTCTAAGTGTTCTGACCACAAACAATATTTTTTCAAAAACTACTTTAATTTTTTTTAAATACTTGGGTCTGTCTATATCTTTTTTAAAATTATAAGTTGAAACTAACATTTATCATAAAAATTTATTTTTTAAAATAGCTTTTTTTGACAGTCTAATGAGGTACCTACTTACTTTGTATCAATTTATCATATATTTAAATCAAATGTGGGCTAAAAGAAATGTTACGCACACGCGTCAATATTTGTTGAAGTGTAGCGGAAAAGTGATATGCTCGAAGCCCACAAAGGGAAGATCTTCTTGACCTACCTTACTGTGAGGTTAGATGTGGTTATCGATCGTACTCAATGGTAAAAGTTGTTATGAACTGTCATCAATTATTATTTGTGTCAGAAAGATGGGTCGATGACATCAGAAAGTTCGCGAGTTGAAGGTGGATGAAATTAGCTCAGGACGGTGGCAAATGGCATTCATTGAGAAGAGGCCTATTCTCAGCAGTGGGAGGATTAAGGCTGCAGACGATGATGATTATTTTTTAGTAAAGCTATGTATGATTAATTAATTTAAAAAAATCGTTGATAATAGATCGACCTACCATTAGACTGACAATGCCTCAGGTATAGCAGCTATCTCTTGATTTTGAAGAATATTAGATGAATATATAGCGTTTAAAAGCTTCGTAGAGGTTAAATAGCCCATAAATTTAGCTGTGCCTATAAACAACTATATTTATATCGTATATCACAAAATACTACAAAACTGCAGCAAACATAAATTTGACGACCTCCGTGGCGTAGTGGTCACCATGCTAGTCCACCACCCAGAGGTCCCGGGTTCGATCCCCGGTCAGGGCAATTTGGAAAATGGCCTTTTTGAAATTGTCCTGGGTCTTGTATGTTTATCTATATATGTATTTGTTATAAAATATAGTATAGTTGAGTTAGTATCCCATAACACAAATCTCGAACTTACTTTGGGGCTAGCTCAATCAGTGTTATTTGTCTCTATATATATTTATATATTTATAAATCTTATGTTATATTAAGTATCTTTATAGTTAAAAACTTATCAAGTTTCTTTAAGTACAACATCAGAAAAGTTCTGCTTAAAGGGATTATTTTGAGAATTCACCAAACAAAAACGTGTGTGAAAACATTTTGAATAAATATTACTTATCTCCATTAGACTGTAAATATTGGAAGGGAAAAAAGAAGCTTTACAATGATCAAAGCACGAGTAATTTAATGTTATATAAAATTTTACATTTCCGAATTTTGTATCAGATTCACGAACGACGTGTCGGATACCTTCGGCCCTGTCATCGCAGTCAGCTACGGTTATCATCAGATTACTATTTGTTTGCTCCTGTTAGAGTGCTCTCAAATGGTATTACTTTATTTAATTTTTCTGCTGTTTTTTCTTCTTGTATGCTGGTTTGGGAATAAAGAAAGAAATAATTATGTACCAGCTGCTTCTTTTTCCACGAAGTTTGTAGAAGGCGTTCAAGGAAATGGGCAAAAAGTCAAAATTTATAGGCAGTGCGCCTAGCAACCCGTAACTTCTCGTATTTTGATTCTCTTTTGCACCTTACTTCTTTACCAAGCTCACCAGCAAACTGAAAGTGGTTGGTATTTACGGCCTTAGGTTCTGTGTACCCTGTTAGAGATGTAGACGAGATAGTGAACCTGTACCTTTAATTTTGCATTCTGCGTAAATGGTGAAACTTTAAAGTAGAATAATTCCTAATCTTATAATGAAAATCCACGTGAGATGAATTTCTTACTAAACAAAGTTTACTCACATAGCGTACCTAGTCGCAAAAGGACGACTAGATGCGATCGCTTTAGTCGATCAATGTCAGGACTAATGTAAAGAATGGCGACCCGACAGCTTTGCTATCCCCACAGCACTTATCATTGTCTCTCGTGTCATCGCCCGCTATCTAAACTATTCGTCCATTTTTGACAACACTACATGAGTAAAACGTGATATAATAGTAATTATACAAAAAAAAAATCTTGTTATATTTTCAGGATCCAAAAGCATTATTACGTTTCGGGCCGTTGACCTTGATAATGATCCAACTTCTGGTGCAGATGTCAGTTACATTTGATCTTGTTACATCATCGGTGAGAAGTATTATTATAATTTATGTTGTATTTTGATAAATGACGGCATCATTGAAAGTAATACTTTACTCTTTAAAACATTATTCAGACTGATTGCCTGGTAAACGCCTGCGTACTTCCTACCGTGGGTTTTGGCACAAAAGGTAGTACGCAGTGGTTTCTATATACTTTCAGTTTTGAGATATCAGTTATTTATGCAACTGTTATATAATAAGGGGTATTAAAACACGAATGTGGCTGTTTGATAAGTAAGGCATTTAGGGGATGAGTTTGAGTTGCATAATGAAATTTAGTACAACATTATAACACTCGTTTGGATCATCATAATTTTATGGTTACTATGACACTGCTTTAAGGGGCTACCTGAGGTCGAGTGCTGTCCCCATTTTAAATAAATCATTTGTAAGAAACGGAGATATAATTTAAAATTTGGCTTTGATATAATCTAGATAACCCTTCAAACTATTTTATGAACTACTGTTTATATTTTAAAGTGAGAACGTGTAGCTTTTTATAACGGTTTTGCTAAAAGTGGCTGTTTTCCACACTAATGCTATAAAAAGCTACACGTTCTCACTTTAAAATATAAACAGTAGTTCATAAAATAGTTTGAAGGGTTATCTAGGTTTATATCAAAGCCAAATTTAAAATAATATCTTTGTTTTATTCAAATTATTTATTTCAAATGGGGGCAGAACTGGACCTCAGGTAGCCCCTTAATGTTGGCAACAAGCTCACTGTTTTAGAAACTTTTATAGAGGATTTATAGCATGGATAGATGAAACAAATACCAATTTTTTCAAACTCTATAAAACACTATTTAGACTGGTCGACTGGTAAATGCTGTGTACTACCTACCATGGGAACATATGGACGCGAGCAACAGGAGGTCTGTGCTGTTGATACTGAGGCAGGTGCAGCGGCCATTGGGGCTGAAGGCTCTGGGGATGGTCGACGTTGGCTGTCAGACCATGGCTACGGTAATTACTATATTTTAAGACTCCATAGTTTATAGAACGAAGTTCTTTGTCGCACGTGGAGGGAACCTAATCCAATGTTCGCGTTAGTTACACGTTACGCACGCGACGCACACCAATTATTATTTCTTGGAATAGTCATTGACGAAGCATTAAAAGAGGGGCTGGAAGCACTAGGGCTGGTCGAGGTTAGCTGCCAGACCATGACTAGACTACGGCAATTACCACCTTTTTAGACTCTACAGTTTTTGATTTTCGTGTAAGTGAACAGCATTGGTGACAGATTTTTAGCTTCCCAAAGGCATCTGACATGGCTTGACGACTGCCATACAATGATGACAGCCGGGACCAATGGCTTAGCGCGCCTTCGGATCATCGTGTCGTCGGAACGGAGGATCTTGAGAAATTCTAGTCTCACTCATCCAAGCGTGGACCACGCCCGCTGCCACTTTACTGCCATAAATAGACGCTTTAGACACTGGAAAATTTAGATTTATTTTTTGTTGCAGATATTAAAAACATCCTTGTCTTACTTCATCATGTTAAGAACAATGGCAGTCGATCGTTAGAAATGCATGATGAAAATAAAATATCCTTTATTATAAACACAGCACTCTTAAAACTTATTGCAGTTTATGTTTATTACGAAATATCAACGATTGTAACTATGGTATTTCTCTTTAGCATTTTGAACAAAGTAGCAAACTTTATCTCTCTCACGCACGTTGCTATTGAAGCAAAGTTTATGCAACTTCCAATACAGAGGAGCGCGCTGGCTTTTTTTATAGCTTCGTTAATAAGTATAACGCACAAGATTCAGTTGCGAGCGGCGCTCGTTTGTGGTCGGTTGGGCTCAGAGAGCGCGTTTGGGGTGCTCATCACCCCAGGTGACTGTTTGCGTAGTTCAAATTATGGGTATGTTAGTTTTATTATTTCTTTATTAATCCTTCAACAACTGCATATTTGCAAAACCATTTTGACAATTATTCTTTCGGTCGGATTCAGCCGTCTGGTGGTTGACAGAAATCCCACGAAATATGAAGAGCAGGCATACCCACATAACCAAGACCGCTGAAAAAACTACTAAAAAGGCACTATAACATCGAGGACCTAGAATCTGTTTCTGAATCACGAAGATCGCAGTTATAGAAAAACAGAGACTTGATGCTCTAAGTACCTTAAAATGTGTGCAATAACCGTATGATTTTAGTCTGCCAAAATTGTTATGAAGAATACTAGTACTTATAGAAAGTTACTTTTCACTGTGAAAAACATTGATGATTATATTTAATAGAAGTTTAAAAGTTGATTAATATGTAACTTAAATGTACCTTATAATAAAAGTCTGATTTTGCATGTATTTCTTAATTTATTTAAATTTTAATTTATTTAAATTTAAATAAATTCACACACACGAGCGAAACCCCCCCTACAAGTAGTTTATTATTGGTAGTTAAGTTAAAAGTTTAAGTTAGATGCTTTTCCGCGTAGACTGGCAATGGCTAATAGGAATAGCACGTGAACTTAAAAATTACAGATATTTTAATCCTCGGCAAAAACCCCTTATCCTTAGGAAGAGATGAAGTTGTCTTTAATGATACATTAATTTTTCGGCGTCCAGTGCTGCCATCATTTGAAATAAATATTTGAAAGGAAACTGAGATATCGTTTGAAATTTAGTCTTGATGAAGCCCTATTAAAGTTAGAGCAAGAAGATTTTCTTCCCACATTTGAGAAAACTTCACGTTCTCACTTTAAACGTTAAAAAGTAGTTAATAAAATAATTTAAAGGGTTATTTGAAGCATGATGAGACCAAAATTTTAAATGGTATCTCTTTGTTCTTTCAAATATTGTTTTTTAAATGGGACATCCCTGGACCCTAATTATCTGGCTTTTATGTATTTTAACGTTTTTTTTGCTAATTTTACACTTTTTCCGCAAGAATAAGTCAACAGTATCCACACTACATGTAATGAATTCACATACAAACCATCCTATTCGCAATTAATATGTTTTGTTCTTTTTATATCAAATTCACATTTGCTGGCTTGTTGGCAGATTTGCTAAATGAGTTTTCTGTTGTCTCATTTGTAATATTAATGTTAATTTATTGTTTGACAAATATGACATTGATATTGGTTTACTAATTAAATGTATTTGTTGTAAGTCTATTTGCTAGGCAAATTAAAAACATTTTTTAAAGTTTTTCTCCTAATATAACTCTTGAACAACTGAACCGATTTTAAACCGACTTCCAAAAAAGGAGAAGGTTATCAATTCGTCGCGATCCTTTATTTTTTTATGTATGTTTACCGATTATTCAAAGACGCCTGGACTGATTTAAAAAATCTTTTTTTGTTCGACAGGTATACTTTCCAGGTAGTACCATGGAAATTTTATCAAAATCGGTTGTGTATTTGGGGGTGAAGTCGGTTTATAGTTTTGATAAAATTATCATCAAACGTAACTTTAAAACTACGCTAGGAAATTGGATTTGAAACGAAAACGCATCGAAATCGGTCCATCCGTTCAACAGCTACGATGTCACAGACAGACAGATATTGGCGTCAAATTTATAACACCCCTGTTTTTGCATTGCAAAAGTTACTGTCACCTCACTCAGGTTTTGACAAGGTCTGCGAGTTCGAGCTTGATGCTCACCAAAATGTCCAATCTGGTAAGAGCATCGCTGGTCGGGTCGTTGGATTCCCTCTAACATGGTTGAGTTTGACGACGGTTGATCCGTGCGACAACTCTTGAACGGGTGCTGCCGGGAGGGACTTACGTAATTCATGTTTGTTTGCTTGATCGAAAGCATTACATGTTATAATGTGTCAACATTGTATTATATTATTAGTATTTGTTAATTAAAAGACAATAATAATAATAATGTGACAAAGCCCTTCTGGCGAGTAGGCGACCAATTGTGTGAAAATGAGTTTCTTTCGGCGTTTCTTCTCTGCAGTGTCGTTATGAATCCCTGGTATCGGCACTTTTCTTTAAAAATAAATTAAATTTTAATATACTTGACACGTAATATAAATTATACCTATTGACGTTTAAAAGTGCCTGTAAAGTTTTAATTACTCAATAAACATTTAAATCTTTTAATCTTTGAATCTTTGAATCTTTCAATCTATGAATCTTGAATCTTTGAATCTACAGCGTCCGCTGTCAGCCATTAATGTCTGCAATGACGCAGCATCATTCAGTAGCCATCAGAGTATCGTCAGTATATGTATGCATATGTATATACAGACAAATAACACTGATTGAGCTAGCCCCAAAGTAAGTTCGAGACTTGTGTTATGGGATACTAACTCAACGATACTCATACTATATTTCATAATAAATACATATATAGATAAACATCCAAGACCCCGGAAAATTTGAAAAAGGCCATTTTCCAACTTGCCCTGACCGGGGATCGGACCCGGAATCTCTGCGTGGCGGACTAGCATGGTGACCACTACGCCACGGAGGACGCAACGGTAGGTATTGGTGGAAGTTTTTAACTTGAATGATATTAATAGGGTAAAAACGGGACCCTATTACTTAGACTCCGCTGTCAATCTGTCAGTCTGTCACTAGGCTGTATCGCATAACATAATAGCTGTACAGTTGAAATTTTCCCAGATGATTATTTCTGTTGCCGCTATAACAACAAATACTAAAAACAGAGTAAAATAAATATTCAAGTGAAGCTCCCGTACAACAAACGTGATTTATTATACATAATGGAACGGAAACCTTTGTGCGTGAGCCCGACTCGCACTTGACTGATTATTCGAAGACGCGTAAACCGATTCGGTAAATTAATAATTTGTTTGAAAGGATATACTTTCCAGGTCCTAAAGAATTCTTTTTCATAATTGGTTGTATAGTTTGGGGTTGATGTCGCTTTTTAGTTTTAAAAAATTATGACTAGACCGGTCAGCTCTTTTCACTCAAGATTCTAATTCCGTATCTTTTTACTCGGAGTGCAAAGTTTAACTTTACCTTATTCTACAGATCCTTGTAAAAATATCTACAGCAACATTAAAGTTTATATAAAAAAATATATATATCCTTAAAAATATTTTTAATAACCACGGTAATATTTGGTCAAAAATTGGCAGTCTAATTAAACAACCTGAAATCTTCTTTTTCTCGATATAATAATTTTAGAGCCTCTCGAAAATTGAGTTTCTTATAACTGTCAGTTTTAATAAGAATATTTTTTGAGATGGGTACGACGTTACTAAAAAACACTTCGCAAATTAGTATATATTCTAAGTCTCATTTAATCATGTTCATTTTGTAAAAAAATAAAGCAGACACGAAATTTACAATGTATTTGAACTTTCTATTAGGTTTTTAACGACTGCCTCCGTGGTTGAGTGGTAAAGACGTTCGCCTTGTGATCCGGAGGTCGCGGGTTAGTCTCCAACTGGGAAACATACTTCGTGAAAATTTGTTTCCAGTCTGATTAGGATATTACAAGCTTGGATCACCTGACTATCCGAAAAGATATGATTACGAGTTTCGGAAGGCACTTGAATCTGTGGATCTAAAACGCCATCTTGTGTTATCCCAATCTCAAACCTGTTCTAGGATTGGTTCTGGTTTAACATTCGTTTGCGGAGGTCGGACAGCAGTCGCTCAGTGTAAAAACCAGTAACCTTGTCAAATCACAGAGGGAAAGATTACCTCGGGCTCTGAAGCGTCACTGAATAGACTCTGCTAATGATGTCATGATGCTGAGTCTAAGGTTTTTAATAACTACTTTTAAGTGATATTTTTACTGTAAAAATGAGTTTCTCTCGGCGTTTCTTCACAACCGTTTGTAAGCGCTTGTATCATCAGTAGCTTTTCTTTAAAATTAAATTAAATTTTAATACACACTACACGTAATGTTAATTATACTTCGGTGACGTGTAATAATGTCTGAAAAGGTCTAATTACTGAATAACCATTTGAATTTTTTGGAGTGAGTTTTTCATTTGATTATGGACGATTTTGAGTTGTCTGTTGGGAGTTGGGGATGGGCAGTTGGGAGATGGGCCATGTTTTAAGCAGCTCCTCAGTCACAATTTATGTTTAAGATATTTATTCTCATAAAGAAATTTACATTTCACTTACATGAGAACACACACACTATTAGAGTATAATAAAAAAAACAGTTACGCGGACAATGTTTGAAAGTAGGCAAAGCAAAGTATCACACACAAACACAATGCACGAGGTAGGAAACACGGGTAGGAGGTACCCGTATGAGTTTATTATATAATTGAGTTGTTTCCATAATTTTTTGTTCTTGGCTGTCTCAATATTAAGTCGTCTGAGTTACGAAGTTTCATTCTATGCACAGTGCTTTTTTTTGTAAAAGTTATTTGCGAATGTATATCCTTTTTAAGTATTTTACGTATTAATAGACATGTGAAGTAAACATATGTCTGTCTAATATTTAAGAATTTGGTTTCATTGTAAATTTTTTCTGTGGAGGTTAGGATGATCTTTTGAATAACACTAACTTGGCTCGCTTGCCGTAAAATATCCTATTACTTTAACTTTAGTTTTCGATTGAGATGAATCTGTGTGTTTGTGAATAAAAGTATTGGTATAATTATTTAACCAAGCCAAGACTCAAAATGATTTACCTACCCTTTATGGATCAAGACGTGCAGATCGTGTTTAAAGTATAGTACTTATATAGATGACTTTAACTATGGTCACACAATTAACATAAGTATTACATACATTGCAGTACAGAATCTCCTAAGGTCCCGCGCAAAATATGTACCCATTTCCCTTTTCCGCACCTCTCCCCCGTTGTCGCCTTGTCGAGGTGTTGAGCGGGCGGCTGCGGACGAACACACACACATTGTCGTGTGTACGTATGTATAGTATCGTTTGTAGTAGTGTAGGCATAAATATAATAATACTCCGCTTCTATCAAGTGCCATACCTGTGCTATGGCTATCAGTTGTATTCCATTTTCGTCACCAGCTACTCAGAATATTTTTTCGCTTTCCTTCGTCTGACACTGACGGCCCTCCCTTTTAAATTTCTTAAGTATATTTGCAAACAGTTTTATTTACAAAGATAATATAACCAATAGACATTCAAAAGAGAATCGAGTAGTAAGACATTTCAGGCTACTTCGCTTTTATTTAGCTTTAACAAATTTCTTGAAAACCTTATTAAAAAAATATATCTATCGAAATTATTATTAAAAAGAGTTTTCTATCGACCTCGATCAGGTTGTCAGGTTGACAGGCATCTTATTTTGGGTATTTTGCCCTTCACTGCACCATCGCCATTTTAGCACCTTTCTGGCTCAACAACCATCGCATTGGTTCAGCGCATTTATTATCCACTGGGTCGTCCAATGCTTCCCATCAATCAATCTAGGCTATATCAGTGCCATTAAATACAGAAATTTTATAAAATGTATAACGAAAAAAAAGTTTAAAGAAAAAGAAACAGACAGAAGTGAAAACTTGGTGTCGGTTACGATAACAGTGTCGCGAGTACAATGGTTTTTTCTCCATCTCAAAAAATTCATGTCAAAAAGAAATAAAAGCGTTACTAAAAGCCGTCCTCATATCTAACAAAAGAAAATGGAATTTAAAGAAGCTTCTTGTGTTACATGTATGCTTGATCTATCAATTAACAGGTCAATACATTATATCTACATCACTTCAATTACGCCGAGAAATTTGAAGATGGTCTTTTTAATTTCCATTAGCGTTCCTCGGAATGTTATCAACTGTGACGCTTCAGAAATTAATTGTCGTAATGGACCGCCAACATGGCCGACACAACAAACTTGAACAGATGTTATTTTGAAATAAACAGTTGAACAATTTGTTTCTGTTGGAGTAATCTTCACCGAACGAGATTATTGGAACAGTTAAATCTTATTGCCAAAGATTTGCTGCATGGAGACAGATGAGTAGAATACATTTTGTTAACAACTCTTTTCATTCACACGCCGTGTCGTAAGAGGCTTCTAAGGCGCGTTCACATGACAAGCGCACGCCACGTACACACGCCTACTCCACGCCTAGCGTGCTTTAATTTTTTTTTTGCGTATGATTAGAGTCGTATCACACATTAATATAATTAAAATTGCCACAAAACATTTACCGGAGTTGAGTCGGGGTGAGCGCTGGGCTGTCGCAAGGCAGAGGTAAGACGAGCGCGTAGCGTAGGCGAGGCGTACGCGTGTGGATTTCAGTAAATACAATTTGAGTTGTATTGATGTGTGATAGGACAATTCAATTCATTTATTACATTCATATTATATATTCTTATACTCGACACTCAAATTATATGCAACAAATTTCTAAAATTTCAAAGCGTTCTAGGCTTGAACACGCCCTGGAAGAATAATTAACTGAATACTTCCTTAATTTTAATAGCATTCTCGGAAGATAATCAGCTGCGAGTCACTGTGACCCTTTAGAAAGCGATCTTGAAGTGAGCCGAACTTGGATTTTCGATAAATCTTTTTTTCATAGATCACTAAAGTTGATCAAGGAATATTGAGGCAAGAAAATTATTATAAAAATTATAAACTAGACACCCACCTGCTAGGTGAGCAAGGTTGCAGGAAAGCGCTGGATGCAGGCTGCTTCCGATAGGTCGTTTTGGAAATCCTTGGCGGAAGCCTATGTCCAGCAGTAAACTTGCTGTGGCTGGTATGATGAAACTGCATCACGTTTCAAAAATGTG
This sequence comes from Acrobasis suavella, assembly GCA_943193695.1. Taxonomy (NCBI): domain Eukaryota; kingdom Metazoa; phylum Arthropoda; class Insecta; order Lepidoptera; family Pyralidae; genus Acrobasis; species Acrobasis suavella. Next base: position 1,163,222 of record OW971935.1, read on the forward strand.
TCTAGAAACCTACTATTTTTATTCTCACTTGGCTCTTTGATGACGCAGAGAAAAATACGATTTTTCACCAGTGTTTTCTTTACCTACAAGTGACGTCAGAGGCGACTAAGATATGTGTAACAGAGAACCTTTAAACACTGAATTTTTTGTGTCAGGAGTGGAAACAAAACACGCAAATTATTTCTTTAAACAACTTTAATTAAAAGGGAATAATATAATTAAATTCAAACATACATTTAAAAAGATCACGGAAGTGAACTCAGAAGTTGAATTAACTGTCAAATAAATATTTTAAGCCAAATTATTTTATGTTCCTAAAACCAGTGTCGTTGCGAGTGGCAGCGATTCTATTTAAAGTATTAAGAGGATATATGAATTTTCTGGGGTCTAATGATGCGCCCATTTGAAATAAATTATTTGAAAGGAAACGGAGATGTCATTAAAAATTTTGATCTTATATGGCTATAAATAACCCGTTACACTATTTTATGACCTACTGTTTACAGATTAAAATGAGAACGTGAAGGTTTTTCTTTTTTTTCAAATGTGTGAAAAATGCACAATAATTTAAATGAAATCACCGTTTCTTTCTATTTATTTCAAAAGGCAGCACTCCAGGAAATTTATTTATCCGCTTAACATAAAACAGCTTTTTAATATTTGATTGATTGGGTAACCTGGCAGATTCGGGGTATAACGAAGGGTTCAGAATTAAGTCGGTTCGAACTTTTTGAGTGTTAAAAAGTTGGCCGGTCGTTTTGCGTAGAATTTAATGGAATTTTTTTGTTGAGTTGTTAGATGCTAAGAAAACAAGTCTTTTTTCTTTTGAATTCGCGGTTTTTTGATAGTTCAAAAAAGAATCTTAAATATATTAAACAAACCTTTCTCTTTCTCATATAAAATAAAAAAAAACCGAATTCAATTTTGATATTTTCCGTCCACCAGTTCTGCTTTGCCAAAACACACAACTTAATTTATTGACAAAAACATTAAAACCATATATGTGTGCGTAGAATTTTGAAGAGCTCTGTCTGATTCTTAAGGATCGCTGCATTAGATTTTTACTTGTTAAAACTGGGACCAATTTGGATATACACTTACCCTTGTCAATATTTAACAAAAAAATCTAAATCTGTTAAAACCGAAGAATTTATTGCGAAACATACATTAAAAAAAACTATATATATGTACATGTGAATTGAAAAGCTCCTCCGTATTGGAAGTTGCATAAACTTTGCTTCAATAGCAACGTGCGTGAGAGAGATAAAGTTTCCTACTTCTTTTAAATTGCTGAAGAGTAAATTCCTTAGTTAAAATCGTTGATATTTCGTAATAAACATAAATTGCAATAAGTTTTAATAGTGTTGTTAATAATAAAGCATATTTTATTTTCATCATGCGTTTCTAACGATTGACTGCCATTGTTCTTAACATGATGAAGTAAGACAAGGATGTTTTTAAGATCTGCAACAAAAAACACATTTTGTTAGTGACAAAAGAGTCCATTTATGACTGGTAATTTCATATGAATACCAAAGAATAACACCCAGGAATAATATAAAAGGCCAGATTCCAACTTACGAATAGGATCGAACCTCAAACCTCTCAGTTACGGATTAGCGTGGTATATAACCAAATACGCCATGATGGAGGATCACTATAAGTGAGGAGCTCGAAGGCCCGGGGCGGCGGGAATATACGTATATTATAGCGCTTGCGCAAGTAAAGCGGCAGCGTGCATGGTAAACGCTTGGATGAGTGAGACTAGAATTTCTCGAGATCCTCCGTTCCGACGACACGATGATCCGAAGGCGCGCTAAGCCGTTGGTCCCGGCTGTCATCATTGTATGGCAGTCGTCAAGCCATGTCAGATGCCTTTAGGAAGCTAAAAATCTGTCACCAATGCTGTTCACTTACACGAAAATCAAAAACTGTAGGGTCTAAAAAGATGGTAATTGCAGTAGTCAAGTCATGGTCTGGCAGCTAACCTCGATCAGCCCTACTGCCTCCAGCCCCTCTCTTAATGCTTCATCAATGACTATTCCAAGAAATAACAATTAGTGTGCGTAACGTGTAACTAACGCGAATATTGGATTAGGTTCCCTCCACGTGCGACAAAGAACTTTGTTCTATAAACTACGGGGTCTTAAAATATAGTAATTACCGTAGCCATGGTCTGGCAGCCAACCTTGACCATCCCCAGAGCCTTCAGCCCCAATGGCCGCTGCACCTGCCTCAGTATCAACAGCACAGACCTCCTGTTGCTCGCGTCCATATGTTCCCATGGTAGGTAGTACACAGCGTTTACCAGTCGATCAGTCTAAATAGTATTTTAAAAAGTTTGAATAAGTCAGTATTTGTTTTATCTATCCATGCTATCAAACCTCTATAAAAGTTTCTAAAACAGTAAGCTCATTGCCAACATTAAAACAGGGCCATAGTAACTATAATATGATGATGATCCAAACGAGTGTTATAATGTTGTACTAAATTTCATTATGCAACTCAAACTCGAACCTCAAATTCCTTACTCATCAAACCGCCACATTCGTGTTTTAATACCTCTTATTATACAACAGTTGCATAAATCTAAATATATATATAAAAAAGCGAAAATAACTAATATATCTGAAAACTGAAAGTATATAGAAACCACTGCGTACTACCTTTTGTGCCAACACCCACGGTAGGTAGTACGCAGGCGTTTACTGAATAATTTTTTAAAGAGTAAAGTATTACTTTCAATGAAGCCGTCATTTATTAAAATAACACAACGTATAATACTTCTCACCGATGATGTAACAAGATCGAATGTAACTGACATCTGCACCAGAAGTTGGATCGTTATCAATGTCAACGGCCCAAAACGTAGTAATGCTTTTGGATCCTGAAAATTTTACAAGATTTTTTTTGTATATTACTATTATATCACGTTTTACTTATGTGGTGTTGTCAAAAATGGACGAATAGTTTAGATAGCGGGCGATGACACGAGAGACAACGATTAGTGCTGTGGGGAAAGCAAAGCGTCGGGTCGCCGTTCTTTACACTCGTCCTGACAATGATCGACTAAACCGATCGCATCTAGTCGTCCTTTTCCGACTAGGTACGCTATGTGAGTAAACTTTGTTTTAATAAGAAATTCATCTCACGTGGATTTTCATTATAAGATTAGGAATTATTCTTCTTTAAAGTTTCACCATTTACGCAGAATGCAAAATTAAAGGTACAGGTTCACTTTCTCGTCTACATCTCTAACAGGGTACACAGAATCTAAGGCCGTAAATACCAACCACTTTCAGTTTGCTGGTGAGCTTGGTAAAGAAGCATGGTGCAAAAGATAATCAAAATACGAGAAGTTACGGGTTGCTACGCGCATTGACTATAAAGTTTTACATTTTGCCCATTTCCTTGAACGCCTTCTACAATCTTTGTAAAAAAAAAAGCTGCTGGTACACAATTATTTCTTGCTTTTTTCCCAAACTAGCATACAAGAAGAAAAAAATAGCAGAAAAATTAAATAAAGTAATACCATTTGAGAGCACTCTAACAGGAGCAAACAAATAGTAATCTGATGATAACCGTAGCTGACTGCGATGACAGGGCCGAAGGTATCCGACACGTCGTTCGTGAATCTGTCACAAAATTTGGAAATGTAAAATTTTATATAAAACTAAATTGCTCGTGTTATGTTATGATCATTGTAAGGCTTTTTTTTTCCCTTACAATATTTACAGTCTAATGGAGATAAGTAATATTTTTTCATAATGTTTTCACACACGTTTTTGTTTGGCGAATTCTCAAAATAATCCCTTTAATCTACCTGAATTTTCCGGGGTCCAGTGCTGCCCCCATTTGAAATAAATCATTTGAAAGGAAACGGAGATATCATTAAAAATTTGGCCTTGATCAGACCCTAGATAACCCTTTTAACTATTTTATGAACTACTGTTTACAGTTTAAAGTGAGAATGTGAAGCTTTTCTACGCACATACGACAAAAGTGGCCGTTTTTCGCAATTGTGCGTAGAAAAGCTTCACGTTCTCACTTTAAACTGTAAACAGTAGTTCATAAAATACTTTAAAGGATTATCTAGGGTCTGATCAAGGCCAAATTTTAATAAATGATGTCTCCGTTTCCTAAAAAATGATTTATTTCAAATGGGGACAGCACTAGACCCCGGAAAATTCATGTAGCCCCAGCAGAACTTTTCTGATGTTGCACTTAAAGAAACATTATAAGTTTTTAACTATAAAGATACTTAATATAACATTAGATTTATGTTTGCTGCTGTTTTGTAGTTTTTTGTGATATACGATATAAATAAAGTGGTTTAGGGAACAGCTAAATTTGTGGACTATCTAATCCCTACGAAGTTTTTCGACGCTATATATTCATGAAATATTCTTCATACTCAAGACATAGCTGCTATGCTTAAGGCATTGTCAGTCTAATGGTAGGTAGATCTATTTTCAGTTTAATTACTACAATTGCGATTTTATAAAATTAATTAATCATAAATAGCTTAACTAAAAATAATTCATCATCATCTGCAGCCTTAATCCTCCCACTGCTGGGAATAGGCCTCTCTCAATGAATACCATTTGCTACGGTCCTGAGCTACTCTCATCCACCTTCAACTCGCGAACTTTCTGATGTCATCGACCCATCTTTCTAACGGACAGACGGACGCCGCGCTTACCATTCATGACACCAAAAATAATTGATGATAGTCAATAACAACTTTTACTATTGAGTATGATCAGATGACCACATCGAACCTCACAGTAAATTTTGTGTAGCGGGAGCGAGGTCAAGCAGATCTTCCCTTTGTGGCGTTCGAGCATATCACCTTTGCGCTACACATCGACAAATATTGACGCGTATTACGCACATTTCTATTAGCCCTCATTTGATTAAAATATATAATAAATTGATTCCAAGTAAGTACCTCATTTGACTGTCAAAAAGAGCTAATTATATACTAGCTATCTATAAGTTTTTGAAAAAATATTGTTTGTGATCAAAACACTTATTATAACCTAATGTAAATGCAGTATAAACAGATTTGGGTGGAATAGAGAGTAGTAAACGAATATTTCCTTATCGTAAGGAAATTGCAGGCATTTTGTTTGTGCATTCGATTTTTTTTTACAATCCTCTCTATCCCTTTGTTATTATCATTGAAAGGATTTATGAACACAAAATACGTACTTCAAAATCATGTTGTGATGTTCCACAATATTCTTTAATCTCAAATGGACATCCTCAAGTTCTTCATCGGTGTAGTTTTGGTTTTCAATACTATTAACTATATCGTTTCTAGGAGCAGGTTTAGGAAAGTTCTCGAGGTTGTAAATAAGAACCTTCAAATGTCCCCACAGGTGAAACATTATCAAGGCTAGGTATAAGTCAAAATTGCAGAATAATGTTGAACATATAATTGACATATAAAAGTTGTACGTGAACATAACAATATATCCTGTAAGAAAATCAAGACGACATTAGTACGAATTATAAAAAAAAAAAAACTTTTTTTAAGAGTAACTCTCAAGTCAAAATTAGCTCCTTTATATGAGGTCAATTATATTACGATTATCTACTGAAAACATTAATTATTCTGCTGATTTACTTCTTAGACTAATATTTTTTTTTTTATATTATAATAGATTCATTTGGTCCACCTATCAGGTCTAGGAAACGTTGGAGTGATGACATTAGGGATTTTGAGAAGAATTGGTCGCAGGTCGCATAAAATCGGGATAAGTGAAAGGATATGGAGGAGACCTTTGCCCAGCTCAGTGGGACAAAATATTAAAAAAAAAATCAAAGTTAATAAAATTACTACTAGGTTGTTCATTAAAGGTCAGTGGACTTGCTGGATTAAAAATAGCTATAAATCATTCATAAGTATGTACATTGTACCCACCTCATTTAACACAGGATGGAAACCAGATCTTGGATTCAATCCTGTAGTAAATAATAAAAAAAAACATTTCTGCTTTTATTTAGCATACCATGAAGTAAACTTATCACTTCTCACCTGTGAAATTGTGTTGGTAATCGAAAGGTAGAGCCAAATAGACGGACAATTCATAAGTGATATTTTCAGAAGGTGGGTTCCTGAATCCTCCAGCGACTATGTTGTTATACAGGGGGATAAAGTTGAAGAGGAGATTTCCACATATCATCATCGCGATTATGACGACAGTAAAGAAATGAGATAGTTTGTGGATTTGAAGATGCGTCTGAAAATTTTAACGATCATAACGGAAACAAATATAATTGTACGTCATTATTCTTACACAATGTAGACAAAGTTAAATCGTCACAATAAGCTAAAAGTAAACATTTTAAAACTAAATATAACAGTGGCTCTGAGAGCTGCAGACCTAACGAGTCACCCCGACCCGTTCAAGTTTATCGGATAAAAATGTTGTGCAGACAAAAAAATATGCGTATTGAGAACTTCTCAACCCCTATATTCCCGCCACTCTATTTATTTAATTTTCAAACCTTCTCACAAAATTTCACGAGTATCGATTGAGAAATGCGACCTGTAGGCAAGAATACTCGGATAGACAAACTGACAGCCGGACAAAAGCATTTTTGGCCAATCTCGAAACTGACAATCTTTGCTCGCTCAGTCAAGCTCGAGAATATGCATTATTTCTTAAGGAAGAAAGTAAATATCTTTTCTTTGCATTTTTCGTTTCTTAATTTAGGAAAGGCGATAGTAAACACGGGCAAAAAACTATTTTGTATATAATAAAGGATGACTGGAAAAACTCGCTTTAGTGTAAAGCCCGCTTTTAAAGATATTAAATTTTTGTATACCTACAGATTATTACGTAAGTAAATATTTTTTTTATCTCATCTACTCGAAAAACGATGTTTTCATCCCAAAATCATTTAGAACTACAGTTACTGCTGATTCTCTCGGGACTGAAAAGTGAAAAGAAAATCTCTAGGGATTAAAAACAATTTAAACACTGATCACGAATGTAATCTATGTAAAATCAAAAATAGTGTTGCAGTCCAGCAAAAAATAAATTAGTTTTAAAACAATAAATCAAAGAAACAGGCGTAGATTTTATTTTTAATTTGGAATATGTACATATCGTCTTCAAAGTGGATGAATGTAGGCAAACATTTTATGTTCTTCGCTTCGGAAAAAAATGAAGATAATTTAAAATGCGCAAGTTTTGTCTTTGATTCAAAGTAAATACAGAATATTAGATTATATGGTCGACGACGTGTAATAATTTGTTTAAATTTGAATTTTTTGTAAGTTTAATCCGAGAAAAATATCAAGATTACTTATTTAAAAAAAAACGACGGGTTGCACTCCGGGAGTGCCGGCAGAAGTGAAAACTTGAATATAACCGTTGTGCGTTTTTGATATTTTGGAATAGTTAGGGAATAATTTTGCACAAATTGCTTAAATTATCAGTATAAAAGTACTATAATTTATGTGGTAGAATACAATATTTGTTTATTTATAGCGTGCCATGCCTAAACGAAACAGCAGGCGCAGGCATACATTTTCGCCGTGCCGTAGAAAGAGAGGTGGATACTACCTCTCCTAAGCCGCGCCGGCTGTCTAATCCCCATCCGTCAAAAATAGTGTACAACGCCGGTAAAGAAGATTTCCCTTAAAAAAAAAAATGTGAAAGACCACGCAAACAAAGTTATGAGTGAAAATTTTGGTGTACTAAATTTTTTTTTTTATTTTTTATTGAAAGAAAATGACACCAAATAAAGGTAAGTATCTGTCTGTTGAAAACTCTGATTAGGTGTGTATATATAGGTGTTCTTCTTTTATTTATATTCCGTCTTTGTTTTAATTTATTATTTGGTACTTTTTCTCATAGATGGAGATAAAAAATAGAGTGTGTGTGTAATATTTTTACCTCGCACATTAATCCCTCCGCTTTACTCTGGATTCTAGCATAGAATCACTCGTTATCATCAAAACTCTTATCTTTACCCCTTTACAGTCTAAATTTTTTAAAACACATACCTTCATAAAGTAGAACGATTTATTCCTATGGTTGAATAAATGCAAATGAGTGATAAAATTTGTAAACATTTCTGTATATTTCTTTGTCCAAACGATTATGGCCCTAGTCTGAAAAAAGTCAAGTATTAGCATGATAACAAAAAAAAATCGTTGTACTGTTCCATAATCTGATAAAAGTTAAAATGAATATACAGGAAGTACAGTGCCATAACTAATAGTTTATTTGCATCTTAAGACATCCTGTAGAACTAAGCACAAACTCCTTCTATCACTCATCATCACCATCATCGTCCAAGCATATTCCCGGTTGCATCTTCAGCGGTACGCCTCAGGGTCCGCTATCTACCTAATCTAGGTGATTTGACGAGGGTAGGTTTTACACAGAGCGACTGCCATCTTACCTCCGCAACTCAAAGGGTAGAACAGAACCAATCCTTGGAAAGGTTTGAACAATAGCTATATGACGTTTGGGACAGTTTATACGTGCCTTCTAAAAGATGGAATCATCTTTCTTTTCAGATAATCAGGTGATTCTAGCCTACAATATCCTAACTGGAAAAATCTTTTCACAAAATATGCTTCCCAGTGGGATTCCAACCCACGACCTCCGGATCACAAGGCGAACGTCTGGAACACCGGACTAAGGAGGCAGTCTCTAATTTTTCGTCTTTTTGCAAGGTTCTCTGCATTTTATAAGGAAGAAACAAAAAAAAAAAACAACGGAAATCGCTCTTAAGTAGCACATCAAACAATTTGTAACCGGAAACACAAACAGTCAAGAAATATGAAGATTTTCAACTGTTAAACTGGATTCAAGAATACTTCAATATGTTTTTGTTCAAATCAAATTATCAAACTCACTGTACAATTATACGATCTGACCACAATTTCATTAATTCTCCGTAGTTCGTGCTTCAAGCGAGTATGATTTTTTATGTTTCGTTTAAAAAACAAGAAGGTTATCAATTCATCATGATCTTTTTTTCATATTTGTCATTTGATTCATTCAAAGACGCCTTTTTCTGTTTGAAAGGCGTACTTGCCAGGTTGTTCCAAAGAGATTATATCAAAATCAATTATGTGGTTCGGTGTTAAGTCGGCTTTTAGTTTAAAAAAATTATTATACTTACCGTACACACAAACGTCATACAAACTGTGACATAACTAAACCCCATTTCATAGAAGCTAATCTTGTTAGCATTGTTCACGACAAAAAGACTGCTGCCGATGAAGCAAGATGCCATGCAACAAACGCAACTGACCCAGTAGCACATGTAAATAGTTTTGAATCCTTTCCTTTGAATTTCATGGCTTGGCAAACCACTGATAATAATCAATAAAAAGCGCAGATATTTCATGTATATAATATCTTGCACCCTCTCTATTCCACTGAAAAAATATGATATGCTTATGTATATGTATATAACAAGAGATCGGAATCACGGGTGCTATTGCTATCAAAAGTATGGATATGACTAAAAGTTCCGGGATTTCTCGAGAATCTAATGGGTACTAAGTAAATGAAACATTCATAATTATGTGATTTTAAGATAAATATATTTTTTTCGATTAAAATTTATCCTGAAATCACATAATTATGATTGTTTTATTTATAGATTATATAGTCATATCCATACTTTTAATAGCAATAGCATCCGTGATTCCGATCTCTGATATTGACAGTGAAAAAGAATTATATAACGTGTAACGGAAACGGGGTACCAATCCGAAAGGGATTAAACATACTAATCAATGTGAACAACTTTTACTATGGGATGTTCACATTGATTAGTATGTTTATTTCGTTTGGGGTTGATCCTTCCGTTACACTTTGTATAGGACATTCTCCAGATAAGTGTTCAAAAGTTTTTACTCGTATTACTAAACAACCATTTTTATGTCAACGCATAAAAATGTTCTGAAATGTTAAATATTCTATCAGAGCAATAACTTCAACCTTAAAGTTTTCTAATAACTTATTTCGAAAATTTAATTTAAAAGATTCTCGTATTTTTTATCGACAAATTAGTCGTATTAAATACGAAAAGGTATCTTACAAATTAGGTTAATACATAGTATTAAATCTTAGTATTATCAATAAATTTAAGAACTAGATTATTTTACCAAGCTCGCTGATCATCAAAGATCGGAATCACGAGTGCTATTGCTATCAAAAGTATGGATATGTTTAAGAGTTCCGGGATTTCTCGGTAATCTTATTGGGAACTAGGTAATTAGAACAATCATATTTATGTGATTTCAGGATAAGTCTATTTTTTTCGATTAAAATATATCCTGAAATCACATAATTATGATTGTTTTATTTGTAGATTATATATTTTATCCATACTTTTGATAACAATAGCACCCGTGATTCCGATCTCTGCTGATTATGCAAAACTAGCCCACTTACCGAAGATCGCTACCGTCACTCACTAAAAACATATTTTTTAGTGGGTCTTCTTACATCAATACTGACAAAGGTAATTTCTTGGAATGAAAGAAAAAATATAAAACAAGTAAGTAATAATAGAGTAATAGAACTGCTAGCAATCGATTAACGCAAATTAATACATATTACATTGGCTTTCAGGATACCGCGGCCAATAATGAAACCTTTTATAGTAATGTGCTTTATGGCATTAAGCAAATATTTTAGGGCCACTTTGAGTCTAGTGTGAAACGAAGGATTCTACAGTAGAATCACGAGCGTAGCGAATAATTCTACTGTTGAATCCTGAGTGAAGCGAGCTATTCATGTATACCACCCAAAGTAAAAATATTTACATTTTACTTTAAGTAGAAATCCATCTGTGAGAAAATTTTGCAAATAATATACCTCTAAATGAAAGTAGAACACCTACATTTACCTAATCAGAGTTTAATATGTAGTTACTTACCCTAATTTGGTGTCGCTTTGTCTAAACTAATTTAGAAAATAAGTTTCTTGAAAATTAAAAAAAATACAAGCCTTTATTTCTCAATATATTCAAATGTTTATACAGTAATTAGACCTTTACAGGCACTTTTACACGTCAATAGGTATAATTTACGTTACATGTAAAGTATATTAAAATTTAATTTACTTCTAAAGAAAAGCTACGATACCAGCGCTTCGTAACGACCATGCACTGCTGAGAAGAAACGCGGAAAGAAACTCATTTTCACAGTATTGGTCGCCTACTTGCCAGAAAGGCTTTGTCATATTATTGGTATTGTCTTTTAATTAATAAATAATTATAATATAGTACAATGTTGACACATTATAACATGTAATGCTTGCGAACAAGTAAACAAACATAAATACGTAATAAAAGATAAGTAGGCAAAAAGCGAAGCCGAACTGACCAGTCCCTCCCACCCAGTAGCAGCCGATCACGAGTTGACGCCCCGACAAGCCATCTTTAAACTCAACCATATGAGAGGGAATCGGATTGGACATTTTAGTGAGCAGGAAAAACCCGATCTCGCAGACCTTGTCAAGAGGAAATATAAGTTATATGTTGGTCACTTATTGACCGCAGAGCATTTACATGTTTTTACAGTAGCTTATTATGGTAACAGAAAATACAGCTATGTTTTGTACTAAGCACTTTTATCTCTTAATTAATTATTGATAGTAGGTATAGTACACACTATTCAATAAAAAAAAAATAACACGTTTTTCAGATTTTGCCATTGGAAGGTTTACGATCGCTTCGGGAATTTTATTAAATAGCGTTATACCTACCACTACCTACAGTGATTTTTTTTTTTAGCAAGTCGAAATGTAGGCGTATGAAGCTGATTTTTTTGCGAGTGTTGTAACTGTGAACATGAATATTTTTCTTGAAACTATTTAAACTAGATTTAACAAACGGACGATTATAGTAAATAAATTGAGATGACACAATAAGAATATTTATAGATTTAAATAACTTTCTTAGAAAATTGCGTGGTTTTAGTCTGAAAATTGACCGAATTGCTCTTTTTTGTAGCACAAAAATAGTATGTGTATGTTAGCTGCTTTACCCCATAAGCACAATCTATAGGAGATATACTAAAAAAATAACTAAAGTATACTAGCCTAGCAGTTTCAACGTTAGTACACCGTCGGACCCTCCTCACAGCATCTCATTTTAAGTTGTAGTCTACAGTTTTGTCTAAAAACTTGGTGTTAGGTACCCATTCTTGAACTTGGCCATTAAGACTCACAGGTATAGGCGTATTCGATTTTTTCAAGACTAAATAAATTTACGCATATAGTCTTTTGTATGTTTAAGGTCAGATTATTTGTCGTAAACCAACTGAGTACTTGTTATGCAGCATTGCTTACATCGACATAGTTTGTGCATTTTCTGTCAACCTAAAAAGTAAAGATGTGTCATCAGCAAAAAATACTACTTCATACAACTTTTTTGCAAGACAGAGAGGTCATTAATATAAATCAAAAACAAAAATGGACCAATTATTGAACCTTGTGGCACATCCATGCTCACTGGTGGACTAATTGAGAATACTCTGTTGATTTCACCACTTTGAGTTCATTATCAAGATAAAATAAAATAACAAAGAGTGCAGTATCAATAACACCGTGTAATTTTAGTTTATTTTTTAATATTATGTGATCGACACAGTTGAATGCTTTCGACTGATCTCAAAAGATTCCTATAGCGTCTTGTCGATTCTCCCAGGCTTCAAATCAAACGAGTCCTGTTCAATGACGTTATGTTGTTTTATAACTGGAGTAGCTTTTGCCCGCGGCTTCGATCGCGTAGGGGTGTAATTTATCAAAATCCTTTCTTAGGGGATGCCTACGTCATAGTAGCTTTATGCATGCAAAGTCTCAGACCGATCGGTTTAAAATTGACAAAGTTTCATACAAACCTTAATCCCCTATTTTATCCCCTTGGGGGTAGAATTGATCAATATCCTTTCTTAGCGGATGCCTACCTCATAACATCTACCTGCATGCCAAATTTCAACCCGATCCGTCCCGTGGTTTGGGTTGTGCGTTGATAGATCACTATGTCAGTCAGTCAGTCACCTTTGAGTTATATATATTTAGATTTCCGTCAAATATCTCCGGGTCCCATCATCAAAACAGTTCATTGACTCATAATATTGTGTCATCGGACTTACATAAGTATGCAAAATTTCAGCTCAATCGGTTTGAGATAACTGGTTAAAAATCAAGTTTCAAGATTTGACCTAAACAAACATACATCCATACAAGATAGTAGTACATTGATTTTTATTTGTTTTTAATCCATAGTCATTTATCTATCATAATAAATATAATAAAAAAATATTATTTTTTAAGACAATTTTAGTCCCGTTAACTCAAAGTCTGCATTCGTAATTACAGAACTCTACATTGCCCGTGGCCCGACACCCACTTGGCCGGTTTTTTACACTAGGAATAAAAGCAGCTGCATATGTAATAATTATGTTATTTATCACCTGGCATTGCCTCTACAATAATATTTCTTATAATAACCTCCTATTATAAGAAATATTAAAGTTAATTGGAGGCCAAGTAGATATATTTCATTCGCACAAATGTTTTTCAGCTCGGTAAAGATGACAGCGGCTCGATCAAAGGCGCTGTATACTCGCAGAAAACATTGGTGCATTGCGCCGACAGTTTGTATTCGTACATAAACATTAAGGGGCTACCCGAATTTTCTGGGGTCGAGTGCTGCCGCCATTAGAAGTAAATCAATTGATAAGAAACGGAGACAACATTAAAAATTTGGTCTTGACCAGGCACTAGATATCTTTTCAAACTATTTTATTAACTACTGTTTACAGTTTAAAGTAGAACGTGAAGCTTTTATACGCACAATTGCGAAAAACGACCACTTTTGGCGTATGTGCGTAGAAAAGCTTCACGTTCTCACTTTAAGACGAAGTGGTAGCTAAAGTGGCGCCCTCATTTGAAATGAATTGTATAAAACTAAATATGGTGATATTTAAAAATTTTACATGTACTTCATTTGTATGTGATTTGAATCAATGTCTAGAAAGACCTTTAAACTATTTTATAAATAACCTTTGAAAGTAATATTGTTATGTAAGTGGCCACTTTTGGCAAAAAACAGTTTTAAAACTAGACGGACTACTCGTAATAATTTCAAAGGTTATTCATAAAATAGTTTGAAGGTCTTTTTAGACATTGATACAAATCAAATTTTTAATTATCACCATATTTAGTTTAAAGCCATTAAAAAGTTACGAACCATCAAATATTCGTTTTGTTTTGCTTATTTTTACGCAACTCTCGGCGTAAATAAGTAATAAAAGAAGTGTAAAATCTCCAAAATCAAGTCCACATCGACTCGGCTCATTTATCGAAGATTTTAACTTTATTTGTAATTGATTATCGTTTTTGCATAAAACCTCTTTTTCCAAAGTTCGTTACATATTTCTTACGCGCTCGGTTTACTATGAATTTATCGTGCATTTCATCTCACTGCGTCGCCCAAACACAATATTAGGTGAGATAGCCTGCTTTTAGGCCGCGCCCACCTGTGGATTGGGCCCGCGACTAGTTCAACCTTAAACTGTAAAAAGTAGTTCATAAAATAGTTTGAAGGATTATTTATCTAGTGCCTGGTCAAGACAAAATTTTAAATGGTGTCTCCGTTTCCTACCAAATGATTAATTTCAAACAGGGGCAGCACTGGACCCTGGAAAATTCAGGTATCCCCTTGATGACAGCTAATCTTTAAAATTAACATTTTGAGTTATTTGGAGGATATACTCAACGTGTATGTTGATTTTCTATTGTTCCATTTATCAAAATAAAACAATGGTTATAAAAAATATTATAAATGTTCGTTTTTCATGCAAAAAACGGCCATTTCGATCCAGCGTGGCAATGCTGCGTTTCGGGCATTTTCACACGAGAAACGATAAGAAGCCATCTCTCTCACTTACCGAACGAAGCATAGAAGGTGACGCTACTACTCAGACGTCGATTTTCTGTGAGAGTACTTCCTCGGACGAGCCGGCCCATTCATGCTACTAGAAAAACAGAGATTTGCCGGTAGCGTGGCTCTACCACAACTATATACGTATGTATAATTGTTTGGCACATTCTGCAGCCTGAATGGCTCGATGAATTTTAACTTGAGAGTTGTCGTTACATTTGTATTTACTGTAAGAGTGACACTACGTATATCAAAATAAATAAAAACAAAATGACGGATTTTTGGCGCCAAATTCTAATGTTTGGCACGCTCTGCAGTCTGAACGGCTTGATGGATTTAAACTTGATAGGTGTCATTAGATTCGTCTTAATTCTGAGAGTGACACTGGGTTTCTAAAAAGGCAGTCGGGTTTCTTGTTTTTTTAATTATGACTTGTTGTTAAATCATGGCCAAATCGTTTGTGTGTGTGTGTGAACGTTGCATTTTCTTCAAGATCTTGGCTTTGCTTGCCATATATCTGTATATCGACTGAATGATCCGCTAAAATGTTATTTCATTTACGCAATGGCATTTGTCTCTTACCAAATTGGCCATTTGGCAAAGGATACGATTTTTTACCATTGTTTTCATATCCCACATGTGTCGTAAGAAGCGACTAAAGATTTATATCCGGCTGTAGACACTCAACCACAGAATTAATATAATCATTATCCTTAGATTTCGCGTAATATGTCCTTCTATGCAAGGTGGATTTGAATTCGTTGGCATCCTTTTAAGTATCTATTATACCAATGAAACAAAGTAATTTAAGACTAATAAAACGTCAATCAAAAGTCATCATTTTCGTATTTAAGAAACCCTCTAAAAATGCGTTAGACTCTTTGATAGATACCATTACTGCAATCGCAAATAAAAAAAAAACTAATTTTCTTAAACTTTGCGAAAAAGAAATTAATTATAATGGTATCGATTTATCGCCGTAGTATACTAACATGCGTTCCTACTTCAAACGTAACCTTGAATAACCTACTATCTACAAGTGTTCGTGTAACCCCACCCATCCCCACTCGATTTTAAACCTTATTCACGTAGTTTAAAGTGTTAAAATTGTAAAGGGCGACATCTGTTCGTTACCCGTGACATTATTAATAATCCATAATGCTCTCGATAGCACTTCTATTTATCTGCTTTATTGGAGGTGACTAATAAGTTCTAACACGTACGAACAGATGGCGCTCTCCCGTCATTATATAAATGTAAAGATCGGTTAGACCGACCCTCCTTTTTACCATCATTCTCACATACCAACCGCTTCGAGAATAAACGCCTATACACCAAAGAACTGGAGTCCATCACTTTCCCAACATAAAGTCTACTTTTGTATACATACATACATACATAATATCACGCCTATTTCCCACAGGGGTAGGCAGAGACTATGGACCTCCACTTGCTACGATCCTGACAAACCTCTTTCGCTTCATCTATACTCATCAATCTCTTCATACATGCCCTTCGGTTACGGGTACTTTTTACCTCTTCTTTTTTCAGAACGTCTGCAATCTGGTCGCAGAATGTTCGCCGAGGCCGACCCTTCCCTACTGTTCCTTTCACATTTGCCTTATAAATATTTTTTTTTAACATGTTTTCATCCATCCTTTCTACATGCCCAAACCACCTTAACATCCCTTTTTCTATTTTTGTCACAACATTCTCTTTCACTCCACACCGCTCCCTTATGACATCATTCCTCATTCGATCTTTCAAATTAACACCACACATACTCCTCAGCGCTCGCATTTCAACTGCATTTATTCTACTTTCATGCTTTCTCTGCCATACCCAACTCTCACTACCGTACATTAAAGTAGGTATTAGTACTCCTTTATGAACAGCAAGTCGTGCATTGTGTGATACCTTCCTACTGCTCATAAAGGAATGCAACGCTCCATTCACTTGGTTACCCGCATTCACTCTTTTTTCAACATCACCCTCGTGCTTGCCATCTTTCGTAAACATACATCCCAAGTATACAAACTCCTTCACTTGCTCAACTTTCACTCCATTTAGTAAAATATTGCATTCTGCTGAACTATCATCCCTTTCAAAAACCATAACTTTTATTTTACTGACATTAACTTTCATACCCTTTTTCTCTAATGCATCATTCATAACAGTTATCATCTTCTGTAATTCCTCCTCTGAGTCCGCAAGTATCACTTGGTCATCGGCATAGAGAAGGCATTTGATTAATAACTCATCCATTCTCACACCACATTCGTCATATTTCAAATCTGTCAAATAACTATCCATGAATAAGTTGAACAGCCAAGGCGACGCTACACATCCCTGTCTCACACCTTTTTCGATGTTAAACCAGTCTGTGTATTCGCCGTCAATTCTGACACAAGCGCTGGAATCCTTATAAAGAGATTTCAATGCTCGGATCAGATGGCTGCTCAGCCCATACGCAGACAGTGTTGACCACAGTTCATTCTTATTCACTCTGTCATAGGCCTTTTCTAGATCTACGAAGATGCCATAGACTTTTCGACCTTTGGCCAGAAGCTTCTCTAAAATGCATCTCAAGGAAAAAACCTGATCCCTGCATCCCATACCCTTTCTAAATCCCGCTTGTACATCCCATATCTTCTCTTCGCTATTTTTCACCACCCTTTCTATCAAGACCTTCGCATACAATTTGCCGATAACGCTGAGAAGACTAATGCCTCGATAGTTTTTACAGTCTTGCTGTGAACCTTTTCCTTTATACAGCGGTACCATTACAGCCTTGCACCAATCATTTGGTACCACACATTTCTTAAAACAAAGATTGAAAAGATAACACAACTGACTTGCTACTATGCCCTGTCCAGCCTTCAGCATTTCAACAGTAATCCTATCGTACCCTCCAGCTTTTCCCATTTTCATACTATTTAATGCTTTCACTACTTCATCCATACTTATTTCCTCATCATAATTTTGCATATCACTCTCTTGTGCGTCACTTTCAGGCTCGGGTACTCTCATTTCATCTTTTTCAAACATTCCTTCAAAATATTCCTTCCATCTATCTAGTACATTCTGTAATCCGACTAATAATATCCCTTTATTATCTCTGATCTTACTTAGCTCAGAGGTCGTATTTTTTCCTCTAGCAGTTTTAACGCTCTTCCAAAAGTATTTAATATTACTTTTGAAGTCTTGAGTCAACCTTATGTCAAAATCATCCTTTTGTTCTTTTTTCTTCTCTTTCACTATCTCTTTCACAACAACATTCATCCTCTTATATTCTTTCGCTGCAAAAACATCTTTATCCCTCGTATTTTTTTGACCAGCTCGAACTGACAACCAATCCTTCCATGCTTTCTTCTTTCTTTGTACTGCTTCTTGAACTTTCTTGTCCCACCATATATTCACCTTAATCTTGCATTTTCTTCTTTTTGTTACATCACATACACAAATAGCGGCGTCAATCATTCCATCTTTTAATACTGTCCACACATTTTCTATCTCTCGTTCATCCTCTATTCTTTGATATTTTTCTATTAGTAGTGATTTATATTCCATCCTTGCATCTTCCTCTTGTAATTTTTCAACTTTTATCCGTTCTAATTGAGGGTTTAAACGAATGGTTTCGCCATTTTTTAAAAAGGTTTCTCATTTTACAAATTACCAAATAGTGGTCTGTAGAAATCCCTACTCCACGGTAAGACCTTGTATCAAGTACATTCTTTTTCATTCTTTCGTCTACTATTATAAAATCAATCATACTCTTCACTCCGTTTTCCTCCCTTGTGTACATGTGAATCTTTTTGTGATCAAACATAGTGTTCGTCACACAAAGATTCTTTTCCAGACATACGTCAAGCACACTTTTCCCATTTTCATTCTCCCTTTCATCGCCAAAAGAACCCAATACCTTTTCATAACCATCTCGTTTAATACCAACCCACCCATTAAAATCGCCTAGCATAACTATCTTCTCATTGTCTTTGCAACCACTCAAAACATCATTCACACTATTCCAAAATTCCTTTCTTTCTTCTTTATTTCTTTTAGATTTACCTTCTGTAGGTGCATACACTCCCAATATAAATATCCGGTTCAACCCAACTTTCATTCTAATCCAGACAAGTCTTGAACTTACAAATTCGTATTCATTCACACACTCTGCTATTCTTTTGGAAAGGATGAGGCCAACTCCTTGACAGCCTTTGGCAGTATCTGGTACTCCTGACCAATATGCCGTGAACGAACCACAGTTAGTGGTTCCGCATCCTTTCCGTTTCGTCTCATTTACTACATCTACTTTTGTATGCCGGTTTAGTATACACAGTACGCGCGCGTAACTCAAAAAATGTGAACTTTTTCTTTCTGATGCATATGTCGCAGCCAGCTGGTTAAAATAGCCGTTTAATCAAACAGCTAGCCGTTTGACTGAACAACGTCATTAAATCACACGGCTATACGTCGTTTAGCCGACTTGTTGACTGCAACGTTCAACACTACAGCTAGACGACGCTTAGCCAACTGGTTAAATGGCAAATTAACTGGGGTGACCATTAGTTTAGTATGTAATTTGAAAGAATAGGAAAACTTTTTGTAATTTCTTGGGAGATTATTCTTCGAAGATGTGACAGAAAGTTTAATGAAAAACATAACAATATAAAACCAAATTAATAATCATAATATTTTTTATTGCACAAAGCAAAAAATTACAAACTCAAAAGTTTACGAAGTAAGAAATTATATATTATTTGTTCGTAATATTTAATCTTTTAACAAACGAACAAAAATACTATCTTAAAAATCTTCGTATTAATTAGAATTGCCTTTGTGCCGGCTTAAACGAAAAATATCTTGAAACAATCAAAAACACCGGCTAGTTGACGCCATATTGAAAACAAAACGCACCTAGCGCCGCGGTGGTGAGCGCTGAACTAATTCAATTAGACGGCGGCTTTTGAATCAGCTGTAGTGTTGAACGTTTTTAGCGTCTCAAATATTCAATTAAAAAGCTAGACGTGTGATTGAATGGCGTTGTTTAACGTGATGCGGATGTTTAACGTGAAAGCAAGTTTTCTTGCGGTGGTTACTTACTACGTTTGATGAAAATCGGTTAATCTGTTTAAAAGTTATTGGGGATTAATGCTTGAAAGTCAGGCAAATAATAGATGGCGCTACGGATATCCATCTGGTGATGACTAGCGGAACTACCGACACGACGTCTGTTGTTTCGATACTTATCACTAAATGGTGTCCTTGACAAAAGGGACTTTATTTAACTTTTAGAAAATAAACTCGTGTTCAGTCTCGCTGGCTCTCGCGAAAGTGTACAGGTAGCTCTCGTCTCTCTTCGAGAGCCTTCTCCGCGGAGACTCTCAGCGAGTGTGTACAGCTGGCAAGAAGATCTTAACTTCTTTTAATATCACTTTATTTTATTTTGAAAATAGAACACACACAAAAAAAGACGAATATATTTTTTAACAACTTTAATTAAAAGTAAATAAATTCAAATGTACATTCAAAGAGATTACGGAAGTGAACTCAAAGTTTAAATTGACTGTGAAATAAATTATTTGAGGCCAGTCAGTGGCAGTGACCCAATTAACTATATTAACATTAAACGGTATTTTAACATTTAACCAGTTAGGCAACTAACTGGTCGATACGGGTTTAAAATAAAGTGTTTAAGATTAAGTCGATACGGTTCAAACTTTTTAAGTGTTAAAACGTTGTTTGGTCGATTTTTGTGTCGTTGGTTTAGTCAAAGAAAAAAGGTCCTTCTTCTTTTGAGTTCACGTTTTTATTTAAAGTTAAATAACAATGTTGAAATTTAAAGTTACTTTAAAAAAATAGAAGCAGGTTAACAAGAAAGAATGCATAACAAGATTTACTTATGTGCATAATAGAGGTAACTATATTTGAAAAATTTGATTTAAAAAGATAAAACAGGCCACATGGCACGGTACTGTAGACTGAAGTTTATATCGCGCGACGAACTAATGCCATCCCGCTCATTATTTTTTGGAAAAGCGAGATAGCGATAAACCCTGTCTCCAGTACCACGCTGCAGGGGCAAGTAGATTCTTTAGTTACCAGAGTTGAACAGGTATTATAAATTGCAGTAAATTTTAAAGGTGCTGTTTTTAACATTTGAAGCATATTTCGTTTCCATCATGTGTCTGCCATTGTTCTTAACATGACGAAGTAAGATATGGACGTTTTTAAGATCTGCAAAAAAAAACGAGTTTTAACCAGTCTCAAAAGCAAAGGAGTCCCTTTATGACTGGTTATTTCATAGGTGAACACCCAAAACCTAGGAATAGTATAAACTATCTTGATCTGGCGGGGGATTGAACCCAGAACCCCGGAGTTACGAGTTACGGATTAACGTGGTATACAAAGTGGAAGGGACATACCCCTAATAAATTAAACCACAGAATATTCTCAATCACTATAGTATAATGAAATTAAAATAATAGTCAAAAAACAACGTTCTTCCATAGAAAAGTGTGCAGTCGTCCGGCCAATTTGGATGAGAATGTCGAATTTTTGAAGTGAAAACAATTGTACACTTTTTTTGTAATGGGTAAAAAATGTTAAACGTGTCAGGACTTGCGTCAGGACACGTGATCTAATAGAAAATTCGTAAGACGGATGGAGAGTAGACAGCCGGCGCGGCGCAGGGCGCTTGCGCGAATGTTCGCGTGTGTTTATGTTACAGCGTGCCACGCGCATCCATGGATGGTGACAGTGACAGCTGATGGCTCGACCGTCTGTGTAGTGGCCACACTGCTGTGTATTCGTAAAATTCGTGTATATAAAGTGTTTAATTAATGTAATATAAATTGTCATGTTCGTGTACGATAGCGCAATAAATAAATATTGTATTCTACCACATAAATGATACTACTTTTATACTGATGATTTAAGCAATTCGTGCAAAATTATTCCCTAACCATTCCAAAATATCAAAAATGCACAACGTTAATATTCAAGTTTTCTCTTCTGCCGGCACTCCGGGAGCCCGTCGTTTTTTTCTGGTTTTGTGACTGTCATTTTAATTTCATTATACTATAGTGATCTAGTACAGCCCGTGATTTGATTTATTACGGGTATGTTCCTTCCACATTGTATAACTAATACGCCACGGAGGACCAATATAGTGTGGAGTTCAGTGACCAGGCGGGAATACACATTAACAGCGCTTTTGCAATACACATACGCCAAAAGTGGCCGTTTTTCGCAATTGTGCGTAGAAAAGCTTCATGTTCTCACTTTAAACAGTAAACAGTAGTTCATAAAATAGTTGAAAGGATTATCTAGGGTCTGATCAAGACAAAATTTTAAATGTAATCTCCGTTTCCTATCTATAGATTTATTTTAAATGGGGGCAACACTGGAGCTCGGAAAATTCAGGTAGCATTCATTAAGCCATTGATCCCGACTGTCACCATTGTATAGACTGCCATCTGTCATGGTTTGATAACTGAGTCAAGTCATGTCACATGCCTGTCACCAGTGCTGTCCAGTTACACATAGGAAAATAAAAACTATAGGGTCTTATAATTTTTATAGACTAAAAACCGGCTTCACTTCCAAACTACACAAGCAATTTTGATAAAATTACTATGGAACCACTTGACAAGTAAACACTTTCAAACAAAAAAGAATTATCAGTGAACATACGTAAAAAAAAAATGAAACATCGCTACGAATTGATAAGCTACTCTTTTTTGGAAGTGGTCCCGATTTGGCAGCCAACCTCGACTAGCCTTAGTGCCTCCAGCCCTTTTCAATGCTTTGTCAATCATCCATAGAATTATAACCCATACAATCACCATTCCACGAAATGTCAATTTGTGTGCGTCGCGTGCGTTACGTGTTACTAATGGCGCGTACAGACTACTGTAACGTAACATGTAATGTATCATGCAATGAAAGAATTTGCCGTCCACACTGCTGCAATGTATCATAATTCTCTCAGTTTGGACGTCTTGAGCGCACAAACCGTGCATTTTACGCGTATGCTACAACAAACCATGCGCGGAGCGATCTAAGATTTGTGGGTTTTTTGTGAAACACAGAGGAGCGAGAAGTGTGCGCGGAGCGGCAGTTTGGCCGGTCTTTTTGGAGACACATACGAGCACGTAACGAACAAGGTGAGACAAGACGGTACTGTGGAGGCGAACCGTGCGTGAGAAAAGAGGCTTTCTGGTCATTTTTTGATTGATATTAGCATACAGAGTACGTGAAATTTTGTTAAATCCTCGAAATCTTAAACAAAATGTCGAACTCTCAAACTCTCGAAAAAACATGTGACGACGAGTCGTGTTCGCGGCGTTCATAATTGCTATTTTTCAAACGCGAAGTCACTAAGCGAACGGTTTTTTGTATGACAAAACCATTCGCTTCGGGACGCGTTTTAAAAATGGCACTTCAGATGAAAACAGACGCCTGCAGGACGCTTGCAATGAAAGGCAGAATGGTACATTTCATGTTACGTTACAGCAGTCTGTACTCGCCTTAAGAATCGCGGAGTCCCTCCACGTAACTTGCGAGAAAGAATTTCTTTCTTAATACTATAGAGTTTTAAAGTAGTAATTACCGTAGCCATGGTCTTGCAGCCAACATCGACCATCCCCAGAGCCTTCAGCCCAATCGGCCGCTGCACCTGCCGCAGTATCAACAGCGTGGTCTTACTGTTACTCAGGTCCATGTGTTCCCATGGTAGGAAATATGCAGCGTTGACCAGGCGATCAGTCTGAATATAAAGTTTCATACAATATGTAACAAAAACCCTGTCCGATCCTTATAGGAGCAACTCAGACCCTCAATATGAACAACTTTTCCTTAGGACCAATGTTTGAAACTCAAAGAAAAAATCGACATTTTCATACAATTTGACGGGCCGGCATAACACTTTTGTATGAAAATGTAGATTTTTTTTCGTTTTCAAGTATTGGTCCCATAGGAAAATTTGTTCATATTGACTGTATGATTTGCTCCTACAAGGATCGGACAGGGTTTTTGTTACATATTGTAGAGTAAGTAATGTGCTTATTCATAAAAAAATTACGAACGGTTGCTTAACCTTTTTTAGTTTAAATATGTTTTGTTTGTCACTCATTTTAACCCCCGACCCCGACAAAAGAGGGGAGTTCCTTTATTTATTTTGGCACAAACAGTCATTATTTTGCTATAAAAATTTATGTATGTTTATGTAATAGACAAACACGGTGCCGTAACTAAGTATAAGTAATATAATTTCTGAAATATGCTCTCAAACAATTTTTGTTTTGATTAATATATGAATACATTTCGCAATTTTAAAAAGTAGGTTAACAAATTATCGCCACAATATGCAGTACAATGCACCTAAGTTCTAGCCTTAAAAAGGCATAATAACCAGAGATCGGAATCACGGATGCTTTTGCTATCAAAAGTATGGATATGACTAAAAGTTTCGGGATTTCTCGAGAATCTAATTGGGTACTAAATAAATAAAACAGTCATATGTGATTTCAGGACAAGTCTATTTTTTCGATTCAAATATATCCTGAAATCACATAATAATGATTGTTTTATCAATAGTTTATATTGAACACGACGGAATACATAGCGCATACATACTGGACATATAATGTGTAGTGAATTTTTTATCGAATAGGAATAAGAGATTATGTACATAGGTTTTTATGGAAAATAAAGATTATTTTGTGTTTGTCTTTTACTGATAGGTACCTTAGATCCAAGATAGGATAACTAGCCTTTGTTTGCTGAGAGAAAGTAACGTAAGATAGGTACACGTTAGAAGTGGGTACCTCATACTCACTTACATACATACAAGTAGGTACACTGATTTTGAAGTAACTAGCACTTGCCTTAAAGTACACAAAGTATACATGGATCTAAGGAAATAGGTCTGTATGAATGCCATGACGCTCGCTTTAACAATGAGACCGCCAAAATCTAAGTTCCGAGTATTTAAAGGGCCCCCTGCTAGAGGGGTGCAGGGCGCTGTACGTATTAGAGGGGTATTTATACTGGCAACTTTTCCTTGGCTTTTCCTCGGAAAATAGAAGTCTTGGCATTCGTACAAATGTAGAAATGAATAAAATATAACTTATACTTTATGTTGATATAAGTTTCATAATTGTTAATTGCATAGTATAAGAAATATAAGAGAAATAAAGTTTGCAAGCTCGCGGGGAAGCGGGAGGCAGGGCATACGCTCGCGCAGCTATTAATATAGCGGGGTCAGCCCGCAGAAATTAGTCCGTGAAATTTCGATACGATCACGAGGATCCCTAAGAAAAATGAAGAAACCCTGAGAAGAAGCTCTGGCCTCCCACTCTCCAAGGCGTGCTGCGTTTGAACCACCATACTGTTGTTTTACTGCCGCTCGGCCCTCTCCACGAAGCTACCTATGAGAAGAGCATATCCCTACAGTCCATTGCTTGACACGGAACATCAGACCCGACTTGTGCGAGGCGGTTAACGTGTCATCTGAGCTCAGCATCGAAGGCCGTCCCGCACATATATAGTTATATCCATACTTTTGATAGCAATAGCATCCGTGATTCCGATCTCTGATAATAACTGACAAATTTAATTTTGCATTACGAAAATTCGTCACTTGTAGACCAGTGACAAATTAACATGGTCATATCATACGAGATAAGAAATCGTATGATATGACCATGTTAGTCTGATGGCGCTACGGATATCAATTGAAATATGTAGTTCTGATACTTTTTAATTAATAATTATGACATAGCAATGTATTCTCAGTCCACACATCTAATTTTAATATCAGTATAATTGTAAGGTTGACGTTTTTGGAGAAAATGCTGCAGTACAGTTTGTTACCGCTTCTTCTGTACTTGCGCTTTGGAGGCGGCAGTAAACTTAGTTGTAAGTAAATGATCTGACGTCAACAACTAACTATTAAGAAATCGAAAGAAAAAAGAAATGATTTTTGACTTTTTGACTCATCACAATTCTTGAAATTCAATTTTTTCAATACTAAACTATAATCCATTTGTTTAGGTATTTAAAAGAATGTAAACAATTTTGACATGTCTTTTTATTGAATTATACACTTTATGAATCAATACCTTCATAAATTACAAATCATTTATTAAATGAATTATAAATGACATAATTTGTAATTTGCCAAGGTATTGATTTATAAAGTGTATATTGCAATAAAAAGACATTTCAAGATTGTTTAGTCTTTTTAATACCTTCTTGGGGTTTTACAAACAACGATCGTTGTGACTGTGGAGCTGTTCAAACCATGGCCCACCTACTGTCATGTCCCAATGGTCCCACCCCCTGTACGATAGAAGAACTAAACTCCGCTAATGACAGAGGCGTAAATGTGGCCACACATTGGTCCACACTCATGTGTGGCCATATCTTAGTCCATTCCGACTCGCTAAGAAGAAGAAGAATACCTAAACAAATGGACTATAAGTAGTACTCTTACCATGGATCCTACAAGATCAAAAATGACCGACATCTGCACCAGGAGTTGGAAAATTATCAATGTCAACGGTCCAAAACGTAGTATTGCTCTTGTATCCTGAAAAACCATAAGAATTCTTTTACTTTGAAGTTTTATCTCTTACGCAGAAAGAATGATAACCGAGCCAAGTGCGAGTTGGACATTCACGCAATGTGTTCCGTACCATTTACTATAAAAAATCACGTTTGTTGTGTGGGAGCCCCACTTTAATATTTATTTTATTCGGTTTTTAGTATTTGTTGTTACAGCGGCAACATAAATACATACATCATCCGTGAAAATTTCAACTGTTTAGTTATCATGCTTTATGAGATACAGTCTGGTGGCCCGCCTTTATAGACAGACAGACAGATGGACGGACGGAGAGTGGAGCCTTGAAGTAGGGTCCCGTTTTTAACCTTTCAGTTTTTAAACTCTAAAAATATAAGATATATACACTATCACGTCTATAACACTAACAGATTACACAAAATTTAAGGCCATAAGTCCCACAAGCCACTTTCAGTGTGATGATGTGCGTGGAGGTGGAAAAAGGAAATCAAAATAATGATAGATTGCTGTCTCAATGCCTAATAACATAGTTCGGATTTCCTCCCACGAAGAAAAAGTCGGAAAGCGGACCCCGCGCTAAGAAGTAGCTAGTACATTCGATTTTTTTTTTATCTCAGACTAGCGTGGAAGAAAAGCGGAATAAGATAAATAAAACATCATCATCATCATATCAGCCACAGGAAGTCCACTGCTGGACATAGGCCTCCCTCAAGGATTTCCAAAACGACCGATCGGAAGCGGCCTGTATCTAGCGCCTCCCTGCAACCTTGCTCAGGTCATCTGACTATCTAGCAGGTGGGTGTCCTACGCTGCGCTTGCCGTGACGTGGCCGCCAATCAAGAACCTTTTTGCCTCATCGGCCATCTGTTCTTCGCGCTATGTGCCCCGCCCACTGCCACCTCATTTTGCTAATCCGCTTGGCTATGTCGGTTACCTTCGTTCTCCTACGAATTTCCTTATTTCTGATTCGATCGCGTAGAGAAACACCGAGCATAGTCCTCACCACAGCCCGTTGAGCAACCGTGAGCCTTCTTATGAGACCCATAGTAAGGGACCACGTAAATAAAACATAATAAATACCAATTGAGAGCACTCTAGTAGAAGCAGACAAACACTAATCTGGTGAAAGGCATAGCTGACTGCAATGACGGGCCCGAAGGTGTCCGACACGTCGTTCGTGTATCTGATACAAAGTAATAAGAAGTTTAATTCTCGTGTTGAGTTTATTGTAAGTTTTATTTTTAAATAAAAATCGGGTATTTTCCTGGGTCACAAATAAATTATTTTGTAATGTGTTGCAAAATATTGTCACTTGCCTTTGAACATCTGTATTTTAACGTGATTTTAGATTTATTATTGCAAAAAAACTGATAATAAGAGCACTATTTGACTCCAAGAAACTATGACGTCATCTGCTTGTATTTCATATAAATTCTATACATAATGTTTGTTTTGATGTTTAGATAAAAGTATCTGATTTGACTTGTTGGAAAATAGCGGATAGTACATTCACCTTTAACATCATCATTAATATTACTGTAAAAATAAGGAATACGTACTTTAAAATCAAATTATGATGTTCCACAATATCCTTTAATCTTAATCGGACATCCTTGAGTTCTTCATCGGTGAAGCTCGGCTTTTCAATAGGATTCACAATATCGCTTGCAGGTTTAGGAAAGTTCTCGAGGTTATAAATAAGAATCTTCAAATGTCCCCACAGGTGAAACATTATCAAGGCTAGGTATAAGTCAAAGATGCAGAAAAATGTTGAAAAGATAAATGAAATATACCAGTTGCAAGAAAACATAACGACGTACGCTGTAAGCAGACCAAGAAACAAATAAAAAAATATAAAATTAAATTATTTTGATAGTATTCTAATTGTTAAATTGGTCCTCCGAATTGAAATTGGCAAGTTTCTTTTGAATCATTTTATCGGCTTTCCAATATCTACTTTTTGGCATAAGTTTTCTTTGTCCTTATCTTACTTTTCTGGCTTTGGCAACGGCGACTTAATTTTATTTATAGAGATATCATCAATCCACCTAGGCGTCCGATATCTTATAAATATTTCCCAATAATCAAATAAACAATTAGTGACTTATTACTAGTGAACTAAATTGGATTGAAGTCTGACCGCATAATGTTAAATGTAATAAATTATATCGGCATACAATATTATTTGCCATATTTTGATAACAAATATGTATATTAGCTATAACTCGTTTTTTGATTTTGGCGCTCGATATTTTGAATACGAATAATGACGAAAGAGAAAAATGCCTCTGGACAATTTAGTCAGCTACAATTTGAGCTTAAAACAAAGAAGATCGGATTAAGGGTTTCACTGTAGCTTTACCTTTTTTTAAAAAGTCAAAAAGTTAGAACAACATATTTTTTATAATTCCATGAAATCTGAATTTTTTTTTTGTTATAAAATATAACTATTAGTTTGTATAAAGAAATAATCACTTTTTACCTGAGAATTCATGTTGGTAATCCAAAGGTACAGCCAAATAGACAGACATTTCGTAAGTGACATTTTCAGGAGGTTGGTCCTTAAATGCACCAGCCGATATGTTGTTATACAGTGGGATTACGTTGTAGAGAATCATTCCAAACATCATCATCGCATGCATGTAGACAGTAAAGAAATGGGACAGTTTGTGGATTTGAAGATGCATCTGAAATTTTTGAAAATTATAATAGTTACATATATCATTTTCTTTAGAGACAAAGCCGAATGTAGCAAAGAGATGAAAGTCAAAGCTATAGGAAATTGTGTTACAAGGAGCTATCTTAATATTTCTAAGGCAAAGACGCTAGATTCAGAGCGAAACGAGGGATTCAAAGTTTGAATCCTTTTGTACCTTTTTAGGCAATAAAGATTTAAAAAATAAATCCTGTGTGAAGCGAGGGATTCATGTGTATCCTCGAGATAAAAATATTACCGTACCCCAGTAGCACACTCTAGTTTTCATCTCCATCTATGAGAAAAACTAGCAAATACAAAATAGAATATAAAGAAAAATTCGCTCGCCTTCAAAATATTACCTTATCCCCTGGTAGCATAATGTACTATTTTTCGAGATCCACCACTTCTTTCCAGCCATTAAAATGCTTTTTATGACATTATTAAATGTAAACTTGGTTCGTATACACTTTCAACAAATGTTCATGTTTACACATTTATCAAAATAAAAATGTATAAAAATATACTAACACTACATTATTTTACTAACAAAACAAAATATTTAATGATTATAAATAATATTATGGAAAAAGTAAAAGCAAAAAATAATTATTTACTACTAATTAAGTACCTAGTAGTAAGTGGAAAAATCAATTAATTATTTTGTATTTTGACTTTTGCAGACACTTTTACTCGCCAATAAAGAAAAAAACAGGACAGGAAGTGGAACCATCATTTGAATTAAATTGTTTAATCCTTAAAGTGGTGATAATAAACATTTTAAAAATTGTTTGCATAAGATAGACTTTTGAATTATTATATAAGCAAAGTAGTCCATCTTTCGCTAAAAGTAGCCATTCTTAGCACAAATGCGTTTCAAAGCCACACGGACTACTAACGATAATTTAAAAGGTTATTCATAAAATAATCTAAAGGCCTATCTTATCCCCAACAATTTGCAAAATGTTAATTTCAACACATTTACATAAGAAAGCAAGGAACCTAAAAATGCTGACCTTCGTATTTTATTCATGTAAAACGAGTAATTCCAAATTCCAAAATGACTACGCCATTTTCAATTGATTATTAAATTTTAACGAAATTGTACTTTTTTAAAAGAAATATTTTATTTGATTTATTACTAAAATTATTTTGGGTTCTGCATAGATTACATTCAAGATCAGTTATCACCTTATTTTTCACTTTGCAGCCCGAGTATTACCAGTAACTTAATTAATTTACAAATGTTATTGTATCAACAACAATGTTTTTGAAATACAAGAGGATAAAGAAAAACGAGTTTTTAAGCATATACTTTTACCTTTTCTTTTAATTTATCACTTTTAAAGTTCCGTACATCAAAAGGTAAAAACGAAACCCTTACAGGATCACTCACTTATTCGTCCGCCCATACTGTCCGTCCGTGCCACAGCCAATTTGCCAAAAAGCTACTGCAACTATTTAGTTGAAATTTGGTAAACATTCATCGAACCAAAGGCGGATGTATAATACTAATAAATTAATTTTAAATAATGGGGGACGCTAAAGGTGGTAAATTAGTCCTTAATGACCTATGACTCGCATTTGGCTGGTTTATAGACCGAGCGAGCAAAGCGAGCAAAGTGTCTCAGTTTCGAGTTTGGCCAAAAATGCTTTTGTCCGGCTGTCAGTTTGGCAGTTTGGATGTTTGTCTAGCTGTTCTCGCCTATAGGTCGCTTTTCTGAACATCAAAATTTCACAACAATCGATGTCGAAAAATTTTTCGGGTTGGAAGAAAACGCTTTACATTCAAGATCAGTTATCACCTTATTTTTCACTTTGCAGCCCGAGTATTACCAGTAACTTAATTAATTTACAAATGTTATTGTATCAACAACAATGTTTTTGAAATACAAGAGGATAAAGAAAAACTAGTTTTTAAGCATATACTTTTACCTTTTCTTTTAATTTATCACTTTTAAGGTTCCGTACATCAAAAGGTAAAAACGAAACCCTTACAGGATCACTCACTTATTCGTCCGCCCATACTGTCCGTCCGTGCCACAGCCAATTTGCCAAAAAGCTACTGCAACTATTTAGTTGAAATTTGGTAAACATTCATCGAACCAAAGGCGGATGTATAATACTAATAAATTAATTTTAAATAATGGGGGACGCTAAATTAGTCCTTAATGACCTATGACTCGCATTTGGCTGGTTTATAGACCGAGCGAGCAAAGCGAGCAAAGTGTCTCAGTTTCGAGTTTGGCCAAAAATGCTTTTGTCCGGCTGTCAGTTTGGCAGTTTGGATGTTTGTCTAGCTGTTCTCGCCTATAGGTCGCTTTTCTGAACATCAAAATTTCACAACAATCGATGTCGAAAAATTTTTCGGGTTGGAAGAAAACGCTTTAAGCGATAAAACCGCCCACTGTACTCATTTAATGTATAATTATTTCTTTGTGTTACATTTTTCTTATGGTGTACAATAAACAGTTATCTACTATCTATCAGATATTGGCATTGTTGGCTGGTTCAGATGGAATACCGGAGTTCGTATTAAAGGACTGTGGGGCTGTTCTGGCGCAGCCTTTGCTGCACATATTCTATAAAAGCTGGCTGTCAGCTACTTTTCCAGAGGCGTGAAAATTGACCCACGTAATCCCAAACCCAAAAGAAGGTTCATGTCGGAGAGTAGATCAATTCAGACTAGTAGACGTTGTCTGTTCCAACCAAAGCGTTCGATTCGACTATACACAAAAGCATTTACGATCAGGTAAACTCTCAGCTCTGTGACGAACAGCACGGGTTCAGACCGGGCCGCGGCACCACGAGTAACCTGCTCAATCACATGGCTAAAATCGTACCAGCAGTGAATGAAAGGGGGCAAGTGGATGTCTCGTTTTATGACTACTGCACAGCTTTCGATGTGGTAGATAACGATGTGCTCTTGAGTAAGTTGGCCGGAGTCGGATGCACTCCACACTTGCTAAAGTTTTTGGACAGTTACATGTGTGATAGACAACAATATGTAGAATATGCTGGATGCCGATCGTCGTCATATTATGTAAGATCTGGTGTAAGCCAAGGAAGTAATCTGGGCCCACTGCAATTCATCCTAATAATAAATGATTTACCCAAAGTCATCCAACATTCCAACTGTCTTTTGTACGCGGATGACCTAAAGTTGTCTCTGAAGATTGATACACCTGCAGATTGTGAGCAGATGCAGGCAGATATTAACAGAGTTGTTAAGTGGGTCCAGGAAAATGGACTCCAATTTAATAAGTCCAAATGTCTTACAATCTCGTTCACAAAAAGACAAAAGCCGGTGCAATACGAATATAAGGTTGAAGACGTGGCCATGAAAAGAGATACGGAAGTAAAAGATTTAGCATAAATTTAACAGCGGACCTTTCTTTTAAAAAACATATAATTGATGAAAAAGGCGTTCAGAAGCCTAGGGTTTATACTTCGTAGGGTACATGGATTCAACATATATAAAAGCTATTATAGTGTTGTATAACGCCCTGGTACGTAGCCACCTAGAATGTTCCGCAGTCATCTGATGGGCTCCACATGAAGCTAAATACAGTCTCATGCTGGAGCGGATCCAGAATAAATTTACCAGATACTTATATGTGAGGGTTATGAGGCTCTATAGTGTCTACCCGTGGTATCCTTTGATGTACCCGGGCTTAATTGTACTCAGTATGGTCGGATACACCGAATAGGGGGTGCTGAGGGACCTGGCATTGGCTTCATGTATATTTAAGTTGATTCGTGGAAAAATTAATAATTCGGATTTACTAAGGTTAAGTTTGTGTGTTCCAAACGGATACGCAGGGCGCCGCCTCCGCCTTCCATTATTCGTGGTGCCCAGCTTTCGCAGATAGCTACTGAATAAAACGCCGCTAACACGGACGCTGCGTACACTTAACCGAATCGCAGCGAGAATTGATATTTTTACCTGTTCTCTGAACGAATTCTTAAGAATCGCATTATGTGTTTTGTGTTATAATTAATTATATTAGTGCTTGTCTATCATATTGGTGAAAACTGCAACGATAGATTTAAGTTATTATTACAAATAAATAAAAAAATCAAAAAAATCTATCTCTATCTATCTATATAAGGTCTTATAAATTATGAATTCACCCTTAAAAAAGTTTCAGTATATTTTTTTAGACCTTATATATTATCTAATAATCTAAAATTTTATAGAATTTTTGCGTCGATCCAGTTGTTGAAAATTTTCAAAATGGCGGAAATTGGTTTAAAACATTAAAAATGTTATGTTTCAGCCATTTCAAATATTTTAAAAAATAATATAAACTGGTTTTTACACTTTTTTTGGTTTGAGCCACTTTTTGTCCAATAAACTTCAACGGGTCAGGGTCAAGTGACTCGCAAGGTCAACAGTTCACAGAGCAACTTGTTAATATAGGAAAGACTATACAATAAAAGAAAAAATAACGTATTTTTTATACATACCTTCATAAAATAAAATGATTTATTCCTATGGTTAAATAAATGCAGATCTGTGATGAAATTTTTGAACATTTCTGCGTACTTTTTTGTACAAACCATAAAGGCTCTAGACTGAAAAATAAATAAAATCACACTGCTTAGTAAAAATAAATAACAAAGGGGATGGTTGTCGTTGTAAACCCGGTAAAAACAAAAATCTATACTGCAAAATCAAAAGTTTCATGAAAAGTTAAATTAAATTTAGTTTCATTGATGTAAGAATTTAAGAAATTAATTTCCAGACGCTATCTTGGCCAGAGCTCACTAATACTTTTCATGCTTTGTTAATCATCATTTCTTGAAATTTCAATTCGTGTAACGGTAAAGTATAATGGTGTGACTCCAAATTCATAATAGGTATTGTGCCATAAAGAACTTCGTTCTCTGATGTGTGAAAATGAGTTTCTTTCGGCGTTTCTTCTCAGCAGTGGTCGTTACGAAGCGCTGGTATCGGTAGCTTTTCTTTAAAAATAAATTAAATTTTAATATACTTTACACGTAACATAGATTATACTTATTGACGTGTAAAAGTGCCTGTAAAGGTCTAATTACTGAATAAACATTTGAATCTTTGAATCTTGAAGTCTTTTAATACTTAAAACGCCAGATTTATGAGTTTAAGTGTTTTACAAGTATTTTACTTGCAAAAAAGATACACTTAAATAAAACTAAGATTCTTGTGAATGAGATGGCTGCTTGCAAAGAGATTTTATGTTTCGAAAACAGTATTCGATAGTTTTGGATGTACAGAAAATGAATTTTAATATATAAAAAAATGCGAAAGTGTCATTAAATACTCGTTGGAAAAATCATCGTGACGGAAAAATAGGGGTGACGACAGGGTTACAAAAGTATAATCGTAATTAGTCCGTCTTTTAGATTATCCAAAAATAATGGACCCATATTTTTCAGTTTGCCAAAAAAAGTGAAAATTCACAAAGATACGAAGCATCAAAGTTTTCATTCCGGAGTGGACTTGCGACGTCATCTCTATGTAAAAATCGTATGTAGCCGTAACGTCCTGCGAAATTTTAATGCTCTGTATCTTTGTCATTTTTTGTCTTTCAGAGGAAAGAAAAAATACGTGAACAAAATTTTTTAATTATCTATAACCGATGGGCTAAAAATATTTTTCCATTCGTCATGCCTATTGCCCTTATATATATAGTGCCAAGTCTGTACCATCCGAAAAGTCCGTGAATTGTCCCCTGTATATTTATATTTATTTATTTAAAAAATTTAAAAAGAATTGAAAAACCTCCTCTTTTTGAAGTCGGTTAATTAAAAACTCACCACGCACACCACAGACATGAATGCATTACAGTATATGATCCCTGTATCGTAGAAGCTCATATCGTGGGTGAAGTATACAGCGAAAACAGTGCCAGTGATCATACAAGTGGATACGAGACACACGATGTAGCATTTGAAAATAATTGAGGATTTTTTAATTTTCACGACGTCAAGGTTGGGCCATGCAGCGATGGCGCCCATTGTTAAGCCCAGACATTTGACGTATATTATATCTTGCACTCTCTCTATTCCACTGAAAAATATATAATAATAATAATAAAGGCGTCGGGACGTGACGACCCCATCGCCCACTGGATTCCCAGTGCAGTCAGTCAACGCAGGGCAGCTTGTGGCGAGCTGATGGTGAGTGGCGACACCACGTACCCTACCTCCAGGGGGACCATACACACATGCGCTTACACACACACACATACACACAGTTACACACCCCCCGCCTCTGTCTTGCCTTAATTGGCCGGCCAGAGTGGAGTCGCAAGAGCATAACATACGCTCCAGGGTGGAAGTGTATTGCACGTAATGGCGTAATAACGGGGAAACCCGCTTTCGGGGGTAAGCCCCGTGATGGTGAAACCGGAGCCGCACCTCTCGACACCCTCAGCTGCTCACATTGTGTTGCGCCCTGACCGCATTTTCGTGGCTAGTTAGGGTGCCCACAGGCAGTGTAGCCAACGAGCAGCAAGTCACCATCTACCAGGCTAAAATTGTAGTGAGAGATTTTTAGGTAGATGTCCGTATCTCACTCCATAACCCAGTTATCCGGTCCACTAACATCCCATCCATAAAGCCCAAACCAAGTAAATCCCTCCCTGGCAATAGTTCGGCAGCTGTGGAGGACTGTCCGTTAGTGCATCTCAATGGTACATTAAGGGATAGACCTCCATAGATGCAGCCATCTCACTTTTTAGATAAAAAGGTACTAAAAGGCCTCTTTATGTTGGCTTTGGCCCCATGAACGCCTCAAAGGACCGGGTCCCCATGGACCCGTGGCTGAAAAGCGTACCAACATAATAATAATAATATTCATTTATTCAGACAACTCAGTCCATTTGTTAGTACATACAAACTTAAAATTCTAATGTTAGTAACATCATTGATTTAAATTAATTTATAATTCAATTTAAATTAAATTGAAAATAAAATGATAAATCATTGAAAATCAAAAATTACAAAAAAATTATGCATAATGAACAGAGATCGGAATCACGGGTGCTATTGATATGAAAAGTATGGATATGTTTAAAAGTTCCGGGATTTCTCGAGAATCTAATTGGGTACTAGGTAAATAGAACAATCATAATTATGCGATTTCAGGATAAGTCTATTTTTTTTCGATTAAAATATATCCTGAAATCACATAATTATGATTGTTTTATTTGTAGATTATATATTTTATCCATACTTTTGATAACAATAGCACCCGTGATTCCGATCTCTCATAATAAATGGATAATAACCGTGGATGTAGATTATAAGACATTCTCAAGTGAGGTAGTAAGTTTGTATTTGTATCAATAAAAGAACCATTTTTTAAACGCATAAAATGTTTTGAAATGTCGTAACTAGTACCATGTGACACAAATAAATTGAACAAAAATGGCGGACTTCAATGCATTTTTGTACTAATTCCCGGCATGTAGATTGAACCAAAATGGTAGTAGTCGGCGCATTATTTGTACTTGCACCGATAACCGCCATTTTGGTTCAACTTATGTGGCGGGAATTCGTACAAAAATGCTTTGAAGTCCACCGTTTATATTCAACTTATTTGTGTTGCATTGTACCATCTTAAATCCGCCATTTTCCAACAAGTCAAATCAGATACTTTTTTCTAAACGTCGAAACAAACATTTTTGGAATTTGTATGATATACAGGCAGATGACGTCATAGTTTCTTGCAGTCAAATAGTGGTCTTATTAATGCTCTGCAATGATAAATCTAAAATCACGTTAAAATGGATATGTTCAAAGACAAGTGACTTTATTTTCAGTACAAAATAATTTATTTTTGACCCGATTAGAACATTAACCTCAATATAATAGCTTAAAGAGTAAATAACAACTTATTTCAAGGAAAACAAAGCAAATTTCAAAAATACTAGTAGTTCTCTTTGAAATTGTATGTGTAACAGCAAAAGTTATCTTACTACGAATGTTTATATTATACTAGCTTTTACCCGCGGCTTCGCTCGCATCGAATCCATTAAATGGATAGTGTAGATTTACGCTTCCGAGGCATTTTTTAGACATACGTTTTTGCGTAAAAGCGTAACAAACATCCACGCTTTCACATCATATTTAGGGTTTGAACGTCATTACTGTATGTTAGATAATAATAATAATAATAATAATAATAATAATAATAAAATCTTTATTCAAATAATTAGGTGCTAGACATTTTAAAAGGAACACATTATTGATACATTAAGGATATATATTATAATCTAAAGGTACCTGAGCTAGGCTCGATACCTCTGCGGCTCCGAGTAGCCAGAGGAACCTCGCGGTCCGACCCCCCCGCATTCGTCGTAATCGAATACGTAGGCGTAGGAACATTAGCCCGTTCACTAGGTACCGCCCGGCGGTACCTGGACGATTTGCGTCCTAAGTAGGCCCTTCTGGCACCGTAGCTTCGGCCCTTCCGGCAAAACATGGGTGTTGCAGCACCCCAAAATTTGCCATAATCCCTAGCGCGCCCAAAGCCGAGGTTTCCCCCTTGGGAGCCCTTTGCGCTGCTGCTAGTAGTATAAAAATATAGGAAGCCGGGCCTCTGGCCCGCTCCTCAAACCTTGTCCGGGTGAAATAGGAAATGCCGTCCGAGGCAACCTATGTCTGTCATATCAAAAAAAAAAAAAAAAAAAAAAAAAACCTGAGCTAGGATGAAAATCATCCTGTATTTCAGGCGTTGCACGTATTATATGCTCATAATAAACTTAATAAACAATTACACTTACAATGATATTAAAAACGTTAGGAAAAAATAAAAAGAAAATATAAAAAAATATATACCTATTATAAACAAACGAAACGCTTAAGTATTATTTTAAAACCATTAGCAATTCCTCTGTTTCTTCGTAAGACATATTAAGTAGGGCTTCTTGAAGAATTTTCTTAGTTGTACTATAAGTGAGTTTTTTTTTTTTTTATATATTTTTATTTTTTAATAAAAAGTACCCTATGTTACTTCTAGTACCTCCCAGAATATGTGTACAAAATTTCATGATTATTCGTCAAGTAGTTTTTGCGTGAAAGCGTAACAAACATCCACGCTTTCACATTTATAATATTAGTAAGGATATTATATGTATCTCAACGAGGAGCTCGGTGGCCCGGCGGGAGTGTGCAATAGCGCTAGCGCTTTTGTAAGTTAAGCGACAACGGGCGTGGTCCGCTTTTGGATGGGTGACCACAAGTAGCACAAAAATTTCTCGAGCTCCTCCGTGCTTTGTAGGCACGTATAAGATGTTGGTCCCGGCTGTCATTATTGCATGTCAGTCGTCAAGTTATATCAGATGCCTTTAGGCAGCCTGAAAAATCTGACACTAGTGTTGGCCGCTTACATACACGAAAAACAAAACAATGCATTTGTTATAATGTGTTTTCCAAATAATGCATTTTCCAATAAATAATTGTGCAAAATCGGACTACTTACAGCAGGTCGCTACCATCACTAATTAAATTATACAATTTTTTTTTCCTTCTTGGATCTTCTTGCATCTTTACTGAAAATAGTACCTTCTTAATCTGAAAGAAAAAATATAATACAAATAAATAATAATAGAGTAGGTAGCTAAACTAAGTAATCGATAAACGCAAATTAACATTTCATATTTTTTTGGGTTACTCCGGCCACTAATGAAACCTTTAAAATATGTTATTAATCTTAATAGCTATTGAATTCTTCGGTACTTTGAAAAAAGTGGGTAATTAGAAATCAAATTTATATTAATATCGTCCATTTCGTTTTGTCTGAATCAGTGATATTTGAAATTGCGATAAAAAACAAGTTATTACTTCAAAAATATTTTTTGAAACAAGCTTTTATCTAAATTGCTCCTCAAGACGAATCAAACAAGCCCAAACTCGATGAAGTTTCCTCGTTTCATTACAGAGTTCCTATGGCTAACGTCGAGCTCCATCATCAGATCAGCTCCATGTCATCATAATATTGCATTGTCACGAAATATACGTATGGGTGCAAAATTTCAGCTCAATCGGATACCGGGAAGTGGGTCAAACTTAACTTGCAAGATTTGATTACAGACAAACAGACAGACATCACAAAACGTCATCTCCAAACTAATAAACATAAATCTAAAATTTTACTTGAGGTTCAAATAAAACTGAATTTCATTCATCAATCTATTCAGTGTTTGTGTTTCCGCTCGATAGCCCACTATCGGTAGCCTGTCGACAGGCTATAGGTTTTTTAACTAAAACTGGTACTATTCGATACTATTCAGTTCGTAGCAGATACTATCGATAGTTTATGTACTATAGATAAATCGATAGTTTGTTAGTCGTCATCGATCGATACTATCGATAATATTGTTGGTTATCTATATATTATATTGTTGGTGATTCAAAGATTCAAATGTTTATTCAGTAATTAGACCTTTACAGGCACTTTTACACATCAATAAGTATAATTTATGTTACGTGTAAAGTATATTAAAATTTTATTTATTTTTAAAGTAAAGCTAACGATACCAGCGCTTCGTAACGACCACTGCTGAGAAGAAACGCCAAAAAAAACTCATTTTCACAGTATTGGTCGCCTACTCGCCAGAAGGGCTTTGTCATATTATTATTGTCTTTTAATTAATAAATAATACAATGTTGACACAATAACATGTAATGCTTGCGAACAAGTAAACAAACATAAATTGCGTGATTAAAAATATTAAGTAGTCAAACAAGCGAAGCCGAGCAGACCAATCCCTCCCGGCAGCACCCGTTCACGATATTAGAGGGAATCTAACGACCCGACCAGCGACGCCACCACCGTATTGGACATTTTAGTGAGTATGAAAAACCCGAACTCGCAGACCTTGTCAAGAGAAAATATTAGTTATATGTTGGTCACCTATTGATCACAGAGCATTTACATGTTTTTACAGTAAGCTTATTATGGTAACAGAAAATGCAGCTATTTTATGTTTCATGTGTGGAGTGTAATGAAAAATGTTTAAGAATAATAATAGAACGATACCGTGTAAGAATGTGACAAGAATCTGTTTTCGAGAAGCCGATTACGACTTAATTAACCAAGATATTTTACATACAGAATGGGATCAACTCTTTTTTAATAATTCAGCTGAAACTTGTGTGAATATTTTATACGAAAACCTGTACAATATTATACGAAATCGTATTCCAATTAAAAAGATAACTAACTTGCACTTCCCAGTATGGTTTACATCATCTCTTATACATATTTTTAGAAATAAAAATAATGCTTGGGTGAAGTGGAAAAAGTACCGAAACAAGTCAGATTACATCTTATTCTCTATGTATCGCGATAGATTCAAAACGGAGTCTCAAAAAGCTTATAGTAATTACATAAATAGAATTGAAGAGAGTATCAATGACAATACAAAATATTTTTGGTCTTACATGAATAATCGTAAAAATCAAGCGGATATTCCCACTAGTGTATTTCTCAATGATATCGAAGCTAACAAACCTGAAGATATCTGTAACTTATTTTCTACCTATTTTAAATCTGTCTTTCAGCCCAGTAATCTTACCGACGATTATACCACCGACCAAATTGTAGACTTAGATGCAAACACACATACGGATAATATTATTAGTGACATATACATACCAATTGATAGTGTACTTAGGGAACTAAAAAATCTTGATTTGACGAAAGGAGCTGGTCTCGACAACCTTCCACCTGTATTCTTTAGAAACACTGCTACGGCTATTTGCAAACCGTTACATTTTATATTTAATAAATGTGTAAGTGAGGGTTTCTGTCCTGCTCAGTGGAAGGCAGCTAAAATTATTCCAGTTCATAAAGGAGGATCAAAATCGAATGTAGCGAACTTTAGGCCAATTTCTATTTCTAATGTCTTAGTTAAAATTCAAGAAAGATTGATACGTGACCAGTTGTACCCAATTTTACACAAAAATATAATACCAGAGCAACACGGTTTCGTGCGCGGTCGTTCTACTGTCACAAATCTGACTGTTTATGCTACAGAATTGTTTCTTAACATGGATGATAATGAGCAAACTGACTCTGTGTATACTGATTTTTCCAAAGCCTTCGATAAAGTGGACCATAAAATTCTGTTAGATAAAATTGCGTACAATGGAATACGTGGAAACCTATGGCGATGGTTTAAGTCGTATGTGACAAATAGAACGCAGAAGGTTGTCATCAATGGATATGAATCTGACGCAGTGGCTGTTACATCTGGTGTGCCACAGGGGTCTATTTTAGGACCCTTATTATTTATATTGTACATAAACGATGTCAAGAGCTGTTTCCAACACAGTAATTTCTTATGTTATGCTGATGATTTAAAAATGTTTCGTAAAATTAACGATCCCTCAGATCATCAATTATTTCAAGAAGATTTAAATAGATTTACTAATTACTGTCAGGTTAACAAATTACATCTTAACATAAATAAATGTAAAAGTATTACATTTACTAAAAAGAATAAAGTCAGTAATTTTAATTATTCACTGTGTGGAACCATTCTTGACAAGGTGCGAAATATAAGAGACCTTGGAGTTATTCTAGATAATAAATTAACCCTAGATTTACATATTGAATCTATTTGTAACAAGGCCTTTAAAATGTTTGGTTTTGTAGTCCGTGCCAGTAATGATTTTAAACGTCCATCAACATACATACATCTATTCCGATCAATAATAAGGTCACAATTAGAGTATGCTGTATCAATATGGGACCCTTACTACAATAAGTATTCGGATGCTATAGAGAAAGTTCAAAAAAAGTTTCTGCGTTGTGTTCATTATAGATGCTTTCGCAGTATTTTGTCTTATGATAACCTATTAAATAAATTTAATTTGCCTTCTCTTAAATTAAGAAGACTATCATTGCAAGAAATATTGCTTTATGATTTTTGCAACAATAAGTATGATTGTATTGATATTACAAATGCAATATTGTGTATTCGTGTGCCAAACAGGCCGCGCGTGAGAGCATGTCGTCCTTTGCCTTTATTTGCTACGAAAAGATCCCGTACTAACGCAAGAAAACGCGCCCCTATGTGCCGTCTGGTTGACATACATAACAAATACTTTAATGAGTTAGATATATTTTCAACACGAATTGGTGCTTTTAAAAGATTAGTTCGCGATAAGATTCGCGAAATCCATACCACAGACTAAATAAACTTAACATTGTAGTTTAAACTGCAATTAAACTTCAAAATATATGTAGTAAATAAAAATAAACAAGATTAAGTATGTATCATATAAAATAGAATTTAGTATGTACTCTCTCAAAGTATTCTTGTGGTAAACTGTGGTTAACGGTGTTGGTTTTACATTTATTTCATTTTGTATGTTTATAATATTCTGTGTCAAATTATAATGTAAAATTGTTTGTTGACCCAAATAAATGAAAAAAAAAAAAAAAAAAAAAAAAAAAAAAAAGAAGTATCCACGCGTTTTTATCCCTTAATACGGTGTCGATACTATTGATAGACCTATCAATAATTTGGAATTTACCGATTGAAACTGTCGATTGTAGAACTATCTATATTTCGCATTACAATATATAGATTCATAATAATGAATCCACATATTTTTGACGATCTTCGTGGCGTATTGATCCGTCGTCTTTTTCAGTTTCATGGTTCGATCCCCAGCCAGGAAAAGTTTATGTGTCAAGTGGCCTTTTTTAAATAATTGTTCTGGATCTTACATTGTTATCTATGTATGTGTGTGTGTAAAAATACTTTAAGAGCAGCTCAATCAGTGTGATTTATCCTTACTTACTTTATTCCGCTGACTCGGCCGAAGTGGATCGAAAGAGCGCCACATTTTTTCTGTTTTGAGCGATATCTTGCCAGCTGCCGCAGATCAGCTTGCATCGTATTGCTCCAGCGATGTCTGGGTCGACCTACTGGTCTTTGGCCTGATACCCTTCCCATTTATGCTGCCTTGACGCCACGTTCCTCCTTCATTCTTTCCAAATGCCCGAGCCATTGCAAGTGGAGCCCTTTGTAGGACCTCTTTATATTTGAGTGTTTTACCAGCTCCTCTACCTGCAAATTCTGACATTCACCTTAAACTGAAGAGTCTGGTAAAATGTGGGGATTCCTGCTCATCCTCTTGTAAAGAAAGTACTTTGTGAGAAGGCTTATTACGGAACCGATGATTACCTTAAAGACAAAAACGTCTGGCTTGAGCTTAGCGCGGGTCCCTCTTAAAGGTTTGCACACTCACATCACAATACACATAATATGTCACAATTTGATTACAATCGGTGCGTGTTCATGTACTAAATTTACGAATTCATACCTTGATTTCAAATTTAACATCATTTTTAATTGATAATTATGATATAACAATGTATTCTCAGCCCACAATTCCACATATCTAATTTTAATATCAGTGTAATCGTAAGTTGCCGTTTTTGAAGAAAATGCTGCAGTACAGTTTGTTGCCGCTTTTTCTCTACTTGCGCTTGGGAAGCGGCATTTAACTTTAAGCTGTTAGTAAATGATCTGACGTCAACAAGTACTAATGTAAAATCGAAAGAAAAATTGACAATTGTCAAGTGATACAAATATCAAAAGATATATTTATCGGAATAAACATATCTTCCTAGACATCGTCAACCATTATGGGTTTAGTGAGCGTATCAGGATTATATGCGAGCACAAAACAACAGAAGTAATCGCTTTTCATACAATTTTATTCCATGTAATTACAGGCTTTGTCATTTCACTGTTACAATCTGTGGTTTATAATTTTAGAGCCATTGGATTAATTCTGAGCAGCGGGTTCAGGACACCAATCTCACTTTTTCCAGTACCAAACATCTTCAGGATCTATCTTAGTCCAACATTATCATTCAAAATTTACGCATAACACCATCGCAGCACAACTCACGTTTTTCACGATAAAAATCAAGATGGCGCCCGGACTCACTATGGCTTACTCTCTGCTCTGATTGGTTATGACTAAATTGCAGAAATTGCACAACTTTTAATTAATTGGTAGGAGTTAGTACCATGTAAATCATTATAGAAATAAAATAAAATAAAATGAAGATTTTTACAAAATATTCAATATGAAAACAATCAACTTTTAACAATTAACGTTATTCAAACAGTAATCGAGTCGACTTGATACTTCCTCCCATATATACATGATTTTGTTTCCCGAATAAAGAGTTTCTTTCTTTCTTTTCTTTCTTTTGACTCTTTTTTTACTTTTTGCGTTTCGAATCTTTCGGAACCCTCTGTACGCAACTTGAACAATCACATTTTTTACCATTTTTAACTAGAAATAAAAATCAGCTACTTAAGTGGTAATTATGTTGTTTATTGCACCTGACACTGTCTCGACATAAATTGTGTTATTA
Organism: Acrobasis suavella; assembly: GCA_943193695.1. Classification (NCBI taxonomy): domain Eukaryota; kingdom Metazoa; phylum Arthropoda; class Insecta; order Lepidoptera; family Pyralidae; genus Acrobasis; species Acrobasis suavella. The sequence continues at coordinate 1,207,841 of OW971935.1, forward strand.
AATAATATAAAGTTAGCTAATAAATGATTATTGTGATATCAACCACAATGCCTGTCAAAATATAGACCTCGATATAAACAACTTTCCTTTGTAGCGCAATAGAGAAATGGAAAACAATTTTATTTGTATTTTCATATAAACAAGTTTATTTGGCAGGAAAATTAATAAAACCCCGACATTCAAGAGTTACCCCGACAATTTTTAAACGGTTGAATCGATTTTCATTAATCGCAAGGGAAATTTATTTAACGTAAAAAAACCGTATCGAAAACGGTCTATTCATTTGAAAGCTAATTTACAGACCGACACAGAGACAGACATACATAAGCATCAAACTTAAAACACTCCTTTTTTTGTCGGAGGTTAAAAATCCCTTGATTCGGGATATTTCTTCTTCCGCTTAAGGGGATAAACGAACTGTTCGGGGTCCAGTACTGCGCTCATTTGAAATAAATTATTGGAAAGGAAACGGAGACATCATATTAAATTTTATCTTGACCAAGCCCCATATAATCCTGCAAACAATTTTATGAACTAAAAGTGAAGTTTTTCAACGCACATAATCCAAAATTAAGTCAAAATTTGACAATTTTTTTTTTATATTTCTAAATGAATTTAGGAAAAATAGTAAATATTATGGACTTAATCTTCCCTTAAAATAATTTCAGTGAAATTATACGAGTACTGTTAGTTTAAATTTTGTATTATTTATTGTTACTTGTTATTTTTTTTATTATTTAATGTTACTTTAATTAAGTGTATTTGTCAAGTTAAATAAATGATTTTCTATTTATAAACCATATTTTAAGTTAAGCTCAAACGTTATGCTCCGTGTAGTGTATGGTTTTTTAACCGACTGCAAAAAAGGAGGAGGTTATCAATTCGACTATATGTTTTTTTTTTGTTTGTATGTCACGCGATATGTTCGTCTACCGTGGACCAATTTTGAGTTTTTTTTATTTGAAAGCCTTACTACCAAGTTGGTCCCATATTAATTTGGTAAAGATATGATGTAGAACTTTGGAGATATGAAAAAAACTCCTGAAAGTAAATGAAGTCGTGGTTTTTTTTTTTAGTTTCTAGAAATGGAATTTGGTGACAAAAATAGTCTGACAAGTCATAATAAAAATAGTAAATTTCATTACACCTATTAAGTTACATCTAAATGTTTATAGTTACTCGACTATATCTCTGTATCAGGTAACAGGTATTGCTTTTGCTAGACTGAAAAAAATCTAGCATAAACAACACGCAATAAACTTCTTCTCAGAAGAAATTTTTATAATATAAAGTTGCAAATAGTTTGCGCATTACATTCTATAAAATGTTGAAATTATTTCCCTTCAAAGTAGCTGCTTTAGTCTGCAATGCAATGTAATTTCAAAGGTTTTAAGTTAGGAAAATAAAGTATTTCTACTGCAGAAACTTATTCAAATTGTTTGCTGGCATAGCTGTAATTATTACCGGACTGTGACAGAAGGAGGGTTATGTTTTTCGAGTGCATTTATGTATGTATATAACCATAGAACGCTTTGGAACCTAAATGGCTTGATGGATTTTAGGCTGGGAATCCATGTACGGAAATTCAGAAACTGATTTTATATACATTGCTGGTTTTGTAATGATACAATTTTGACCGAACTTTACAAAACAGGCAATGTATATAGAAACAGTATCTTAATTCAGTATAGTGTATTCCCAGCCTAAGAGTCCCTTACCCTGGACAGAATCAGACTTTCCGATACAAACGTATCTATGTTTTATTTTGAAACGACATGTCGGATATGGACAAAATTAAGTAATTTTAAAGAAATTGTAATTATCTAGGGTTGTAATTGGTTTGCGACGGTAAAATTATGAATTTAAAAGAGAATATAGTGTATTATATCATATTTGTCCATCAGTATGGAAAACTTTTACACCCTTATATTTTTTTTCCAGTACATAATTTTACCGTCAGAAACAATTATTATAGATTGGATTTTTTTTTAATGAAAGTTTTTACCGAAATCTGACATGTTGTTTCAAAATAGACAACGTTTGTATGGAAAAGTCTAGGGTAAGGGGATTCTTAAGCTTGACAGTTCGGGTTTTTTTGTTTTGTTTTTTTTAACAGTTACTGATTTCAATTGTATCTTGTGTGCTGTAATAATTAAGTTGTGTGTTAAACTTATTCTGTTAAATGGGGATGTAGACTGAATATTTTTTTTGTACTGATAACGAAATTGAACTACAAAATAATGTCACTTGTCATTGATCACATCCATTTGGAAGGTGTTTAGAATTATTAATGTAGAAAAACTGATATTAAGGGGCTACCTGAATTTTTCGGTGTTCAGTGCTGCCCCATTTGAAAGGATACGGAGATATCATTTAAAATTTTGTCCCCACTAGGCCCTAGATAACCCTTCAAAATAATTTATGAAGTAATGTGTACAGTTCAAAGTGAGAAAGCAAAGCTTTTCTACGCACATTGGTGAAAAACGGCCACTTTTGGCTTATGTGCATAGAAAAACTTTACATTCTCACTTTAAATTGTTGACAGTTGTTCATAAAATAGTTTGAATTATCTAGGGCGCGGTCAAGATAAAATTTTAAATGATGTCTTCGTTTCCTTTCCTGGACCCTGGAAAATTCAGGTATTAAGAGTGCCATTTGACTTCAAGATACTAACGTAACAGTCTGGCATTTCATATATATCCCCTGAGATTCTTGCCCATTCCCTAGATCGGCTTTTACGATCTGTGCGGCAAGGTTGTAACATTCTAGGTTTTTTATTTTCTCTCAGACCAGCATCGAAGTACACGGTGGAAAACTACAGAATAGTTGTTCTAGTATTCATCATCATCATCATCCTAGCGTATTCCTGGTTGCATCCTCAGCAGTAACGCTTCAGAGCCCTGGGTCCGCTACCTAACCAAGGAGACTAGAAGGGGTTACTGGGTTTTACACAGAGCGACCGCAGTCTGACCTCCGCAAACCAAAGGGAAGACCAGAACCAATCCTTGGATAGGTTACAGCAAATACTAGAGACTTTTCGGATAATCAGGTGATTCAAGCCTGCAATATCTTAATCAGACTGGAAACAACTTTTGGCAAAGTATGCTTTCCAGTGGAATTTGAACGCACGACCTCCGGATCACGGAGGCAGTCATTGTTCAGTAGCGTTGCATAACTATATCGATCAATATCGATAGGACTATTGATTGTATTGAATAATCGATACTATCGATAGTATCGATACTATTGAATTTAGATACTATCGATAGTTTTACCTTATATCAATAGTATTGCAAATTGGCTTGTCAATTAAATAATATAAAATTTTTGTAGATGGTTTTAATAAAAAAATATAATTCATTTTAAGAAGGTAATTTGAATAAAAAAATTCCAAGTGTTATCAGGATTTTTTTATAAAATTTTAAACTTTGCACCGGAAGTGACGACACACAGCAATCAAAGTTTACATTTTTCCTATGCCGACAACGGTCATCTCATCTGTCAATGTCACCTGTTTAAATTATTTTTGTTATGTTGGCTGTAGTCGTTTGACATATATTGTTATAGGGAGATGACAGTGACAGTGACAGTATTATGGAGTTATATGTACTTCGTTAGACATTACAGTACTAAAAGCGGAAATTGCCAATCTTCATCGTGATTTCACTTCCTCAAATAAGTTGATCTTGCCTGAAAATGAAGGTTATTTGGACTTTTGCAAATATCTAAATAACTAATTTTTAAATCCGATCAGAGAAAGCTTATCCTAGAGGCTATTCCTCGAAAAGGTTTGCGAATAAGATCTTTTCTTCAAATTACTTGACAAGCGAATTATTGACAATCGATACTATCGATACTATTGATAGTCCTATCGATACTGTGACTGTTTTTCAAGGCCACGACAGTATCGATATTTTATACTATTGCTTGCAACACTATTGTTCAGTGTTCACGCGGTTGTTCTAGTATTAATCACTAGCGTTTTTCCAGGAGCTTGGCAAACATCGCAACAACACGTGTTTCACTTCCACCTCGTTAGCACAATGGCTACAAAGCCCTTTGTTCAAGCTCTATTGTCGCAGCCTACACAAACTATTGACTGTCCAGAAAGGTAACTATATTTACTTTTATTGGTAATAAAATTATATTTTCATACTAAAATTTATTCAATCACTTACAATGGTTACATCGAGATACTTATACATCGTTTTTAACTTAATACCTAAAAAATCAATAAAAAATAAATAAATAAATAATAATAGTAATAACAATAATACAAACCCTAATCAAAAATCCCATCCCGAATTGTACCAGGCTCAAAAGTGCCCATTACGCTTGCTACGTTTCCTCTTTGAATGACTATGGATATCCTTTGAGCCAGGTACCACCCAGAGCGTTGGTCATACCCTCGATCCCTCAAGCGGCGCCCTATCTCTTAACTAAATCCTTAGCTTCGGGACACCAAGGACCAGCTGTCTCGACAGCGACTGGTACAAATTCATACTGCGAGGACAGAACAGAGTATTTAAGACATTCCTGAGCAGCCGCCGCCCGCGCCGCCGATCCAAGCACACGTATGGTGCTACTGAGATAAGACGCCGCGTAGGTACTGATGTCGCATCCCACATCAAACTGCGACCTCTCTGCCATGGAATTAAAGTCATCAATCCCATCCGGTCGATTACCATCCGTTCGTCAGAGTCCTGGTGGTTCCATCTGGCATGGATATCGTTGATGGCGTTACGGCGAGATAAACGACCTGCACAAAGAACACAACCTAAGCCATGTAACCCATCAGCCTCCACCATTTTCCCACATATACAACGGTGTGGCTCGCACACCACACAGCCCAACCTTGGTGCCAAAGCCACTCTCAAGGAATCATTATCCAAGAGTGTCCCCATGTGAGGAGATGGCACAGCATGTAGCCAAGCTCCTGACTCTGGCAGCCCTGAAGCCTTAATTCTTGCCAAATTGGCTCCATCTGCCTGGCTCTCCAATGCCCCTAATTCAACTATTTATTTATAAAACAAATATTTACTTACTTATCGTAATGATTATACTTCGTATGACTTCTACGTTCGAAAATGATTCTCCTGTCCGTTGGACCTGTTACAAAAATTAAAGTTATGATGACAAATAGTTGAATCAGAATCTATACCTAGTCTAGCCATAAATATTGTAAAAAAGAAAAAAAAATCTATTGCAAATAACATTTATTACTTTTACAATGTGTTAGTTTAATACATGAATATAAAACAATTTAAAATATAAAAAGCTTATGCGAAGTGATCTCCATTGGCTGCAATACAGTCCTTTAAACGTTGAGGCCAGTTATCAATAGAAGCACGCACTCTTTCCATGGGAAAATTCTTCACTGCCAATCTTAAGAATTGTTTTAGGGACTCCAAATTATCATGGCGTTTAGAGCAAGCCGTACTCACTAAAACTAAACATAAATCATAATCCAGCGGATTAAGATCAGGACTAGACGACGGCCAGTCTTCATCTCTGAAGAAGTCGGAAACGTTCGACCAACCAAGACTGCGTGGACCGAGCTTTGTGATCCGGTGCCGAGTCTTGCTGGAATGACCATTCTTGGTAATTGAACACGGTGTTGTAAAGGGGCTTAACTACATTCTCAAAAATGGTATCTTCATACACTTGTGCCGATGTTTTAACGTGGCGATGTGGACGACCTCCGTGGCGTAGTGATCACAATGCTAGTCCGCCACCCAGAGGTCCCGGGTTCGATACCCGGTTAGGGCAAGTTGGAAAATGGACTTTTTCAAACTGTCCTGGGTGTTGGATGTTTATCTATATATGTATTTGTTATAAAATATAGCATCGTTTAGTTAATATTCCATAACACAAGTCTTGAACTTACTTTGGGGCTAGCTCAATCAGTGCTATTTGTCCATATATATTTATATTTATTTTGATACCTTTATCACAAAAGTATGGCTCAGTCACTCCTTCATAGCTAAAATCCCACCAAACCATCACTGAAGTCGGATAATGCCCACGTTGCTCTCTGTCGACTAATTGGGAAGCTTTCTTAGAGCTTTCAACACAAATACGGTCATTTTGTTAGTTAAAATGTTGCTCAATTGTAAAAAAATTCTCATCCGTAAACAAAATTTTTCTGTGACCTAATTCCCTTTGCGTACCGCTTTTGTTTCGATTTTACCGCCCTATTCTTTTTTATCAGTTAAGAAATAACTAGTACGTCTCTTAAAGGCTGAAAGTCCTAAGTCATCTTTTAAAATACGCGACATGGTTCTAGGTACTAACTAGTAACTTCATCTCCCGTGATAAAATGTTTTGCTTTCGGACAGGATTTCTTCGAATTCTTTCCTTTACTGCTTTGACCACCTTTTTCGTACGAATTTCGTACGAACAAAACGTGGACGGCGAGATCTTTTTTGTCACAAAAAGAGGTCTCATTATACCTATTAATAGCCCAGTGCACAAACATTTGACTATGGATATTTACGTATGGATAGTTTTAAAAATTGCATTTGCTCCATACCTACTTTGTGTGATGCAATTTGTATAATGTATTGGCGCCAAAATAAGGAAAGACAATGAAAAATCAAATAAAAATAACGGATTTCAAATTCAAATGTAATATTTCGTAACAGTATTTAGTGCCCTCACTAAGTATATACCTACATATAATAAAACAGTAAACAAAATGTGTCTGTATGTAGAATAGATTAATAAAAATTGAGGTGATGGAGAAGGACGAGGAAACTTGATTGGTTTTTGCATTACTTAAGTTTATTGTTATTGATATTTGTGTAACTGTTTCTTTCCCAAATAAAATAAATTAATTTTTTTTTTATTATTTTATAATTATATATGTATGTATTACCGTCACCATTTATACATCAATATGAACCATTCATATGAATAGAGTAAGAATTAAAACAAAAACTGCCTCTTTGTCTGTTTGTACATGCTCGTTAATCTCCGGAAATACTGGACGGATTCGAATCGAATGAATCTTTTGTTGTTATATAGCTGTCAAGCCTAGGAAAATATATAGAAATACCTGATGCAAAATTATAATGGTCAAGCTAAACTATAAAAGATATAAAAATTACGCCTAAGCTAACGTTGTTCAGTCTGATGAGCATTTTTCGTTGACGTTTAAAAATCGAAGATCTGGTATTCTAGATCTTTGATGGTGACTTGATGCAGATACGTCGAGTCATAAAGTCCACGCAAACGAAGTCACAGGTATCAGCTAGTACATAATATTTTATTATACTTACTTTTTAGCTGTAATATTAGTAATAATGGTTCAAATACGGCTTAGGTACTTTTAGAAAAATTACAAGGTTCACATAATATGGAATTTTTTATTTAAAATCTTAAATTTAGTTTATTGATTAAACTTAAATGAATTAGCTAAGATTTCTTTTTCGTAAAAAGATTTTTGATGGACCTCGTGATGATATTAAAATGCCTGACTTCTTTTCTGTACTTTAAATGTTTTATCAGCCTGTTGAGGATAATTTCTAAAGTACTTACCTACCAGTATTTGTTGTTGTTTTCTATCTAAAAGAGAATTTGTTTGGCCTTGTTCTTTCCTATTTGTAAATATTATGCAGTAGGCAATAAACTACTTCTTTTCAAAAGTTCTTAAAGCAAATTATCAAGTAAAACACTATTTATCTGATAAAAATTCTTGGTTGACTGGATTTTTGTCGTGAAAACTTTATAAGGCGCGTTGGGCATTTTTTGAGATGGGAAAAAAACAATTGAGCTTGCAACACTGTAACCGTAACCGACACCAAGTTTTACTTCTGTCAGCATTACCGGAGTTTTTTTTTAATAAAATATAACTGACCGAGCGAGCGAAGCGTCTCAGTTTCGAGGGCTTTGGCGGTCAGAGACCACTTCTCATATTGGCCAAAAATGCTTTTATTTAGCTGTCAGTTGATCCGTTTGGCCGGTTGTTCTCGCCTACAGGTCGCATTCCTCAACCGATTCTCGTGAAATTTTGGGCCAGGGTTCGAAAATTAAACAGAATTTTATTGTCGATTCAATTTTTCGAAAATTTTTAAAATGGCAGAACGGTGGGCGTTGTAAATTTTGAAAATACCATATATCAGTCATTTGGATATTTTTTTTTCAAAAATGTTTGTTTGTTTGTGACCCTTATACGACGCAACTTTTTTGTCTGAAAAACTTTTTTATCCGATAAACTTCAACGGGTCGGGTGATTCGCGAGGTCTACAGCCCACAGAGCCTCTAGTTTACATAACATAATAAGGTGATAATCTACTGTAACATCTAGCCTTGGGTAAGGATAGGGACAAATACTGAACTGGGTTTCTTTCGGCGTTTTCTTCCTAGTACGCTAGTACTTCCTAAAAACGCTACTAGTTTCATATTTTTACAAGCTTTTATTTAACTTGCAATGTATCTTAAATGTATGTATATTTGTTTAGGTCAAATCTTGCAACTCAATTTAGAGTCGCCTACGGTCGCAAACAGTCGTGAAATATCTCGTGACGGTCGCTCGATAGTTCATGATATACTATGTGATTTGAATTACTTTGTGCGATTCCGCCACCAGTTAGTCCATGCAAGCTATTGCCAGCCGGCGCCCACCCACTACTGTTAGTCCCAGCATACCTGCCACCAACAGCCCGTGTGCACCCGCCACCAACAGCTGATGCATGCTCCCTCTCATGTACAGTCAAGAGCAAAAGTCCATTCATATATAAACACTATCACGTATTTATTTCTATCGGGGCAGACAGAGCACTTTGATTCTTGCGGCTCTAGGCAGCCAAAGCCCAGGGCCGCAAGACTCAAAGGCCTTTTTAGCGTGAAGTTGGGCGGAAAGGTGAAAAATTAATCAGAATATTGATGGATTGAATATACATAATTATGTCACATAGCTTATTTGAGCGAGTGAAGTGAAACTTTTGCACTTGACTGTACATTGAATCATGTATGTTGGTGGCAGGTATGTTGGGACTAACAGTAGTGGGTGGGCGCCGGCCGGCAATAGTTTGCATGAACTAACTGGTGGCGGAACCGCACAAAGTAATTCAAACCACGTAATATGTAACTTTGACTTTCGCAAAGTAACACCTAAATCTATTAACTAGTTGATAACGCTTATCGCCAAACGTCGATGACTAGTGTCGCTGTTAAAGCAGATGAAATTTTCATAACACCGAAGCCGCCAAGCTTTAGAAACAAAAAAATTCACATTCAGAATATATTTGTTGAGAATTTTAATCATAATCTTCATAAAATCATTATCGTTTACTTTGTCATCAATCACAGGTACACTGGGTGTTAGGTACCTACATAAATTCTAGTATGATTGTGTTACGCCGTAAGGCAGACAAAGTCATAAATTTTTTGATGATACATGCGCTCACAAAGATTTATATTACTATATACACAACACAACACTTTTAAAAGGATTCCTTAAATATTCTTGATTAACAGTATACGTATTGAGAACGTTCTTGGGTTCTGAAGTAAGTATAAAGAATATTTTTCAAAAACCGACTTTACCTCTAAACTACACAACCGATTCTAATAAAAATTCTATGACACCAACTGACAAGTATACACTTTCAAAAAAAAAAAAGAAATTTCTAAATCTGTCCAGGCAACTTCAAATAATCGGTGAACAAACAAAAAAAAAAAACGGTCGCGACGAATCAATAACCTCCTTATTTTTCGGAGTCGGTCAAAAAATGCATTGAAAACTGCAGCAACTCGCGTGAAACAATAAATAACATGGTTCGGAATTATTCCACCGCGCGTATCGCGCGAATAAATACAAACTTCGACATGCCCTGCACGCCAAACTTGTGGCGTGATCGAAAATTATTTAGTTCACTATTTATTGCTGCACCGAAAATGTCTGTGATTCACGAATACATTGAAGGTGCTATTACATTGCCTTAAGGCAGGTTAAAAAATCTAATGCCAGTGTTGGCCACACACGAAAAAGAAATACACAGTTACCTGGTACTACATGTACCAGAAATCTGAAGTCATGCTCAAATGTATTCTCAGTCCACATAATCTAATTTTAATATCAGTATAATTGTAAGTTGACGTTTTTGGAGAAAACGCTGCAGTACAGTTTGGTACCGCTTCTTCTGTACTTACGCTTAGGAAGCGGCAGTAAACTTAGCGGTAAGTAAACGATCTGACGTCAACAACTACCTATTATTGAGTTGAAAGAAAAATCAAAAATTATCAAGTGATACAAATATTAAAAGATAAATTATTCCACCGCTCGTGTCGCGCGAATAAATACAAATTTCAACATGCCCTGCATGCCAAACATGCGGCGTGATCGAAAATTATTTAGTTCACTATTTATTGGTGCACTGAAAATGTCTGTGATTCACGAATACACTGGAGGAGTCATTACATTGCCTTTAGGCAGGCTGAAAAATCACTGGCATTAGATCACTGTTGGCCAGTTACATACACGAAAATAAATTACCGACCAAGTGCAAGTCGGAATTGCGCACGAAGGGTTCCGTACCATTATCAAACCCCAACAAAAAAGAGGAGTGTTATAATTTTAATGTTAATCTCTGTCGGTATGTCTGTCTGTCTGTCTGTCTGTCTATCTGTCTGGCTGTCTGTTTATTTTTGTCTGTCTGCGTTTTTTAACGTGAAAGCAAGTTCTCTGGCGGTGGTTCTTAGCTATGTTTGATAAAAATCGGTTTAGCCATTTAAAAGTTATTAAGGGTTTTGTTTTTAATTTGCATGGCAAAAAAACTTTAGAAGCTTAGTTTTTTCAGTTATTAAGAATATCTATAAAGATATCTATTATGATATGTAGTTTCGCTACTCATTACTAGATGGTGCTCATGCCAGCCGGGGATTTTTTAATTTATTTAGCAAATAAACTTGAATGATGTATTTACTTGTTTACTGGTAAATATATTCAGAATTGCCAAATAAAACAGTAACAAAGCAAAAAATAAAACACAAAAAAACCGTATCATTTTAAAAGTGCATATTTTGAATCGCGTTCAACCAGCATGGTTTTGGCAGCCCCCGATCTGTGAGAGCTGCATGTACATTTCACCAATTGTTGGATATTCGTACACATATACAGACTATGTTGTTTATTGTTTTTCTGCGGTAGGATGTTATTGATTTGTTCCGGAGGTCTACTATGAAAATCGGTGAATCGCGTTTCACGTCCGATCAAACAGATTGAGTTTTTTAAAACTCTTTTTCTCATTTCTGCGCGTTCCGTTGCATTACAAGCCGTTTAATATCACTGATGTTATGTATCATAGATAAGATAATATTTTATTTGAAATAAATAGGGTGTACAGATGATAAAAAATACAATAAATAAATACATAGGGACAAATAACGCTGATTGAGCTAGCCCCAAAGTAAGTTCGAGACTTGTGTTATGGGATACTAACTCAACGATACTATATTTTACAACATATACATATATAAATAAACATCCAAGAACTAGGACAATTTGAAAAAGACCATTTTCCAACTTGCCATGACGGGGGATCGACCCCGGGACCTCTGGGTGGCGGACTAGCATGGTGACCACTACGCCACGGAGGTCATCTAATATAAAGACAGTAGTCAATTTAAAGAAACAGTAGCTTAAACCTATTTAACCATATTAAATAGCATGCAAATTAAAGTTTTCTAACATATAGATATATCATTAATTTATCCATGGCTCATGCATCGAATTCGCAATCTTTGACTTTAATTGAATAGAACTTTATTTTAGCAGCCATTTGCGCAGACATGATTTAAATTTATTTATCGGGAGCTCTTTTAGTGCAGATGGCAAATTAAATGAATAATAAATAAATATATAGGGACAAATAACACTGATTGAGCTAACCCAAAAGTAAGTTCGAGTCTTGTGTTATGGGATACTAACTCAACGATACTATATTTTACAACATATACATATATAAATAAACATCCAAGAACCAGGACAATTTGTAAAAGACCATTTTCCAACTTGCCCTGACGGGGATCGAACCATTCGATCGATTAATCGACCACTACGCCACGGAGGTCGTAATTATTTATTATAAATATCTTTGCGCATGGCAAAACAGTTATTTTTATATTTTTCACTTCTTGGTGCTAGATTGAATACGATATACGTACATACATACATTTTCACGCCTATTTTCCACGGGGGTAGGCAGAGACTATGGATCTCCATTTGCTACGATCCTTGCAAACCGCTTTTGCTTCGTCAACACTCATTACTCTTTTCATACATGCTCTCCGGTTATAGATACTCCTCACCTTTCTTTAGAACATCTGCAATTTGGTCGCAGAACGTTCTTCGAGGTCGACCCGGTCCAGTTTGGGATCCACATCCGCACGATAAATATTATATTATATTGTTATTTCTGCATTCTGTAAAAACCAGATTGAGTTTAAAGTATTATCTTATATTAAATGTTATCAATGATTTCCCATAGGTATAAAGTTCATACAATATTGAAATAATATACAACACGGAAGGGACATTCCCGTAATTAATCGGGCCACGGGCTATACTAGATCACAATAGTATAATAAAATTAATATAACAGCCAAAACACAAAAAAAAATTCATTTCCATACAAGAGTGTGCAGCCGCACAGACAATTTGTATAGGAATGTGGAATTTTAAGTGGTTTTTGGTTGTTTCATCATCGTGTGGCATATCAAATGAAAGGTCTTGTCGAGAAGATCTTAAATGTATTTTTTTGTAATTTTAAAATAAATAGTTTCCGAGTTATTCAAGAAAATAGACGAAAATTGACCATTCCCCCCCCCCCCCCTTATCTCCGAAACTACTGAACCTAAAATTTTGAAAAAAATTCAGAAATTAGTTTTCTCCTTATAGATTATAGGAAAACCTATAAGAAGTCCATGATATTAAAATAACATGGTAAATCACTCAATATTGTGCGTACCAACTTACATTTGCAGGTGGAATGTGTGGGAGAACATATTTTTTAACTCCAATGTTAAGTTTTGAAAATAAAGTGGAACACTCAATATAATACGTTCACTTACGAAAAATCTTTGATATTGTACGGAACCCTCTCCACGCGAGTTTAACTCGCACTTGGCCAGTTTTTTTCAACTTCATTATACTATAATAATCTAGTATAGCCCGTGGTTTGGTTTATTACGGGGATGTTCCTTTGATGTTAAATAATTTAGCTGAATCAACACACCGAATTTTTATACCACTTTAACAAACAAACTAAAAGTAAATAAAATGTAAATACAAAATTCATTTCGCAATAAGCTGCATACCTGTGTAAACTATGAGTTGAAAACGTTAGTGCGATACTTATTAAAATATTCCGAAACCCAGTTTTATTAACAATTCCGTTTACCCTGTTTTTTTATGTTACAAATATATTTTGGTGCAATATTTTAACGATAAAGTTTGGGAAACATAGTTTTTTTTTCAAATTCAAATATATATTTATTATCATAGAATATTTATAATATCTCTAAATAATCGTCACTTTGTTTTGTTGCACAATTGTTGACGTCAAATGGTTACTCACAGCTAAGTTTACTGCCGCCTCCAAAGCGCTAGTGCAGAAGAAACGGTAACAAACTGCAGCATTTTCTCCAAGAACGTCAACTCACAATCGAATTGGGTAATATTTAATGAGTATTACATAATACCTGTTACTTTTTAGGATGCCGTATCCACAGGGTAAAAACGGGACCCTATTACTAAGACCCCACTGTCCATTTGTCCGTCCATTTGCCTGTCCGTTCGTCTGTCTGTCAGTCACCAGGCTGTCTCATGAACCGTGATAGCTAGATAGTTGAAATTTTCCCAGATGATTATTTCTGTTGCCGCTATAACAACAAATACTAAAAACAGAATAAAATAAATATTTAAGTAAGCCTCCCATAAAACAAACGTGATCTTGAATTGATAATGGTACGGAACCCTTCGGGCGCAGGTTCGACTCGCACTGAGCAGTCACGCACGTTACCTTGAACTTCAATCAATACTTATTAAAAAAGAAACTCTACAAATTGCTCACACATTTTCCATAAATAGAATAATAATTTGAGTTCTAAAAATATTGTCAGTAAAACTGACCTTTACAAGTCCTTAAGGCCTACGTAAACAACGTAAAAGCTTGGAAACAGAAACACTGGGCAAGTATCGGGTAATTTCTCGGCATCGGATGCGAGCCGGATGCGACCCGGACACGGCGACGGACGCTATCTTACGGCAACTTCCGGGCTGTTTGCTGAAGACTTGCGGTTTTGGGTAAATGTGGATATAGGACTGAAAACGGTTGTGATTCGTTACTTGCTTTGGTCAGATTATTTTTAGACAATGATACAAAAAGAGGGATTTTAGTTAATAGATTCAGGTGTTACTTTGCGGAAGTCAAAGTTACATACTACATGATTTGAATTACTTTGTGCAATTCCGCCACCAGTTAGTTCATGCAAACTATTGCCGGCCGGCGCCCACCCACTACTGTTAGTCCCAGCATACCTGCCACCAACAGCCCGTGTGCACCCGCCACCAACAGCTGATGCATGCTCCCTCCGATACTGCTGCATCCGCTGCGGCTGCAGCAATATTGGACACCGCATACGCGACACGTGTTTCGCCTCTCCACGAGGCATCTTCAGGCACCAAACAAGTTGTTGATCGTTCGGCAGTCATTCGACGCTTGACTGCCGAACGATCAACAGAATTGCACAAAGTAATTCAAATCATGTAGAGGGATTTTAGTTTGAAGTATTTATCTGTGTGTGGGTCTGTAGCTCACAAATGATTCACCGATTTTGTTTTTCTAAGGCTTGTAAAGTGTTCTATTTACTTGTAGATGGAAAGTCTAAACTTTAAAATTAATAATGTTGTAACCAAAGAGCAAAGAAAAAATTCATGAATCTGACATAAAACTTATCTTGTGTCTCTTTCTTTCTAAGAGAGACTAATAAAGATTAACCCCCAAATTCATAAAAAATTACAAACGTTTGCTAAACCTTTTTTGGTTAAAATATGTTTTGTCTCGTTCTTTCAATGTTAAATATTGAGAAGAGGAAAAGGGACAAAACAGGTTTTAGCTAAAATAAGTTTAACAAACGGTTGTTTTTTTTAATATGAGGTTTAGAATATACAAGTAGTGTAGATTTGCCACCGAGCGTCCAGGGGTAAGAGAAAGGCATATAATGACGTCAGAATATGGTGCTGCCATGGTCGCAAAATAATTTCCTTAAAATTGGCCTTTGCTAAGCGTACGCGCTTGTTCGTACTTTCTTAAGTACCTGTTTGTTTTTTGTTTTTTTAAACTAATGTTCCGCTTCGCGACTTTAATGGCGCAGAATTCGTACTTTTAAAATACTACAAAATTACTATGAGAAAATGACGATACTACAATGAAGCACCCCTTTTACTCGCTCAGGGAATGCAATTTCAAAAATCCTTTACTAAAGCGTCCCTACGTCCCATACAACCTACCTGCCAAATTCTCAACTATGCCAGTCTCTAGACATGCAAGTAATAAGTACTGAGCTTATCTATGTAGGTATTCCATGATTGATCTAAAGGTTGTGACTTTGCTATATATTTGACTATATATTTGGTATATCTCATCATTTAGATAAGAAATAAGGACTGACTGACTGATTCACATATATATTAAAGAAATACACATATAGAATTAAAACAGGTTATTATTTATTAAAAACATTTATTTTATTAGTTCTTTTTTTTTCGTCCAATTCTTTTTCCTCGTTCCAGCTACCCATTTTTTACATGTTTCACTATCCGCCGGAAATCTGGAAATATCAAATTGCCTAAAAATCCCCGAACACGTGATCCAAAAAAAATCCCCAAAATATTGGATAAGTGTTAGAGGATTTGCTGGGAACCCGAAATAAAATCATAAACTGACAAATTTATAAATACAATGCTAAGCTGGCTTCTAACCGTAAGTTTGTACTACGCAATTAGACCGGTTTGTGTGTCAAATGTTTTGACGTTATTATGAAAATATTTTTTTTAGGTTTTTGCTATTTTATACAGTTTTTTTATGATATTATTAATGATTTAGCTTAGTAACCTAGTTCATGTGTGATTTGAGATAGAAATACGTAATCAAAATACAGAAAACAGTGAACTTACGCATGAATTGAAACTCCCTCTTCTTTTCGTGTATTATTGCTTTTGCAACCCAACACAGAACATCCTACCATTTTTTAGGCTGCATACAATAAGTACACATCCGTTCATATGACTCTCAGTTTATTTAATTCTCGAAAAATTTTTTTTAAGAAATTTAAAAATAATATAATAATAATATAATATAATCTTTATTTCGGACATAATCCATATTATGTTAGTAATGAACAAAGTAAACTTAATCCTAGTGTTAGTAACAGGAAACAGCACATAACACAGACAAAACAACACAACTAACAGCTAGGTTCCCACCTACTGGTCACCGGTATCAAATACTTGACATCGGTTTGTATTAATAAGTTTCGCTTTGTTTTGCTAACTTGACAACCCGACCATGAAAAAATGCTCGGACAGCGATAAGGACAAAACACGGCACTCTTTTCTTTTTCTTCCTTTAGTAATCGCAATAAGACTATCTCGTTCTATCGAAGCGTGTCAGGCCCTTGGAGACTAATCATAGGATTATAAACAGACTAATAGTAATGTACTTGCTGCTTTATATGACAAAATTTTAATGACATTGAGTTCTGTTTAGGCGACTTTTCTATTTAGTAGAGTCATACACGTCCTGTCGTATTTCATACAAAAAGTATTCACACTAGGTTTCACAATAGGTTACACTTTTGAGAGAGAACGCAAAATCTATATTTGTGCCTGTTCTAAAGTGCACAACTTGACAAAATTCCTGTATCTTTGCAAGAGAGTTTGAATAATTTGGTGGAAACGTCACTTAAGAATCCCCTTACCCTAGACTTTTCCATACAAACGTAGTCTTGCTTTTATTTTGAAATGACATGTGAGATTTCGGCAGTATTTTGTTATTTTAAAGAAATTGCATATATCTAGGCATATAACTAGTTTTCAACAGTCAAATATGAACTTGAAAGAAAATATGAGAGTGAGAAATTTTTCATACTGATGTACAAATATGATATGATCCACTATATTTTCCTTTAAGTTCATATTTTGACTGTGAAAACTAGTTATGTGCCTTAATATACGCAATTTCCTTGAAATGACATAATTTCGTCAATATCTGAAATGTCGCTTCAAAATAAAAGCTAGACTACGTTTGTATGAAGTCTAATTATGTCTAGGGTAATGCGGTACCAGACTGTGACGTCATTTTTCCTAGAGCCAAATAGCGTTCTTTTAAACAAAATCACGTTCTATCTGGATGTGATCAATTGCGAGTGAAATTATTTTGCAATTTTTTATTTTATTATGATTACAAAATAATTTACTTTTACCCGACTTAAACAAAATAAAGATGTTTGTTAGGTGTTCCAAACTTCCTATAGAAATTTTATTGAAATCTTTTGTGGGGTTTAGTTTTTTAAGTCAGTTTGCAGGAACTCCTAGTATGTAGGTAGCCACGCACTAGCTGGGGCAGTTGGAGCCCCTACATGAAGAAGTAGGTAAGGTACGTAGTGGAGAGCTTGAGAGAAACAGCACAGAGTTATTTTATTTATTATAACTTTACAATACTGATATATATAAATTTACAATACTGATATATATAAATTTACAATACTGATATAGATATAATCAGCTCGAGAGATGGTAGTGGAATGAATGTGGAATGATGAGGAAGGAATTTAAAATCTAAAAATTGAATTTGAGAATGATTTTATTTTTGGAAAACCGAAAATGCGCTGAACGGAAACATGAAGGATGAGGTTTATTGTAACATCGTAACAAGTTTTTATTTTAAAGAATTATTTATTAATCAATATCTACACTCCTTTGTTATTCAAATAATATAATTATTGCCGAAGTAACCTAACAGTGGCAGCTCCCCAGCGGCTGCCAATCACCTTGGTCTCATTTGTTCTGCGTCTCCAGAGGGATTAATTTTATCAATCAATCATACTTTACATAAGAAATACTTGCGTATAAAAGTTTAAAGTTTTTCGTTGCCTAGGATGACTTAAAACTTAATGTTATTAGTTTTAGAACTTTCAGAGTAAACTATTTACTTTTATTAATCCTCGACAAAAAAGGATGTTATAAGTAGAGGTCGGAATTAGGTAGAGTTAGTTATGTACTCACACTGATTTCATACAGCGAAAGAATAAAGTGGATATGCCTCTAATCCCGGTATTAATTTACATAAAAAGTTATTTACTTTTACACAATTTAAACCACTACATGCGCGACGTTGCCAATATGTAAAAACGAATAAAAATACTACCGTAAATACTTATAAACATTGTATGTTTATTATCTTTGTTTTATTTGTCTTTTTTATCCCTGAGGTTTTTGTTATTATTTACTTGTAATATTGATGGCATCACGGGATTGTCCATTAGAAATACCGCGAAGGTCCATATTAATATCAACTTTCGATGTAAGTACACAAATAACTCTACCTAATTCCAACCTCTGGATATAAGTTTGACGTTAATGTCTGTTTGTCTGTGGCATCGTAGCGCTCAAATAGATGGAGAGATTTTGAGTATTTTTTTTACGTAAAAGCCAGTTCCCTCGTCGTAGTACTTAGCTGTGTTTGATGGAAATCGGTTCAATTGTTTAAAGGTAATTGGGGGCTTACTCTTAAAAGTCGGAGCTTTCTCTAGTAAATAATAGATGGCGCTACGTATATCAAGTCGTATCGGTAGTGCCGTTACTCTTTAATAGCGTTCTTGACCGTCGGGGCTTTATTTGCCTAGCAAATAACTTAATGAACTTACTTGTTAGTAGGTTGAACTGAAGTTATATGTATGGACTGAAGGTAACCAATAGGTAATGTGGTTATACAATTTGGAAGGGACATACCCGTAATAAATCAAACCACGAGCTATACTAGATCACTTTAGTATAATGAAATTAAAATAACTGTCACAAAGCAAAAAATTCGACAATCTCATACAAATTACCCGAGCGGCAGCACACTTTTTTAGGGAAACGCCTTTTTAGGGTTCCGTAGTAAACAACGAACCCTTATAGTTTCGCCATGTCTGTCTGTCCGTCCGCGGTTTTACTCAGCGACTATAAGTACTAGAAAGCTGTGATTTGGCATGAATATGTATATAATTTAAGTGGAAAAAGTGGTAAAATAAAATACTGAAAATATATTTTTTTTATGGTAGCGCCCATACAAGTAAAGTGAAAAGACAATTTTTTTTCTCGATTAATCAAGCCTGTGGGGTATCGTTGAATAGGTCTTTTAAAAATATTATGAGCTTTAAACACCGTTTTTCAATTTAGCGATCCGTTTTTGAAATATTTGATTTTAAAGTGAACTTTTTTGTTAGAGTCAAGTGTCCCCCCATCTATTTGCAAACCGTTATATATGGACACGTGAAAAAAATCAGCTATAGTATATATAACGAACTTTAAAGGAAAACTATCAAAGCTTAGTAGGGTTTACAAATTAAGAAGTTATAGGCGATCGACTTATAAAATTTACTCGGAAAAATAAAATTTCGTACAAATTCAATAGAAAATTCGTTTTTACGCGTTTTTACTGACATAAACCCAAAGTTGGCATTCGTTACTACGGAACCCTACACTGCGCGTGGCTCGACACGCACTTGGCCAATTATTTTTGCTTCTTGACTATTATTTTAATTTATTATACTATAGTGGTCTAGTCTAGTCCGTGGTTTTAATTATAAAGGGTTGTATATGTATATAGGTACAATGGGCCACATAGAAAAGTATACTACCTCTATACTTTCGATACTGCGTAATTGTTCTATTGGTGGTATACTTTTCTATGTTGCCCACTGTACATATACAGGGCAAACAGAGCATATTGAGTCTCGCGGGTCTAAGAATACCCAAAGGCCAATTTTAGCGTGTTCGAAGGCAAGATGGTAGAAAACGGAATCAAAAAAGTCATGGGTTGCTAGCTAGTATTGACATGATTCGCATTTTGGCCCATTCTCACGGTAAGAAAAGCAGCTGATATTCTACTGTGATGTACAGAGCCTTGGTTTGTTAGAGTCAAAGGCCGCGTTTACTGTGATAAAAGGAAATCTTTGTTTCAGAATAGGGAATATGCACGTAATTTTTTTATTGGCGAAAAAAATCCTTGTTAAACACAGAAAATAAATATGAAAGAATTTATACAATATCTTACTCAGCGACGAACATGTGATACTATATTATGTAGTTTCAAGTAGAAAGAGAAGTCCAAGATGGACTTGTGACGTCAAAGTCCATACCATCTATACATTTGCCATAGAAAATAGCGTTTTTACGAGTGAGATAGAAATATTTTCGTAAAATCGTTATATCTTGTTCGTTTTTCAACCAATTTTTGTTCTGTTTTCACTGTCAGTACTTTACTTTTGAATGTTTATGGATAAACTGGTTAGATACGAATAACACATATTTTTTCATGCATATTCCCTATTAACAACGAACGAAAAGTTGAAATCAAGTTATTTCTACATACTTAGCTCATTAAAACATTTACATACACAGGAATGTAAATTCAATGCATTCGCATGATAAAACGTCCGCTTGATCCCTAATTTATGAAAACAGGGAGGAAATTATTCGTGATGGCGCCGAAACTTCATGTATTATTCGTCCAAGCGGCACCTGGTTGAACCGCGGTAAGGCTTGCTTTCCATGATACATTTAGTTAGATTGAATAGCAAAAATACTAATATTCTTTATTATTATTTATACTTATACTGATTTTATTTTTATTTTATTTATTTAGGTTAAAATCAGGAAAATTTGATTTAGGTTTTTAAACATTACTATGTTCCAGTGCCGTAAATAGGGCAGTGCCATCGGTGCCCAGGCACAGGGCGTAGTCTCTGGGAGGCGCAAGAAAGGCCAGACCAGGCAGGACTATTATTTTTCCGGTTTGCTCCTGATAAGTTCCCCTGCTCTACTAGTGCTCGATTCCATCACATACGTACCTACATGCCAGTGTCATTAAAAACGTCTATTTACCTTTTGTGTGTGGCGATACCGGATTCCGATATAAATCAATTGTTTTACTATTGCGTCTGGTTTTTGCAACACACGAAAGGTTAAATTAGACAAAACATCGCACTCATTTTTATGGCAGCGCACGAGCGTATTTGTGTTTAGTGTTTGTCGAAGTTGTGAATAATGTAGCAAATATTTTCGAATAAACGTTTTTTCACAAATTCATACGTAATTCATATCATCCTACCTTCCTTATTCAAAACTCTACCATACTACGTGACTACTAGTACTTATTCTGTGACCATACCGTGTACTTAAAATTAAATTAATTTGCAGTTTACTGAAACTTTTCAGGGTGTTATTTTATTATAGATGTATGAAGAGAGGCCCAAAAATTTCATCTTAAGCATAAAGGTGGGCAACGCATTTGCACAAGTGAACTTGCGTTTGAGTTTTAGTGAGTGAGACACAGTGGGTTGTATAAAAGGCGAAGGGTCCACTTAACATTAGATGGCTCGTCTGCTTGTATGCCCACATCAGTTCTTTAAAAATAGATTTTTCTTCCAAAATATTAAATAACTGGTTCACCAACACCAAGTTCCTTGTGCTTTATTTTATCACCCTGAAATGAAGTAAAGGCCTATACATAGCATTGCTCTAGGGTACCTATAATATCTGAAAAAAAAACAAGGGCGCAGTTATGGAAGCTCGCACAGGGCGTAGAAAGGTCTATTTACGGCACTGCTATGTTCAAAAACCTAAATCAAATTTTCCTTCAGAATCAGCAGAATCGATGGAAGAATAAGTACTCTTTGTCTTCCATCGATTCTGCCATAATAAGGATATCATCGGCAAATCAAAGGTGAGTGATAGACTCGCCATTGATGTTGATGCCAAATCCTTCCTAGTCCAGAAGCTCGAAGGCATCTTCCAGTGCCTTTCCAGAGATATAACGTCTCCCTGTCTTAAACCTTTTTGCAGTGGAATAGCCCTCGTGCACTGCTCCTGTATAAGTACTTCAATACTTCGATATACCGATTGTCAATACGGTATCGCTGAAGAGACTGAAGCACGGCCCGTATTTCGATCGAATCGAAATACGGGCCGTGCTTCAGTCTGATCCAATGAACCCCAAGCACGGCTGGTTATTCAATTCAATTCAAATCATTTATTGCATTTCATAAAGTACAACAGTTCTAACTATTAAAAGTCACTGTCTTCTATAATAGGTACACTATGAACCCTGTCGGGTATCGCAAAACAAAAAGTGGAACGGCAAGCGACATTTATGTATACAGTTAACTTATAAATATAAAAGTTTACATTATGTTAGTTATACTCCCTCGTCTTTACTATAACCTGCCTGTATTTAGACGTTTTTGAAAGGAGGGCTAAGAGATTTACATTCTTCTTTCATGTAATTGAAGTTTTACTAAAACAAATATTAACTTTCAATAAAAAAAAATAATGACTTAGTTTCTTACAGACTTTAATAATTTTAATTAATCTTAGTTGTTTTGGGTACTTTCAAAAATGGCACTTCATTAGTTAAATGTTTAAATTCAGACAATACAATCAAAATATTTAAGCTACTCGTAGCTCTAAGTGGACGGAACCCCCACAAAGTCGGTATTCTGTAATTCTATGTAAAATACATGCAAATCCAAACCTACTCTTTTCAGGGTGCTAAATATATTGAATGTTCACAGAAAGCGTTTTAAGGAAATTTCTAGCTTGAATTTTGGGTTCTAATACCAAATTTAAAAAGTAAAAAAGGAGAAATTCGTCATGTGTTTGAATAATAAAACGAGATAGGTACATCATCATCATTTCAGCCGCATAACGTCCACTGCTGGACATAGGCCACTCCCAAGAATTTCCAAAACGACCTATCAAGAGCGGCCTGCATCCAGCGCTTTCCTGCGACCTGGAAGGGACATACCCGTAGTAAATCGAACCAGGGGCCATACTAGATCACTATAGTGTAATGATTATAAAATAACAGACGAAAAACAAACAAAAAAATTCGACATTCCCATACAAATTGCCCGAGCGGCTGCACTCTTTTGTATCGGACTGCCGAAAATGTTTATTAACTATTGACTGTTATTTTAATTTCATCATACTTTAGTCATCTAGTATAGTCCGTGGTTCGATTTATTACGGGTGTGTCCCTTCCACATTGTATAAAGTCGAATTAAATATATTTAAACTAATAAATTAACTATCTGATCAATGTTATGATGATAAAGTCAATGAAATTGATTAAGTTTCTCCAAGGCAGCAAGCATTTATAGCAAGCCGTCTAAGTAAAGACAGATCAGCTGATCAATCTACATGTAAAATATTTAATAAGTGCCTACCATTAAAAGGGATTAGACTAGGTCAAAAAAGTATTATTTATTCTATTATACTATCCGTTAAATAATTCAAAAATAGGTAATGAATTTGTAGATAATCTAACGGATATTTCCGTTTATCGAATTAGTAAAATTTCAAAAGTCACAGAGCATCAAAATGTCTGAGTAGGGGCTTGCGAAGTCACCGCTCTGTACAAATACTTAGAACAAGACAGTCTTTAATTAAATTAAAATGCGCTGTATCTTTGCCAATAATTTGTTAATCAGAGGAAAGTAAAAAAGAAACGTGATTATAAAATGTTTACGCATGGTCAAAACTTTCGATTTTCAAATAAACAGTCTTATTTGAATGTTAAGTTTAATTTCAATTGTATTAAAATTTATTTCTTTTATCATAAATATTGATTTGTCATTAAATTTTTCAAGAAATTACTAAATATTGTTATTAATATTTGATTATAAAATTCATAATTATATAGCCAAAAATATTTTACAGTCCACATGCATGTTACTTGTTTCCGGTACCAATATTTGATGAATATGTTTCCTAAATACATACATATTATCACGCCTGTTTCCTATAGAGGTAGGCAAAGACTATATATCAATTATAGGTAATTACTCAACCTTAGGAGCTTAGTAGTAATTGTCTTACTCTATACAATAAATATATACGGACAAATCACTCAGATTGAGCTAGCCCCAAAGTAAGTTCGAGACTTGTGTTATGGGATACTAACTCAACGATACTATATTTAATAACAAATACATATATCGATAAACATCCAAGACCCAGGTTAATCTGAAAAAGAGAATTTTCCATCTTGACCTGACTTGGGATGGGGATCGAACCCGGGACCTCCAAGGTGACAGCCTTGCATGATGACCACTATGCTACAGAGGTCGTCAAATTCAATTGATTTAACATCACTGCAAGACCTCACTTGGCTACAGAACCTTGCAATGATGACATCCTCCCGATCATAAAATAAGTATAATATAACTAAGCTAGTTTATTATTCAAATCTATACTGTCATCTTTATGAAAGTTGGTACAGGTGTTCCGCAAGACAAAATTCCAGAGACGGTTTTATCACCTCGTGAATAATTCAAATAGGTTTCCTCTTACAAGTAGTGCATTTTGATCACAAGAACTGGTTCTAGTTTTGTGAAAGTTCAAAGGGCATTTAAACCCTGAAAAATGGGTGTTATAAGTTTGATGATAATGTTTATGTGGCCGTGGCACCGTAGCTCTCGAATGAATGAGTAAAAGAAAGTTCCATTGCGGTGGTTTTTAGCTATGTTTGATGAAAATTGGTTCGACCGTTTAAAAGTAATTGGGAATTAACGCTTGAAAGTCGGGGTTTTTCAATTTACCTGGCAAATAACAGATGGTGCTTCAGATGTCAATTGCACTTAACATCGATAGGAAGATGTAGTTCCGCTATTCAGCACTAGATGGCGTCATCGAGGGTTTTTTTAATTTGCCTATCAAATGAACTAGTTAGCGCTATGCTTCATGCTATGAAATCAAAATAGCGAATAGTGGTCTCTTGCATGCTGGTCTAGGAGAAAGTAAAAACTTAGAAAATGCTAGCTGCTTCTCTGAATGGGCGAAAATGCGAATGATATTAGCATGACGCATTCGCATTTGACGACCTCCGTAGTGGTCACCATACTAGTCCTCCACTTAGAGGTCCCGGGTTCGATCCCCGGTCAGGGCGAGTTGGAAAATGGCCTTTTTCAAATTATCCTTGGTCTTTTCACTTTAATCCAATTCAAATATATCTTTATTGTCATAGGATATTTAGAATATCTCTTAATAATCGTCACTTTGTTTTGTTACACAATAATTGTTGACGTCAAAAAGTTACTTAAAGATAAGTTTACTGATAGGTTACTTTTTTTAAAATATAGTATCGTTAAGTTAGTATCCCATAACATAAGTCTCGAACTTACTTTGGGACTAGCTCAACAGTGTTATTTGTCCATATAAATGTATATTATTTATTTATAGTATCTAAATAGTGATGGCTTGCTAGCCGCATGATCTGGATTTCAGTCAATTCCCTTAATTGCCCTTGTAACTATTTATTAGATCTTATAGCTGTTACAAGTTTAGAGTGTCAGTCACACCGACACATATATCATGTGCGCTGTTGATCATCAATATCGAGGAGACTGACAGACTCGACGTTCAGTCACCTTTGGTCAAAGTTATAAGCTGATTACCATATTGGAATTAATAAAATCCAACGGATAGTTATTATTTTGATGCTATGACAGTTCTGCGACTAACCTATGTCAGCACAAGAATACGCCAGCGCTTTTGGTCTTGTAAATAACAGCAATGGTGTTTTCTTGTACTGGAGGCCAAGACTCACTTTGGATCGTTAAACCATGATAGTATGCCTACTATCCTGGCGACTACTACTCGCTTCTATCATTTGACTTGCGTTTTTCAAACTCGTAGTAATCACTCAAAACATTGAGCCAATTCTTGGGCTGCAAATGACGAACTCGCTTCATGCTGTTTCGTATAATAGTACTGCAGCACCAGCCTAGTGGCTGGTGCTGCACCAGCCACTAAGTGTTCTGTAACTCTCTTCTGTAACGTATGTCGTTTTAAACTCGCAAAAATTACGAACTCGCTACATGCTGTTTTGCCTCATTACCAACGTCCCCAATCGGAATTAAAAGAAGTCTTAAACTCGCTCTCTCCTTTAACTTGTAGCTTTTCAAACTCACAGTTATTACTCAAACTAATGCGCCAACTCGTCGGCTGCGAATGACGAACTTGCTTCAGGCTGCTTTCTATAATAGTACCATAGCACCAGCCAAGAAATGGAATTTTAAGCACACTGAAACTCACCGCTCTCTCCTGTGGCTTGTGTCGTATCAAACTTACAGTAATGACGAATTTGCTACAAGCTTTTTTGCTATAACAGTACCTCATCACCAGCACCACTAAGCGGAATTTAAAGAAGATTTAAACTCGCTCTCTCCTTTAACTTGCAGCTTTTCAAATTCGCAGTAATCACACGGACCATTGCGCAAACCCGTCGGCCGCGAATGACGAACTCGCTTCATGCTGCGTCATTCCTGAATTCTCAGCAAACTACAAATAATTATAAATTAAATTCCTATTCTGACTCGGCGTTCTCTTTTTACAAACTTTCTGAACATTGAATTTTCAGTCTCTTTTGCTCAACCTTGTATAAAATTGATGTATCTTAGATTTTAGACTGGCATTGATAAAATACTTAGAATTTATCCTACCAAAAACATAAATGTAAAATGAGAGCCAAGTTTAAAATCCGAGAAAAGAATTAAGATTTAAATGGCTTCCAAGGTTTGTAGAGAATCCTGAAATTTATTTAATATAGAATTTTAACATTTGGCCTGATTAGTTTATTATCAGATTTTCTGATATTTCGAAGCATAGCACCATTCAATGTAAAAACAATAACGTATAACGTACCTTGCTGCAAAAATGTACACACTGTATTCTACTTTACAACAGTTACCGTGTAACCTACGGCAACTGTTACTACTCTTAGGAACGTTTTTTGGAGTTCAGGACACTAAAAATACTAAATAATAATAGGAATTGACTCAAGAAATGAAAACCGCATCACAATTAATGATAGCTTCTTCTCTTTTCTTTTACACTACAACTATTTGTGAGTCTTGGCTTCACAACGGTTTTGTCGTCATTTCATTTAATCTCTGGCCAGTCTTCTCTGTACCGTGCACATTTCCATTTTCCGTAGGTCTTCTTGGACTCCATCTGTCCATACCTTCTTTGGTTTACCTTGGGGTCGTTTTTGTTGGGGTGTCTAATTAGTTATTATTGTTGCTGCCGCGAAGTCATCCATCCTTTCTCCTACCCATCTTAAACGTTGCGTCTTACATTACAATCATTTTGATTTGTTTCGAGAATGTTACCTCTTTGTCATTTAAAAATAGATTCACCATCACGTTTACGAACTTAACAATCATTTACAAATAGCCAAAAGAAAGTTTTGTGTCATTCAATACTAAGCTGCCTTACTAAGTTTTGAAAACTTTGCAGAGCTACAAAACAAGACCACAACTTCACAAACGAATTTAGAGTCACTCCTTCACCGCAATTACTTTCAATAACAACGTAACTCGAAGTAGCATTGGACATAAAGTATGATCGAGTCTCGAACGACTGAGTTTGAGATTCTTTAGAGTGCCAGTAACTTCGGTTTCAATCTATCGTACATTTTTAATCTTGAAAAATGTAAATTTTTTGAAGTTGGTTTCTTTGTTTATTCTTTGAGGTTTTCTGTTTACTTTTAAATTGTAGAAGCAAAGGTTTGGCCTTCCGAGGAACTATTTTACTTTATTAAAATTTCACTCAGTTATAATTCATGATTATTATTGCTTGCCAAGCAGGATCATTATTATTATTAGAAATCATCCTTTGATTGAGATAATTCTTTAGTCAAGCAATGAACTAAAGATGTATTAAATATTTAATTATAAAACTTCATTGATCTACAATAAACAAATGTTTACAACTGGCGGATTTAATACTATAAGTTATAATAAACTTATGACTATATTTTTCCTATATTTTTTTAATCTATTATTTTCCACTCTAGATCGGTAGTTTTGGAAACTCTGGGAAAGGCCTATGTCCAGCAGTGGACGTTAGGCGGTTGAAATGATGATGATGATTTCCCATCTGCTTGCTAAGCTTGGCTTTGGCTATTCCGAATAACATTTGTGAAAGCAGTTTTTTTCGTTTATTGCCATTTTATTATGTTTAAAAAAAACCGGTCAAATCATTCATTTCATCTATTCCACTGACATTGCGAGAAAATAAATTCAGACCGCATATTTCGTCAAGCCAGCAAATACGAAGGGTCGAATGATGAAGTGCCGGTAAAATATCTGGTGCTGACCACTCTAGTCCTTTTTAAACAAACGCCGAACTAGACACGAGACTTGGGTTTTGTTGTAAAAAACGAGCGAGCATTATAGTAATAGTAGTATTAAAGAAAGCGAGAGAAAAGATAGAAAGGTAGACAGAT
The DNA here is from genome assembly GCA_943193695.1 of Acrobasis suavella. Lineage (NCBI taxonomy): Eukaryota > Metazoa > Arthropoda > Insecta > Lepidoptera > Pyralidae > Acrobasis > Acrobasis suavella. The sequence goes on from OW971935.1 coordinate 1,236,400, forward strand.
AATTATTTGACCCAAAAAAGACACAATTCACGATACAATTAAAAACAACAAAATTAACACAAACATACTTGTCAGGCGGAGATTATATAATGAAAGAAAGAAAACAATGTTTATTCGATACAAGTACATTAGACACATTTGTTACAGCAGGGAACTTCGGTTACTGTGTACTCTTCTATCCTTTCAAATACTGACTACCCTGAATATTTAAAATGCAAATTCAATTATCTTTCAGACACTCATAATCGTCAACTTCGATCTAATGAGACACGCTAGCTCTTTATCCCCCTTTACCGGACTAATTTTATGTCTAACTCATTTTCTCTTCAAGCCTCACGGCTCTGGAATGCTTTACCAGTTGACATCAGAGAAATTTCTACCAAATTCTCTTTTAAAAGAAAAGTTCACGCCCACCTTTTAAACTCCCTTTCTTCATAAAGTCATTATCGTTTAGTTCTTCGCTTCATAGCAATTTATTGTTAGTATAATTAAATGTATGTATGTATTGTAAAAGTAAATAATTATTCTGATATTCATATATAATGGGTATAAAATATGATTGTATATTATGTAGTAATATTTTATAATGTAAGTACGTATATTGTATTGCTTTATGTGCCGCATAATTTTCTCTGTTTATCCCTATGGTTGACTGGGAGATAATACTTTTAGCATTAAGTCCGCCATTTGTTAAAAGTATATTTGTATATTGGAACAATAAAGTTTAATAAAATAAAATAGTACAAAAAAAATTTTGCCGTGTACCAAAAAGGTCTCCACTCAGCATATGTCGAAGCGAACTACGACGCTGGTCTTCCACGGATGCCTTTCGCTTACACAAAACAAAGAAAAAACTTTAACGAAAACAAAACACAGAAATTAAAAGTTAATCTACGGCTATGTGGCGTATGTGTTCCAAATAATGATAATGGAAAGCATTAGCGTGAATTTCATAAAGACAGAAAGTATTTGTCTACCCTGTGCCTTATAATGTCTGACGTGATTACGTGATGCATGTAATCCGAACAAAGAGAATCAAAAACTGGCTCAATTTGAGCAAAATAATCTATACCAGGAGGACTATATACGAGTCCTAGAAGAACTTTAGTTTCATTGACAGAAAATTGTTTTTCAAGGAAAAAACTTTCCTTGAAAAACAATTTTCAAGGAAAGTTTTTGAAGTTTCCCGTGACCAGAAGGCTGGCCTTATGTTTGCAGTGCCCTAGCAGGGCGTCACTTGTACCTATTTAATTTATGTAACACCTTGAAAACTGTGACGTGCAATAAAAATCTGAATCTGAATCTGAAACCTATATCTTGGTCAGAAAATAAGCATTGCCATACAACGTAGCAATGCTGCCAGCTTTCTGGGCACGTTGCCGCAGGATAAAGAATTAACGGGCCTTTTTTATTTGTAAAAATATTAGTGTGTTAGAGTATAGAGAATTTTTATTTCGTGTACTTTATATTAAAAAAACAAGATAGAAAAAAAAAGACAACATATTTTAAATAGAATAGGTTCAGCAAAAGTTTGTGAGATGCGGGTAAGACTTCGATATTCTCAAACCACTTCTACCGAATGTATAAGGTATATTCAGTGCACCGCTTTATACTCTTGAGCTGAATCTCCAAATCCTTTTTACACAGACAGACAGCGAAAAACCTCTTCTATATTACACAAAAACGGCGGACTCAGCAGGGCGCAAATTCAACAATTGTGTAAAATACCTACAGTACAGAAAAGAGAAGTGTCCATTGTGCCCGACCAGCTATACGACCTGAAGTGCTATTTTTAATTTAAGGACTCGCCGAAACACAAAACGTGTAGTTTTTCAACTCACCACTCGCGTAAGAAATCATTTGGCAGTATTTTTGAAACCATTGTGTCAGCTTAAAACAATATTGTTTTACGCAGAAAACATCGAAAATATGTTTATGGTTTCATAAGAATTTCACCATGAATAAAAAAGCAGCATGAATCGGAACGGATTCTCCATGAAAGGTTACTTTGACTTATCTACGCCACAGATGTCAAAATTACGAGAGGTCGAGACCACTCGTAGCAAATCCTTCGCATACATTTCAATCATTTCATCATTTTAAAAATGCGCCCGTTTGGAAACGCTCGCGTAAACCATTCGTAATGTGACAAGTGATTTAAAAAATACGGCCCCTGTACTCGGCGTCGGTGAAAAGCATAAGAGTGGCAACTGGATCCACCCTTTCCCATAGGACCACCCAGAGGTCCTGGGTTCGATCCCCAGTCACGGCAAGTTGTGAAATGGTCTTTTTCAAATTTTCCTGGGTCTTGGATGTTTATCTATAGAGGTATATGTATTTGTTATAAAATATAGTACCGTTAACTTAGTATCCCATAACACAAGTCTCGAACTTACTTTGGGGCTAGCTCAATCTTAGGGCTTATTTATTTTATTTTTTTACTGGAGGCTTGGCAGATATAATACAAAATTTTGTATAATTTCAGCCAATCGACACGAAAAGAAGAAGTACAAGAAAGCTCCTTCTCATCTAGTACTCTGTGTGTGTGTGAGAAGCTCGGTGGCCCAACGGGAGTGCGCATTACTAGCGCTTTTGCAAGTAAAGCGACACCGGGCGAGGTCTGCACTTGGATGGGTGATCACAATACAGAATAAGTTCTGACTTACAAAGTCTTACTCAGAAAAGAAATTCGAAGAGATATCTACTTAATGTGGTTAGCGCTATGGTTTAAGTTAGCTCGCGTCAGGAGTCCTCGCCTCTTCTTTTAGATTCCTAGACATCCATTGCAAGCCAATTTCATTCTTATTACTCTTGACAAACGATTCATGTAACTGAATTTTCCCCACCGAAGTGGTCGCCGCGCGCATAATAATAATGTCGGTATATTTCGATACCTAAACGGAGAGTGACACAGGCCTGTCATACAAATGTCTCGAGCTCCTCCGTTCGGGAAGCACGTTTAAGCCGTTGGTCTTCGCTGTCATCATTGCATGGCAGTCCTCAAGCTATGTCAGATGCCTTAAATCAGCCTGAAAAATCTGTCCCTCAGAACCACCATTTGCTAGAGCGAGTGACGGAACGTCGTGGAAATAGCATAGCAATAGCAGCATAGAAAAGTGCCGTTCCGTGCTGCCGAATGAGTCCCAACCCTTAAACAATTTCTTTTACCCACCGTTCCGACTACGCACAAGTTACGCGGACAGATATTGCATGGATGACGCAAGATGCGGCGCGTCATGCGCTTTGTGTAGTTCGACCCTTAAAAACATTGAATCCAAAACATAACGTGTTTAGATTAAAAGCTACAAGTAGCTTTTGAGTCTTACAGCCTTGAGTGCTATCCTAGCAGCATAGAAAAGTGCAGTTCCGTGCGGCCAAATGAGTCCCAACCCTGTAACGCCACGTATACGCGCATAACGCAACGCAATTTACGTCGCGTGTAAGCGCAACACATACACACACATCTACACACACACACTAAACATCAACGTAAAAATGCGACGTAAGTTCGGCGTAATGTGTTGCTACTCTCTCTCTCTCTCATCTCAGCGCCTTCCCAGTTGCGTCCTCGGCTGCAATGCTAAGAAGTCCGCAGAAGAATGTGTGTCTGCTCATAGTAATTCAAAAAGCAGTGCAGGTTTAATTCACCAAAGTTTAGTGAATCCGCAAATTCAATTTTTTTGATTACTATTTTAATTCGAGAGAATTGATCTTTGTGTGGTGATAGCATAGTAATGTAAGCGATTAAGAGAGTTATAAGTAACAGAGAACTTGTTGCTAAGTTCTCTGTGAAACGACTTTATACCATTTTTTGAAATCAGCAACTCGTATTTCCACCAAGGTGATTATGAGTAAAACCTACCCTCTACAAGCCTGTAGTGGACTGTTATAGGCTGTATAAGATTACCTACACAGCATACGAAGGAAATTATGATGCGGAGCAGTTAAGAGAAGTCGCATTGGTGATAGTTGTGTCTTTCGCAGTTGTGTATGTGTCATACACAACTGCGAAAGACACAACTGCGGGTAAGGTAAAAGGGTATGTAACGAGAGCGAGGTGATATGCTCGACCGCCACAAAGGGAAGATCTTCCCGCCAGGCATGTTGTTGCTCCTGGGGAACCGCTGCTCCAACGGTGTATCGTCGAAGTTGTATATATGCAGCGAATCGGGTGAACTCTGAGATCGAGATGTAGGATACTTGCTGGCGCCATCTCATATGCCTCTTGTGAACTATATTGCTGGTTGTCCTCTTGACAGGTTAGTTGTTGTAGTTCCTCGTAGTGGCCATAGAGGTCGCCACAGGTATATGCATGAAAAAAATATATGTTACCAAACCAGTTTTTCCATAAATATTCAAAAGTTAATTACTAACAGTGAAAACAAAATAAGAATTAGTTAAAAAACGAACGAGATATAACAATTTTACGGAAATTTGTCTATCTCACAAGCAAAAACACTATTTTCTATGACAAATGTATAGATGATGTGGACTTTGACGTCACCAGTCCATATCGGACTTTTCTTTCTAATTGAAACTTTAAAGTATCACATATTCGTCGCTGATTAAGATATTTTATAAATTCTTTCATATTTGTTTACTGTAGTTAATAGGGATTTTATTAAACAAGTAAAAAATAGGTGCATATTCCCTAGTGTTTGTTACTTCTGTAACTCTCAATAATTTGTGTCAATTGTCTTTCAACCTCTGCATAATATATGCTCGGAGCCCGGCGCTACGTGGCTCTGGCCTTCGTTAGTTGGCTGAATTACGGAATATTTAAACAGATATTTGCTAAGGTTGACTGAAGCGCAAATTGGATATCATTTTTATGAAAAATGCAAAATTTTGTCTTGAAGAGAATAGAATATTTTGTGAATTAGTAATCCTTTTTTAACTTTGAACTGGTTTGTTTTTAGGGATCCGTAACCAAAGGGTAAACACGGGACCCTATTACTAAGACTTCGCTGTCCGTCCGTCCGACTATCTGACTGAATGTTACCAGGCTGTATCTCATAAACCGTGATAGCTACAAATTTTCATGGATGATGTATTTCTGTTTCCGCTATAACAACAAATACTAAAAACAGAATAAAAAAATATCAAAATTGTACTTCCGTACAATAAACGTGATTTTTCTATAGATAATGATACGGAACCCTTATTTACATCTTACTGTTTATACCAGCTCTCTTAAGGATGAGCTAGTTCGGAACTCGAACTCGTCGGCGCACGTGGCTAATTTAGGTGCTATTTCGCTGAGAAAGGGATAGACTCGGTTATGAACAGTGCGGAACTATTTACACCGATTTATACGCACATCGGAACAACAGTCTAGTGTGTCGTATCCGACTTATCGCACAAAAACGTTACGTTACACGTCTAAAAATACACGAGTATGCGTTTGGGAGAAGTGTTCTTGTGATAAAACAGCTGAATTTTTTAATTAAAAGTAAAGTTATTTATATTTTTTAATTACCAAACTATGCTTATACGAATTTTGTTTTAGAGATTTTATACTCCTTCCGGTATTTAATTGTGCCCTAAGTTGCGTTTAAAATTACGTGTTGAAACGGAATATTTTGAGACTCATAACTTTTAAAGTACTTATCATTTTACAATTATGATTCCATACAAGCATAGATAACGACAAGACAAATCGTTAGAATTAAAAACTTTAAACAGACGATACCGAACAACGGAGTCATCACCCTACAGAATTTGTATGGCGAAACACCTGACTAGCGTACCCTTAATATAAGTTTTTCAGCGATAGTAAATTTAAATCACATTGAAAAAATAAATTTAAGTACGATCATGACTAGTGATATTATTTTTTGACGTTTTATTAAGTATCTTAACCGCAATGTTAAAAAAAATAAAAAGTTATACTGATAGTCCCCACATTTTCCAATATCATAACTATCGTAAACATACTTGGGCTAACGTATTCTATTAACTAAATTGACATTACTTCCAACGCAAAAAACACGTAGAAGGGCCCGTGATCGAAAATATAACAGAGTTTCCTCAAAGGATATTATGATAGGTATTTTCGATTCGCATTTATAGCGCGTTCAAAGGAAGCGGTCTCTGATGTGTATACAGCATAGAACTTCAGAAGGTCATTTTTTATTTATTTTTTATGTCATAGGGCGGCAAACGGACAAGCGTGTCACCTGATGGTGTTATCACCGTTGCCTATGGACAACTGAACACCAGGGGTGTAACAGAAGCGTTACCGGCCTTTCAGGAACGGAAGATGTAGGGGGGTGAGGCAGGGGAGGAAGGGGGGGGGGCTCTGGCTCTCTCACTCACCGAACGAAGCGTAGAAGCGGTGACGCTACTACTCAGACGTCCATTTTCTGTGAAAGTATGGTACTTCCCCGGATGAACCAGCTCATTCATGATTTATGTACTAGTCATGTTAATGCAACGTAATTTTTTATATCAAACGTTGTAAATCGAGAAAAACCTTTTGAGAAACATACTAAATTCTAAACCTAATATAAAGTCTGTTTGCCGATGATAGATATTATAATTCGTCTTAGACTAGTGACTGTCGCTTAATTATCGCAAACTGTATAGCGGTCGTTGCTTGTCTCCCGCTTTCGCCGTTTGCGTGGTACGAGGTACGCAGTCGATGCAACCGCGGCCCGAACGGACAAGCGGATGCGGCGGCGGCAACATAGGTATGGCCATTCCGTTCTGTAATGCGCTTTAAATGAGACGTTTGGGTGTTTGCGTGTTGTTTTCTGTTTTATAAGTACAATTAATATCTGTTAAAAAATGTATAAAAAAATGACTCACTGTGTCCGATTTTTCGAGCTACGTAAAGGCATCTGACGTAGCTTAACGACTGTGGTATATATGTCAGAATAATTATTACTCACTTTTGAACTAATGTGCAGGTTATCTCACAATATTTTCCTTCATCGGTATCAAATGGTGGTTTTAGTAATGACCATATGAGTACAAACTCACGAGGTCATGTAACGATTAGCCTTAACGTATCAGAGCTCACCGTCACAGAATTTAGAATGGTTGTATAACGTTCTTTGGAAGTTATTGGATAGAGTTCAGTAACACAAAAATATAAGTCAATGGTAAAATAAGGTTTATTGGAACTGTACACGAAATATGGTTAAAACACAAAACTAATATAATCACTACACTAAAACTAAACTGGTTATAAAAATGGTTAAAATATATGATTATTTAATGGTATGTGGATCAGCCGCTGGTTAGGTGCGAACTAAGTTTTTGTGACTACTATTTAAAAGTGCTGATCGGCATAAAGCTGTTCGATTGTGTAATCTTGAACAGGTCATGTCGCGCCTAATAAGGATCAAATTAATAAGCCTCACAGACGCACGGCCAGTGCCTAAACCGCTTGGTCAACACAACGCTGTTATTTACAGGTAGCGGCACGAAACTCTAGCGCTGGCCTTGCTTGCGCAGAAGTCAAAAATTAGTACCGTTCCCGTGCGCAGTATCCCCTCTACATGTCGCTAAACTTACTTGCCGCAGAATGTACGCTAGTTTGAAACAAGAATAGATTTTCTTTTTGGGCAACTAAGTACGTAGTGCGATTATTACTTCTTTTTAAACAAATATTTGCAAAACGTTACTTGGCAGTAAGTAAATGATCTGACGTCAACAGTTACCTATTACGTAATCGAATGAAAAATTGATAATTATCAAGTGATATAAATATTTCAAGATTTATAAATGATTTTTGACTTTGTTGTTGTCAAAACAGCCGGAGGGGTCAAAAGTACCTTCTGTTATCTGTACTGTGGCAATAGAGTACCGCAACAAAGATACAGTTCGGGTCAATTGAGTTAGTTCTGTTGGAGCCCTGTTTGTTTATCTTGTCGCAATTTGAATATCATATTTTGTGCTAGCTGTCATGCGCGACTTCATCTGTGAGATATTTTACTACGATTCATATAATTTGGATGAAAGCAGTGAGCCGGGTTTGGCCAAATGCTATTTTTTTGGAACAAATTTCCTTTTCGGACGGTACGGACTTGACGGATGAGAGGCTAGGTGAAGAAAGCGTAAGGAAAAATATGTTTTTTTTTCAAACTTCTTTCGAACCCAATATGTTTTATATTTTAAATGACATTTTGCTAATGTAAATATTTAAATTACTCTTAAAAATATTAGAAAAAGGGGATGGGCGTCGTCGTTCCTGTCGTAGTTTGGAAACAGCGATCCTTACTGCAAAGTCGAAGCCGAAAACCTTTATGAACACTAACTTCCAATTTTAATCAGTGTTTTGTTAAAAAAAGAAGGTTTATATTCTGAAAAATTAAAATTATGTTTAATACATTATATTATGCAGCTTTATTATGACAAATTATTTTTAAGAATAAATAATCATTTCCAATGTAGTAAATATTTAAAATTTCTCATAAAAACATAATTAAATTTGTGATTTTCTGTTCGAAGATAATGAAGTTTATACTGGATGCCGGGTCTGGTCCCAGTAAACCCCTTAGCTGTTATTTAGAGGTGAACTCGTCCCATGTCTCAGAAAATTTGGTCCTAGTTAACCCCTAATTAGATTTTAAATGGATAACTGGTCCTTGGGCCGAGTTTTATAGGGGACGAGTAGCCACCTAACCCGAATTATTATTTTAGTATATTTCTTTACTTCGTCCAACAGTATATTTTTAATTCGCTCAGTTATATGTTTTATTGTCTTATGACAATTTTTATTTTAAAATTTAATTTTAGTTTTGGTTGTGAAGGATCGCCGACCTTAGGGAATTTGTAGTTATTTGGTGGTCGGTGATCTTCTGGGACAACCAGTATTTACGTGGAACTACAGCGGATGCATATGGGCATTTTCCAGGAACACCTTTACCCTTGAAAACTTCTACGTGGGTAAATTAGCGGTGAAGAATTGCGGCTGGGCGTAATGCTGTCCTACACTAAGATGCGGCCGCCATTTTGGGTTAAACAAGTTTGCTGACGGCGTCCCTTACGAAGTACCTCCGTAATACAAGCTAAGTCCCGCTCCGAGATTCAAAGACCACCACGTTTTTCTCTCCAATATCAGAGTTTTTGTAAACGTATCTGCTGTACAATATTACTTATGTTTTCGCCGGACCTGCGTCTGTTCTTAGAGATTTTTAGTTTCGTGTTCTTGTTTGTTGTATTTTGTGGAAAGGACAATATAGTTGTTGTGTCTATTTTGTGCTTTTATTGTCCCTTCCCTAATAGTTATTTTTTTATTTTTGCTCGGGCTTATCCCGTAGCACCATATAGATTTGGATTCCACGACCCAAAAATACTCCTGGATACCGAGTTTCAGCCAAATTGCATGCAGTTGAGAATAGGCGGCCATCTTGGATTATTGAAAAAAGAAAAAGAAAATGTTCAGCCTTTGAAGAGAGTTGCTCGGCGTACTAGTTTATGCTTGTATTTAACTACTGATATTTACTAAACTAACATATTTTAAATTAACAGAAAAATATCTATTCTGGCGTGTCATTTCACATTATATCTCCATAAATAATAGCATTTTATAATTAGGCTGAAGCTTGCAATAGAACGTATTTATAATTTTAAAATGGCCGACTTATAAAGTTACCGATTTTCCGTAAAACAATTATCTGCGTACTGTGTTCGCGTTAATTAAACGGATGCTTCGGAAGTGAAATATTTTCGCTTATAAATGTTAATAATATTCAAGGAAAATTATCAACCTCATCAAAATAAATTAATTTTGTACTCGTAATTAAGGTATATTTTATGTTACGGTGGCTTTGTTTAAAATGATTGGATTCGCTTAATTTTGTAGGTAGAGAAGAAACGCCGCGAAATAAACTCATACTGTGAAAATGAGTTTCTTTCGGCGTCGCTTTTCAGCAATGGTCGTTGCGCAGCGCTGGTATCGAAAGCTTTCCGTAAAAATACATAATTTCAAATACACTACACGTAATATAAATAATACTTATTGAAGTGTAAAAGTGCTTGTAAAGTTCTAATTATTGAATAAGCGTTTGAATTAATTTTTTTGATAATTTATTTATTTGAGGTAAAGTAAAAAATAATCCTACCAAAAATATAAATGAGGATTGAGAATGGCCGTCATCACAGGATTCTAAAGAGACTCCTGAAATTTATTTTGAAGAATCTTAACTAAATTGTAGTGAATCAATTAAATTTTTTCGTTTTTTTTTTAACGTTATTATATCAATAACTGTTTGAGCTACAATACTGAAATTTTGGATTCAAAATGAACTAGAGAACTTAAATGTGTGTTTCGTGTTTTTAGGCTTAATAGATTTCGAGTTGTGAAGGGGTTTAAAGTAGCCCTGGTTCCTGTTAATATACACTCGGCTGCTGCGTCGCCAGTTCTTTTCTTTGAACTTGGCTTTGACACGCTGCTGCATGTCTAGATAGTCCCGTGTCGTGCGATTTTTGGTCCAGAATAGGACCACTTGATCTCGTCCTGTGGATGTCGTAGGAGGCGACTAAGTAGAACATGTCGGGCCACAACGCCCACAACTGCATTTCCGCCGCTTAACTTGCATTGAGGCCGGTTGTTAAAGTTTTAAACAAATTCATTCTCAAAGAGGATTGACATCATACTAGTCGTAAAAAAAATCTTAGAATTCTTGGCTATTTCTTTTCCATACGCAAGGTCTTTGGTATCCTCAAGCGACCATTGACATGCATATTACTTTTCTTTTTTTTATTCAGCCTATACTGTCCCACAGCTGGGCAAAATTACGCCACTGATCTCTATCTTGCGCGATGGAGGTCCAAGCCTTGTCAAAAAGTGCCAGATAATCACACCACCTTGTCCTTGGACCTCTCTTGCGACCTCTCTCAAATATAAGTATTTTTTCAAAACGACTGATTGAATTAACCTTCATATTCTATTCCATCAGCTCTGATCCTTATAGGAAAATTTGCTTCTAAATTAGCTTTTCTGTACGAGAATAAAGGCACCTGGTACATTCTGCAGTTTTTACCAGACTTACAGCTTTATTAAAAGTCCCTATTTAAATTTAAAATGACGTCGTATAATATTCTCTGGCACAGTACAAGTCAGACCGCGTGGCGACATTAGTCTGATTATGGTTAGGTCACGTCTAGAGCACTTCGGAATGGTGTAGTACAAACGTAAGCGACCTTACATAACCAGTATTTGTTAAAAAAAAACATGAATGCCTTTTTATATGCCCAGTATCACTCTCAGAATTAAGACGAATACAATGACACCTCTCAACCTTAAATTAATCAATCCGTTCAGGCTGCAGAGCATCCCTTAAAAATACATACACTCGATAAACATGGTTCTCTATTTTTTTGCATACAATTTTATGTCATAGTTTAAAATGGCATACTTTTACTTATCATAATAATAGTTACGCACAATATTCATTTGGCATAACTTTTTAAGCACAATTTATTAAAGCATAACAACTATAAGCATAATTATTGTTAAGTATACTATTCTAAAGCCTAAATATGCTTAAGCATAATGATATTTAGGCATAAGTTTTATAGGCATAATACGCCGAATAAATATCTGACTCCTAAAGTGTTAAAAACATTATTGTTCTAATAAATATGTAGGCAATTAACATGGTGGGTAGAAAATGCAAAGCTTGTGAACACCGTTTTTTGATCTTCCCTTTTTTAAACATTTGGTTTTATAGTGAACATTTTTGTCAGAGCCAAGTGTCCCCTCCCTCTATCTGCTAAACGGTTATATACGGACATGTGAAAAAATTTACAGCTATAGCATTTATAACGAACTTTAAGGGCCGTAACAGACGCGGCGCAAGTTGCGCCGCGTAACAGCTAGTGATGGGCGATGCATAAATACTCATCAACCCATTTGAGAATTTACTCAGTAGATTGAGTAAATACCCGATAAATATCCTTATTCATCCATTTGGTGAGTAGATTGATTTATATGAGTTGCGACTCATATTTATATTCATATTCATTATTTCATGACAATTTTGAAACTTCAATCTAGTATACACTTGCAATTCTTGTCGGAATGTATGTGCATATGCCATAATATGCTTAAAATGTAGGTAAACGTTATATGCGACGCTAAATTATATGAAAATACCATACTAATCATACACTGATAGTAGGCTTCTTTGACTATCATCATTTTTTGGTGGAAGGTGTGCATAGACGTAATTTTAACAACAAAATAAGTAAACAGACATCAAATGCGATGTCAATGTATGAGCACGCTCTATTTACTCAATTTATTAAATCTAGTGAGTAAATACTCAAATGGGTAGATTGAGTACTATCCACTGCCCATCTCTAGCTGTTACGCGACGCAACTTGCGCCCCGTCTGTTGCGGCACTAAAGGAAAACTAACAGAGCTAAGTAGAGTTTACAATTTAAAAAGTTATAGGCGATCAACTTATAAAATGTACTCGGAAAAGGAAAATTTCGTACCAATTCAATAGGAAATTAGTTTTTACATGTTTTCAGTGGTAAAGTTGGCATTCGTAACTACGGAACCCTACACTGCGAATCGCCCGACATGCACTTGGCCAATTATTTGAACTGCCATCGATTATTTCTAGTGAGTAATGCGTTTTTCTACCGTTTTACCTAGCTTCTCGATACTATAGAATATTTGCTTTAGCTCAATACAATAGCAAATAAATTTAGTAAGCCATTGTTGATAAGCTACAAACTTGTTGCAATCGTGTGTTTACTTTTCATTTCATTAATCTACTTACATTTATATGTATGCAAAGCCCTGTATTTTAATTATTCTTAGGTACTAGAGAATAAAAATCGACTGCCTCCGTGGTCCATTGGTCAAAGCGTTCGCGTTGTGACCCGGAGGTCATGGGTTCGATTCCCACTGGGAAGCATACTTTGTTAAAAGTTGTTTCCAGTCTGGATAGGATATTGCAGGCTTGAATCACCTGATTATCCGAAAAGAAAGATGATTCCGTGTTTCGGAAGGCACGTAAAACTGCGGGTCCCAAACGCCACCTAGCGTTTGATCATCAAACTATCCAAGGATTGGTTCCTGGTTTGCCCTTTGGGTTGTGGAGGTCAGACGGCAGTCGCTCTGTGTAAAAACCAGTAACCACGTCAAATCTCCTTGGTTAGGTAGCGGACCCCGGGCTCTGAAGCGTTACTGCTGAGGATGCAACCGGGAATACGTGAGGATGATGATGATGACTAGAGAATAAAAATAAAAATTCGCTTCAGCGCATAAATTATGCCACTCCCTAAACTTGTCTGCAAGAGAACGCGGGCCACCAAGCCTGTGTCACTCCCCGTTCAGGTATCGGAAATATACCTACATTATTACAATGTGCGCGGCGACCACTGTGCAATGGGAATTCAGTTACTTATAAAAATCGTTTGTCTAGAGTATTAAGAAAGAAATCGGCTTGCAATGGATTTCTAGGTATCTAAACGAAAAGGCAGGGACACGAATACCGATATTTTTTATCGATCCGATATCAGTATTTTATCGATATTTCTTATCGATATATTAATATCGATACAAATTTCGTTATATCAATACTAAGTACTGGTATTACATCAATATTTTGTATAAAATACCGGTATTTTATCG